>JAEOAD010002567.1:3277500-4718544 GCA_036365145.1 Orientallactaga sibirica
CTGCTTCTTGCTGGCGATTTGAAAGTCTGAGTTTCTTTTGCATTGTGTATTCCTTTCTGGAGTGAAAAGAGTCCTGCTGAGGGGTGTCTGTCAAGGCCTTCCTGCAGCTGGATTCCAAGTTGAAGGAAGTTTCTAGAATGCTCGTGATGCGATATTCCTTTGTTAGATTGATGGCTCAGAGGTCCCAGAGGTGCAGGTAACTGGTGGCGCCTTAGAAGTCAGGAGGTGGGAGGACCGAGCCGCCCTCCTGGCACTTGCTTCTGAATAGTTTTTCAAAGGGCAGTTATAGTGAAAGTCACTGCAGATGTGTGCCCTGATGTAATTCCTGGCCCTCAGTGACTTGTGTCAGAAGGGTCCTCAAAGGGCAGCCCAGGTTCAACTCCCCGGGACCCACAGTGATCCTCCTACCTCTGCCTCCCAAGTGCCTTAAAATATATTTTATTTATTTATTGAGAGAGAGAAAGAGGCAGAAAGAGAGAGGGAGAGAATAGGCGTGCCGGGGCCTCCAGATATTGCAAACGAACTCCAGATGCATGCGCCCTCTTGTGCAACTGGCTTATGTGGGTCCCAGGGAGTTCTTTGGTTTTGCAGGCAAACACCTTAACGGCTAAGCCATCTCTCCAGCCCAGGGTCCACCACTTCTTAGCAGACCACCATGTACCCAGAGGCCTTTGGGAGGCATTTAAGATACAGACTGTAGCACTTTCATCTTCAGAAATCCGACTGCTCACCGGGACCATGATTAATTCGTTCTCTTCGATGCTTGTATTGCATAGCGTGTGTGTGTGTGTGTGCGTGTGTGTGTGGGGTGTCCATGCATGGTCTTAATGTTTAAGACTTTCTGTAGCTCGTGGGACCACATTGTCCTCAGATTTTCCACAGCATAGGCCCCAGTCAAATAAAACCTTACCTATACAGATGTTGGGGGACTATCCCCTTCTTGTTAGTGGAATCTAATTGGAAGACATTTTATGTTTTTTTTTTTTTCTTTTTCCCCAAGGCGGTGTCTCGTGACCTGGACTTCATTATGTAGTCTCAGGCTGGCCTTGAACTCACAGCCAACCTCCTACCTCTGCCTCCTAAATGTTGGGATTAAAGGCGTGCCTGGCTAGACATTTTATTTTTGCTAGTTGGTTCAAGGGCTATGAAGCCAGAAGGCACGGTAGCTGTGGCTTCTTAGTATATTAGTATTATGTTAACTGGGTCCCATTTGCGCACATTCACTGTCAGATGTAGAGGGAAGCTTGTAGTTGAATTTCTCAGCTCTTCTGTTAGTTGCAGGTCTGTTGTCCTGTGTCTGCTGCTAATTGCCCAAGTGACCTTGCTCATGTCACCTGTGCTCTTTGTATGCTGACATGTTTTGGACTCAGAAGAGGGTTAGAACTGTCCTCCTTCCCCTAGGAGGTGTTACAAAATTGAGCAAAAGCTCACATTTTGCCTTGATTTTCGCATGTGTAATCATGAACTTGCTTCAGAGGCTTATGAACAAGAGAGCTGAATAAGAAGCCACAATGTTGTGTCTGCTTAGCCAAACTCATTCCACTACAATGTGAAAAAAAAAAAAAAATCCGCGGAGGCTCAGTATGGTGTTGTGTACCTACATTCTCAGCACTCGGGAGGCCGAGCTAGGGGGATCGTTGGGAGTTCAAGGCCAGCCCGGGCTTTCGAGTGAGTTCCAGGTCAGTCTGAGCTAGAGTGAGACCCTGCTGCAAAGCAGGTAAAAATCCATAGAGAACCTAGCCGGGCGTGGTGGTGCACACCTTTAATCCCAGCACTTGGGAGGCAGAGGTAGGAGGATCGCCATGAGTTCGAGGCCACCCTGAGACTACATAGTGAATTCCAGGTCAGCCTGAGCTAGGGTGAGACCCTACCTTGACAAAACAAACAAACAAAAATCCATGGAGGAGCTAAAAATCAGACTTAAGAGTTTAGCTCATCATCTGATCCTTTTTTAAAAAGTTTTTTTTATTTTTATTTATTTGAGAAAAGGAAAGAGAGAGAGAGAGAGAGAGAGAGAGAGAGAGAATGGGCACACCAGGGCTTCCAGCCACTGCAAACCAACTCCAGATGCAGGCACCACCTTGTGCATCTGGCTTAGGTGGGTGCTGGGGAATGGAACTGAGGTCCTTTGGCTTTGCAGGCAAGTGCCTTAACTGCTAAGCCATCTCTCCAGCCCCGCCTGATCCTTTTTAATCTGGGATGGCTTTTCACGTTGCATTTAGGAGAGAAGTTGCTGAGAACTGACTTTACTTGGCATTCCAAGGTGATAAAGAGAGGTTTATTTAATACATTTTATCTAGCTTTAATATCTGTGATATAATTAACTTTTAGAGGCTATTCATTGGAAATTTAAAAAAATTATTTATTTATGAAGGGGAGGGGAAGGAAGATAGAATTGGTTTGCTAAGGGTTCTTGCCTGCTGCAAACAAACTCCAGAGTCACACTGGACATCTAACTTTTACATAGGTACTGCGGAATCGAATCCAGACTGCAGGCTTTGCAAGCAAGCACCTTTAACTGCTGAGCCATCTCCCCAGCCTGGAAGATTTTGCAGTAATGAATTTTTCAGCTGAGAAAGTCACGAGGTTTTACTAGTTTTGAGTTGAACAGGCCCCTGGGAGAGGCCCTTCTGCCTGGAGATGTGGGAGTTCCTTCATGGGCTCCAGAGTCCTGGGTCTGGGTTGTGAGCTGTTGCAATAGCTGAGCGGAAAAAAAAAAATCTTACCATAGAAAAAATGGAGGAGGAGAGGCCAGTTCACACTACATTTGACCTTTATTATGATTTTTCAAAGCCTGTTTACATGAAATATGAACATCTCAGTTGTAAAAAACTGCCTTTCTCTCATTTATCCTTGAAGCTGTATTTGTGTTTTGAAACCTCAGTTTTTTCAAAATCAGTCACAATTACTATTTCTCTCTCAGTTTCATAGATGTAAGGGACATGGTTTGTACTTCTTATTTTAAATTTTTATCTAAAGATCTGTGTAGAAAGTACTTATGCTAACCCACCTTGAATCCATTTGGATGTAGATAGTGGATGCATTTGGAATAAACTGATTTTTAATAGTCATATATCTTAGGTTTATAATTTTCACTTTTTTTTTTCAAGGTAGTGTATCTCTCTAGCTCAGGCTGACCTGGAATTCACTCTGTATTCTCAGGCTGGCCTTGAACTCATGGCAATCCTCCTACTCTGCCTCAGAGTGCTGGGATTAAAGGCGTGTGCCATCACACCCAGCTACTTTTCACTTTTTTTAAAGGAAGAAAAGATCTGGAGATAAACTGTATAAATTCAAATGCTAACTGGCTCTCTCCTCCCTCCATTTTTGTTTCTTTCTTTTCTTTCTTTCTTTCTTTCTTTCTTTCTTTCTTTCTTTCTTTTTTTTTTTTAGGTAGGATCTCGCTCTAGCTCAGGCTGACCTGGAATTCACCATGTATTCTCAAGGTGGCCTCAAACTCACCGTGATCTTCCTACCTCTGCCTCCTGAGTGCCACCGTGCCTGGCTTTTTCTCCTTTATTTAAACTTACAGTTTTTTAGGCAGGGCTTACTCTCACCCAGGCTGCCCTGGGGCTCATCTTGTAGTCCAGGTTGGCGATGAACTCAGTAATTTCAGTTCTCCTCTCAGCCTCCTTAGTGCTGTGGTTAGAAGTCTGCCTAACTCATATTTTTTCCCTAGAAGATTCTACCCCTCCCCCACCCCGCGTTGCTGCCACAGCTCACATCTGATGGTCACATTTCTAAGTGAATCGATGGCTCTGTGGTCAAGTGCAGGAGCAGAATTCTTGGAATGGTGGCGTGGTAGAACCAATGACAGTATATCTATGTATGTTTGAGCCATTGCTACCTTTTTTAAAAACAAATTATTTATTTGACAGAGAGAAAAAGAGAAAGAGGCAGATAGACAGAGAATGGGTGCACCAGGGTCTCTAGCTACCGCAAATGAACTCCAGACACATACGTCACTTTGTGCAATTTGCAGGCACACTGAGCCATCTCTTTGGACCCCTTTTGCTACCTTTTATCTCTGACTGGGGAGCTCTCTCTCATGAGGAACCACATTCAAGGTCTTAGGAAGCTGCGGAGTGGCTCCATGGGTGGCAGCCTATTGCCATAGACTCCAGAGACACACACACGATTGGGTCCCTTGTCTTCACTTCCTGCTTGGTTTTGGCTAATTCAGCTCACTGTTCTTTCTCTCTTCCTCCTTCCTCCCTCCCTCCCTCCCTCCCTCCCTCCCTCCCTCCCTTCCTTCCTTCCTTCCTTCCTTTCAAAATATTTTTATTTATTTGCAAGCAGAGAGAGAGAGAGAGAGAGAGAGAGAGAGGGAAGAAAGACAGAGAGAATGGGCATGCCAGGACCTCTAGCCACTGCAAACGAATTCCAGATGCATGTGCCCCTTGTGCATCTGGCTTACGTGGGTCCTGGGGAATCGAACCGGGATCCTTTAGCTTCGCAGGCAAACGCCTTAACCACTAAGCCATCTCTCCAGCCCCTCGCTGTTCTTGTTTCCATGTTCCATGGTGGATGTGAGGTGGGTCACAAAATTTCCACAGCTGATTTAACTTCTTAGATAACAAGACTGAAAATGTTTACCTGCTATTGTTCCCTGTTGCGGACTCTTGGATTTTTCTTCCTGATTACTTTCTTTCTTTTCTTTTTTTTTTTTTTTGAGATAACATAGCTCAGGCTGGCTTGGTGCTCACGATGTAGTCCATGCTGGCTTTGAACTCAACAATCCTCCTGTCTCAGCCTAAGTACTGAGATTATATGCAAGACCCACCACAAACAGCCAACGCCCCCCCCTCCCCACCCTGGTGAAACCTTTTTTTGATTTCTTTTTTTCTTTTTCCTTTTACATATTTTGGTGTGTTAATAGCATACTGTAGAGAATCTTTCCCGTAAGACGACTGGTAGTGGACAGTTGAGGCTGAAGCAGAGTATGGTTAGAGTCAATTTTTTTTGAGAGAGACACAGAGAGAGAGGGAGAGGGAGAGGGACACAGATAGAGATGGGTGCGCCAGCAGTCTCAGCTGCTGTGAACGAAATCCAGATGCATGCACCCCCTTGTGGGCAAGTGCGGCATTGCGTCCTTGCGTCACTTTGCATCTGGCTAAACGTGGGACCTGGGGATTGGAACTGGGTTCTTAGGCTTAGCAGGCAGGCGCCTTAACTGCTAAGCCATCTCTCCAGCCCTAGAGTCAATTTTTATTTGCTAGAGTCAATTTTATTTGTCTCAGGGTGGCCTTGAACTTTGATCCTTTCTGCCTCCCGAGTGCTGGGATTTTTTTTTTTTTTGGTTTTTTGAGGTAGGGTCTTGCTCTAGCTCAGGCTGATCTGGAATTCACTATGTTAGTCTCAGGGTGGCCTCGAACTCACAGCGATCCTCCTACCTCTGCCTCCCGAAGGCTGGGATTAAAGGTATGCACCACCATGCCTGGCTTGCTTTATTTTTCTGAGGCTAGGTCTCACTTTAGCTCTGGCTACAGCTATCCTCCTACCTCAGCCTCTGAGTGCTGGGATTAAAGATATCTATTACCACACCTCATAGTTAGAGCCAACTTTTATTTTTGCATGGTTTGTAATAGGGTTAGTGTTTTCCGCATAGTACTCTCCCAAATAATAGGTGTTATTTTCTGCAAACAAATATGCATGTAAACTTAGCTTTATTTTGGTTAGGGCGTACGGCAGTGTGATATCGGCACCTTCAGGTCCCATTGGACATGTGCATATTTCTTCCGTGGAAAGAAAACAGTGACAGAATCTTGATCACTGAGTTGTGCTGGGAAGCCTAAGAGTGATCCATAGGATCCCGCTCAAGTTCAAAGACATTTCTTTTATTATTATTATTATTATTATTTTATTTTTTGGTTTTTTGAGGTAGGGTCTCACTCTAGCCCAGCCTGACCTGGAGTTCACTCTGCATTCTCAGGGTGGCCTTGAACTCACAGTAATCCTCCTACCTCTGCCTCCCAAATGCTGGAATTAAAGGCGTGTGCCACCACACCCAGCAACATTTTTTTTTTTTTGTTTGTTTGTTTTTCAAGGAAGGGTCTCATTCTGGCCCAGGCTGACCTGGAATTAACTATGTAGTCTCAGGGTGGCCTCGAACTCACAGCGATCCACCTACCTCTGCCTCCCAAGTGCTGGGATTAAAGGTGTGCGCCACCACGCCCGGCTCAACATTTTCTTTAAAAAATTTTTTTAAAATTCATTTACTAGAGAGATAGAGCCGGGGTGGGGGAGTGGGTGGGTCAGAGGGAATGGGCATGCGAGGGTCTCCAGCCACTGCAAATGAACTCCAGACATATGCGCCACCTTGTGCATCTGGCTTATGTGGGTCCTGGGGTATCGAACCTAGATCCTCTGGCTTTGCAGGCAAGTGCCTTAACTGCTAAGCCATCTCTCCAGCCCTCAAAGACATTTACTGAAGTGGTGAATGCAAAGCTGGAAGATGTACTGTTGCTTAAACCTGGATGCATTTATTCCCTGAACAACACTGCAGTTTCAGAGCCTCCCTGGCAGCAAGAGCTCAGGCAGGGAAGTGACTGTCCCTCCTCACGTGGCCAGCTCACCTGACCTCGACTAGCTGGAATTCAGAGACAACTCCTGGATTCGGTCTAGGTTTACCAGATGCCATTTCCACGGGTCTGTGGAACTCAGCCCTTTTCATAATCACGTTTTCCATCTGGGCTGTTCGTGCACAGCTGCTGTGGGAAGAACTCAGAGCCTGTAGACAGAGCACTAGAGGCCCAAACTTCCACAGTGACGGTCGTAGACAGCTTCATGTTGCTGGGATGGACCTCCAAACAAGATACAGTTCATAGGAAACGGAATTGATTTGAAGCTTACAGGTCCAGGGGGGAAGTTCAATAATGGCAGAAGAAGCTGGTCCCCTTTCACAGACCCACACAGAGAGAAATACCACCACCACCACCATAGGCCAGCATGCTCCAGGAACCCCAGGCAGAGCCCAAGCCCTCTGTATATCTTAGGCTGGAATTCAGATCCACCCCTGGGAATACCTTAGGCTGGACCCCAGGATCCGCCCAGTGACACCTCTTCTAGCCAGTTAGCTGGAGTTGCAAGAAGCTTTAGTAAAACTCCTGAATCTACTGGGGGGACATCCATTCAAACTACCACAGTGACACTCCAGATGCAGAGCCTTCTTCATAGAGAGATGTGTGAGAAGTAGCCATGAACTTTCATGACAAGTTCACAGGGTAATAACAGCCACTTGTGCCTACAGGGATTTACTCTGCAGCTCAGGCTCGCCTAGAACTTACTAGACAGCTCAGGATGGCCTGACTCCCAACAATCTTCTTGTCTCAACTTCCCAAGTGCTGAGATTATAGGCGCAAGCCACTACGTCTGGCTGAATTTTACCTTGTAAAAAATACCAGAACTTCTCTCTCTCTCTCTCTCTCTCTCTCTCTCTCTCTCGTCTCTCTCCCTTGCTTTTGTCTCAAATAAATAAAAATAAAAACTTAAAAAAAAAAAAAAAGGCTGGAGAGATGGCTTAGTGGTTAAGCGCTTGCCTGTGAAGCTAAGGACCCCGGTTCGAGGCTCAATTCCCCAGGACCCACGTAAGCCAGATGCCCAAGGTGGCACATGCATCTGGAGTTAGTTTGCAGTGGCTAGAGGCCCTGGAGTGCCCGTTTTCTCTCTCTCTCTCTCTCTCTGTCTCTCTCTCTCTCCCTTGCTTTGTCTCAAATAAATAAAAATAAAAAGTTAAAAAAAAAAAAACAGAACTTAAGGCTGGAGAGATTGCTAAGTGGTTAAGGTGTTTGTTTGCAAAACCTGACAGCCTGGATTTGATTCCCCAGTACCCACATACATCCAGAGGTACAAAGTGGCCCATGTGTGTGGGGTTCATTTGTAGCAGCAAGAGGTCTTGGCACACCCATTCTCTCTCTGCTTGCAGATTAAATAATTATTTAAAAATATTTATTAGATTAGAATATAACTTCAAGCTGGGTGTGGTGCCGCACACCTTTCATCCCAGCGCTCGGGAGGCAGAGGTAGGAGGATCGCCTGCCACCTTGAAACTGCATCGTGAATTACACGTCAGCCTGGGCTGGAGCAAGATACTACTTCGAGGGCTGGAGAGATGGCTTAGCGGTTAAACTTTTGCCTTTGAAGCCTAAGGATCCTGGTTCGAGGCTCCATTCTCCAGGACCCACGTAAGCCAGATGCACAAGGGGGCGCATGCATCTGGAGTTCGTTTGCAGTGGCTGGAGGCCCTGGTGCCCGCTCTCTCTTTCTCTCTCTCTACCTGCCTATTTCTGTATCTTTCTCTCTCTCTCAAATAAATAAATAAATAAATAAATAAATAAATAAATAAATAAAAATATAAAAAAGAGATACTACTTTAAAAAAACAAACAAAAAAGAAAAAAATATAATTTCATTAGAAAAGTGATATTTTTGATCTATCACATATGAAAAGGGTAAAACTATACCTTTCCAAATGTTCAATGAATACCTCTTTTAGTTATCTTTCTAGTGTCATTCTGATTCAGATGGCAATGTTTTTAATAAATAACTCAAGGAAAACCACACATCAAAACTGCATCAAAACACAGAGCAGAACCTGTTACCACGGGCTGGCTGCATGGCTCAAAAATGAGGGATTTCAGGGTTGAGTTTCCTGTCCACTGTAGCTGCTAGACTTCCTGTATGCGCCTTTGGTTCACAACCTTTAGATTCAGGAAAGTTAACTGAAATGAAAGTGAGGTTTGAATGCGTCTTCAGTTTCTAGTTCGTGTCCATAAGCAGTGTTGGTTTTTGAAAAGTATAATAAAGTCGCTTCCTGGTCATGGTCAGTGGAGGAAAACCACAGACTAGGAAGCTGCACGTCACTGAAAGAGACAGTCACGTGTTTACAATTACAGTTCAGTTCCCAGTCGTTACTGTTGTTTTAAAATACATTATGGAGACAAAGAAAGTATGTCTGTCTGGCCAGCAATGCTGAGCAATTACAGTGGCTAATTGACCTCATTCATGTGAACACACAGTCTGTTTTGTGTCAGGAGCCTGTGGTACACACGTAAGGAGGCGTGCATTGGATGCACACATTTGAACGTGGCTCCCCTTGGTGGTTTCAGTCATCTTCATACTCAGGACGAAACTATTGTTGCCTGGTCAGCTTCTCTGGCACGAGTGTGGGGTGGCATGAGTGTTGGCGTGTGATTGAAATAGATCAAGGGCGCTTTTGTTGGCTGTCTTTGAAACGGATGAATGAACTCCATCAAAATTCACATCAGGAACAATTGGTTAATGATAGCTATTATGCACTTTGTTGCAGTACCAACCTACATTTTTTTTTTTTTCATTGTAAATTAGGAGTGAGTTAAGGGACTGGGAGTTGACTTAGTGGTTAAAGGTGCTTGCTTGCACAGCCTGCCAGCCCAGGAGTTCAATTTCCCAATAAACCACGGGTGCAGGATACCCTGGCACCCCCACCACCACTACACATATGTGCAAATAAATAAATAATTTTAAAAAGAATGAGTTAAAGCCAGGCGTGGTGGTGCACATCTTTAATCCCAGCATTTGGGAGGCAGAGGTAGGAGGATCGCCATGAGCTCAAAGCCACCCTGAGAATACATAGTGAATTCCAGGTCAGCCTGGGCTAGAGTGAGACCCGACCTCGAAAAAATAAAAAAGAAAATGAGTTTAAGCCGGGTGTGGTGGTGCATGCCTTTAAGTGCAGCACTTGGGAGGCAGAGGTAGGAGGATCGCCATGAGTTCAAGGCCACTCTGAGACTACATAGTTAATTCCAGGTCAGCCTAGACCAGAGTGAAACCCTACCTCAAAAAAAAAAAAAAAAAAAAAAAAAGAAAATGAGTTTAAAAATCAGGTTGGGGATGTAGAGATGGCTCAGCAGTTAAAAGCACATGCTTGCAAAGCCTAACAGCCCAGGTTTGATTCCCAGCACGTAAAGCCAGATGTACAGTGTGCATCTTGAGTGTCTGGAGTTCGTTTGCATTGGCAAGAGGCTCTGACATGTCTATACTTGCTCTCTTTCTGTCTGTCTCTTTTTCTCTCTCTCTCTCAAATAAATAAGTGAAAATATTAAAAACATAATATCAGGTTGTTCAGAAGCAAAACTATTTAATCATGAAATTGCAAATGAGCCATCATGAATCCAGCCCAGTGACTCTCTTGGTCATGTGCTGTATCCTGTGGAGCAGTGTATTGACTGACTCATTCATTCATTCAATAAATGGTTTTTTGAGCCCTTGCAGTGGGGATGGGCTAGGGATACACATGCAGAGAGATAGCAGATATTAAGCTGTGGATTCCAGTCTCAGAAAACGGAATCTTCCTTTCAGAATTTGTTGTGTGACATTTGGCTGGATCTGTTGACACATGAGAACATCTGACACCTTTGCTGTTGGTGTTGTGAAGGCTGTGAGACCAAGGTCTTCTGAATCCTTCCTGCCCAGCGCCTGACCTAAGCCCCAAACATAGAACGTGTTTAGTAAGTTGTGAAATCAGTATGGTGGCTAGCAATTTCTTCCAAATATTGAAGAGCCGTGATGTAAGGTAGTTCTTTTCAAATGCTATAAAACAGTTGGTGTCGCAGGAGCCCGGAGAGTCACCTTTTACTCTTTGCCTGGGCTGACCCGAGGGACAGGTGACCTTCAAGGAAGAGATGGCATTGGAGCTGGACTTTGCAGAACCATTAATTAGGACATTTGTCTCATAGCACCTGTAATTGAGCGTGTATTCTTTTTTATTTTTAAAGATTTTTATTTATTTATTTATTAGCGACAGAGAGAGGGAAAGAGAGAGAGGAAGAGTGAGAATGGGCTCACCAGGACCTCCAGCCACTGCAAACGAACTCCAGACGCACGTGCCCCCATGTGCATCTGGCTTACGTGGGACCTGGAGAATCGAACTGGGGTCCTTAGGCTTCGCAGGCATGTGCTTTAACCGCTAAGCCATCTCTCCAGCCCTTGAGCGTATGTTCTTGGCAATTCTCATTCCATTTTAAAAACTCAGTGGAGTTTTGCTGTCCATTTTCAAAGCCCCCAAATCCCTGAAGAAGTTTGTTACACTATACAAAGACAGGAGAACTAATCTGGGAACGTATTTTTTGCTTACTTACCATACCAAATAGGAGTGGTTTAAGCTTGGTCCAGACCGTCTGAGGGTGCTATCACAACAGCCTGAAGTGCCTGGGGTGCGCTGCAGGCTCTCTGAGTCCTGGTGTAAGGAGCGTGGGGCTCTCGAGCCTGGCAGGAAGAAGCCTGGCAGCGTGTGGGGGTTGAGAGCGCGTGTTGACAGGATTACTCACGTTCCCTTGTCCCTCCATCTCCAGGGTTTCATAGATTTTAAAAAATATTTTATGTATTTGGAAGAAAGAGAGAGACAGAGAGAATGGACATGCCAGGGCCTCTAGTCACTGCACATGAACTCCAGATGCATGCGCCATCTTGTCCATCTGGCTTACGTGGATCCTGGGGAATTGAACCTGGGTCCTTAGGCTTTGCAGGCAAGCGCCTTAACCGCTAAGCCATCTCTCCAGTCCTCATAGATTTTTCTTCATGTATTATTTCCAGTTCCTCTGGAAGGTTTAGAAATAAAGACAACTTTTCATCTGAAATAAGTGTTTTTAATTTTAATTTTTTGAGACCATCTCATGCTATAGCATAGGCTGAGTTGGAACTCAATATGTAGGCCAGACTGGCTTTGAACTCACAGCAGTCCTCCAGCCTCAGCCTTCTGAAAGCTGGCATGGGTGTGAATGGAAAGCTGGCATGGGTGTGAATGACCACTGTAGGCTTACAATCATTCTTTTTTTTTTTTTTTTTTTTTGATGTAGGGTCTCACTCTAGCACAGCCTGACCTGGAATTCACTATATAGTCTCAGGGTGGCCTCGAACTCATGGCGATCCTCCTGCTTCTGCCTCTCAAGTGCTGGGATTAAAGGTCTGAGCCACCATGCCCAGCCTTCATTCTTATTTTTGACTCATGGTACATACATGTGATATCTATTTCTTTTTTTTCTAAAAAAACTTTATTTATTTATTTTAGAGAGAGAGAAAGAAGCAGGTAGAGAGAGAGAGAGAGAGAAAGAATAGGTATGCCAGAGCCTTTAGCTGCTGCAAACGAACTCCTGATGTATGTGCCAACAGGTGCATCTGGCTTATGTGGGTCCTGGAGAATCAAACCAGGGTCCTTTGGCTTTATAGGCAAGCGCCTTAACTGCTAAGCCATCCCTCCATCCCTCTTTTTCTTCTTTCTTGGTGTGGACTGTCCTCTTTTCCTTGTGGTGTTTTAATAAGCTGACAAGATCATAGATGCACATGACTTCGAGGAAAGGCTGAGGAAGTGAACATAGTGTAATCTGAGCTCACATCTCAGTTCTTAGACTTCAGACGTGCTTTACTAGACGTGCTTTATCTAGAAGTAAGATATTTGAGTCACTGTTAAATATCATCATAGCAAGTCTCTCTGTGCTGATTAGAAAACGCCAGGCCCTGGGCTGGAGAGATGGCTTAGTGGTTAAGGCGCATGCCTGTGAAGCCTAAAAACCCAAGTTCGATTCTCCAGGTCCCACGTAAGCCAGATGCACGTGGTAGCACATGCATCTGGAGTTTGTTTGCAGTGGTTAGAGGCCCTGGCACGCCCATTCTCACTCTCTCTCTCTCTCCTTCTCTCTCTGTCTCTAATAAATAAATAAAAAATAAAACCTTAAAAAAAAAAGAAAATGCCAGACCTTTATTACACATTAGCTCTCTAAGAGAATCCTCAGTGGAGTCTAGGAAAAAGCTTAGATTTTGGATGAAGTATATAAAAATTATCAAGCTCTCTAAGACCTAAAACAATCACTTAGGACTTCCCACACACTATCTCCTGTTGAAAAGAGGATTCTTCGTACAAGTGAAAAACCAGCGTGAAAGAGCCCAGAGGGCCAAATAAATCAGCAAAATGTAACAGAAGACATAAAACAGGTTACCGGCTGGAGAGATGGCTTAGTGGTTAAGGTGCCTGCCTGCGAAGCCTAACAATGCCCGTTCCAATCTCCAGGTCCCACATTTAGCCAGACACAAAAGGGACACAAACGCACAAGGGGGCGTATGCATCTGGAGTTTGTTCACAGCAGCTGAGAAGTCGCTGGTGCCCATTCTCTCTGTCTCTCTCAAATAAAAAAAAAAAAACAGGTTACCAATGTTCATAAACTTTTCCTTTTTAAAAATATATTTACTTATTTATTTGAGAGAGAGAGAGAGAAAGAGGCAGATAGAGAGAAAGAGAATGGTCATGCCAGGGTCTCCAGCCACTGCAAACAAACGCCAGACGCATGCGCCCCTTGTGCTTCTGGCTTATGTGGGTCCTGGGGAATTGAACTGGAGTCCTTAGGCTTTGCAGGCAAGTGCCTTAACTGCTAATCCATTTCCCCAGCCCTTCATTAACTTTTTTTTTTTTTTTTTTTTTTTTTTTTTTTTTTTTGGTTTTTCGAGGTAGGGTCTCACTCTCGTCCAGGCTGACCTGGAATTAACTATGTAGTCTCAGGGTGGCCTCGAACTCTCGGTGATCCTCCTACCTCTGCCTCCCGAGTGTCATTAACTTTTCTATTGGCCAATCAATGTGTCTTGTTTATAAAAATTTCAGAGAACAGAGTCTTCTCCAAGTTGTGTTCAACTCACACTTCTTTTTAAAAAAATATTTATTTATTAGAGACAGAGAGAGAGGGAAAGAGAAAGAGGGAGAGAGTATCTAACCACTGCAAACGAACTCCAGATGCATGCACCCCCTTGTGCATCTGGCTTACATGGGACCTGGAGAATTGAACGGCGGTCCTTTGGCTTCACAGGCAAATGCCTTAACTGCTAAGCCATCTCTCCAGCCCTTAACTTCTTTTTAAAAAGATTTTATTTTTATTTACTTATTAGAGACAGAGAGAGGGAGAGAGAGAGAGAGAGTGCGTGAGAATGGGCACGCCAGGGCCTCTAGCCACTGCAAAAGAACTCCAGCTGCATGTGTCACCATGTGCATCTGGCTTACGTGGGACCTGGAGAATCAAACCTGGGTCCTTGGGTTTCACAGGCATGCTAAGCCATTTCTCCAGCCCTCACACTTAACTTCTTTGTAAACCTTGTAGTGAATTGTCTTGCAATTCTGGCAAAATAGTTCTAGAAGTCTCTTGAATGCTAGTGTAACCATCTGACTTGAAAAGCCCCAGACTGGAAAGCAGTAGATCCCTGGGTGGCCCTCTGCCCACATGGATTATGCTCAAGAGTTGAATCACCACTGTCTTGATTATGTTCGCAGTGAAGGTCTTTGCTGGTAACAAACAGAAAAGAGGGAAATGTATGCTGAGGATCCTGGAGGAGCTGTAAGAAATTGAATGCGGTTGCTCAGCGAGTGAGCAACGGGGAGGTAGACACCAGAGCCATGGTGACCCTGTGTAAGCGGCGCCTGCTTACTGGGTGCCCTCATTTACATGGCTGGAACGCAGCATTTCTATATTCTCTGTCTCCTTAAATTTCCAATTATAGACTGATGGAATTTGGCCCTCGTTGGATTAGGATTGACTATGCATGTCCAAGATGGCTAGTTGCAATGCCTGATCTGGCTACCAGGGAGCCACTGTGTGTAGAGCTCCAACTTCTGCTGCTTCTGGTCAGCATTGTTGACATGGGCCAAAGGGGACAGAGGTCCTGGAGTGAGCTGGACGTCACAGCTTGTAGCAATGTAAAGCTACAGTGAATTGTCAGTGTTTTAAATTTTTTTTTTTGAGGCAAGTCTAACAGACTGACTTTTTAAAAAAAATGTGTGTGTGTGTGTGTGTGAGAGAGAGAGAGAGAGAGAGAGAGAGAGAATTGGTGCACCAGGGCTTCCAGCCATTGTAATTGAACTCCAGATGTCTAGGCCACCTGGTATGTGACCTTGTGAGCTTGTGTCCCCTTTTGCGTCTGACTTACATGGGATCTGAAGAGTTGAACATGGGTCCTTAGACTTTGCAGGCAAGCACCTTAACTTCTAAGCCATCTCTCCAGCCCTGTCAGTGCCTTTTTTTTTCTAGGTAGAGTATCATTCTAGCTCAGGCTGACCTGGAGTGACCTTGAACTCATGGAGATCCTCCTACCTTTGCCTCACAAGTGCTGGGATTAAAGGTGTGTGCCACCATGCCTGGCTGTCAGTGCCTTTTGATATAAATTGTAATCAGATGAATGTGGCATGTAGCTCAGTGTCTTCACTATGAAATCTTGAGGTTCATAGATAAGTCTTCTAAAATATCTGGGGGTTTTCACTGGGCATATGGTGTTGATATCAAGGTTCTTTAAAAAGCCAACATGAAGCTGGGCGTGGTGGCGCACGCCTTTAATCCCAGCACTCGGGAGGCAAAGGTAGGAGGACTGCCATAAGTTCGAGGCCACCCTGAGATTACATAGTGAATTCCAGCTCAACTTGGTCTAGAGTGAGACCCTACCTTGAAAAACCGAAAAATGAAAAAAACAAACAAACAAACAAAAAAGCCAACATGTGATAAAACCTGCACTGGGAAAAGTAACACACATGACCTTTCTTGATGGTTTGTGTGCACTAGCCACATTAAAGGGCAGTTGATGTTTTCTTTCAAGTTCAGTTTTGTTTTACATGTTCTAAGACTGAACTTATAAATGCTCTCTGAGACCTTCTCTTGAGAGCAGCCCTCTCTCAATGGACAGCATGTAATTCTCCTATGGAGAGATTTTGTATTTGAACTACTGTCGACAAGAGAATTCAGCTGGAAAGAATTTGCTGACAGCAAACCCAGAGAACAGTTGAGGAATTTGCATAAAATTTACCTTAGAAAAACAGAACGTGTGTGTGATGCTTTGTAATTTTTTTTTTGAGAGAGAGAGAGAGAGAGAGAGAGAGAGAAGGAGAGGGAGACAGATAGAGATGGACGCGCCAGCAGCCTCAGCCACTGCGAGTGAAATCCAGATGCATGCACCCCCTTGTGGGCAACTGCGGCATTGCGCCCTTGCGTCACTTTGCATCTGGCTAAACGTGGGACCTGGAAATTGGAACAAGCATTCATAGGCTTAGCAGGCAGGCGCCTTAACTGCTAAGCCATCTCTCCAGCCCACTTTGTAATTTTTATTTGTTAAAGTCCAGGGATAAGTATCTGGTGAATGTCTGGCATTTACATATAGGGTAAGGAAAATAAATGGCCCTACATTTGTTTTTTGTGTTTTATTAATATCCATTGAATGGGTCTGTTATAGTGTCCTTTGCCTTAAGTCAAGTAAGAACATACAGGTTTGGCCAATGGGTAAGAGTTTGAACTTAGCCAGGCGTGGTGGCTCACACCTTTAATCCCAGCACTTGGGAGGCAAAGGTAGGAGGATTGCCGTGAGTTCAAGGCCACCCTGAGACTACATAGTTAATTCCAGGTCAGCCTGGGCCAGAGTGAGACCCTACCTCGAAAAAAAAAAAAAAAAAAAAAAAAAAGTTTGAACTTCTCCAATGACATGGTTGGCTCTTATTCTAGAAGCCCTCCTAGGTTCAATATACAAATGAGGATTACTTTGAGACTTATTTACACATAAAATAAAATTTAAAAAGTGAAAATGTGCATATGCACAAGTTACAAAAAAAAAACCTTGAAAAAATAAGTGATGTTTGACCATGTTACAATCCTCTACGGCGGGTATTCAAAATGTCCTTAGAAAAGTGACTTTGGGATGATGGCTTCCAAATCTTATCTGTGTTTTGTTTCATTTCAGGCACATTCAAATCTAGTATAAGACCCAGTCAAGACAGTGACGACACAAAATCAGCTCTCAGGTCACCAGTGCAGTTAGACTAAGCATCCAAAGGAAGTTAATGATTTAAGGGTCAGCCACTTGTGTGTGCAGAGCGTTCAAGGTCACTGCTAATATCAGGGACGTGACTACTTAAACATTTGCATTGCAGGTTGAGTTTTGGCTCCGACCATGTTTTCACAGAGGGCCTGGTCAGCTCTGGCTCTGTATAGTAAGCAGCGACGGGAGGAAGGGGATTTTGTTGTGCATAATGCCGTGACTAGGAATGAAAGATTGACAAGACATGGTCATAAGTCAGATCCAGTGTCAGTCGGTGAGCATGTTCATTACGACCAACTTTGTTAAATCTCACGCTCCTCTCTCCAGAATTAATAAGCAATGAGAAAGGGACTTTCATCTGCCTTCCTTCCTCTTTTTACCTGACAGGTTAGAGCCTTGTTTCCTGCTCAGTACAAGAGAAGCCATTGTTATCTGTGGGGAGAAAGCAAGCTCTTCTGTCCAGTCCCAGCTGCTCAGGACAGTTGTCATAGTTGTTCAAGAAAGATGTTGAATCCACACAGTGCCTTACTTAGCACAGGGTTAAGACTTTTGGCTTGGACAAAGCTGGTTTCTAATTCTGGCTCCTCTAGTTCTCACGGTGAACTCTCGGATTTATTTAATCTTGAACACCTCAGTTTCCTTATCTGTAGAGTGGGATTATTGTTCAGTTTATATTGTCATGGGGTTGAAGGCAATTAACATAGCTGAGGCGTGCAATATGCACCAGGCCTAGGGCGGCATCAGACAGCTAAATGTTATGTGGGTGGGAGCGACTGCTGTTGTTCTCTGTAACATGACGTCTGAGGAAGTCACCATGAGCCTCAGCTGAGTTTCTATCCATGGGTGCTGAGTCCATAGCCCATGACCCGCTGTACCGTGCTTATAAATTGTGCAGCATGTCAACTCTCAGGTTTATTTATTTTTATTTATTTATTTAACAGGTTGTTCAAAGGCTGCTGCCTTATCAGTTATTAATTTGGTTTTGATCCTTTGCTACTTATTACTGTATTTCAAGTACGTGCATTGATCTTTGCTTCTGGTTTGATGCATGCTGTCATTACATGGACTGTGAACACAGGGAGTGTATGAGCATGAATGATGGCTTAGAATTGCATGCCATATGTATATTGCCACACACACATAGATGCATGCACACACACACATACACACACCATATTTCCTTTGGCTATGCAGATTTTGTTACATTTTATTTTACTTTTTTTTTTAATTTGAGAGAGAGAGAGAGAGAAAGAGAGAGAAAGAGAGGAAGAGACAGAGAGAGAATGGGTGCGCCAGGGCCTCTCAGCCACTGTGAATGAACTCCAGACATGTGCACCCTCTTGTGCACATGTGCGACATTGTGTGCTTGTGTCACTTTTGCGTCTGGCTAAACGTGGGACCTGGAGATTTGAATGGGTGTTCTTAGGCTTCGCAGGCAGGTGCCTTACCCGCTAAGCCGTCTCTCCAGCCCTATTTTACTTTTTATATATTTTACTCATTCATTCATTATTTGAGAGAGAGAGAGAGAAGGAGAGAGAGAATGGGCACACCAGGGCCTCTTGTTGCACATGGAATCCAGACACATGCATTACTTTGTACATCTGGCTTTATGTGGGTACTGGAGAATTGAACCTGGACCATCAGTCTTTGCAAGCAATCCCCTTTAACCAGAGAGCCATCTCTCCAGCCACAAAAAAAAAAACATTTTATTTATTAATTTGAGAGAGAGAAAGAGGCAGAAGAGAGAGAGGGAAAGAATGGGTGCACCAGGGCCTCTAGCTATTGGAAACGAACTCCAGATGCATGCACCCCCTTGTGCATCTGGCTTACCGGGGTCTGGAGAATCAAACCGGGATCCTTTGGCTTTGCAGGCAAACACCATAACCACTAAGCCATCTCTCCAGCCCTCCAGCCACAATTTTTAAAATTAGTTATGTATATAATGTGAATACAGTCATGTTGGCACCATCGTTAGCCTCCCCCCTCTGAAGGGACCCTTCTCATTGGGAAATGTGGGTCATGCATTGTGGGGTAGCCATCAGTTGTGGGGAGAGGCAATGTCTTTGTGCATAATGTCCCAACTTGTGGCTCTAACAATCTTTCCACCCCCTCTTCCGCGAATTTCCCTGAGCCATGTTGGGTTCATTTTAGGTCTATTTCAGTGACGAGGTTTTGTGAGTCTCTGTGTCTCTGGATATCTGGTTTGGTAGGAGTTGAGAGTTCTTTGTGTCCATCTCCTTCACCTTTGGGCTGATGCCAGGTTCACTGAGAAAGCAGCACTCTTGCTCATTTCCCCCATGACTCTATGGCTTCAGCTGGGGCCCTGGTGAGGTGTTATGGGCTGATTCTCGCCTCAGGTTCTGCATCCATCTGAAAAAAGAAAAGCAGATTCTCCAATGGAGAGTGAAGTCAGCACAAGATAAATGGGATAACCATTATTATTTTAGAGAGAATTTAATAGGTGTAGGCCCTCTTGTAGCCCACGCTGGGTGGGAGCTTGATATTGGAGAGTGGGCTCATTTTTTGGATATGGTTCTGACTTGTTTCCCTGTTCCAGCTATGAGTTCCATTCCACTGAGTGGATCTGTTAGCCAAATCAAGAGCAGTTAATTACCTACCATGGCTGTGTCCAGCCATAATTTTTTTAAATTTTATTTATTTATTTGAGAGAGCAAGAGAGGGAAAGAGGCAGACTTGGGGAGACAGAGAGAGAGAGAGAGAGAGAGAGAGAGAGAGAGAGAAAGAGAAAGAGAAAGAACAGGTGCATCAGGGCCTCCAGGCACTGCAAATGAACTCCAGACACATGCTCCACCTTGTGCATCTGGCTTATGTGGGTCCTGGGGAATCGAACCGAGGTCCTTTGGCTTTGCAGGCAAGAGCCTTAACTGCTAAGCCATCTCTCCAGCCCACCCAGCTATAAATTTTGTTACATTTTATAGCCATTAGTTTTTTAGTTGCTAATATTTTTTCCCTAGTAGACTATAGTACTAAAAGGAAGCAGTTGGTTTTATTGTTTGAGACAGAACAAACACTTGTTTTGCAGTCATTTGATTACATTTTTGCACACTCCTCCCCTGGAGAGGAGTCTCTGAGCTTTCTTAGAGGCCAAGAATTGTGACTGAACTTTTTTTTTTTTTTTTTGGTTTTCCAGGTAGGGTCTCACTCTGGCCCAGGCTGACCTGAAATCCACTATGTAGTCTCAGGGTGGCCTTGAACTCATGGTGATCCTCCTACCTCTGCCTCCTGAGTGCTGGGATTAAAGGCATGCGCCATCACGCCCGGCTGTGACTGAACTTCTTGATGGTGAAGGACGACTAGAACCACTTATGTAGTTTGGATCATTGAACAGTGTGCACACAAAGGAATTTGTTTAGGAAAATCTTGTCAAACGTTATGTAGTAACTGGTCAAGTTCTAATATTGTTTCTGTGAACACTAAAATAGGTTGTAGAGCAACTCATAGAGACTGAAAGGTTGGAGAACGGGTCAGACTTTCGTCTCTTAGATTTGCTTTAGATTTGTTTTAGTTATGCCTTATAGGCAGAATCTCCTCTTTTCTGGAAATGGGACATATTCACTTATGCCAATCTACAGGAAAACTGTCAGAGAATTAAAGCTGGGAGATGGCTCGGTGTTAAAGGTGCTTCCTCTGCAAGCTTACTGACAGGGATGGGGTCCCAGGCACCCACGTGGTACTGTGTGTGCACCCCCAATGTCCCTATGGCAATGGGGGTTGGAGTCAAGGGAATCTCGAAGCTTTTGGGCCAGCTAGCCTGGCTGTCCCAGCGGCAAACAAGAGAGACCTTGTCCGTGACAAGGTGGAAGGAGCAGAAGAATTCTCCAAGGTTGTCTTCTGACCTCCACTTATAGGCTGTGGCATACATATGCCTGTACACATGTCATACGGACACACGTGCGCATCAATCACATAGATAATAATTTTAAAATACATACCTAGAGATAATAATTTAAAAATTACCACTTTAAAATACCTTAGAAAGGGCTGGGGTTGTCACTAAGTTGGGAGAGTGCTTGTCTAGGATACATGCAGACCTGGCTTCTGTCCCTAGCACTCCATACACTGGCTGTGATGGCACACACCTGTACTCCCCGCACTTGGGAGGTAGAGGCAGAGGCATCAGTTGTTTAAGATCATCCTCTGTTGCACAGCAAGTTCAAGGCCAGCCTAGGATGCACGACGCAATCCCCTGAGCCGTGCTTCTCAAGACTAGATACTTGAGCTCAATCCCCCGATTCCCTCTTCCGCAATCCCCTGAGCCGTGGCGGGGCTGTTGGCAGTCTGGATATCCATGACCTTACAGTGCCTAACACTATCTACACAAGACCATCATAATAGGAGGAAAAGATGATGACATCAAAATGAAAAGAGAGACTGATGGAGAGGAGGAGGGGATATGATGGAGAGTGAAGTTTCAAAGGGGAAAGTGGGGGCGGGAGATGGGATATTGTCTACAGTTAAGGAAGTTGTCAATAAAAAATAAAAATTAAAAAAAATTAAAAATAATAAATAAAATAAAAACAAAAACTGGCCCAGGAGTCAGGAAGGGCTAAACAGTGCCCCTATAAGCATAGTTAGATATCCAGCTATCCATAAATTCCAGGAAATGTAACATTGAATGAGGGAAAAGAAAACATTTAGTATCGCATCCCCTTGTTCCTGTTTGAGAACTCCAAGTCCTTTGAAGAAAACATTTGCTGCTGAGTGAGTCTTGGCAACACTTGGGACTCTCATGCAGGGAGAGTGGCGGAGGGACAGCCTGGGACTGCCAAGTTTTGAGTTTAGAATTCAGACAGGCAGGCGAGAGGCTTTGACTGGTGTGGAAGCCAAAGGGAGGCTGAGTGACCGACGTGCTGCACTGGACGTAGGGAACATGGCCAGTGTCTTCTTTTGTTACATGCAGGGAGAATTCAGTGGTCTACAATGCTGAATCAAACAGGTAGCTGAAGAGATATTATTTCACTAATTGAATGCCAAAGTATAAAACACTAGGAAGAAAAGATAGAAGGATTTTTGATTTATTTATTTGACAGAGAAAGAAGCAGAGATAGACAGAGAGAGAGAGAGAGAGAGAGAGAGAGAGAGAGAGAATGGGCACGCCAGGGCCTGTAGCCACTGCAAACGAACTCCAGACGTGTGCGCCCCCTTGTGCGTTTGGTTAACGTGGGTCCTGGAGAATCAAACCTGGGTCCTTTGGCTTTTTAGGCAAACACCTTAACCACTAAGCCATCCCTCCAGCCCAGGATTTTTGAATTATAATTTGCTGTAAGGATTGCCCATGAAATTTCTTTGAACAGAAGGTGGTGAAGGCATGGGCTAGTTCTATTGGTAAATCTGTCTCAATCCCTGTAACCTCAGAATTATGTACCTTCCACACACCTTTCTTGGGCAGAAGCTACTCAAGATTATGAAGGGTTCTTTTTAAAAATTATGTATTTATTTATTAGAGACTAGGGGTTGGGGAGAAAAAGAGAGAGAGAGAGAGAGAGAGAGAAAGAGAGAATGAGAAAATGTGGGTGCACCAGGGCTTCTAGCCACTGCAAATGAACTCCAGACACATGTGCCACCTGGTGCATTTGGCTGACGTGGGACCTGGACAATTGAACCTGGGTCTTTAGGCTTTGCAGACAAGTGTCTTAACTGTTAAGCCATTTCTCTAGCCCCTCTTTTTCTTTTTCTTTTTTATTTATTTATTTATTTTTTTGTTTTTCGAGGTAGGGTCTCACTTTAGCTCAGGCTGACCTGGAATTCACTATGTAGTCTCAGGGTGGCCTCGAACTCACAACAATCCTCCTACCTCTGCCTCCCGAGTGCTGGGATTAAAGGTGTGCACCACCACGCCCGGCTTCTTTTTCTTTTTAATATTTTTTATTTTTATTTATTTACTTGATAGAAAGAGAGAGAGAGAGAGAGAGAGAGAGAGAGAGAGAAAATGGACACGTCAGGACTTCCAGCCACTGCAAATGAACTCCAGATACATGCATCACCTTGTGCATCTGGCTTATGTGGGTCCTGGGGAATTGAACCCAGGATTTGGCTTCACAAGCAAACGCCTTAACTGCTAAGCCATCACTCTAGCCCTTCCCCCTTTTTTCATGAAAAGCAACTCCCAGACATAGGTCAGGGCCATTCCCTGACCCCCAACCCTTGCTGGGGACATGCACCCAGAACCTGGACTTTGCGATAAGTGAAGCCTGGATGTATATGCCTACCTTCTCCAGGGCACGGCAGAAGCACCTCCCTCTCCCACGACTGTCCCTCCAATTTAAGGAACCTCCATTGATAGACAAGGAAAATCAGGGGACACAGAGCAGAAAGGATTCCTGTAATGAGGTGCTAAGTGTTCAGGAAAGTCCTTGTAATTACTTTCCTTTTTTTTTTTTTTCCCTTCAAGGTAAAGTCTCACTCTGGCCAGGCTGACCTAGAATTCACCATGTAGTCTCAGGGTGGCCTCTAACTCACAGTCACCCTCCATGAAGCCATCTCTCCTGCCCAAGAGGAGTGCTTATCACATTCTCATCCCCTGTGACTTTGGAGTTCCCATTTCCTTGTTGTCACTTCACTGATTGTGTTAATCTGTAACCGTGCTGAGCGTGGTGCTGTAGGCCTGTAAGTACCAGCACTTGGTGGAGGCAGGAGGATCAGGAATTCACAGTCAGCCTCAGTTACATAGTAAGTTTGAGGCTACGCTGGGATACCCAAGACATTTCCTTAAAAAACAAATAAACAAGAAACCCCGAAACATTTATATGTACATATAGATATATTTTCATGTATGTATGTAGGTATGACAGAGACTGTCAAACTGAAAAATAAAAAAAATACCTGAATCTACCTATGGATCATAGCCATGTTTTTAGAACTTTATGGTGAGGGACCTCCTTTTGAGGAGAAATGTGCCATTCCTCTGTTCCTATCAGCTTAAAAAAATATCGAGGGCTGGCATAGAGGTTAAGGTGCTTGCCTACAGAGTCAAAAGACCCGGGTTCAATTCCTCAGGATCCATGTAAGCCAGATAAGCACACAGGTACCACATGTGTCTGGAGTTTGTTTGCAGTGGCTGAAGGCCCTGGCATGCTCATTCTTTCCCTCTCCCTCTCTCTCAAATAAATAAATATAATAAATTATTTAAAAATGATTGAGCCATGAGTTTGTTACACACAGCATCTTTGAGAGCTGAGACCATGGGCGACCACAAGGAGGATTCTGTTATGAGTTCCTCTGTGAAAGTTCAGCTTATTAGAAGTTAAGGCAGTCAGTTAGCTGTTAGTTTTGTTAAACTTAAAAGATTAAATTTGAGAAAGAATTTCAAGAGCTCTTGACCCCAAGCTATGCTTATAGTCGAAGAGTTTTCCTTAATCTTTTCTGGGGACATACGTCCCTTTGAGACTGAGAAAGTTGTAAGGTGATTGCATAGAAATGTGCCCAAACCCAATATTTTAAATATACTTGAGTGTCTTCCAAGGCTATCTGTGGTCTCCCCTTGGACCAAAGGCTGATATTTAAACTAACTTGTAGTAATGGCTCTTGCATTCAAATTTAAGCTCCAGTTTGGTCTGCCATGTTTACTGCCGCAGCCCCTGTGTCTACGATGGTGCCTGGCTTATAACACTCCAGAAATATTTGTTAAAATATTTTATTTTTTATTTATTTATTTGAGAGAGAGAGATACAGAAATAGGCAGAGAGAGAGAGAGAGAGAGAGAGAGAGGGAGAGAATATGGGTGTGCCAGGGCCTCCAGCCACTGCAAACGAACTCCAGATACATGCGCCCCCTTGTGCATCTGGCTTACGTGGGTCCTGGAGAAGTGACCCTCGAACCGGGGTCCTTAGGCTTCATAGGCAAGCGTTTAACCGCTAAGCCATCTCTCCAGCCCGAAATATTTGTTAAATGAATGAAGCAGGTCTTTTGTGAAGAAGAAAGATCTTGGAGAGCCTTCTAGGCACAGAGGGAGGCCGGCAGTAAGTCACAGAGCAGTGCTGTCTTCAGGCTGCCACGGGGATTGGCAGATATGCATCATTGTCTCCTGTTAGCTTCTGAGTAGTGTAGATATATCTGATTTTTATTTCTTTATGCATAAAAGTGGCTTATTATTTTTAACATTTTATTTGTTTATTTAAGAGGGGGGGGTATGGGTGTACCAAAGCCTCCTGCCTCTGTAAACAGACTCCAGACACAGGTGCCCCTTCCTGCATCTGGCTTTACTTGGGTACTGGGGTCAAACCCAGGCTGTCAGGCTTTGCAAGCAAGTGCCTTTAATTGTGAGCCACCTCTTCTGTCCTAGAAATGATTTATTTTTTTAATTTTAATTAATTATTATTTTTTTAAATTTGAGATGGGGTCTCACGTAGCCCACACTGGCTTTGAACTCAGTACATAGCCAGTAATGACTTTGAATTTTTAAACCTCCTGACTCCACCTCCGAAGTGCTGGGATTGTAGGGGTACACCACCTCCCCTGGCTTCAGAAATGGTAAAGTGGCTTAAAAGAGTGTCTGGGTCCTTTGATTTAGTCCATGTTCATTGTAAGTGTGACTTTGGAGTGACACCTTTTTTATTTTTATTTGTTTGAGGCAGGGTCTCACTGAAGCTCAGACTGGCCTTGAACTACTTCGGCCTCCCGAGTTGCTGGGATTACAGGGTGGGCTACGGTGCCCACCACACAGAGCCACTGTTGGTAAATGCTGGAAGCTCTGTCTCCGAAGAGATTATGTGGGAACCGGAAGTGGTTTGGGCTTTAGCTCCTCTCTCGCCTACAGTTCTTAGAAACATTCCAGTCTCCCTTTGACCCAGAAACAAGTCATGTGCCTTCACTTGAACAAGGTGACTTTCATTCTGGGAACATGAGTCGCTTCGCATGCTGTAATGACTGGGGGAATGGGTCTGCGGTGGCCAGAGGACTTCTCTTGCCAAGTCTGTCTTCCAAGTCGATTTCTCTTTTATGTCTGTGCAGTCGGGGAGCAGCAGAGGAGGCTTCTGAGCTGTGCTCTGCAGGCTCCGGCTCCGAGGAGCCATGTGGCTTTGGCGCAGGCTCTGGTCTGTTCTGTCCCTGAGCTCTTCCAGGCTGGGTGGTTCTGGAGACCTCCTTTAATCAAACGCTCCTGGAGTGAGCACGCCAGAATGAGGTGGTGCTTTCCCAGGGGAGGCTCAAGAGGGGATATTTATGTCATCTGCTGCTTGCTTCCCCTCTCTAACTGTGACGTTTCCGCCGTGTCATTTATCAGCCTCACTTTGTCGTTTGCAGTTTGTTTTCTTTGCCTTTGTGACTTGTCAGATGATCGTTTCGTTAATTCAGCTCGTGCGCGCGCGCTCCTGCGCCAGTGTAGGCGTGCCCGTGCGCGCAGTTGCTACCTGTCACTCATCACGCTGGGCACTGAAGACATAAAGCTTAAAAATATATTTCTGCTGTCCCAGAGGAGCGCATGGTTTACTGACGCATGCGTGGAAGGGGTAGTACAGTGAAATAACCCCTTGAAGCGTGTCAGGGTAGATGGCAGCATGTCAAATGTGATGGGATCACAGGGACCCTAAGCTGCTGGAGGATGGTGAACGTGGGAAGTTTTGGTGAAGTATTAAGTTCAGAGTAAGCCAAGAGAATAATGCGTACTTTTAAAATTTATTTATTTATTTATTTATTTAAGAGAGAGAAAGAGGCAGAGAGAGAGAGAGAATGGGCACACCAGGGCCTCCAGCCAGTGCAAACGAACTCTAAATACACCCACCCCCTTGTGCATCTGGTTTACGTGGAGAATCGAACCAGGATCCTTTGGCTTTGCAGGCAAACACCTTAACCGTTAAGCCATCTCTCCAGCCCCTAATGCGTATTTTTGAAAGCCAAATCTGTCTATTTAGGCTACATTTGGAAATAATTAAATGAACATATATTAATGTTTTTAAAAAATTATTTATTTGTGCCGGGCGTGGTGGCGCACGCCTTTAATCCCAGCACTCGGGAGGCAGAGGTAGGAGGATCGCCGAGTGTTCGAGGCCACCCTGAGAATACATAGTTAATTCCAGGTCAGCCTGGACCAGAGTGAGACCCTACCTTGCAAAAAAACCAAAAAAAAATTATTTATTTGTAAGCAGAAAGATAGGCAGACAGACAGACACACACACACAGAATGGGTGTACCAGGGCCTCTAGCCACTGCAAATGAACTCCAGATGCATGCACCACTTTGTGCATTTGGCTTTATGTGGGCACTGGGGAATTGAACTTGGGCCCTAGACAAGTGTTTTAACTGCTAAGCCAACTCTTCCACAATTCTTGAGACTGGTCTCTAGGGCCACAGTGAAGGATCATAGTGGCTGTTGGGGCATCTAAAAATTTTGTAAATACCCACACGAGGATAAAGTTGAGAGAAACAGTCTTATTTCAGAGAGAAAACTTAAGCCTGGGTAGTTCCAGAAAAAAGCAATGGACTCAAAAGGGGAAATTAATTGAGCATCAAATACCCAGTGATTCATGGACTCACTTCTTCATATAGCAAATAAGTAACCAGGATCTGCTGTAAACCATTGTGCTGTGTGACATATATAAAAATGATAAACAAGATGGGATTCAGTCCGGCACTTCACTTACAATTTATTGCAAAGTCCAATTAAGCAGTTGAGTCGAAAGTACATGTGCCAAGTGCCATGCCTGGGAAGACAAGGAGCTGTTTCTAAACCGGAACCGCCAGGAAGCCGAGGGGCTCTGAAGGTGTGCATGGAGGCTCTTGGGATAATGGAGAAGTTGTTCTGATAACTGCCATTGACATCCTGGTGGTGTGTGTACATACATGTATGTGTGTTCACGTGAGTGCGGGTCCCTGTGAATTGTGTGGGTGGTGTGTACATACATGTATGTGTGTTCACGTGAGCGCGGGTCCCTGTGAATTGCGTGGGTGGTGTGTACATACATGTATGTGTGTTCACGTGAGCGCGGGTCCCTGTGAATTGTGTGGGTGGTGTGTGTACATACATGTATGTGTGTTCACGTGAGCGGGTCCCTGTGAAATTGCGTGGGTGGTGTGTGTACATGCATGTATGTGTGTTCACGTGAGCGGGTCCCTGTGAATTGTGTGGGTGGTGTGTGTACATACATGTATGTGTGTTCACGTGAGCGGGTCCCTCTGAATTGTGTGGGGTGGTGTGTACATACATGTATGTGTGTTCACGTGAGCGCGGGTCCCTCTGAATTGCGTGGGTGGTGTGTACATACATGTATGTGTGTTCACGTGAGCGTGGGTCCCTGTGAATTGCGTGGGCGGTGTGTGTACATACATGTATGTGTGTTCACGTGAGCGCGGGTCCCTGTGAATTGCGTGGGTGGTGTGTGTACATACATGTATGTGTGTTCACGTGAGCGCGGGTCCCTGTGAATTGCGTGGGTGGTGTGTGTACATACATGTATGTGTGTTCACGTGAGCGTGGGTCCCTGTGAATTGCGTGGGTGGTGTGTGTACATACATGTATGTGTTTTCACGTGAGCGTGGGTCCCTGTGAATTGCGTGGGTGGTGTGTACATACATGTATGTGTGTTCACGTGAGCGTGGGTCCCTGTGAATTGCGTGGGTGTGTGTGTACATACATGTATGTGTTTTCACGTGAGCGCGGGTCCCTGTGAATTGTGTGGGTGATGTGTACATACATGTATGTGTTTTCACGTGAGCGCAGGTCCCTGTGAATTGCGTGGGTGGTGTGTGTACATACATGTATGTGTGTTCACGTGAGCGCGGGTCCCTGTGAATTGCGTGGGTGGTGTGTACATACATGTATGTGTGTTCACGTGAGCGTGGGTCCCTGTGAATTGCGTGGGTGGTGTGTGTACATACATGTATGTGTGTTCACGTGAGCGCGGGTCCCTGTGAATTGCGTGGGTGGTGTGTACATGCATGTATGTGTGTTCACGTGAGCGCGGGTCCCTGTGAATTGCGTGGGTGGTGTGTACATGCATGTATGTGTGTTCACGTGAGCGCGGGTCCCTGTGAATTGTGTGGGTGGTGTGTGTACTTACATGTATGTGTGTTCACGTGAGCACGGGTCCCTGTGAATTGTGTGGGTGGTGTGTACATACATGTATGTGTGTTCACATGAGCGCGGGTCCCTGTGAATCGCGTGGGTGGTATGTACATACATGCATGTATGTTCACATGAGCGCGGGTCCCTGTGAGGTTGACATTTGGTGTCTTGCTCAACTGTTCCCCGCTGTCTACGTGACCGGCTCTCTCATGGAACCTACTGCTCACTGATCTGGCTATGCTAGCTACCCAGTAAGCCCTTAAGGATCCTCCTGCCTACGCCTGTGCTGGGATAACTGGCACGTGTACCACCGCCCCTGGCATTTGTATGTGTGTGTTCGGGATTTGAACTCAGGTCCTCCTGCTTTTCTCATTGAGCGATCTCCCTAACCCCTTCCTCCTCAGCTGGACTCGAAATATGTCAGTGATTATGTATCTCTTACAACACATCAACACTCCTCCCCCCTCCCCCACCACACCGACTCCTCCTTCCCTCTGTCCTCTCCAAATTCACTCCCTCTTTATATATATATATATATATATATATATATATATATATATATATATATATGTATGTATGTATGTATGTATGTATGTTTGGTTTTGCGAGGTAGGGTCTCTCTCTGGTCCAGGCTGACCTGGAATCAACTACGTAGTCTCAGGGTGGCCTCAAACTCTCAGCAATCCTCCTACCTCTGCCTCTGAGTGCTGGGATTAAAGGCATGCGCCATCATGCCTGGCTCCTCCTGCCGACTTTTGTTTTACTTATTTTATTTATTTTAATTTTTGTTTATTTTTATTCATTTGAGAGCAACAGACAGACACAGAAAGAAAGAGGGAGGGAGGGAGGGAGGGAGGGAGGGAGGGAGGGAGAGAGAGAAAGTGCGAGCTAGCATGCCAGGGCCTCCAGCCACTGCAAACGAACTCCAGATGCATGTGCCCCCTTGTGCATCTGGCTTACGTGGGTCCTGGGGAATCAAACCAGTTTCCTTTGGCTTTGCAAGCAAACTCCTTAACTGCTAAGCCATTTCCTCAGCCCCACCATCAAGTTTTGTTTTGAGACAAGGTCTCTCTTTGGTCTGGAACTCACCATGAGGCTGGGCTGGCTCTCTAGCAAGCTTCTGGTGCCCTCCTGTCTCTGCCTCCCAAGCACTGCGACTGCAAGCGAGAACAATCACACTCGGTGTTTTTTTGGGGTAGGGGAGAGCCTGGGGATTGAATGCTATTTGTCATGCTTGTGCGGCAAGCACTTGATCAACTGAGCCAGAACTCCAGCTCTTATGCATGTGTTTTTATTTTATTTTTTAATTTTTTTATTTTTTATTGACTTTTAACCTTACATACCAAAAAAACCCCACCTGATATTTCCCTCCCCTCCCCCATTTTTTTTTTTTTTGAAGAGAGTCAGAGAGATATATAGAGAGAGACAGAGAGGGAATGGGCGTGCCATTCTCAGCCGCTGTGAACGAACTCTAGATGCATTTGCCCCCTTCTGGTCAAGTGTGGCATTGCGCCCTTGCGTCAGTTTTTGCATCTGGCTAAATGTGGGACCTGGAGAATCGAACGGGTGTTCTTACGCTTCACAAGTAGGCGCCTTAACTTCTAAGCCATCTCTCCAGCCCCCACATGTATTTTTTAAACCTACCCAATATCTTAGTGATTGGTTAGTGTTTATTTTCACAATATATTATAACCATCTTAGATGCTGTTGTGGTTTTTTTTATTTTTTTTTTGGTTTTTCGAGGTAGGGTCTCACTCTGGCCCAGGCTGACCTGGAATTAACTATTTAGTCTCAGGGTGGCCTTGAACTCACAGCAATCCTCCTACCTCTGCCTCCTGAGTGCTGGGATTAAAGGCGTGTGCCACCACGCCCGGCTTTGCTGTTGTGTTTTGTTGAATAGAATTTTAATGCTCAACCATGCTCTTGCGTCACAGCTTGTCAATGTCATAGTTGATCTCATTAGTTTTCTACTTACATGCCTCCTGTTTTCTCAGTTTGTAAGCCCTGTTTCAGTGAAAACCAAGTCTTTTTATAAATCTGGGATCATGAAGAGGTTTCTGAGTAGGGATGGTATTAAAATTTTGTGTCTACTTACACAGTGATCTTGTGCAGTTTATGGTAGGTGAATATGGTGATGCTAATGGTATAAACGTGTTTTCCCTCTAGGTTGGTGGACGACCGATGTGTGGTACACCCAGAGGCTGGGGACCTGGCTAACCCACCCAAGAAGTTCAGAGGTAGGATTATGTGACCTAAGAGGGCACATTACTTTGTGTCTTAAATTCTCACGTTAAAACCTTATTTAGTAGATCTCTGGAAATTCTCTCAAAAATTTCTCCACTGTTTTCTTAAAATATATTTTATTTATTTATTTATTTTGAGAGAGAGAGAGAGAGAGAGAATGGGCATGCCAGGGCCTCCAGTCACTGCAAACAAACTCCAGATGCGTGTACCCTCTTGTGCATCTGGCTAATGTGGGTCCTAGAGAATTGAACCAGGATCCTTTGGCTTTGCAGGCAAACGCCTTAACCGGTAAGCCATCTCTCTAGCCCTCCACTTGTTTTCCTTTACACATTGAAAGGTCTGTGATGAAAGACCAGTTTCAGGTTCTGTTTTACAGTATAAATTGTTTATTTGCTGAAAAGAAATGTTAATAATTAACCATGATAGATGACTTTTTAAGCAAGTGAATACAGCCAAATGATATTTGTTTACATATTTCTGTGGAGGTTATAAATATTACAGTATTTCATTCCTAACTCATTAATTTATCTTTGCAAAATGTTCAGGAGCATGGCATAACTTTTGAAATAGCCCCTTGGCTGATGTAAGCAACAATTGCCTTAGCGCTCTTTCCAAATGTCACTGTAGAAGCAGTTTGATAATCTCCCTAGCTGAGAAATTGGTCATAGTAGGAGACTGATTATAACTCACCTTCCACAAAAGAAGGATTAGTGAAATACGTAGAGAACCCTAGAAAATAAAAATCCATAATTAAAAGCTTACCTAGGGGATGGAGTGGTGGCTTAGCAGGTAAGATGCTTGCCTGTGAAGACTAAGGACCCAAGTTCGATTCCCCAGGACCTACATAAGCCAGATGCACAAGGTGGCACATGTGTCTGGATTTCATTTGTAGTGGCAAGAGGGCCTGGTGTACCCATTCTCATTCTCTCTCTCCCTCTTTCTCAGTCTGTCTCAAATAAATAAAATATTTTTAAAAAGCTTACCTAATCCAATTTAACAATTTCTGTGTACTACAATAATGAAAATAATTTTATTTTATTTTTATTCTTTTGACACAAGGTTTCATGTAACCCAGGTTGGCTTTGAACTTGCTATGGAGCTGAGGCTAGCCTTGAACTCCTAATCCTCTTGCCTCTACCTCCAAAGTGTTGGGATCAGATGTCTCAAATAAAAAAAGTTTTATTTTTCAGGAGGCAGAAAGGGATGATCCAAAAGGCAACATAGTGCTAGGGATAATGCCCAGCACTGAAACATCTCTTAACAAGGCTCAGGGATCATTGCGGAACAATAATGGAAATAATTACAATGCAACTGCCCAGACAGAAATTTTATTTGATATCCATGACCTTGCAGTGCCTAGCAATACAGGTTGGCAAGTCCTCATAATAGAAGTAAAAGATGATGACATCAAATTAAAAAGAGACTAATGGAGAGAGGGAGGGATATGATGGAGAGTGGAGTTCTAAAGGGGAATGGGGAGAGGAGGGAAAACTATGCACCTTTTGTATGTAAGTATGTTTTGTTGTCAATAAATATTTAAAAAATAAAAATAAAAAAACAGTTTTGATTTAATCCCAGCACTCGGGAGGCAGAGGTAGGAGGATCACTGTGAGTTCACGGCCACCCTGAGGCTACATAGTGAATTCCAGGTCAGCTTGGGCTAGAGTGAGACCCTACCTCAAAAAACTAAAAAAAAAAAAAAGTTTTGAAAACCAGCATTCTTCTTGAACAGTCTGTGGGCATTCATTCTCAGAGTGGCAGAAAACATCTGAATAAGGAAATCAAAGAAACTGCATAGTCAAAGGGACTCTTTGGAGCCACACGTCCAAGGGAAGGCATGCTAGGGAAGGGGCTAGTTACTATGTTTTCTAAAAAAGCTTTTATTTTTATTTATTTATTAGAGACAGGGAGAGGGAGAGAAAGAGAGAGAATGAAAGAGAGAGACAGAGAGAGAATAGGTGCACTAGGGCCTCCAGCCACTGCAAATGAACTCCAGACGCATGCACCACCTTGTGCATCTGGCTTATGTGAGTCCTGGAGAATCGAACCTGGGTCCTTAGGCTTTTCAGGCAAACGCCTTAACCGCTAAGCCATCTCTCCAGCCCAGTTATCATGTTTTAAGTGCTGTGGTAGATGCTTTATATATACCACCTCTTTACAGGAATATTTCATTTTCCCTAAAGTCAGGAGCTTGCAGTGAGAATGGCATGCATGACCATGTCCTGTCTGCTCAGCTTTGGATAATGAATCCAAGTGTCTCCTCAAGTGATGAAAACATAAAAAGTCTTTGGAAGACAAACTTCACATTGGAACCCCTCGTGAAACTTCAGTCAGAACGTTCCCACCCTCCTGGGCAAGCCAAGAGGAGGCAGTTTCCACTGAGGGTGGGCTTGCAGATGACCAGCTTCAAGAGAAACTTGCCAAGCCCTATGCAATACTTCAGTGTAAAATAATTTAAAAGATAGAAGAGGGGCTGGAGAGATGGTTTAGAGGTTAAGGCACTTGCCTGTGAAACCTAAGGACCCAGGTTCAATTCCCCAGTACCCAGGTAAGCCAGATGCACAAGGTGGCATATACATTTGGGAGTTTGTTTGCAATGGTTGGAGGCCCTGGCACGCCCATTCTCTCTCAATCTGCCTCTTTCTCTTCCTGGCTGTCAAATAAATAAATTAATGAAATTTAGAGAAAAGATAGAAGAGGCTGAAGAAACCTTAGGGCAAGGCCTGACAGAATGGATGGAAGACAGGTAGGTAGAAGTTAGATGCTAGAAGCGGCATCTTGTGTTGGGAGTCGGGATGACAAAGACAGGTAAACCCACGGCTGAGCAAGGCAGCGCATGAGGACAGAAGAGAGAGGTCTGAAAGGGCCAACTCTGCATTTGGGACAGGAGGCAGCTAAGGTTCAGGCCTGCTGTACCACTTGATGGCTGTGTCATCGGAAGTAGGTCACCTAACAGTTGTTGCCTCGGAGGACATCTGCGACTGCCCGGTGAGAGCCCAGCTGGACAGTGAGAACAATGTCCTCCGTGGGAGGTTTTGTGAACCTGGAACGCTTTCCAGAAACAGCCATTGTGGAAGTGTTTTAGCTCATTATAGGATGATCATTGCAGTGAGCAGACACAATACCTCATCTGTGAGGCGTATTTGGTCATTTCCTTACACCCTGACCCCCTTCCAGGGCAGAACTGGATTTCGCTCTGTTAGTTTTGCGTCTCCCAGGCATGGTTGTCCATGCTTGATATGATTTCTCCCCCCTCCCACCCATGGCCATGAGACAGCCCAACTGTCTCTGGGATCATGTGATCAAACTTGCTTCCCAGGGGCGCCTCCGATTCACTGTTGTGAGCCTCTGCAGCCCGATTGTCTGTTGGCGAGAAAGGATTCATCTTTTTTAGGGTGGGGGTTGACTTTTCTCTTCCTGTAAAGTTTAGTTGTTTGAAAATGGCAGTTTTATTTTAGAGGATGTGAAGGAACGCTGAGGTAATAGCGCTACGTGTTGGAGGTGAAAATATTCAGATTATTTATTTATTTACTCATTTATTGGTTTTGTGAGGTAGGGTCTCACTCTAGCCCAGGCTGACCTGGAATTCACTAGATAGTCTCAGGGTGGTCTCGAACTCATGGTGATCCTTCTACCTCTGCCTCCCGAGTGCTGGGATTAAAGGTGTGCACCACCATGCTTGGCTCCAGATTCTTGGTCTCATATTATTCATGGGCATTGGTTCAAAGTGTGAATCACTCTGGCATTTCCTGTCATCAGATGCTTAGGGTCATTATCTCTGGTGATTTGATCTCATTTCTTACTTCCAGCTTAAATCTAGACTATATATATATTTGTGTCTCTATGTCTCTCTCTCTCTATCATCTATCTTTTCTGTCCATCTATCCATCTATTATCTATATTTTCTTTTTGGAGAGACACAGAGAGAGAGAGGGAGAGGGAGACAGATAGAGATGGGCGCGCCAGCAGTGTCTCAGCTGCTGTGAACGAAATCCAGATGCACGCACCCCCTTGTGGTCAAGTACGGCATTGCGCCCTTGAGTCACTTTGCATCTGGCTAAACGTGGGACCTGGAGATTGGAACCGCTGGAGATGGGAACCAGCGTTCTTAGGCTTAGGAGGCAGGCGCCTTAACTGTTAAGCCATCTCTCCAGCCCTCTTTTATCTATCTTATCTGTCTATCTATCATCTATCTATCTCTGCCTCCATTTATCATGAGAAAGGGAGAGTCACTTCCTGTCGGGGACTCAGAGTTCTCTTCTGTCTTAAAGCACAACCTTTCTTTCAAAAGTTATTGATGTCCACCCTAATGGAGCCCGAAGGAGAGTCCCTGAATTGGGCTGGCCTCCATCCTAGTCTTTATTTTGCCAGAAGCCAGCCTTTGCAGTCTCTCATTCATTAAAAAAAATTATTTTTATTTATTTGACAGAGAAAGAGGGAGAGAGAGAATGGGTGCACCAGAGCCTCCAGCCACTGCAAGTGAACTCCAGATGGGTGCACCCCCTTATGCATCTGGATAATGTGGGTCCTGGGGAATTGAACCTAGATCCTTTGGCTTTGCAGGCAAATGCCTTAACCACTAAGGCATTCCTCCAGCCCCAGTCTCTCATTCTTTATGGCTCTTGCCTTACACCCTTCTCTGCCTGCATCTAGTTCCCCTGCATCCTTCCCAGAATCCAACCCATCATGTGCAAGCTCCTGGGCAAAGTTTCCAGAATGTTCCTGAGGGCTACTTTGTCACATGATGTGGAGGAACAGAAGTTCTTCAGCAGCTTACCTGCCCCTCAGCTCCTCGTGCCTCAGCCATGTGTGCCGTCCCAGGTGATCTGGAAGGTTTCCACTGTTCAAGTGCCGCATGCGACACTTCAGAGCTTTTGAGCAATAGAAAGTAAACCCAGCCCAGCTCCTTTGATTTTACAAGTGATGAACTTTTTTTGGAACCTAAGTTCCAAGTATGTTAAAATGAATCTTCTGGGGCTGGAGAGGTAGTTTAGTGGTTAAGGTGCTTGCCTGCAAAGCTAAGGACCTAGGTTTGACTCCCCAGGACCCGCGTAAGCCAGATGCATGTGGTAGTGCATGCATCTGGAGTTCGTTTGCATTGGGCAGAGGCCCTGGTGTGCCCATTCTCTCTCTCTCTCAAATAAATAAAATAAATAAATAAATAAATAAATAAATAAAATATTTAAAATGAATCTCCCAAATAATTATGAAGTTTTCTCTGTTCCCGGTCACAATTACCTTGCTTACTGACAAAGAACATTAAGTTGTAAGCAGAAAACCCCAACACCAAAGAGTTAAAAATCTAGATAGGCAGCTGTCTTTTCATTGAAACCACATAATGACAAAAACATTAGTCAAAGCCCAGAGGCTTTATCTTAAGTGAGGAAAGATTCCTTAATTCTTTTTTTAAAATATATTTTATTTGTTTATTTGAGAGAGAGAGAGAGAGAGAGAGAGAGAGAGGGAGAGAATGGGCACTCCAGGGCCTCTAGCCACTGCAAATAAACTCCAGATGCAGGCACCCCCTTGTGCATCTGGCTTATGTGGGTCCTGGAGAGTCGAACAGAGATCCTTTGGCTTTGCAGGCAAACGCCATAACCACTAAGCCATCTCTCCAGCCCCTTAATTCTTATTTTTATTTATTTTAAATAAGTAAGTAAATGAATGACTGACTGATAGAATAAATAGTTTAAAAAATTTTATTTTTGGGGCTGGAGAGATGGCTTAGTGATTAAGGCAAATGCCTGTGAAGCCTAAGGACCCCGTTTCGATTCTCCAGGTCCCATGTAAGCCAGATGCACATGGTGGTGCACACATTTGGGGTTTGTTTGCAGTGGCTAGAGGCTCTGGTGCACCCATTCTCTCTCTCTTTCTCTCTCTATGTCAAATAAATAATAAATAAATAAAATATATTTTTAATTTATTTTTAAAATTTATTTTTATTTTTTATTTTAGAGAGAGGGAGAGGGAGAGAGAGAGACAGAGAGAGAGAGAGAATGGGTGCACCAGGGCCTCAGCCACTGCAGTTGAATGCCAGACGCTTGTGCCACCTAGTGGGCATGTGTGACCTTGCACTTGTTTCACCTTTGTGTGTCTGGCTAATGTGGGATCTAGAGAGTCGAACATGAGTCCTTTGGCTTTGCAGGCAGGTGCCTTAACTGCTAAGCCATCTCTCCAGCCCCAGAATGCCTTTTTAATGCGTGTGTGTGCAAGAGAGAATTGGGGAGCCAGAGCCTCCAGCCACTGCAGTTGAACTCCAGATGCATGCACCACCTTGTGCGCATGTGAGACCTTGTGTGCTTGTGTCACTGTGCATCTGGCTTACATGGGACCTGGAGAGTTGAACATGAGTCCTTAGGCTTCGCAGGCTAGCACCTTAAGTGCTAAACCATCTCTTCAGCCTGGAAAATGTCATTTTTAAACAACAATTTCTAGGCAAATATGGCAGTGCTGCATATGCTGTTTGTGGAACTGAAACCCTGGCTTACTCAAAATCCTCTTTAATGAATTCCACACATTATCCAAGTTAAATTTAGGAAGCCATCCCCCAGACTCCTTACCATGTATTAGGAATATTGAACTGCCAAAATGGTTTGTTTTTACATGCTTCCTACCATAAGCAAAAGTATTTTCAGTGTTATGCATTATTTATTATTATTATTTAAAATATTTTATTTTGAGAGAAAGGAAGATAGAGATATATAGACAAAAAGAGAGAGAGAGAATGGGCGCACCAGGGTCTCCAGCCACTGCAAACAAACTCCAGACGCACGCACTACTCTGTGCATCTGGCTTACATGGGTCCTGGGGAATTGAACCTGGGTCCTTAGGGTTTGCAGGCAAGCACCTTTAACCACTAAGCCATCTCTCCAGCCCAGTTTATTGTTTTAAGTGGAAACATACATGTGTTAAGATGGTACTTCTATGGCTTATGGTAGGCAGACCTTGTTTGTCTCCTTTCTAAATATTAACGAGATTAACGAGTCCTCATTTGTTTATGAACGTCCCTGTGTATCTCCTTGAAGCTGAATAATCATTAACTTGTTCAGGTCACCGAGAAGAGTGTTAGATAAAGGACTGGCTTGTGTGTTGTGTATTTAAAACCCAAGTCACCTGTGTTTCCTCCCCAGGTGCTGGCTTAGTGAGTGAGCGGTTGAGAGCTTTTCTCTGTTCTGGTGCCCTTGTTTATGGTTTGTGGTTTTCATGGCAAATACAGTGGCTCCACATGGCTGGCAGGTGGTGATGTTTCCTTTACAGATGCTCAGGAGCAGTTTGGGGACTTTATGTCTTAAAGAGTGTGGTGGAGCTGAAGGGATGGCTTAGTGGTTAAGGCATTTGCCTACAAAACCAAAGGACCCAGGTTTGATTCCCCAAGACCCACGTTAGCTAGATGCACAAGGGGGCGCATGTGACTGGAGTTCGTTTGCAGTGGCTGGAGGTCCTCGCACACCCATTCTGTCTCCTTCTGTCTCTCTTTCTCTCCCTCTTTCTCTGTCAAATAAATAAACAAAAATAAAATATTAAAAAAAAGAGTGTGGTGGGTGGTGGGGAATAGCCGAATGGACAGCCCCAGGAACAGAGCTCCAGCCTCAGTTGCTGTGCACCGTGGGGAGGGGGTCAGCTTCAGGTTCTAGAAGTTCAAGGACCACGAGGAACTGAAAGAGGACAAGCTGCCTAGAGAGGGCCATGACCTAGAGTTAAAGATGGCAGAGAGTGCTTTCTTAGAACAACACTCCGTTTAGCAGAGGAATTTCTTCTGTGTGTAGAAATAGGACTGTGGACATCTGTCCAGCATTTAGTGTTGGAAGAAGCCTTATTTTATGCAACTTGAACTCCGATTATATCTGCATAATTAAATACCTGGATTTGGGTAAATATCTGGAGGGAGGTAGTTATGAAAAGTGATTGTGTGGCTAGATTGGGAGTCATATTCTGTAAGGTGGTTATATAAAAAAAAAAAAATTCCTATACCCCAAATGTCACAAACAAGCCGGGCATGGCAATGCACACCTTTAACCCAGCACTCAGGAGGCAGAGGTAGAAGGATCGTGCTGAGTTCAAGGCACCCTGAGACTACATAGTGAAGTCCAGGCCAGCCTGGGCTAGAGTGAGAAACTACCTTGAAAAACCAACCAACCAACCAACCAAACAAACAAACAAACAAACAAACAAAAACCCCAACAAACCTAGGGTTGGAGAGATGGCTTAGTGGTTAAGATGCTTGCCTGGGAAGCCCAAGGACTCATGTTCAACTCTGTAGATTTCATGTAGGTCAGACGCACAAGGTGATGTGAGCGTGCAAGTTGCACATATGCACAAGGTGGCCCGTGCATTTGGAGTTCAATTTCAGTGCTTCAGGGCTTGAGGCCCTGAGGTGCCAATTCTGTTTCTCTGTAGCTCTCTCTCTCTCTCTCTCACACACACACACACATACACACAAAATGTGACTGTCCAACAGGAAAATGCAAGAAGACATGGGGAGTCTAAATAATATTTTAACTTAAAATGGTAACAGTGGAAGCTATTTATTTTTTGTTTTGTGTATGAGTGATATGCATGCATGTATGTGTATGCATGTTCGTGTGTATGTGGGGGCCAGAGGTCGATGTTGGGGGTCTCAGTCACTCCCCTCTTTCTTCTTGGAGGCAGGGTCTGTCACTGAACCTGGAGCTAGCTCCCTAATTTGGCTGGATTAGTCAGCGAGCGCCAGGGAGACCCCGTGTCCTCCTGTGAGCTGGGATTTCGGGCACTTGTCCCCACACCTGTCACTTTCCATTGGTGCTGGGGAGCCAAACTCAGGTCCTCAAGCTTGCACAGCAAGGACCTTTCCCACTGAGCCATCTCCCCAGCCCAGTTCCCATTTCATTTTTATTTATTTTTATTTGTTTATTAGAGACAGGGGTGGGGAGAGAGAGAGAATGGGTGCACCAGGGCCTCCAGCCACTGCAAATGAACTCCAGATGCATGCACCACCTTGTGCATGTGGCTTATGTGGGACCTGGAGAATTGAACCTGGATCCTTAGGCCTTGCAGGCAAGTGCCTTAACCTCTAAGCCATCTCTCCAGCCCTCTTTTTAAAAAATTATTTTTAAAAGATATTTACTTATTTATTAGAGACAGACAGAGAGAGTGAGAATGGGCATGCCAGGGCCTCTAGCCACTGCAAATGAACTCCAGATGCATGTGCCACCTTGTGCATCTTGCTTTGGTGGGACCTGAAGAACTGAACCTGGGTCCTTATGCTTTGCAGGCATGTGCCTTAACCACTAAGCCATCTCTCTAGCCCCGGTTCCTATGTCTTTACCATTCCTGCTTTTCTCTACGTATTTGTCCAGAGGAATACATTTAATGGCAAGAATCTCCACTGATTAACTGGCAGACGCATATGTGAGCCAACAGAACACCCTAAGATGGGCCACGGTGATTTTAGGGGCTCATTTTGCCCGTCCCTTCTCGGGCCTGTTCAATAAAGCATATTAACAGACAGCCTGGTATCCAAGATGTCATCAAAATAGTGTTGACTCTGCTCTGGGGAGCTTTTGGTACTTGGAAAGTGGTCACTTTTTTTTTGTTTGTTTTGGTTTTTTGAGGTAGGGTCTCCCTCTAACCCAGGCTGACCTGGAATTCACTCTGTAGTCTCAGGGTGGCCTCCAACTCACGGAGATCCTCCTACTTCTGCCTCCCAAGTGCTGGGATTAAAGGCATGTGCACCACCACACCCGGCATGGTCACTTTTTTATGGAAAAAATATAGGAACTTGTGAACTGATTGCCCATGCCCTGTCAGCCACACTGGCACAGTGCACATGAACCAAGTGTGGGGTCATGTCTGTGAAGCACCTAACATGGGAAGTCAGGACAGAGGCCCAGAGAACCGGCCTGTGTACTCTCGGGGCTCCTTCAAATCTTTGGGGGAAGGGTCTTCCAAATGTAACTTTTTTCAGGACTACATTGTCTTTTGCTTTTCCTACTCTCAGTCTTGTGCCCAAAAACGCTGCATGAAGTCTGATGGCGCCACCTCGTTGCTGGCGAATGGAGTGCGCGCTTACGTTTTGTCTCACCGTGCATTTCACAGTTCTGGTTTGTAGCACAGTGACTATAGATTAAAACAGCCACAACCACCAAATCTCTTTGGGGTCTGCAATAATTTTTTGATATATTTATTTATTTATATATAAGCAGAGAGAGAGATATAAAGAAGAGAGAGTGCCAGGTGTGGTGGCGCATGCCTTTAATCCCAGCACTTGGGAGGCAGAGGTAGGAGGATTGCTTTGAGTTCGAGGCCACCCCGAAACTACATAGTGAATTCCAGGTCAGTCTGGGCTAGAGTGAGACCCTACCTAGAAAAACCAGAAAAAAAAAAGGAGAGAGAGAGAAAGAGAATTGGTGTGCTAGGCTTTTGTCTCTAGTAAATATATTTTAAAAATTTTTAAAAATTAAAAGAAAAAAGGGGCTAGAGAGATGGACTAGTGGTTAAGGCATTTGCCTGTGAAGCCCGAGATTCAATTCAATCCTTAGCACTGGAAAAAGGGAGGGGCATTAATAATAAGAATTTTAGGGGCTGGAGAGATGGCTTAAGGTGCTTGCCTGTGAAGCCAGGTTGAACCCACGTTCAGTTTACCTGTACTCATGTAATACAGATGCACAAGGTGGCACATGCCTCTGGAGTTCGTTTGCAGTGGCTGGAGGACCTGGCACAACCATTCTCTCCCTCTCTCTGCTAAATAAATTAAATTTAAAAAAATTTAAGAAAGAACCTTAAAGATAGGTTACACTTAAATACCCTCTTTACAGTGCAGTGGAAAGTGGGGCATCTAGGCAAACCAGAGGAGGAGAAACGATTACATGAGAGGAGATCATGGAGCCTGAAACTCTTCGTGCCTGGGTCAGAGCTCCGCGGGGCTTGGGGCTGGTGTCTGGCTGTCAGTCTCCTGTCTTGAATGACTCTGACCTTCCTGGGTGAGTGAAATTTCAGTAAGAGCGCTGAAGGCCATCATGTCCCCATCTTTAGATAGATCAAGGAAGCTGGGAGAAGCAGCTTCCTGTGCTGAGGAAGAGAAAGAGGGTCACCAAGGCTTGAGGGAGAGGGAAGGCCAGGGTTGTTAGACTTTGCAGACAAGTGCCTTAACTGCTGAGCCACGTCTCTAGCCTGAGAGTGATTTTTAATTTTATCTGTCTTATTGGAGTGAAATTAGTGTCATTTGACCTCCATAGTGCGCTGATTTCTTTAGTTCAGATTCTCCTTGGGCTTAGTGAAAGTTCCCCGTAACGGAGGTGACACGTATTGTTCTTCCCTCAATGTCCTTCCTGCAGCCTTCTCGACTCTTACGCCACCACTTCTAGTGGCTCTTGTGAAGCCTCTGAAGGACGCCCGTCACCTGTCCTCGGTGAGTGTGCACACCAGCTCACAGGGCCAGTCTTTCCTGTGTCTCATTTGTGTAGATTTGCCTGGTGTTTGCAAAGCTGCTGTGACTTCCTTAGGTATGATGGTATTTACAACAGAAGAAACCTCCTCGTTTAAATAGCAGCCGCGGAGGGACGGCGAACAGTTACAGCTCTCCCTTTGAAGAAGAGCCGGGCGGGGAGGCCTTGAGTCATGTTCCTGGAACACACGTGGGGGCTTGTTCTAATGGGTTGATTTACATGGACAGAGAGGAAAAGCAGACTCATTTGAATCTGTTTTCTGGTGCAGCATGTTACCTGTCTGTGAGAGAGATTTGAATGGACAATGTTCATGTTGTTCTGTCCTGGCCAGGACGGTTTCTTTTGAGAAGTGAAAGTTTATAGGTGTGTATTGTTCATTAATTTCTGTATAATTTTTTCATATTTTATTTATTTATTTGAGAGAGAGAGAGAATGAATGGGTGTACCAGGGCTTCCTAGCCATTGCAAATGAACTCCAGACACATGGGCCACCTTGTGTATCTGACTTTACGTGGGTCCTGGGGAATCGAACCTGGATCCTTAGGCTTTGCCAGCAAGCGCCTTAACTGCTGAGCCATCCCTCCAACGCCACTTCTGTAGAATGTGAACACTCTCTACTCACTGGAGACTTCGGTGGACATTGGAGATAATGTCACAGGTGGTCTAGATGACTGTCTTTACCCTCCAGTTGCAAATTGCCCAGCATGCCGGGAGAATCCGCATTCCCTCCCACCACAGAGGAGACGTGCTGTGTGCCACGTTGCATACGGAGTCCTAAGTAACCTGCTTGAAAACTAAGTTTTAGGTTGAGGGGATGGCTCAGCCATTAAAGGTGCTTGTTGCAAAGCCGGGTGTCTCAAGTTTGATTCCCTAGTACCCACCTAAAGCTGGATGCACAAAGTGATGCATGGGTCTGGAGGTTTTTTCCTGTTCTCTCTCTCCCCCCCTCCAATAAATAAATAAAAATATAAAATTTTTTAAGAAATGAAAAAAACTAACTTTTGTAACATTTCTTTTTATATTTCTATTGGCATTTATTTTAAAAAGTAAGTCTTTAGGGCGTGTATGTGTTCATGTGTGTGTGTGTGCAGGTGTGCGCATGCTATGGCATGAATGTGGAGGTCAGAGGATGTCCTCAGTGGTCAGTCCTCGCTGTCCACCTTGTTGGAGGCAGGGTCTCCTGTTTTGCCCCACGTTTTCCAGGCGAGGAGGTCCTTGGGCTTCAAGGTGGTTTTGTGTCCATGTTCCTTCCCTTCTCACCCGAAGGCCTGCTGCGCTTGTCGATCCTCGTTCTGTAGCATCTAGCTTTACGTGGGTTCAGGAGGTCCAAACTCATGTACTTACACTTGTGTGGCAAACCCTTTACCCACCGAGATATCTCTCCAGCCCAAGAAGAAAAAAATTACAAAGAAAATGCTGACTAATTTAATTTGAACTAATGTGGTGTTCAACTTTAAAAAAATATATATTTTATTTATTTATTTATTTGAGAGAGAAAGAGGGAGAGGGAGAGAGGGAGAGGGAGAGGGAGAGGGAGAGGGAGAGAGAGAGAGAGAGAGAGAGAATGGGTGTGCCAGGGCCTCCAGCCACTGCAAACAAACTCCAGATGCATGCGCTTCCTTGTGCATCTGGCTTACATGGGTCCTGGGGAATTGAACCACGGTCCTTTGGCTTTGCAGGCAAATGTCTTAACAGCTAAGCCGTCTTCTCCAGCCCATGTGTTCAACTTTTTGACATTGTGACATGTTGCCATGTCTAGATAGAGCCGTACACAGCGAGGGACCGATGTGCAGGTTGCCCGTGAGCAAAGTAAACTCTGGGGAAATTGAACTTAGTAGGATCATCTGTTTGCTGGGCCAGACACCAGGTCTTGCCCGGAGCTTGCTTTCCAGTGTCCAATCTGTGAAGGCTTGAATGTCCTTCTAGTAAGAGACTATATATGATAGACTTGTTTCCTTCTGAAAAACCTTGGTGGCTGGAAAGATAGCTCAGCAGTTAAGGGCACTTGTCCGCAAAACCCGACAGCCCAGGTTTGATTCCCAGTACCCACGTAGAGTCGGTGCACAGAGTGGCACATGCTTCTGAAGTTGATTTGCAGCGGCAGAAGGTTCTGGCACACCCATGCACTTTCTCTCTCTCTCTGTATGTGTGTCTCTCTCAAATAGATAAAAAAATATATTTTTTTAATTTGAGACAGAGAGAGAGAGGAAGAGACACAGAGAGAAGGGCGCACCAGGGCCCTTTCAGCTGCTGTGAATGGACTCTGGATGCCCTCTTGCGTGCATGTGCGACATTGTGTGCTTGCATCACTTTAGTGTCTGGCTAAACGTGGGATCTGAAGATTCTAATTAAGCGTTCTTGGGCTCCGCAGGCAGATGCCTTAATCGCTAAGCCATCTCTCCAGCCCAATAAAAAAAAAAAAAAAACCTTTTATTGACAACCTCCATACCTATGTATAATATACTGTGATTACTACTAATGAGGGGCAGAGGGTGAAGAAAAAGGTCACCCTCTAGGTGACAGTAAGACAGAGACGAGGAGGAAGCCACAAGGAAGTTCAAGGAGGCAGAAGAGGAACTCACCCTGGGCTGTTAATTGGGGTATTTTTCTTCCAAATTGACTTTTACTGATATTACTAGCCCTTGGAATTCTAATTATTCAACAAGCAACCATTTGTAACACTTTAAAAATTGTGTTTGAATTTCTAGAACTCCTTCCCTAGGTGAGTCATAGCAGCTGCTCAACTTTACTTTTCTGTCTCCTACGTCCCAAAGAGGACATTAAAAAAACAAACAAACTATTTATTGGGGCTGGAGTGATGGCTTCACGGTTAAGGCGCTTGCCTGCGAAGCCTAAGGACCCACATTCGACTCTCCAGATCCCACATAAGCCAGACGCATGAAGGTGAGGCAAGCGCAAGGTAGCACGTGACCACTAGGTGGCGCAAGTGTCTGGAGTTTGATTTCAGTGGCTGAGGCCCTGTTGCATCAATTTTCTCTCTCACTTTCTCTAAAATGACAACTCCCATAAACACAGACAATATACCATGATCATTATCCCTTCTCACCACCTTTCCTTCCTCCCCCATCCTCCCCTCCATGGAATCCCTTCTTCTTTCCAACTAGTCTCTCTTCTAGTTTAATTTATTTTTATTTAATTTATTTTTGGAGAGAGACACAGAGAGAGACAGACAGAGAGAGAGGGAGAGGAAGACAGATAGAGATGGATGCGCCAGCAGCCTCTCAGCTGCTGTGAACGAAATCCAGATGCGTGCGCCTCCTTTGTGGTCAAGTGTGGCATTGCGCCCTTGCATCACTTTGCATCTGGCTAAACGTGGGTCCTGGAGATTGGAACCGGGTTCTTAGGCTTAGCAGGCAGGCGCCTTAACCGCTAAGCCATCTCTCCAGCCCGTCTCTCTTCTATTTTGACGTCATCATTTTCTCCCTCATGTTATGCAGGTCTTATGTAGGTAGCATCAGCCACTGTGAGGTCATGGATATCCAGGCCACGTTTTGTCTGGAGGAGCACTCCTCCCCTTCCTTTGGCTCTTACATTCTTTCCACAACCTCTTCTGCAATGGACCTGAGCCTTGGAGGGTGTGATTGAGATGCCCCAACTGTCACTTCTTCCCAAAGAGGACAATTTTAGAAGGATTCTCACAATACCAGGTACTTCTGAGATGCCAATGAAGTCCAGCAGTGAGCCATGGCATCAGGTAGGCAGAGAAGGAAGCACAGCTGAGTTAAGCACACATGGAGTGCTCATGTATTTGAAGTCATGTCAGTGTGAGAACTAGCTAGCTGTTGTGCACACTGAGATGAACGAGGGGAGCCATCCCAGGCTCTCTGACGGACTTGAACGCACCCAGAAAGCGCTTTATTAGTGACTAGGAGATTGTTAATGTTAATGTGCCTTTTTAGATGTCCACCAAGAAATCTTTTTAAAGTATTTATTTATTTATTTTTGATTTTTTTTGAGGTAGGGTCTCACTGTAGCTCAGGCTGACCTGGAATTCACTATGTAGCCTCAGGGTGGCCTCGAACTCATGGCAATCCTCCTACCTCTGCCTCCCCAGTGCTGGGATAAAAGGCGTGCGCCACTACGCCTGGCTAAAGTATTCCTTTACAAAGGAATTTGTTTAACCACGAAAGTGAGTTCTTAGTCCTGTATAAGCTGTGACTTCGAGCATCTAGACACACAGCCCTGTAATTCTGTGGGATTCTGCATGTGGCGCAGGCAATCTCCTGTCAGCATTTAAAACCATGCGTTGACTTTGAAACTTCTGGTGGCAGATGATGCTTTTGCCATTCAAACTTGGCTGGTTTGTGTTGGTGGGGGTTTATTGTGAGAACGCACGGAGAAGTGAAGGAGGACCTAAGCTGGTCTCGGTCACCACCTGGCATCATGGCCTCCAGATTGTTCCCAGTAACTTGAGATGCGTCCTGTGGATGCCATAGCTACTGTGAACGCTGTCCCCTCCGAGGTGGACATCTACTGCCCTGGACTCCAGGACTCTGGACTGATCTTTCAACCCTTTATCTTATTAACCCCATCAGGAAACAAGGGATCACAATAGATATGCACTTACGTATGGGATTTAGGAAGGCAGTTAGAAAGGACACGCCCAGCCAGACGGGGGTGACCTCAGGTGGCATGATGGACGGTGACTGAAAAGATCAGCCCTGACAGGGACGTGAGTCTGGGAGACCCCCTTTCTGCAGAGGTGCGCATGCCGTGTCACACCCAGCAGCAATGGGAAAGGAGTCACCATGTTTTAGGCAAATGGTTCTGGCTCATGTCCTGTTCATATGCTTCCAAGCCCACAGAGGACACTTGCGCTGTCTGCCCCAATGTGGGACATGGGGTGGGGCAGAAAGGACTCATTCCTCAGCCCTGTCCTTTGCACACATATTTTATGCAGCCTTTGAAGAAGCAGCTCTCTTTGGGACATGCATGCACGTGTACGTGTGTGTGTGTGTGTGTGTGTGTGTGCGTGTGTACATGTGCGTTATTACAGTTTCATCTCTTTGCCTACTTGGGATAAATGGAGTGAGCTGTGTCATCTTTAATCCACTTGGTCCCCTCAGAAAAGTTTTATTTATTTATTTTTTATTAAGTGTTTTCTTTTTCTTATTTTATTATTATTTAAAACAATTTATTTATTTATTTATATGACAGAGAAGGGGGAGAGTGAAAGAGGGAGGGAGGGAGGAGGGAGGGAGGAGAGAGAGGAGAGAGAGAGAGAGAGAGAGAGAGAGAGAGAGAGAGAGAGAGAATGGGCACACCAGGGCCTCTAGCCACTGCAAACGAACTCCAGATGCATGCGCCACCTTGTGCATCTGGCTTATGTGGGTCCTGGGGAATTGAACCTGGATCCTTAGGCTTCTCAGGCAAGGACCTTAACTGCTAAGTCATCTCACCAGCCTTTATTAATTTTTTTTTGGGGGGGGAAACTTTAATATATGGATATATTGCAACTTGGTTAGATTCCCATCTGGCAGAAAATGTTCAGTGTTCGTGGGGGAGCACTCACGATCTAGTTGGGGAGATAAGAACGTATGCAGAAAATCTAGAAGAATAAAAACAATTTCTAGCCAAGTTGAATAATTTGTCTTACAGGGTTTGAGGAGGAGTTTTCCTGTGAGTCATTTTTGTCTTCTGTCTGGATTTGGTCACAGAGTGGGAACCTGACAATCCACACTGTGTCACGTGGCCAGAGCACCTGCGGTCTGTGTGTGCTCAGGGCGGAAGGGGGGCACGCCCCCTCCTTTGTGCGCTCCTGTTTTCCTCTGGGGAGAGGGCTGCAAGCTAGGGAGGACTTTGCTGTTCTTCACCCCAGGGTCTATCAGAGGTGGCTCTGGCTGGGTCATTGCTAAGCTGGGGGCAGGACAGGCCTGAATCACCTGGATAACATGCCCCAGCGGCTCCCTGGGAGAGCTCTCTCCTGCAAACGTTCTATCTACCACTGTCTACCTAACGTTTAATAGAAGACTGGTTACAGTCTGTACATGAAGAACATGCCCCAGCAGCTCCATGGGAGAGCTCTCTTCTGCAAGACATTTTGTCTACCACTGTGCATCGAACGCTTAACAGAAAACTGATTACAATCTATACATGAAGAACTCCTTGCCCATAAAATTATTTTCCTCCATACACACACATTGCTTTTATTTTTCTTTCTTTTTCTCTCTCCTCCTTCCTTCTCTCCATCCTTCTATCCTTCTGTTCTTCCTTCCTTCCCTTCTTCTTTGTTTTCTTTTTTTCTTTCTCTCTTTTACAGGGTCTCATGTAGCCCACGTTGGCCTCAAACTTTCTGTGTAGCCGAGGCTAGCCTTGAACTCCTGATTCTTCTGCCTCTGCTGGGATCATGTATGCACCACCACTCCCAGCCACGTTTTGCTCTTAAAAGCTCATGATTACTACTTTGTTGAAAGCTATACAAGTGACAAGACAGTCACCAAGAAAGAACATAGTTCTGTTATGAAGACCAAGGCATTGTTAGATAGATATAAACCTCATGGTCAGTGTCTCCCACGTACTGTGTGCTCAGGGTTACAATTCTACCCAAGCAGTGGCTGTTAGACTCTAAAACCACCATAATTATCTTTGATTCTCCTCTCTTCCTTTCTCCCTTTGTTTCTGCAGCCCTCCTCGTGTGTGTGTGTGTGTGTGTGTGTGTGTGTGTGTGTTTGTGTGTGTGTGTGCAGATGCATGGCCCCATGCATATGTGTGGGAGTAACTCTCTTATTGCTCACCTGTGTTTGTTTTTCCTTGAAAAGGAGTCCCTCCTTCAACCTGGAGCTGCTGTAGGTCATTGAGCCCCGGAGATTCTCTGGTTATACCTGCTTGTCACCCCTCCGTCACCACCCTGCCCTCTGGACTGGAATTATAGACATGTGTAGTCTAGCCTTTATTTATTTATTTATTTATTTAGGTTTTTCCAGGTAGGGTCTCATTTTAGCCCAGGCTGACCTGGAACTCACTATGTAGTCTCAGGGTGGCCTTGAACTCACAGAGATCCTCCTACCTCTGCCTCCCAACTGCTGGGGTTCATGCCCAGCCAGCCTTTTTTTTTTTTTTTTTTTTTTTTTTTAAATTTATTTATTAGAGAGGGACAGAGAGAGAGAGAATGGGCATGCTAGGGCCTTCAGCTGCTGAAAATGAACTCCAGATGCGTGCGCTCCCTTGTTCTCATGTGTGGCATTGCACTTGGGTCACTGTGCATCTGGCTTATGTGGGACCTGGAGATTCAAACATGAGTTCTTAGGCTTTGCAGGCAAGCACCTTAACCTCTAAGCCATCTCTCACGCCTGCCTTTTTTTTTTTTAATGTGGGTTCTGGGGAGTCCAATTTGGTGGTGTCCGACCTGAGAGTCCCTCATGCTGAAGGTCAAGTACTCTTAGCTGATTAACCATCTCCCCAGACCTGAGTCTCATCTCTTTATACCTCAGACCCAGGATGGCAAACTGCTGCAGGTGTTCCCTTTGAAATGTACCTCGTCTCTGAATTTCTAAACAGTTCACAGATCTGATGCAAATCACTGGTATGAATATTTTTTAAAGTTTTTGTTTATTTTTATTTATTTATTTGAGAGCAACAGACAGAGAGAAAATGAGCACACCAGGGCCCCCAGCCACTGCAAATGAACTCCAGATGCATGCGCCACCTTATGCATCTGGCTTACGTGGGTCCTGGGGAATCAAGTCTTGAACCATGGTCCTTAAGCTTCACAGGCAAGCGCTTAACCGCTAAACTATCTCTCCAGCCCCATGAATATCTATTTTGACTGGCCTGATGGCCTACTGAGGTCTGCTGTCCCTGACTCCCTGCTCTCCAGCAGCAGAGTGTCAGGACCACCCTGCCTGTGGTCACAGCCCACCAGCGGCTCCACCTCTCTATCAAGGAAAGTCAGACCTCCCCACCCATGACTTCTCTGCCATCCCAACTCCTCTGCCACCCACTGACCTGACCACTGACTGGCTGTGCCCAGCCACACCTGCCTGTGTCTATTCCTGGAGCTCATCTGGGACACTCTGCCCTTGCCCTTGGCAGTCTGCCCGCCTCTGCCCCTTCTCCAAGATGTTGGAGAAGCGACTCTGCCTCCTCCGTCAGGCCTCTGCTCAAACTTCTCCTCCATTATTTCTTCTCCTCCTTTAAGCGCTCGGATCACCCCACTCTCTTCTTTTTCTGCATTTGTGTGAGTGTGCCTTTGCACAGAGACCAGGCATCCACACTGAGTGTCTTCCTCGATTATCCTTCACCTTGTTTTCTGGACACAGGGTCTCCCGCTGAGCCTACAGCTCACTGATTCCGCAAGCTCCGTGGCGCCTTCTGTCTCTGCCTCCCTGCCACAGGGATTAGACGCATGTGCCACCACCCCTAGATGTTTGTTTCTATGTGGGTGCTGGGGATCCGAACTTAGATCCTCATGCTTGTGCTCAGCCCGCCCCCCAACTTTAGTTTTCTGCATAGTATTTATTGCATCATCCAACAAGTGCTTGGAACTTGAGTGTTTCTAAATGAACAAACACATATAGGAACAACTAAATGACAAAAATGAAAAATATGAAAGACATGATTAAGGGCTTGGGAGATGACTTAGCGGTTAAGGTGCTTGCCAGCAAAGCATAAGGACCCAGGTTCGATTCCCCAGTACCTACGTAAGGCCAGATGCACAAAGTGGGGCATACATCTGGAGTTTGTCTGCAGTGGCTAGACTCCCTGGCATGCCCATTCTCTCCCTCTCTGCTTACAAAGAAAGAAATGAAATATATATATTTTAAAGTTACCACCCAAAAAAAAAAACCAGCCAGGTGTGGTGGTTCATACCTTTAACCCAGCACTCAGGTAGAGGTAGGAGGATCATGGTGAGTTGAAGCCAGCCTGAGATTACATAGTGAATTCCAGGTCAGCCTGGGCTAGAGTGAGACCCTACCTTGAAAAACCAATGAAATGAAATGAAATGAAATAAAATAAAATAAAATAAAATTGACATTTCTTTCTTTCTTTAAAATTTTTTTTAATTGACAACTTCTTTAATTGTAGACAATATCCCATGGTACTTCACTCCCTCCCCCCACTTTCCCCTTTGAAACTCCACTCCATCATATCCCCTCCCTCTTTCAATCAGTCTCTCTTTTCATTTTGATGTCATGATCTTTTCCTCCTATTATGATGGTCTTGTGTAGGTAGTGTCAGGCACTGTGAGGTCATGGATATCCAGGCCATTTTGTGTCTGGAGGAGCACGTTGTAAGGAGTCCTACTCTTCTTTTGGCTTTTACATTCTTTCTGCCACCTCTTCCACAATGGACCCTCAGCCTTAGAAGGTGTGTTAGAGAGGTTTCAGTGCTGAGCACTCCTCTGTCCCTTCTTCTCAGCACCATGGTGCCTTCTGAGTCATCCCAAGGTCACCACCATCTGAAAAGAGAAGCTTCTCTAACCAAAAGTGAGAGTAGCATTAATAAATGGGTGTGGACATTAAGAGAAGTGCTTACTGGGCAGTTTGGTGAACATAGCACATACATTTAGCCAGACACCAGCAGACATTACACCGTGAGGGCTCATGACTACTCCTGTTTTAGGTTTTCAGTACCAGGATGTATTCCCTCCCATGGAGCAGGCCTCCAGTCCAATTAGAGAGCGGTTGGTTTCCCCATAACAGACATGCCACTATTGCACCTGTTGGCTCATTTGGCCTGGCTGGCCAAATTTAAGGCTTGCAGTGTTCACTGTTGAGTATCTTCACTGGTGTTTTCTCTCTCCCATTGACCTGCATGCAGCATAGCTATTTCCTGCTTTCTGTCGGCTGGTCCACATGGAGGAGGCTTTCAGCTCAGCTCCAGCAGGATTTCTCAGTGACCTTGCAGCCCAAGTATGTGGGGTCTTCAGCAATAGGGTCTTACCATCTATTCCTGGTGGGAAACCAAGGGCCTTGGCAATGGCCTATAATGTTTTGGGGGTATCTGTGACCTCCCTAGCCAACAACTTACTGGAAGGTATCCCATCCTTGGCACTGAAAATTTTCTAGTAACAATCTATGGCTTCTGAGTGTTCCATTGTCCAGAAAAGTAGGTTTCCACATGACTTATTTATATCCTCTTAGATTTTGATTAGCCCTCCCTCCACCTTTCCTTTACTCAGTCTCTTCCCCTGACCTCACTTAGGCCTTTTCACCTATTTATTTCTTTTAAGAACAGATTGGGCTTCATCCAATGAAGCAGTATAGTATTGCTACAAGGGCCTTAACATGTAGTCAGCAGGAATTTAATTTCTTTCTGGGAAAATGAAAAGTTTTTGAGAATTTCCTTTAACATATTTATAAAAGCAGTAAAAGTGGTGCAAGGTGAAAATCATTTGCCTCCTTTGCTAAGCCCATTTTCATGATCACTACTCATAGCTTTTTTCTTGGCATTTTATGCGATTGACACACTGCCTACTGTGCTAAGGAGGCACCTTCTTTGCATTTTAAGTTGACCCTGTAGAAACATTTCATAAAGGTGATTGTTTCTTTAATGAGTGAATTGAACTTTTTTTTTGAACTTCTTTTCTTGTCCTTTTTTATAGCTCTTTCAAAAATATTTTATTTTTATTTATTTATTTGACAGAAAAAGAGGGAGAGAGAGAGAGAGAGAGAGGAGGGAGGGAGAGAGGGAGAGAAAATGGGCACACCAGGGCCTCCAGGCACTGCAAACAAATTCCAGACATATGCACCCCCCTTGTGCATCTGGCTAACGTGGGTCCTGGAGAATCGAACCTGGGTCCTTTGGTTTTGCAGGCAAATGCCTTAACCACTAAGCCATCCTTCCAGCCCTTTTAAAGCTTTTTTTATGAGAGGGAGAGAGAGAGAAAATTGGCACACCAGGGATTCCAGACACTACAGTCAAACTCCAGAAGCACGTGCAGCTTTGTGTGCATGTGTAACCTTGCACGCTTGTGTCACCATGTGTGACTGGCTTACATGGGACCTGTGTAGTAGAACATGGGTCCTTAGGCTTTGCAGGCAAATACCTTAACCACTGAGCCATCTCTCCAGCCTGTTTAGTCATTGTATAAGTACTTATTTCCATTTATCTTCAGGGTTTAGAGTACTGGGTTGGTAGCACTACCTCTAGAGATGTTTAGAAATGTTTAGAAAATAAATAATTATGAGGGCTGGAGAGATGGCTTAGCGGTTAAGGTGCCCACCTGCGAAGCCGAAGAACACCCATTCAATTCTCCAGGTCCCACATTTAGCCAGCCGCAAAAGTGACGCAAACGTACAATGTTGCACAGGCGCACAAGGAGGCGCACACATCTGGAGTTTGTTCACAGCAGCTGAGAGTCCCTGGCGTGCCCATTCGCTGCCTCTTCCCCTCTCTCTCTCCCTCCCTCCCTGTCTCTCTCAAATTAAAAAAAATAATTATGAACCCATGTTTTTTTGCATGCGTATGTGCTGTGTGTATATATGTATGTTCACATGTATGTGGGTGCACATGTATGTACGTGTGTGAGTATGCATGTGTAGGCTGGAGGAAAACTCAGGTGTTACCCTCATGCCATCCACCTCTTTTTTTTTTTTTTTTTTTTTTTCGGTTTTGCAAGGTAGGGTCTCACTCTGGTCCAGGCTGACCTGGAATTAACTATGTAGTCTCAGGGTGGCCTTGAACTCTCGGCGATCCTCCTACATCTGCCTCCTGAGTGCTGGGATTAAAGGCGTGCGCCACCACGCCTGGCTAATCCACCTCTTTTTGAGGCAGGGTCTCATTTGCGTGGAGCTCACCACTTAGGTGAGCTAACTGGCCAGTGAGCTCCAGGGATCCACTGGTGTCCACCTGCCCAGTGCTGGGGTTACAGGTGTGCAATGCCACCCCTTGCCTTTTGCATGGGTACTGGGGATTGAACCCAGACCCTCAGGCTCACAAGGCGGGCACTGGAGGAGCTCACGGCTGCCACCTATCAGCTGTGTTTTATCTCAGTGCTGCCACATTTTCCTTGATGCGTGGAAGATCTTGCCTTTGTTCTTGGGGTGTCTTCAAGTCCCCTCTGCTCACTTTCGTCTCCTTCAGGGAAGACGTGCTAGGCCAGGCTGTCGCCCTTGCAAATGAAAGTTCAACAGAGGATCCAGCCTCAATTTTCTTTCATGCCATGTTTAGGAAGATTTATCTCACTAGGCTTAGCCAGGTTTAGCGGCCGCACCCCTGGGTGTGTCTTATCAGCCAGCCATCGGATACTGTGGAGAGTTCCCTGTGCAGGGAAGTGGTTGGGTCATGTGAGGAAGCAAACGAGTTGGCCCGTGTCCCCTGCCCACGTACCACAGCCACAGCGAATGCTTATCGTGACTTTGCAGCTTCTTTTTCATCCTGAGAACGTTTATGGGAAGCCACTGCTCCGTAGAAGAGTGCAACTGGGGGCCATGTGCTCTCATGGCAGTTAGCAGTTTCATATTTGTATTTTTCTATTGACAACTTCCTTAATTGTAGACAGTATCCCATGGTACTTCCCTCACTCTCCACTCTCCACTCTCCATCATGTTCCCTCCCCCTCTCAATCAGTCTCTCTTTGCAGTTTGATGTCATGATCTTTTCCTCCTATTATGATGGTCTTGTGTAGGTAGTGTCAGGCACCATGAGGTCATGGATATCCAGGCCATTTTGTGTCTGGAGGAGCACATTGTAAGGAGTCCTGCTCTTCCTTTGGCTCTTACATTCTTTCCGCCCCCTCTTCCGCAATGGACCCTGAGCCTTGGAAGGTGTGTTAGAGATGTTTCAGTGCTGAGCACTCCTCTGTCCCTTCTTCTCAGCACTATGGTGCCTTCTGAGTCATCCCAAGGTCACCACTCTCTGAAAAGAGAAGCCTCTCTAACCAAAATTGAGAGTAGCATTAACATATGGGTATGGACATTAAGAGAAGCGCTTACTGGGCAGTTTGGCGAGCATAGTATATACATTTAGCCAGACACCGGCAGACGTTACACCCCTAGGGCTCATGTAGTTTCATATTTTTTATTGAAGAGTAATTTATAGATCATAACACTTACATTAAACGTTTCGTGCAAGAACTCTTGTTAGAGATACAGTGGCACAGTCAACACCACGGATACTCTTCTGTCAGTTCACAAGGTTCCTGTGCTCCCTTGTACACCGTCGTTATCCCCACTCCGCTTTCCGCTGGTTATTCTTTTTGAGGATTTCACGTAAGCAACATAACACAGCCTGTGATCTTTCGTGTCTGGTTCCTTTCACGTCCTGTGATGTAATCGAGACTCATTCATGCTGTCAGTAATTGTTTCTTTTCTTTCTTTCTTTTTCTTTTTTGGTTGAGTGGTATTCCACTGTGTAGATATGCCACTAAATTAGAGGTTAGACATTTGGGCTGTTTTCATTTCTTATTTTCAGCTATTATGACCAGTGCTGATAACCTTTGCCAGTAAGGCTTTGTGCGGGCATGTCTTCATTCCTTTAGGGAGGTCCTGGCATGCAATGAGTGGGTTGTGTAAGTGTAGGTTTAACTTGTTAAAAGACTACCAGAATGTTTTTCAAAGCAGGGAACGATTTTATGTCCCAATGTACAGGGTTCCAGCTGCTTTGATTCCTGCTCGGGACACGGCTCTGTCACTCATCTTCATTTTAGTCATTCTCTTGGGAGGGGGGTTAGGCTAAAGAATTGTGCTCTTAATTGCATCTCTCCAATGACCAATGACATTAAATGTCGTTTTATATATTTTTTAGACATCCATATTTCACTTTTAAAAATATTAATTAATTTATTTATTAGAGAGAGAGAGAGAGAGAATTGGCGTGCCAGGTTCTCTAGTCACTGCAAATGAACTCCAGACACATGTGCCACCATGTGCATCTGGCTTATGTCAGACATGGAGAATCAAACTGGGGTCCTTAGGCTTTGTAGGCATGTGCCTTAACTGTTAAGCCATCTCTTCAGCCCTATATTTCATTTTTTTGGTGAGATGACTATTCATATCCTACTGGATTTTATGTTTTCTTTTCTTGATTTGTAACAGTATTTTTTTTTTTTTTTTTTGGTTTTTCGAGGTAGGGTCTCACTCTGGCCCAGGCTGACCTGGAATTAACTATGTAGTCTCAGGGTGGCCTTGAACTCACGGCGATCCTCCTATCTCTGCCTCCCGAGTGCTGGGATTAAAGGCGTGCGCCACCACGCCCGGCTTGTAACAGTATTTTGTGTGTACTGGATACAAATCCTCTATGAGATATAGGTTTGCCTTTGAAACTTCATTTCAAGTTGAGTCTTGTTAATAAAATGTCCAACTCATGGGCTGGAGAGATGGCTTAGCAGTTAAGGCACTTGCCTGCAAAGCTTAAGAGTGCATGTCCAAATCTCTAGGTCCCATGTAGCCAGATGCAAAGCGATGCAAGCATGCATTGTTGCATCTATGTACAAGGGGGCGCAAGCACCTGGAGTTCGTTCACAGTGGCTGAAAGGTCCTGGTGTGCCTATTCTCTCTCTCAAAAATAAACTAATAAAAATGTACAATTCATTCATGTTTTATTTGAAATACAAAGGACATTGCCTCATCCAAATCAAATAATAACTTATTCTTTAGGAAAGGCTTATGATCATGAAAGGTAGAGAAAGAAAAGTAAGGAGAAAGTTCAGAGAAGAAATAAAGGAAATGTATGCAAGGGTGCAAACGAAGATTACAAAAGAAAGAAAGTGATTAGGAAGAAATGAGTGAGGGAGATAAGACTTGTAATGAGAGAGCCTAAGAAATGAAGATGAAAGCAGCGAGCAAACTACAGCAGCGGAGAAAAGGAGACTCAGGAGAAGACAAAAAGGACGAGAGTGAGAAGAAGGCCCCGCCACCTCGCCTGTGGTTTCCATCTGCTGTCCACTGCACCAGCTTCCCGCGCCTTCTCTCAGTCACTCACGTCTCAGGTCCTGGCTTCATCAAAGTTCCACCTCCCCTTCCAAAGTCTATTTCCTCAGCATTTCACTGCCCCACCTCACCAACATGTGAGGCTGGGCTGTGTCCTTCTCATCTTTTTTTTTTCAAGGTAGGGTTTCACACTAGCCCAGGCTGACCTGGAATTCACTATGTAGTCTCAGGGTGGCCTCAAACTCATGGCGATCCTCCTACCTCTGCCTCCTGAGTGCTGGGATTAAAGGCGTGTGCCACCACACCTGGCCCATCTTTTTAAAACTATATTTAATTAATTAATTTATTTGAGAGAGAAAGAGAGAGAGAGAGAGAGGAAGATAGATAGATAGATAGATAGATAGATAGATGATAGATAGATAGGTAGGTAGAGATAGATAGATAGATAGATAGATAGAAAGAGAATGGGCACACCAGGGCAGGCCAACTGTAAACAAACTCTAGGCACATGCAGCACTTTGTGCATCTGGTTTACGTGGGACCTGGGGAGTCAACTTGGGTCCTTAAGCTTCTCAGGCAAACGCCTTAAGTACTAATCCATCTCTGCAGGCCTGTCCGCATATTCAGTGCATAAAGACACAAATTGGGAAGTTACTTGTTTCGGTTTCAGTTTTTCTTGGCTCCGTGACCTGGACAGAACCTGATCTTTAAAATATTTTATTTATATTTACTTATTTATTTGACAGAAAGAAAGAGGGGGAGAGAGAGAGAGAGAGAGAGAGAGAGAGAAGAATGGGCATGCCAGGGCCTCCAGCCACTGCAAACAAATTCCAGATGCATGTGCTACCTTGTGTATCTGGCTAACATGGGTTCTGGGGAATTGAACCAGGGTTCTTTGGCTTTGCAGGCAAACGCCTTAGCCGCTAAGCCATCCCTCCAGCCCAGAGAAGGGGAATCTCTTGATTCCCATGCCTTCCATCTCTGGCTGTCTGTTGTTCATCTTCGGTTATTTTGGAAGAATCCTACCATCCTCCACACTTCGATGACCTATCACAAGTACCATGCTTCAGGGACTCCAAGACATAAACACAACTGTGTTTGTTCATCTGGAATGCAGAGTTGGAACTAATAATCATGAGTATTTACATAGTCCAGGAACGGCGAGAACTTCACCCTGTGCTGACAGATAGTTACTCGTGGAAAATGTACAGCATCCAGGGCTGGAATTTCCTGTTTCCTGTAATGCCAAACTAAACCCCAGTTTAATAAATGCAGCTGAGGGAGGTGAATATATATATATATATATATATATATATATATATATATATATATATATATATAGCTTAGAGAGAGAAAAGAGAGAGAGAGACAGAGTATGAGTGTGCCAGGGCATCCAGCCACTGCAAATGAACTCTAGATACATGCACCACCTTGAGCATCTGGCTTAAGTGAGTCCTGGGGAACCAAACCTGGGTCTTTTGACTTTAGAGGCAAGCTCCTTCATCACTAAGCTATCTCTTTTTTTTTTTAGTTTTTCGAGGTAGGGTTTCACCCTGGCCCAGGCTGACCTGGAATTAACTATGTAGTCTCAGGGTGGCCTCGAACTCACGGCAATCCTCCTACCTCTGCCTCCCGAGTGCTGGGATTGAAGGCGTGAGCCACCACGCCCGGTCCAATCTTGAACTTTTTATGTAAATGCAGGAACTCTCTCCCTTTCATGTCAATCACCTCTGGGGCAGTTTCCATCAAAGAAACAGACAGTGTTATTGAAGGGACCTCCTTTCTGATCAAGATCCCTCTGTTCCGTGTCTCACTGGCCTACTTCAAAGCAATGGGAGACTTTACGTGCCTGTGAGTACTTTGTAGACTTCGGGATTTTTCTAGTGGCTGGAAGGTTTTCTTTCACTGACCTAATTTGCTTTGATCCTGGATCAATATAAGAAAAAGAAAAAAGAAAAGACAGAACAACCAGAGCCGGAGAGTTGGCTTAGTTTGCCTGCAAAGCCAAAGGACCCAGGTCTGATTCTCCAGGACTCATGTAAGCCATATGCATAAGGTGGCACATGTGTCTGGAGTTTGGTTGCAGCAGCTTCAGGCACTGGCATGCCTAGTTTTTTTCTCTCTCTATCAAATAAACACATAAAAATAATACAGTATTTTTAAACATCCTGTGGTGGCTCATGTGTTCCCACTCTTGGCCCCCAGCTGGTGGTGCTGTTTGCTGGTTGCAGAGCTTTTAGGACGTGGAGCCTCCCTGGGGAAGTCTGGTGGGAGTGAAGGGTCACGTGGGAGGGAGGAAGGGGAGGGGAGGGAATGCTTGAGGTTTTATGGCTTAGTCTCTGCTTCCCGGCTCTTGTGATGTGTGACACTGGCCTGTTGTGCCTCCCTACCACGATGAACCTTCTATACTTACACCGAGCCCTCAGGTGCTCCAGTTTTCTCTCTGCTAGGTGCCGTCTCTGAGCTTTTTCTAATGTTCTTCGGATAACTTGAGTATTGTGTGCATGTTCCGGATTCTGGGCGCAGGCTGATTTAATAGGATGCTGCTTCAAACTGGCCACCTACAGCCTGGACCAGCGGGGCGGGTGTGTTTTTCCTTCTCTGCGTGACATCCCGTTCTTTTTCGTAACCAAGCTTTTCGGCAGTTACAATATGGGTGCTCCTATACTTATTTCCCAAACCAGGACTCTTCTGGGAGTGAAAGGAGACATTTAGCTGGGCGTGGTGGCGTATGCCTTTAATCCCAGCACCTGGGAGGCAGAGGTAGGAGAATTGCTGTGAGTTCAAGGTCACCCTGTGCCTATATAGTGAATTTCAGGTCAGCCTGGACCAGAGTGAAACTCTACCTCGAAAAAAAAAAAAAAGGAGACTTTAAAAAATTAAGTAATTAAAAATTAATTAAATTAATTAATTAATTTGAGAGAGAGAGAGAGAGAGAGCGAGAGGAAGAGGCAGGTAGAGAGAAAGAGAGAATGGGCGCACCAGGGCCTCTAGCCACTGCAAACGAACTCTAGACGCATGTGCCCCCTTTTGCATCTGGCTTATGTGGGTCCTGGGGAATCAAACCAGGGTCTTTAGGCTTTGCAGGCAAACGCCTTAACTGCTAAGCCATTTCCTCAGCCCCAAAAGGAGACATTTAATGATCCCGAATCAGTCATGTCTGCCTTGGGAGCGAAGGCGTGTGTGGCCACTGTATTAGTTTTCTGTGGCTCTGATCAAATACCTGAGGTTGATTAGCTTCCAGTGTCGGAGGTCAATATGTGTGTGGTTCTGGCGAGGCTCTCTTGGTGACATTACACCGTGAGTGATGACACCACAGCCAGGCGGGTGGTGGTGGGGAGACAGGAAGCCAGGGGTGGGTAGGGCAGCTTGGTCTTTTATGAGACCTTCTCTTGAGAACTGGACAGGGTCCTGTAAGAACTGCCTTCCTCTCTTCTGGCGCAGCATTCCCAATGGCCCAATTGCCTGACACTAAGTCTAAGTCTCATGTCATAAAGGTCTCATGTTAACTCGGCCACACTGGAGACCAAGCTTACTACATTTGAACCCTGGGGGATGAACCACACCCAGCCCCTAGAAGACACTGCTTCTATTAAGTGGAACTCAAGCCTGAGGTCTAGGTTTAAATATACATATATATTTTAAATTTTAATGGACAACTTCCATACATATAGACAACATACATGATCAAAATCCCCTCCCACCACTCTCCCCTTAGCCTCTCCTGAATCCCCCCTCCACCGAATCTCTTCTTTCCAACTAGTTTCCCATCCATTTTGATGTCATCGTTTTTTCCTCCTATTTCTCAGGTCTTCTGTGAGGTCATGAGTGTTACGGCCACTTTGTGTCTGGAAGACGGCATTGCAGAGCACGCCTCCCTTCCTTTGGCTCTTCCGTTCTTTCTGCTACCTCTTCCTAAACGGCCCCTGAGCATTTGAGGCTGTGGAAAGAGATGCCTCGCTTAGTGCTGCGCATGTCACTGCCATTTCTTCTCAGCACTGTGCTGAGTTCTGAGTCTCCCCAGTGGTCATGGCCATCTGAAAAGAGAAACTTCTTTACCTGAAAGTGAGAATAACTTTAATATATGGGCATAAACATAAGTGCTTAGAGGGCACAGCTGAAATATTTTCATTTATTTATTTGAGAGAGATAAAGAGATAGATAAAGAGAGACAGAATGGGTGCATCAAGGGCTGTAGCCACTGCTATGAACCAACTGCAGACGCATGTGCCACCTTGTGTATTTGGCTTTATGTGGGTACTGGGGAATCAATCCTGGGTCCTTAGGCTTTGCAGGCAAGTGCCTTAATCCCTGAGCCATTTCTCCAGCCCTTAAATATTTTTTTAAACATTAACTTAGTCATCAGATTCCCCTGTGTCATGTACACCATGATACTCCATCTTTATGTTGGCATGAAGTATGGCTGTGCTGGTGTCAGTCCTGTGGGGAATATTTAGAAGTCTAGATTTGGATGTGTCAAATTGGCCATTTCCCACTCTGTGTCCAAAAACTTGATAAACAGCTTTCCTGAATATTGTTCTCATCATTAGTTTTCCAAGAACCTTCCTCAGATCTTAGTCTCTCCATGGAGCTCTCAGACAAGTTTTAGGGCATTTCTTTATATCTATAATTTTATTTGATAGAGAGAGAGAGGGAGAGAGAGAAAGAGAGGGAATGTGTTCACCAGAGACTCCAACCACTGCAAATGAACTCCAGATGAATGTGCCCCCTTGTGCATCTGGCTTACGTGGGTCCTGGGGAATTGAACTTGGATCCTTTGGCTTTGCAGGCAATATCTTAACCGCTAAGCCATCTCTCCAGCCCCAGGGCATTTCTTTTTCCAGGATTTTCATTGGAATAGATGACAAGAAGGACACTAGACCCTTTCAGAGCAGAAAGAATCGGTATTGAGTGACTGACTGTCCTTTTGCAGTCAAGTTCTGAGTATCTTCCACATAGCAGATGACAGGGACTAAACGCACAGTTACAAGCGAACATGTTGACCAGGAAAGGATGCAGCAGGTTCACGCTGCTGTAGGGAAGGTGGAGGTCAAACAGAGTGAGGATAACAAAAGAAGAAAGATATTAAATTTTCTTTATTGGACTGGAGAGATGGCTAAGCAGTTGAGGCGCTTGCCTGCAAAACTCTTTAGATCCAGTGTAAGCCAGACACACAAGGTGATGCAAGTATGTATGGTCATACATGTGCACAGTGTGGCACATACCTCTGGAGTTTGAGTGCAGAGTCTGGAGGCCCTGGCACATTAATTCTTTCTTTCTCTCACTTTCTCTCATAAACATTTTTTTTTTTTTTTTAAAGAAAGGACTTCAAAGTGTACTGAGGCTTGGTGGGAAAAACTGCTGTCAGCAACAGATTGCCTTCCTCAGCAGCCCCTTTGCCTCACACTCTGCTTTTTAAAAAAATTTTTATTTTATTTATTTTTGGAGAGAGACACAGAGAGAGAGAGAGAGAGAGAGAGAGAGACAGATAGAGAGGGAGAGGGAGACAGAGATGGGCGCGCCAGCAGTGTCTCAGCTGCTGTGAACGAAATCCAGATGTGTGCGCCCCCTTGTGGGCAAGTGTGGCATTGTGCCCTTGTGTCACTTTGCATCTGGCTAAACGTGGGACCTGGGGATTGGAACCCGGTTCTCAGGCTTAGCAGGCAGGCGCCTTAACCGCTAAGCCACCTCTCCAGCCCTCATAAACATTTTATTTATTTATTTATTTGCATAGGAGAAAGAAGACAGAGTGAGAAAGAGAAGAGAGAAGAGAACTGGTGCACTAGGGCATCTTGCCACTGCAAGTGAACTCCAGATACGTGTGTCAGCCACTCCATGCCTCTGACTTTACATGGGTACTGGCAAATCAAACTCAGTCCATCAGGGTTTGTAAGCAAGTGCCTTTAACCACTGAGCCATATCCCCAACCCAAGAAATAGATTTTTATCAGGGCATTTTCTTTTTCAAGTTATTTATTTATTTATTAAATTATTAATTTTTATCAGGGCATTTTCTTTTTCTTTTTATTTTTTTCAAGGTAGGGTCCAGCCCAGGCTGTTTTGGAATTCACTATGTAGTCTCAGGCTGGCCTCAAACTCACAGCACTCCTCCTAACTTGACCTCCCGAGTGCTGGGATTAAAGGCTTGCACCACCACACTGGCTCAGGGCATTTTCTTTTCTCTTTTTCTCTTTTTTTTTTTTTTTTTGGTTTTTCGAGGTCGGGTCTCACTCTGGCCCAGGCTTTTTTTTTTTAAATTGCAATCAGGGTGGCCTTGAACTACAATCCTTACCTCTGCCTCCCAAGTGCTGGGATTGATGCACCATAGTATTTGTTTATTTAAAAAGTTGTTAATGACAAGGCAAAAAAAATTTCAAAGTTGCCTTGATTCAGAGTGCTTTCCTCTGATCAGAGGAAATGTGTGTGTGTGTGGTGTGATATTGGAGATATCATAGGATTATATATGCTGTATGAACATCTGTTATAGAGTTATAGGAAATATGTATATTTTGCATGTGTCTTTATGTGTATGTTAAATTCACTTCTTTTTCTCCTAGTTTGGATCTAACATCAGTGAGACGAGATTGAGAAACGGGCAGTTTGATCCTGAGTCAGGCTTCTCACTACTCTGTTTGATTATCATTGTAAACATGGCACACGTAGAACTGGAAAATTAACTGAAAATGATGCCTTGTGAGTTTGTGATACAAATCCCATTCCCACAGTGCGGTAGTTCACTGAGTGCAGCAGTAAGGACCGGCAGGAGAATGGCAGTTAGCTTTAGTGCATGTGCGTTCTGTGTCCCTTCTCCACTCCAAATGCTTTGTTCTTATGTACTCATTAAGATTTGAATCAGCTAATTAGTCTCTCTGAGACCAAGATTCTGTAATATTCTTATTGATGTTTTAGCATGGTCTATGCCTGCAACAAATTTCCAATAAAACCCTCATTTCCTTTTGACATTATATGTGCATGTGCATGTGTATACGTACACACACACACACACACACACACACACACACACACACACACACAGTGGGCCTTCACTGGGCACATGCCATTGAAGGGGACATGCATACCCTGACTTCTTTCTGTCTCTCTCTGCTTTCTGGTACACACTCCCACCATGATGTATGGTGGGACCACACACCCAAAATATTAAGCTAATTAGGTCAGGTTTTCTGTCACAGTAATGGAAGGCTGACTAACAATCCGGCAGTTATTGTCAGGACATCCTGCTCCACGCGGTTGAACTTGTTCACAGGTGTAGTTGATTCTACTCTAGACATTCTGTCAGGAAAGACCTAGGTAACTCACTCTCACTTTTTGCTAATTTATCTCAAAGAACAGAAAGTTTGGATTTTATTTGAGGCCCTTTTGAGCTCCAACACTTTCGTATTGTTCAGCCTTATAGCCATGAAAGACCACTTCTCTTCCTCCTCGGTTATAAAATAGCTTTTTAACAATTTAAATGTTTTTATTTATTTGAGAGAGAGTGGAGAGTGAGAGAGAGAGAGAGAGAGAGGGAGAGAGGCAGATAGACAAAGAGAATGGGTGCACCAGGGTCTCCAGCCACCATAAATGATGTCCAGATGCATGTGCCACCTTGTGCATCTGGCTTATTTGGGTCCTGGGGAATCGAACCTGGGTCCTTTGGCTTTCAGGCAAGTGCCTTAACCGCTAAGCCATTTCTCCAGTCCATAAAATAGCTTTGGATAGAGGAAATGATATCACCATCTTCGTGGTGCCCAGCCCATGTGGCATGGTTAATTTTAATGTTTGCAAAATTTGGGCCATGTATTCTCCTTGGCTTTTGTAGCATTGTAGAGTACACTTTCTCTTTAGTCAGGCTCTCTTAGGCAAGACCATTGTTTGTTTGGAAATTTCTATGTTTAAGCAAAACAAAACACAGTCCTTTTTATAACTTCTAAACACAACAAGTTTTGTACAAACACCACATTTCAGGATGTGTTTCTTGCAGAAACTGAAAAACAAAAGCAGAGTTTTAGTTCTATTTTTGGCTAATAAATACAAGAATACAAGCCAGTCCCAGGACCGAGTCTGCATTCTAGGCCCCAGTGTGCAGAGTCACCTCGTCTTTCTGTCCCCACCTGGGGGAAAGTGTTCTTGGGACTTCCTGGTGACACTGGGAAAGGCCTGGCTTGCTTTCTGTCACAGAGCCTCTCCCTTCTAAGGCCCTCCCCGGGCAGGCAGCAAAGCCTTTGGCAGCCAGACTCCCTGTAACAAGGATGAGGCAACTTTTACAAGCGACTGCGAAAGAGAAAGGGCGTTTGTTAGATGTCTGCCTTGTTGAAAGACAGGCACTGCTGATGGCTTGAAATGCTGTGCTTATTTACATCTCAAGGCATCTTGAGGAAGAGGAAGAGGAAGAGGAAGAGGAAGAGGAAGAGGAAGAGGAAGAGGGAAAGCCACTTTCATTTGTCCCATCTTGAAAGTAGTCCTCAGGCCAAGACAAGTGAAATTCACACACAATGGCCTTGATTCTCGGGTGCTGCAATCAAATGTGGAGGTGGGGGCAGAAATTGTCTTAGGGTAAATATTTTAGGAAGTGCAAAGCAAAATAATTTAAGACTGTAGGTGGCGACTGGAGCGGAGGTGGAGGTTGATTCTCTGCGCGGTGGCGTGCAGGGTTGCGGTGGGTGGGACTTCATGGTACTTGGTGGGGGAGCTGCCGGTGCACACCTTGGGAGGGCGCTCTTCCCCTCATGGGAAATCACGTGGGTGGCTTCATTTCCTTCCGAGGCTCTTAGAAAAGAAGTTGTGAGGCCAGGTATGGTGGCGCACACCTTTAATCCCAGCACTTGGGAGGCTGAGGTAGGAGGGTCACCATGAGTTTGAGGCCAATCTGGGACTACAGAATGGGTTCCAGGTCAGCCTGGGCTAGAATGAAAGCGTGCTTTGTAAGAACAAAACAAAACAAAACAAATGTCCAGCTAGACCCTACATTTCCTAAGCTCATGCATTTCTGCAGAACGGTTGGTCTGATTCACCTCAAATGACTTCAAGCCTTGCATTTGTGCTATTGGGGTTTGTTCTAGGAGGCCAGACGTGTTCTTTTTTTCTTTCTATCTCTTCCCCCTCTTTTAAAAAAGGATTTTTATTATTTATTTATTTATTTGAGAGAGAGAAAGAGAGAGTGTGGGTACACCAGGGCCTCCAGCCACTGCAAGCAAACTCCAGATGCATGTGCCACCTTGTGCGTCTGGCTTACGTGGGTCCTGGGGAATCGAACCTGGGTCCTTTGTCTTTGCAGGCAAACGCCTTAACCGCTAGGTCATCTCTCCAGCCCTGTTCCTCATTTTTCTAAGGAGTCTGAAGAGGTTGTCTACTTAAAAGGTGACGCCGAGAACCTCTCTCAAGCTTTTTCTTAGCATGTACACGCCCAGGAACATAGAGAGATTGCTATGTTGTGCTATGTTGTATTTGTCATGTCATGTTTGCTATGCTATGCTATGTTAGTTTAGTTTAGTTTTGGTTTTTCAGAGTCTCTCATTGTAGGCAAAGCTGGCCTTCAACTCACAACAATTCCCTTGCCTCAGCCTCATGAATGCTGGGATGACAGGTGTAAGCCACCCCAGCTGATTTACTTGGGAGCTATTTATTTATTTTATTCATTTTTTAGAGAGAGTGAGTGAGCGAGAGACAGAGAGGAGAGAGAATTGGTGCACCAGGGCCTCGGCCACTGATGTTGAATTCCAGGTGCTTGCACCACCTTGTGTGCATGTGTGACCTTGTGCTTGCCTCACTTTTGCGTGTCTGGCTAACCTGGGATCTGGAGAGTCAAACATGGGTCCTTGGGCTTCGCAGGCAAGCACCTTAACTGCTAAGCCGTCTCTCCAGCCCCTATTTATTTATTTGCTTGACAGAGAGAACGAAGGAGAGAGAGAGAGAGAGAGAGGGAGGGAGAGGGAATGGGCACACCAGGGCCTTCAGCCACTGCAAACGAACTCCAAATGCATGCATCACCTTGTGCATCTGGCTTACATGGGCCCTAGGGAATCAAATCTGGGCCCTTTGGCTTTGCAGGCATGCGTCTTAAATACTAAGCCATCCCTCCAGCCTTGTTTGCTAATTTTGAGAGTGAGGAGAGTCTGGGTCAATCTGAAATAGCCCAATTCTGCATTGCCTTTGGAATTTATGTTTTCCAAGACTCTGCCCGTGCAGGGCTGAGATGATGCTTGCTCATTCTTCAAGATAACACGTGGCCGTGCTCATGGTCCTTTGCCCACTGCCGCACTGCTGCAGCAACTATGAGAGCTACTTACTAAGCATGCTATAGTGTCTCCCACCCAAGGGTGGAGCCTTGTGCTAACTGCACACTGTGGTGTGTTCAGGGAGAATCTGAGAACTGTGCAGCGTGTCCCTCCTTGTTGACGGCTCGTCACCTCTTCATGTCAGTGAGGCCATTACTGGAAGAATAAGGCAACCTTAGTAACACTGCCTCCCTCACACGTGTATCAGGGCGTCAGAGTTCACAGAGAACTATCACACAGATTATCTTTGTGTGCATCTCAGCAGCCCTGCAAATTAGGTGTGGTGGGTATTATTAATACTTATTAAACAACAAATCTAAACTTAGACAAAAACGTATGACCATTCCAGGACCAGGGGATTTTAAAAAATGTGCTCTATATTTAAGTTTTATTATTTATTTAATTATTTTATTAATCATTATTATTTTGTTTTTTCAAGATAGGGTCTTGCTCTAGCCCATTATTTTTTATTTTAAAGAGTGCAAGAGAGACACAGAGAGAGAGACAGAGGGAGAGAGAGAGAGAATTGGTGTGTCAGGGCCTCAGCCACTGAAGTTGAACTCCATACACTTGCACCACCTAGTGGGCATGTGCGACCTTGTGCTTGCCTCACCTTTGTGCATCTGGCTTACATGGGATCTGGAGAGTCGAACATGGGTCCTTGGGCTTTGCAGGCAAGCACCTTAGCTGCTCAGCCATCTCTCCAGCCCTATTTGTTTTTTATTTATTTAGAGAGAGAGAGAGAGAGAGAGAGAGAGAGAGAGAGCGAGAGAGAGAAAGAGAGATGGGCATGCCAGCACCTCTAGCCACTGCAAACAATGTTCAGACGCATGCGCCTCCTTGTGCATCTAAAGGAGGCAGAGAGAGTAACTCAAGCTTACATTTTCTTTTTTCATAATACGGTGCTAACCTACTTTTTCTCTGATCAGCTCAAACAATCCAGCCATCTAAACTTCACTTGTGTATCTACTGTTGTATAAAATGAGATGTTAGTTGTGGGGACCGTAAGCTGAGGCCCCACGATGCAAAGGGCCTTTTGCAGTTGAAGGCTTTGAGGCGGAGTGCGTGAAGGCTTCCTCATTGGCTGATTGTTTCTCCCTGTCCCTTTCCCAGCCCCACGTCCACTCAGCCAGCCAGCTCCTGTTTAGTTGCTTTCTTATATACATCTACAGTGATCCTAAAACTCCTGTCCAGCCTTCTCAGATGCCACCATCTTGTGAGGTGACAGTGGACCTGCCTCTTGCACCTGTCATCTTTTGTATCAATGAGAGCTTAAAGCTCATTTATTTATTGATTTTCTCTCTCTCTCTCTGTGTGTGCTCATGTGTGTGAGTATGGGTGTACACATGCCAGTTCATATGTACGGAGGTCCTCACTTTCTACCTTGTTTGGGACATTCATTTGTCGCTCACCGCCTGGTACACCCGGCTACCTGTCTCCACCTTCCTTCTTCCATGGGAGTGCTTGGATTACAGATACTTGGCACCACATCTGGCTTTACGTGGGTGCTGGGGATTTGAACTCATGTCATCACCCTCTCCTGGCGAGCACATTCCCCGCTGAGCCACCTACCCAGCCCAGGAGTTTGAAACTCCTTAAGCAATCACCGTTTTCCACGGGCTGTAGTCCATGCATCTGAGGCTCAAGCCTGTCCCTGCAGATCCCAGCTTCAGGCTCCCACTCTGCCTCCATGTTTTCTTGCATTGCGAGCAGTTCTGTACCAAGCTTCTCTGTGCGCTGTTGGCTGTGTTTGGAATGCACTGGAATTCCTCTGCCCACAGGCAGAGTTAGTGTCGGTCCTTTGATTTGTCGGGTTTTCTCTTGGGGGAGCTTTTTCTGACCCCCTCCTGCCTGTTGATGTCGTCTGCATGCATCTTGGTGCATTTTCTCCAGAGGCCCCTGTGAACTTCCTGAGAGCGGGGTCTGAATCCCAATTCCCCGTAGAGGATGGAAGTTGGCATGGCTGGCTGAGTGGGTAATGTCCCTTTGCAGCGACTTCAGCCGCATGATCAGGAGGTTTGGTTTGGCCATGACACCAACTGCGCAGTCATTTTGCTGTGTGCCCAAAGGTGCCTCTGATTAGGAGTGCCATTGGAGTGGTTTGAAAGTTACAAAATGCTTTTGTTTTTCTGTGAAAAGGCCCTGAATTAGGAATCTACCAATGGTGAGGACCCCAGTTTTCATATGTGACTTCAGAAGGGCAGACTGTCGATAATCGAGTTCTGTTGTGCAAGAACATCCTTTTTTTTTTTTTGCACTGGAACAATGAAGTTTTGCCACTTGCCTAACACTTGTCGAGCCATTGACAGCGATTGTGAACAGCATTCGTTTGTGTGTGTGTATATCTCCAGTGTAGCTGCTGATACATAGAGAATCATTTCTGCTTCCCTGCCAAGGACAACATCTCAGATGAAGCCTTTGGTGTTCACAGCCACGTCCCCGATTTCTGCACCCTCTCTGCTATGGTCCTGTTTTCTGCAGAATCTAAATTACTTGGTTTTGGGCTGGGGATGTGCCTTGGGGGGAAAGCCTTTGCCTAGCATGTGCAAGGCCCCAGGTTCAATCCCAAGTTATAACCAAAGCAAACATCTTGTCCATATTAGGTGAGAAATTATAATTTGTTTTCTGAATATGGAGAAAGGCAGTCAACAGAGTTTGTATTCATAATTACAAGGTCTGTAAAAGTCATTACAGCTTCTTCTTTCTTCCTAAATTCCTTACAATTTTACAATCATATTTCCCGAACGTTTAGAATAGTAAGCTATGTGGCTAAGTGGATATTAGAGTTGACCGAAGTTTGTTTTGTGATACAGTTTTGAAAAGTGAGACTGATTCTAAATAGTAACACACCAATCATAAAAAAATAAGATTAAAATACTCAATTCACGTGTTTTTTGTGAGAAAAATGAAGGTAATGTTTTGATTTTCTGTGATACTACTGCTTTATCATAGAAATCTAGAATTGACCTTTATTCTAGTTTACAATCCATTGCACAAGCATGTAAAAGCATTAGCATGTGGAATCGTTGTTAAGTCCTGTTTTCCTATTACAGCAAACTCACATGTTCTGCTCTTCCACATACATATTACTTACTAACTGTAGGCTTCTAGTATGACTATTGTTTGGGAGTTGAGTCCATGCTGTAATTTTGGCTTCTTTGTGGTTTCGTTTTGATTTATTTTATATTTCGATCACATCACCTGCCCCTCAGAATTGCCCACCACATTCAGCCCAGGTGTAAACTTGCCAACCTGGGGGAAGGGATGATGACTACAGTGGCATGTTGTCATTATTTTTATTTCTTGCCTGTAGCTCTCTGAATGAGTAAGTGTTAATTGTGCAAGATCAGATCTCATTCTGTTTCCTTTCGTTAAAATTGCTTTGGAGGGGGCTGGAGAGATGGCTTAGTGGTTAAGGTGGTTGCCTGCAAAGCTTAAGGACCCAGGTTCGACTCCCCAGAACCCATGTAAGCCAGATACAAAAGGCGGCACATGCATCTGGAATTTGTTTGCAGGGGCTAAGGCCCTAGCATGCCAGTTCTCTCTCTTGCTCTCTTTCTCTCTCTTTTTCTCTCTCTCATTCATAATAAAGAAAAATTGTTTTCGAGGGCTAGGGACATGGCGTAGAGGTTAAGGCATTTGCCCACAAAGCTGAAGGACCCAGGTTCAACTTCCCAGGACCCACGTAAGCCAGATGCACAAGGGGGTGCATGCATCTGGAGTTTGTTTGCAGTGGCTGGAGGCCCTGGTGTGTCCATTCTCTCTCTCTAGCTGCCTATTTCTGTATCTCTCTCTCTCTAATAAATAAAAATAAAATATTAGGGCTGGAGAGATGGCTTAATGATTAAGGCATTTGCCTGCAAAGCCAAAGGACCCAGGTTCGATTCCCCAGGTCCTAAGGGGCACATGTGTCTGAAGTTTGTTTGCAGTGGCTAGAGGCCCTGGCATGCCCATTCTCTCTCTGTCTCTCTCTCTCTCTCTGCTTGCAAATAAATGTATAAAATTTTAAAAAATATTTTAAAAAGTTTTTGAGAAGTTCTGGGTCTTGCTATGTGGTTCAGGCTGGCCTAGAACTTACTGCTTGAGCCTTCTGAGTGTTGGGCTGATCCATGTTGGTGACTAAGTCCCACCTCATTGCATTTGCTTTGTGAGGCCAGCCTCCTCATAACAGCGAGCAAAGGCCTTATTGGAAGCTGGGAGATGGCTCAGTGGATCAATTTCCAGTGTGAGGACCAGAGTTCAGGATCTCAGCACCCTCATAAACGGGCCTCCTTGTAATCCCAGCAACAGCGAGGTGGAGGCAGGAGGATCAGGAGTTCAAGACCATTCTCAGCTGTGTAGTGAGACTGAAGAAAGCCTGAGTTAAACAGGACAGTGTTTCAAAAAAAGAGAAAGAAATACTTTTTAAAATATTATGATTACATTGCTTTTCTCTCTCTCTCTTTTAAAAGAGTCAGAGAGAGAGAGAGAGAGAGAGAGAGAGAGAGAGAGAGAAGAGAGAGAGGGAATGGGCCTCTCAGCTGCTGTGAATGAACTCCAGATGCGTGTGTCCCCTCGTGGGCAAGTGCATTGCACCCTTGTGTCACTTTGCATGTGGCTAAGAGTGGGACCTGGAGAATCAAACGAGCATTCTTAGGCTTAGCAGGCATCTTTCCAGCCCTACATTCCTTTCTTTATGAATTATGCTGACTATAATATCCTTTTAAAAAACCTTAATGAAGAAGGAAGCGACTATTTCAATAGTTAAGAAATTATCTGAAAAGGCTGTTATAGAGCAAGTTTGAAAGTTACCTGAGTTTGACCTGCATACCCTCTGAAGATCCCACATGTGCAGATTCCAAGATTCCAAACCTAGGCTACAAGGGCTAGCTAAGAAACGCTCCGGGGCAGGCCTGGGGGATGGCTCAGTGGGTAAAAGTATTTTGTTTGCAAACATGAGGACCTGGTGTTCTAGCCCCAACACACACACACACACACACACACACACACACACACACACACACACACGACAACCCAGTGTGGGCTGGAGAGATGGCTTAACCATTAAGACACTTGCCTGCGAAGTCTAAGGACTCATGTTTGACTCTTCAGATCCCATGTCAGCCAGACGCACAAAGGTGAGACAGGCGCAAGGTCGCACATGCCCACTAGGTGGCGCAAGCATCTGGAGTTCAATTGCAGTGGCTGAGGCCCTGGTGCACCAATTCTCTGCCTCTCTCTCTCTTTCTCTCAAATAAATAAATAAATAAATAAACCTCGTGTGACCATTCACATCTGTAGCCCCAGTGCTGTGGGAGACAGATAGGAAGAAAGTCTAACATGAAAACAGCACGAGCTCTAGATTCAGTGAGAGAGTCTGTCAGGGAAATAAGGTGGCAGAGCAGTAGGGGGGGACACCTGACATCCTCCTCTGGCCTCTGTGTGCATGTGTCCAGGGTGAATAAATACACACACACACACACACACACACACACACACACACTGCACATAAACATACACCCACCAAAAATAAGCAAGAAGAAGGAGCAAGAAGGAACAATGATAGTAATGATGAGGGTGGTGACAACGAGGCTGCCGGCAGCCTTGCTAACTGTGCTGTGTCTGCTGGTTTCTCTTAGACTGCCTTTTCAAGGTGTGTCCTATGAATCGATACTCTGCCCAGAAGCAGTACTGGAAGGCGAAGCAGGTGAAGCAGGGGAACCACACGGAGGCCGCCCTGCTCAAGAAGCTTCAGGTGAGAGTCCGATGCCATCCGCCGTGCCAAGCCTGGACCAAGTCCAGCAACGGCGCAGTCCCTGCTCTGAGCTTCCCAGCTTGGTGACTTTATCCAGCCACGGATTTCAGATATCTGTACCAACACGTTGCCCAAGTGGTCTGTCGGTATTTTTAAGTCATTGGGTGTGACTGCTTGTTTCCTGGCATGCAGAAAACACATTCCTGATGATACATATATTTTAAGGGTGTGCCAGGGAATTCAGAGCTTTCCCTCGAATTGAAAATAAATTCAGACCTTCTATGGGAATATTAAATTAAATCATTTTTCACTTGACATGATTCTTAACCTTTGTTTCCCCTGAAAGACTATGGAAGAAATAATTCAAAGACATTGTTTCTGGATTGGCTGAGTATGAATTGGCTATAACTTAGTTCTGAATTATAAAATTCTCATTATTTTCTGGATTGAAAACTCTTTTTTTTTTGTTGAGATTTTTAATGTGCTATTCTCATTCATTTTGCACATTGTTGTGGAGAAATTTGTAAGACCACAGAGCTTTTACTGAAGTTTCCAACACAGGAATGACCCAAGACAGGCTTGGCTCCAGTCGGCATCACTTGAGAAATGATCACACTGCATTGTGATCATCTAACTCTCCCCGGTTTCTTCCCGTGCCTCAGGAGCAATGCAGCCAGTCTGTTTGCTTTTGTTCCGTTCTTGTTACTGAAAACCTTTCTTTGTTCGTAACCTTGTCTGCTGTGTTTCCACGCTGGTGCTGGTGCTCGGTGGTCCTCCTCCAGCACGCCGCAGAACTGGAGCAGAAACAGAATGAGTCAGAGAACAAGAAGCTGCTGGGAGAGATTGTGAAATACAGTAACGTTATACAAGTAAGTCTCGATTTGCTCACAAGAGGGGTGAATGTTTTCTGAGTTATTGGTTAAATTAGCCGTGTGGGTCACAATGGCGAGCTATGTGAAAACTTCCAGATACCGTGATTTGTTCTTCAGTGCGAATGTTTTCAGTTAATATCCAGTGTGCCTGCCACCCTACATGTTTAAGGGTCTGCCTTTGGGGCTGCAGAGGGATGCTTACCATGGAGCAAGAATGCCTAAGTTTGGATTCCCAGTACCTGTGTGCAAGCCCGGTGTGAGGCTCATTCTTGTAATCCCTGTGCTAGGGAGACAGAGTTAGGAGGATCCCTGAGGCTTGCTGGCAAATCTGAGTTCCAAGTTCATTGAGAGACCCTGTTTAAAAAAAAAAAAAAATTAGCTGGGCGTGGTGGCGCACGCCTTTAATCCCAGTCCTTGGGAGGCAGAGGTAGGAGAATTGCCATGAGTTCGAGGCCACCCAGAGACTACATAATGAATCCCAGGTCAGCCTGGAAAATTAAGTAGAGAGCTGCTAAGGAAGATACCTGACATTGACCTCTGACCTCCACATGCATTTGCACACATGTCTGTGTGTACCCACACACATGTAATGCACCCCACACATGAAAATGTATATACACCATGCACACACACACACACACACACACACACACACACACGTAGGTACAAAACAAAACAAAACAAAAGAATAGCTGGGCGTGGTGGCACACAACTTTAATCCCAGCACTTGGGAGGCAGAGGTAGGAGGATCACCATGAGTTAAAGGCCACCCTGAGACTACACAGTGAATTCCAGGTCAGCCTGAACTAGAGTGAGACCCTACCTGGTAAAACAATAAATAAATAAATAAATAAATAAATAAATAATGGAAAAATAAACCTTACATAAGCTATGGTGTAATCCTGTAATCCCAGCTTCTGTGAGTTGGAGACAGGAGGATTAAGAGTTGGAAGCTAGCCTTAGCTACATGAGACTCTGTCTCAAATAAATAGGCATTCTTGTGCTGGGGATATAGTTCAGTGGTAGAGTGCTTGTTAGCATGTGCAAGACCCCATATGAGCAGTGAAAGACAAAGAGAATATGTCTGGGGGCTGGAGAGATGGCTTAGTGGTTAAGGCACTCATGTTTGACACTCCAGATCCCATGTAAGCCAGACGCACAAGGTGACACATGTGCAAGGTCGCACATGTGCACAAGATGGTGCACACATCTGGAGTTCAATTGCAGTGGCGGCACTCCAATTCTCTCTCTCTCACAAAAAATAGAATCAGTCTGATGTACATACATGCAGCAAATGTACAGGCAGTAAGTTATTGCATCTGAGGAAGACGGGGAAGACTTTCCCAAGGTCACGCACAGCGGTTCTTTGGACTCACGGTCCTGAGGTTGGTCATGGGAAGCTTCTATCATCCAGCTGTAGAGTGATGAAAGTTTTCAGATGGTGCCTCTGCTTAGAAAGCAGCCCTTGATTTAGAAGGGCATCTTTCCTCTTGCATGCACGCCCTGGTTTATCTCAGCTGGTTTCCTTTCCTCTGCCTCATTTGAACCTTTTAGCTCTTTTTTACTTAATTATTTGTTAATAAGTGCCCACCTTGTTCCAAAAAGAATGCGAGGCCTTTCCCAAATGACACATCACATAGCAAGAGAAAACAGAAGTCATTAAGGCCATGGGGCCAAAGGGAAAATAATAGGTGGATGAATAAGCTAAAGTTAGGGGTGGGGCATGTTTATAAAACCCAGGTTATAAAATCCAGTTACCTTTGGCACAAAGTCTGTGCCCTTTGCCTGCTTAGCCGCAAGGGAAGACAGTAAGTAAGACAGCATTGTCCTTGGTGGCCCACAGCATAGCATCAGCTCAGAGGTCTAGCACAGCTGTTCCCAGAAATAAAACCTGAGAATGTTTCCCACAGAGAGGACACTGTTTAATATGGTAAACACTCGCCGGAACAACTTCCTTACAGGAAAAACCACAATGAGGCTCTTCACAAGGCTATTTTCAAAAATAATACCCTCTGATATTGTGGCACTGGTCAATGGCAATATGCCAGAGGACAGGGCGAAGCTGGTCCATGATGGGACAAGATGGATCTGCACTTCCCTGATGTGTGGCTTCATCTAGTGAAGGACGGTGGCGTAGCTTCGGCGTGGGTGGACTGCATGTCCTCGTGCGGTCCTGTGGAGCTTCGATTACTGACTGTGTTCCATAAGTGCTGAAGTACAAATCTGTGCCTGCTCAGCTGGGAGCGCAGCCTTCGGGTTCTCTGTGGTAGAATCCCGAGACTCAGGCTCTTTACTGCTGCCGTGTGAGAACCAAGGGTTATGAGGATGGATTTTGTAAAGAGATGATTTTATTTTTCGAGGTAGGGTCTCACTCTAGCTCAGGCTGACCTGGAATTCACTATGTAATGTCAGGGTAGCCTCGAGCTCATGGTGATCCTCCAGCCTCTGCCTCCCGAGTGCTGGGATTAAAGGTGTGCACCACCACGGCCTGAGATAATAATTTTTTTTTTGTCCCAATGAATGAATTGCCTTTCAATTTGAGAAAACTTCTCTGTCGTAGTGTGGGTACCAAAATGACCATTTGTTTCTGAATGGTTGTGAGGCTAGATGGAAGTGTACTTTGGTTTGGGTTTCTTGGTAGGGTTACGTGTTGACCTTGTCCCATGGAGAAAGGAGAAGTGCTTTTGCACTCGTCTGTCCCGGGGAGGTCAGCATTCTCGTGCGGAAGTCACTAAGCATGGTCATCGCCTCCCGACAGGGCCTGTGGGCAACGATGTAGTGATGCAAAATATGTTATTTTGGTCTTGGCTTTTCTTTAGCATGTCCTGCATTGCGGGTTGTTCAGATGTGGTTTTGGGGAGCCTCCAGGTCTTCTTTAAAAAAACCCATGTTTTAGGGCTGGAGAGATGGCTTAGAGATTAAGGCACTGGCCAACAAAACCTAAGGACCCATGTTTGGCTCTCCAGATCCCACATTAGCCAGACGCACAAGGTGAGGCAAGGTCGCACATGCCCACTAGGTGGCGCAAGCATCTGGAGTCAATTGCAGTGGCTGAGGCCCTGGCATACAAATTCTGTGTGTCTCTCTGTCTCTATCTCTAAAATAAAATAAAAACAGCCCTTGTTCTATAATTATTACATTTATTTATTTATTTATTTATTTATTTATTTATTTATTTATTTATTTTTGGTTTTTCGAGGTAGGGTCTCACTCTAGCCCAGGCTGACCTGGAATTCACTCTGTAGTCTCAGGGTGGCCTCGAACTCACGGTGATCCTCCTACCTCTGCCTCCCGAGTGCTAGGATTAAAGGCGTGTGCCACCACGCCCGGCTTATTACTTTTCTTTTTTAGTGTCTGTGTGTGTTCATGTTTATGCAGGTGCACATGCATGTGTGTTCATGTGTGTGTGTGTGGAGGCCAGAGGACAACCTTTGAGGTATGGTCTCTCATTGACCTGGTGCTTGATTGATTGACCAGTGAGCCCCAGGGATCCTGCTGTCTTCAATTCCTCACCACGAGGTCGCACATGCCCACTAGGTGGTGCAAGCGTCTGGGGTTCGATTGCAGTGGCTAAGGCCCTGGTGCCCCAATTCTCTCTTTGTCTCTTTACAATAAAATAAGACAAAATAAAAAGAAACAAAGAAGCTTGGAAATGTGGTTGTGGAGTGTTTAATTTCCATCTCAAGCTGCGGTTCAGGGAGGTATGATGTGTGTAAACTCGTGGGTGCACGTAGCTGTTGTGATCACAGACGGTAAGCCATGTGTTTCCCCCGCAGCTTCTACATATAAAAAGCAACAAGTACCTGACTGTCAACAAGAGACTGCCGGCTTTGCTGGAGAAGAACGCCATGCGCGTGTCCCTGGACACTGCGGGAAATGAAGGGTCCTGGTTTTACATTCATCCCTTCTGGAAGCTGAGGAGCGAGGGCGACAATGTATGTAAATGTATGCAACAGGCTCACAAAGAAAAGCCTTCTTAATTCGTGAGAGAACTCAGAGCGTGCAGAGAAAGGAAGGGCAGTGTTCAGTCCACATTTTACTTTCTGTTACTGACGTAAATTAGCAGACAGAGTAGTGGATTTCATGGGGGCATTTTCACATGTCATTGTACTAACCGGCCCCTTCCTCTCCTCTCACAGGTTATTTTCATGTTAGTATTTTTTACTAGGCTACATGCATTTATTTCCAGTACAGAATGTGCTCAGAAGTCCCAAGACAAGCCGTGCGTGGTGGCGCACGCCTTTAATCCCAGCACTCGGGAGGCAGAGGTAGGAGGATCCCCGAGAGTTCGAGGCCACCCCGAGACTACATAGTGAATTCCAGGTCAGCCTGAGCCAGAGTGAGACCCTACCTCAAAACAAACAAAAAACAAAACAAAACAAAAGAAGTCCCAACACAGAGTTCAGTTTAATCTAAAATCATGCTACGTAAGCAGCCTTCATATTGGCTGAGGACGTTGAAGAAGGCAGTCTGCCTCTTTGCTTAGTCAGCTCCTTACAGTCTGTGTGTTGTAATAGGTTTGCAATGAACTCGTTGTTGGCAGCTGTTTGAAACGAGTTGTGAATGTGCATCCCTACACGTAACTTTCAGTAGTTATTAAAATAATACCTGCTATTTTGTAGAGGAATGAGGATGCTATTTGAAATGATTCCGTAGGAACAGTAGTTTTTTTTTTTTTTTTTTTTTTTGAGACAATGTCATATTATTCTCTATAGCCGTGGCTGGGCTGGTATGCACTATGTAGTATTTTGAACTGGCCTTGAACTAGAAGCAGGCCCCCGCTTCAGACTCCTGAGTGCTGGGGCGTAGATGTGAACCACCACACATGGCTAATGGTGCGATATTTTTGTGTGTGATAAAATATGGACTGGTCGTCCCTGGCACTTGGGGGATGCTCAGTGAAGACTGGCTGCCGCTCACAACTGAAGAACTTTAAACAGAACACCTCCCTTATGAGTGTTGAGATTTTAAGAAGTCCACATGAATCCAAAGAAGTGTAAAAGTCTAACTGTTCTGTCAGACTGTTTTCCACCAATGAATTTGGGGTATTTCTTGTGTTAGGGATATCTTCTTTTTAGAGTGAATCTATTTTTTTCCCCCAGTGGATTTTAAAGCCTGCATTCGATTATACTGGACCCGTGCTTCATGAGTTAAGTGGGTTAATAAATTGTCTGGTGGTCTCCTCCCTAGGTAAGGCTTGGGAAGCATGGCATGTGGGCATGTGCTGATTCTGTACCCTGTTTATTTTCTTTTGGCATTAAGTGTTGTGTGGTGTGAGCATGATGCATATTTTAATTTGAACAGGTGGTTAATTACAGTCAACTCTCAATCATTCAGGGTCTGATTATGCCACCTGTGACCTCCCTCCCCATGTCTTCTGGGGTACCTCCTTTGTTCCTCCCTAAACCCTTGGCTACAGGTGACCCATGGAAGTTAAATATCAAAACAATGGATAGCCGGGCGTGGTGGCACACGCCTTTAATCCCAGCACTCGGGAGGCAGAGGAAGGAGGATCGTGGTGAGTTAGAGGCCACCCTGAGACTACACAGTGAATTCCAGGTCAGCCTGAGCTAAAGTGAGACCATATCTTGAAAAAACCAAACCAAACCAAACCAAAACAAAAAAACAAACAATCTGAGCTCAGACTGGGAAAGAACATGGTGAAATGGTGGGATCAACCCAGGCCTTTAGCTGTCTGCGGATTTCCTTATCTACTCTGTTGACTCTTCATTGCTGCTCCTTCTCCTGTTTCCAAGCCGCTGCAGAGTCAGCAGAGAGTTGGCTGTAATGAACTCTTTCAAATAGTTGTTGGTTTTACTAGAAAGACAAAAACTCAAACCCGACCTCCCACTCGCACCCTCAGTCTGGGTAGAAATGGGCACACGGGGGCTGTTAACTTGTCTTTATTGCATGTGCTCCACGTGGCGCGGCTAGGACGGTCCCCCACGTGGCGCGCCTGGGACGGTCCCCCACGTGGCGCGCCTGGGACGGTCCCCCACGTGGCGCGGCTGGGATGGTCCCCCACGTGGCGCGGCTGGGACGGTCCCCCACGTGGTTTTGCGCTGGAACAGCTCAGTGCGTTAGCTCGCCTCTGTGTAACTGCATGCGAGTGCGGTTGGCTGGGAAGGCTTGCGCACACAGTCTTGTATCGGTCACATGAGTAGTTGTATTGTAACCTTCATTTTCTTTCTTAGGAATAGCCATCACGTTTCTAAAATATGATCTTGCTGCAGTTTGTTGAAGGCAATAACAAATTCTGCCACTTCATAGGAAGTGGTTCTGTTACCATGGAGTATCTTTAAAAGTGTATTAAATTGGAGCTGGGCATGGTGGCGCACACCTTTAATCCCAGCACTCGGGAGGCAGTGGTAGGAGGATCACCATGAGTTTAAGGCCACCCTGGGACTACATAGTGAATTCCAGATCAGACAGCCTGGACTAGAGTGAAACCCTACCTCGCAAAAAAAAAAAAAAAAAAAAAAAAAAAAAAAAAAAGTGTATTAAATTGGGCTGGAGAGATGGCTTAACAGTTAAGGCGTTTGCCTGCGAGGCCTAAGGACCCATGTTCAACTCTCCAGATCCCACGTAAGCCAGGCACACAAAAGCACAAGGTCGCACCTGCCCACTAGGTGGTACAAGTGTCTGGAGTTCGATTGCTGAGGCCCTGGCGTGCCAATTCTCTCTCTGTCTCTCAAAAATAAATTTTTTTGAAAAAAAGTATATTAAATTAAGAAGAAATAGCAATGTTTAGAAGACTTTAGCAAACATAGTTTATTACTTAAAAACGAGTTAAGTGATGAATTACATTGTATATATTCAACAAAGTGTTCTTCGATCCAAATCAACTGACAATGATAGCCTGGGGAGAAAGGTGCTGGTGCCCTAAAGAACCAGGGGTCCTACCACCCCATGCATGGTGGGAATGCATGGTTTGGGGGGAAAATGGATGTGTGGGTCTCTCAACTCTCAGTTGTGTGGAAAAGTTAATCCTTACTGTTTAATTTCTAGAAAGTCATTGGGGACAATTATGAGCAGAGAACGGGAATGTTTTAAAAATTTTCATTTATGTTCTTTTGACGGAGCAGTTAACTTCAGTTTCCATTTTGGTACAAGAAGACAAAAGTTCTTTATCTTGGCAATATATTTCAAAAAGTATGGGAAGGTTGGAGTTTTAAAATGCAAAAGACAGTTCTACTGCCTAGGGATGGAGGCTCCCTCCGGCCAGCAGTTCTGACAGGCCTTGAACTTGTAGCTCAGGTGGAGGCAGAACCTTGGGGTTTTATTCTCACGGTGACGTTCTCGTCATCACACCAGAGGCTCTGTCAACACAGGGAAGTTGCAAATGGCATTATTTCCAGCAAAGCACCAGCTCCAGTCTTCCAGGGCTGCTGCCTGGACTCAGCACAAGTGCTTTTGGAATTGGATTTTGTTTTGTAAAGATAAACTAGCCTATCCGGCGAGATTGCTTAGTGGTAAAGGCGCTTGCTTGCAAAGCATAACGGCCTGGGTGTGATTTCCCAGGACCCACATAAAGCCAGATGCACGACGTGGCGCGTGTATCTGGAGTTCACTTACAGTGGCGAGAGACCCTGGCGTGCTCATTCTCTCTTTCTCTCTGCTTACAAGTAAAGAAATAAAAATATTTTAGGGCTGGCGAGATGGCTCAGTGGTTATAGGCACTTTTGGAAAGCCTGATGACCCAGGAGTCTGGTTCCCCAGGGCCACACAGGCCAGATACAAGCAGTGACGCATGCATCTACAGTTTGTTTGCAGTGGCAGGAGGCCCTGGCATGCCCATAGTCTCTCTCTCTTATTGCAAATAAATAATTTTTTTTAAAAAAGATATACTATGTGGTTGAGGTGGTGCATGCTTTAATCCCAGCACTCACGAGGCTGAGGTACGAGGATCTTCACGAGTTCAAGGCCAGCCTGGGCTACGGGTGAGGACCACGTCAGCCCAGGCTGGAGTGAGACTCTGGTTTAAAACAACTAAGCTAGAATAAATGAGATTGCTGGCCCTAGGAGCCAGAATAACAAGCTTCACCGTCAAGCTACGTACTGAATATAGTTTCTCAGACAGTGTCTGGCTGCATCGGGGGTCAGGCCCCACAGGCACACTTTTCTGAGAGCACTACCAAATTCCATATTTGCCGGGTAACCTAATGAATGTGAATTCCCTGAGAGTAGGCACTATTTCTTTCATCCTTTAAAAGATGTTTTGGGCTGCAGAGTTGGCTTATCTGTTAAGGCGCTTGCCTGTGAAGCCTAAGGACCCAAGTTCAGTTCTCCAATATCCAAATAAGACAGATGCATAAGATGGAGCATGTGTCTGGAATTAGTTTGCAGTGGCCAGAGGCCCTGGCGTACTCATTCTCCCTATCTGCCCCTTCCTCTCTCTCAAATAAGTAAATAAATAAGTAAATAAAATATTCAAAAATGTTTTATTTGCAGAGAGAGAGGCAGGGAGGAAGGAAGAGAGAAAGAGAGAGAGAAAGAGGACGTGGGTGCTCTGGGTGCTCCTGCTGTTGCAAACAAGCCCTCCAGATGCATGCACTACTTTGTGCATCTGGCTTTACGTGGGCACTGGAGAATCGAACTCAGGACTTCTGGCTTTGGTTGCAAGTGCCTTTAACTGCTGAGCCATCTCTCCATTCCTCTTTCATACTTTTGTTTTCTTCCTGGTACCTCTCCCTGCCCGTTTTCTTTCACAAGATCCGCTCTTGTCCATTTTGTCATCCAGGTTTATGCACAGTGGCCAGGCAAGCTGACCATGGTCAAGGTCAAGGTCAAGGTCAAGGTCAAGACCAAGTAGTGAAGTACTGTCAGAGTCTATGCGTGCATGCGGCTCTCGGAAGTCCTTAGGGGCTGTTTCTTAGGTTTCTAAAGATATTTGGGATATTGGCTGTTTCTTGAGAATATAGACCACTTTACAAGTGGTATTTCGAAAATGAAAATAACATGAATTAACTCACAGCACTGGATTGGAAGGGCTTATTTAAAATATGTCATTGTGCTTAACGACGTATTGGTTAGCCGATGACAATGAGCTGGTCAGCCCATTCCAGTTCTTTAGTGTGCTGGATTACTGAATAACATACGTAGCACCCACAATGTGTCTTAACGAGCTCCCGGTCACTTGTCGTGCTGATGGTGAATGTCTGCATCGGCCTCCATGTGGCTCTGACCCTCGACCTGTCTTGCTGTCAAGGGAAACACTTTCAATGGCATTTTTTTTTTTTACTGGGAGGAGAGTTCTCAGAATATGTTTAGCCATAGCTACTTTCATTTGTTTTTGTGTATGACATAATTTTTTGAGGCAAGTCCAAAAGACTGGCCCTTTTTTTTTTTTTGACATTGGTTTTTATTTTATTTTTATTTTATTTTAATATTTATTGACAACAAAACATACTTACATACAAAAGGTGCATAGTTTTCCCTCCCCTCCCCCCATTCCCCTTTAGAACTCCACTCTCCATCATATCCCCTCCCTCTCTCCATTAGTCTCTTTTTTAATTTGATGTCATCATCCTTTACTTCTATTATGAGGGTCTTGCGGAGGTATTGCTAGGCACAGCAAGGTCATGGATATCAAGGCCAATTTCTGTCTGGGCAGTTGCATTGTAAGGAGTCGTACCCTTCCTTTGGCTCTTCCATTCTATCTGTCCCCTCTTCCGCAATGGTCCCTGAGCCTTGGAGGGTGTGACAGAGATGTTTCAGTGCTGGGCACTTCTCCATCCCTTCTTCTCAGCACTATGTTGCCTTTTGGATCATCCCAGTGGTCATCGACTGGCCCTTTTTTATGCAAGACAATGAAAGTGAGCGAGACAGAGAGAGAGAGAGAGAGAGAAAATTGGCACACGAAGGCCTCCAGCCACTGCAACCGAATTCCAGACACTTGTGCCACCTAGTGGGCATGTACGACCTTGCGCTTGCCTCACCTTTGTGCGTCTGGCTTACGTGGGACCTGGAGAGTTAAACATGGATCCTTCGTAGCTAAGTGCCTTAACTGCTAAGCCCTCAGTCCAGCCCTATGATGAAATTTTAAAGAGAGACCAATCCATGAGACATGAGATAATTTAGTGGATAAGAGCACTTGCTAAGGCCAGCACAAGGACCTGAGTTCAATCCCCAGCACCACGTGAAAAGCCAGCCATGGTCATGCACAATGTAAACCAGTCACAGGTGGGGTGGAGATCAGAGAGTCCTGTATGCATGGACGCCTCTTCCCTCCTCGCCTTGTTACACAGAAGAGTGTGTGTGCCTTGCTCTGCCTGTCTGTTCACAGAGTGTTTCTCCGTGCTTTTCCTTCTCTGTACCCGGGAAGCTTCCGTAGTGAATCTTTGGGACTCACAGCATCTGCTCTGTGGATCGGAAGGTAGGACGATGACTGGAGACAAGACGTGTGAACGGTAGAAGCCATTGCACAAGCCAAAGGAGACAGCCTCTTTCTGTGTGATGAGTGAACTTGAGGGTTCTCTACTACATTTGAGTCTCCAGATGTAGTTTGTGATAAAAATACTCTATGTGAGCCGGGCGTGGTGGTGCACTCCTTTAATCCCAGACCTCAGGAGGCAGAGGTAGGAGGATCACCGTGAGACTACAGAGTGAATTCCAGGTCAGCCTGAGCTACAGTGAGACCCAACCTTGAAAAAACAAACAAACAAACAAACAAACAAACAAACAAACAAACAAACAAACAAAACCACTATGTTTTTCTCCTTCAGCCTTTTTCTGGTGTCGTGATCACCATGAACGCTGGATTCTTGCCCTTCCCCTGTGTTATTCTATGGTTTCAGCTGGGGCCCTGGTGAGGTGTGATTGGCTGATCCTCCCTTCAGGTTCATTGTCCATCTGAAAAAAGATAAGCAAATTCTCCAACGGAGAGAGAAGTTAGTACTAGATAGAAGGGATGACCATAGATGTTTTGGAGGGAATTTTATATGCATAGGCTCTCTTCTAGCCCACATTTGATATCCAGAGACACAGAGGCTCCCAAAACCTCATCACTGAAGCAGAACTAAAATGACCCCAATGTGGCTCAGGGAAATTCGTGGAAGAGGGGGCGGAAAGAATGTTAGAGTCACAAGTTGGGGCATTATGCACAGAGACTGGGGCCTACCCCCCAGAACTCTTGACGGCCCCCACAATGCATGACCCACATTCCCCATTGATGAGGGTCCCTTTGGAAGAGGGAGGACAGGGAGGAGGACAATGGAGCCAATATTATGAATGCAAAATCAGAATAAGATAAATAAAAACAAAACAAACCAACCAAACAAACAAAATTGCTATGTGATTGCAGACCCCTAGATGAATTCAACATAAGGCCATTTGATACTGAAAATGTGAAATTATGTTCTTTGAAGTTTTGGGTTAGCTTAAGATGCCTGAAGAAGCTGTATGTCAGACTGACCTGTACGAATATTTAACTGATGTGAAATATGCAAAGGGAGGTTTCCACTTTACTTGTGAGATGGAGAACAAGGTTACAGCTGGGCGTGTAGGTACCACCGAGACCTTCTAAAGTAACTTTAAACACTAAAACTAAATTGCTCAGTATTATTCATAAAGGATGACTTTAATTCCCTTCAATTTTAGTTAAGCATGAAAATGTTTGAAGATAAAATAGACAGTGTCATGATGGTATAAATAAAAATAAATTCAGACCTATACTTGGAACACTTACCCAGAACAACATTTGTGTCTATTTTCAAATAAACCCCAGGCTATAGAGCAATACTCATTTTGGATGTTTAAGATAAGAGGGAACCAGATGCCCTGGGCCCAGGTAAAAACACAGCTTGTGACAAGGTCATAACCCAGTCCTTATTGCCCGAATCAGAGGACATTGCCATGGTCAGTAACTTCTGAGATCCAGGAAGATTGTTTACCAGACTTGCCTTACCACAGAGGTTGGTTCTGCCTGTCCTGGCAGTGGCACTGATATTTAGGCAGAACGGCAACATTGTGCGCCTGTGCTGACCATGTGCATGGACTGTGCTTCTGCCATGAGGCCTGGTGGGAGCACAAATGGTCTAATCTTAGCATATACATAGCTCCAGCCAGTCATGGCCTTTAAGAATGCTCCAGCCAGGGGAGATGGCTTAGCAGTTAAGGCCCTTGCCTGCAAAGCCAAAGGTCCCAGGTTCGATTCTCCAGGACCCATGTAAGCCAGATGCACAAGATGGTGCATGCATCTGGAGTTCATTTGCAGAGGCTGGAGGCCCTGCTTCTCTGCTTCTGTCTGTCCTCTCTCTCAAATTAAAATAAATAAGTAAATAAATAAAAGAAAGCTCCAGCCAGTCATGGTCTTTCAGGATGCTTCAGCTGATATGGAGACTGGTAAAACAAAGGAGCCGTACCAGCTTCCAGAAGCCAGGCTGTTAAGGGACCAGGGGACACGATTACACGATCATTTATTAGGAGGTATTTTACCTCAGTGAGAAAAAGAATTGAGCCAAAATTTGTGTGGTGGATAAAAGGACTGGATGTCAGGACCATAGGCAGGGTTCCTGGGAGGTTATTTTGAACTTCACATACGGCATCAAAGATGCGTGCATGACCTCACTGCAGCTCATTTCTGATCCCCAGATCGTCGTGGGAGATAAAGTTGTTCTGATGCCCGTGAACGCGGGACAGCCCCTGCACGCCAGCAACATCGAGCTCCTGGACAATCCAGGCTGCAAAGAGGTGGGTTCCAGGGGAAAGGACCCAGAGGTGTGGGTGTCTCAGCAGGAGGGAGAGAGACAGGCAGGTAGGGAGAAGGGGAGAGGGATGGAGTGAAGGAGGGAAGACATCACATCGTGTTGATGTTCATGAGTATAATTTCAGTCATGCTAATTAAGGTGTATTTTTTAAATAAAAAGAAATTATTGTTTTTTTTTGAAAAGAAGTTTTGATAAACGAATGTATGTCCTATGTGGGTGAAGAGGCATGCACCTGGAGCACCCGTGTGGTTCTCTTCTGCTTTATTTCCCTGACGCAGAATCTCCCCTTGAACCTGGAGCTGACCAGTGAGCCCCAATGATCCTCCAGTCTCTGCTTCCCATCAGTCCTGGGGTTACAGGCATGGAAGGCCACCCCCAGCTTTTTCCATGGGCGCTGAGCATGAAACTCAGGTCCCCATGCTTGTGCAGCAAGCACCCTTATGCACTGAGATGTCTCCCCAGGCCAGAATTCTCCCCCTTACCCAGCAGTGCTTAAGGTACATGCAGATGCAAGCTGCTTCTGGATGGTCCTCTGAAGACATTGTGATCAAGGGCCTCAGTTCATTGTTCACTGTGGTCCATTTGCTTCTTTTCCTAACTGGAGTGTATTCTTGGTTCAGAATGGAATCTCTAGTCTTATGTCTTAATCTTTGTTCACAAACAGGTCAACGCCGTTAACTGCAACACGAGCTGGAAAATAACCTTGTTCATGAAATTTAGCTCCTACCGAGACGATGTGTTGAAAGGAGTGAGTATTCCTCACGGAGCATTTGCCGGGAGACATGGAGGCAGTTTTGCTTAAACTCTAGACGTCAGACCTGGTGTTTCTAACCGACAGCGTGCTCACAAACTCGCACTCCCTATGAGTGTTGACCTGAGTGTTTGGAAATGTGTTCAGTCATTGAGAGTGGAGCGGCTAGCAGAAGTGAACAGGTTATCAGAAACCAGAAAGAATTGCTTTTCACGCCTGCGGGTCTGGGGTTGTTGGACGTACTGTGTTTCTTCACCTGTTTCTCCAGGGGGACGTCATTAGATTGTTTCACGCGGAACAAGAGAAGTTTCTGACTTGTGATGAATACGGGAAAAAACAGCACGTTTTTCTTCGGACGACCTTGCGTCAGTCAGCGACCTCTGCTACCAGTTCTAAGGCACTCTGGGAAATAGAGGTGTGCACATGTTTTTTGCGCTTACTAAATATTTATTTATTATTCTTTTTGTTTTTTCAAGGTAGGGTTTCACTCTAGCCCAGGCTGACCTGGAATTCACTATGTAGACTCAGGCTGGCCTCGAACTCACAGCCATCCTCCTACCTCTGCCTCCTGAGTGTTGGAATTGAAGGTGTGTGCCACCACGCCTGGCTCTTACTAAATGTTTAGATTAAAAAAAGATAAGCTCCTAAGGCTGTGTGTGTTGCACTGATGTGCCTCATTGATGACGTGCCTATAACACAGGGTCGTCTTTGTGAACTATAGACTCATCAGAAAGGCTGCCTCTTCCTTTTCCTACTTTCTCCAGCTTGTGAGCATGCCCATTCATAAGCACATATGTGATTCTAGTTAAAATGACTAGACAAGAATATGATATTTATCCACCATGGAACATTAGTCGGTCACGAGCAAGGGTGAAATCAGGTGTTTGCAGGAAAATGGTGGAGCTGGGGGTGCCCATGCTGAGTAAGACTCAGAAAGACAAGCATCACACCTATTCTCTCATGTGCAGAATGATGTAGGGGCTGGAGTGATGGCTTGGTGGTTAAGGCGCTTGCCTGTAAAGCCAAAGGACCCAGGTTTGATTCCCCAGGACCCATGTAAGCCAGATGCACAATGTGTCTGGAGTTTGTTTGCAGAGGCTGGAGGCCCTTGCATGCCCATTTTCCTCTCTCTCTATCAAATAAGTAAATAAAAATAAAATATATTTTTAAAAATGACGTAGAAAAGGGTGAGGCTGGAGAGTGATGGAGGTTTGAACATGGCTAAAGACCATCACATGCATGTATGAACATGCCACAACAAAACACATCAGTTTGCACAATTAAGATGATTTTCAAAAGCAGAAAAAAACCATCAAATGAGTGCCTGGTGTGGTGGCGCACGCCTTTCATCCCAGCACTCGGGAGGCAGAAGTAGGAGGGTCGCTGTGAGTTTGAGGCCACCCTGAGAATACAGAGTGAATTCTAGGTCAGCCTGGGCTAGAGTGAGACCGTACCTCGAAAAACAAGAGCAAAAACAAACAAACAACAACAACAACAACAAAATCAAATGTCTGAAAAAAGAAAACAAAGATCCCTGTGATTTGTCTGTGCTGACCAGACTGGAAGCCATAGTCTCAGTGGTGCTGGTAGACAGACCACCACGGGTGGAGCTGGACAGAGTCCCACAGCCACAGGAGAGAGCAGTGCTCAGATCTCGCAGAGAGACTGTGTCTCTTGGAATCAGGAGAATCGTGGGAATAAATCCACCGGGCAGAGGCAGGAGGATCATCACAAGTGTGAGGCCATGGCAACTTCCTGTCTTGTCACTCTTGCCATCGCTCTCTGCAGGTGGTGCACCATGACCCTTGCCGTGGTGGTGGGGCAGTGGAACAGCTTGTTCAGGTTCAAGCATCTGGCAACCGGGAACTACCTAGCGGCAGAGGTAAGAAATGGGGTGCTGGCTGCAAGTCTCTGTCTCTGAAGTGGTGAACAAGGTGAGCGCTTCCTGCTCCAGATGATGCATTCTCCGGGGCGGTTGCTGCTTAGACCGTTCTTGCCTGCAAGGCTCAGGGTTGGCATATGAGATTTTCATTCTCCGTGTGTGTGTGTATCTGTGTGTGCATGTTCATGTGTGTGGGTGTATGTTAGGGACAATCTCAGGTGTTATTCCTAAGGTACTGTGTGTGTGTATCTGTGTGCATGTTCATGTGTGTGGGTGTATGTTAGGGACAATCTCAGGTGTTATTCCTAAGGTACTGTGTGTGTGTATCGGTGTGCATGTTCATGTGTGCGGGTGTACATTGAGAACAATCTCAGGTGTGCATGTTCATGTGTGTGGGTGTACATTGAGAACAATCTCAGGTGTGCATGTTCATGTGTGCGGGTGTACATTGAGAACAATCTCAGGTGTTATTCCTAAGGTACTGTGTGTGTGTATCGGTGTGCATGTTCATGTGTGCGGGTGTACATTGAGAACAATCTCAGGTGTGCATGTTCATGTGTGCGGGTGTACATTGAGAACAATCTCAGGTGTGCATGTTCATGTGTGCGGGTGTACATTGAGAACAATCTCAGGTGTGCATGTTCATGTGTGCGGGTGTACATTGAGAACAATCTCAGGTGTGCATGTTCATGTGTGCGGGTGTACATTGAGGACAATCTCAGGTGTGCATGTTCATGTGTGCGGGTGTACATTGAGAACAATCTCAGGTGTGCATGTTCATGTGTGCGGGTGTACATTGAGAACAATCTCAGATGTGCATGTTCATGTGTGCGGGTGTACATTGAGAACAATCTCAGGTGTGCATGTTCATGTGTAAAAGGGTGTACATTGAGAACAATCTCAGGTGTGCATGTTCATGTGTGCGGGTGTACATTGAGAATAATCTCAGGTGTGCATGTTCATGTGTGCGGGTGTACATTGAGAATAATCTCAGGTGTGCATGTTCATGTGTGCGGGTGTACATTGAGAACAATCTCAGGTGTGCATGTTCATGTGTGCGGGTGTACATTGAGAACAATCTCAGGTGTGCATGTTCATGTGTGCGGGTGTACATTGAGAACAATCTCAGGTGTTATTCCTAAGGTACTGTGTGTGTGTATCGGTGTGCATGTTCATGTGTGCGGGTGTACATTGAGAATAATCTCAGGTGTGCATGTTCATGTGTGCGGGTGTACATTGAGAACAATCTCAGGTGTTATTCCTAAGGTACTGTGTGTGTGTATCGGTGTGCATGTTCATGTGTGCGGGTGTACATTGAGAACAATCTCAGGTGTGCATGTTCATGTGTGCGGGTGTACATTGAGAACAATCTCAGGTGTGCATGTTCATGTGTGCGGGTGTACATTGAGGACAATCTCAGGTGCTATTCCTAAGGTACTGTGTGTGTGTATCGGTGTGCATGTTCATGTGTGCGGGTGTACATTGAGAACAATCTCAGGTGTGCATGTTCATGTGTGCGGGTGTACATTGAGGACAATCTCAGGTGTGCATGTTCATGTGTGCGGGTGTACATTGAGGACAATCTCAGGTGTGCACGTTCATGTGTGCGGGTGTACATTGAGAATAATCTCAGGTGTGCATGTTCATGTGTGCGGGTGTACATTGAGAACAATCTCAGGTGTGCATGTTCATGTGTGTGGGTGTACATTGAGAACAATCTCAGGTGTGCATGTTCATGTGTGCGGGTGTACATTGAGAACAATCTCAGGTGTGCATGTTCATGTGTGCGGGTGTACATTGAGAACAATCTCAGGTGTGCATGTTCATGTGTGCGGGTGTACATTGAGAACAATCTCAGGTGTGCATGTTCATGTGTGCGGGTGTACATTGAGAACAATCTCAGGTGTGCATGTTCATGTGTGCGGGTGTACATTGAGAACAATCTCAGGTGTGCATGTTCATGTGTGCGGGTGTACATTGAGAACAATCTCAGGTGTGCATGTTCATGTGTGCGGGTGTACATTGAGAACAATCTCAGGTGTGCATGTTCATGTGTGCGGGTGTACATTGAGAACAATCTCAGGTGTGCATGTTCATGTGTGCGGGTGTACATTGAGAACAATCTCAGGTGTGCATGTTCATGTGTGCGGGTGTACATTGAGAACAATCTCAGGTGTGCATGTTCATGTGTGCGGGTGTACATTGAGAACAATCTCAGGTGTGCATGTTCATGTGTGCGGGTGTACATTGAGGACAATCTCAGGTGTGCATGTTCATGTGTGCGGGTGTACATTGAGGACAATCTCAGGTGTGCATGTTCATGTGTGCGGGTGTACATTGAGGACAATCTCAGGTGTGCATGTTCATGTGTGCGGGTGTACATTGAGGACAATCTCAGGTGTGCATGTTCATGTGTGCGGGTGTACATTGAGGACAATCTCAGGTGTGCATGTTCATGTGTGCGGGTGTACATTGAGGACAATCTCAGGTGTGCATGTTCATGTGTGCGGGTGTACATTGAGAACAATCTCAGGTGTGCATGTTCATGTGTGCGGGTGTACATTGAGGACAATCTCAGGTGTGCATGTTCATGTGTGCGGGTGTACATTGAGGACAATCTCAGGTGTGCATGTTCATGTGTGCGGGTGTACATTGAGAACAATCTCAGGTGTGCATGTTCATGTGTGCGGGTGTACATTGAGGACAATCTCAGGTGTGCATGTTCATGTGTGCGGGTGTACATTGAGGACAATCTCAGGTGTGCATGTTCATGTGTGCGGGTGTACATTGAGGACAATCTCAGGTGTGCATGTTCATGTGTGCGGGTGTACATTGAGGACAATCTCAGGTGTGCATGTTCATGTGTGCGGGTGTACATTGAGGACAATCTCAGGTGTGCATGTTCATGTGTGCGGGTGTACATTGAGAACAATCTCAGGTGTGCATGTTCATGTGTGGGTGTACATTGAGAACAATCTCAGGTGTGCATGTTCATGTGTGCGGGTGTACATTGAGAACAATCTCAGGTGTGCATGTTCATGTGTGCGGGTGTACATTGAGAATAATCTCAGGTGTGCATGTTCATGTGTGCGGGTGTACATTGAGAACAATCTCAGGTGTGCATGTTCATGTGTGCGGGTGTACATTGAGGACATTCTCAGGTGTGCATGTTCATGTGTGCGGGTGTACATTGAGGACAATCTCAGGTGTGCATGTTCATGTGTGTGGGTGTACATTGAGGACATTCTCAGGTGTGCATGTTCATGTGTGCGGGTGTACATTGAGGACAATCTCAGGTGTGCATGTTCATGTGTGCGGGTGTACATTGAGAACAATCTCAGGTGTGCATGTTCATGTAAAAGGGTGTACATTGAGAACAATCTCAGGTGTGCATGTTCATGTGTGCGGGTGTACATTGAGAACAATCTCAGGTGTGCATGTTCATGTGTGCGGGTGTACATTGAGAACAATCTCAGGTGTGCATGTTCATGTGTGCGGGTGTACATTGAGGACAATCTCAGGTGTGCATGTTCATGTGTGCGGGTGTACATTGAGGACAATCTCAGGTGTGCATGTTCATGTGTGCGGGTGTACATTGAGAACAATCTCAGGTGTGCATGTTCATGTGTGCGGGTGTACATTGAGAACAATCTCAGGTGTGCATGTTCATGTGTGCGGGTGTACATTGAGGACAATCTCAGGTGTGCATGTTCATGTGTGCGGGTGTACATTGAGAACAATCTCAGGTGTGCATGTTCATGTGTGCGGGTGTACATTGAGGACAATCTCAGGTGTGCATGTTCATGTGTGCGGGTGTACATTGAGGACAATCTCAGGTGTGCATGTTCATGTGTGCGGGTGTACATTGAGAACAATCTCAGGTGTGCATGTTCATGTGTGCGGGTGTACATTGAGAACAATCTCAGGTGTGCATGTTCATGTGTGGGTGTACATTGAGAACAATCTCAGGTGTGCATGTTCATGTGTGGGTGTACATTGAGGACAATCTCAGGTGTGCATGTTCATGTGTGCGGGTGTACATTGAGGACATTCTCAGGTGTGCATGTTCATGTGTGCGGGTGTACATTGAGAACAATCTCAGGTGTGCATGTTCATGTGTGTGGGTGTACATTGAGGAAAATCTCAGGTGCTATTCCTAAGGTACTGTTGGCACTTCTTTTTAAAAATTTTTATTCTTTTTTATTTTTATTTATTAGCAACAGACAGAGGAAGAAAGAGAGAAGAGAGAGAGAGAGAGAGAGAGAGAGAATATGGGCATACCAGGGCCTCCAGCCACTGCAAATGAACTCCAGATGCATGCTCTACCTTGTGCATCTGGCTTATGTGGGTCCTGCAGAATCGAACGTGGCTCCTTTGGCTTTGCCAGCAAGCGCCTTAACCACTAAGCCATCCCTCCAGCCCCTGTTCACTTCTTTTTGAGACAGGGTCTCTCAGTGGCCCAGAGCTCAGCAATTAGGCTAGATTGGTTGGCCAGTGAGTCCTAGGGAGCTTCCTGTTTCTGCATCCCCATTGCTGGGATTACAAGGAAGTACCACTACACATGACATTTTAATTGTATTTATTTACTTATTTATTTTGGTTTTTTGAGGTAGAGTCTTGCTCTAGCCCAGGCTGACCTGGAATTCAATATGACATCTCAGGGTAGCCTCAAACTTGTGGTAACCCTCCTACCACTGCCTCCCAAGTGTTTGGATTAAAGGCGTGTGCCACCATACCTGGCTCACATGGCATTTAAAAAATATATTTTTATTTATTTGTGGGGGGGGGGGGAGGGAGAGAATAGGGTGCAACAGGGCCTCTTGCCATTGCAAAGGAACTCCAGATGCATGCATCTTTGTGCATCTGGCTTTACATGGGGACTGGGCAACTGAACCAGGACAGCTTTGCCAGCAAGTGCCTCTAACTGCTGAAACACGCCCCCAGCACCCACATGACATATTTAAAAAATTTTTAAATTATTATATTTATTTTTGGAGAGAGACAGAGAGAGAGAGAGAGAGAGAGAGAGAGAGAGGAAGACAGATAGAGATGGGCGCGCCAGCAGTCTCTCAGCTGCTGTGAACAAAATCCAGATGCGTGCGCCCCCTTGTGGGCAAGTGTGGCATTGCCCCCTTGCATCACTTCACATCTGGCTAAACGTGGGACTGGAGATTGGAACCTGGTTCTTAGGCTTAGCAGGCAGGCGCCTTAACTGCTAAGCCATCTCTCCAGCCCCCACATGACATTTTTGTGTGGGTTTTGGAGACTGAGTTCAGGACCTCAGGCTTGCCAAGCAAGCACTTTATTAACTGAGCCATCTCTCCAGCCCCGAGTTGTTTTTAAAGATGTAAACATTAGTCAGCGTCTTAAGAAATTCAAAGAACAGCCTCAGGGTTGAGAAGGTAGCTTGGTGGTGGAACACCTGGTCACTTAGTGATGGCCCTGGGTTCCACCCCAGCACTGCATGAGCAAGCAGCAAACAAGGCAGCCATAAAATCTGTACTTGGTGTCCCTAGGGTCACCTGGAATTGGGCATCTTTGCAAATATATGTGATTTGGTCTAGAATGTTCTATTAAGTGTCATTCTTTCAGAATGTCTGCATTAGAGACATGATCAGGTCACGATCAATGTCATGTCGCTTGGATTTTGGCAGGTTCATATTTTCCGTCTGCTCTGCCCTGAGTAGCTGGCTTTTGCTCACACTATTAGAGAGGGAAAGGCTTTCTTCCGCATACACTGAGCTACCTTGAAGCTCTCAATGAAAGTGGCAAAGCATCCAGGTGTGGTGGCACACACCTTTAATCTCAGTACTCAGGAGGCAGAAGTAGGAGGATCACCAAGTTTGAGCCAGCCTGGGACTATAGAGTGAATTTCAGGTTAGCCTGAGCTAGAGTGAGACCCTACCTCAAAAAAGCCCCTAAAGGGGCTCGAGAGATGGCTTAGTGGTTAAGGCTCCACCTGAGAAGCCCAAGAACACTTGTTCAAATCATCAGGTCCCACGTATAGCCAGACACAAGTGATGCAAGCGTGCAATGTTGCACATGTACACAAGTGCACAAGGGGGCGCATGCGTCTGGAGTTCGTCCACAGCAGCTGAGAGGTCCTGGCCTCTCTCTCTCAAAAAAAGGCTCCTAAAAATGGTAAAAACACATAAAAGACTTTTTTTTTTCCTCTGAAAGCATATTGATTGACAATCAGATGTAAAGGGTATTTAGAAATAACATCAAAAAGTCTTAAAAATGATTTAAAGTTTGTGTTGCAGTCAGGTTTGTATTGCTGGCAGAAAATACTTGACCAAGAGCAGCCTGTGGGGAAAAAAGGTTTATTTTAGCTTACAGACTCGAGGGGAAGCTCCATGATGGCAGGGGGAAATGGTGGCATGAGCAGAGGGCGGGCATCACCTCCTGGCCAACATCAGGTGGACAACAGCAATAGGAGAATGTGCCAAACACTGTCATGGGGAAGCTGGCTGTAACACCCACTAGCCTCCCTCAACAACACACCTCCTCCAGCAAGCCTCCAATTTCCAAATTGCCATCAGTTGGGGATCAAGCATTTAGAGCACATGAGTTTATGGGGGCACTGGATTCAAACCACCACATGGAGTGAGGTGCCCCAGGAAAAAGGAAGCAGACACACGTGTTGTGAAGTATTTATATAACACAGCTGTGGACCCATTGACATTTTTCTCAGATCGTTTATCCTATTAAGATGGTCTTCTACCTGACTTCAAATGATGCCTGGGGGTTGTTGGATGATCTTATTATAGTGAAAAGCATAACGTGGAATCCTCAGAAAACAGTTCCATAGTTGTAGAATTATAAACCAGACACAATAATAGCTAGCCTGCTGCTTTTTACGGCTTCCCACCTTGGATATTACAAAGCAATAACTTCTGACAGTTCTTTACAAAACAAGATAGATAAAGAATGCAAGATACATTTTTTTTTGATTTTTCGAGGTAGGGTCTCACTCTGGTCGAGGCTGACCTGGAATTCACTATGTAGTCTCAGGGTGGCCTCGAACTCACAGAGATCCTCCTACCTCTGCCTCCCGAGTGCTGGGATTAAAGGCGTGCGCCACCACGCCTGGCAAGATACATTTTTAAAAAAAGATTTCATATTGCTGTTTGGATTTGTGAGACAAGATCTTATGTATCCCAGGCTGGGTTTGAACTCCTGATCCTCCTGCCTCCATCTCCGGAGTGCTGGCGTAACTGGTGTGTGCCACCAAACCCACCTTTCAGATATTTATAGACGGGCTTTTTTTTTTTTTGGTTTGTTTGTAGACAGGCAAAGTTTCCACTAGATGGCAGTAAATACTCACTTCCTAACTACTCAATCTTTAGGTTTAATAAAGTTAAAAACTTACTTAAAAAAAAAAAATAACCAAACAAAACAACAACAACAAAATTCTACTAAAAAGCCTGTAATGAAGTCAGGTGTGGTGGCTTCACACCTGTAATCCCCAGATTTGGGAGGTGGAGGTCAAGGTACGAGCAGTTACATAGTGAGTTCTGAGCTCCATGAGACCCCATCTCAAACAAAAAGTCGAGGGGAGCAGTCTTGGGAGATGGCCCAGTGGACCAGTGTTTTACTTGCTATGCGGCTGTGAATATCCGAGTTCAGATCTCCACCACCCACATGGATGCTGAGCAAGTGTGGCGGCCCCCCTGGAATCCCAGGACTTGGGAGGCCGAGAGAGGGGTTCCCTGGGGCAAGATGTTTGGCAAGATCAGTTGAATCAGTGAGCTCAAGTGAAAGACGCTGCCTCAGTGCCTAAAGTGGACAGCAATCAACATTTCAGCCTCGGGAGCTGGAGAGATGGCTTAGCAGTTAAGGCTCTTGCTTGCAAAGCCTACGAATGCATGTTTGAATCTCCAGATCCCACATAGCCAGACGCAAAGGGACACAAATGTGCAATGTTGCACATGCATGCAAGGAGGTGCACACGTCTGGAGTCATTCACAGTTGCTGAAAGGTCCTGGTGCACCCATTCTCTCTCTCTCTCTAGTAAAAATAAAATAAGAAAAATTGTTAAAACAATTTCGACCTCTGGCTTTCACATGCATGTGCACACATGAGCACACAGCCCCACATGCATGTCAATACATATGCACACACAAGTATGCACAAAATTTGTTTTGCAAAAGGCAGAGGATTTATATGATCTGAAAGCAAACCAGGGTATTAACCTTTGATTTTTAAATTAACAAAACAGACCCTGCACGTTAGTGTAGGGTTCTTAGTATAAGAGGAGTGGGCTATCATTTGAAATACCTCTGTGATTCATTTCTTATAATATGTATCAGCAATATTCTACAAAAGGGCCTGCTTTGTATGTCTAAGTCCACAAGGTACACTAGATGGGGGACATGTAAGACCCTGGACTCACATACTGTGTCAAAGTCTCAATTGTACGTGGCACACTTAAACACCCCATTAATGTCTTTCCCAGACTTACAAAGCAGAATGATACATTGGAAGGAATGGTAGCTATTCAAAGGAACACACACCTACAATTTATCTTCTTGACCTTTACTATGTTTTATTTTTCCACCTTTGCTGGGATTAAAGCGCAGCGCCACCACGCCCGGCATTACAATTATCTTTTTATTTATTTTATTTTTTAATTTTGTTCGAAGCAAGCCCAGCAGACTGGCCTTTGATTTCTTCCTGCAGTTCAGGCCAGCTTCAAAATCTTCATCACCATTCCTCAGCCTCTGAGTACTAGGATTGCAGATGTGTGCTCCCATGACTGACTCCAAGCTGCCTTTCAGATGGCATCTTTTTATTTTTTAAATATATTTTATTTATTTAATTACTGATTGGAGAGAGAGAAAGAGGGAGAGAGAGAGAGAGAGAGAGAGAGAGAAAAAAAATAGGCATGCCAGGGCCTCCAGTCACTGCAAACGAACTCCAGATGCATGCACTCCCTTGTGCATCTGGCTTACATGGATCCTGGAGAATTGAACCAGAATTCTTTGGCTTTGCAGGCAAATGACTTAACCACTAAGCTATATCTCCAGTCCCCACTTATCTTTTTTTAAAAACATTTCATTTTATTTATTTGTACACACGTGTGTGTGTGTGTGTGTGTGTGTGTGTGTATGTGCAACAGTGTCATCTGGCTTTATGTGGGTGGCTGGAGAATTGAACCCCAGCTAGCAGATTCTGCAGGCAAATCACTTTAGCCACTACAATGATCTTAAAATACACACATGATGATTTTAGGACTTAGTGTTTTATGTGTGTGTTCGTGTGTGTGTGTATTTTTTGTTTGTTTGTTTTTCCAGGTAGGGTCTTGCTCTAGCCCAGACTGACCTGGAATTCACTATGTAGCTATGTAGTCTCAGGGTGGTCTTGATCTCAACGGCAATCCTCTTACCTCTGACTCCTGAGTGCTGGGATTAAAGGCATGCACCACCATGCCCAGTTTTAACTGTTATATTTTATAACATTGGTTAAAATATTTTTCATTGTAAAAAAATTAAAAAGCACCATCTGGGGCTGGAGAGATGACTTAACAGTTAAGGTGCTTGCCTGCCAAGCCTAAGGAGCCAGTTTGACTCCTGAGTACCCATGTAAGCCAGATACACAAGGTGGCACATCCATCTGGAGTTTGTTTGCAGTGGCTGGAGGCCCTGGCATGCCTATTCTCTGTCTCTCTTTCAAATGAATAAGTAAATAAATAAAATATTTTTAAAAGCATCATCTGGGCTGGAGAGAGATGGTTAAGGTGCCTGCCTGCTAAGCCTAAGAACACTGGTTCCAATCTCCAGCGGTTCCAATCTCCAGGTCCCACGTTTAGCCAGATGCAAAGTGACGCAAGGGTGCAAGGCCGCACTTGACCACAAGGGGGCGCACACATCTGGATTTCGTTCACAGCAGCTGAGAGACTGCTGGCACACCCATCTCTATCTGTCTCCCTCTCCCTCTCTATCTGTTTCTGTGTCTCTCTCCAAAAATAAATAAAATAATAATAAAAAAATAAAAAAGCATCATCTGACCTTACACACACACACACACACACACACACACACACACACACACACACACATATAAACTGAAGTGTGGCCTCACAAAGTTGAGAGTGGGTGGTGGTTACCAGAGGTTGGCAGAGTTGTGTGTGTGGGGGGGAGTTGACTAGCGGGTACTCACTTAGGGTTGGTTAGGAAGAGGAAATGGTGGTGTGATGTTGTACAGTGGTGTGTCTGTAGTTGTGTGGGGGAGTTGATAGCGGGTATTCACTTAGGGTTGGTGAAATGGTGGTGTGATGTTGTACAGTGGGGTGGAGTTGTGGGGAGTTGACTAGTGGGTACTCACTTAGGGTTGGTTAGGAAGAGGAAATGGTGGTGTGATGTTGTACAGTGGTGTGTCTGTAGTTGTGTGTGGGGAGTTGACTAGCGGGTACTCACTTAGGGTTGGTTAGGAAGAGGAAATGGTGGTGTGATGTTGTACAGTGGTGTGTCTGTAGTTGTGTGGGGGGAGTTGACTAGCGGGTATTCACTTAGGGTTGGTCAGGAAGAGGAAATGGTGGTGTGATGTTGTACAGTGGTGTGTCTGTAGTTGTGTGTGGGGGAGTTGATAGTGGGTACTCACTTAGGGTTGGTCAGGAAGAGGAAATGGTGGTGTGATGTTGTACAGTGGTGTGTCTGTAGTTGTGGGGGGGAGTTGACTAGCGGGTACTCACTTAGGGTTGGTTAGGAAAGAAATGGTGGTGTGAAAGTGGTGGTAGTTGTGGAGTTGACTAGCGGGTATTCACTTAGGGTTGGTTAGGAAGAGGAAATGGTGGTGTGATGTTGTACAGTGGTGTGTCTGTAGTTGTGTGGGGGAGTTGACTAGCGGGGTATTCACTTAGGGTTGGTTAGGAAGAGGAAATGATGTTGTACAGTGTGGGGGAGTTGTTGTATTCACTTAGTGGTTAGGAAGTGTGGTGTGATGTTGTACAGTGGTGGGAGTTTGTGTGGGGGAGTTGACTAGCGGGTATTCACTTAGGGTTGGTTAGGAAGAGAAATGGTGGTGTGATGTTGTACAGTGGTGTGTCTGTAGTTGTGTGTGGGGGAGTTGACTAGCGGGTACTCACTTAGGGTTGGTTAGGAAGAGGAAATGGTGGTGTGATGTTGTACAGTGGGGTGTCTGTAGTTGTGTGTGGGGAGTTGACTAGTGGGTATTCACTTAGGGTTGGTTAGGAAGAGGAAATGGTGGTGTGATGTTGTACAGTGGTGTGTCTGTAGTTGTGTGTGGGGAGTTGACTAGTGGGTATTCACTTAGGGTTGGTTAGGAAGAGGAAATGGTGGTGTGATGTTGTACAGTGGTGTGTCTGTAGTTGTGGGGGGGAGTTGACTAGTGGGTACTCACTTTAGGGTTGGTTAGGAAGAGGAAATGGTGGTGTGATGTTGTACAGTGGGGTGTCTGTAGTTGTGGGGGGAGTTGAGCTGTTAGTGGGTATTCACTTAGGGTTGGTTAGGAAGAGGAAATGGTGGTGTGATGTTGTACAGTGGTGTGTCTGTAGTTGTGGGGGGGAGTTGACTAGTGGGTACTCACTTAGGGTTGGTTAGGAAGAGGAAATGGTGGTGTGATGTTGTACAGTGGGGTGTCTGTAGTTGTGTGTGGGGGAGTTGACTAGCGGGTATTCACTTAGGGTTGGTTAGGAAGAGGAAATGGTGGTGTGATGTTGTACAGTGGTGTGTCTGTAGTTGTGGGGGGGAGTTGACTAGTGGGTATTCACTTAGGGTTGGTTAGGAAGAGGAAATGGTGGTGTGATGTTGTACAGTGGTGTGTCTGTAGTTGTGTGTGGGGGAGTTGATAGTGGGTATTCACTTAGGGTTGGTTAGGAAGAGGAAATGGTGGTGTGATGTTGTACAGTGGTGTGTCTGTAGTTGTGTGGGGGAGTTGACTAGTGGGTATTCACTTAGGGTTGGTTAGGAAGAGGAAATGGTGGTGTGATGTTGTACAGTGGTGTGTCTGTAGTTGTGGGGGGGGGAGTTGACTAGCGGGTACTCACTTAGGGTTGGTTAGGAAGAGGAAATGGTGGTGTGATGTTGTACAGTGGTGTGTCTGTAGTTGTGTGGGGGAGTTGACTAGGGTATTCACTTAGGGTTGGTTAGGAAGAGGAAATGGTGGTGTGATGTTGTACAGTGGTGTGTCTGTAGTTGTGGGGAGTTGACTAGTGGGTATTCACTTAGGGTTGGTTAGGAAGAGGAAATGGTGGTGTGATGTTGTACAGTGGTGTGTCTGTAGTGTGTGGGGGAGTTGACTAGCGGGTATTCACTTAGGGGTTGGTCAGGAAGAGGAAATGGTGGTGTGATGTTGTACAGTGGTGTGTCTGTAGTTGTGTGTGGGGGAGTTGACTAGCGGGTACTCACTTAGGGTTGGTTAGGAAGAGGAAATGGTGGTGTGATGTTGTACAGTGGTGTGTCTGTAGTTGTGTGGGGGAGTTGACTAGCGGGTACTCACTTAGGGTTGGTTAGGAAGAGGAAATGGTGGTGTGATGTTGTACAGTGGTGTGTCTGTAGTTGTGTGGGGGAGTTGATAGTGGGTACTCACTTAGGGTTGGTTAGGAAGAGGAAATGGTGGTGTGATGTTGTACAGTGGGGTGTCTGTAGTTGTGTGTGGGGGAGTTGATAGTGGGTACTCACTTAGGGTTGGTTAGGAAGAGGAAATGGTGGTGTGATGTTGTACAGTGGTGTGTCTGTAGTTGTGTGGGGGAGTTGACTAGCGGGTATTCACTTAGGGTTGGTTAGGAAGAGGAAATGGTGGTGTGATGTTGTACAGTGGTGTGTCTGTAGTTGTGTGGGGGAGTTGACTAGCGGGTACTCACTTAGGGTTGGTCAGGAAGAGGAAATGGTGGTGTGATGTTGTACAGTGGGGTGTCTGTAGTTGTGTGTGGGGGAGTTGACTAGCGGGTATTCACTTAGGGTTGGTTAGGAAGAGGAAATGGTGGTGTGATGTTGTACAGTGGTGTGTCTGTAGTTGTGTGTGGGGGAGTTGATAGTGGGTACTCACTTAGGGTTGGTCAGGAAGAGGAAATGGTGGTGTGATGTTGTACAGTGGTGTGTCTGTAGTTGTGTGTGGGGGAGTTGATAGTGGGTACTCACTTAGGGTTGGTCAGGAAGAGGAAATGGTGGTGTGATGTTGTACAGTGGGGTGTCTGTAGTTGTGTGGGGGAGTTGATAGTGGGTACTCACTTAGGGTTGGTTAGGAAGAGGAAATGGTGGTGTGATGTTGTACAGTGGTGTGTCTGTAGTTGTGTGTGGGGGAGTTGATAGTGGGTACTCACTTAGGGTTGGTCAGGAAGAGGAAATGGTGGTGTGATGTTGTACAGTGGTGTGTCTGTAGTTGTGTGTGGGGGAGTTGATAGCGGGTACTCACTTAGGGTTGGTTAGGAAGAGGAAATGGTGGTGTGATGTTGTACAGTGGGGTGTCTGTAGTTGTGTGTACTCACTTAGGGTTGGTCAGGAAGAGGAAATGGTGGTGTGATGTTGTACAGTGGTGTGTCTGTAGTTGTGTGTGGGGAGTTGACTAGCGGGTATTCACTTAGGGTTGGTTAGGAAGAGGAAATGGTGGTGTGATGTTGTACAGTGGTGTGTCTGTAGTTGTGTGTGGGGAGTTGGTTGGGTACTCACTTAGGGTTGGTCAGGAAGAGGAAATGGTGGTGTGATGTTGTACAGTGGTGTGTCTGTAGTTGTGGGGGGGAGTTGACTAGCGGGTATTCACTTAGGGTTGGTTAGGAAGAGGAAATGGTGGTGTGATGTTGTACAGTGGTGTGTCTGTAGTTGTGTGGGGGAGTTGACTAGCGGGTATTCACTTAGGGTTGGTTAGGAAGAGGAAATGGTGGTGTGATGTTGTACAGTGGTGTGTCTGTAGTTGTGGGGAGTTCTTAGGGTTAGTTAGGAAGAGGAAATGGTGGTGTGATGTTGTACAGTGGGGTGTCTGTAGTTGTGGGGAGTTGACTAGTGGGTATTCACTTAGGGTTGGTCAGGAAGAGGAAATGGTGGTGTGATGTTGTACAGTGGTGTGTCTGTAGTTGTGTGTGGGGAGTTGATAGTGGGTACTCACTTAGGGTTGGTTAGGAAGAGGAAATGGTGGTGTGATGTTGTACAGTGGTGTGTCTGTAGTTGTGGGGAGTTGACTAGCGGGTAGGGGTTGGTTAGGAAGAGGAAATTGGTGTGATGTTGTACAGTGGTGTGTCTGTACTGGGGAGTTGACTAGCGGGTATTCACTTAGGGTTGGTTAGGAAGAGGAAATGGTGGTGTGATGTTGTACAGTGGTGTGTCTGTAGTTGTGTGGGGGGAGTTGACTAGCGGGTATTCACTTAGGGTTGGTTAGGAAGAGGAAAATGTTGTACAGTGGTGTGAGTTGTGTTGTACAGTTGGTGGTGTGTGTTGTACAGTGGTGTGTCTGTAGTTGTGTGTGGGGGAGTTGATAGTGGGTACTCACTTAGGGTTGGTCAGGAAGAGGAAATGGTGGTGTGATGTTGTACAGTGGTGTGTCTGTAGTTGTGTGTGGGGGAGTTGACTAGTGGGTATTCACTTAGGGTTGGTTAGGAAGAGGAAATGGTGGTGTGATGTTGTACAGTGGTGTGTCTGTAGTTGTGTGTGGGGGAGTTGACTAGCGGGTACTCACTTAGGGTTGGTCAGGAAGAGGAAATGGTGGTGTGATGTTGTACAGTGGTGTGTCTGTAGTTGTTGTGGGGAGTTGACTAGTGGGTATTCACTTAGGGTTGGTTAGGAAGAGGAAATGGTGGTGTGATGTTGTACAGTGGGGTGTGTCTGTAGTTGTGTGGGGAGTTGACTAGTGGGTACTCACTTAGGGTTGGTTAGGAAGAGGAAATGGTGGTGTGATGTTGTACAGTGGTGTGTCTGTAGTTGTGTGTGGGGGAGTTGACTAGTGGGTATTCACTTAGGGTTGGTTAGGAAGAGGAAATGGTGGTGTGATGTTGTACAGTGGTGTGTCTGTAGTTGTGGGGGGGAGTTGACTAGTGGGTATTCACTTAGGGTTGGTCAGGAAGAGGAAATGGTGGTGTGATGTTGTACAGTGGTGTGTCTGTAGTTGTGGGGGGGAGTTGATAGTGGGTATTCACTTAGGGTTGGTTAGGAAGAGGAAATGGTGGTGTGATGTTGTACAGTGGGGTGTCTGTAGTTGTGTGTGGGGAGTTGTTGATTCACTTAGGGTTGGTTAGGAAGAGGAAATGGTGGTGTGATGTTGTACAGTGGGGTGTCTTAGTTGTGGGGAGTTTAGTGGGTATTCACTTAGGGTTGGTCAGGAAGAGGAAATGGTGGTGTGATGTTGTACAGTGGGGTGTCTGTAGTTGTGTGGGGGGGAGTTGACTAGTGGGTATTCACTTAGGGTTGGTTAGGAAGAGGAAATGGTGGTGTGATGTTGTACAGTGGGGTGTCTGTAGTTGTGTGGGGGAGTTGACTAGTGGGTACTCACTTAGGGTTGGTTAGGAAGAGGAAATGGTGGTGTGATGTTGTACAGTGGTGTGTCTGTAGTTGTGTGGGGGAGTTGATAGCGGGTACTCACTTAGGGTTGGTTAGGAAGAGGAAATGGTGGTGTGATGTTGTACAGTGGTGTGTCTGTAGTTGTGGGGGGAGTTGACTAGCGGGTACTCACTTAGGGTTGGTTAGGAAGAGGAAATGGTGGTGTGATGTTGTACAGTGGTGTGTCTGTAGTTGTGTGGGGGAGTTGACTAGCGGGTATTCACTTAGGGTTGGTTAGGAAGAGGAAATGGTGGTGTGATGTTGTACAGTGGTGTGTCTGTAGTTGTGTGGGGGGAGTTGACTAGTGGGTATTCACTTAGGGTTGGTCAGGAAGAGGAAATGGTGGTGTGATGTTGTACAGTGGTGTGTCTGTAGTTGTGTGTGGGGAGTTGACTAGCGGGTACTCACTTAGGGTTGGTTAGGAAGAGGAAATGGTGGTGTGATGTTGTACAGTGGGGTGTCTGTAGACAGTGATGCCATGTCGATTCCAGAAGCCTAGAAGAAAGGACCTTGGACGTTTTCATCAGAGAGAAACAGCCACTTGTGGGGCAGGTGCAGGAAGCCACCCTGGTTCAGTGTCACACGCTGACTATGTGTGTCAGGCCTCACGTTCCCCACCAGCCACCAGCAGGAATAATCGTAGCGTTTCTGTGTGTCAGGTAACAGTGAAGGGAGCTTAGAGAAGAACATCCCAGTGTTGGCGGTGGCTTTACTTGTACTGGGGTTGCTTGTTGCTGTGTTAGATAGAAACCGAGACAGTTTGCATCAGCCTTTGGTACAGTCGTGACTTTATTGTCTACCTGTGAGTGGAGTGTCTGTCTCTCTGTGTGCACGTGAGTGGAGTGTCTGTCTCTCTGTGTGCCTGTGAGTGGAGTGTCTGTCTCTCTGTGTGCATGTGAGTGGAGTGTTTGTCTCTCTGTGTGTGCATGTGAGTGGTGTGTCTGTCTCTCTTTGTGCACGTGAGTGGTGTGTCTGTCTGTCTGTGTGCACGTGAGTGGTGTGTCTGTCTCTCTGTATGCACGTGAGTGGTGTGTCTGTCTCTCTGTGTGCACGTGAGTGGAGTGTCTGTCTCTCTGTGTGCACGTGAGTGGTGTGTCTGTCTCTCTGTGTGCACGTGAGTGGTGTGTCTGTCTCTCTGTGTGCACGTGAGTGGTGTGTCTGTCTCTCTGTGTGCACGTGAGTGGTGTGTCTGTCTCTCTGTGTGCACGTGAGTGGTGTGGCTGTCTCTCTGTGTGCATGTGAGTGGAGTGGCTGTCTCTCTGTGTGCATGTGAGTGGAGTGGCTGTCTCTCTGTGTGCATGTGAGTGGTGTGGCTGTCTCTGTGTGCACGTGAGTGGAGTGCTGTGTGGCTGTGGCTCTGTGTGCGTGTGAGTGGTGTGGCTGCTCTGTGTGTCTCTGGTGTGTCATGTGTGTGGAGTGTCTGTCTCTCTGTGTGCACGTGAGTGGTGTGGCTGTCTCTGTGTGCACGTGAGTGGTGTGGCTGTCTCTCTGTGTGCACGTGAGCGGTATGGCTGTCTCTCTGTGTGCATGTGAGTGGTGTGTCTGTCTCTCTGTGTGCATGTGAGTGGTGTGGCTGTCTCTGTGTGCACGTGAGTGGTGTGGCTGTCTCTCTGTGTGCGTGTGAGTGGTGTGGCTGTCTCTCTGTGTGCCTGTGAGTGGCGTGGCTGTCTTTTTGTCTGTGTGTGAGTGTTGTGGCTGTCTCTGTGTGCATGAGTGAGTGACGTGGCTATCTCTCTGTGTGCCTGTGAGTGGTGTGTGTGTCTCTCTGTGTGCCTGTGAGTGGTGTGGCTGTCTTTTTGTCTGTGTGTGAGTGTTGTGGCTGTCTCTGTGTGCACGAGTGAGTGGTGTGGCTGTCTGTCTCCATGTACGTCTCTGCAGTCATTTGCATGAAGAGTCCCCTTGAGCCTTAGTTGTAGCTCGCTAATTTCTCCTGCTCCCCACTCCCTTGGACACTGAGGGCGCTGGCTTTGACCCTGGTATCTCATTGCCGTGTAGACGTAGTGAACCCTCCCAGGCTTGGCTTGCTCCCCTTGCGCAGGCCTCAAAACTCGAGCGTCTTGAGAAGCACGTCTTTTTCCCTCTCCCTTGACAAGGTCACATTGTGCTGTGTGTGCTTATGTGACCCGTGGTGGTTTAAAGGTTCATTGGTCTGGGTTGATCGTCTCCCTGCCTTGGGTCCCACTGCTCTGCTCTCTGGAGAGAGCCATATGCAGACGCAACTCGAGGTGTCCTTTGAATCTGTGGGCCCCGGGCTTCTCCACTGCGTTCCCCTCCCCTCCCCCTGCCTCTCACTGGGTGGCTTTTTATGACATGTGCTTCCCTCAGTGGTTCCTGCTGCCTCATGGGCAAAGTGGAGCTGAGAGCTTCCAGGCAGATGAAGAAGTCCCATCAGCGGCAGTTCCTCATCTGCAAACAAGTCTCGCTGTTCTCGCCTGGGTGGCACTCGCTCCTCAGCATGGCCTCTCCTCTCACCCCTCTTCCCTTCTCTGCCTGTTAAATTCACCCACCCCTCAAGCTTATCTCAAACAATAGCCTCCATGAATTATTCCCCAATAAATTTGCCCACCACAGACGCCTCCTTCCTCTGACCTATATTATGCATAAATTATTCAATGCTGTCTTATATTTCTGGTCACCTTCTTTTTCGTATTACAGTGGACTGTATTTATGTCTTATTTCCCCAACTAGATTATAAGGTTGGTGGTCAGGGACCATATTATCTTTGTCTTTGCTAAAATACCATACTCTGCAATACCCTGCACATTATAGACACTCTATTAATATTTATTGGCTGAGTGATTGAAGAATCCATTCTCTCTCACCAATGCCAGATTATTTATTTATTTATTTATTTATTTATTATTAATTTATTTATTTCTGAAGCAAGTCCAACAGACTGGCCTATTTTTATGGGGGAGAATTGGCGTGCCAGGGCCTCCAGCCACTGCAATTGAACTCCAGATGCGTGTGCCCCCTTGTGTGCATGTGTGACGTTGTGCACTTGTGTTGCCATGTGTCTGGCTTGTGTGGGTCCTGGGGAGTTGAACATGAGTCCTTAGGCTTCCCAGACAAGCGCCTCAATGGCTAAGCCATCTCTCCAGCCCCTGTAATTTATTTTTTTAACCTAACAAACTATTTCCTTTAAAGTCCTAAGAGATTCAGAAACCACTGTGTGTCTGTATTTTCTTCCTCCTTTAAAAATAATGTTTTTAAGCTGGGCATGGTGGCCACACCTTTAATCCCAGTACTTGGGAGGCAGAGGTAGGAGGATCACTGTGAGTTTGAGGCCAGCCTGAGACTACATAGTGAATTCCAGGTCAGCCTGGGCTAGAGAGAGAGACCTTACCTCAAAAAAAAAAAAAAAAAAAAAAAAAAAAAAATTAGCCGGGCGTGGTGGCGCACGCCTTTAATCCCAGCACTTGGGAAGCAGAGGTAGGAGGATCACCATGAGTCTGAGGCCACCATGAGAATACAGAGTGAATTCCAGGTCAGCCTGGGCTAGACTGAGACCTTATCTTGAAAAACAAAACAAAACAAAACAAACAAAAAAATTAAGCCAGGCATGGTGGTACACACTTATGAAAGCTAAGGGGAAAAAATTACTAAATATAACAATTGAAAACATTACCATCAAACCCTGACTGCAAGAGACAAGAGTTAAAACATCACGTTTATGGCCTCAGGTTGTCAGGGCTGATGACATCTCTGAACGAGTGAGGATGCTTCTCAACTTCACTGGGGCAGGCGGTTCAAGAGAGTTCACCATGTGACCAGTCACAAAAACAAACAAACAAACAAAACTGCTATTCACCAATAACTCAGATATCAAAAGCATTTTCAAAATGGATCAAGGAAAGTTTCCACAGTGACTGGAGAGCTCACACTTCCCCCATGGAAAAGAAAAGTGCACAAATGACAAACACGAGCACTGTGTGGGGAATGTCAGCCAACGAAGGAAGCTGCCGACACCACACCTCTCTGGGCACGAGTGAGTGTAATGTGGATGGAGGAGGGAAGGCGCACCCTGAATGTGTGGGTAGCACCATCCCATACGCGGGGTGCTGGGCTGGATAAAGAGGACGTGGCAAGGCTGGGTACTAGCACTCGTCTCTGCTTCGTGACTGTGGATTGTGACGGCTGCCTCACGCTCCTGCCACCACCTTCCCCATCAGGATGGACGCTGTTCCTCCAGCTGTGAGCCAGAATAGACCCTGCCTCCCTTCAGTTGCTTTTGCCAGGATTTTGTCAATGAGAGAAGCAACTAATTGTGAGGATGGTGAGACGCCAAATAAACCTGACGCTGTGTCACCTCACCAATATGAACTGCTGAAGACTGAATGAACACACGCTCCAAAGGATGCTGCTACTCATCTTCTTAAATATAGCAATACCACCAATTATTATAGTAATCAGGCTAGGATGAATAAAAACATTTTTGGGTTTTTTTTGGGGGGGTTGGTTAGAGTCTCACTCTAGCCCAGGCTGACCTGGCATTCACTCTGTAGTCTCAGGGTGGCCTCAAACTCACAGTGATCCACTTACTTCTGCCTCCTGAGTGCTGGGATTAAAGGTGTGCGCCACTACGCCCAGCTAATATGTGTGTGTGTGTGTGTGTGTGTGTGTGTGTGTGTGTGCCAGGATCTTGCCTTGCAAACGAGTGCCAGGCGCATGTGTCACTCTGGTGTGTCCAGCTTTATGTGGGTGCTGGGGAATCAAACCTGTGCTGCCAGGCTTGCAAGCAGCACCTCTAACCATTGAGTAATCTCCCAATTCCTTAATATGTTCTTATTAGCTCTCCAACACTAGTTTTATATTTGTTTTTTTCAGCTGAATCCTGATTATCGAGATGCCCAGATGGAAGGAAAAAATGTGGTGAGTTCAATTGTTTTTTTTTCCTAGAAAACCTCAATTGCCTGCACTTGAATCTTTCCCAGGCCCGCTGCTGCGTGCTGGTCTGGGGACAGATGGTGCTATACTATGAACAGACGATATCCAGACAGGTTGCTTTCCATTTGTCTTGGGGCCTGTCTCTACAACTCTGCCACATTTCCTTGAACGACTCCTTACAATGCAACTGTCCAGACAGACATTGGCCTCGATATCCATGACGTCGCAGTGCCTAGTACCTTCGCAAGACCCTCATAATACAAGAAAAAGATGATGACATCAAAATAAAAGAGAGACTAATGGAGAGAGGGAGGGGATATGATGGAGAATAGAGTTCTGAAGGGGAATGGGGGAGGGGAGGGAAATATCATGGTTTTTTGTATGTAACTATAGAAGTTGTCAATAAAAAAAACCCTCAATTGCTACATATATATATATATATATATTTGATTTTTTTGAGGTAGGGTCTCACAGTAGCCCAGGATGACCTGGAATTCACTATGTAGTCTCAGGGTTCCCTTGAACTCACGGCGATCCTCCTACCTCTGCCTCCCGAGTGCTGGGATTAAAGGTGTGCACCACCATGCCCGGCTCATATTATATTTTATATGAACAAACTGAAACCTCAGGGAAGGCCATGTCCAGAGAGCGTCCAATGTGACTGACGCCTGGGAGCTATGATGGGTGTGGTTTAGTTTCTAGAAGTGCACAGATACTAGAAAGGAGAAATGGGATTATAGGATGATATGAAAATAAGACAAAAGATACTCTCTTGGGATTTAACATAATTTAAGTTCTGTTTGGGAAAGACACTAAAACTTTAAGTAATAAGATGACTGATTTTCCTGAAGTTCTAGAGTGTTTCTGGAAAAGTACCTCAATCTTGTCTTAAAGTTGGTTTTTATGAACATATTTTTTATTACCTACTTTGCTTATTTCTTCATTGTTTGGAAAGTTGACTTCATAGGAGCAATATGATTTTTTCCATTCTTTTTAAAGTTTTTTTTATTAAGAACATACTTTGCAATATGATTTTTTTTTTGTTTTTCGAGGTAGGGTCTCACCACTCTGCTGGCCCAGGCTACCTGGAATTAACTTTGTAGTCTCAGGGTGGCCTTGAACTCACAGCGATCCTCCTATCTCTGCCTCCCAAGTGCTGGGATTAAAGGCGTGCGCCATCATGCCTGGCTGCAATATGATTTTTAAAAGTTTTATTTATTTATATTTTATGTGTGTGTGTGTGTGTGAGAGAGAGAGAGAGAGAGGAGCGCCAGAGCCTCTAGCCACTGCAGTTGAACTCCAGACACATGCACTTCCTTGTGCACATGGGTGACCTTGTATACATGCATCACCTTGTGCATCTGCCTTACATGGGTTCTGGGGAGTTGAACCCTTAGTCTTTGCAGGCAAGCGCCTTGACCACTAAGCCTAAGGACTCATGTTTGATTCCCCAGTCCCCATTTAAGGCAGATGCATATGATGGCACATGCATCTGGAGTTCATTCACAGTAACTAGAGACCCTGGTGCACCCATTGTCTCTCTCACTTAAATAAACACAAATAAAAATATTTTCAAAAGTTAAAAAAATAAAAAAAAAGATCTTTAGTTCATTAGCTAATTCTTGGTGTGTGCACAGTATATGTGTGTGTGCGTGCCTGTGTGTGCATGCTGTATATGCACATATGTGTGCAGAGAAGAATGACTTGTGCACATGTGTGTGGAGGCCTTTGTGTGTCCTGAATTTTTGTTTTGTTTTTGTTTTTCAAGGTAGGGTCTCACTCTAGCCCAGGCTGACCTGGAATTTACTGTGTAGTCTCAGGGTGGCCTCGAACTCATGGCAATCCTCCTACCTCTGCCTCCCGAGTGCTGGAATTAAAGGCGTGCTCCACCACGCCCGGCAGTCCTGGCGTTCTAAAGCATTGGTCTCGTCGCCTCAGGCCTGTTCAGTGAGTCAGCCATGAGGAAGACATGTTCTCATGCTCCTCACGACTGGTCATGTCTTCACACGTTAGTGTCCTGGCTTTTAGTATGGGAAACAGAACCCATCAGAGCTTTCTAGCTCAGTCCGGGATTTCAATTGTCTCTCTCTCTCTCTTTTTTTTTTTTTTTGGTTTTTCGAGGTCAGGTCTCCTTTAGCCCAGGCTGACCTGGAATTCACTATGTAGTGTCAGGGTGGCCTCGAACTCACGGTGATCCTCCTACCTCTGCCTCCCGAGTGCTGGGATTAAAGGCGTGCGCCACCACGCCCAGCAGCCCTGTGTGTGTCCTCTATTGCTCTTCCGCCTTATTTCTCCGAGACAGAGTCTCTCACTGACCCTGGAGCTCGCTGTGTTCTGGTTAGACCAGGGAGCCCCAGTACCCCTTCTCTGTGCCCATCTCAGCTGTGGGCTTGCAGACATGCGCGGTCATGTCCAGCTTCTTTCTGTGAGCACTGGGGATCAAACTAAGGCCCTCATAAGCATGTAGCAAGTGCTCTTGTCCACTGAACCATCTCCCCGGTTCCAGCTCATTCTTTTAAAAAAAATTTTTAATTAATTAATTTATTTGAGAGAGAGGAAGAGGCAGAGAGAAAGAGAGAATGGGCACACCAGGGCCTCCAGCCACTGCAAATGAACTCCAGATGCATGCGCCACCTTGTGCATCTGGCTTACGTGGGTCCTGGGAATTGAACCGGTGTCCTTAGGCTTCGCAGGCAAACGCCTTAAACACTAAGCTATTTCCCCAGCCCCCTAGCTCATTCTTTAATTGGATTACTCGTTCTTTTGCTATTGACTTGTGTCTTTAAACTAAAATCTCAGCATCAACCCCTCGTCAGGTGTGTCGTTTGCAAGCATTTTCTCCCACTCCGCAGGCCGTGTCGCTTTCTCTGTCCTTGTCTCCTTTGCTGTGCAGAAGCGTGAGTGTGACGTCACCCTCGTATCTGTGCTTTTGTTTCCTGGACTCATGATGTTTGTCTAATGAATCCTTGCCCAGACCATCAGGAAAAGGGAAGCCAAAACCACATTGAGCTATATCCTCATCCCAGCTTGAATGACTATTATCCAAAAGACAAGAGGCACCAGTGCTGAAGATGTGGAGGAAGGGGGCCTCTCATCCATTGTGGGTGGGCACATATCGTTCTGAACACAGAAAGGACACGCCTCAAAAAGTTACGTGTGGAATGGCAGTGTAATCTGGCAGTCCTACAATTGGATATGAATCCAAAGGAAATGCTATCAGTTTGTGGGTAAGACAGTGACTGCATGCCCATGTTTACTGAAGCCGTGTTCACAAGAAACACGGACTCAGCATAAATGTTCATGTTCAGATAGAAATGGAGAAGTTAAGTGACACACACACAAAGGGGTAGGATTCAACCATAAAAAAGGTGAAATATTGCTGGGCGTGGTGGCGCGCGCCTTTAATCCCAGCACTCGGGAGGCAGAGGTAGGAGGATCTCCGTGAGTTCGAGGCCAGCCTGAGACTACAGAGTGAATTATAGGTCGGCCTGGGCTAGAGTGAAACCTTCCCTTATCAAAAGAAAAAAAGATAAAGCTTTGCCATTTGCCGCGGAGTTTCTCAAACACACTTTTCTTACCTGTGTACTGGGTGGATGATGTTTGGCCCCTGTACCTCATCCTTGTGCAGCGAGAAAATGAGCTCAGACACGCAGAAACTTAGAGTAGACTGTGTTAGTCAAGGGGCTGGGGAGACAGCTCTGTGGGAAAAATGTTTGCTTTACAAAAATGGGGACCTCCGTACCCACATAAAAGTGCTGGGTATGGTGGCGCATGCCTGCAATCCCGGTGCTGGGGCTTTCCGGTCATCCATTCTAGCCTATTTGGTGAGGTCCAGGCCAGTGACCCTGTCTCAAAAACAGTGGATGACACCTGAGGAGTGACACCTGAGGCTGTCCTCTGGCCTCCACAAGCAAGTGGACCACACACACACACACACACACACACACACACACACACACGCACGTTAGTGGGTTCAAATGTTGCAGCTGGGCCTGGTGGTGGAGGGGTGCCATCCTTGCTATTCAAAAGGCTGAGGAAGAAGGCTGTCAAATTTAGGACCAGAAACTTAGAACCTGTCTCAGAAAAAATTAAAGAAAAGGGCGGGGGACATAGTTCAGTGGTGGGGTACTTCTGTATGTGAAGCCCTGAGTTTAATTTCCGGCACGGGGTGGTGTGCGAAGACTTTCTCTTAAATGAGACCCCGTCAGAGCCTCACACCTCCAGACACCCTGTGAGCTCCCCTGTGCAAGCACGGCTGGAGCTCTGGCTGGGGCAGAGGCACGTGTACTGACTATGAAGGTTCACTGCAGCCTGGGGAATATCAATAAGTAAGAAGCAATAGAGTCAGCCATGGGGCGGCTCACTCCATGCTAAGCAAGCCTTTCATTCGGCTTGATAGCTTTCTTCTTTTCTCCCAAAATGCCATTTCCTCACCTGCCTCGAAAGGCATGAACTGTTTCGGTGAAGCAGTCCTTACCGACCCCTGCACTGCTTCAATGGCACAGGGCTGCGTTCGCGGTGGAGCGTCATCACTGGATCACGTCTTCCATCTGACCGCACACATTTGACTTACTCTTCTCTCCAGAACCTCTAGCTTGAGTGGAAATCAAACTGAGAATGTGGGGCCGTGAGGCAACCCGTGTGCTTCTCATTGTACAGACCACACAGCCGTGAGTGTGAGGAAGACAGCGGCGGGTCATGAGGGTTCATCCACAGACAGCCTGTGACATAAGAAATCACTTTCCCAAAACCAAGCGCTGTTTCATCTCAGATCCAAGTTCCAGAAACGCCACCTTCACTGTCACAATGCTAATTTTTCTCTCCTAATTTTCCCTCTGTTAGTGACTTAATGACCCACTAATAATTTTTTTTTCCTGTAATTCAGGAACCTTTATCTAAAACATTGTCTTCCATTTTTGAAGTTTCCGAGGTTAATGCACAATGTTGCAGAAATGAGGCCACGTGTGTCAGAGCTTCCATTAAGACATGAATCGCTGTATTCACTCTACGAAGGAGTCTATTATTTCTAATCTTACAAATATACAGAGTCCACAGGGACCCGGTAAACACTTGGGTCTGTGTCAAGCCCATTTGGGAACCTGGTGGTTATTATTTCTTCTGGAAAGGTCGTGTCTTTTCACCTGCCTCTGCGAAGGGCAGTACTTTTGGAGGCCAGTGAAATGCCATCCACACGGACGTTGTCACCGTTATGTGATCAGTGACGGGAGATCTGGAAGGAGAATCTGTTGTTGACGTTTTGTAACCTCTGTCATATTGGGCCAGAAAATTTGTAAGTGTTTGTATGTGAAATGTGAATGTGCATGTTCATATGTGCATGGGTGTGCATGCATGTGTAAGTGTGCATGCCTGTGTGTGCGAAGGCCAGAGGCACAATCTTGGGTGTTGTTTCTCAGGTAGGCCATCCACTTTCTTTCTTCTTCTTTTTGTAATGTTGAGAGAGGGCCTCTTACTGGCCTGGACGTCAAGCTCGACGGGCTGGCTCGAGCCCCAGGGAGCCTTCTATGTTCTCTTCCCCGGTGCTGGGCGTTCAAGCTCATGCCACCATGCCCAGCTTTGTGTGTGTGTGTGTGGTGTATGCACATGTGTGTGTAGATGGGCACGTCCCATGTGTGTGTGTGTGTGTGTGTATCTGTGTGGGGTGGTGTATGTGATGTGTGGTGTATGCACATGTGTGTGTAGATGGGTATGTCCTGTGTGTGTGTGTGTGTGTGTGTGCACGTGCATGCACAGACCAGAGGAGAACACTGAGTGTCCTCTTGTCACTCATCCGCCTATTTCCTTGGGATGGGGCTGCTCCCTCAACCTGGCCACCCTCTATCAGCGAGCCTCAGTGATTCTCTGGTGTTAACCCCTTACAGAATGGGGTGGGGGGAGTACAGATGTGTGTGGTCACACTCAGCTTTTTCTTTTTTTAAAAAAAATTAATTTTTATTTATTTATTTGATAACAACAGACAGAGAAAGAGGCAGAGAGAGAGAAAGAATGGGCGCACCAGGGCCTCCAGCCACTGCAAACGAACTCCAGATGCATGCGCCACCTTGTGCATCTGGCTTACGTGGGTCCTGGGGAATTGAGCCTTGAACCAGGGTCCTTAGGCTTCACAAACAAGCGCTTAACCTCTAAACCATCTCCCCAGCCCACACTCAGCTTTTTAAAAATTTTAATTAATTTTTTGAGAGCAACAGACAGACAGAGAAAGAGGTAGAGAGAGAGAAAGAGAGAGAGAGAGATTGAGAGAGAGATTGAGAGAGAGATTGAGAGAGAGAAAATGGGCGCACCAGGACCTCCACCCACTGCAAACAAACTCCAGATGCATGTGCCACCTTGTGCATCTGGCTTAACGTGGGTCCTGGGGAATCGAACCTCAAACTGGGATCTTTAGGCTTCACAGGCAAGCGCTTAACTGCTAAGCCATCTCTGCAGCCCAGCTTTTTCTTTCTTGCATGTGCACAGTACGTGTGGCATGGTCTGTCTATGTAGCCTATGCATGTGTCCGTGCTGATATCCCATGCACGTGCCTGGCACACTCCATGGGCTCACTGGTGGTGCTGCAGGAGGACATCGTGACATCCCCTCCATCACTCACCTGCCTGCTTCTTCCTTGAGACACAATCTCTTACTGGTTCTGGAGCTTTCTGTTTGTGAGCCCCAGTGATTCTCTGGTCTCTGCTTGCCACAGGACTGGGGTTGAAGACTTGTGTGGTCCCATCTAGCTGTTGACATGGGTTCTGGAGATCTGAACTTGGGCAGTCTTGAGACCCTTCAAACCCTCATCCACATCTAGCTGTTGACATGGGATCTGGAGATCTGAACTTGGCCAGTCTTGAGACCCTTCAAACCCTCATCCACATCTAGCTGTTGACATGGGTTCTGGAGATCTGAACTTGGCCAGTCTTGAGACCCTTCAAACCCTCATACTTGTGGCAGGAAATGCACTTATCCACTGAGCTATCTCTTCAGCCACATATGGCCAGAATTTTCATAGGGCTTTTGGGGATCAATCTATGTTCTCAAGCTTGCAGGGCAAGTAGTTTATCAACTCAGCTATCTGGCCAACCCCGGGTCTGGGTAATTCTGTGTCGTGGGAGATGTCTGGTGCCCCACTTCCACCCCAGCTTCCAGTTGTGCAACAACTAAAAAAAATCTATCCAGAAATTGTGAACTGCCTTCTACGGGGCACAAATCTTCCCATGTTGCAAACTATAGTCTCCGTGCATCTGTGTATACAGACAGAAATGCCTCAGAGATCAGGAAACCCCTGGCAGGTTCTGCTTCGTAGAATTTGGAAATGGTGAGAACCAGGTTCTGAAAGACCCTCCTGTTCCTTGAGCTAAGGGAGAGAAAGGAGAAAAGCTCTTATCTGGAACGAGCCGGGGAGCGAAGGGTTAAGGAAGCTGGCAGGGAAGAAGAGACCATGCAGCTTTAAGAGGCTCCAGGGATCTTCTTGGGTTCCCTGCAGATCTCCTGGGAGCAGGGGAGGGTGTGCTGTGAACACCAGCCTCCCTATCTTCAGCTCGCAAAGTATAAGACATGGCTCCGTACAGTTAACAGCATTGCGATGTGATGCTGAAATTCTCTTGGAGTCAATGCAGAACGTGCTCTGCGGCCTCACTGCTGGGTGCCGCTGCAGGCCCCTGGGGAGCAGTCAGTTTGCCTGCAGGTTTCACAAGAGTAGGTGTCTCCTTGGAGGTTGGGGGACCTTTCCTTCCCAGTGTGCTAAAAAGCCCAGGAGGCAGGAGCATATCAAGACCCTTCATTGCCCTAAATTGAGTGTGTATCAGGGAGCTTGATGCTAAACCAGACACCTGCTTGGGCTCTGCTGAGCCTTAATGTCTTTTTGTGATGCAGGAGGGAGGCTATGGACTTCTGGAATTCTGTGCAGACCTAGAGATTCTGTGTCTTTTTTTTTTTTTCTTACTTAAAAATCAATGTGAGTTTATGAGCAGAAGCGACCAGTGCTTTATTTTGAAGAGAATTGTCTTCGTGTCGTGAAGATATAATATTGATTTTCTTGTATGTTGAAGCTAGATTCAGATATTAAAAATAATCTACTGAGATAACTGGGGTTGTAGGGCAATGGGCCTGGCTCTGGCAGCCCCACAGACTAGGATCATCCATTCCTCCTGATATACCAACTACAGAGAGAGAAAAACTAGGGAGAAATTTATTTAGTGTGGCCACATTGGAGGGACAGATAAAGGGGTCCAGTGATCCCCAAGTCTGTCTTCAGGGTACAGACATTAGCTGAAGGTGTAAACAGAGGAAGGTTTGTGCCAAGGGACAAGAAGCAGGGGCAGTACACAATGAAGCCATGCCAGTGAGGGTGTGGTCTGGCTGATCATTGCCTCGGGTCTGGTTCTGCACGGTGGTCTGAAGAGGTTCTTACTGCTGTCACCTCGTCACTTGAGCAATCTGGCTCCCACTGGATACTCACTTCTGCCCTAGAAGGAGGCCACCCAAGCATGCATTCGGGCCCTCATCTGGGGGTGGCCTGTCCTGAGAGGGTTTGCTCTTCCTGGAACCCAGGGTGACGGCAGGTTGAGGAAAATGATGATGCATCTTGGCACCTAGAGTCTCGAAGGGGATGAGGGCGGTCAGGTACCCGATGGGCCCTCCTTGAATGCCGACGTGCCTGCACGCGGTGGAGCGGCTCAGCCAGCGTGAGGGAGACAGGCACAAGGGGAGGCAGAAAAGCCAGGCTCTTGGCTTTCAGTGACCAAGTGAAGTGTGAGCTCTTAGCAGCTTATGAGCACCTGTTTGACTTGTAACTCATTTTATTACTTATATTTTATTATTGTTCATTGCTTAGATATCTCTTAAAAATTCCAAGGGCCTGGCTTAATGTTTACAGCCAAACTGTTTATGAAGCAGAGGTTGTTCAGCAAATTACGAGTACCAGGGATTAAAAACTGAATGCTTAAGAGAACCATACTGTTTTTTTTTTTTTTTAATCTTAATGTGTTGGGAAACTCTTATTTACATGCAAACAATTTCCATGGTTTTCTATCCATTGAAACTGTTTCACAAGGGACTATGGGAACTGTTTAAATACAGAATCGTCCATTCCATGTATTCTGTGTAGTTAAAAAAAAACACAGGTCTTAAATACTATGAGCAATTCAGAGTGGCTTGTTTTAATTAGCTCTAATTAGTGAGCTTTTTGCATGCTTGGAGAAGGTTCTCATTGTTGCATTTTAAGTGCCAACAAATAGAAGGGCTCCTGACTGCTCTCACTGGGCCCCACGACAGACATTATTATTGAGGGGAGGGAAAGAGGGCCATCTGATGTAGGAGGGACCTATGTCTAATTTCTTTATAAATCCAGAAAATTTATTTCAGTAACATTCCAAAGCAGAAGTGAACAGAGGACTGGGCCTCTGGGAATGAACCCTCAGAGGGCTGATGTGTCGAGCACAGCGCAGCTGTCATTTGCTAAGTGGGTCTACATAGCTACGTTGTTGATGGTGAGCTTTCTTTGGAGGCATGGGATCAGGCACATTCAGGCAGCATGGCCATGGACAGGTGTATATTCATCAAAAGCTAAATTAGGGCTAGAGAGATGGCGTAAAAGTTAAGGTACTTGCCTGTGAAGCCTAAGAACTCATATTCAAATTGCCAGGACCCATGTAAGCTGGATGCAAGTGTGCAAGGTTGCATATGCGCCACAAGGGACTGCTTGTTTTTTTTCTCTCTCTCTCTCTCTCTCACTCAAAAAAAAAAAAAAAAAAAAAAAAGCTAAATTAGGGGCTGGAGAGATGGCTTAGCGGTTAAGGCACTTGCCTTCAAAGCCAAAGGATCCCGGTTTGATTTTCCAGGACCCACGTAACAGATGCACAAGGGGCGCATGCATCTGGAGTTCATTTGCAGTGGCAGGAGGCCCTGGCAAGCCCATTCTCTCTCTCTCTCTGCTTCTTTCTCTCTCTCAAATAAATAAATAAAACATAAAAAGCTAAATTATAATCAGATTGATGTGCAAGAGGCTCATTCAGGAAATTACATGGCACTTTCCTTTCAGACGTACAGTGTTCCTCTGAGAAGACCGCAGCTCTCTCCTGACGTCTACATCGGTGTCGTGAGGGACATGGTTAGACTCTTGCTTTATGTAGGTTGTAAACTGGACTCTACCTTCCTCCAGGTTGTGAACTCACTTGCTCTTCATATTTATTTTACTTATGTTATATTTAATTTTTTTTACACGTGGCTCAGCACACTTGAAAAGGTTTAATTTTTCTGAGCTCAGGTCCGAGGTAGGGTCTCCCTCTAGCCTAGACTGACCTGGAATTCACTATGTATTCTCAGGGTGGCCTCGAACTCATGGTGATCCTCCTATCTCTGCCTCTCGAGTGCTGGGATTAAAGGCATGCACCGCCATGATATTGAGGTCATATCTTTTTTTTTTTTTTTTTTTTTTTTTTTTTTTTTTTGGTTTTTTGAGGTAGGGTCTCGCTCTAGCCCAGGCTGACCTGGAACTCACTCTGTAGTCTCAGGGTGGCCTCGAACTCCCAGTGATCCTCCTACCTCTGCCTCCCAAGTGCTGGGATTAAAGGCGTGCGCCACCATGCCCAGCCTTAAGGTCATATCTTAATTGTACTTTTCTAGTATTTTACTCAAGCCAGTTGTGCCCCACAGTGGTTTGAATGTGTCCCCCAGATTTCATGTGTTTGAAATTTGAAACATGACATGAGAAGAGCTTTGGTGTCCATCAGCGAATAGATGGATAAAGGGTCTGAGATGGACAGACAAACCATCAGTAGATGACAGATAGATAGATGATAAATGACAGACAGCAGACAGCCAGCCAGCCATTGTGAATAATGCTACCACGAATGTGGGTCTCGGATCTCTTTCTGAGGTGGGGATTACACGTGTGTATTTATGTCTGAGGAGTTATGGTCTGCACACCACAGTGCCCACTGGAGGACATCCTGGCTCACTGGGAAGTTCTGGTCTTCATTTCTTCAGGAGCTTGTCTGTTTTCATGACAAACACGCCATCCTCGTGGGAACAAGGTCACCAGTCACAAGGGTTCCCTTTTCTCTCCACCTTCCCCGATGCTTTTCTCTTTTCTTTTTTATTAAGAACATACTTTGTGTGGATACGTGATGTCTCTTGGCTTTTTGGTAATGGCCGCTGTGACGGGAACGAGGTGGCCTCTGACACTGTGTGGGCTGGACATGACTTCCTTCATTATTAGTGAGGACGAGCCCTTCACATATCTGTTTGTCATCTGTGTGACTTTAGTTATGAAAGCTACCTGACTCAGTTTACCATTCTCTGTGTTAGCCTTAAACGTGGAAGGTCAACATTCCTAGTGGGGAAACAGGTTTGAGGTCAGCAGGGAAGGAGCCATCACTATTGTGCCTTTCAGAGCCTGAATGACAGACGCAGACAGATCAAGCCATCTACCTTGGGTGGGGAAGGGACTCGCCACAGTTGCTAATTTCTCACAATTTTCTCTTTTTGGGGTGATATGAAATAGCACCTCTGTCAGCCAATGCGAGAGTAGTGTACCTTAATCTCTTCGGTGATTGGCGAGCTTAATACAAAAGCTAAAGAAAGCGAGTAACCTTGAACCTCACCCACAGAGAGATGGAGAGCTGCCGACTTCCAAGAAGAAGCGCCAGGCGGGGGAGAAGATCATGTACACCTTGGTCTCTGTCCCACATGGAAATGACATCGCGTCCCTTTTCGAGCTCGATGCCACCACCCTTCAGAGAGCTGACTGCCTGGTTCCAAGGTAAAAGAACAAAAAAAACAAGTAAATGGGTAAGAAAGCATGATAACGAACAGATGTTTCTTGCAATAATTTTCCCAGCATGAAGGGAGTAGAAACTAACATAATTTTTTACAACATAAGAGGGCACACGTGACAGGAAAGTTTGTAGAACATTGTGAGTAGATAAACACAGTCTGTTTCAGTTGTGTGAATAATTAAACTGTGCAGGACCAAATGAATTGAAAATTCTTTGAAAATTCATAAGAATCATTTTCCTTATTACTTGTTTGGCCTTTGGTTGCAAAAATGAAAAAAAAAAATCTGGTAGTATTTTTAGCAGTGCTTTTACCATTTACTTTTTTGTTTTGTTTTGTTTTTCGAGGTAGGATCTGGCTGTAGCCCAGACTGACCTGGAATTTGCTATGTAGTCTCAGGCTGGCCTTGAACTCACCGTGATCCTCCTTCCTCTGCCCCCCCCCCAACCCCAGTGCTGGGATTAAAGGCATGTGCCACCACGCCCAGCTACACCTCTTTTTCTTATTGAGCCACTTGCAAGTAAGTTGCAAAGGACACTGTTCAGTACTTGAGCACACTCACAGAAATAATACCTATCTAAGAAAAAAATAATTCTATCTATATTATAGTACCATTACTTTTGTCCCAAATATGCCTATTTCCACAAAGAAGAATATTGCTGAATCTTGACCTTTTGTGAGTCCATCTTCCCTGGTCTCCAATGCAGTCTGTACAGAGTGGCACTCTGACAGTGTGACCTTGCTCAGGTCTCTGGCCTTCTCTTCCCAATATGGGCATCTTTAAAAAAAAATTTAAAAAAATAATAAAATAAAATAGTCACAGCTGCTCTGATGAGGACGGAAATGGCTGTTGTGTTCAGAGGACAGCGCCCCACAACCATTCCTTTACCCCCTGAAGTCTGAGACGTGGTCTTTTGCTGAATCAACTGAGAGGACCAGTCTTGTCACCCCTTGATCTAGAGGCAGGCTGACAGCTTGCTCTTCTACCCAGTCCTCAGAAGATTCCAGTACCGCACATTCAGACCTGACTTCCTTGAGTTTCAGGGACTTAGAGCCGGGCTCCAACTCTTTCCTGCCCATTGGGACCCTTGGGTGTCTGTAACCAGTACTGATTCCCGTACACTGGCTTAATCTGCTGTGTGGTGCAGCCGGGGCGGGGATACGCAGCACAGTGTGGGATCCGGTGATTGGAGTACCAGCTAATCGGCTGTGTCTGAATTCAGAATTCTTCCTTGAGCCAGATGGATCTTGACACAATTACTAGTCTGTGAACTATTTAGGTTCATATCATGTATGACACTTAAATATGTCAGTATGTAAAGTGAGCTCAATCTTTATCTTTTTCTTCCTGTTTTTTTTTTGCTTTTAGGAACTCCTATGTTCGGCTAAGACACTTGTGCACGAACACGTGGGTGACTAGCACCAGCATTCCCATCGACATGGACGAAGAGAGGCCTGTGATGTTGAAGGTACACGCTGCTGAACGTGGTATCACTTTTGGCCACGTGCTGTGCTCATAGGATTGGGGGTGGTGACCCACATGTTTCTTACAAGCCACATTCACCGGGATCACATAGTTTGTGTCACATCTCTCAAAGAGCATGTGTCGGTAGCTGCTTCCGTTGCTGAGCTACGTGGGTTGGCTGCAACAACGGGGGATGCCATGCAGAGATCAGAAAGACAGAAAGAGAAGATTCTAGAAGTGCCTCTGCTCTGTTGAAATGGAAGCAAAAGACAAGTGTGAAAAGGACATGTTGGGCTGGAGAGATGGCTCAGCGGTTAAGGCACTTGCCTGCAAAGCCAAAGGACCCAGAGTCACTCCTCCAGGACCCACATAAGACAGGCACAAGGTGGCACATGTGTCTGGAGTTCGTTTGCAGCAGCTGGAGCCCTGGAGTGCCCATTCTCTCCCTCTCTTTCTCTCCGTCTATCTGTCTCTCTATCTTGGATAAATAAAAATAAAATAGTTAAGAAAAGGACCCGTTTCCAGAGGTGCTTTGAGAGCAAGGCAGGAAATGTGCTAGAAACCACTGTGTGTCCGCAGCTCTTCCCAGTGAGCGATGCGTGTGGGTGCTGCTGCCCTCGGCTCGTCTAGCCGGGCCCTGTGTCCTCACACAGCAGTGACATGTGCTTGTCTCCGGAGCACACAACATACTTAATGGAAAATGCCTTCCAGATCGGAACGTGCCAGACGAAGGAAGACAAAGAAGCCTTTGCCATCGTGTGCGTGCCGCTGTCAGAGGTCCGGGACTTGGACTTCGCCAATGACGCAAACAAGGTGCTGGCGACAACTGTGAAGAAGCTGGAAAGCGGAGCCATAACCCAGAATGAAAGGAGGTTCGTGACTTCTTCTCTTATGCAGCCTGGGCATGGTGCGCATGCCTGTAATCCCAGCACTCAGGAGGTGGAGGCAGGAGGATCAAGGCTAGTCCCAGCTACGTAAGCAAGCTGGAGGCTGGTCTGGGGTTACATGACACCCTAGCTCAAAAACAAACAACAAAACCCCAAGTAACACACACACACACGCACACACACACACACACACACGCACACACACACACCCATTGTCAGTTTTACAGTTAGTTCAGCACCCTGAACGAGGTGGGAATGCGATTCGTTTTGATCACGATGAAAGAACGAAATGGTGAAGGTACATCTCCTTTCTCCATTTTAGCTTGGCTTGAAAACAGCTGCTTTTAGTGACTCTCTGACTTTTTTTCTTTTTGAATGCTTTGTAAGAGATTCGCTGTGTGTGCTTGGATACCAGGACTTACACGTGTATGTTTTCATTCTCAACACATTTCTCAGCTCTGGTGCCACAGAATAAACATGTCAACCGGGAATGAACGTGCGAGGTGAGCTGTCTGCTTGAATAACTCACCAGAGAAAGTGGATCCTTGATTCTTGTGTTTTATTTTGATTTTTGCCTGTGTATGTATGTGTGGAGTGTATGCATGTGTACATGTGTTCAAATGTACGTGTGTACATGTGTTCACATGTACGTGTGTATGTCGAACCACAAGTCAACAGCAGCATCTTCCTCAGTCCCTCTCCACCTTATTCTTTGCGACCGTGTCTCTTGCTGAACCTCGAGCTCTGTGAGTTGGTCAGACAGCTGGCCAGCCAGCTCCACGGCTCCCCTGTCTCTTCCTCCCCAGTGCGGGATTACAGGCACTTGGTACCACTCTTGGCTTTTTAAGTGACTTCTGGGGATCCGAACGCAGACCTTCATGCTTGCATGGCAAACACTTTACTCATGGAGCCATCTCCCCAGCCCTAGATCACGGATTATTAAACTTAGTTTTTGGAAATAAGTGAGCAAGAGAATGATATCGATAGCTAGAAATGATTGTGTCTCTACTTAGGGCAGAAGTAAGTGTGGGGGGGGCACAAAGAGGAACAAGAACATTCCTTCACAAAAATGGAGAGGTGTTAGCTCCTGCAGGCGAATGAGTGAGGAGGAGTGAAGGGCTCCTGTGGTGGCCACTGCCCACTTGGGTGGTGACTTGGTGGGGCTCGCATTGAGAGTATACTATAACTAAATGCATGTGTTCTAGAAACCTTTAGATATATGTTTTATAATACAGAGGGGCAGAAAACCCAGCTTGCTACCCCTCTCAATAAAAAAACCTTAAAGATGCAGGCAAATGGGCTCGCTGGTCTTGAGCTCTGACCTCTGTCTATCTCTCCAGGTACCCACATTTGACAACTGCCATTTGTTCAGTTTTACTTCTACTCTATTATGGCAAATGAATAAAGGCTAGGAGCTGGACAACTGTCCCTCTTACACCTTACAGAGAATTAAAGACCAGAGAGAAGTTACGATAGGAAATGGATTCCAAGGGCCAGATAGGAATTTCTTTACCTCCTATTTATCTAATTTCTTTTTATTTAAATTTTTATTATATTTTATTTATTTATTTATTTGCTTGTTTGTTTGCAAGCAGAGAGAGAAAGAGAGAGAGAGAGAGAGAGAGAGAGAGAGAGAGAGAGAGACACAGAGAGTGAATGGGTGCACCAGGGTCTCCAGCCACTGCAAACAAACTTTAGATACATGCACCACTTTGTATATCTGGCTTTATGTGAGTTTCTGGGAATCAAACTCAGGTCATTAAGCTTTGCAGGCAGGCACCTTAACCACTGAACTATCTTACTTCTCCAGATCTAATAATAATAATAATAATAATAATAATCATGAATAATAATAATAATTTTTTTTTTTTTTTTGGTTTTTCAGGGTAGGGTCTTGCTCTAGTCCAGGCTGACCTAGAATTCACTATGTAATCTCAGGCTGTCCTTGAACTCAGAGCAATCCTCAGCCTCCTGGGTGCAGGGATTAAAGGGGTGCATCGTCACACCTGGAATAACTCCTTTTTATTTTATTTTTAAATATTTAAACATTTACTTATTTATTTGAGAGAGAGAATATGCGTACACCAGGGCCTCTTGCCACTGTAAGTAAACTTTAGACCCACGAGCCACTCTTTGCGTTTGGCTTTCTGCGGGTGCTGGGACACTGCAGAACTGAACCTTAGGTTGTCAGGCTTTGCAAACAAGCACCTTTAACCGCTCAGCCATCTCTCCAGCCCTCTCTATTTTATTTTAATTAGAAAATTTTATACATGCATATAACATCTTTTTAAAATTTTATTTTTAGAGAGAGAGAGAGACAGAGACAGAGAGAGAATTGTCATGCCAGGGCCTCAGCTACTACAATAAAATTCCAGACACTTGTGCCACCTAGTGGGCATGTGCCACCTTGCGCTTGCCTCACTTTTGTGCATCTGGCTTACGTGGGATCTGGAGATTTGAATATGGGTCCTTAGGCTTTGCAGGCAGGCGCCTTAACCTCCAAGCCGTCTCTCCAGCCTTGTATATAATACACCTCGAACATTAGGGGATTGTGTTAACCATCTCTTGTCCACCCCTCCTCATCCCTGTCCTTTTCTTCTTTTACACTTTGGCGTCTTTTATTTTTTGTGTATTTGTGTGACCCACTGGGTTTAGTTAGGGTTGCCTTCATGAAAATGAGTGGCAGATTATTTTTTTTAATATATTTTATTTATTTATTTGAGAGACAAAGAAAGAGGTAGAGAGAGAGAGACTGAGAGAGAGAGCGAGAGAATGGGCAGGCCAGGGCCTCCAATGCAAACAAACTCCAGACGCATGCACCCCCTTGTGCATCTGGCTTACGTGGGTCTTGAAGAATCGCACCAGGATCCTTTGGCTTTACAAGCAAATGCCTTGACCACTAAGCCATCTTCTCTAGCCTAAGTGGAGGGTTATTAGTCAGAGCACTTTCAATTCACCAGTGGCCACACCACTGCAGAAAACATTCCCTGCTCCCCTGCAACCTTTCGTGAGTTCCTTTCTGTCCCTGCTCCTCTCATACACGCACAGAGATTCGCTAAACCTTTCTAAAAAGTCTCCCTTGATAAACTTGAAGGTATTTGTCGAAGACTGGAAAAAGATTGATTCCTAGTGCCCCCCCAACTGGATGTCACCCCACTTGCCAGCAAGGACTTGTCTTAAGGTGTGTCAGGAAGGTGTTATTCCAGGCTGACAGGAGAATCACACCTTTTTATCTCTCCCGCTTCTTTCTCCACTGTTTTAGAGTGAAAAAATATCAAGCAAAGAGAAGATTTTGCGTGAGAAACATGAAATTACAATATTGATGCTGATTTAGTGATTTCTGAAAAGCCATCTCTCATCAGATGGCAGAGTGTATGGGCATAGTTTAATGCATTATTGTTTTAGGATTCAATATGTTTTTTTTTTTCTAAAAATATTTGAGAACTCTAACTTTTCCCCCCACTGGGGAGAGTGAAGTGATTATTAGCATATACATCTGGAGTTCTTTTTCAGTGGCTGGAGGCCCTAATATGCCTATTCTCTTTCTCTGGCTCCCTCTTTCTCAAATACATACATAAATAAATAATTTAAGAAATAAAAAAATAACATTAGTAACGCTACATGAGTTAGAAGGATTTAATCAAGCAATATAGAATTGAAGCTAAGTCTCATTTAAACTGAACATAAACGTGCCCCCCCCCCGACAAGCCAGCAAATGTGAGAAGTCCGATGCTCTTGGCTTCCTTGGTCACCTTTGAGGTGTCTCTGGTCTAGTCACTCCACGTCAAGTCTAATAGGTGGTGATTCCCATTCATGTCTTAACGTGTGAGGCTGGGAAATGCCCAGGAGTCAAAGATGCTTGCTTGCAAAGCCTGCCAGGCCGGGTTCAGTATCCCATCCATCCACATAAAGTTGGACTTACAAAAATTGCTCCAAGTGCCTGGCACTGTGTTTGCAGTGGCGAGAGACCCTGGTGCACACACCCACATGTACAAATAGATACATAAATTCAAAGACGTGACTTTCCCACTCATCACTCCACGAACTGCCATCCGTTTCCACAGTAGTCTGGAGTTGTAATACAAAGCAAGGTTTCTATTCTAATCACCTAGCTACAGTTATTGAAGTAGTCTGAGGAAATGTATTAATATTTCTAAAAGAAAATGCAAACCTTTATGCTCAAACTGCACATATACTGAGCAGATATACGCTGAGGTTCCTCTTAATTTCAGGTCCCTGAAGTACCTGATGTCAAAAGACTTTTTTTTTTTTTTTAAATTTTAGAGAGAGAGAGAGAGAGAGAGAGAGAGAGAGAGAGAGAGAGAGGGAATGGGCGTGCCAGCTGCGGCCTCTCAGCCGCTGTGACAAACTCCAGATGCGTGCGCCCCCTTGTGGGTAAGCACAGCATTGCACCCCTTGTGTCACTTTTTGCATCTGGCTAAACATGGGACCTGGAGATTAGAACCAGCATCCTTTAGGCTTGGCAGGCAGGTGTCTTAACCGCCAAGCCATCTCTCCAGCCCCAAGACTTGTTTTAAGTACAAGGTTTGGAAGACATTAAACCAAAGCTGCAGATGTTCACACCACATTTGAAGCTCACGAATTGCCTGTTGCATTTCTGTGGTTGTTTCTGAGGTCAAACCTTAGTATATAGTAAATGCTATCAGCTGGACATACTTTATTTTTTTCCACAAAAACTGGGTTAAAGTTTAAAATAGGCACACCAAGAAAATGTAGACTCTTTGGAACTTCCCTGTGGAGTTCTTGCTGAATTGTGGGTTCTTGGTGGGTGTCCTCCGCATTCCTTCCTGCAAGGTCACCTTGGCAGTGCGACCAGCTGGAGACACTCCTGCCAGGACACACGCCATGTTTTTCTTGAACATGGATTCTCTGATTGCACCTTTGTTATTGCTCTACCCAGCAATTTGTACACAGAACTGAACGGTTATTCTAACAGCAAGCAGATGAGGATATTTTAAGTATTTTTGCTTTATTTTTGTTAGAGTTATTTATTTATTAGAAAGAGAGAGAGAGAGAGAAAGAGAGAGAGAGAGAGAGAGAATGTGTGCACCAGGGCTTTCAGCAGCTGCAAAAGAATTCCAGGCACATGTGCCACCTTGTATATCTAGTTTATGTGGGTCCTGGGGAATTGAACCTGGTTCCTTTTTCTTTGCATGCAAACGCCTTCACCGTTAATCCCTATGTTTGCTTTACTATCAATAAAATAAAATAAAATAAAATAAAATAAAATAAAATAAAATAAAATAAAGGTCAGACTGCGATGTGGCTCAGTTGATAGATTGCTTGCCTAGCCCTGTGTTTTATCCCCAGGGCCACATAAAACTGGGCATGGTGGCACATACCTGTTAATCCCAGCACTGACAGGTGGAGACAGGCCAGGGAACCTGTCTCAAAAACAAAACAAAACAAACAAACAAACAAACAAAAAAACAAAACGGAAAGGAAATCTGCTGGAGTTCTTTGACCAGTTCCTGTGTTCTTGGGGCTTCCTGAGCATCATTTCATAATGGGCTTTACAATACTTGCTCAGGTCTGGAGGCAAAGCAGGGGTGGGAGAAACTGGACAAGAAATATTATCAACTTGAGTTAAATTGCAGCTGTATTAGAAACCATATTTGCTGATTAACTACTTTTTATTAAGAGCCATTTGAAAGTTATTAGTGTTTCAGTTCTCGGATTTACTTTATAAAATTAAGTCAGAGGACATCTTTCCTTTTTTTCCGACTTCATGACAGGTTCGTAACTAAGCTGTTGGAAGACCTCATCTTCTTTGTCGCCGGCGTGCCCAACAACGGACAGGAAGTTCTGGATGTGGTCATCACCAAGCCAAACCGTGAACGCCAGAAACTAATGCGGGAGCAAAACATACTGGCCCAGGTGAACTTTTCATGGGCTTGCATATTTCCTGTTTGCTTTGGAATTTACATGTCAGGAACGTTCATGGGTCAGTTACCTCTTGCTGTGTGACAAATGACCCCAGAGTAAGCACTTACTGCCATTTCCGAGGATGAAAAATTGAGGCGTGGATTTGGTGTGTGTGTGTGGGGGGGGATTCTGACTCCGTGTTTTTCACAGGGTGATGGTCAAGGTGACAAATGGGACTGCTGTGGTCTCAAGGTTGGACTGGAGGAGATCTGCTCCCTTGATCTCTCATACAGCTTAGCATGGGATGCTTGCTTTACTTAGAAGGGAAGTGAGGAGAGAGGGCCACAGATGTGGCCATAGTGTCTTTATAAATACTCTTAAATGTAAAGTCTGTCAGTTCGGCCGTGAGTCACTAGAGGCAATTAATCATTAGCCCACGGTTGAAGAAGGGAATTCTATTAGGATGTAAGCAGAAGCAGGCGGGGAGCATCTAGGGCTGGCCAGCTTGGAGGTGCCCATCACAGGTCTCCAAGACACGCGAAGCCACCAAAATGTCTTCCGAGACCGTCCTCGAAAGATTTCTGCATTGACTTTCCAGGTGAACTTGCAAAGTGCCCCATTTCCCATCTGCCGCCGTCCTCTTTCCCGCTTTCTTGGAAAGTGGGAAAGTTGTTTCTGAGCTTGCACGTGCTCTGTAACATGCCACAGCTTTCCCCGGAAAGACCATAGTTGTTCCTGTTCCCCACCTTTCCAAGGAAATCTGTGGCACGTTACACAGAAAATGGATTCATTTCCAACACCGTGTGCATAGCTGCATTTCTGTGTTTCTCTCTTTATTTATTTCTGGTTTTTCAAGGTAGGGTCTTGCTCTAGCCCAGGCTGACCTGGAACTCAGTACGTTGTCTCAGGGTGGCCTTGAACTCATGGCGATCCTCCTACCTCTGCTGCCCAAGTGCTGGGATTAAAGGCGTGCGCCACCACGCCTGGCTGTGTTTATTTTATTATTGCTGCTTAGGGTAATTGGCTTTGGCATTAACTGAGTATGGTGTCGAGACATATATTTAAGAACACAACAGTTATGTCACCACACATGTTCTTGTTGAGTTGGGAAAGTAAAACAGTAGATGTATTGCTGATTAATATCTATAACTGATTGTCTGAACTATGAATTCAATAAAAGGTCTAATGGGACAGAGTCTTTTCTGACATCAGGAATTCTTTTGTAAGAAAAACTTGATTTCTGGTGCTTTTAGGACCTTGGATGATATGCTAATATTATAACTAAAATATGTCATAATTACAAGGATGAAACTCAAGGTTTAGCAAATACAAAACTCTTAAGCATAGTGTCATGCGTCATAAACGGCAAAGGATAATTCCTCCCCATTCTGCATTATTGCGACCATGCACCTGGCCTTGATGTCCACTTCCAGGCTAACCCCCCCCCCCCACACCCGATGTCTCTTCCCCACTGCTTTCTAAATGCTTCCCGTCCTCGAACCTTCTAACAGGAATCAGGCTCGCTGGGCCCGGCTGTGCTGTGGCTCTTTTTATTTTTCACATTCAAATGCTGATACAGTCATTGCTTTGACCACATATTTGTAGACCATGGACGGTGGATTCACCATCTTAGACAAGGTTTCACGTGCTTGAACTTGCCGAAATTGACTGAACATATGTGGTTAGAATTGTTATTTCCTCTCTTCTAGAAAGAGGGAAAAGCAATATTTGAAAGCAACTCTCTGATGTATGTTTCAGGTCAGAAGGAAATGTCCCCTTTCTGTTAAATAACTTGGGAAAGTTGTAGGAGAGACCAGAAGGCACTATTAATTATGTAGAAATTATATTTGGCTTCGTCTGAATATGTTCGTGTAACTTGGTGTGTAACACCTTTATATTTCACATTTAAATGAAATATGATTTTTAAATGAAGTTAAGAAATTTATTTAATTTATTAAACATAATTTTATTTATTTGCCAGCAAAGAGATAAAGAGAGAGAAAGAGAGTGTGTGTGTGTATGGGTGTGCCAGGGCCTCTAGCCACTGCAGATGAATTCCAGGTGCATGCACAACTTTGTGCATCTGGCTTATGTGGGTACTAGGGTACCTGGTCGTTAGGCTTTGCAGGCAAGTGCCCTAACTGCTGAGCCATCTCTCCAGCCCAACAATTTATTTAAATATATTTTATTTATTTTAGTTTTACTTATTTGGCAGAGAGAAAGAGGGAGAAAGAGAGAGAGAGAGAGAGAGGGAGAGAATGAGTATGCCAGGGCCTCCAGCCACTGAGAATGAACTCCAGATGCATGTGCTCCCTTGTGCATCTGGCTTACATGGGTTCTGAAGAATTGAACTGGGATCCTTGGCTTTGCAAGCAAATGCCTTAACCACTAAACCATCTCTCCAGCCCTAACAATTTATTTAAGTAATGGTTTTGTTCAGTTTTTGGAACTCTCTCAGCAGTGCCCTTGTTGGTGTGTTATTATACGGGAAGACTCCTGTATCCCTAAGTCCTTCCCCCTTTGCATAGATCCTACTCACCTATCACCAAAGTGTTATTGACTCAATGTTGTGATTTGAAAAGAAAGAATGAAGGAAACAAAGAAAAAGCAGAAATTAAACAGGTTGCAAAATTTTCACTGTGTTCATCGGAATAGCGGTTCTTTCCATTGTTCCTGGAAGGTGTTCGGCATTCTTAAAACGCCCTTCAAGGAGAAAGCAGGCGAGGGCGCCATGCTGAGGCTCGAGGACCTGGGCGAGCAGCGGTATGCCCCCTACAAGTACATGCTGCGCCTCTGCTACCGCGTGCTGCGGCATTCCCAGCAGGACTACCGGAAGAATCAGGTAGGCCCCAGGTGGCCTCTCAGCCACTGTCAATGAATTCCAGATGCGTGCGTCCCCTTGTGGTCAAGTGCGGCATTGCGCCCTTGCGTCACTTTGCATCTGGCTAAACGTGGGACCTAGAGATTGGAACCGGGTTCTTAGGCTTAGCAGGCAGTGCCTTAACCGCTAAGCCATCTCTCCAGCCCTTCATTTAACTTTTTATCAACATCTGGGAAGTTTTCCGTGTAGCAGAGGATGAATGTAATAGTCATAAAAGTGTGAAAATCAATGCATGTCTTCAAAATGATCTGCTGTGGAAGATATTCACTTTAATTGGCTGACCAATAACAAAGCCATGATTTTGAAAGACCACAGAAAGGCTGCCCTGCGTGTAACTAGATTTGCTTATCAGTTTCATTATCAAAGAATAGATGTGTTTTTACCCAACGCAAAACCACCTTCTAATCAATACTTTCTCTCATTGTAGAAACAGAGGCAGGTTCCCAGGGAGAAATCTCAGGAAATGGAAGCATTGGTTGTGGAAGGGAGGGATCTTGGAGTTCTGCGGTTACATAGATGGGCTTGCACAAAGAGTGTGAGAAATGAGCAGCTGTGCCTCGGGATAGAGGCAAGACCCCGGGATGAACAAGAACAGATTAAGTCACTGTAACTCGCTTCTGGCATTCTCCTGCTCTCAGAATGCACTTTCACCATTTTCCTCACCTCACAAGGACTCTTTGGAACACCTGTCCACCTGCAGCTCTTACTGTTCCCTTCCGTACCACACACTAACTGCAAGACCACCTCATGTACAGAACTCACCAAGCCGGCTTCCGTGACCACAGGGCCTTTGTGTGGGAAGCTTCCGTTGCCTCACGTGTTCCTCTCCTGGCCTTCCCATGGCCGCTTTCCTTTTACCCTCTTCATCCCTGCTCAAACGTCACCTTTCAGTCACCTTTCAGTCTCTCTCATCTCAAGTTGTCACTTCTCGTTGTTTGTTTGTTTTTGGTTTTTCGAGGTAGGGTCTCACTCTAGCCCAGGCTGACCTGGAATTCACTATGTCGTCTCAGGGTGGCCTCGAACTCACGGTGATCCTTCCACCTCTGCCTCCTGAACGCTCTGATTAAAGGTGTGCGCCACCACGCCTGGCTCTGTTTTTTTCTTTTTCTTTCGAGGTAGTGAAGTTACCACTTCTCTCTTCCCTTCTCTTGGCTTCGTTTTACTCGCCCTTGTGTACAATGGTAGTATTTGGTTGCTCATTCATCTTCTTTTGTCTCCCTGGGCAGTAAGCACCCTGAGAATGGCTCTGCCTTATGTACGACCAGGTCCGCAACCTCCCACGGTGTTTGGAATGTCAGAAACCTCTAAGAAATGCTTATTGACTGCATGGGTCTAATTAATAACACGATTAATTATATTACATTTGATAGCTTTTTCATGATCGGCATCACATCCAGTTTTCACCATTATTTCCAGGAGAAAATCTTATAAGTCATTGGAGTATATTTCTGAGAACAAAACCAACCCAAACCCACGTGGGGTCTTTAGGTGGTAACACAGATCCCCACACCTCAGCAAGAAAACATCAGGCAGTCGTTGGCTAGCATAATTTTGCCCTAAATCGGTGATGGTGACTTTTTGGTGAGTGTTAGAAGAGGCCGTCTTAGACTGGTGAAAGCCTGAGATACTATAGTGTAAAAACTTGCTATTTTAATTAGACCGAGTTTCGGTTTTCTCACTTACAAGAGTGTAAGTGCCCACATTAACAACAATCTCGAATGACGTGTTTATTTGCTTACTTATTCATTTTCAGTACTGGGGTCTGAACCCAGAGCCTTGCACGTGCTAGGCCAGTTCTCTGCTGCTGAGCCACCCCAGACCATTGTTATAACTTAAAGTTCATAACACTCGCATAGTCTCAAGCTGCTGCTTCTGCAAGCTGCTCTACTTAAGAATTACTTACCCGGGGCTGGAGAGATGGCTTAGCAGTTAAGGTGCTTGCCTGTGAAGCCCGAGGACTCAGGTTCAATTCCCCAGGACCCACATAAGCCAGATGCACAGGGTGGCACATGCATCTGGAGTTTGTTTGCAGTGGCTAGAAGCCCTGGCATGTCCATTCTTTCTCTCTCTCAAATAATTAAAATATATATATATATATATATATATATATATATATATATATGTTTTTCGAGGTAGCGTCTTGCTCTAATCCAGGCTGACCTGGAATTCACTATGTAGTCTCAGGGTGCCCTTGAACTCACGGCAATCCTCCTACCTCTGCCTCCCAAGTGCTGGGATTAAAGGCGTGCGCCACCACGCCTGGCTAATAATAACATATTTAAAAAAATAATTATTTACTTGTTTTCCTTTGAACAAAACTTTCAGTTGAGTTCTATGTTGACTTCATTTAATCCACACAGCTGGCCCTCAGGGAATCTGTTGTCATTTCCTGGCTGTCTGGTGGCACATTCTGACAGCTTTTCTTTCCTTATTTTTTTCTGCAGGAGTATATTGCTAAGAATTTCTGTGTCATGCAGTCCCAGATTGGCTACGATATTTTGGCAGAGGACACGATCACAGCCTTGTTGCATAACAACAGGAAACTGCTCGAGAAACACATCACAGCCAAGGAGATAGAGACGTTTGTCAGCCTGCTCCGGAGGAACCGCGAGCCCAGGTTGAAGGGCTCCACGCCTGCTCTTCTCTAGAGGGGATGACAGTTTTGTTTTTTTTTAATTATGTTTTTGGGGAGATTGTTTTATTTATTTTATTTTATTTTTACTTATTAGAGACAGAGAGAGGGAAAGAGAGAGAGAGAGAGGAAGAGTGAGAATGGGTACACCAGGGCCTCTAGCCACTGCAAACGAACTCCAGACGTGTGTGCCCCCTTATACATCTGGTTTATGTGGGACCTGGAGAATCGAACTGGGATCCTTAGGCTTCGCAGGCAAATACCTTAACTGCTAAGCCATCTCTCCAGCCCTGATGGTTTTTTTTTTAAGTTAAAAAAGAATCTAGCACTAGTTTGTACAGACAGCATTGTATTTATTGCTGTAGTAACTATGTATATTAAAGAGCTGTTGTTGTGTGGGTGCTCAGAGCCCTTTATAGACATATTTATCTGTTTGCTTGTTTTTTTTTTTTTTTCGAGGTAGGGTCTTTCTGTAGCTCAGGCTGACCTGGAATTCACTATGTAGTCTCAGGGTGGCCTTGAACTCATGGTGATCCTCCTACCTCTGCCTCCCGAGTGCTGGGATTAAGACATGCGCCACCACGCCCGGCAAGTGCCGAGCTTCTGTCCACACTAATACCAATGCACTCGAGAACAACCCATCCATCAGGAAGAGGACACTCAGGGGATCAAGAGTGTTTAATTGCTGGGCATGGTGGCACACACCTTTAATCCCAGCACTTGGGAGGCAGAGGTAGGAGGGTCACTGTGAGTTCGAGGCCACCCTGAGACTTCATAGTGAATTCCAGGTCAGCCTGAACTAGAATGAGACCCTACCTCGAAAAACCAAAAAAAAAAAAAAAAAAAAAAAAAAAAAAGAGTGTTTAATTCCCCTTTGAATGCATTGCCTGTCTAACCAGGTGAATGAATGTAGAAGAAAATCCCCAGAAACATCCATGATCTCTTCTCAGTCACCAAGTTGTGCAGCAATTAAACACTAGATGGTAGAGACGGCCTCTCACTAGGGCCAGCCCTGGGAGTTTTCATAAGCTTGCCTCTAATCCCGTCTCAGCTCACTCTGGTCTGCTTTTGTTTTGACATTCAGTTCCAGAGACTCATGTTAGGGCAGAGAAATGATTTTCTAAGCATGGTCACCATGCTGAGGGAGAAATGCCACCAAATAAAGAAAGCAAGCATTACTCTTTTAAAACCAGGCTTGTATGAAATGAAAAGAATTGCTTGATGGGGCTGGAAGGATGGCTTAGCGGTTAAGGCATTTGCTTACAAAGCCAAAGGACCCAGGTTCGATTCCCCAGGACCCACGTTAGCCAGATGCACAAGGGGGCACATACATCTGGAGTTCGTTTGTAGTGGCTGGAGGGCCTGGCACACCCATTTTCTCTCTCCCTCTCTGTCTGCCGCTTTCTCTATCAAATAAATAAATAAAAATATTAAAAAAAGAGAATTGCTTGACTTGCTTTGAAACGTGGGAAATAAACAACAGAACAATGGTGCATTGAAAGAATGTTAAAAGAAGTACATCAAGAGGCTGAGGAGATGGTTCAGCTTTTTTTTCTTTTTTTTTCTGTTTTTTGGTTTTTTGAGGTAGGGTCTCACTCTAGCTTAGACTGACCTGGAATCCACTATGGAGTCTCAGGGTAGCCTCGAACTCATGGTGCTCCTCCAACCCCTGCCTCCCGAGTGCTGGGGTTAAAGGCGTGCGCCACCACGCCCGGCTGTGGCTCAGCTTTTAAGATCACCTGCCACACAAGGAAGAGGGCCTGACATGCCTTGAGTTTGATTCCCCAGCACCCATGTAAGTAGTTGGGTGTGGCCATTCACACGTGTAACCCCAGACCTGTGGGGAGTAGAGACAGGAGAATAGCTGGTAGTCAGCCAGTGTAACCAAAACTAGCTGCTCCGTGAGTTCAGTGAGAGACTGAACAGAAGAGTGATAGAGGAGGACCTCGGATGTTCTCCCCGGCCTTCATACACACACGGGGCATGCGCATCTGTGCACATGTGCATACAGCACACAGCACACCACATATACTACACACACAAACAAAAATTATCAGGATACTTTTCTTGAATTCCAAATCATATATATATATATATATGGTTGCGATAACTTTGTTAATGCTTTGGCTTAATGTCACTTAAATGCTTTATTTCCCTTCCCAGGTTTCTGGACTATTTGTCGGATCTGTGCGTGTCTAACACCACGGCGATCCCTGTCACTCAAGAGCTCATCTGCAAATTCATGCTGAGCCCTGGCAACGCAGACATCCTCATCCAGACAAAGTAAGACGCTCTCTGGGTGCATCTGTTTGTCTTCTATTATTTTTGTAAGCATTACAGTGATTTTTTTAAAAAAATCATATTTATAAGCATGTTTTTATTAGATCTTTTCGTGTCATTGATTTCAAGGCTGGTCTCCATGCAAATAGAAAACCCCATGGAGAGCTCCATCCTTTCTGATGACATTGACGATGAGGAAGTTTGGCTGTACTGGATTGACAGCAACAAGGAGCCTCACGGGAAAGCCATCAGACACCTTGCCCAGGAAGCCAAGGAGGGCACCAAAGCGGACCTGGACGTTCTGACCTATTACAGGTAAGCACTGCAGACAGTCACACTTCTCCAAAGCGGACCTGGATGATGCAGGTTAAGGACTGGAAATAGGCATGCGTCTCCTTCTCACCTGCTCATTGATAGCCAGTTCTCTGAAATCCTCTAAAAGTCAGAGATCTATAAGGAGCAGATCTTCTGTCATATTATTCTGAAATATTCAGAATAAAAGTTATGCCCTTTTCACTTAACATTTTCTTGTTTTCTATTAGTTTTGGATTTTTTTTGCATGTGCATGTGTTGTGTGGTATGTGTACATATATGTATGCAAGTTTGAATGTGTGTGGTCACTCGTGCGTGTGTGTGCATGTGCATACATGTGGAGGTCAGAGGTTGGCCTTGGGTGTCTTCCTCAACACTCTCCACCATACATGTTTTTCCTCTTCTGTTTTCTTTTTTTAAAATTCTTTTCTTTAAATTCCCTTTTTTTTTGAGAGAGAAAGAGAGAGAGGAAGAGGCAGAGAGAGAGAGAGAATGGGCACGCCAGGGCCATTTTAGCCACTGTGAATGAACTCCAAACACATGCACTCCCTTGTGGGCAAGTGTGGCATTACACCCTTGCGTCACTTTTGCGTCTGGCTAAACATGGGACCTGGAGAATCAAACAGGCGTTCTTAGGCTTGACAGGCAGGTGCCTTTACTGCTAAGCCATCTCTCCAGCCCTATTCTTTTTAATTTAATTTAAATTCCCACACATATACATTGCATTTTGACTATATGCACTCCACATCACCCTCCCTTATACCCCTCAGTCCCCCTCTACTCCTTTCTTATCTCTGTACTTAGCTCAGACCCCTCCCCATCCATACCAATGTTACCTGGCCTCATCATGTGCAGTTCTACCTTATATTTTGAGTCAGCGACTCTCTCTGAGCAGCAGCTCATGAATTTAGCTATCCTGGCTAGCCAGCAAGCCCTAGGGATCCTCCTGTCCCCACCTCCCCAGGACCGAGATCACAGGTGTACACTGCCATACCTGGCTTTGGCATCTCCCTGGGCCCATAGTTTTTATGCAGCAAAGTGTTTCTTCCCATTCGTTATTCATCGGATGTGAGAGCAGCTGAGTTGACCTTGGCCATGGACTGAAAGGGGGAGGAAAGAGCTTTAGCTCCAGGACAGGCTTTAGAGGAAGGAGCTGGAGGTTGGGGGTACAGTGCTTATGATCTGTGGTCTTGCGGGGCTTGTGAGGGACTGGTGTCTCCACTGACCTATAGCAGCAGGAGCATGGGGCTAGCTCCCAGAGGTCAGCATGTGCAGAGCAGGAACCGAGCTGACACCTTTGACTTTAAGGGAAAACCCGCAGGCTTGTGGGCGACCATGTTGGCTCCACAAGGCAGGAACCAGAGAAAGGCAGGGAGTGGCTCATCCTTACAACATAACTGGGGCAAATCCCTAATCCTGGCGGTTGAGGACTCCTGCGCACGGGCACCATTTGGATGGGTTTGGGAGCTGAGTGGGACTCAACTCAGCATGTAAATGCTGGAGACCCCAGCTGAGGGAGCCTAGGGAAGGTGGGAAGATGGCTTCCTATAACCTGTGGTCCATGACCTTAGCACACCTGGGCTCCTAAGACCGAGAATCTGGTGACATGGTCCACCAGACCCACAATGCTGAACAAGTAAGAGAAATTGAATGAAGGGGACAGAGACAAATTCACACCTGCGCTATCAGTCATCGCAAAATCTGAGGGATGCAGGTGTCTTACATAGAGGCTGGCTGGTGCCGTGATGTTTAAGAACTTCACGGCTGCAGGATCAGTAATGTAGTACACTCTGTGATTCCCAGGTACCAGCTGACCCTCTTTGCAAGGATGTGCTTGGATCGCCAGTACCTGGCCATAAACCAGATCTCCACGCAGCTCTCTGTGGATCTGATCCTGCGCTGTATGTCAGACGAAAGCCTGCCCTTTGACCTTCGAGCTTCTTTCTGTCGCCTCATGCTCCACATGCATGTGGACCGTGACCCCCAGGAATCTGTGGTTCCCGTTCGCTACGCCCGGCTCTGGACGGAAATCCCTACCAAGATCACGATCCATGAGTGAGTATGTGTGGAAAACTGTGTTGGTCACTTCCATTGTTGTGACAGAACACTTGACCTGAAGCAACTTAAGGAAAGAAGGAAAGAAAGGCTTATGTTGGCTCTCAGGTTTTTAAAAATATTTTATTTTTATTTATTTTATTTATTTGACAGAGAGAAAAATGGAGAGAGAGAGAGAGAGAGAGAGAGAGATTGGGGGCACCAGGGCCTCCAGCCACTGCAAACGAACTCCAGATGTGTGCGCCCCCTTGTGCATCTGCTTATGTGGGTCCTGGGGAATTGAACCTGGGTCCTTTGGCTTTGCAGGCAAATGCCTTAACCACTAAGCCATCTCTCCAGCCCGACTCTCAGTTTTAAAGGGTGCAGTCTGTCAGGCAGGGGAGGAGTGGCAGCCGGAGCATAAAGGCACGCTGCATCCACAGTGGGGAGGCAGAGGACAGTGAATGGTGGTGCTTAGCTGATTCTCCCCCACCTTTTAAAAATAGTTATTTGTAGGCAGAGAGAGAAATATATAGAGAAAAATAGAGAGAAGAGAGACAGAGCATCAGGCTTTATGTGGGTACTAGGGAATCGAACCTGGGTCGTTAGGCTTTGCAAGCAAGTGTCTTAGTTGCTGAGCCATCTCTCCAGTCCATTTTCCCCCTTTCTCAAGGAATGGTACTGCCCACATGCAGAGCGGGTCTTCCCTGTTCAGTTAATCCTGGTTGGAGACACCCTCAAGACACACCTCAGGGTGTGATTCTCCAGTCACGTTGACAGCAAAGATCAGGCGGCCCAGAAATGTATCATCTGAAGACCTTTAAGACAGCAGACGGACTCAGAATCAGATGCCTCAATTTTCTCAACGAGGCTTTGCCTGTTCTCACTAATGCCATCCATCTTTCCTTTGTGAAGGACATGATGACAATTAGTGATAACAGAAAGCATCTTTCTGGAAGTCACTAGACAGAGGCGATCGTGACAGTAACCATTTGCTAAGTGCTCCCTATGGCAGCTGCCTCGGATCTGCTTGTATTATCGGCCAGTGTGATAACCCACGTCAATGATGAACTGCCATCCAGAGAGCTCCACCCACCTATCCAGGACCACGTATCTGGGCAGTTCAAGTGCACAGGTCTCCTATTTTTAAGTGGTTATAATCAATCTAACTCGCTCTGTCTTCTGTCTTCTGTCTTTGCAGATATGATTCTATAACAGACTCTTCCAGAAATGATATGAAGAGGAAATTTGCACTGACAATGGAATTTGTGGAAGAATATTTGAAGGAAGTTGTAAATCAGCCTTTTCCTTTTGGCGATAAAGAGAAAAATAAACTGACATTTGAGGTACTTTTAAGTTGTTACATTAAGTGTACCTTGTCAGAATCTAGATGTAGTAAGGGTCAAGGTTGTCTTTTTCTCTAATATTTAAGGAATTTGGGTAATTGGATTGTTAGGTTCATGAAGGTATGACTCATGGCCACTGATAAATATATATATATGTATATTTGGTTTTTCAAGGTAGGGTCTTGCTGTAGTCCAGGCTGACCTGGAATTTACTATGTAGTCTCAGGGTGGCCTTGAACTCATGGTGATCCTCCTACCTCTGCTTCTTGAGTGATGGAATTAAAGGTGTACTCTGGGCTGGAGAAATGGCTTAGCTAGTAAGGCGCTTGCCTGGAATTCCAAAGGACCCAGGTTCAAGTCCCCAGGATATACGCCAGCTGCATGTGGCGCATGCGTCTGCAGTTCAGTTGCAGTGGCTAGGGGCCCTGGCATGTACATTCTCTGTCCATGTGTCTCTCTACTAAATGAACCAAAAAATGTTTTTAAAAAAGTAAAACAACAACAACAAGTGTTTATTTTATTTTCTAATGTTTTTCTTTTCTCCCCTTTTTGAATTAAGGTGGTCCACCTGGCTCGGAATCTTATATACTTTGGCTTTTACAGTTTCAGCGAATTGTTGAGGCTGACGAGAACACTTCTGGCTATCCTAGATATTGTCCAGACTCCCATGTCATCTTATTTTGAAAGATTAAGCAAGTTTCAAGATGGAGGTAAGAACTTTCCAGACATATGGTAATATTTTTGTTGCTACATGAGAATATGATAAAAATCAAATCCATAGCAAAGTAGTTGTTCACATGTGTCTAGCCAGATGTGTGGACAGTCCACACAAACACCGATCTTCTGATGGGACCAGAGATGTAGTAGGGTGGACTTATGAGCATGCTTCTCTCATGTTGAAATGTCACCTCGTTCACAAGATCAGCTTCCATCATTAGTGAAAATAATATGTGATACAGAGCGACACCTGTGTGTGATCTGCGACGATCCTGGTGTGTGTCAGAGGCTGTGTGTGGTTCCAATGTGAACTGACCACCTTAGGTTCCTGTGTTTGCGCACATGGTCCCCGGCCCGTGACACCGTTTAGGGAGGTCATGGGAGACCTTCAGCCGGTGCAGCTTTGCTGGAGAAAGGTGGCTCACTGGGGGTGGGCCTTGAGGTTTTATAGCCCAGCCCCACTTCCTGTTGGCTCTTGACTTCTTCACTGTGGGTCCACTGTGATCAGCCGGTCTCCTGCCACCCCACCATTCTGGAAGCCGACGAACCCCTTCCTTCTTTCAGCTGGTTTGTTTTTGGTCACGTTTTGTCATAAGAACGAGTAACTAGTGCAGGATGACTCTTCTCAGAGTGGGGCAGAGAGGGGAGGCTGGCCGGGGGTCTGGGGGAAGCGAGGGCCGAGCCACCACGGGAGGTGGAGGAGAGGCTGGGCTTGTGCTCCAAGGCCCCCCACTTAGGGGCTTGTCTTCATGGTCTCTTTTTCCCATCTGATGACAGCAGCGTCCCCTTCAGCTTCCTTGGGAGGTGTAAGTTCATCTGTGACTTTACTGTAATGGTTACTTTTCCCATTGCAGTGACCAAATAACTGGCCAGAAGCTACTTAAGGAAGGGAGGGAGGGAGAGGGAGGGAGGGAGGGAGAGGGAGGGAGGGAGGGCTTATGTCACCTGACAGTTCTGGGTCACAGTCCATCCTGGCAGGGAAGGAGTGGCGGTAGAAGCCTGAGGCAGCTGCTCACATTCAGTCCCTGGTGTGGAAGCAGAGTGATGAACGTTGCTTCTCAGCCTTCTCTCTTCTTTCCCTTTTCTTTTTTTTTTTTTTTAAATTTTTGTTTATTTATTTGAGAGTGACAGACAGACAGCGAAAGATGGAGAGAGAGAGAGAGAGAGAGAGAATGGGCACACCAGGACCTCCAGCCACTGCAAATGAACTCCAGATGCATGCACCACCTTGTGCATCTGGCTTATGTGGTTCCTGGGGAATCGAGCCTCAAACTGGGGTCCTTAGGCTTCATAGGCAAGCGCTTAACTGCTAAGCCATCTCTCTGGCCTTTCTTCTTCTGTTTTTAATTTTAGAGAGAGTGAGTTAGAGAGAGACAGAGCAAGAGAGAGAGAGAGAGAGAGAGAGTGTTGGCACACCAGGGCCTCAACCACTCACTGCCTTCGAACTCCAGATGCTTCCACCACCTAGTGGTCATGTGTGACCTTGCGCTTGCCTCACCTTTGTGCATCTGGGTTACGTGGGATCTGGATTGTCGAACATGGGTCCTTAGGCTTCACAGGCCTTAACCGCTAAGCCATCTCTCCAGCCCTCTCTCTTCTTTTTATTCATCCTGGGCCCATGGGATGGGTGCTGTCCACAGTTAGGGTGGGTCTTTCCACTTCACTGAACCTAATCTAGAACATCCTTCATATACATTCCTGGAGATTTGTTTCCATGGTGATTTGAGATCCTGTCAAGTGGACAAAGGCAGAGATGAACCATCCTGGGCATCAAGTGTGCTGAGCACTTGCAGCTGTGCCTCCCACGAGGCTTACTGCTAGGCAAAGGGACCTGTCTCCTCCAGTGATAGGCATTGTACAGTTCTCCAAGACAGAGCCAGAAGCCCATGGCTGTCTGATACAACAACAAGCCTAGCTCTCTTGCCTTAATGTGACACAACTCTGAAGAGCCACCCTAGCTCACAGATCCCAGTGGGGGCTGGAGAGATGGCTTAGAGGTTAAGGCACCTGCCTGTAAAACCTAAGAACGCCTGTTCGATTCTCCAGGTCCCAAGTTTGGCCAGATGCAAAAAGTGATGCAAGGGCATAATGCCGTGCTTGTCCACAAGGGGGCGCACGCATCTGGAGTTTGTTCACAGCAGCTGAAATGGCCCTGGCGTACCCATTCTCTCTCTCTCTCTCTCTCTCTGCCTCTGCCTCTTCCTCTCTCTCTCTCTCTGTTTCTCTCTCTCTCTCAAGAAAAGAAAAAAGATTCTGATGGGCTGGGCTGAGCTGAGATCGCAGATAACACTGCATTGTGGATTGGCTTATCTGCACCATTCTCCCTCCTTACATCCTCGCAGATGTATGTCCTAAATGCACTCTCATTGTAACTCTTGGAAAACACAGACACACCCTCTCTCTCAGTCTCTCTTGGATGCTCTCAGGAGTGCACCCTAAGATGGTCACCATTATAACAGTTATTATGGCCGGCTGGAGGGATGGCTTAGTGGTTGAGGTACTTGCCTGCAAAACCTAGTGACCTGGGTTCAGTTCCCCAGTACCCAGGTAAAGCCACATGCACTAAGTGGTGCATGCACCTGGAGTGTGTTTGCAGCAGCTGCAGGCCCTGGCAAACCCAGACTCTGTCTCTCTTCTCTCTACGTCTCTCTGCTCACAAACAGATAAATAAAAATAAAAATCATTATGGCATGAGACAGCTACTACTGTAAGTGTGACGGCTCGCTGTGTGTGTGTGTGTCCTGCTGTGTAGGTGGGGGCTATTAGTCCTTTCTTTTCTTATTTTATCTTATTTTTATTTATTTGAGAGAGATACAGAAATAGGGAGAGAGAGAGAGAGAGAGAGAGAGAGAGAGAGAGAGAGAGAGAAAGAGAGAGAGAGAATGGGTGCGCCAGAGCCTCCAGCCACTGCAAAGGAACTCCAGATGCATGTGCCACCTTGTGCATCTGGCTTATGTGGGTCCTGGGGAATTGAGCCTCGAACTGGGTTCCTTAGGCTTCACAGGCAAGTGCTTAATCACTAAGCCATCTCTCCAGCACAGTCCTTTCTTTTCCTTTTCTTTTTTTTTTTTTTTTTTTTTTTTCGAGGTAGGGTCTTGCTCTAGCTCAGGCTGACCTGGAATTCACTATGTAGTCTCAGGCTTGTCTTGAACTTGTGGCGATCCTCCTACCTCTGCCTTCTGAGTGCTGGCATTAAAGCGTGCTCCACCACACCCAGCTTCCTTTCTTTTTAAAAAATATTTATTTATGAGCAGAGAAAAAGATAGAAGCGAGACAGAATGGGCCCTCCAGGACTTCCAGTCCCTGCAAATGAACTCCAGATGCATGTGCCACCTTGTGCATCTGGCTTTATGTGGGCACTGAGGAATCGAACTCAGGTGGTTGTGCTTTGCAGCCAAGCACCTTAACTCCTGGGCCATCTCTTCATCCTGAGTCCTTTCTTTTTTGAAACAAGGACCCTGTTGTTGTTCCTGCTGCTGGCCTGTAAGTTCTGGATAGAGAAGAATCCTGAGGGAAGAGGAAAGAGGCATAAAGAACACAGGTGGCAGCCACGAAGCTCGAGGGACGAAAAAGTGTCAGAGTAGAGGCAGTGGCACCCGTAGCATCTCGTGAGTGGAGGGAAAGGAAGCAAGTTGTGAATCCGTGGAGTACCACCAGATAAAACAAGAAAAGTCATACCACTCTGTTACTGCCCTGTTGGACAACCGCATACTGGACTTTAAAGACACTGCACTTCATGACTCTGCCAGTAGAGGGAGCTCCTGAACCAAAGATGGTGCAGACCAGCTTACAGTGTCAGCCCTGCCCACAAAGGGAGTGGATTTCATCTATGTCCATTTTTGTGAAATTACTGTAAGCACAAAATGGCACAGAAAATCACAACATTTCAGTCAATGGAAATTCCTCTATGAAAAAAAACCCCATAAATACAGCAGAGCATGTAATGTGACACCTTAAATGGAATTTTCAATAGATATTTAAAGTAGATATTTCCAAGCTAACTAACATTGGACTCTGCAGACCCCTATGAAACTTACATTTAGAAAGTAAGCTCGGCAGTGGGTCAGGACACCGAAGCAAAGGAGATTAAAGTTATCTCAACTCAGGAAATAAAGAGAAATAAGATGCTAGACTTCATCTATGCATTTTTAAAATACAAATTAAATTTGGTGTCTAAAGGAGAATAGCTTTGAAGATGTGATCAGGAACATTGGAGAAAGGTGGGACAATGACAACAAACATGATATGAGCAAGTAGCAAGGGTCAGAAAGAAAGAGGTGAGCTAAAGCTGGAGAGATGGCTTAGCGGTTAAGGCGCTTGCCTCTAAAGCCTAAGGACCCAGTCTGACTCTCCAGGTCCCATGTAATCCAGATGCACAAAGGTGAGGCAAGAGCAAGGTCGCGCATGACCACTAGGTGGCGCAAGTGTCTGGAGTTCGATTGCAGTGTCTGAGACCCTGGAGTGCCAATTTTCTCTCTCTCTCTCTGTTTCTCTCTCTCTCTCCAAGATAAAAAAAAAGTCCATTCCTACTTATAAATCTACCATGCACAGTGACTCTGCATCTCACCTATACATCATTTTCTGAGGAATTAAGACCTAAGTTTTTTAAGCAATCTCTTCTTTCTTCCTGACTTAATTAAGGTTACTCATTTTCTCAAATCATCTCAACATACCTGCTACATGCATCAAAATTCTGACTGTTGGGTTAATAAAACAAAGAAACAAAGAGAAAAAAAATGAATGTCTAGGGATTTGATTCTCTAGAGGACTTCCTTTGTATAACAAAAAATGAAAAATAGGGTCTCCAGGCAGACCTGGAACTTTGATCTCAGGGTCTAGAACTCTCTGGACCTCTGCCTTTGTATAACACAACAGCTTTTATTCATGAAAAGTTTTAAATAAATCAATGTCAACAAGTCACGGTTGAGGAGCAATGTTGAGCACCGATCACGTCAGACTTACACGCACAGACTAGAATTAGAAAACTGTCTGTGAATAAACTGGATTTCGGAAGCCTTGTGTATTTGACTTATGTAGTATTGACTTAATGTTTCCTGAGCTCGGAGAGTTCACAGCGTAAGTACTTCTCGTCACCACCAACCGTAGCATTTTTTAATGTGAACCCCCCTGAGTTTCCCATATATGGAGGCGTCGGGAGAACTCTGTGGTGACCACGTGCCGCAGGCATGAAAGGGATGTGCTAAGTCTGGAATGAGCCCGCCAGCCCATTGGCAGCATGTGTTAGGCATTAGCGTGCCTCTGGCCTCTGGATTTTCATCGCTTGGTGTCGGGATCTATATTTGGGGAAGGAATTGTCTGGGCTAACTTTCTTTGCAGTAATCATTTGGATTAAACGATTCTTTCCCACGCAGGTCTAAGTAAGACGCAGACACTGTGGGTGTCTAAGCAGGTTTCTGTGTGAACCAAGGGTAAGAATAATAAAGGAGGCTGTGTTGCATTAGTGGTGAGAGCTGATCTCTTGGACGCTGACACACGTACGTGGTGGAATGGGCAGTCAGATTACTGTAGTGTTGAGCACTGGTGACTTAAAGCCATTGCCAACAACCACATGTATGTCCCTGCAATCCACTGACCAACAGTGTGTGTGTGTGTGTGTGTGTGTGCGCACACACACACATGCTCACTGGTAACATAAACACTCAGTTGCTGTGCTCATCTGAGAATCAGGCAACAAATGCCTCGAGGTGGTTCTGATAGAAAATAGAGGAGGTCTCAAGCTCTTCGCTGTAACTTTGACCCAGCGTGGAAACGGTGCGTCTGTGTTTTTTCTTACTCCCTCCCATTTTGGCTACGCGAACAGCAATGTCATAGAAATTCCCAGGCCTTCAAAATGAAAGCCCGAGTTAATTTCTTCCTGGAATGGGCCCCGTTAGAGAAGCCCTTACTCTCGTGTGGATGCCTGACACGCACTATTGGAACACCTCTCTCTTGTCCTTAGCGGATTTCACGTGTAGACGGTATAATGAATGCCCCCTTTCACAGCGGTAATTACAGTCTAGACTGCCCGCATTCTTTGCTATCTTCTTGTGAATCTTGTTAATTTGCTATTTGTCTTTTCGATCCTGTAGGTATTCCCGCAGTTTGCATTCCTGTCTAAGAGCTGAAAATTTAATCTCCCCCATCTCATTTCCATTTCCCTTTCTCTCAGCTCACACTCCTCCACACTCGGAGAAGGGCACGAGTTTTTCTTTTTGTCTGTCAGATTCTTAGGGCTTGGCCTCAGGCAGCCATCCATGAACACCCACGAAGCCAAGACCACAGCTTGGGAAGAAAAGAAGACAGGCTTATTTGGCGGGCTCCCCCTGGTTTCTTGTAGGACTTGAGAAGTGGGAAAGGGCAGTCAGGGTGGGGCAAGTCCTTGCAGTGACAGGGCAGTGTGTGGCCGGTGCCAGGTACGGGTGCGAGTCACTAACTGTGGAGTGATGGAGAAGCGAACCAAAAGCCAGACTTGGGAGGACAGCAGGGAAGACAGCGGCTTCTCATTGGGCAGCTGTTTGTTACTTTGTAACAACCTCAGACAAGATAGATAGTTTTTTTGTAGGTTCTGAATAACGGTTTTCTACTCAATTTACAGCAAAGAATGGACCCAGGTTTTGAAAGCAAAACTACAAAATCCTTGGTGTGAGTTGACTGTGAGAACTCAGCACTTAAATGGCTTTTGCACTCTTGTTACCCCGCCAGAACCTCCTTGCCACCACGCGGTGCTGGCAATTACTAAAGCTGTGAGCTTTGCAAAAGAGCTGATTCACCAAGTGGCAATTCCACTCTCTGACCTGTAATTATGGGCAAAAAAACAAAACAAAAAAACTGTTTGAGACGTGGGCAAAGGTGACTGGACGTAAGGAAGTGACCTAAGCTGCTAGCTGAGCATGCGCGACAGGCTTCCTGGTGCATCATGGGAGGCCTGTTAGAAAACGGTGTCTTGGGACTGGGGAGACGGCTCAGCAGTTAAGATGCTTGCAGAGCCAGGCCTGGTTCCAGTCCCCAGTGCCATGTAAAAGCCAGATGCACAAAGTGGTGCATGCATCTGGAGTTCATTTGCAGTACAAAAGGTCCTGGCTGTATCTCTCTCTCTCTGTTTGTCTCTCAGTCTTTCAAATAAATAAATAAATAAAAACATTTCAAGTCTGTTAACTAAAAAAGAAAGAAAGACAATGGAGTCCTGCTGGGTCTGTGGCCCTGTGACGTCACAGGCTACACAGCTGACTTGCAGAGGCCTGAGCTAATTAAAGCAAATAGTCCCCAATCTTACAAGATAAAACACCTCTGCCCCCACAAAAGCAATGCTTATAGGTGACCTGCATCAGAAGTGTTTATAGAAAGCGAGCAGCGTCTGTTACTAAAAGCTGTGATAAAAGTAACTAAAAACAAATGGAAATGTAGGGCTTATTTAGTTTTTAAAAATTATTTTATTTATTTTTAAAAACAAATGGAAATGCCAGCAGTCTCAGGGCTTATTTAGTTTTTAAAAATATTTTATTTGCATTTATTAGAGAAGAGGCTTAGCAGGCAAAATGGGTCTCCAGCCCAGGGTTTATCCAGTTTTTAAAAATATTTTATTTGTTTATTAGAGAGAAAACTCCAGATGCATGCATTCCCTTGTGCATCCGACTTACGTGGGTCCTGGGGAATCAATCTGGGTCCTTTGGCTTTGCAGGCAAGTGCCTTAACCATTAAGCCATCCCTCCAGCCCTTATTTAGTTTTTCTCTGAGTTCCCAAAGACAGAATGTGCTCTTTGGCCTCCCTTCCTCCCTCCCTCTCTCCTTCTTTCCCTCTTTTCTTTTTTTTCTTTTTTTAATTGACAACTTCCTTAATTGTAGACAATATCCCATGGTACTTCCCTCCCTCCCCCCACTTTCCCCTTGAAACTTCAGTCTCCATCATATCCCCTCCCCCTCTCAATCAGTCTCTCTTTTCAGTTTGATGTCATGATCTTTTCCTCCTATTATGATGGTCTTGTGTAGGTAGTGTCAGGCACTGTGAGGTCATGGGCATCCAGGCCATTTTGTGTCTGGAGGAGCGCGTTGTAAGGAGTCCTACCCTTACATTCTATCCACCATCTCTTCCGCATTGGACCCTGAGCCTTGGAAGGTGTGTTTGAGATGTTTCAGTGCTGAGCACTCCTCTGTCACTTCTTCTCAGCACCATGGTGCCTTCTTAGTCATCCCAAAGTCCCTACCATCTGAAAAGAGAAGCTTCTCTAAACCAAAGTGAGAGTAGCATAATAGGATGGCATTGTATATATGTAGGTAGAAGAACAGATTAATGGGGGTGGAAAAGCCCTCTTTTCTTTTTGAAACAGGTGCTCTCTGTGTGGCCCAGGACCTTGTAGAACTCATTGGTTTTTCTGACACCATCTAGGGGTGTTGGGTTGGTTTTCTCTGCTGGTTAAAGAATTAAAAGGGCTGGAGAGATGACTTAGCAGTTAAGGCGCATGCCTGCAAAGCCTAAGGACTCCAGTTTGAATCTCCAGGTCCCATGTAAGCCAGATGCACATGGTGGAGCATGTATCTGGAGTTCGTTTGCAGTGGCTAGAGGCCCTGGCACACCCATTCTCTCTCTTTCTTTCTCTCTCTCCCTCTCTCTGTCTCTAATAAATAAATAAAAATAAATCTTAAAAAAAAAAGAATTAAAGGACAGGAAAGTGTTCAAAAGAATACAGTTCATTTCAAAGAAAGAGGCAACGAAAACAGAGAGGACACAGACTCCTCTGGTTGGAAGGTTCCAGAGCCCCAGTGGGAGCTGTGATTTTATAGATGAGGGAGGCCCTTCCATCCAGAGTCCATGACTGGTCAGCTCAAATGAAGGTGAAGGTGAAGGTGCGCGTTGGTCCGTGATACCTGCGGGACCCAGAACCAGTCCACCAGTGGGAATATTCATTTAGGCCGGAAAGGGAAAAAAAGGAAGATGAGTCACCCCCTTCGCCATCTTGGGTTAGACTATAGTCACTAGCCATGGGCTCTGTCCCCTGTCTGTCTGTCTAAGCCAAAGGAACTGCCTGTCTCCTGCGGTGTTTCACTTCTGTTGCAGCCCCCTGATGGCTGGATGTCAAGCACCAGTTGCTCTGTCTGGCTGCTTCTGTTTTTAAACTCTAGGGTTCTAGTATGTTACAAGAGAGAGAAAAACTCTATTAACTTTGTTGTGAGGATTTGGGCACAATCGCTGCACCCCCACTCGTAACTCACCTTATCTTGGTGAGACGGGGTGGGTCTTATTATGTTGCGGAAGGATCTGACGTAGAGGTCAGAGATCCCAACAACTTTCGCTTGCCACATCATTTGAAAACATTTTCTGAGAGAAGAGAGCTTCCTTTTGGATAAGCCTGTCATTTTGAAATGGGTCTGCAACAGCTTCCTCCACTTCTTCTTTGTATTTTTCAAATTTTAAGTTTTACTTATTTAGAGAGAGAGAGAGAGAGAGAATATGGATGCATCAGCGCTTTCAGCCATTGCAAACGAGCTCCAGACACATGCCACCATGTGCATCTGGCTTATGTGGGTCCTGGGGAATTGAACCGAGGTCCTTAGGCTTTGCAGGCGAGTGCCTTAACCGCAAAGCCATCTCTCCAGCCCCCTCCACTTCTTGTACTGGGGTTGGCCCCAGAGTTCCTGAATGCTAGGGAAGTAAGTACTCTACCACTGAGTGACAACCCAGCTTCTTTCCTGTGCTTAGTGCGTTTCCTGTCATGTTCCCAGCCTGCTTGAGGGACTACCTCAGCTGTCAGTCTCCATGAGGGAGGGTACGCTGCTTGCTGGAGCCTCTGACCACATCAGGTCCTTCTACCTCTCCCAATAGCAGGCCTTTGCTGTTACAATTGTGGAGGAAAGAAAAAGACTTAAGCTCCAAGATACAGTGGGGATATAAAGATTGTGACCAGGGCTTAGCTTGCCTGCAAAGCCTAAGGACCCATGTTCAACTCTCCAGGTACTACGTAAGTCAGATGCAATGTGATGAAAATGTGCAAGGTTGCACATGTGCACAAGATGGCACAAGTGTCTGGAGCTGGAGTGCAGTGGCTGGAGAACTTCACACACCAATTTGCTCGCTCGCTCTCTCAAAAAAAAAAAAAAAAAAAAAAGCCGCTCTGCTGGGCTTGCCTGAAACGAAGATTGTAACCAAATCCCCCACCCCTCAAACAAAAATTAGTATGTTTTGTGAGACGGTGGTTGTCCGGGTGTTGTGCTTGCTAACGAAGTCCTTTTCTCGTGCAGGCAACAATGTCATGAGAACCATCCACGGGGTGGGAGAGATGATGACGCACATGGTGCTCAGCCGAGGTTCCATCTTCCCCGGGAGCGGGCCCGATGTCCAGCCCAGCATGCACCCCAGCAAGCAAGTGAGCCCCGCTGAGCACGAGGACGTGACCGTGATGGACACCAAACTCAAGATTATTGAGATTTTACAGGTGTGTCCTGAAGGAGATGCTGTGACAAAGATGTTATTTTAATGAGTGCTTTTACTTAAGCTTTGTTCCATCTCGCTGTGGCTGTATAGCATTTCTTTTCTTTTCTTTTCTTTTCCTTTCCTTTCCTTTCCTCTTTCTTTCTTTTTATTAAAATTTTTTTATTGACACCTTCTTTACTTACATACAAAAAAACATATGCTATTTCTTTCCCCTCCCCTCCCCCCATTCCACTTTAGAACACCAGTCTCCATCATATCCCCTCCCTCTCTCCATTAGTCTTTCTTTTAATTTGCTGTCATCATCTTTTTCTTCTATTTTGAGGGTCTTTTTCTTTCTTTCTTTCTCCCCTTCCTTCCTTCCTTCCTTCCTTCCTTCCTTCCTTCCTTCCTTCCTTCCTTCTTTCTTTCTTTCTTTCTTTCTTTCTTTCTTTCTTTCTTTCTTTCTTTCTTTCTTTCTTTCTTTCTGAGACTGAGTCTAATTTGGTATCCCAGGCTACTTGGAACTCATAGCAATCCTCCTGCCTCAACCTCCAGAGTGCTCGGGTTATAAGTTTGTGCCACCACACCTGTCTTCACTCAGTAAATATACTGAAATGCTATTGGTCTAATTTTATTTTTTTAACATTTTATTTATTTATTTATTACAAAGAAAGAGAGAGGGAGAATATGAGCACACCAGGGCCTCCAGCCACTGCAAATAAACTCCAGATGCATGCACTGCCCTGTGCATCTGGCTTACGTAGGCTTTGGGGAATCAAACTTGGGTCCTTAGGCTTCGTAGGCAAGTGTCTTAACTGCCAAACCATCTCTCCAGTCCTAATTTTTTTTTTTAGAAGGGCAGGCCTGGTGAATGTCTCACACATACTATTTCATATATTAAATCCCATGGTTCAACCCACCCATCATAGTAACAATACTATCCAGCAAATGTGGAGTGCTCTGAAGTTGATAAAATTGCTTTCATATGCATTTGTTGTATTTTTTCATTTAGTATTGATGATTATTGAATTTGTTTCTTCATTTAAGAAGGTTTTTTTTTTTTTTGGAGTAAGACACAGAGAGAGAGATAGAGAGAGGGAGAGGAAGACAGATAGAGAATGGGCACACCAGCAGTCTCTCAGCTGCTGTGTATGAAATCCAGATGCGTGCGCCCCCTTGTGGTCAAGTGTGGCATTGTGCCCTGTGTCACTGCATCTGGCTAAACATGGGACCTGGAGATTGGAACTGGCGTTTTTTAGGCTTAGCAGGCAGGCGCCTTAACTGCTAAGCCATCTCTCCAGCCCCATTTAAGAAGGTTTTTAAAGCAGGCCAGGTGAATGACTGAATTCCAATTAAATTTTATTGTTAATACAATGAAATATGTTCATATGTTTTATGTCTATGGATTTCTCATTGTTATAAGGGATGCAGAGATTTCATGTATGTCATGCATGGTGATGCATACCCATAATCCAAGTACTCAGCAGGCTGAAGCAGGAGAATTACAGCAAGACCCTGTCTCAATGCCCATCCCCAAATTATTATTAGTCAAGCTTGATAATTATTGCATATATATATATATATATATATATATATATATTTTTTTTTTTTTGAGTAAATATCTCTCTTTGAATTTTTGTTTCTAAGGAGCCAGGAAAAAATATATACACGGCCAGGCAAGTTTTAATACCTAGCTTTATAATTTAAACAATGGCCTCCCAGTCCAACATGGTCACACTCATGGAACAACTTTTCACATACGTGTCTTCATTTTCCCCCACACTTCCAGTAAAGATGCCTCTGGCAGGTGGATGGTAGTGGCATGGTGGGGCTTAGCAGTGGAATACTGGCTTGTGTCCTAGTCTTCCTGTCACTTGAATTTCCTTGAACCTTTCTGTTCCCTGTCCGACTGAGGGGCCCCAGCTTCATGGAGTCGGCCTGCTGCCCTCGCCTGCCAGAGACATTCTTCTAGCCACACTCACTGGTCACCCCTTTACTTTCTGCCAGCTCTTCTCTCTCAGGTCCTCCCATCTTCTTTCCTTCCAGCTCTTCTCTGTTAGGATCCTCTTGTCTTCCCCTCATTAAAAAAAAGTCTCAGCCGGACATGGTGGCACATGCCTTTAATCCCAGCACTTGGGAGGCAGAGATAGGAGGATTGCCGTGAGTTTGAGGCCACCTTGAGACTACACAGTGAATTCCAGGTCAGCCTGGGATAGAGCAAGACCCTACCTCCAAAAACTGAAAAAAAAAAAAGAAAATCTTAGGCTGGAGAGATGGCTTAGCGGTTAAGGCACTTGCCTGTGAAGCCTAAGGATCCATGTTTGACTCTCCAGATCCCATGTAAGCCAGATGCACAGAGGTGAGGCAAGCTCAAGGTTGCAAATGCCCACTAGGGGGCACCAGCATCTGGTGTTCCATTGCAGTGGCTGAGGCCCTCGCTTGCCAATTCTCTCTCTCTTTCTCTCTCTCAAAAAATTCTCTTCTTTCAGTTGACCTCTTTATTTCTCAGATTGGCTTTCTGGGGCGATTTGTCTTGTTTTGTTTTGTTTTGCTTTGCTTTGTTCTTTCGTGTTTTGGAGACAGGGTAACCCTGGCTGGCCTGGAACTCACTATGTAGTCCAGGTGGCCACAAACTCCTGGTAGTTCTGCCTCTGCATCTGAGTTCTGGACTGAGACTATGAGCCATCCCACATGGATCTTGTCTTGTTTTCATTCTTCCCTTTCCTCCTTTCCTTATGTTTTATATTTAATTTTTAGAATTAGATACATGAGAACATTTTATTATGGTTATGCTTATGAAATAAAATTCTGTGAAAGTCAGGTGTGGTGCCACATACCTTTAGTCCTAGAACATGGGAGACAGAGGTAGGAGGATCACCTTGAGTCTGAGGCCAGTCTCGAACTACAGAGAGAGTTCTAGGTTAGCCTGTGGTAGAGTGAGATCCTACCTTGAAAAACCAAAAACTAAAAACTAAAAATAAATAAAAAATTCTGTGAGTCTCATCTTCCCCTAAAAGTGACTATTTCCTTAGTGTCTCACATTGAATCAATTGTTAATTTTGATCACAGGAGGTTTTAAATCCTTCCTACCTCTCTGCTCTAGGAGCAAACTCCAGACCTTTCTCAGTCCACCTTTCCCAAGTTTTTGCTTTGGTCTGGCTCCTGCCTTAAACACCCCTTAATAACTGGAGTCATGTCACAGCTCCACAGCATGTTAATAAGTTAGTTGCCTTGGTGCCTGTGTATCCTCTGTGGGCTACAAGCTCTTCATAGCTGGATGGACACCTTTTATATACCCTGACTACAAGCTCTTCATAGCTGGATGGACACCTTTTATATACCCTGACTACAAGCTCTTCATAGCTGGATGTACACCTTTTATATACCCTGACTACAAGCTCTTCATAGCTGGATGCACACCTTTCATATACCCTGACTATAAGGTCTTCATAGCTGGATGTACACCTTTTATATACCCTGACTACAAGGTCTTCATAGCTGGATGCACACCTTTTATATACCCTGACTACAAGGTCTTCATAGCTGGATGTACACCTTTTATATACCCTGACTACAAGCTCTTCATAGCTGGATGTACACCTTTCATATACCCTGACTACAAGCTCTTCAAAGCTGGATGCACACCTTTCATATACCCTGACTACAAGCTCTTCATAGCTGCATGTACACCTTTTATATACCCTGACTACAAGCTCTTCATAGCTGGATGTACACCTTTTATATACCCTGACTACAAGCTCTTCATAGCTGGATGTACACCTTTTATATACCCTGACTACAAGCTCTTCAAAGCTGGATGCACACCTTTCATATACCCTGACTACAAGCTCTTCATAGCTGGATGTACACCTTTTATATACCCTGACTACAAGCTCTTCTTCACCTTTTATATAGCTGGATGTACAGCTGGATTTACATATACCCTGACTACAAGCTCTTCATAGCTGGATGTACACCTTTTATATACCCTGACTACAAGCTCTTCATAGCTGGATGTACACCTTTTATATACCCTGACTACAAGCTCTTCATAGCTGGATGTACACCTTTTATATACCCTGACTACAAGCTCTTCATAGCTGCATGTACACCTTTTATATACCCTGACTACAAGCTCTTCATAGCTGGATGTACACCTTTTATATACCCTGACTACAAGCTCTTCATAGCTGGATGTACACCTTTTATATACCCTGACTACAAGGTCTTCATAGCTGGATGTACACCTTTTATATACCCTGACTACAAGCTCTTCATAGCTGGATGTACACCTTCTATATACCCTGACTACAAGCTCTTCATAGCTGGATGTACACCTTTTATATACCCTGACTACAAGCTCTTCATAGCTGGATGCTACATTTACTTTTATATACCCTGACTACAAGGTCTTCATAGCTGGATGTACACCTTTTATATACCCTGACTACAAGCTCTTCATAGCTGGATGTACACCTTTTATATACCCTGACTACAAGCTCTTCATAGCTGGATGTACACCTTTTATATACCCTGACTACAAGCTCTTCATAGCTGGATGTACACCTTTTATATACCCTGACTACAAGGTCTTCATAGCTGGATGTACACCTTTTATATACCCTGACTACAAGCTCTTCATAGCTGGATGTACACCTTTTATATACCCTGACTACAAGGTCTTCATAGCTGGATGTACACCTTTATATACCCTGACTACAAGCTCTTCATAGCTGGATGTACACCTTTTATATACCCTGACTACAAGCTCTTCAAAGCTGGATGTACACCTTTCATATACCCTGACTACAAGCTCTTCATAGCTGGATGTACACCTTTTATATACCCTGACTACAAGCTCTTCATAGCTGGATGTACACCTTTTATATACCCTGACTACAAGCTCTTCATAGCTGGATGCACACCTTTTATATACCCTGACTACAAGCTCTTCATAGCTGGATGTACACCTTTTATATACCCTGACTACAAGCTCTTCATAGCTGGATGTACACCTTTTATATACCCTGACTACAAGCTCTTCATAGCTGGATGTACACCTTTATATACCCTGACTACAAGCTCTTCATAGCTGGATGTACACCTTTTATATACCCTGACTACAAGCTCTTCATAGCTGGATGTACACCTTTATATACCCTGACTACAAGCTCTTCATAGCTGGATGTACACCTTTTATATACCCTGACTACAAGCTCTTCATAGCTGGATGTACACCTTCTATATACCCTGACTACAAGCTCTTCATAGCTGGATGTACACCTTCTATATACCCTGACTACAAGCTCTTCATAGCTGGATGTACACCTTTCATATACCCTGACTACAAGCTCTTCATAGCTGGATGTACACCTTTTATATACCCTGACTACAAGCTCTTCATAGCTGGATGTACACCTTCTATATACCCTGACTACAAGCTCTTCATAGCTGGATGTACACCTTTTATATACCCTGACTACAAGCTCTTCATAGCTGGATGTACACCTTTTATATACCCTGACTACAAGCTCTTCATAGCTGGATGTACACCTTTTATATACCCCCAACATAGCTGGATGTACACCTTTTTATAACCTCTACAAGGTCTTCATAGCTGGATGTACACTTTTTATATACCCTGACTACAAGCTCTTCATAGCTGGATGTACACCTTTTATATACCCTGACTACAAGCTCTTCATAGCTGGATGTACACCTTTTATATACCCTGACTACAAGCTCTTCATAGCTGCATGTACACCTTTTATATACCCTGACTACAAGGTCTTCATAGCTGGATGTACACCTTTTATATACCCTGACTACAAGCTCTTCATAGCTGGATGTACACCTTTCATATACCCTGACTACAAGCTCTTCATAGCTGGATGTACACCTTTTATATACCCTGACTACAAGCTCTTCATAGCTGGATGTACACCTTTCATATACCCTGACTACAAGCTCTTCATAGCTGCATGTACACCTTTTATATACCCTGACTACAAGCTCTTCATAGCTGGATGTACACCTTTCATATACCCTGACTACAAGCTCTTCATAGCTGGATGTACACCTTTCATATACCCTGACTACAAGGTCTTCATAGCTGGATGCACACCTTTCATATACCCTGACTACAAGCTCTTCATAGCTGGATGTACACCTTCTATATACCCTGACTACAAGCTCTTCATAGCTGGATGTACACCTTTTATATACCCTGACTACAAGCTCTTCATAGCTGGATGTACACCTTTTATATACCCTGACTACAAGGTCTTCATAGCTGGATGTACACCTTTTATATACCCTGACTACAAGCTCTTCATAGCTGGATGTACATCTTTTATATACCCTGACTACAAGCTCTTCATAGCTGGATGCACACCTTTCATATACCCTGACTACAAGCTCTTCAAAGCTGGACGCACACCTTTCATATACCCTGACTACAAGCTCTTCATAGCTGGATGTACACCTTTTATATACCCTGACTACAAGGTCTTCATAGCTGGATGTACACCTTTCATATACCCTGACTACAAGCTCTTCATAGCTGCATGTACACCTTTTATATACCCTCACTACAAGCTCTTCATAGCTGGATGTACACCTTTCATATACCCTGACTACAAGCTCTTCATAGCTGGATGTACACCTTCTATATACCCTGACTACAAGCTCTTCATAGCTGGATGTACACCTTTTATATACCCTGACTACAAGCTCTTCATAGCTGGATGTACACCTTTTATATACCCTGACTACAAGCTCTTCATAGCTGGATGTACACCTTTCATATACCCTGACTACAAGCTCTTCATAGCTGGATGTACACCTTTTATATACCCTGACTACAAGCTCTTCAAAGCTGGATGCACACCTTTCATATACCCTGACTACAAGCTCTTCATAGCTGCATGTACACCTTTTATATACCCTGACTACAAGGTCTTCATAGCTGGATGTACACCTTTCATATACCCTGACTACAAGCTCTTCATAGCTGGATGTACACCTTTCATATACCCTGACTACAAGCTCTTCATAGCTGGATGTACACCTTTTATATACCCTGACTACAAGCTCTTCATAGCTGGATGTACACCTTTTATATACCCTGACTACAAGCTCTTCATAGCTGGATGTACACCTTTTATATTTTATATACCCTGACTACAAGGTCTTCATAGCTGGATGTACACCTTTTATATACCCTGACTACAAGCTCTTCATAGCTGGATGTACACCTTTCATATACCCTGACTACAAGGTCTTCATAGCTGGATGTACACCTTTTATATACCCTGACTACAAGCTCTTCATAGCTGGATGTACACCTTTCATATACCCTGACTACAAGCTCTTCATAGCTGGATGTACACCTTTTATATACCCTGACTACAAGCTCTTCATAGCTGGATGTACACCTTTTATATACCCTGACTACAAGGTCTTCATAGCTGGATGTACACCTTTTATATACCCTGACTACAAGCTCTTCATAGCTGGATGTACACCTTTTATATACCCTGACTACAAGCTCTTCATAGCTGGATGTACACCTTCTATATACCCTGACTACAAGCTCTTCATAGCTGGATGTACACCTTTTATATACCCTGACTACAAGGTCTTCATAGCTGGATGTACACCTTTATATACCCTGACTACAAGCTCTTCATAGCTGGATGTACACCTTTTATATACCCTGACTACAAGGTCTTCATAGCTGGATGTACACCTTTTATATACCCTGACTACAAGCTCTTCATAGCTGGATGTACACCTTTCATATACCCTGACTACAAGCTCTTCATAGCTGGATGCACACCTTTCATATACCCTGACTACAAGCTCTTCATAGCTGGATGTACACCTTTTATATACCCTGACTACAAGCTCTTCATAGCTGGATGTACACCTTTTATATACCCTGACTACAAGCTCTTCATAGCTGGATGTACACCTTTTATATACCCTGACTACAAGCTCTTCATAGCTGGATGTACACCTTTTATATACCCTGACTACAAGCTCTTCATAGCTGGATGTACACCTTTCATATACCCTGACTACAAGGTCTTCATAGCTGGATGTACACCTTTTATATACCCTGACTACAAGCTCTTCATAGCTGGATGTACACCTTCTATATACCCTGACTACAAGCTCTTCATAGCTGGATGTACACCTTTTATATACCCTGACTACAAGCTCTTCATAGCTGGATGTACACCTTTCATATACCCTGACTACAAGCTCTTCATAGCTGGATGTACACCTTTTATATACCCTGACTACAAGCTCTTCATAGCTGGATGTACACCTTTTATATACCCTGACTACAAGCTCTTCATAGCTGGATGTACACCTTTTATATACCCTGACTACAAGCTCTTCATAGCTGGATGTACACCTTTTATATACCCTGACTACAAGCTCTTCATAGCTGGATGTACACCTTTATATACCCTGACTACAAGCTCTTCATAGCTGGATGTACACCTTTATATACCCTGACTACAAGCTCTTCATAGCTGGATGTACACCTTTTATATACCCTGACTACAAGCTCTTCATAGCTGGATGCACACCTTTTATATACCCTGACTACAAGCTCTTCATAGCTGGATGTACACCTTTTATATACCCTGACTACAAGCTCTTCATAGCTGGATGTACACCTTTTATATACCCTGACTACAAGCTCTTCATAGCTGGATGTACACCTTTTATATACCCTGACTACAAGCTCTTCATAGCTGGATGTACACCTTTATATACCCTGACTACAAGCTCTTCATAGCTGGATGCACACCTTTTATATACCCTGACTACAAGCTCTTCATAGCTGGATGTACACCTTTTATATACCCTGACTACAAGCTCTTCATAGCTGGATGCACACCTTTTATATACCCTGACTACAAGCTCTTCATAGCTGGATGTACACCTTTTATATACCCTGACTACAAGCTCTTCATAGCTGGATGCACACCTTTTATATACCCTGACTACAAGCTCTTCATAGCTGGATGTACACCTTCTATATACCCTGACTACAAGCTCTTCATAGCTGGATGCACACCTTTTATATACCCTGACTACAAGGTCTTCATAGCTGGATGCACACCTTTCATATACCCTGACTACAAGCTCTTCATAGCTGGATGCACACCTTTTATATACCCTGACTACAAGCTCTTCATAGCTGGATGCACACCTTTTATATACCCTGACTACAAGCTCTTCATAGCTGGATGCACACACTTTTATATACCCTGACTACAAGCTCTTCATAGCTGGATGTACACCTTTATATACCCTGACTACAAGCTCTTCATAGCTGGATGCACACCTTTTATATACCCTGACTACAAGCTCTTCATAGCTGGATGCACACCTTTTATATACCCTGACTACAAGCTCTTCATAGCTGGATGTACACCTTCTATATACCCTGACTACAAGCTCTTCATAGCTGGATGTACACCTTTTATATATCCTGACTACAAGCTCTTCAAAGCTGGATGTACACCTTTTATATACCCTGACTACAAGCTCTTCATAGCTGGATGTACACCTTTATATACCCTGACTACAAGCTCTTCAAGCTGGAGCTGGATGTACACCTTTTATATATCCTGACTACAAGCTCTTCATAGCTGGATGTACACCTTTTATATACCCTGACTACAAGCTCTTCATAGCTGGATGCACACCTTTTATATACCCTGACTACAAGCTCTTCATAGCTGGATGTACACCTTTATATACCCTGACTACAAGCTCTTCATAGCTGGATGTACACCTTTATATACCCTGACTACAAGCTCTTCATAGCTGGATGCACACCTTTTATATACCCTGACTACAAGCTCTTCATAGCTGGATGCACACCTTTATATACCCTGACTACAAGGTCTTCATAGCTGATGCACACCTTTCATATATGACTACAAGCTCTTCAGCTGGATGTACACTTTTATATACCCTGACTACAAGCTCTTCATAGCTGGATGTACACCTTTTATATACCCTGACTACAAGCTCTTCTTCACCTTTATAGCTGGATGTACACCTTTTATATATCCTGACTACAAGCTCTTCAAAGCTGGATGCACACCTTTATATACCCTGACTACAAGCTCTTCATAGCTGGATGTACACCTTTTATATACCCTGACTACAAGCTCTTCATAGCTGGATGTACACCTTTATATACCCTGACTACAAGCTCTTCAAAGCTGGATGCACACCTTTTATATACCCTGACTACAAGCTCTTCATAGCTGGATGTACACGTTTTATATACCCTGACTACAAGCTCTTCATAGCTGGATGTACACCTTTTATATACACTGACTGACAAGCTCTTCATAGCTGGATTTACACCTTTATATACCCTGACTACAAGCTCTTCATAGCTGGATGTACACCTTTTATATACCCTGACTACAAGCTCTTCATAGCTGGATGTACACCTTTTATATACCCTGACTACAAGTTCTTCATAGCTGGATGTACACCTTCTATATACCCTGACTACAAGCTCTTCATAGCTGGATGCACACCTTTTATATACCCTGACTACAAGCTCTTCATAGCTGGATGCACACCTTTTATATACCCTGACTACAAGCTCTTCATAGCTGGATGTACACCTTTTATATACCCTGACTACAAGCTCTTCATAGCTGGATGTACACCTTTTATATACCCTGACTACAAGCTCTTCATAGCTGGATGTACACCTTTTATATACCCTGACTACAAGCTCTTCATAGCTGGATGTACACCTTTTATATACCCTGACTACAAGCTCTTCATAGCTGGATGTACACCTTTTATATACCCTGACTACAAGCTCTTCATAGCTGGATGTACACTTTTATATACCCTGACTACAAGCTCTTCATAGCTGGATGTACACCTTTTATATACCCTGACTACAAGCTCTTCATAGCTGGATGTACACCTTTTATATACCCTGACTACAAGCTCTTCAAAGCTGGATGTACACCTTTTATATACCCTGACTACAAGCTCTTCATAGCTGGATGCACACCTTTTATATACCCTGACTACAAGCTCTTCATAGCTGGATGTACACCTTTTATATACCCTGACTACAAGCTCTTCATAGCTGGATGCACACCTTTTATATACCCTGACTACAAGCTCTTCATAGCTGGATGCACACCTTTCATATACCCTGACTACAAGCTCTTCATAGCTGGATGTACACCTTTTATATACCCTGACTACAAGCTCTTCATAGCTGGATGCACACCTTTTATATACCCTGACTACAAGCTCTTCATAGCTGGATGCACACCTTTTATATACCCTGACTACAAGCTCTTCATAGCTGGATGTACACCTTTTATATACCCTGACTACAAGCTCTTCATAGCTGGATGTACACCTTCTATATACCCTGACTACAAGCTCTTCATAGCTGGATGCACACCTTTTATATACCCTGACTACAAGCTCTCTTGGATGTACACCTTTTATATAGCTGGATGTACACCTTTTATATACCCTGACTACAAGCTCTTCATAGCTGGATGCACACCTTTTATATACCCTGACTACAAGCTCTTCATAGCTGGATGCACACCTTTTATATACCCTGACTACAAGCTCTTCATAGCTGGATGCACACCTTTCATATACCCTGACTACAAGCTCTTCATAGCTGGATGTACACCTTTTATATACCCTGACTACAAGCTCTTCATAGCTGGATGTACACCTTTTATATACCCTGACTACAAGCTCTTCATAGCTGGATGTACACCTTTTATATACCCTGACTACAAGCTCTTCATAGCTGGATGCACACCTTTTATATACCCTGACTACAAGCTCTTCATAGCTGGATGCACACCTGACTTCATATACCCTGACTACAAGCTCTTCATAGCTGGATGTACACCTTTTATATACCCTGACTACAAGCTCTTCATAGCTGGATGTACACCTTTATATACCCTGACTACAAGCTCTTCATAGCTGGATGTACACCTTTTATATACCCTGACTACAAGCTCTTCAAAGCTGGATGTACACCTTTTATATACCCTGACTACAAGCTCTTCATAGCTGGATGTACACCTTTTATATATCCTGACTACAAGCTCTTCATAGCTGGATGCACACCTTTTATATACCCTGACTACAAGCTCTTCATAGCTGGATGTACACCTTTTATATACCCTGACTACAAGCTCTTCATAGCTGGATGTACACCTTTTATATATACCCTGACTACAAGCTCTTCAGCTCTTATGCAAGCTGGATGTACACCTTTCATATACCCTCACTACAAGCTCTTCATAGCTGGATGTACACCTTTTATATATCCTGACTACAAGCTCTTCAAAGCTGGATGCACACCTTTTATATACCCTGACTACAAGCTCTTCATAGCTACATGCACACCTTTTATATACCCTGACTACAAGCTCTTCATAGCTGGATGTACACCTTTTATATATCCTGACTACAAGCTCTTCATAGCTGGATGTACACCTTTTTATATACCCTGACTACAAGCTCTTCATAGCTGGATGCACACCTTTTATATACCCTGACTACAAGCTCTTCATAGCTGGATGTACACCTTTTATATACCCTGACTACAAGCTCTTCATAGCTGCATGTACACCTTTTATATACCCTGACTACAAGCTCTTCATAGCTGGATGTACACCTTTTATATACCCTGACTACAAGCTCTTCATAGCTGGATGTACACCTTTTATATACCCTGACTACAAGCTCTTCATAGCTGGATGTACACCTTTTATATATCCTGACTACAAGCTCTTCAAAGCTGGATGCACACCTTTTATATACCCTGACTACAAGCTCTTCATAGCTGGATGTACACCTTTTATATACCCTGACTACAAGCTCTTCATAGCTGGATGTACACCTTTTATATACCCTGACTACAAGCTCTTCATAGCTGGATGTACACCTTTTATATACCCTGACTACAAGCTCTTCATAGCTGGATGTACACCTTTTATATACCCTGACTACAAGCTCTTCATAGCTGGATTTACACCTTCTATATACCCTGACTACAAGCTCTTCATAGCTGGATGCACACCTTTTATATATCCTGACTACAAGGTCTTCATAGCTGGATGTACACGTTTTATATACCCTGACTACAAGCTCTTCATAGCTGGATGTACACCTTTTATATACCCTGACTACAAGCTCTTCATAGCTGGATGTACACCTTTCATATACCCTGACTACAAGCTCTTCATAGCTGGATGTACACCTTTTATATACCCTGACTACAAGCTCTTCATAGCTGGATGTACACCTTTTACATACCCTGACTATAAGCTCTTCATAGCTGGATGTACACCTTTCATATACCCTGGCACGTTCCTGGCTGACCGATGTGGGGGAAGAATTTGAACTTGCCTAACAGGGATATAAGTTTGCTTCCTGCCAAGAAACAGCTTCAAGGTTTAGCAGAGTAGGTGGAAATGGGTGAGGGAGAAGGAAGTGGAGAAGACAGAAGGAGGGAAGGGAAGAGAAAGGGAAAAATGGAAGGAGGATGAGAGAAGGAGGGAGAGGAGAGATAAGGAGGGGGAGGAAGAAACAATGTAAGAAAAAGGGAGAGAGGAAGTGAAAGAATAGAGAGGAAGGGAGGAATACAGTCAGAGAGGGAAAGAGGGAAGGAGGAAGAGAAAGAGAGAGAAAATGGGACGGAGAAGATTCAGACATTGGCTGGGAAGTTAAACGCAGCTCAGCTCATGTGCAGAGGAGTGTGAGGGAGACCCTGGAGTGAGAGGAGAGAGCGCCAGCTCTCAGGGAGAGGGGAGGGGGTAGAGATTCACAGAGAAGGAGGCTCTGAAGAACTCTGAGGGTCCAAGTGGGAAACTGAGTCAACTCTAGAGTCATTGAACCCTCAGTCTGTCTATGCAAGAATGAAGGCCAGCCTCCTCCTCTGAGAGCCAGAAAACTCGACCAGGCGTGAGAGGATTATGCCCACTCTCCCCTTCCTTCAGACCCATGAGATACCCCTGTATGGAGCATCCAGGGGACTGTTGTGAGGAGTCAGATCCCCTTGTTTCTAGAAGTTTCTGTATGCTGGGAATGCATGACTGGAACCCCCAGCACTTTGGAGGTAGCAGAGAAAGAATGGGGGGGTTCAAGGTCATTTGCAGCCTATAGTCTAGTCTGAGCTACATGAGATACTGTGACACACACACCAAGCAAACAAGCAATGCTAAAGTACAAATGGAAACTGCTGTGGGCTTTCCCTAACACTAACCAACGGGGACGTGTCCCTTTCCTTAGTGTAAAACGGATGTAACCGGCTAGGTGACAGAATAAACATTACACACATAAACATTCTGGTCACTGGCGTCTGTGGACGGTGGTGGTGTGCATTGACTTGTGTTTTTATTTTTGTTTGTTTGTTTTATTTTTATTTATTTGAGAGAGGCAGACAGTGAAAGAGGCAGAGAGAGATAGAAAGAAAGAGAGAGAATGGGCACGCCAGGGCCTCCAGCCACTGCAAACAAACTCCAGATGCGTGCGCCCCCTTGTGCATCTGGCTTACGTGGGTCCTGTGGAATCGAGCCTTGAACCAGGGTCCTTAGGCTTTACAGGCAAGCGCTTCACCGCTAAGCCATCTCTCTGGACCCCCCCCTTTTTGTTTATTTTATTTTTATTTATTTGAGAGAGACAGAGAAAGAGGGAGGGAGAGAGAAAGAGAAAGAGAAAGAAAGAGAATTGTGTTTTAAAATACAGCACGAATACCCTCTAAGGCAGAGGGACCATTGTAGAAGACACACCATGGTCGTGACCGTGGTTCAGGATCTCACAGTGGCTAACACTACCCGCACAAGACCTGCATAATGGTAGGGAACATGGTAACGTTGAAGTAGAAGAGGCTAGTTGGCAAGAAGGGATTCAGTGGAGGGGAGACTTGGGAAGGGGAAGAGGGAATATGGTGGGAGGGGATTATGATCATGGTATATTGTCTATATGTAAAGAAGTTGTCAATAAAAATATTTTATTTATTTATGTGAAAGAGAGATAGAGACAGAGAGAGAGAGGAAGACACAGAGTGAATGCATATGGGCACGCCAGGGCCTCCTGCCACCGCGAATGAACTCCAGATACAAGCACAACTTTGTGCATCTGGCTTGACGTGGGTACTGACTGGGGAATCGAACTCAGGCTGTTGGGTTTTTCAAGCAAGTGCCTTTAACACTGAGCCATCTGTCCAGCCCTCATGAAAAGGATTAAAAAACAAACACCCAGTACTGGGTAACATGTTACCACGACAAGGGTTGCATTTCAAAGTCCTGTGCTAAGTAAGTTAACCTTGTCCTCTTGCGTGTTTCCTAGTTCATCCTGAGCGTCAGGCTGGACTACAGGATCTCGTACATGCTGTCTGTATACAAGAAAGAATTCGGGGAGAGCAGCGACGACACCGCCTCCGTCAGCGGCTCTCCGGACACTGCGCTGCCCTCAGGTATGCTCCCTGGGGCAGGCAGGATTTATCCTTTACAGTCTGTTTTTTCTATGAACCTGGAAGAGACTTTTGAATCTTAAAGTGCAAAATAGCTCCTGCAAGAGAAAATGTGGAATAATTTCAGTCTCTGTGGATTGGAGTGGAGACAGTGCACCGTGTAGCTGGCCTGGAGAGGCGGGAGAGGGGATGCTGGGTGCTATTTTGGTGCTAAGTGTTATCTCTGCATGTCTGTCCTTTGTCACCGTTCTGTCTGTGAGGGAGAAACACTGTGATGGGGCCAGTTCAAGGGTGTGGAAAACAAAGGACAGAGGGCGGTGTGACTGGCAAAAATTAGGTCATGAAGAGACCCCGAGGTGATCTTGTGTACTCTGAGTCTAAATCTCTCTTTTTTTTTTTAAAAAAAATTATTTGTTTATTTATGAGAGACAGAGAGAGAGAGAGAGAGAGAGGGAGGGGGAGAGAATGGACACGCCAGGCCCTCTAGCCACTGCAAACGAACTCCAGATGCATGCGCCACCATGTGCATTTGGCTTACGTGGGACCTGGAGAATCAAACCAGGGTCCTTAGGCTTCTCAGGCAAGTACCTTAGCCACTAAGCCATCTCTCCAGCCCTAAATCTCTTCTTTGTAAAAATTTTCATTAACACACATACACGTACGCACGCATGCACGCGTGTGCGCAACACACACACACACACACACACACACACACACACACATGCCTTCCCACTGCAAATGAATGCCTATCTGGTTTTATGTGAGTGGCTGAGAAATTGAACCCAGGCCAGCAGGCTTTTAAAAAGAATATTTATTTATTTACTTATTTATTTATTTGAGAGAGAAAAAGGCAGGTAGAGAAAGAGAGACAGAGAGAGAGAAAAAATGGGTACGCCAGGGTCTTTAGCCACTGCAAACAAACTCTAGACACATGTGCCACCTTCTGCATCTGGCTTATGTGGGTACTGGGGAATCAAACCTGGGTCCTTAGCCTTTGCAGGCAAGAGCCTTAACCACTAAGCAATCTCTCTAGCCCCCGCAGTAGGCTTTTGAAAGCAAGTGCCTCTTAACTGCTGAGCCACCTCTCCAAACCCTAGAGTCTGAATCTTTTTTAAAAAATATTTTTTGTTTTTTTTTTTTTTTTTTTTGGAGAGAGACACAGAGAGAAAGGGAGAGGAAGACAGATAGAGATGGGTGCGCCAGCAGCCTCTCAGCTGCTATGAATGAAATCCAGATGTGTGCACCCCCTTGTGGTCAAGTGAGGCATTGCGCCCTTGTGTCACTTTGCATCTGGCTAAACATGGGATCTGGAGATTGGAACCGGCATTCTTAGGCTTAGGAGGCAGGCGCCTTAACCTCTAAGCCATCTCTCCAGCCCTTTTGTGTGTTTTAAAAAAATATTTATTTATTTACTTATTTGAGAGATATAGAAATAGGCAGGTAGAGAGAGAGAGAGAGACACAGAGAGAGAGAGAAGGAGAGAGAGAGAAAGAGAGGGAATGGGCGGGCCAAGGCCTCCAGCCACTGCAAACCAACTCCAGATGCATGCACCCCTTTGTGCATCTGGCTTACGTGGGTCCTGGGAGTTGAACCTGGGTTCTTTGGCTTTGCAGACAAGTACCTTAACCGCTAAGCCATCTCCCCAGCCCTTAAAAAATATTTTTATTTGTGAGAAGAGAGAGAGAAAGTGTGTGCATGTTAGTATGCACAAAGGCCTCCTGCCACTGCAAATGAACTCAAAATATATGCCACTTTGGGTATCTGGCTTTACGTGGGTACTGGGGAATTAAACCCAGGCTGGTAGGCTTTCAAGCAAGCACCTTTAATCATGGAGTCATCTCCACAGCCCCAGTGTGAATGTTATAACCGTTACACAGTGTGGCTTGAAGAACCCTGGCAGGTGCACTCGAGAGAAAGAAAGGTGTGTGGTAGAGAAGCCATTACCCGGCTCCAGGATGAAGGAAAGGTGTGTGGGGTGGCATTGGTTTGGGGGTCTTCACTTTGGCATTGCACTCCAACTGTCACACTTAAGAAGTGGAAGAACGAGCCATTCTGAAGTCCCTAAGTCATAGAACTTCTAATGGTTGTAAACAGTGTGACCCTAGAAGGAACTTTGTGGAAACTAAGAAAAATTAAACATCATGGCTTGTTGGAGACTGTATCTTAGAAAGATTAAGGTAGGTAACTGAGTTCCTTTTCTTAGAAAGATTAAGGTAGGTAACCGAGTTCCTTTTCTTAGAAAGATTAAGGTAGGTAACCGAGTTCCTTTTCTTAGAAAGATTAAGGTAGGTAACCGAGTTCCTTTTCTTAGAAAGATTAAGGTAGGTAACCGAGTTCCTTTCTGGAGGATTCCACATACACAGACAGGAAACACTTTTTTAAACTTTTTATTTTTTATTTTCTATTATTTTTTTGGAGAGAGACACAGAGAGAGACAGAGAAAGAGACAGAGAGAGAGAGAGGGAGAGGAAGACAGAGATGGGCGTGCCAGCAGCCTCTCAGCTGCTGAGAACGAAATCCAGACGCGTGCGTCCCCTTGTGGTCAAGTGCGGCATTGCGCCCTTGCGTCACTTTGCATCTGACTAAACGTGGGACCTGGAGATTGGAACCACTGGAGATTGGAACCAGCGTTCTTAGGCTTAGGAGGCAGGCGCCTTAACCCCTAAGCCATCTCTCCAGCCCAGGAAACACTTTTTAAAAAAAAAAAAAAAATCATTTTTATTAGCCAGGCGTGGTGGTGCATGCCTTTAATCCCAGCACTTGGGAGGCAGAGGTAGGAGGATCACTATGAGTTCCAGACCACCCAGAGACTACATAGTGAATTCCAGGTCAGCCTGAGCTAAAAAAACAAAACAAAACAACACACACACACACACACACACACACACACACACACACACACACACACTGTATTCATTAGAGAGAGAGAAAGAGGCAGATATATAGAGAATGGGCATGCCTCTGCAAATGGACTCCAGATGCATCTACCACCTTGTGCGTCTGACTTATGTGGATCTTGGGGAAGTGAACCTGGGTCCTTTGGCTTTTCAGGCAAGTGCCTTAATGGCTAAGCCATCTGTCCAGCTCCAAGGAAATACTTTTAACCGTATCCACAGTGACAGGTGTCCATCCGTTTGGCAAAAATCATTTGGTGACTGTAAGTGTATAGTTAAAGTGCACAGCTGGTCCCAGAGCGAGATATCGCTCCGCTGGCCGGCAGCAGCTTCCCAGAACAGCAACACTCCAGTGGGCTGTTTCTAGGAATGACAAGGCCACTACATACAAGTCATGCTGGCAGTATCCTTGACAGAGTGTAGCAATTATTGGCTCCCAGAAGCCAGACTTCTGGGACCCTGAGCTCTGAGTGTCGGTAAAGAACCCGAGGGAAGGTCAAGGGTGGACAGAAAACCCCTTCTCTCTGATGGACCCGGGTGCTTGATTGCTTTCTTGTGTACACCCTTGAGGCTGTGCCTTTATGGGAGAGTGGTGTTCCCATTTTTTTCGGTGTTCTCATTTTTTTTTGGAGTCAGAGAGAGAGAGAGAGAGAGAGAGAGGGAGAGAGGGAGAGGAAGCGGGAGAGGGGGACAGATAGAGATGGGCTCGCCAGCAGCCTCTCAGCCACTGTGAATGAATTCCAGATGCATGCACCCCCTTGTGGTCAAGTGCGGCATTGGGCCCTTCTGTCACTTTGCTAAACGTGGGACCTGGAGATTTGAACGGGCGTTCTTAGGCTTAGCAAGCAGGTGCCTTAACTGCTAAACCATCTCTCCAGCCCTGTTCTCATTTAAAAAAATATTTTTATTTATTTATTTGATGGGGTGGGGGAGAGAATGGGTGCTCTAGGGCCTCTAACCATTGCAAATGAACTCCAGATGTGTGTGCCCCCTTGTGCATCTGGCTAACGTGGGTCCTGGGGAATTGGCTGGGTCCTGGGTCCTTTGGCTTTACAGGCAAGCACCCTAACCGCTAAGGCGTCTCTCCAGCCCGGTGTTCTCATTTCATATCTTGCTCTCTCTTTTCTTCCTGTGCTCTGAGCTGAGAAAGGAGCCTCTTCCTCACTTACACATGCTGTCTCAGTAAAGATGTCTTCAAGATGCAGGTGATGGGGAGTGCTGAGGAGCTCGGATGGCCTCACGCGTGAAGAGAGCTCTGTTCCTCAAGAAGAACAGAGGGGATTTTTGGAAGTAGCAAGCTTAAATCAAAAGCCCCCATCATCTGGACCGGAGAGATGGCTTGGTGGTTAAGGCACTTGCATGTAAAGCCTAAGGACCCATGTTTGACTCCCCAGATCCCACGTAAGCCAGATGCACAAAGGTGAGGCAAGCGCAAGGTTGCACATGCCCACTAGGTGGCATAAACTTTTGGAGTTTGATTGCAGTGGCTGAGACCCTGGTGTACCAATTCTTTCTTTCTTTTTCTTTCTTTCTTTCTTTCTTTCTTTCTTTCTTTCTCTCTCTCTCTCTCTCTCTCTCTCTCTCTCTCTCTCTAAAAAAAAAAAAAATCCATCGTCTGGAAGCACACCAATAAAGCTCCTTTACTGTGTATTTTAATTCTTTTTAAAGTTAATTTTTATTTATTTTAAAAATTAATATAAAAAGTGTAACAGGTTTCCTTATGGAATTTTCTAATTCCATAAGGAAATAATTTTCAAGAATTTTCATAATTTTCAATAATTTTCATTGAGCATTTTGCCCCTCCGTCTCCCTTCTCTGCTGTACCATTCCACTTGCATATCCTGTGGCTCCCTACCCCTTCCTTAAGATCTCTTTTTCTCCTTTTCTGGGCCCCTTTGACTTTCATGACCTAAACCCCACACTCACACCCACAGAGATATACATATGAAAGAAGCTACTGTCCATGTATGAGAGAACACCTGGCCTTTGTCTTTCTAGACTTGTTGCATTTCTTAGTATAATATGTTTTAGCATCATCTACTTTGCTAACATTTCCATAGTTTCGTTCGCCTTTATGGCTGAATAAAACTCCATCGTGTATATGTACCGCATGTTTATTGTCCATCCATCAGTTGGTAAGCATCTGCTTGATTCCGTTCTCCTGCCGCCACACCCCCACGGATGCACAAGTCTGTGTGTGGCAGAGTGTAGAATATTCCCAGGAGTGCTGTAGCGGGTCATACGAGAGTTTTATTTTTAGCATTTTGAGAAACCTCCACACCGACTTCCATAATGGCAACACCGGTTTGCAATACTAAGGGATTTTCTTCCCCCGCACCCTCACCAGCATTGTCTGTCTCCTGGATGATAACCATTCTGACCGAGGGAGATGCAATCTCAAAGCTGTTTTAATTTGCATTTCCCTGGTGGCTAAGGATGTCGAACACTTTTTAAATTTTTTTTTAAAAATTGTTTATTTATTTACTTGAGAGAAAGAGAGGCAGAGAGAAGGGGGGGGGAGAGAATGGGTGCAACAGGGTATACAGCCATTTTAAACAAACTCCAGATGCATGCACCTTGAGCATCTGGCTTATTTAAGTCCTGGGGAATCGAACCTGAGTACCTGAGTCCTTTGGCTTTGCAGGCAAGCACCTTAACTGCTACGCCATCTCTCCAGTCCTTCAAACACTTTTAAAATGAGTATTAGCCATTTGTGTTTCTTCTTTTGAGAAGTGTCTAGTCAGCCTATTTATTGATTGGCACTTTTTTGGTGTGTGTTTCATTTTTGCAGTTCTGTATCTAGATACCAACCCCTCTGTGTGAGGTGTGGCTGCTAAGATTTTCCCCCATTCTATATAAGCTTTCTCTTCATTATGCCCATAGTTTGCTTTGCAGAAGCCTTTGGATTTCGTGTCAATTCTTAGGGCTATTTCTTATGCTATTGCACCTCTATTCAGACAGTTCTTGTCTCTCTCTCTCTCTCTCTATATATATATATATATGTATATATTGGTTTTTCGAGGTAGGGTTTCACTCTAGTCCAGCCTGATCTGGAATTCACTATGTAGTCTCAGGCTGGCCTCGGACTCACAGCAATCCTCCTACTGCTGCCTCCTGAGTGCTGGGATGAAAAGCGTACGCCGTAACTCTCGACCTTGCCTGTATTTTGATTCTTAAAAATATATTTTTCCATACTGTCACTAGTTTAAATGACATGCATGCATGTATGTATGTGTGTATTTTTTTTTTTTTTTGGTTTTTTGAGGTAGGGTTTCACTCTGGTCCAGGCTGACCTGGAATTAACTATGTAGTCTCAGGGTGGCCTTGAACTCTCGGCGATCCTCCTACCTCTGCCTCCCGAGTGCTGGGATTAAAGGCGTGCGCCACCACGCCCGGCTATGTGTGTATTTTTAATGTATGCATACACATATGTGTTGGGTGTATCTGAATATTTTCTCCTTTTTAAAAATATATTTAATTTATTTGAAAGAAAGAAAGAGGCAGAGAGAGAGAGCACAAATGGGCGCCCCAGGGCTTCCATCCACTGCAAACGCACTCCAGATGCATGCACCCATTTGTGCATCTGGTTTACATGGGTCCTGGAGAATCAAACCGAGATCCTTTGGCTTTGCAGGCAAACGCCTTAACCACTAAGCCATCTCTCCAGCCCCTGTTTTCTCCTTTTGATTGGCAGGGACTCCAGCCCGCAGAATGGTGTCACCCATATTTAGAGTGGGTCTTCCCATCTCAGTTAACCCAGCCTAGCAACTCCCTCACAGACATGCCCAGAGGTTTGTCTCTCAGGTGATCCTGTCACATTACCAATCAGTGTTAACCCTCACAATAAACTTTTCATGATGTCTTATGATCTTTTGACAGATATTTGATTATAGCAGGACATCAGTTTAAAGCATACTTTGCAGTAAAACGTGAAAACTTGAGGCTAGGGAAGTGGCTTAAAAACAAGTGTGAGGTCCAGTGTTTGGATTTGCAGCCCCCACATCAATGCTGGGTGGGGGGTTATGGCCTGCTTGTAATCCCAGGGCTCTGGAGAGGAAGATGGAGCCTGGTAGGGGGTGGGGAGGGTGGTGGTCCTCTGGCTAGCCAGTCTGTTCAGATTGGAGAGCTCTGGGGTCATGTGAGCAAATTTGCCTCAGTAAATAAAGGGGAGGGTGATCAAACACCAATTCCAACCTCTGGCTTCCAAATGCATGCACACACACCCACGTGCACTGCACTAACACATGTGTGTGCCCGCACATATGTGACCACACACACAAACTCACATGCACACCACACACAAACACGTGCAAAAAAAAAAAGAGAGAAACAAATGGAACCTAGAATTTATAAGACCCTGGGTTTGATCCACAACATATAATTAAATAATATATAAGTAAATAATAAATAAAACAGAAACTTAATGTTTAAAATGTTTATATTTAAGTGTAACGCTGTTATAATTTTCTTTCTTTTCTTTTTTTTTTTTTTTTTTTTTTTGGAGAGAGGCAGAGAGACAGAGAGAGAGGGAGAGGAAGACAGATAGAGATGGGCACGCCAGCAGCCTCTCAGCTGCTGTGAACGTAATACAGGTGTGTGCGCCCCCTTGTGGTGAAGTGCGGCATTGCGCCCTTGCGTCACTTTGCATCTGGCTAAATGTGGGACCTGGAGATTGGAACTGCTGGAGATTGGAACCAGCGTTCTTAGGCTTAGGAGGCAGGCACCTTAACTGCTAAGCCATCTCTCCAGCCCTGTTATAATTTTCTAAACGATGAATTAACATTTGGCGGCATCAAGAAATCAAGGCGTACACATTTCCAGGCAAGCTGATATTAACGTGACTATTGTGGGGCCTGATCAGGACAAACTAAAGACTGGGTTTCGCCATTTTTCTTTGTAGCTATTGTTCCTGACATAGACGAGATCGCAGCGCAGGCAGAAACCATGTTTGCCGGAAGGTGAGGCAGCTCCTTCTGTCTTTCTCTTGCTTGTGAAGTGGTTTTAGCTAGAGTTTCCCTGACAGTTTGTTATTCTGCAGCTGCCTTCGTGCTGTTAGCCCTCCATTGTCACTCACATAATTTCTGGCCAAAATGAAGCTGTTAATTTAAAGAAAATGGCATAACTTTTCCGTAGGTCAGGTTAAAAAGGTGGTAAGAGAAATGGAATATGTGTATTGAACCTTTCCCTGAATTCTTTGCTTTTCTTTCCCAAAATACTGGCAGTGCATGCATGCTCTTTAACTCCTCTGATACAAACATCATTGTATCTTACAAAACATAGCTTCCCTGGATCGCGGGTATTGGAAGCAAGAAAGTAGCTTCTTTTAATGTTATCATTAACTCTGGGTGTGCAGAATGAAGCTATCTTTGGCCTCTTGGAAGGATCTGTGATTAAGGAAACAAGTTCAGTTTCGTGGCTGCTCTTATTTTCTGCAATTACAGTTGTAAAGCTTTTTCTGTCTCTGAAATGAACTAAGGGCAGTAAACATGAAAGAAAAGTACAATATCTAAGCTAAAATGACGAAGATTCTGTTCCTTTTTGTTACAGACTTGACATGGGGAGTTAAATAAAGTCTATACAAAGGGTTTTGATACTTTCTACCCTCTATTTTCACTTTTTTTTTTTTTAGAAGCAGGGTCTCACTCTAGCCTAGGCTGACCTGGAACTCACTTGGTCGCTCAGGATGGCCTTGAACTCATAGCAGTGTTCCTACCTCAGCCTCCCGGGATGCTGGGATTAAGGACATGTGCCACCATTCCCAACTGCCCCTCCCTTTCAAAGAAAGACAAACAAGAATTGAGAATTAACAGAACCAAGATGGCTCTATCTATTTCTATATCTGTCTATCTGTGTGTCTATCAATCATCCATCTATCATCTATGTATGTATGTATGTATGTATGTATGTATCTATCATCTATCTATCTATCTATCTATCTATCTATCTATCTATCTATTTATCTAATATCATCTATCTATCTATCTATCTTATATCATCTATCTATCTATCTATCTATCTATCTATCTATCTATCTATCTATCTATCTATCTATCTTATATCATCTATCTATCTATCTATCTATCTATCTATCTATCTATCTATCTATCTTATATCATCTATCTATCTATCTATCTATCTATCTATCTATCTATCTATCTATCTATCGTCTCTCATAGCTATGCACGAGGTCTGTGCAATTCCACTCTATAAAATCTTCACAATGATGAAATCCCCTCTGTCTTTATCAGCACAGGCCTACTGATGGACATTTTGCGTGACACGGAGTCACTGTGCCAAGCACACAGCCTCTCTTTGGATGGGCGTGCATTAGTGACTGTCCCTTCCCACTCTGGTGACAGTGACATATTCACGGACTGTCTAATCCCACCTGTCACGTGGCGATCTCTCAGGCTCTGGGGAGAACCAGTCAGTGCTTGACATTCTCTATAAATACTTTTGGAGATTACTGGAGGAAGGGAAGCTGCGGGAGGATGAAGGGGAAGGGAGCGCAATGAGAGACAAATGTGAAAAAGAAAAAATATATATCATAATGACATCCATTAATTTATATGCTAATTGAGAGAACTATAAAAACTATGCTTTTGGGCTGAGTCAAGCACACGCCTCTTGCCTTGGTGCTAACTCTTCCCTGTTTGCGAGGAACCTCTGTCCTTGTGGCGGCTTCCTCGTCCATTATCCAAGGGAATGAAAGTCAAAATTTCTTCCCTTTCCCTTCCCAATGTGGCAGAACAATCGTAACTCTGACGAGCACAGGATGTGATGAGACTGTAACACTAAGATTATTTCTAGAAAGGAGAAGAACCCGGTTCAACTGGATGACGAGGGTGGCCGGACGTTCCTGCGGGTCCTTATCCACCTGATCATGCACGACTACGCCCCGCTGCTGTCGGGGGCCCTGGAGCTCTTGTTCAAGCACTTCAGCCAGAGGGCCGAGGTGCTGCAGGCCTTTAAGCAGGTGAGACTGGGGCAGGGGCCTCGGGGGAAGAGTGCCGGCTTAGTGTCGCAAGGCCTGGGCTTCATCCCCACTCCGCACACAAGAAAGCAAGCGGAATTGAGTGGCCATCAAGCTCTGAAAGTGTTGTCTCTAACACTCACCCTGACTGAATGATTATGGAGTTGATGCTGGGTGGTTTTCCATGGGGACTCTTTTTTTTTTTTCTGTGAGGCAAGCCCAGGAGACTGAACTTTTCTTTATGAGAGAGAGAGAGACAAGAGAGAGAGAGAGAGAGAGGACCAGCGTGCCAGGGCCTCCGGCCACTGTAATTGAATACCATACACATGCGCCACCTTGTGCACATATATGACCTTGCAAGCTTGGGACACCTTGTATATCTGGCTTATGTGGGACCTGGAGAATCAAACGTGGTTTCTCAGGCTTCGCAGGCAAGTGCCTTAACCACTAATCTGTCTCTGTAGCCTTTTCTTTTCTTTTCTTTTCTTTTCTTTTCTTTTCTTTTCTTTTCTTTTCTTTTCTTTTCTTTTCTTTTCTTTTCTTTTCTTCTTTTCTCTTCTCTTCTCTTCTCTTCTCTTCTCTTCTCTTCTCTTCTCTTCTCTTCTCTTCTCTTCTTTGTCCTCCCCTCCCCTCCCCTCCCCTCCCCTCCCCTCTCCTCTCCTTTCCTTTCCTTGTCTTTACAATTCATTGTCTCACTCTAGCATAGGCAAGCTTGGAGCTCCTTTTGGCACTCCTCCTGTGCCAGCTGGTATTACAGAAGTGAGCCCACGTGCCTCGCTTGACAAGTTCTTCTTTAAAATATTTTTTAAAAAATTATCGTGAGAGGAGAAAAGAGAGGGAGAAAAAGAGAGTACATTTTGCCACTGCAAATGAACTCCAGATGCATGTACTACTTTGTTCATCTGGCTTTATATGACTACTGTGGCATTGAACCTGGGCTGGTCGGCTTTGCAAGCAAGTGTCTTTACTGTTGGCCTATCACCCCAAGTCCATGTTCTTTTTTTAACATATTATTTATTTATTTATTTATTTGAGAGAGAGAAAGAGGGAGAAAGAGAGGGAGAGACAGAGACATTGAATGAGCATGTCAGGGCCTCCAGCCACTGCAAACGAACTCCAGATTCATGTGCCCCTTTGTGCATCTGGCTTACGTGGGTCCTGGAGAGTCAAGCCAGGATCCTTTGGCTTTGCAGGCAAACACCTTAACTGCTAAGCCATCTTTCCAGCCCCCCCCCCCGAATTTTTTGGAGATAGGATCTTGCTCTAGCCCAGGCTGACCTGGAACTCACCATGTAGTTTCAGGCTGGCCTCAAACTTACAGCATGTACCACCATGCCCAGCCGAGAGAAAGAATTGGTGCTGCAAACAAACTCCAGACATGGGTACTGGTCATTAGGCTTTATGGGAAAGCACCTTAACCTTAACTGTTGAACTCTCTCTCTGGCCTTCACGTTCTGTTTTTAAAGATATGGGCTGGAGGGATGGCTTAGCGGTTAAGGCATTTGCCTGCAAAGCTAAAGGACCCTGGCTCGATTCCCCAGGACCCACGTAAGCCAGATGCACAAGGTGGCGCATGCATCTGGAGTTCGTTTGTAGTGGCTAGAAGCCTTGGTGCGCCCATTCTCTCTCTCTCTGCCTCTTTCCCTCTCTCAAATAAATAGATAATAATAATAATAAAAAGATAGATGTGGCCTTATCTATGTTACAACATGATCTGTGTTAGAATGAATTCCCACAGACAATCTTCAGATAATATCTTTAATAAAAATGGCAGACACTAAGATTTAGGAAGGCACTGGGAACAATCACATGTTAGGAATTTTGTTGACACTGTTATTAAGTTTTGTCCTTAAATTTTACTGACCTATTATAGGTATGACAAACAGTCATTCTGAAATAAATAATTTTATGATTGAAAAGTGCTTAAATCCCAAAAGAGAGCTGTGTGGGATTTGATGTTTTTTCTTCATGGTCTTTGAATAGCACATTAACCTTGCAATTGCTTCACTGATATTTCATGCAGTGAATGGCGGGTAGATCTTCATTAGAACGTTTTGCAAGAGTTGCTAATGAACATGAAATAACTGAAAGGCAGCCGTATAAACCCATTTGTAGATACACATGTGTATGTCACGTCATACATATAAATTATAAGGTGAAGTTTAGTTTGTACCAATGCTTTCTTCCACGTATTTTTGTTTTTATTTTCAAACAGACAGATACAGTCTCAGAAAAATTAACAGGAGCCATGAAACTAGAGTTGACTATCATTTTTTTTTTTTTTTGTTTTGTTTTGTTTTGACGTAGGGTCTCACTCTAGCCCAGGCTGACCTTGAATGCACTATGTACTCTCAGGGTGGCCTCAAACTCATGGTGAGCCACTGCAAACAAACAAACTACAGACGCACATGCTACTTTATGCTTCCGGCTGTACGTGGGTACTGGGGAATCAAACCCTGGTTGGTAGGTTTGCAGGCAAGCATCTCATTCTCTGAGCCATCTCTCCAGCCTAGTACTTTGAAAAGTTTTGACAGGGCCCACATTTAAAAATAAAAGGAAGGGCTGGGGATGACTCAGTAGTGGCTCCCAGGACCCACATGATGTGGACACGTGTGTAATCCAACCATGAGTTGAGAAGAGAGGCGGAGACAGGAGAATGTGTCAGCAGCTCACCCACCAGCTAAGCCTGGCAACCATCGTGGTGAACAGTGAGAGGCTCTGCCTCAAGTGAGGAAGAGGGTTAAGACACCACGACACGCGTGTGCCTGCACTAACACACACGAATACACACAGCCCCCGAAATAAATTAACTTCCTTTTTACACATGGGTTCATTGATTGCCTTAGGTAAGTTTTTATGGTTGATATGCATCTAATGTATTCGTAAATGTTCTAGAAACACAAGACAGGACTTTAGATGTCCAGGAGGCTGCATGAGGATACTAAGTGCTGAGTGAAATCCTTTCATGTTCAGGTGCAGTTACTGGTGTCCAGCCAGGATGTAGACAACTACAAGCAAATCAAGGCTGACCTTGACCAACTTCGGCTGACTGTAGAAAAATCCGAGTTGTGGGTGGAGAAGAACAGCAGCTATGAGAATGGAGAAGTGGGCGAGAGTCAAGTCAAAGGAGGTGAAGAACCAAACGAGGTGGGTGACAAGACCCTCTGTGAAGCAATCCTGACAGTGCTTCATTTATTTTGTACTTTCGAGCGAGTGAGAGAGAATTGGTGCGCCAGGGCCTCAGCCACTGCAATCGAACTCCAGACGCTTGCACCACCTAGTGGGCATGTGCGACCTTGCGCTTGCCTCACCTTTGTGCGTCTGGCTTACATGGGATCTGGAGAGTTGAACGTGGGTCCTTAGGCTTTGCAGGCTGCAGGCAAGTGCCTTAACTGCTGAGCCATCTCTCCAGCCCCCTGAAAATAAAGTCAGTTATATCACCACAATTGTTGATAAGGGAAAAACTACCAGAGGTACAGAACACTATTTATACTTGTTATATTAATAAATTCCTAAACACATTTCTTGCCTAATTCTAGTCCCTGACCTCACCTGTCTGTGAATCCTGTAATCCAGGAATCAGGATATAGCAAGAAAAGGGAAGAAAGTCCCTGAGGTTATGCTGAGACTTGTGGACACACACACACACACACACACACACACGCACGCACACACACACACACGGAGGAATTTTTATTGTCACCACTCACTGTGGTGACTTCCTGACAGTCTGTAAACCATATCTTTCGTTATGGCATGTCCTTATACAATTATATAAAAATATCCACATGGAAGGATGTGCTTTATTGATGACATGAAAATTCCAATAATCTATATTTGAGTGACATTCAGTCAGGTGGTACTCTATCTTCTGTTGTATTTGTTTTAGGTTTTTTTTTTTTTTTTTTTTTTTTTTTTAGGTAGGGTCTAGCCCAGGCTGACCTGGAATTCACTATGTCATCTCAGGCTGGCCTTGAACTCACCACGGGCGATCCTCCTACCCCTGCCTCCCGAGTGCTGGGGTTAAAGGCGTGCGCTACCACGCCCGGCTTTTGTTTTAGTTTTTAGTGAATTGATTAGTTGATCTTTTCCTGTTTTCCTGGATGCTTGCTTTCTAAACTGTGTTTTAGTGGGTGACGCTCACATAAAAGGTAGCCATTACCAGTCACGAGCAGTAGTCCATGAAGCTTCTCAAAGGCCTGCCTGCTGCTCACTTTGGTTGTCTTTAATCTGCAGGAAGCTACACTAAGTAGACAGTCTGCCTACTGGGCTCTTGTGTTTGTGGAAGTGCTCAGGATTCTGGGGGCAATTAACTTGGTGGGCTACTCTTTCTTATCTGTCTTAGGGCTACCAGTTATTTTTAAGAAAATGCTGATTTTATTTTTGGGAACTTTTCCTGTGATTTTATAATGTGTTAATAATGGAATATAGAATTTCAGTTCCATGATATTTTTTTTTGACCAATTTGTGTTGGGAATAGAGTTTTCCACAAAACATTTATGAAAAGAGAAACAATTTTATTTATTTAGTACTTTCTACATTGACATCATAGGGCAGATTTTTTTTTTATTTTTAGAGAGAGAAAGCGCGCACATGTGCGTATGTGAGAGAGAATGAATTGGCTCCCCAGGACCCCAGCCACTGCAATCAAAGTCTAGACACTTGCGCCACCTAGTGGGCATGTGCAACCTTGCGCTTGCCTCACCTTTGTACGTCTGGTTTACGTGGGCTCTGGAGAGTCAAACATGGGTCTTTAGGCTTTGCAGGCAAGTGCCTTAACCGTTGAGCCATTGCTCCAGCCCAGGGCAGATGTTTTCATGTGTGGAATCTGTTTTTAAGTGTCACAACAAACTTTGTTAAAGAAACTGAAGCTTGTGGACTGTAAGGACATCTTCAGTCACTGACCACCGTGACTCAACCAACATGTGGACAATAATGTCCTGATTCATGTGTGTGTGTGTGTGTGTGTGTGTGTGTGTGTGTGTGTACGCCTGCACACATGTGTGCACATGCATGTGGAGGCTAGAAGACCATCTTGAGTGTTGTTCATCACCATCCACTTTTTTCGAGATAAGATCTCTTGTTGGCTAGTGTAGTAGACAGCTCCACAATGCTGAGATGGGCGGCCAACCAAACAGATTTATGAGAGGAAGGGACTTATTTTAAGCTTTGCAGCTCCAGAGGAAGTTCCATCAATGGCAGAAGAAGCTGGCTCCCATTCACAAGATCCAAGCAGTGAGAGAAAAACCACCACCAGCCAGCAAACACCAAAAACCAGCAAGCAGGGATACTGCCAGAGTTAAATCTGCTCTGCACACCTTTGGATGGGATCAGATCTGTCCCCAAGCAAACCTATGTTTACATGGCTTCTAGGGAATCTAGTGTTGTTTCTGTTTTCACAAAAAAATAAGTCGGGGCTGGAGAGATGGCTTAGTGGTTAAGCACTTGCCTGTGAAGCCCAAGGACCCTGGTTGGAGGCTTGATTCCCCAGGACCTACGTAAGCCAGATGCACAAGGGGGCGCATGCATCTGGAGGTCATTTGCAGTGGCTGGAGGCCCTGGCATGCCCATTCTTTCTCTCTACCTGCCTATTTCTGTATCTCTCTCTCTCAAATAAATAAATAAAAAATATTTAGAAAAAAGTCTTTTCATTACATGAAAATATAGAACAGCCTTAACCTTAGTGCACTGTGCTCCTGGTCAAGATTTACAAAGAGAAGGTGTCAGTCACTGCTTTGCCTGTCGGCTCACTGAGGGAAGGTGGGGAAAGAGCTCCAGTACGGTGTGATCTTCGGAGCCTCTCGAGCACTTTGCATGTATGTAAGAAAGGAGGGAGCAAGTGTTTTCACTGAGGAGATCCTAAAGACAGAACTGCATGACATGTGCGTGACACAAATCATTTTATTTCTTTCTTTGCCTTTTTTTAAAAAATACTTATTTCTATTTATTTATTTGAGACAGAGAGCGAGAGTGAGAGAGAGAGAGAATGGGTGCACCAGGGCCTCCAGCCACTGCAAACGAACTCCAGATGCATGCGCCACCTTGTGCATCTGGCTTACGTGGGATCTGGAGAATCAAACCTGGGTCCTTAGGCTGCGCGGGCAAGCACCTTAACCGCTAAGCCATCTCTCCAGCCCATCAACCCATTTTTTAGGGGATTCACATTAGTAGCAGTTTGTCGAGCTGGTATTTATATGTCGAGTTCTGGTTTGATCAGTTCAGGAAGGGAGGAAGTTGCTTGGCTTGAGGAGTTGAATGTCTGGACAGTCTGGAGGGTGATGACAGTCTGGAGGGTGGCAGTCTGGAGGGTGACAGTCTGGAGGGTCAGTCTCCAGCAGTCCAGGGTCAACAGTCTGGAGGGTTTTCTGGAGGGTGATGACAGTCTGGAGGGTGACAGTCTGGAGGGTGATGACAGTCTGGAGGGTGGCAGTCTGGAGGGTGGCAGTCTGGAGGGTGACAGTCTGGAGGGTGATGACAGTCTGGAGGGTGGCAGTCTGGAGGGTGACAGTCTGGAGGGTGGCAGTCTGGAGGGTGACAGTCTGGAGGGTGGCAGTCTGGAGGGTGGCAGTCTGGAGGGTGACAGTCTGGAGGGTGACAAGGGTGTCTGGAGGGTGGCAGTCTGGAGGGTGGCAGTCTGGAGGGTGACAGTCTGGGGGTGACAGTCTGGAGGGTGCAGTCTGGCAGTCTGGGGTGGTGACAGTCTGACAGTCTGGAGGGTGACAGTCTGGGGGGTGACGACAGTCTGGAGGGTGACAGTCTGGAGGGTGACAGTCTGGAGGGTGACAGTCTGGAGGGTGGCAGTCTGAAGGGTGACAGTCTGGAGGGTGACAGTCTGGAGGGTGGCAGTCTGGAGGGTGACAGTCTGGAGGGTGACAGTCTGGAGGGTGGCAGTCTGGAGGGTGACAGTCTGGAGGGTGACAGTCTGGAGGGTGACAGTCTGGAGGGTGGCAGTCTGGAGGGTGGCAGTCTGGAGGGTGACAGTCTGGAGGGTGGCAGTCTGGAGGTGGCCCTTGGATTACTGACATCAAGGTCCAGTAATCACGGTCTCAGTCTGACAAAGCTTCCATTGCTGCTTCTGCCACCACCGACTCACTCTGGAAAAGACTGGGACAAGATAACGGTGTGGGCCTCACCATCTCCAGGAGATGCCCTTTAATTTCCTTCTGGCAGCCACGTTCTACTCAAGTCCATGTCGTTGGCAGAGGCTGAACTGAATCCTCTAGAAATGAGCTGTGTTGTCCACACGTGGTACAGCTCCATCTCTATGAATTCATCGGCCGTTGACACCTTGCCTTCTTTAGTTTTACCTGTTTTAGTTCTCACCTTCTTTAGTGTTTTTTTTTTTTTTTTTTTTTTTTTTTTGGTTTTTGAGGTAGGGTCTCTCTCTAGCCCAGGGTGACCTGGAATTCACTATGTAGTCTCAGGGTGGCCTCAAACCCACGGTGATCCTCCTACCTCTGCCTCCCAAGTGCTGGGATTAAAGGCGTGTGCCACCACACCTGGCTCTTTAGTTTTAATACTTAGGTGTGTTTGATGCATCATCCCTGGTGTGGTTTTCTTTCTTTTTCTTAAAAAAAATTATTTATTTATTTGGGGGAGAGAGAATGAGCGCACCAGGGCTTCCCCCCCTGCAAATGAACTCTAGATGCATGTGCTACCTTGTGCATCTGGCTTATGTGGGTCCTGGGGAATCAAACCAAGGTCCTTTGGCTTTGCAGACAAATACCTTAACCGCTAAGCCATCTCTCCAGCCACCCCCCAGTGTGATCTTCATTCATTACATTACAGGTGTCAAGCATGTTTAAGCATGTTTATTTGCTGCTTATCTTTGCCTTCCAGTTGAGATCAAACCAAATTCTGGGGCTGGAGATATCATTTGCCTGGAAAACGTAACGACCCCACTTCAATTTCCCAAATAAAGGCAGATGCACAAAGTGGCTCATGCATTTGAAGTTCATTTGTACTTCTGGAGGCCCTGGTGTGCCCATTTTCTCTCTATCTGTCTCTTTGATTCTCTGTCTCTCTCTGCTTGCAAATAAATAAAAAAATATTTAAAAAAACCTAAGGCCAGGCTTGGTGGTGCATGCCTTTAATCCCAGCACTCGGGAGGCAGAAGTAGGAGGATTGCCATGAGTTCAAGTCCACCCTGAGACTATATAGTGAATTACAGGTCAGCCTGGGCTAGAGTGAGACCCTACTTCAAAAACACTGAAAACGAAAAACGAAAAACCTACGTTCTGTACTGGGAGGCAGTTAGGTCCTTCCTGCCGATTCTGCATACTTGTTAAAGTATCTTCTGACTTCGCAATATGGTGATGCTGGAAGTTCAGCTGTGAACGGAACTTTGCACCTGTTGCTTCTTCTTGCTTCATTGTGTTTTCAGGATTTCCCAGTACAGTGGTAAGTAGATGCGGTGGTAACAGACATTCATGTCTCGTTCCTTATTGAACATGGTGCTCACTGTACTTTTAAAATTTTTTTATTTTTTTAAATTATTTTTATTTTTTTTGGAGAGAGACAGAGAGAGAGGGAGGAGGAGACAGATATATCTGAGATGGGCGCGCCAGCAGTGTCTCAGCTGCTGTGAACGAAATCCAGGTGTGTGCGCCCCCTTGTGGTCAAGTGCAGCATTGCGCCCTTGCGTCACTTTGCATCTGGCTAAACGTGGGACCTGGAGATTGGAACTGCTGGAGATTGGAACCAGCGTTCTTAGGCTTAGGAGGCAGGCACTTTAACCACTAAGCCATCTCTCCAGCCCCTGTACTTTTTTATACATATCCTTTACCAAGAATGGACATGCCAGGGCCTTTTGCCCCTGCAAATGAACTACAGACGCATGATTCACCCTGTGAATCTGTCTTTACGTGGGTACTAGGGAATTGAACCGGGGCCACCAGACTTTGCAAGCAAGTGCCTTTAATCACTGACCAATTTCTCCAGCCTATTATTCTCTTTTTTATTATTTAATATTATTTATTTATTAATTTATTTGAGAAGGAGAGAGAGAGAGAGAGAGAGGAAGGAGAGAAAGAGAAAGAAAATTGGGCATGTCAGGGCCTGTAGCCGTTGCAAACGAACTCCAGATGCATGTGCCACCTTGTGCGTCTGGCTTATGTGGGTTGTGGGGAATTGAATCTGGCTCTTTTGGCTTTGCCAGCAAGCACCTTAACCACTAAGTCATCTCTCCAGCTGCCCCTCCAACACTCTCTTTTAAATTTCTACTTCCTTCACACAGAATTTCCACTCTTCATATGATTATCTAGTATCTCCTTTCTTTTATATAGCTCAGTCTTGCCAGAGTTTTTTTGTGACATAGTCATCTTAGAAAAAGATTTATTTATTTATTTATTTGAGAAAGAGTGAGAGAGTGAGAGAGAGAGAGAGAGAGAGAGGCAGATAGAGAGAAAGAAAAAATGGGCACGTCAGGCCTCTAGCCACTGCAAACGAACTCCAGATGCATGTGCCCCTTGTGCATCTGGCTTATGTGGGTCCTGGGGAATTGAACCCAGATCCTTAGGCTTCGCAGGCAAATGCCTTAACTGCTAAACCATTTCTGAATTTGCTTTTGTTTCTGCTGACATTCTGGATTTGTTTTTATTTTAGCATATTGTACTATCCTCTAACTTTTTATGTTGACAAATTTTTCAGAATATTTTTTAGAGGAAGCCTTTCTTTTCTTTTTTTCTGATATTTTATTTTTTATTTATTTGATAAAGAGGGAGGAGAGAGAGAGAAAGGGGAAAGAGAGAGAAAAGAAAGAGAGAGCATATATGTGTGCCAGGGATCCACAGTCCCAAAATTTTGACAGATGTTCTTTTCTTCTTATTGCTCAATATTGGGTGTTTTAAAATTTCCATTATGACTTAATCTTTGGCTCAGAATTTTCACATGTCTAGGCAAAAATTTGCCCTTTAAAAGTTGAAGTTGAGGGGTTGGGAAGATGGCTCGTTGGTACAGTGCTTACTGTGCAGATGTAGGGGCCTGAGTTCGTATCCCAAGCACCCACATCAAAGCAGGACATTATGTCATCTGCTTGTACTGCCAGTGCTGGAGGGTAGACATGGGAAGATCCCTGGGTCCTGCTGGCTAGCTAGTCCAGCAGAATTGGGAGTGTCAGGCCTGTCTCAAAAAAAAAAAAAAAAAAAAAAAAAGATGGAGAGTAATTGAGGATGACACCTGACATTGAACTCTGGCTTCCACACACACGCACATGCATGAGTACCTGCACACACATGCTCCTGCATACACACAAACATACAAGCCCTGAATTCTTCACTTGTCAGAGTGATTGAAAGGCAGTCATGGGAGTTGACCTAAGAGTTTCTGGGGCAGAGTAATTGTGATTGCCTCTCGCCTGTTTCCAGAGGGCGCTTCCGTTCTGAGCCCACGTTGTCCCCTCACCGCACACCTGTCTGAAGACTTGCATCTTGGGCTTGCTAAGGGCTTCGCTTCTGCAGCTGTGTAGACTGGAGCTCTGATCTGGTTATTTGCCCCCTATAGGTGGAGGGTAGCGGGTGTCTCTGGGAATCGTCCTTCACTTTCTGCAAACCCAGTACGGTGCTCAGGGAACCTGTTCTGCCGTAGATAGGCCCTTGGCAGTTGTCAGCTATTCTCGAGGAAGTCCTCGAGGCGTCTTTGTTTACATGTTGAGGGATGAGCTGGTCCTTGTTAGGTGCTTACATTCTTCGGAACTTATTATGTGCAGTTCTTCTGAGGCTTCGTTCAATGCAGAGAAGATGGCACTTGCTTCTACGAGGCACGTTGGGATGTTACATTCTGTAACAATGTCAAATACAAGGTTTAGGTTTTGGAATTTGGAGATCTCTGTATTAGGGGGAATTTTGGTCTTAAATCTTGAGAATGGAGTTGGCTTCTGTATAGCTCAAGAGTTTCCCTACCTTCAGCTTTGACCTGAGCCAAGGTCAAGACACGTCCTCGTCTTTGCTGGGGCCTCGGTCTTTCCCTGACTAACCGTGGCGTCTTCTTTGATTCTGTTGCCTCTTCGGTTTCTGATTAGACCTTTCCTCTTTTTTTTTTTTTTTTTTATATATTTTGTTTCAATTTATTTATTCATTAGCAATAGACAGAGAGAGAAAGAGGCGTGTGCAAGAGAGAGAGAGAATGGGCACACCAGGGCCTCCAGCCACTGCAAATGAACTCCAGATGCATACACCAACTTGTGCATCTGGCTTACATGGGTCCTGGAGAATTGAACCTTGAACCGGGGTCCTTAGGCTTCACAGGCAAGCGCTTAACCACTGAGCCATCTCTCCAGCCTGACCTTTCTTCTTTCTGAGATCCAGGTTTGGGCTCTTTCTCTCTTCCCTCTCCTGCCCTCCCTCCCTCCTTCCTTCTCCACTTCCCCACCCCGTCTCCTCCTTTCTTCATATAAAAACCCAAATGTCAATTATCTGACATGGACTAAAGCCCACAGAGTCAGCCGAGAATGCAGGGCTTGTTATTGCTCTGAAATTTATATTTTTTTCATGATTTCTGTTTCCCCAATGAAAAGAGATATCTTAAATATTTTATCTGTCACTTTCGTGCAGGAAGGGGTTCTTTCTGAATTTGACTCCAGTGTATTCCGCTGGACAGTGAGCATTTATTTCCTCTGCGTTCTTGGTCCCTGTGTTTGTCCCTCTCACATCGGGGCACTAGTTCTTGGCTTGGAGCTGTGTGGACCACACAGGAGCCTTGACTGGCTGTCACGTTTCTCGAGTGCAGTCTCTTGCCAGCATGCACACCCACTTAAATACTGGCACCTCTCATTTCCATTCTTTAGTTTTCAGCCACTATCCACATTTTTATTTATATCTATTTATTTATTTGACAGAGAGAGAGAGAGAGAGAATGGGTGCATCAGGGCCTCCAGCCACTGCAAACGAACTCCAGACGCACACGCCCCCTTGTGCATCTGGCTAATGTGGGTCCCCTGGGGAATGGAACCTGGGTCCTTTGGCTTTGCAGACAAACGCCTTAACTGCTAATACATCCCTCCAGCCCTTATTTCCATTCTTAAAGTCTGTTATCTAGAATCCATTCTATTGCTCCAGATGTGTCTCTTCTCCAAGGATTGATGCACCGAATGGATACCCCTCAATGTGACACAGTCCTTGATTCCGTACCGAATTGTGGGGTTCAGAAAAGGAAGGGCAAGTTTTTGCCTATGACCATGAAGAAGGGTTTGGTCTAGGCGCAAAGCACAGACCTGTTTTGAAGAATAGACAGGAGCCAGTTATAATACATTCAAGTCAGTAAGCTAATTGTTGTTAAAGTGTCTGGGAAGTGGGAGACCCTGATGTTTTTTGGGTATGGAGTGAGTATATTATCTTGGAGAATTTCATCAGGTAGAAGCCAGAATGGTTCAGAAACACAAACAACAAACAAAGTAGGGACCATTTAGGAGCCTCTTGTACAAATTCAGAGGAGATGTCATGAAACCACGAATGAGGGAGGAGGTGTTAGACATGTGCACAGACAGGCAGATAGAGAAACCAGACTGGTCCGGATTGAGAAATGGGGGCGGTCCATTCGAATGGGTTAATTTAAGGATACATTGTGAGAAACTACCCAGGTCCTAACTTCTGCCCAGTGAGAGGTACATGAGACAGTGAGCCAGCAGCCAAGGACAGCAGTAGTGTGCTGTAAACAGGAGGGGACACGGGGCGGGATCAATGGGAACAGCTGGGAGCAGGCGGCATGGACCATGCACGTAGTCTTCGTGTGATGAGTGAGTGTCTGCAGGGCTGCAGCACAGGCCTTGCATTGTTCCAGAGCATCTCACGATGCGTGAACTTTGTGCTGACGTGACGTCAGAGGACCATAGAGCAGGAACGCCTTTCTTCCTTTGGAAATGAAAAGAAATGTTTTCAACAACATCAAAGCTTTTTTTCTAATTTTATATGGCTGTTACAGTTTATCTTAAATCCACAGTTTAGCTATCCTATGTTTTTGTTAAATTATTTTATTTATTTTTGGAGAGAGGCACAGAGAGAGACAGAGAGGGAGAGGGAGACAGAGATGGGCGTGCCAGCAGTGTCTCAGCTGCTGTGAACAAAATCCAGATGCATGAACCCCCTTGTGGTCAAGTGTGGCATTGCGCCCTTGGCGTCACTTTGCATCTGGCTAAACGTGGGACCTGGAGATTGGAACCGCTGGAGATTGGAACCAGCATTCTTAGGCTTAGCAGGCAGGTGCCTTAACTGCTAAGCCATCTCTCCAGCCCTCTCCTATGTTTATAGTTATAGAATAAGGTCTTTAAGGATTGGGGGGAAAGATTGCATTTGAGGCAAAGCCTGCTATGACCCCTAAGTGCTTCTGTTTGTACAGTGTGTTTTAAATGATGCTTATTTTTAAAAATATGATAAAATACCAGTGCAACTCCTCATCAAAATGACGTTTACTGCAGATGGAAACGAATTTCCCCAATTGAGAGGCTGACGAGATGGCTCAGTGGTTAAAGGCGTTTGTTTGAAAAGCCTGGCAGCCTGGGTTCCATTGAAAAACTGGCCCTTTGGCTGCCAGTGAAAGAAAATTTGCACTGTAACTTGAATGCAAAGCAGGAGGTGGTTGTCAGTATAAACAAAAGTATGAAGGACCAGAGCATTGCCTCCTCATAGCACACACATGGGACATCAAAGTTCCTTCCTCTCTGGTGTAGGTTCTGCATAGTCTATAGGTCCAGAGGGGAATTGAAGTCCATTTTCAGGCACTCAACACATGACAACGTGTGATCCCAAATGACCCCCTGCCCGTAGCTGGTCATGGACAGGGGGCTGGCAGTTCCATCCTTTCTCCTGTCTCTGAGCCCTGGTAGTTATGTCTGTCAGGGTTTCCCTTTATTAAGTGTATCTTCCAGGGCATTGAAAACTCTGTCCCGTCATTCCTGAAAGCTTACAGGCTGGGCTGTCATAAGTTGACTGTGTCAGCAGCATTAGCAGCAATTACTAAGTCATCACATTCAAATATTTGTTCGCTAAATATAGGGTGAGAGATTAACACGCCGTATCTGAGAGGGTTAGGTCAGGGTGGCCCTTCCTGCCCTACCATCTCTTTATTTAAGCTGGGAAGCAGGTCGGCTGGGTGTCCTGGGTTCAGAGAGGAACCCTTGCTCACGTCCTCTGTTTGGGCTAGTCTTGCTGGGAGTTCTGTTTTTATTTAGTCTGTATCTGGCTGTTTGTCCCCCACATTTACTTCTGTATCTGGCTGAGCGCCCACTGTTCACTGAATCTAGATTCACGTCTGCTGGGGTTTTGTTTTCAGTTTTTGTCATTGTTGTATCTTTAGCACAGTGCTTTTCTTTCTTTCTTTGTTTGTTTATTTATTGTTATTTATTTATTTATTGTTTCTTTATTTATTTACTTAAGAGCAACAGACAGAGAGAGAAAGAGGCAGATAGATAGAAAGAAAATGGGCATGCCAGGGCCTCCAGCCACCACAAAAGAACTCCAGATGCATGCGCCACCTTGTGCATCTGGCTTACGTGGGTCCTGGGGAGTCGAGCCTCAAACCAGGGTCCTTAGGCTTCGCAGGCAAGCGCTTAACCACTAAGCCATCTCTCCAGACCCTAGCACAGTGCTTTTTAAGACTTACTTTATTGACAGCTTTTGTTCAGGTACATGATGCATTGTGATCTTAATCACCTCATTACTTTCTCTTTTCTTCCCCTTCCATGGAACCCCTCCTTTTCACCGAGTCTTCTATTTTGATGTCTCTGTGTGTGTTTATGTGACCCCTGAGTCTAGTTAGGGTAGCATGCAAGAGGGTGGGCTGGGTGGGGGGAGGTGCAACCTACAGATACTCATTTCTTTTTTAAAGAAAAGTCTGTATTCTGTTCTCCTTTAATATTTTATTAATTTGAGATCTGGGGGTTAGGCATCCTGTTACCTTCTAGGTATCTTCCAAAATGATTGGTACTTGGCATTACTCATAAGGATGAGAGAAAAACATCACCACTCTGCCAAGAGCTAACGTTCAGTTGCTTGAGTGGTGGGGGCACAGGGGCAGGGACATTTAGTCTGAAGAGCCAACTCCACTACAGTCTGATTGACCAACAAACTGCAAGACTGGCCTTCTGACCTTTCCCCTGTGTTCTGGAGGGATGTGGGCAGGAGGGAAGGAGGGAAGAGCAGCTGGTGGCATCTAAGCTGGAGTGAGTCTGGCTGGTTCATGATGCCACTGACGGGGCTGGAGAACAATTACTCAAAGAAAAGGCCGGACACGGGTGGGGGGTAGTCATGTTTCTGACTGGACAGCGTGGCTAAGGGACGACTGCCTGAAACTGCAGTAGCCTGGGCTGAGCAGAAGACACGCACTGGCTATTTTAATCCTGCAGTGGGCACGCCACACGGCTCTACACAGCAGCATTTAGAAAGTTCTATTTTTAAAGGTCTGTGTGTTCCTGCTTAGCGTAAGTAGCTGGAGCCCCATGAATGGGCACCAATATTTAGCCTGTCATGGAGGCACTCAATTTATGCTCTTAACATTGCTTTTGTTACTGGTACAAGCATTTCCTTCCCCCCTCACATTTTTTTTAATTAAAGGAAAAGGAAACAAAAATGGGAGGAACCTTTCTTTGGAAGTAGAATTCCCTCTTTGTGTCTCTGCTTCCAATAATGCTGGCCCGCCCACTTTCTAGACTCTTGCTGTCTTGTGTCTGAAACTACTGGTTTATGTTTGGGTATATGGGGTAGAATGACAAATATAGTTACACAAGCTTCTTCCCATGTTCCATTAGGAGAAGAAGGTGTCTAGGTGAGAGGCACACGCTTCAAGAAAGCACGCGTATTCTGTGTGCACATGGGCGCTGTGCTTCACCTCGTGCCGTTGTCAGCACCCGCACGCCGGACATGGCTCGGTGTTCAGTTTTTCTGGGCCTTCTCAGCTCTGGGACGTCTCTAATATTTTGCTGTTCGAATAGATGTTGGGCTTGGTGGATTTGGTTATTGACTGTTCTTCACATCGTGTAGAATGTAATGAATGTACTAGGTTTCACTGATCTTTAAACAACTTTATTTTAACTTTTTAAAAATATTTTTATTTTTATTTATTTATTTGAGAGAGGGAAAGAGGCAGAGAGAGAGAGAGAGAGAGAGAGAGAGGAGAGAGAGGAGAGAGAGAGAGAATGGGCATGCCAGGGCCTCCAGACACTGCAAACGAACTCCAGATGCATGCGCCACCTTGTGCATCTGGTTTACGTGGGTCCTGGGGAATCGAACCAGGGTCCTAAGCGCCATCTCTCCAGCCCCTAAACACCTTTATTTAAAGCATTTTCAGAATAAGGAACACAGCTTGACTTTACATGGTCTGCACGTTCCTAAGGTGCCCTGAACATGGCCTTGAACCACCCGGAGGTTCCGTGGGTCAGTGTGTGCTGGACGCTGCTTGCACTGGGTCACTTTCGGAAACTACATGGGGTTGTTTGTTGACTTCTCCAAAGTTGCTTCCTTTTGTTGGCAGCTGGCAATTTTAAATTAAAATTATTATTCTTCATAATTCCTATACTTAATGGGATTTAGCAATTGTCTGATTGTTTCCCTGGGTTGAACTAAAGACAGTTTTTTATAATGTGATACAATTTTTGCCCAGGATCATCTCCTTCCTTCCTTCCTTCTTCTTCCTTCCTTCCTTCCTTCCTTCCTTCCTTCCTTTCCTTCCTTCCTTCCTTCCTTCTCTCCTTCCTTCCTTCCCTCCCTCCCTCTTTCCCTCCCTCCCTCCCTCTTCCCCTCCCTTCCTTCCTTCTTTCTTTCTTTCTTTCTTTCTTTCTTTCTCTCTCTTTCTTCATTTCTTTATTTCTTTCTCTTCTTAAAAATTATTTATTTTATTTTATTTTATTTTATTTTATTTTATTTTTGTTTGTTTTTTGAGGTAGGGTCTCACTCTAGCCCAGGCTGACCTGGAATTCACTATGTAGTCTCAGGGTGGCCTCGAACTCATGGTGATCATCCTACCTCTGCCTCCCTAGTGCTGGGATTAAAGGCGTGTGCCACCACGCTCAGATAAAAATTATTTATTTATTTGAGACAGAGAGAAAGGGAGAGAGAGAGAATGGGCGCACCAGGGCCTCCAGCCACTGGAAATGAACTCCTGATGCATGTGTCCCCTTGTGCATCTGGCTAATGTGAGACCTGGAGAATTGAACCTGGCTCCTTAGCCTTTGCAGGCAAGTGCCTTAATCATTAAGCCACCTCTCCAGCCCCTTCTTCTTTGTTTTAATGGCACTGAGGGTTGAACGTAGGGCCTCATACATGCTGGGCCACTGAGCTGTCCTCTCGCCCAAGGTTCCTTTTCCCACAAGACTGTTTTTTTTTTTTTTCCTTTAAATCATTGTCTGCTAGGCTCTGACTGTATTTTCTTCTTTTTTAGGTTGAATAACAGTTATGAGCAACCACATTTATTATTTGCTATAAAATGAATACATTTATCGCAAGAGTGCATGTGGAATAAGCGTCCATGTTGGTGTTTTTCTAGGAATCGAACATGTTAAGCCCAGTGCAAGACGGAGCAAGGACCCCTCAGATTGACAGCATCAAGAGCAACAACTACAGGGTCGTCAAGGAGGTCAGTCGACGGGAAGCACTTCTATTCCGGTTGTATCAACATCACGGGGGCGGGGCTTGCGTCTACGTTCCATTTAGGCTTGCTGTTTGCTGTGTTCAATGCTTTCTTTCATCTCTTTCAAGATTTTGCTAAGGCTCAGCAAGCTCTGTGTGCAGAACAAAAAGTGTCGGAGTCAGCACCAGCGGCTACTGAAGAACATGGGGGCTCACTCAGTAGTGCTGGACCTCCTGCGAGTCCCCTATGAAAAGGTGCTTTCTGCTTCCTCTTTTCGGTCTGGCTTCATGGAGGTGGCTGGGGAACTGAACGCAGGCCTGCGGGGCTGGGAAGCAAGGCCTTTTACGCTGAGGGATCTCCCCAGCCCCCTTCCTTCTTACTTTGATAAAAAAATTTATTTTTATCTATTTATTTGGGGGGGGCAAATATAGAGAGAATGTGTGTGCCAGGGCCTTGAGCCCCTGTAAAGGAACTTCAGACACATGCGCCACCTTGTGCATCTTGCTTATGTGGGTCCTGGGGAATCGAACCTGAGTCCTTAGGCTTTGCAGGCAAGTGCCTTAACCACTAAGCCATCTCTTCAGCCCCCTTGTACTTAAAAAAATTATTTTATTTGAGACAGAAAGAGAGAAAATGACCGTGGTTGCCCCAGAACCTCTTGTGATTTCAGAGGAACTCTAGCAGCGGGCATCACTCTGTGCGTCTAGCTTTATATTGGTCCTGGGGAATTGAATCCTGAACTCCTAGCGGGGCAGGCTTTGCAAGCCAACATCTTTAACCATGGAGCCATTTCATGCCCCCAGTTGTTTCCTTTTTAAATTGGGTATAGTTTTAGATGTGTTACCAAGATAGATGTTCCCTCTGTTATCTGAGAGGAAGCTGCCCACTCGATGCCCTTTGTGCTTGAACCCTGTAGTGTGTACGTCAGTGACGAAGGCCACGCCCTCACACAACCTCCCACAGCCTTCCATCAGGAAGAGCAGGACACACCCCTGTCACCGAGTCCCACACACCACTCCCATTTGTCCCATTGTTCCAGTTGAGTCCCCGGGCAGACGGACCCTCTTGAGAGACACGTGGTGTTTGCTGTCACGTCTGCTTAAATCTCCACATGCCGGAGCTCTCGTGGCACTTCGCTCTTGTGGATTCCAGTTAGTGTGAAGAGTGACCCTTCCTTTGGGTCACTTCTGATTTCCTGGTATGATCCAGTTCTATTATCATCGTTGACAGGAATATCATAGAAGGATGCTAAGTTCTTCTCATAGCTTCCCAGCAGGTGGAGTGTGGCTTTGTTGCATCCCACTATTTTTTAAAAAGAATTTTTTTGAGAGAGCCAGAGAGAGAGAGAGAGAGATAGAGAGAGAAGAAAGACAGATAGAGAATGGGTGCACCAGGGCCTCTTGGCCACTTTGAACAAACTCCAGATGTGTGTGCCCCCTTGTGGGCAAGTGTGGCATTGCACCCTTGTGTCACTTTGCGTCTGGCTAAACATGGGACCTGGAGAATCAAACGGGTGTTCTTAGGCTTAGCAGACAGGCACCTTAACTGCTGAGCCATCTCTCCAGCCCTAAAAATGCTTTATTTATTTATTTATTTATTTATTTATTTATTTATTTATTTATTTATTTGAGAGAGAGAGAGAGAGAGAGAGAGAGAGAGTGAGTATGGGTGTGGCAGTGCCTCCAGCCCCTGCAAATGGACTCCAGACACATGCACCACCTCGTGCATCTGCTTATTTATGTGGGTTCTTAGGGACCACAAGCAAGCACCTTGACCACTAAGCCATCTCTCCAGCCCCCATCCCACTGTCAATGAGGGTCTCTTGGATCATTTGGCCAAGGTGGTGTCTGCGGTGAGGATGATCCTGTGACGTCCTCCTTCTCCCTCTGTAACGGGAGGCACTCGGGCTCTCTGGAGAGGTTCTGTTCTTTTCTCCACCTTTAAACTCCCCTTGCTCCTTTCATTCCAGAGACTATGACGGGTTTCTGTCACCCTTTGGTTTTTACAAATGATCAACATTTGGCCAGTGAAGCTGGATTCTGTCCCCTCTAACATGCCTCCATCAGCCCATTCTTCAAGAAGCAAAGAGAAGGCTGGAGAGGTGGCTTAGTGGTTAAGGTGTATGCCTATGAAGCTTAAGGACCCCGGTTCGATTCTCATGGTCCCATGTCAGCCAGATGCACAAGGGGGTGCATGCATCTGGAGTTTGTTTGCAGTGGCTAGAGGCCCTGGTGTACCCATTCTCACTCTCCCTTTCTTTCTTTCACTCTCTCTGTCTCTAATAAATAATAATTAATAAATAAAAATACAATCTTTTTAAAAAAAGAGAAGCAAAGAGAGTGGACAGTGGCATGTGGAAGCAGACTTTTATAGACAAAGTGTGGGAAACAGACATGCATGTGTTTTGTGTGCATGGATATAAACATACACCTGTGCACGTGCACACACAATGCAGCTCAGTTATGTTTATACATGTCTTATCTATACCTTGTTGAAAACCATGAGTTAACATGGGTCCCCCATTCCAAAACCACCGGGCTCGATTTAGTATCTTCTTTTCCACGTGCGTCTCCTTGTCCAACAGTGAGAAGCCTGCCCCCTCTCGGCGCCTGTAACACCGTTACTAGTTTAATTAGCAAATGTCCTGTCTGTAACTGGTCTTCCATCATGCAGCTGCCTAGTTCTCTTTGTAAATGCTCTCTAAGCCCCGCTCCGTCTCTGACGGGCCCCCAGGGTAAGTGACCGCTTCATCTCTTACGTGACAACACACCATGTGAAGATTTTCTTCCTGGGGACCCTCCCCACTGAACTTTCTCTGCCTTCCATTCCCTGCTCTGTCTAACCTGGTTCATTTCTGGTAAGGAAACATATTCTAGATGATTCGCAGGATGGCATAAGTCAGGCTGTGTCAGAGAATGACATGCCTGTTTGAAAAGCCATAAAAGATATCAAATCCTCAGTGTTAATTATCTAAATTATTTCCTCTGGTGTTGTCACACGGGCAGCGGACACAGCATCAATTCCCTTCTGACAGCAGTGTGGAAGCGTTGCTCACGTCACTGTCACTGTCACTGCTGTGTATGGGGGTGGCTCCCTTTAACTGGATTGTGCAGAAAGACAGCGAGGACTGAGATGGGATGGCAAAACCGGCAGTGCTGTGCACTGGATGTTTCCTATTTATTTATTTATTTTAAATTTTGTTGTGTAGTATGTAGTGTGTGTGTGTGTGTGCACGTGCTCACGTGTGGTGCATGCACGAGTATGCAGATGAGTGTGCCCTTTGAGCACCCGTACCAAGGCCAGAGGAAGATGTCCAGTGTCCTTCTCTATCACTCTTCTGCCTCATTTCCCAGAGACGGTCTCTCACTGAACCTGAAGCGTCCCGTTTTTCTGTTAGGCTGGACAAGCAGCGAGCCCTGATGGGCCTCCTGCCTCCGCCTGTCCCAGCATTGAGGTTAAAGGCATGTGTAGTCAAGATATAGAGAAGGGAGAGAGAGAGAGAGAATGGGCACACCAGGGCCTCCAGCCACTGCAAACAAACTCCAGATGCATGCGCCCCCTTGTGCATCTGGCTTACATGGGGCCTGGGGAATTGACCCCCCCCCCCGTACTTACACTTCACAGGCCAGTGCCTTAACTTCGGAGCCATCTCTCCAGCCCCCACATTTGGCTTTTTATGTGGGCACTGGGGATGGAACTCGGGTTCTCATGCTTGTGTGGCAAGCACCCTAACCTGCTGAGCCTTCTCCCCAGCCTCTGACCCGGGTGTGTCTATGGTGAGACTGTATTTCCTGTCTTCTCACTATTTCTGGATCACACAAGTGAAAGAAAACATTCCATACCATGTATCATTTATCAGTTTAGATAATTAATCCCTATTTACAACACTAAGAAATAGGGGCTGGAGAGATAGCTTAGCGGTTAAGGCACTTGCCTGCGAAGCCTAAGGACTCAGGTTTGATTCTCCAGGTCCCATGTAAGCCACATGCACAAGGTGGCGCGTGCATCTGGAGTTCGTTTGCAGTGGCTGGAGGCCCTGGTGCGTCCATTCTCTCTCTCCCTCTCTCTGTGTCTAATAAATAAATTAAAAAATGCTAAGAGACAGGTTGATTAATCATGCTAAGATGCTAGTTCAGCAATAGATGGCATGATCGTGTGGACACGTAAATTAAGAAGAAAAGGAAACATTGAATTCACTTACTCTGTACTGCCCTTTAGAACTGGAATCCATGTCAAATCCCTGCTAATGGCCACGTGACAAGAAGCGATCAAGTGTCCATCATGGTTCAGATGGTTTTTGTGATGTGGCCCAAAGGCTGCTTTTAGGACAACCACACTGCATTTCTGTGAATTTTGAGACATCTTGAACCACTATATTTCACTTTATTGTGCGGTCCTGTGGACCTGTGCATGCTGGGAAAGAGCTCTACCACCAAAGTACTTCCCTGTCTGTCTTTTTTACTTTTGGTTTTCAGACAGAGTCTCACTAAGTTGACCAGGCTGTCTTTGAATTCACTCTGTAGCATGGGCGGGCCTTGAATTTGTGATTTTCCAGCCTCTTGAATAGGTGGGAGTCCAGGCCCATGAGATCTATGACCTACTGCCATCCATGAGATCTGTAGCAGTACATGATCGGACTTCTAGAAAAGATGGTAGCAGATAAGGGAATAAGGAAAACAGCCGAAGAGAATATGGGCTGAAAAGGAGGGAGGGAGAGAGGGGAAAGAACAGGGAAGAAAGACAAGAGGGAAGGTCAGGGGGCAGAGAGAGGGGACGGAGGGGGACGGTGGTGACTGAGGTCTGCAAGTACAGAGGAGCTTCCTGGGGGAGTGAGTGGGGAGGAAGGAAGAGGACAGGAACGGTGGAGGGAATGGAGGGAATAAGAAACGAGGAGAGGAGAGGGAAGAGCAGAGATACTGGAACAATTTGAAGGAAGAGACAGGAAGAAGGGGTGTGGAAGACGGGAATGGGTATAAAGAAAGGGGGACTCCCTGAAAGAGCCAGGAGGGAGGGCTGGTTTGAGGGAGAAGGAGGTGGCGTGCACGCAGAAAGGCAAATAAGCAGAAAGAGGGGAGAGAGAGAGAGAGATGGGGGGAGGAAGGAGGGAGGGAAGGAAAGAGGAAGATAGAGGTGTGAGGACAACCCAGGGGAGGGAGGCAGCTGGGGAAATACAGTGGAGAGTTAGAAAGATGGGGAGAAAATCAAAGATGGAGTGTGAAGCCCAGGGAGGGTTGAAAGCCTGGGGCAGTGCCTATAGGACAGGTAATGAGGAGGCAAGAAGGATCCAGAACGCAGAGCAGAGACGTGACGGGTAACTGGGGAGGTGGGAAGCACAGAGGACGCAGCTGGAGAGCAGGAGGCCTGCATGGGGCGGGGTGTGGCTTGCACTGCGTGTGTGTCTTACCGTGTAATGCTCCTGAACTTGCAGAGCGATGAGAAGATGAATGACGTGATGAGCCTAGCTCACGCCTTCCTGCAGAGTTTCTGCCGGGGGAACCCACAGAACCAGGCTCTACTTTATAAGCACCTGAATTTGTTTTTAACTCCTGGCGTAAGTATTTTAGCAGCATCTGGTACTTTCAGGAAGTCTGGGCGTCAAATTTATTTTCCAAGCATATGGGAGTAGAATTTTACTCACCTCGGCACATTGTGTTTTCCCTTGAAGAGATTCTCTTCATAAAGTTATCTTTTTAAAAAGTTGATTTTTGCAGGGGGAGGGGGAAGAGAGATTGGTCATGCAATGGCCTCCAGCCACAGCACATGAACTCCATATGCATGTGCCACCTTGTGCGTCTGGCTTTACGTGGGCACTGGGAATCGAACCTGAGTCCTTTGACTTGGCAGGCAAGTGCCTTAACCACTAAGCCATCTCTCAAGCCCAAGTTATCTTTATGTTTTTGTTAAGGAAACTTAAAATAACTTGAGGAATCACACAGATTTTATATGAAGATGACCACTTCGTGCAGTTTGATGTTAGAATAAAGAGATGGTAGAATGAAAACTTGACCATGATTAAGGTGAACACAGACGGCTGGGGTGTGTAGCTCAGCGTAGAGCTCTTGCCTAGCACGCGCAAGGCTCTAAGTTTGCTCCGATCACTACAAAAACAAAAATAAGTATATGTAGTAAAAATAATTAAAGTTAAATATAGGTTCACTATGAAAGCATGGTGCTGGGCAGTGGTCCAGGTGGGGACTGGACTTTAATTTTCAATAACCACGTTAACAAAGCCAAACACTGGACAGTCTAGTGTAATTGGTGTTTTCCCGGCCTATGTGAGACCCTGTCTCAAAAGGCGGATGACACCAGGTATGTGGTGACACCTTTAATGTGTGCCATCACGAGGCTGAGAGAAGAATGTCAAGGATCACCAAGAGTTCAAGGCCAGCCTGGGCTAGAGTAAGTTCCAGGTCAGCATGGGCTAGGGTGAAACTCTGCTTCAAAAATAATTGATACAGGGCTGGAGAGATGGCTTAGTGGTTAAGGTGCCTGCCTGTGAAGCCCAAGAACGCTTGTTCAAATCTCCAGGTCCCACATTTAGCCAGACACAAAATTGACACATGTGCACAATGTCACCCATGTGCACAAGGGGGTGCATATGTCTGGAGGTTGTTCGCAGTGCCTGAAAAGGCCCTGGCACACCCATTCTCTCTCTGTCTCTTCCTCTCTCTCTCTGTCTCTCTCAAATTAAGAAAAAAAATTAATACAAAACAAACAAACAAACAAACAAAAAGATGGACGGAAATCAAGCAATGATACCCCAGATTGTCCACTGGCCTCACACACACTTGCACAGACATAACACACGTGTGCCTGCACACACGCGTGTCTAAGCAGATCTTAAGATAGAGCCAACTTAGACAACTGATCTCAAGACCGTGAGGCCCGACACGCTGGGCTCCCGAGTAACAAGCTCGTTCTCCAGCCAGATTCCTCCGTAAGTTAAGTCTCTTTGAATGGTTAACAGATTGCATGGCACTTTGTGGAAGGTGTGCCCAGAACAGTCGCTATGGCTTCGCACAGAATGTAAAGCTGACCACAGCAGGGAAGGTTAGGCTGTGTGGAGTGGCTGGTGTTGCTGTCACAAAGATGCACTTTCTTTAGCTCCTGGAAGCAGAGACCATGAGACACATCTTCTTCAACAATCACCATCTGTGCAGCGAGATCAGCGAGAGGGTTGTTCAGCATTTTGTGCACTGCATCGAGACACACGGCCGCCACGTGGAATACTTGAGGTTTTTGCAAACAATCGTGAAAGCTGATGGGAAATATGTGAAGAAATGCCAGGATATGGTCATGACAGAGGTAAGAAATGCCAGAATCTGGTCACAACAGAGGTACGTTCTCAGTTCTCCTCTCAAAAGCTGTGCATAAATGGTGTGCTCAAATATGTGCTTTTGTTTGAGTTACACTAGGAAAAAACCATCCCAAACACAAGGTTGGAAAATTATTCAATCATGACTACTTAAGCACCAATATATTTTGCACAGTCTCGTGAAGTCACGCATTATAATTTTGGTTTATGCTTTTGTCAGTTTCTCCTTTTGATCCACATGGATTTGGGAAATGTTTTATGACATCACAAGATGTTTTGGGATTAAAGTGACATTTAAAAAATTATTTTTTATTTTTTGGTTTTTCAAGGTAGGGTCTCACTCTAGCCCAGGCTGACCTGGAAATTCACTCTGTAGTCTCAGGGTGGCCTCGAACTCTCGGCAATCCTCCTACCTCTGCCTCCCGAGTGCTGGGATTAAAGGTGTGCCACCACGCCCAGCTCATTGTATTATTTTTAATGTTTCAGTATTATAACAGACTGAATTCCCCAGTGCCTTCTTGGTCTGGTACTGAGTTATAGGATGGATGTTCACCCATCCAAGCACTAAGCAGGCCCAACCCTGCTTAGCTTCCGAGATCAGATGAGCTCCGACGAGCTCAGGGTGGTATGGCTCTAAACAGGACGGATGTTCTCTACGTTGTTTTGAACATCAGATAAGTTAATTACAATTGCTTGCCAGCACATTACTAGGATGGTAGGAACTGGCTACTTTTAAAAATATTTTTACTTACTTTTTACTTATTTGAGAGAAAGAGAGAGGCAGGGAGAGAGAGAGAGAGAGAGAGAGAGAGAGAGAGAGAGAGAGAGAGAGAGAATGGATGCACCAGGGCCTCTAGCCACTGCAAATGAACTCTAGACGCATGCGCCCCCTTGTGCATATGGCTTATGTGGGTCCTGGGGAATTGAACCGAGGTCCTTTGGCTTTGCAGGCAAGTGCCTTAATGGCTAAGCCATCTCTCCAGCCTGGAATTGGGCTATTTAAGTTGAGTTTAAGAAGAATGAACCCATTCTCTCTGTGTCTGTCGCTCTCTGCCGATTTCCCTCTCTCTCTCAAATAAATGAATTAAAAAAAATAAAAAAGATACGGGGCTTGAGACATGGCTTAGCAGTTAAAGCACTTGCCTGCAAAGCCAAAGTACCCAGGTTCAATTTCCCCAGGACCCATGTAAGCCAGCTGCACAAGGTGGCACACGCATCTGGAGTTCGATTGCAGTGGCTGGAGGCCCTGGCGTGCCCATTCTCTCTCGGTCTCTTTCTCAAATAAATAAATAAAATAAAGAAGAATGGGTGAAGTACTTAGCTTGCTTTGTGCTCTTCATTTTGACCCTGGAGGAGGCTGAGGTCGTGGGTGAGTTACTCACTAGGAGCTGAGGGTGCGGTGTCGAGCAGCGGCTCTCGGGCACTAGGGCATTTTCTGCCTCTGGCTGCACAGCAGTCACGCAGTAGATTACCCTAGCTTTGAGGAGATTTCCATAATGAGAGACTGTCCATATGAGAGGGATATTTCCATAGTGATCCAATATGCCACTTAGATATTTCAAAAAGTACTTCAGCTTAAGGCCTTGAATTTTAAAGGATAAATTATCGTCATTAAGTAATGAAAGGTACATTGTACAATTCACCCTTTGAAACTCTGTATTTTAGGACTGGAGAGGAAGCTTAGCTGGTAGAGCGCCTGCCTTGCATAAGAACCTGACTTCAATCCCCAGTACCCACATTTTTTAAAAGAGGATTTTTCATTCACATTAGTTCTTCATTGCTTAGAAATGTGTGGGAATTAATCGGATTAGAAAAAGGAAGAATCAGAAAGGAAAATTTCTAAGCCATTCCTGTGGCACTTACCAAATGAAGTGTTTCTACATGTAAGGAAATGTTTGTCATAATATTTTAATATATATAAAATAAGTTTTTAAAAACTTTTTTGTTTGTTTGCTCGTTTTCAAGGTAGGGTCTCAGTCTAGCCCAGGCTAACCTGGAACTCACTCTGTAGTCCCAAGCTGGCCTTGAACTCATAGCAATTCTCCTACCTCTGCTGGGATTAAAGGTGTGCATCACCATGATCAGCTTAGTTTTTTTCTTAAAAAATAATTTATTTATTTATTTGAGAGAGAGAGAGAGAGAGAGAGAGAGAGAGAGAGAGAATAGGCATGCCAGGGCTTCCAGCCACTGCAAACAAGCTCCAGGTGCATGTACCACCTTGTGCATCTGGCTTACATGGGTCCTGGGGAATTGAACTGAGGTCCTTTGGCTTTGCAGGCAAGCACCTTAACCACTAAGCCATCTGTCCAGCCCAATAAGTAGTTTTGGACATATATTCTTTTCCAACAAAACTGTTAGAGTGAGCCAATTAATTGCCTTATCAATTTAAATGATCTCAATTTAAATATAATATATGAGTTTATACATATAAACTCATATGTATATATATCTTAATATATATATTCTTTGTCAGTCACCAAAATATCTCATGTTGGGTTTAGAAAGTGGGTACCAATAGGTAGCATGACAGTATCTGAGCAATTCAAATGACCACCTGCTGGAACTCTCCATTAAAATCACATTGCAGGAGCCGGGCGTGGTGGCTCACGCCTTTAATCCCAGCATTCGGGAGGCAGAGGTAGGAGGATCGCCGAGAGTTCGAGGCCACCCTGAGACTACAGAGTTAATTCCAGGTCAGCCTGGACCAGAGTGAAACCCTACCTCAAAAAAAAAAAAAAAAAAAAAAAAAAAAAAAAAAAAATCACATTGCAAAGGTCAGAGGAAAGGTCATCCGCTGAAAATGCTGCCTCTCTGCCTCTCTGCCTCTCGTTTCATGAGTTCTCTCTTTTCTCCTTGTTTCTCCCATCTCTGTTTTACTGTGATTCTGTTCTCTACTCATGCCTTCCCATTAGACAGAGATCTTTCCAGATTATAGACCTGTACTTGGCTCGGCCCGAGCTTACTTCCTTAGTCACTGATGAAGTGGGTAATTCAGTTTTATTCCACTTCAGTGAAGGTGAGACCTGGGAGCTCCCTCTTGCTTTGGCACTGGCATCCTTTGCTTGAAGTCGATGGAAATCCACTCACTCTTTCACAGGTTTGATTTCGGCATGTCGCTCACTGATGAACAATTCTCTCTTCTTTCTGTTGCTTAATTCTGTCTTTGGTTACTGGTTTTTCATTTTTAAAATTTTATTTGCACGTGTGTCATCAAAGGCTTGCACACCTTTTGCTTCTGGCTTTACATAGGTTCTGGGGAATTGAACCCTGGGCTGTCAAACTTTGCAAGCAAACACTTTTTAACTGCTAAGCCATCTTCTCAGGCCCATTGTTTATAATTGTTTGATGACAAAGTCTCACTATGTAACCTGGTTGCACTTGAACTCCTAAGCTTCCTTCCTGGACCTCCTGAGTGCTATCAGCCCCGCCTTTGTTGCCTGATTCATATCTATATATATTTATTTATTTAAGAGGGGAAGAGAAAGAGAGAATGGGCACACCAGGGCCTCCAGCCACTGCAAACAAACTCTAGACGCATGTGCCCCCTTGTGCATCTGGCTTAGGTGGGTCCTGGAGAGTCAAACCAGTATCCTTTGGGTTTGCAGACAAACGCCTTATCTGCTAAGCCATCCCTCCAGCCCCTGTTGCCTGATTCTTTCCTCACCAACTACTCCTCCTTCTTTGTATCTCCTGCCTCGTTTGGACAGCATTGGCAGCTGGTCACTTGGCACATAGTTGTGATATTTCGCCCACTGTATGTTTGCCATCTTTCCTGGGCCTTCTAGATACCATGTCTTTGGAAATAGCTGCAGGAGCCCAGGTTGAGACCGTAATGTAGATTCTCATTTCATTTCAGCTGATCAACGGGGGTGAAGATGTGCTGATATTTTACAACGACAGAGCGTCCTTTCCCATCCTTCTCAACATGATGTGCTCAGAGAGATCCCGGGGCGACGAGAGCGGTCCCTTAGCCTACCACATCACCCTGGTCGAGTTGCTGGCAGCGTGCACAGAGGGCAAGAATGTCTACACGGAGATCAAGTGCAACTCCCTCCTGCCCCTGGACGACATAGTGAGGGTGGTGACCCATGACGACTGTATCCCCGAGGTAAGCCTGGCAAACGCTTCGCAGCTGTGCTGCTAACGCTAATAGTTAAAATTCATCCTGGGGCTGGAGAGATGGCTGAGTGGTTAAGGCACTTGCCTGCAAACCCTAACGACTTGAGTTCGATTCCTCAGTACCCATATAAAGCCAGATGCCCAAAGTAGTGCGTGCATCTGGAGTTCATTTGCAGTGGCTAGAGGCCGTAGCATGCCCATTCTCTCTTTTTCCCTTCCCTGTTTCTCTCTTCTTGCAAGTGAAATAAAATGAGAAATAAAATAAAGTTCTTCCAAGGGTCAGAAGGCTTCCAAACCAACCTGAGCTGGGGGAGGGGGGCTGGGTGGAGGATGAGAGCACGTGTTCTCCGCTGGGTCAGGGTCGGAAATCTTAGCCAAAGGGGAAAAGGAATGTTTCCCGGGTCCACACAAGACCAACCAGAACCTTGGCAATGGGTAGATGCTATGTAGTGTTTCATAACAGACATTTGAAGGTTACCCATAGCAAACATGAACCGCCTTTTGTGTCGGAAACTTTCACAGGTCAAGATTGCCTATGTGAACTTCGTTAATCACTGTTATGTTGACACTGAAGTGGAGATGAAAGAAATCTACACAAGTAACCACATTTGGAGATTATTTGAGAACTTCTTGGTGGACATGGCAAGGGTGAGTTACACTTTCCCCATTAGATAAATACTCCTCACATTTAGTTATATCATAAGCGTGCACGTGTGTGTGTGTGTGTGTGTGTGTGCCTGTGCACACATGTGGAGTTCAAAGGATAACTTTGTGCCCACATCTAGCTCCACCTCATTTGAAGCAGGGTCTTTCCTTGTTAATGAGGGTCCAGGAAATCCTTTAATCTCCACCTCTCCCCTCACCATGGACACACTGAGATTACAGGAGGCCTCCTCAGCTTCTCGTTTCTACATTGGGTCTGGGTGTCTGAAATCAAATACTCAACATGGTGCAGCAATCACTTTATCCCATCAGCCCTCAGCCTTTATTTATGAATCTATTTATTTATTTATTTATTTATTTATTTATTTTGGAGAGAGAGACAGAGAGAGAAGGAGAGGAAGACAGATAGAGATGGGTGCGCCATCAGCCTCTCAACTGCTGTGAACGAAATCCAGACGCGTGCGCCCCCTTGTGGTCAAGTGCGGCATTGCGCCCTTGCGTCACTTTGCATCTGGCTAAATGTGGGACCTGGAGATTGGAACCGGGTTCTTAGGCTTAGCAGGCAGGCGCCTTAACCGCTAAGCCATCTCTCCAGCCCCTCAGCCTTTATTTTGGTTAAACAATAGGCTGTAGATAAAGGTGTTGATTTGATCCGATTCATGAAGTTGTCTGACTTGCTCTAGGTGGTGACATTGAAGGGTTACTAGGATCAGAACACCTGGGTGCTGTGTGAAGTAAACACCTGGGTTTTCTCTTTCTTCCTCTGAGGAAAGGTTAAGGAGCCAATATAACATTTCAAATTCCAGTGACAAAAGTACAGGTCACACAGTGGTGTGCTGGGCGCACTTTCCACTTTGATTGGTGGATCCCGCCCCAGCGTTTCTGACGCGGAACCAAGGAGACCAGACTTTGTAAGTAAGTTCATAGGTGACGCTGCAACTCTGGGGCCTGGGACCACACATTGAGAGCCACCGTCGAGGATTGTGGTGGTTAAGAGAAGGGTTTCCTTGTGGCTGGGGAAATGGCTCTGTGCTTAAAGGGGTTTGATTCAAAGCCTGCTAGCCTGGGTTGAATTCTCATGGAAAGAGACACCCATGTAAAGCTGGTCGGGCATTTGTTTGCAGAAGCAAGAGACGGTGGTGCACCCACCCACCCACACACAAACAAATAAATAATTTTTTTAAAAAGAAAAGAGGGCTGGAGAGATGGCTTAGCGGTTAAGGCCTCCAAAGCCTAAGAATGCTGGTTCCAATCTCCAGGTCCCACGTTTAGCCAGATGCAAAGTGATGCAAGGGCGCAGTGCCGCACTTGACCACAAGGGGGCGCACGCGTCTGGAGTTCGTTCACAGCAGCTGAGAGACTGCTGGCGCTCATCTCTATCTGTCCCCTCTCTCTCTGGGTCTCTCTGTCTCTCTCCAAAAATAAAAATAACAAATAACAAATAAAAAGAAAAGAGAGAGAAAAGCACTTCTAGAGGAGCTGGTTAGGGCAGAGTTTAGGTCCAGACTTGTCCTGTCTTTAGCATGGTTGTCTTGTGCAGTGCTGTTGTCCTCACCTTCTCGTTACAGGTTCAAAACACCTGAACAAAAGCTGCTGATGGGAGGAAGGTGTTATTTTGGCTTAAGGTCTTCAGGGGAAGCTTCATGATGGCAGAAAAAGATGGTAGAGCAGAGGCTGGGCACCACTTCTTGTCAGAGTAACTGCAAGAAAAGCAGCCAGAGAAGGAACTGAGCTCTGGCAAGGAGGAGCTGACTATAGCACCCCAAAACCTGCCCCTAGCAGCACACCTCCTCCAGCAAAGAGAGAGAGGGGGAGTATATAGATGCCAGGGCCTATTGCCACTGTAAACAAACTCCAGATGCGTGTACCATTTTGTGCAACTGGCTTTATGTGGGTATTGGGGACTCAAACCCAGACCTTAAGATGCTGCAAGCAAGCACCTTTAATCACTGAGCCATCTCTCCCGCCCCTGTATAACTTCATTTTTAGAGAAAAGGCCCTTATATCTAGTCAGATTTTTCTTTATCTTTCCCCCTTGACTTAATTTTTCCAGCACATGGGGTTCTTCAACTAAAGAAACGCGTAGATGCTGCTAGACGCAGCCTCTCCTTGCTAGGGCTACTTTGAAGTTATGAACCCGCCACACTTGGAGGCACCTGAGACCCTCCGGATGGATCTCATCGTTTCGCCTCGTTTGTCCAGACGTAACTTGCTGGGGGCCTCTCCTTGCTTGTTCTAGCTGCGGAATCTTATTCCCCCAGCAGCTTCTCAAACCCAGCTGTCAGCTCTCCCAGTACTTTACCCGTGTGTTTCACTGGGTCCTCGCTTGATGTGTTTTCTTGGATTCTAGTTCCCGTGTACTTTTGGCAGGGCCCAGCCTGCACGGTTTTATTTTACTAGGAATTTGGAAAGCAATTTTCTTAAAGGACAAATTAAGTATTAACACACAGCAGTGCTGCCTCCCTCCCTCTCTCTCCCTCTGTGTGTAAGTTGTGTACACAGAGGTCAGGGCATAACATTGGCTCTTGCTTCTTGCCTTCCACCTTGTCTGAGGCCAGGTCTCCTGCGTTCACTAGGCTGGCCCGTACATTCCCAGTGGCTTTCCCTGTCACCACCTCCCTTCTCACTGCAGGGGTGCCCACATGCCAGACACTCTGCTACTTGTGTTTGGCTGTGTGGGTTTTGGGGATCTGAAGTCGTCACAAGTGAGCAGCAAGTGCTCTAACCACCTTGCCATCTCCCAGCCCTTTTCCCTTCCCTCTTCGTTAGCCATGGGTCTCTGGAGTCATGACTCCTAGGGTCTTCTGTGTGAGCCTGAGTAAACCCTCGGGGAGTTAGCTCTGTTTGTATCTTTCATTGTCCTGTGTGTGCCTGTTAGCTTCTTGTCTCACTAGGACCAGCATAAGCAAACCCTTTCCTGCAAGATTGTTTTGAATAAGCTTGTGCAGCGTGGCTTCCCCTATCATCCGGGCTCTGACGTCCTTAAAGAGCCAGTGATTACAGGCTGCGCATACAAGATTCAGGCTCAGAGCTGTTAGACCCATGGACAGTTGTTACGGTCTTTCCAGGCATTTGAGGATAACCCCTTTGATCTGTGTTCTAATGCAGCTGAGAGCGAAGTTCGTCAGGCAGAAATGCTTCTCTGCGGCTCCATAACTGATTGTTGTGGCAGTCGGGGCAGGAGTCATTCCTAAGAAGCACCTGGAGGGGGTGCGTAGGGATCAGTGCTAGACTTAGACAACACATAACATATGTAGTCTAGAGGCTCACAGTATGTATGCATATTTGTGTGTGTGTGTGTGTGTGTTCCTAATTCTCTATCAGTTTCAAGATTCTATAATAACTAACATGATGTACTGGAAAAAATGGAATTAGACCAAGAAATAATTTAGGAGGCATACCTAGCCCAGTGTCATGTGACTGTCCTGCCAGGCATTGCTTAACAAGACGAATCAGGAGATCTCATTTTCCGGTAGGTCACTCCATTTATCTCATTCACTCCATTTACTTAACCTAGCAAATGAGAGGCAGGAGGGAAGGCAGAATTTGTGCAGCCTTTGAGACATGCGTTCCCCTTTCTTTCATTAGGATGGATTCAATAGACGTTCTGTAATTTTCTTGATTAAGTAATTCAAGTTTAATTAATCCTTGATAAGACTCATTCTAAAGTGTTCTTTTTCTGTGACCTTACTGGCTAGCACTTCGGGGAAATGAAAAAGTGTATTCTACAACTTTTGTGTGTGTGTGTGTGTGTGTGTGTGTGTGTGTGTGTGTGTGTGTGTGTATGTGTGTGTGTGTAGAGCCTGTCCTTCAAGGTGTCTGTTTAACTGCCCTGTTGAAGTCTGGTGATGACAGTGTCCACCTGGTCCCGAGTCCTGACCGCTCTTCCTGAGGATGTCAGCTCCCTGCCCTTCATCATTTCTTCTGCTTGTTACATCTCTTTCAGTATTTGTTATAGTTGTTCCTCCTGTCCCCACCTCCCCAGTGGTGGGATTACCGAGGTGGGCCTTCATCCTGGCTTTTACATGGGAGCTGGGGATCCAAACTCAGGGCCTTCTGCTTGCACGGCAAGTGCTTTTCCCACTAAACTAGCTCCCCAGCCCTCTGACAAATCCCTTTAAGCATAGAAGCGATGGATGCGCTTGGCTAAGGAAATCCATACACATTTTCTGTTTGAACATTTATATTTCATTGCATGATGACATCACAAACATCCAAATGGCAAGGTTACTATCTACTTCTTAAAAGTTTTTAAATTATTTATTTATTTGAGAGGTGAGGGAGAGAGAGAAGGGTTGCACCAGGGCCTCTAGACATTGCAAACGAACTCCAGATGCTGCATCACCATGTGCTTCTGGCTTACGTGAGTTCTGGGGAATCAAACCTGGGTCCTTGGTCTTTTCAGGCAAGCACCTTAACCACTAAGCCCTCTCTCCAGCCCCAGAGCATATATTTTTATACCCTGTGACTGAGAATGTAATTTCACATAGCTTTTCTGGAAAGCATTTTGGTAATGCTTAAAAAACAAAAAGCAAAAAAACTTTCTACCTTTTTAGTAATCATGTAATTTTCCTTCCAAAAACTTGCCCTTGGGAAATCATTAGAAACTCTGTCAAGAATTAATGGCTGAAAAAGTTCAGCATTTCTTTTTATAACACACAGAGGCAAATGGTTTATTTTATAATAGGGAATTGGTTAAATAAAGTATGATATAAAATGCATGTTAGTGTCAGTGAGATTAATTTTTGAGTTTCCAGGGTGAGAACTGCTAATGAAATGTTAAGTATAAAGAAAGTCGCAGAACTGATTAATCGGAACAATTTCAATTGTGTAAAATACATAAGACACAGAAAAGTGATTAGAAGGAAATTTATCAAAATTTTAACTATATATTTTTTTTTCTGAGTTGTAGGAGTTTGGATAGTTTTTTTTTCCTCTATTTTATACTTTTCTGCATTTTTCTGAGTTTAATATTTAGTGATATTAAGAACAGTGTTCTTTTTAAAATTTATTTTTATTTCTTAAGAATTCAATTCCTTGGCTAGAGAAATGGCTCGGCAGTTAAGGCGTTTGCCTACAAAGCCCAAGGACCTGGGCTCAATTCCCTGGTACCCATGTAATGCACATGGTGGCACATGCATCTGGAGTTCATTTGCAGTGGCAAGAGGCCCTGGTGCACCTGTTTTCTATCTGCTCCCCTCTGTTAAATAAATAAATAAATGACAAATAATTCAATTCCTTAGTCTTACTAGCTACATTGCAAATGCCCAGTAGGCACACACACCTAGTGACTTCTACAGAGGACATCTGATACAAAGACTCTGTACTGGGCACAAGTACTTCTGAACATCTGACCTTGACGCTGTGACTCCAGAGAGTTGTACTGGGCAGCATTGCCACTGCATGTGACAGACCCATCTGTCATCCTTTGAAGGGCAGAGGACACCTTAAGAGCAGAGAGGACGAGCAACGTTGTGTATACTGGGGGAGAAATGCAGACATAGTCATGCCTGGAAATTTTACTTGGTATTTGTTTATCCAACTCATAATTTAAATATTTTTAATTTTTAAATTATTTGATAGAGAGAGAGAGAGAGGAAGAGGCAGAGAGAGAGAGAGAGAGAGAGAAAGAGAGAGAGAGAATGGGCACACCAGGGCCATTTCAGCCCCTGTGAAAGAACTCTAGTCGTGTGCTCCTCCTTGTGGACATGTGCGACATTGCGCGCTTGCGTCACTTTTGTATCTGGCTAAACACGGGACCTGGAGATTCAAACATGCATTCTTAGGCTTCACAGGCAAGGTGCCTCAACCACTAGGCCATCTCTCCAGCCCCCAGCTCATAATTTTAGGTTATCTAAAGCTCAGCCGCTGTACCGCAGGTACAATGGAATATCTACTAGTTCCTGGTGTCTAGTAACATCGATTCCGATGTAAGACAAACCTGAAGTTACCTAATCATGAGGCCTGAAAAATTTCTGTTTAACAAATGTTTGGAGGACAGTTGAGTATCACTTTGGAAAACAATTTATCAGAATCCAAAAATCAGGTCATCCACAGCAGCAAATTGCACATCTTCCAAAGAGCTAAAGACTGGGATAAAAATGTAAGTATAATAAGCTGTGATTTTTCTTGTTTTTAGAAGGGGAGTTTTGTCTTCTTTATACGAAATAAATAGAGCTGATCAAAATAATTTAATAGTGCCTGGATATTAAAATCAGATTACACAGCAGGCAGCAATGAAGTAGAGACACTAAATAGTCTGTATATGGAATCTAAAATGAGTTTGGTTCAGTCAATATCTAGGCATTTGGAAAGCGGTTTCATGGGTTTGAATTGCTTATACCTGACAGAAAATAGGACTGAAAGGATAACATGGAGAATGTCTAGCTTAATTAACAAAGTAAGGAATACGAAATAAGATATTTTAGGTAACGTTAAGTAGCCAGAAATAATTGTAATTTACAGGTACAGCTGGCAGTCCCAGGAGGAAAAAACACAAGGTCCACTCTGAGAGACGTGGGCAGGGTTAAAGGATGTGAGAAGGAGTTGGCATTAAGGCAGAAGTGTTAACACCTGGAGGGAGGAAGCATCCCCGGAGGCCAGGAGAGCTGGATGCCCTTGAAAGGCTGTGGGCAGAGGTGCATCCAGAGAATGTGGGTCCTCCACGGGAGGGTGCTGAGGAAGAAGACCCAGGTGTTGGCTCCCTGCACCGTTTCTTTTTTTGTTGTCATCAGCCAGTGCCCCACACCAGCTGAAGCAAGCAGAGTGTGAAGGCAGAGCTAGCTGGTGGTGACGCAGCTATGTGTCCAGACATAATTTGGTGATGGCTTGGTGAATTTATTTCAGAGGATCAGTCCAGGAAGCAATGTGGAACCTTATCTGACAGTTCTTCCTTTGGTGAAATACACCCCCAAAATCTGAAAGCAAAATCAATAATCTAGCATAATTCACTCTTAATAATAACCACATAAATGAATGAATGAATCAATCAGTAAAAGAAGCCACATAAAAGATTAGCAAGAAGGGGATAACTAAAAAAAAAAAAAAAAATTTATAATTTTGGTAACGTGCACCTCAAACTCATTCCCCAAGCAGAGGAAAGCATGATGGTGCATTGAAATGACAGAAGAAATGCCACACCTTCCTTGAGCGTGTAAGCGAAGACAGTGCCTGGAAGTGTTTTATAGGAAAACATGCATGTCGTTAATAGAAGTGAACAGATTGAAACCTTAAAACATATGTTTTCCACATAAAACGAGCATTCTGTGTGATGTAATTGTATGTGAGCCATTTCCAGTCTTTCTTATAAAGAGGCAGTAAAAATAAATCTAAAATCAGGATAAAGAAATGACAGTATTTATTAGGCTCGTTGTTCCTGATAACGTCTTAAAGATTTTAATGAGAAAAATGGCTTCCTATGTATTATGAGTACCCATGATATTAGAGGGTGGGATACAAGGTGAACATCTGCCCGTGACACTGGAGGGTGGGATACAAGGTGAACATGCTGACCTTCATACAGGGCACAAGTTTACAATGAGGACAAGAATAGCGTCCATATTGTTTTGCAAACATATCTTTTCATTAGCCAGGGCTTGGAGTAAAACCCTTTTTATCTATGAATACATTTGTTTTATTACTCTGCTGACCAAACAGCAAATTTCTGGGTGGTTCTCTAGCTAATAACCAGCATCCAGTAAAGAACTGTGATGCGCCAGTGGCTCTTGAGGACCCCGCACAGTTAGAAGAATGAAGGAGTTTGCCAGGGCAGCTTCTTCAACTTAAAGTACGCCAAAGCCCCACACCAGAAGCACTCCTGCCAGCCAGCGTGAGCAAGACAACAGAAGAACAACACCCTCACTCACGTCTGTCATTGGAAAATCAGTCTTGTTTTAGCCTGAGGCCATATTCTATTGTAACCCCTGAATCACATGTTCCACAAGTAGAGCCCCACCAAAGGTTTCTAAAACCCAAGAGACTCCAATCTTTCTGCCATTGAAAAATTAATGAGGGCTGGAGAGATGGCTTAGGGGTTAAGACTCCTGCCTCCTAAGCCTAAGAACACTGGTTCCAATCTCCAGCGGTTGCAATCTCCAGGTCCCACGTTTAGCCAGATGCAAAGTGACGCAAGGGCGCAATGCTGCACTTGACCACAAGGAGGCGCACACATCTGAGAGACTGCTGGTGCGCCCATTCTCTATCTTCCTCTCCCTCTCTCTCTGTGTCTCTCTCCAAAAAAATAATTAAAAAATTAAAAAAATTAATGAATGGCTTTAACATTCTTTCCGCCCTGTCTTCTGCCAATTTCCCTGAGCCATGTTGGGTTCATTTTAGTTCTGCTTCAGTGATGAGGTCTTGGGAGCCTCTGTGTCTCTGGATCTCTGGTTTGGTAGGAGTTGAGTGTTCTCTGCGTCTATCTCCTTCACCCTTGTTCTGGTGTCGGGTTCCTCAAGAAAGCAGCACTCTTGCCCATTTTCCCGTTACTCTATGGTTTCAGCTGGGGCCCTGGTGAGGTGCAATGGGCTGATTCTCTCCTCAGGATCTGCGTCCATCTGAAAAAGAAAAGCAAATTCTCCAATGGAGAGAGAAGTCAGCACCAGATAGATGGGATGGCCATTGTTATTTTAGAGAGAATTTTATATGCGTAGGCCCTCTTCTAGCCCACAATTGGTGGTTGGGTCATTATGCACAAAGACATTGCCTCTCCCCCATAACTGATGGCTGCCCCACAATGCACGACCCACATTCTCCAATGAGGAGGGTCTCTTCGGAAGGGCAAGGACAGGGAGGAGGCTACGGAGACACACGTTTATGTAAGCCCTTTCTTATTCACGGCTTTACTTTGTAGTTTCAATTCTCTGAGCATAGCCACAGTGAAATGCAAAAGCCCAGAAACAAGCATTCTGGGACTCTGGGGGCGTGGTGCAGCCCCATGGTCCAGGACGCGCATCACCACTCTGTCCACGCTACGCCCTACATGCTACCAGGGTGCATGCGTCATTCACCCCTCAGCCACTTCGTAGGTCTCGTGTTATTAGATCACCCCTCACAGCACTGTGTGGTTGTGTCTAAGCAACCTTCATCTTACTTAATCATAGCCCCAACCCACCCTAGGAGTGAGGTGAGAAATGCACATATGCCCGAGAGAAGCTGCAAAATGTTTCTTTTTTCAGTGTTTGGAATTTTTAAAATTACTATTAGCAAGCAAAGAATTGGATTTCATTATGGTGTTTCTGAACAGATTTTCAAAATTTCCTCTACCCCCTTTCCCCTCTCCTCTGTGCCCACCCCCTGCCACGTAGCCTTCTTCCTGCTTCCATATTCCATGTTTCCTCTTTCAGTTTTAGCATTCATGTTGGTTCTTTTTCAGTGTTTCATTTCCTTGCTGAATTTATCCTCCATGTTTTGCACTTTTTTTGCTTTCAATTTCATTCACTTTGGAGACTGTCTTCTCAAATTTCTTGGGTGGATTTCCTCAGCTTATTCATCTGTGTTGGAGCCCTCTATGTGGGCACTGATATTTTATAGACGTAGGATTGTAAATTCTTTCCCTGTGATTTCCCTTATCGCTGTGGTTGTGGCTTTCATTTTCCTGAGTTAGAGGCTGGGAATGGATCCAGTGGGTTGGTCTTTCATAGTCTTGTTTTTGGTTTTTTTGAGGTATTGTGTTTCTTCATTGTGTTTTCCCCATATAATACAGATTTAACTAAACCCCCTTTTAAAAATATTTTTTCTATTTTATTTATTTATTTATTTATTTATTTATTTGAGAGAGGGAAAGAGACAGAGAGAGAGAGAGAGGGAGGGAGGAAAAGGCAGATAGAGAGAAAGAGAGAATGGGCATACCAGGGTCTCTAGCCACTGCAAACAAACTCCAGATGCATGTGCCCCCTTGTGCATCTGGCTTATGTGGGTCCTGGAGAATCGAACCAGGGTCCTTAGGCTTCACAGGCAAAACCTTAACCGCTAAGCCATCTCCTCAGCCCTAACCTCTCTCTTTTTTTTTAATTTTGTCTTCTGTGGGACCTCCTATAGGCCACTTCACTAATGATTATAGTGATTGCCTCTTATTTATCAGTCAGTCGGGTCATATGCTTGCTCTTGTCGACCCTTGTGACCCTGGTGGAGCTTTCCTGTAGAAGGTGACGTCACCTGCAAGGCCTTCTTTCTATTGGCTGGGGTGCTGAGACCTTCTGGCTGCCTGTCCGCACAGGCTCGGCTGCCTGCGTTCTCAGTCCTGGAGGTCTGTGTGAACCGTGGGACACAGGCTCGGCTGGCTGTTTCTGCCATGATGGAATTCTGGAGATCCAAGTGTTTCTTTTAAAGTGAAACTATGAAGAACAAAAGGAGACACACACACACACACACACACACACACACACACACACAGATACATACACACACATATACACATACATACATACACACACACATACACACACATAGACACACATGCACACATACACACACACATATACACACACATACACGCACACACATACACACACATACACACACATACACGCACGCACACACACACACACACACACGGGAAACATTCATACAAACTTTATTACAAGATATTGTTATAAATGTTCTTTTTCATTTATTTTATTATATTTTTGAAAACTTTTTGGGTAATATTTTATTTATTTATTTATTTATTTGAGAGAGAAAGAGGTAGGTAGAGAATGGGCACACTGCAAACTGCAGGAGCATGTGGCACTTTGGGCATCTGGTTTATATGGGTACTGGGGAATCCAACCTGGGTTCTTAGGCTTTGCAGGCAAGCGCCTTAACCTCTAAGCCATCTCTCCAGCCTGAAATTTTCTCTTTTATTCTGCTGTTATGAATCTCTTGCTGAGCCTAATTTATGAATTAAATTTACTGTAGCTCTGTGTACAGAGGATAAAAATGCTATGTTGAGAGTTTATTGCTGTTCACTGAGGTTGTAGGACCCGTCTCCGGTGGATTAGGATATTGGCTGAGTTGAACATCTTGTTTGTGTAGGGACTGTGTTGTATGCTGGAACAATTGCTAGATTATGTAATTTTATATAACTTATTTCTTTTAATTATCCTGTTACCTACAATATCCCTGTACTATGAGTTATGCTAAAAACCATTTAATTCTGAGAACATGAGCTAAGAGTCATTTAGTAGAGAGGAAAAGATGAACTGCACAGATGGAAGGCGGCTGAGACGCCAAACAAACCCTGTCCTATTTCCTCCTCCTCCACTTAGCAAATTCTGGATTTCACACTCCCGTTTCCCAAGCCAGAAACACTAGCACACATGGTTTGAGGAGGCAACCTTCCCCTTTTGTAGATTTGTGTGAAGAATTTTAAAGCAACATCAACTTAAACTGTGCTCACTTGTTCTTCTGCTGAAGTGCCTCCCTGAAAAGTCAACAGTTACACAAGAACTTGCATTTCTTAAGAACATCTGCAACATACGGCCGCCATATTTACCCTCTCTTGCCCTTTGTGAGTTTTTTTCTCTCTGCCTCCGTCTTCAGTCTTTTCCTTTGCGCTCCTCCCTTCTTTTTTTCTCTGTGTTTCCCGTGGGCTTTCATTTGTCTTTAATCATATCTCTTAGCTTTCGTAATTTGTCTCCTCTGGCATGCTCTGCAGCCTACAGCTCAGCAAAATGGCTAGTGGATGTCTCATTTAATCAGATATAAAGATCAGGGCTAGAGAGATGGCTTAGTGATTGCCTGAAAAAGCCAAAGGATCCAGGTTCAATTCCCCAGGACCCATGTAAGCTAGATACACAAAGTAGCACGTGCATCTGGAGTTCATTTGCTGTGGCTGGAAGCCCTGTTGCGCCAATTCTCTCTCTCAAATAAATATATGAATATGATTTTTTTAAAAAAAAGATATAAAAATCAGAGTAGGGGGCAGGGCTGTCCTCAGCTGTAACTGCTCTCCAGGAAGGATACAAAGCTAGAAAACCCTCCTGCTCCCCTGATCAGCTGTGCAGGAGAAAGTGGGTGATGCGGAAAGTCTTTGCTTTTCTAACCTCGTTCTTCTGTGCTGCTGGGACCAATGACCTGAGAAGCAGCAACGTAACAGAGGAAAGGGTTATTTCAGCTTACAGGGTGAGGGTCCTGTGGTGAAGGGGAAGCCATGGGGGCACGAGTGTGTAACGGGGACTCTTCACCTCACATCTTGGGGCAGGAGGAAGTGGAAAGCAGGGAAGAAGTGGCTAGAAGTATAAAATCCTTAAGGCCCAACCAATCCTGGTGGCTCATTTCTTCCAGCAAGGCTGCACTCCTACAGGTTCCTCTGTTTCCCACACAGCACCCCTTGTTGGGGACCAAATGTTGAGATATTTCACATTCAGACCACAATACCTGCCTTTACTGTGTTTGTGCTCTACAGTTTGGGCTGGGGAAATGCAGGTAGATAAAAATCACCATTAATGGGCCTGGAGAGATGGCTTAGTGGTTAAACGCTTGCCTGTGAAGCTTAAGGACCCCAGTTCAAGGCTCATGTAAGTACTCATGTAAGCCAGATGCACAAAGTGGTGCATGCATCTGGAGTTTGTTTGCAGTGGCTGGAGCGCCCATTCTCTATCTGTCTGCCTCTTTCTCTCTGTCTGTCTGTTGCTCTCCAATGAATAAATTAAAAAATAAACAAAAAAATGTTTAAAAATCACCATTAATGTCATTCATCTTTTTTTTTTTTTTAATTCATAATGGCATTCCTGTTTGGTTTCCAGTCATTGAATGATAAGGTGGTTTACACCAAAACCAAACTAGTGGACCCAGGGAGAGGTTGGGGTGCAAGAGAAGAAAGCAGAAAGTCAACCTGACAGGCGGGGAGTCGGTGAAGGAACAATGGTTCCTGCTGAAATGACAGCCAGACTTGAAGGGGACGCTCCTGCTTTGATGGATGTGGGACAGAGATCTTTCTGTTCAAAGCGATTTTGCAATGCTTACGGGTGATTAGGGAGAACCGTCCTGGGATGGTTCTAGAAGGCTGCAGGATGTTTGAGTTATAGTGCAAAGATGGGATGGAGCCTGCATGTGAAGCCGCCTTCCTTTTCTCTCCAGGTGTGCAACACAACCACAGACAGGAAGCACGCCGATGTCTTCCTGGAGAAGTGTGTCACTGAGTCTGTCATGAGCGTCGTGAGCGGCTTCTTCAACTCCCCGTTTTCAGACAACAGCACCAGCCTCCAGGTAAGTGCACCGCCTGTGGGAGAAACCCCTACTGCCAATGGCCAAGAAGCCTCTCGCTGGCCGCGGAGTTCTTCTCTGCACTTCCAACGATCACACTTCTCTCATATTACTTACCCAAGCTTCATGGGCTGTGACATTGTCTTGGATATGTGTCAGTATGTCCTCACATCCTCTGCTCTCCTCCCCTCGTTTTGTCAGTTTCCTGTGTGTTTTCATTTGTTTTTAATCATGTCTCTTACCCAGCTTGTCTCTCCTGACACACTTAGAATTTTACACTTTAACAAAATGGCCAATGATGGCTCATTTAGTTAGATATAAATGTTAGAGGTCTCTCCACTACTTCTCCTGCACCCCTTCCCTTCCTCCCAACTTCATTTTACATACCGAGAACCCATCTCCCAGTTAAATTACTTTTTCATTTCCCTCTGAGCGGAAGCTGCTCATACCTGTACGTTGACTGCCAAGTGTTGAAATAATGACATGATTCCTTAAATCGATAGCATCTGACCCAGCTGTTCCATGTTAGTCATTTATCCCCCAAAATGAACAGAGGTTTACATATTCGGGTATTTGTAATACATAAAAAAATCAATATCAACCTTAAATGTCCACAAACGGGGGAACAGCTGACAGGCTTGCAGGGTGACTTATTAAAAATCATATCTGAACTCAAAATCATAATTTACAAGGAAAAGTAATGGTTAAGAAAAATGGTCATCCAGTAGCATACCATCACAGAATTGCATTATAGCGTCTTCTAATTTTGTTTGCAAAATAATATATACATACACACATGCATATATATATATATATACATATATATATTATACATATATATTATATATATATATATATATATAACTTATATAAACTCTGTCTCCATATATATGTGTATACACACACATATACCAAAAAACCTTAGAAAATAAATATAGCCCACTCTCTATACTTTTGGACCCAACCCACCTTGAACCAGCAATATTTGAAAAGGATTGTAATAAACATGTACAAACTTTTTGGGTCATTATTCCACAAACAATATAGTATGACCACTACTTATATAGTGCTTACATTTTCTTAGGAATTTTATGTAGTGTAGAGATAGGTAAAGTCTACGGGAAGGTGCTTATAGGTAATTTGCCTGCCCACGCATACATGTGATAAATATTGACAAACATCTGTGAAGTGCCCACTGACCTGAGGGATGACCTTGTCTTTGCCTTGCTGACCCTCATGAGCTCCACCTTAAAAAGATGATTTATTTTGACTTCACAGTTCTCCAAGTATCCCACAGTGATTATACATATTACTTTTATAAAAGCATCATTTTAAATTATAATTTCTTTGTGTTTGGAGACAGGCTCTCTATAGTCCAGAATGGCCTTGAAGTCATTGCAGTCCTCCTACCCCAGCCTCCCACGTGCTGGGATGGCAGTGTGAGCTACCATGCCTGGTTAATCATGATTTCTTGAAGGACCAACTTTAAAAAAAATTTTTTTTAAAATTATTTTATTTATTTTTGGAGAGAGATACAGAGAGAGATAGAAAGAGAGGGAGAGGAAGACAGAGATGGGCATGCTAGCAGCCTCTCAGCTGCTGTGAATGAAATCCAGATGCGTGCGCCCCCTTGTGGGCAAGTGTGGCATTGCGCCCTTGCATCACTTTGCATCTGGCTAAACGTGGGACCTGGAGATTGGAACCAGGTTCTTAGGCTTAGCAGGCAGGCGCCTTAACTGCTAAGCCATCTCTCCAGCCCATTGAAGGACCAATTTTAAGCTGTTGCTGTTAAGATGGAAACATATGAAATGGATTTTGTCATTGAATGTGGGCATTTTATCTACTTGCCCATCATACAAACCCACGTCAGGCCAACAACCAAACCCAGAAACATCTGCTCCAGTTGTTCTTGGCAGTCAGGGATGGCCAAAGCCATATTGAGATTCATTTCATTGACGAAAGATACAGCATATTTTTCTAATTAAGGATAGAGTTAAAATCCAAATAACCAAATTTCTGTACTTAAGGATAAAGTAAAAAAAATGCAATTAACCAAATATCTTTAATTCCTGGTGTGGTTCCTCTCGTGAAACGAATGAGACATATGTGACACCGAGGTATGTGAGCTGTCTGCTTCACACATCGGGAGTGGAGGGCTGAGTGACACTGTGTGCCCATCGCATTTCCGTTTCAGACCCACCAGCCCGTCTTCATTCAGCTGCTGCAGTCCGCCTTCAGAATTTACAATTGCACCTGGCCCAACCCAGCCCAGAAAGCCTCCGTGGAGTCCTGCATCAGAACGCTGGCTGAAGTGGGTAAGTCGGTGCGGTCTGGTTGGCCAACCCATTTCTGGAGACCGTGGGCTTTGGGTTCCTAACAACACAGGTACAGTTTCAGTTTACAGCTTCGTAAGATCACTTGAGGGTGGAGCTTGTGTGAAGTTGAAGATCATTGCTCACCAGTGACCGTGAGCCCTGCAGGCTGGTGTCGGCACAGTTGTGACTGACATGCACAGCAGCATTACTGCCCATGATGCTGAGGCGTGGCTCTGGCTGCCTTCCAACTCACTCACTATGTAGCTCCACCTGGAACTGCTGATCCCGCTGCCTCTGCCTACTGAGTTTCCGAGATGACAGGCGTCTGCCAGCAAACCCAGCTAACCAACAATGATTGAGTCCGGGGACAAGATGCTCAGAGGAGGCATTAGCAGAATGGGAGGAAGTTGTCATGTGTGAAGTGAGCAGGACATAGTACTTCTGCTGGCTGTGGCGCAGAACGCGTGTGGGGAACAGAAGGGAATGTGTTGTGGGGACCATGGATGTTCCAATGAAGAATCCATCCTGAGCTTGTTTCACAAGATATGCAGCTTAAAGACTTTGTGTTAGCATTTGAAAATTTTATTTATTTATTTATTTATTTATTTATTTATTTATTTGAGAGATAAAGAGACACACACATGGAGAGAGAGAGAGCAAGAGAAAGAGATGGCTGGAAAAATGGCTTAGCAGTGAAGGTGACTGCTTGCAAAGCCTAAGAATGCCTGATCAAATCTCTAGGTCCTATGTTTAGCCAGACACAAAAGTGATACAAGCACGCAATGCTGCGCATGCCCACAAGGGGCGCATGTGTCTGGAGTTTGTTCACAGCAGCTGAGAGGCCCTGGCATGCCCATTCTCTATCTGACTCTCTCTCTGTGTCTCTGTCAAATTAAAAAGAAAAAGAAAAAGAAAGAGAGAGAGAGAGAGAACATAAATGGGTATGCCAGGGCCTCCAGCCACTGAAAACAACTTCTAGAGGCATATAAGCCACCTTGTGCGTGTGGGTCCTGGGCAATGAAACCTGGGTACTTTGGCTTTGAAGGCAAACAACCATAACCACTAAACTATCTCTCCAGCCCTGTGTTAGCATTTTTTTAACCTGCATAGAGAATTTCACTTCAGGAGGATTATTCTGGTAGGAGATTTATTTAAGTGAGGAAAGACCGAAAGGAGAAAAAAAAAAAAAAAAAACATTGATTTTCTGCAGTGGTTCCAGGGAGAAATAATGAGAGGTTAAACAAGGCTTCCACAGAAGACAGGGAAGGGTCAAATGCAAAAAAAAAAAAAAAAAAAAAAAGAAAAGTAAAAAGAGAGAGAGACTTTCCACAGCTCAGAGATTATGCAGATGGAAGGGACCAACCAGAAAGACAAAGCCGGCAGGTGCCTCACATGTGTGCCAGGACATCGCTCTGCACCGCTGCCTTTACCACAGGGTTAGATACAGTGGGCTTTAGGACTTCTCACGCTGTGCTTTAGCATACGAGAAGGAACTGCGTTTTTCTGTTCAACGCACAGTGTTTGGCACTTACACCTTTACAGCCAAAGATGTGTTTCAACAAGTTTCGCCTCAGTGGCCGCTGGAAGCCGCAGCTCTGCTCTCCCGCTGTCCAGAGCACACCTTGACGTCAGAATTCGAGGTCCAAGAACCCACGGAACCCACTGGTGGTTCAGAGAGCCCCATCTCTCATTTTGTGGACTTGAACTTGTGAGCCTCCTGCCTCAGCCTACTGAGTAGCTGGGATTTTTAAACACCGTGAACAGCGTTCCATCTGTGCTGTGTGTAGGGCCATGCTCCACTGCCAGTTTACTGTGTTATATCAGTTCTTCTCACAAAGCTTCTTGAGCTTTCAAAGTGGGAGCCACGATCCATCATGCATTTCCAACATGTACCATGTTACTCTGTTAGTCTCCCTGATAAAATGTTTATGTAAACTTTTTTTTTAATTTGAGGGAGAGAGAGAGAGAGAGAGAGAGAGAGAGAGAGAGAGAGAGAGAGAGAGGCGCACCAGGGCCTCTCAGCCGCTGTGAACAAACTCCAGACATTTGCACCCTCTTGTGGGGAAGTGTGGCATTGTGCACTTGTGTCACTTTGGCATCTGGCTAAATGTGGGACCTGGAGAATCGAACAGGCATTCTTAGGCTTTGCGGGCAGGCGCCTTCACCGCTAAGCCATCTCTCCAGCCTGGTATAAACTTTTAAAGGTGGACAGGCTGGGGATGAATTCTCTGCCCAAACTGATAGTTCTGTCCATTGCAACTTTCTTCTAAGATGTGTAACATTTGAACTTGATAAGAAATTGCAAATTCTTTTTTTAAAAATATTTTTATTTATTTATTTGCAAGCAGAGAGAGAGAGAGAGAAGAGAGGCAGACAGAAAGAGAATGGGTGTGCCAGGGCCTTTAGCGACTGCAAACAAACTCCAGATGCATCTGTCCTTTGTGCATCTGGCTTACGTGGGTCCTAGAGAATTGAACCAGGATCCTTTGGCTTCACAGGCAAATGCCTTAACCGCTAAGCCATCTCTCCAGCCCTGCAAATTCTTAAATGATAACAAGTACGGATTCCAGACAGTCATTTGTTGCGGGGCCCTTTTGCATCTCTACCCTCAGTGAGGGTTGGGGGGCCGCTACAAGGATGTAGACCTCTGTCATAACTGCACATCGTGGTGTCCACTAAGGGCTCAGGGATGTTCAGCTCTTGTTTCTCAGTTTATTCACCATATAAGAGGCAACAGCATGTGGAAGAAGTGCTGTGAGCAATGGTCTTCCAAGAACTACTTCCATATTATTTCACTTACACAAAAGATTTTTCTCCATGTGGCTCATCATCCTCATTTGATCTGGGGGCTTCATGTTGGTACTCGGCTGGTGACACAATCAGCAGTCCACATGGAAGTTCCCTGAAATGTCTTTGACGCAGGCTTTGGATAACAAACAACCAACTTCATGCCACTTATTCTCAAGCACTTTGAACATGTTAAAAACATTCACCCCTTGAAGAATTTGGTTTTTATGAAGTAAACATATCCATTTTAATCTGTCTGAGTCTTTAATCTGGTGACTGCCTAAAGCAGATTTAGGACAATGTATGCCTGTGATGATGGTTTTTTCAAAGGCCACCCTGAGACTGGGGATAGTTAATTCCAGGTCAGTGTTGGGCCAGAGTGAGACCCTGGGTTTGATCTTGAGTACTGGAAAAAAAAAAAAAAAAAAAAAAAAAAAAGGAATTTGGTTTTATTACTGGTGAGGTGTTTGCCATTTTAATCTGTCTGAGTCTTTAATCTGTTGACTGCCTAAAGAATTTGCACAATGTACTCCTGTGATTATGGTTTTTTCAAAGTCTATAGTTAGGACTGGGGATGTAGCTCTCTCTCTCTCTCTCTGCCTTTCCTCTCTCTCAAATAAATAAATAAATGGGTTTAATAAAAAAACCCCAAAAATAAGCAAAACTAAAAACACAAGCCCAAAGGGCAAAACCAAACCAAACAAAAATGCCATTGTTATAACTAAGTAAGTTATATTATACCGGTTTTTTTAAAGGAAGTTTTTTAAATTGTTTTTTTATTTATTTTTGGAGAGACAGAGAGTTTGACAGCAGTGGCTGGAGACAGAGATGGCAGGCCAGCAGCCTCTCAGCTCTCGAAATCCAGATCTCTCTCTCAAATAAATAAATAAATAATAATAATAAAAACCCACTTTGCATCTCCCCAAACTGGGAAAATTGGAAGCCCAAACAACAGTGTTCAAAACAAAACAAAGGTGCCATTTCTTATAACCATCTCTCAGCCCTATACTATTTAAAAAAATTCCTTTATTAATTCAACTAGTGAATGAGTCCTCAATATCTGAAAGGTTTTATTTTAGTTGGGAGACATGCAGTCTGTCAAACCATATTTTCTGTCTGCAATGAATTTCCAGCACATGTAGATATCGCAGATAAAGGAACTGCAAAGCAGCGCAGAGCTGAGCCGTTCCCGATCAGTTCTGAGACTCCAGAGCCGACACGAAAGAAACCACACGTGATCTTTGTGGCCAGGAGAAGGCAAATGGCGCAGAGACGGAATGGCGGCCACACCTTGCTGCAGGCTCTCTAATGTCCTATTAGATGATCAGAGTTCCTTCCTCCTGTTTTTCAATATTCTATGCTGTTTTCAGTCATCGTTCACATTAAAGACAGAACATATGTGTAGAAGTTCTGGCATATTAAATTTTAATAGCTCCTACCTCCTGTTGGTGCTGTCACCCCACAAGCAATGTACAAGGGTGTTTTCTCCTTGATCATGCTGATAGATTTTTTTTTTTTTTTGCCAATCTTAGCAAAAAATTTTGTTATAGTTTTAGTGTGTGTTTCTCTTTCATGAGTGAGGAAAACGGTTCCATATGATTGAGCGACCACAATTCCGTTTCTAGAAACTTCTCGTACTTCGTTTTTACACGATTTGCAGAACTCTTTATATTAGGGCATCTCTTTGCCTTTCAGAAACTTTTCCCCTTAATTTTCCATTTGAATTTTTATTTATTTTTGCATGAAAGATTAACTTTTTTTTTCTTTCGGTGCTTTTCAGTATTCCTTTCATCCCCTTTCATCATCATCATCAGTCGGGGTGCTTTTAAATTCCCACTGCAAATGTTCCAGGTTGTGGTTTGCTTGCTGCTGCTTAAATCTCTGAGCTCTCGGGAGCTGGGTGTGGTGGCTCATGCCTGCAGTTTCAGCACCCGGGATGGCTGAGGCCATGTGGATTGTGAGTTCAAGGCCATCCTAGGCTATGTATTTTTCAGGCCAGCCTAGGCTACAGGGTGAGGTCTTGACTCACAGAAGCCTCCCAAAAATGAGAAAAGGAGAAAGAGAGAGAAGAACGAGAGCGTGCACGCACGCGAGAGAGAGCGAGAGAGCGAGAGAGAGCAAGAGAGAGAGAGAGAGAGAGAGAAAGAGAGAGAGAGGGAACACGCCCTGGGGAGGGTCTGCCATATCTTTCTTTGTAAGGTAATTTGGCCTGGAGTCAACTTATTTACTTTTTTTCAGCTGACTACAGGTGTTCCACATTAGTTCCTGTGTAACCCTAAAAACAATATGTTCCTTCAGTTTGATGATTGAGGATCCATCTAGTACATTCCGAATGCTAAATAGGAAACATATTTGATATCTTTGATGTTTTCCTCGTATAAAAACTCTAGTGCTTAGGTGTAGATGAATTCCGGGAACGTCCACTTGATGGAGAAAGGGCACGGCTCTCCCCCACGCCACCCATCCTGCCTCGTGCTCCAGTGTCTGGTCCCTGCATGCCTGACAGCCAGTGTGCTTTCTAAGGACAGCTTCGTTTCCTGTTGCCCCCCCCCCATCTGTCATGTATCTCTCTAAGCAGGTTTTCCGTGGCACCATCCACAGCATTATATGTGCTCTCAGAGGGTTTGGTCTGTCAGATACCATCAGCAACCCGAGCTAATTAAAAAAATTATATAACATGTACTATTTAATGAATAATAATTAGAAATGGATTTTGATTACATCTGAAAATCATTGCAAAGACTTGTCATAGCCAGGGAACTTGATGATTTGCGAGCCTAATTAGGAGGTTAGATCCATAATAAAAATACCTGTGAATAAAGATAGCTCATTGGAGAGTGGTCGTTATCTTAGGCAGAGCTCCCCCAAAGCTAAGTGCTAGGACAGCGGCCCACCCCGTTTCCCACAGTTTTGCCATGGACTCGGGGTGCTTGCTGCCTGTGGTGTATCCTTAACCAGGCTGTCTTTCTAACTTAGAGGTAAAATAGAAGTAGTTATTTTCAAAACATTTTAAACTTTAACCTGACTAGTAAATGCTACAGGCCTGAGGAATGGTTGGATATGGCAGAGGCACGAATCTCAAAAATAGCACCAGGCTTGTTTTTTTACATGTTATGTTCTGTGGGTTCTAGAATGTTCCTAGCTTAATGGACCATAGCTCAGTTTGGATCATGGCTTTATTTCATTTCAGAAAAAAACCGTTCTTGCGTGATAAACAAATTCTCTTCCTAATTACACTGTTGTTTTCCGCTCACACGTTTGCTTTAATTTTTAAACAGTATATGGGATGCTAAGTCAGCATGATCAATTTTGGTTTCAAATGAATATTTATACTATTTTGACAGTGCTGGGAATCTATTTTAGATTATGCCTATAGAAATATTAAATTGTCTCATAATTGCTCAAAAATATATCACCCACATAGCTGACTTCTATTAGTGCAAATGCTCTTTTCCTCAATTACACAGTAAATTTTATTTTATTACTTGAACTTGTGATGTAGCCTGTTGAGAGAGGTTACATTTATGCACGGGAAACATAGTCTATTAGTCTATTTTACCTGTAGCATATTTTATGAACGGGCAGCTAGGCAATGGTAAAGGCTTGGGGAAACAAAACCTTTTAACTGAGTTTGTGCTGGCAGCGTCTCCCAGCTCATCTCGCCATGGTGCCAGCCATGGCAGACTATGTGGGACAAGTGAGGGACAAGAGGGTCTGGGGCAGGGAGAGGTTGCTACATGCCCTCACTCCCACAGGGGACATGCTGTTACTGTCACCCAGCCATCAAATTAGATTCCCACAGGTACCACATAAAGGTATTCATAGGGCACTTTCTGTGATCAAACTATAGCAATTCTGCTTTTTTTAAAAAAAATATTATTTTTATTTATTTGAGAGAGAGAGAGAGAGAGAGAGAGAGGGAGGGAGAGAACAGGTGCACCAGGGCCTCCAGCCACTGCAAAGGAACTCCAGATGCATGTACCCCCTTGTGCATCTGGCTTACATGGGTCCTGGAGAGTTGAACTGGGATCCTTTGGCTTTACAGGCAAATGCCATAACTGTGAATCCATCTTTCCAGCCCAATTCAGCTTTTTTGATAGTTGGGTGTGTCTGATTCTTAAAGGGAAAATAAGTGCATTGCTCAAGTATTAGAGAAAGTGGTTGTGATATGTTTTGAGGAACACTAGGAATATATATATATATATGATATACTCTTGCTGTAGCCCAGGCTGACCTGGAATTCACTCTGTAGTCTCAGGGTGGCCTCTAACTCACAGTATTGCTTCTACATCAGCCTCCCAAGTGCTGGGATTTAGATGATGCCACCACCCCAGCCGGGTTTCTGGCCTTTTGTTATGTTCGTTGCACAGGTTGTATCACAGACGCCATATTGCCTTTGGTTCCATTGTTTGAATGTTCAGAGCAAATGCTGCTCCTGTGTAAAGTGGACAGAAGAGAGCGAAAGCGTGGCCAGGGTTTGGGCTAGTGTGCAATTAAGCATTTATGAAAGCAGGTGTCTCATTGCGGTGTAGAGGCTACCTGTCCTCGGGGGGCGGGCAGAAGGGCCAGGGTGCAGCTGCGTGCTGTGGACAGGACACATTGACACTGAGGCTGAGCGGGACCACGGGGACACATTCTTGAGGGGAAGCAGAGAGGCTGTGTGGTGGATCTGAGGGCTGCCCAGAGCTCCTGGCACTCCTGAGCCTTGACCTGGAGTTTGTACAGCAGGTGACACCTGGGTTTGTGTTGCCAGCAAAAATTACTGTCAAAGAAGTTTTAGAGTCTATTTTTTAGGTGTGAAGCATGCATCTCTTCAGCAGGAGTTCTGCTGTGCAGTGTTATTTTCCTTACACCGCACGAAAGCCAGGTTCTGTTTCTCTGTAGTTCTGCCTCTCTCCTCTCACTCTAGTTCTTTTTAGGAATCCTCTTCTCTCTCTCTCTCTATATATATATTTTACATTTTTCTCTTAACTTGTCATTGACGTTTGTTTCTATGGCTGGTCACAAGTTGCCATTTCAACTGGCTTCTTGTTGCAGCAAGAGCGTCACTCTTATGCCTCCTTCCTATTCCCTCCTTTTTCTTTCCTTCCTTCCTTCCCTCCCTCCTTGCCTCCCTCCCTCCCTCTGTCCCTCCATCCCTCCCTCCCTCCCTTCCTCCCTAGCTTCCTTCCTTCCTTCATTCCTTCCCTTCTTCCCTAGCTTCCTTCCTTCCTGCATTCCTTCCTTCCTTCCCTCCCTCCCTCTGTCCCTCCTTCCCTTCCTTCCTAGCTTCCTTCCTTCTTCCTTCCTTCCTTCCTCCCTTCCTTCCTTCCTTCTTTCTTTCCTTCCTTCCTTCCTTCCTTCCTTCCTTCCTTCCTTCCTTCCTTCCTTCCCTCCTCCCCTCCTCCCTTCCTTCCTCCTCTCCCTTCCTTCCTTCCTTCCTTCCTTCCTTCCTTCCTTCCTTCCCTTCCTTCCTTCCTTCCTTCCTCCCTTCCCCTCCTCCTTCCTCTCTCCCCTCTCCTTCCTTCCTTCCTTCCTTCCTTCCTTCCTTCCTTCCTTCCTTCCTTCCTTCCTTCCTTCCTTCCTTCCCTCCCTCCCTCCCTCCCTCCCTCCCTCCTCCCTCCCTCCCTCCCTCCTTCCTTCCTTCCTTCCTTCCTTCCTTCCTTCCTTCCTTCCTTCCTTCCTTCCTTCCTTCCTTCCTTCCTCCCTCCTTCCTCCCCTCCCTCCCCCCTCCCTCCCTTCCTTCTCTCCTTCCTTCCTTCCTTCCTTCCTCCCTCCCTCCCTCCCTCCCCTCCTCCCCCCCTCCCTCCCTCTCTCCCTTCTAGTTTTACTCATTTAAAATGTTGTCCAGTGACTGTCATTATAACCTTAAATGTGATTTATATGTGCTCCTTTCTAAACAGCTTTAAGTAATGTCTGTGTCCTTCACACTGAACTATGAGGAACATGACATTTCTCACACATTTCCTCTTTTCTCTTGCTGTTAGACTTACTGCTTGATATATTCATGTATTTCTTTTCTTAAAAATCTTTATATTTATTTATTTATTTATTTATTTATTTATTTATTTATTTATTTGAGACAGAGAGAGAGAGAGAGAGAGAGAGAGAGAGAGAGAGAGAGGAATGGGCATGCCAGGGCCTCCAGCCACTGCAAATGAACTCCAGATGCATGTGCTACCTTGTGCATCTGGCTTACGTGGGTCCTGGAGAATTGAACCTGGGTCCTTTGGCTTTGAAGGCAAACACCTTAACCGCTAAGCCATCTCTCCAGCCCGCCATTGTTCTTTTAGGCCCCATGTACTAGAAGACTACCTGGCTTCCTTTTCCATATTGCTAGCCTTGTTCCCATATTTTCCATTTTCATCTAATTTGGGGAGGATTATTTGTGCAGTCATATTTTAATTTTAAAGATTTGTTTCTAACTTTCTAAGTTTTTTTGATGCAACAGCTACTCAAATTCTCTAGGGACAATAATTACATTTATTTAACTATGACTTGCTTTTCCTTTGAATTGTCTGATTTCGCTGGGGATGGTTAGTTTTAATGCTACTGGTTTTCCTTGTGGTTCTCAGTTCTGTGCTCATGGTTATGGGGGGCTGAGTGTCTGTTATGACTGCCCTGAGGGGCTGGTGTGTGTGTCCACTGCAGTTTGGAGGGTCTGGCTCTCTCCGGTAATCCGCACATAAAGCACAGGGCTAGCCTGGGGTTCAGTGGCAAGGATTGAGCAAATGAGATGCAGACTTTCTTTCAGGGTGTGTGTTGTGCACATGTGTGTATAATATAATATGATATGATATGATATGATATGATATAATATAATAATGTTTATGTGTGTATAATCTATGTTTCTGTGCATATATTTCTGTGTATATTTTCATGTGTGCATGGTGTGGGGTGTGTGTGTGTGTGTTGTGCACATGTGTGTATAATATAATATAATAATGTTTATGTGTGTATAATCTATGTTTCTGTGTATAATATGTTGTGCACATGTGTGTATAATATAATATAATAATGTTTATGTGTGTATAATCTATGTTTCTGTGCATATATTTCTGTGTATATTTTCATGTGTGCATGGTGTGGGTGTGTTTGTGTGTGTGTGTGTGTGTGTTGTGCACATGTGTGTATAATATAATATAATAATGTTTATGTGTGTATAATCTATGTTTCTGTGTGTATATTTATGTGTATATTTTCATGTGTGCATGGTGTGTGTGTGTGTGTGTGTGTGTAAAGGAAGGCTGGGATACCAGCAGATGTTGAACTGAGGGGGACTCAGCGTGCGTATTTTCTCTCTGCTCCCTCCCGCCGCTATCTGATGAACTCAGAAGTAACTCCCAGCTTCCCTCTGCTTCTCTGCCAGATCTAACGCCTTCATTTGGCGCTCTCCGCAGTCCAACATTCGGCTTTCTGTCTCTCTCTAGCTTCCTCCTGTGTCAAGCTGCCTCGGTCAGCTTCTCTCTTTTGCTAGTCAGATGGAGGAGTCTTGCCTTCTCACACTGCTGGTTCTTGAGTGGTTGTCCAGGTGACGTCACGACACCCCAGTCTACACTCTTCAAAGACTATCCTATGTCCAGTGGCTCCTGGTGCCATCTCGTCCCTTCATTCTCCAGTGGACTAGCCACACCTTCGTTTGTCTGTAGAAATGCCTCAACATTTCTCTTTGTGGCTTGCCTTTTCACTTTTCAGCATAGTGACATAGTTCTATTAAGATACCAACATTAGCCGGGCGTGGTGGCGCACACCTTTAATCCCAGCACTCGGGAGGCAGAGGTAGGAGGATCGCCATGAGTTCCAGGCCACCCTGAGATTACATAGTGAATTCCAGGTCAGCCTGGGCTAGAGTGAGACCCTACCTTGAAAAACCAAAAAAATAAAAAAATAAATAAATAAAATAAAGATAACAACATTAGGGCTGGAGAGATGGCTTACAGGTTAAGGTGCTTGTCTGTGAAGCCTACGGACCCAGGTTTGACTCTTCAGGTCCCACATAAGCCAGATACACATGGTAATGCAAGCATGTGAGGATACATGTGCGCATAAGGTGGTCCATGTGTCTGGAGTTCGATTGCAGTGGCTGGAGGCCCTGGTGTGTCAATTCTCCCTTCCATAAAAAAAATGACAAGAAAGGAAAAAAAGATACCACCATTAAATGTCACTGGTTCTTAGGTTAAAAACACAGACACCATGTGACACCTTACAACGCAGATTATTTTTTGGTTTATTTTTAGTATTTTATGAGAGAGAAATAGAGAGAGAGGAGAGAGAATATGGGCATGCCAGGGCCTCTAGTCATTGCAAATGAACTTTAGATGCATGTACCACCACGTGCATCTGGCTTACGTGAGTTCTGGGGAATTGAACCTGGGTCCTTCGGCTTTGTAGACAAGCTTCTTAACCACTATGCCATCTCTCCAGCCCTCAAGGCAGATTTTTCTACACTTCTCTGTGTTTTCTGTAGTTTTTTTTCTAAGAGGTGTTTTATTACATGGCGTTTTGTGTGCACACATGAACACCTATGCACACACGCTCAAATTAATGAGTTGATTGGCAGATTTTGCTATGTAATTTGTCTGTTTTCCTATTTATTTTAGCATCTTGGAAGTTTGCAGGCTTGTTCTGGTGTTTTCCCCTATTGATGTTGAATGAAGTACATTTCTAGTCACCAAGAAGTCAAATAGCTTTTGAATGTTTAATGAAGCCACTTTGCTAATTGGTCTGAAGAACTGAAATGCTGTCAGGTTAAAATCTGTTATTATATGAAAGAACTTGATGGCAGAGTTTAAACATTTGATATATTTCCTTTGTATCTGTTCCACATTCATTAGACAGTTAGGATAATATATAAGAAGTTTCAGGTGAATTGAGAGAAACTTTTTAAGTCTGTCTTTTTGTTTTTTTCAGCAAAAAATCGTGGAATTGCCATTCCGGTGGACCTGGACAGTCAAGTCAACACCTTGTTCATGAAGAACCACTCCAACATGGTGCAGAGGGCAGCCATGGGCTGGAGACTCTCGGCACGCTCAAGCCCACGCTTTAAGGAAGCACTTGGAGGGCCTGCGTGGGATTACAGAAATATTATTGAAAAGTTGCAGGTACAATGCAAACACAAGCGACATTAATATTTCCGAAATGAAACTTTTAAAAAATGTATTAGGGCTGGAGAGATGGCTTAGCGGTTAAACGCTTGCCTATGAAGCCTAAGGACCCCGGTTCGAGGCTCGATTCTCCAGGACCCACGTAAGCCAGATGCACAAGGGGGTGCATGCATCTGGAGTTTGTTTGCAGTGGCTGGAGGCCCTGGCACACCCATTCTCTCTCTCTCTCTCTCTCTCTCTCCCTGCCTATTCCTGTATCTCTCTCTCTCTCTCTCTCAAATAAATAAATAAATAATAAAACATTTTAAAAAATGTATTATAGGGGCTGGAGAAATGGCTTAATGGTTAAGGCATTTGTCTAGAAATCCTCATGACCTGGGTTCAGTTCCCCAGTATCTATGTAAATCCAGATGCACGAAGTGGTGCCTACATCTTGACTTTATTTACAGCGGCTAGAGGTCCTGGTATGACTAGACTCTCTCTGTCTATATCTCTCTGCTCGCAAATAAATAAATAAAATATTTTAAAAATGCATTACATAAATAAAATATTGCTGAAGACCCCCACTTCTTATTGGGGATCAAGCTTTATAATTCTCTGCCACCACTGCTCTTTAGATGCAGAGCTTTAGGGAACATTGGATGAAATTTTTTTTATTAAATTTTTTAAATTGACAACTTCTATACTTACATACAAAAAACACATATTTCCCTCCCCTCCCCCCATTCCCCTTTAGAACTCCATTCTCTGTCATATCCCCTCCCTCTCTCCATTAGTCTCTCTTTTACTTTGATGTCATCATCTTTTTCTTCTATTATGAGGGTCTTGCGTGGATGAAATTTCTTTAAGAAAGTGTAGATAAAGAAGAAAGGGCTTAGTGAAGTAGTGGTCAGGGCGTAGGTGGAAAATAAGGCTTTGTAGGAGCCATGAGCTGGAAGTCTTTCAAAGAGTGGGACCCACCATTTAGAATGCTTAGCTGTGGTTAAGGACTGAAATTACCTCTTCCATGTATATCCTTTGAAAAAAAATTTAATATTTATTTATGTATGAGAGGTAGATAGAGGGAGGGAGGAAGGGAGAAAGAGAGAGAATGGGCATGTTAGGGTCTCTAGCCACTGCAAACAAACTCCAGGCACATGTGCTACCTTGTGCATCTGACCTTATGAGGGTCCTGGGGAATTGAACCTTGGTTCTTAGGCTTTGCAGGTCTAATCGCTGAGCTGTATCTCCAGCCCATATCCTTAGAAATTTTATGGATGCTTACTCTTTCTTTGTTTTATGATTTTGAGAGAGAGAAAGAGAGAGGGGGAGGGAGAGAGAGAGAGAGAGAGAGACCACCCAAGCATTATTTATACATAAAACCGAGCTGTGTTAACGTGCGTACATCTGGTTCAGTAGGAAGGCGGGACCCACTTTCCATGTTTTGGGACGTTCCTGAGTCTCAGTCCCGACAGTGCTCTTAGCTACCATCTCTTCCCAGGATGAAATCTCACGTGGGTCCTCTTGTGCTCCGTTTCAGGATGTTGTGTCCTCCCTGGAGCAGCAGTTCAGTCCCATGATGCAGGCTGAATTCTCAGTGCTGGTCGATGTCCTGTACAGCCCTGAGCTGCTCTTCCCCGAGGGAAGTGACGCCAGAATAAGATGTGGTGCCTTCATGTCGAAGTAAGTGGAGCCAGACGGAGCTTCTGCTGGTGTGACCGAAGTGCAATGGCTTCTAACATCCCCACTCTTTACTCTTCCAACACCACAATGTAAAAAGTGTGAAAAATTCATGGTCAAATATGAGACCCAAATAATTCAGTCACTGGAAATTTTATTTTGGTGAAGGTCAAGTTAGCTTATTTTACTAAAATTTACTGGGAATAAAGAGTGTCATTATTGGGCACAAAATCCTTTATCCCATAATATTATGCATCAACTCCTTTCTATAATGATATGGTGGGATCTTTTTTTATAGTCTGTAAATTTTAATGGGGTTTAAAAAAATTATTGACAACTTCTATACTTATAGACAATAAACCATGATATTTCCCTCCGCTCCCCCCATTCCCCTTCAAAACTCTGTTCTCTGTCATTTCCCCTCCCTCCCTCCATTAGGCTCTCTTTTAATTTGATGTCATCATCTTTTTCTCCTATTATGAGGGTCTTGTGAAGGTATTGCTAGGCACTGCAAAGTCATGGATATTGAGGCCAATTTCTCTCTGGACAGAAATTTCATTTGGCTCTTACATTCTTTCAGCCACCTCTTCTGCAATGGACCCTGAGCCTTGGAGGGTGTGACAGAGATATTTCAGTACTGGACACTCCTCTGTCCCTTCTTCTCAGCACTATGTTGCCTTTTGGGTCATCCCAGTGGTCATCGCCATCTGAAAAGAGAAGCTTCTCTAACCAGAAGTGAGAGTAGCATTAATATGTGAATATGAACATTAAGTGTAGTGCTTTCAGGGAAGTTTGATGGGAATAATATATACATTTAACCAGACAAGAGCAGGCTTTATACCCCTAAGGCTCATGACCTCCCCTGCCATAGACTTTTTTTTTTTTTTTTGGAGAGAGACACAGAGAGAGAGGGAGAGAAGACATATAGAGATGGGCACGCCAGCAGCCAGCTGCTGCGAATGAAATCCAGATGCATGCGCCTCCTTGTGGTCACACTTGGCATTGCGCCCTTGCGTCACTTTGTATCTGGCTAAACGTGGGACCTGGAGATTGGAACCAGCGTTCTTAGGCTTAGGAGGCAGGTGCCTTAACCACTAAGCCATCTCTCCAGCTCATGCCATAGACTTTTGATTAGTTTTTTCAGTACCAGGCATGTATTCCCTCCCATAGAGCAGTCCTTCTGTCCAATTAGGGAGCAGTTGGTTTCCCCAGAGCAGACATGCCACTATTGCACTCGTTCGGTCATTGGGCCTGTCTGTCCAAACTTGAAGTTTCCAGTGTCCACTGTTTTCACTGCTGATGACTTCTGTCTCCCATCCAGCTGCATGCAATGCTGCTTTTTCCAGCTTTCTTTTGGTTGATCTGCAGGGAGAAGGTTAAGATTATCATATAAGGCATTGATTTTCATTCTCATAGGAAGAAAGGAAGGGCATCTGCTACTATCAAGGTGTTACTGTGCATGAGCAGCTATCTCCTGCTATTATCCAGTCTCATAAACCCCGTAAGCACCGGGAGGTCAGGGTGAGAAAGGAGAACTCAAGTCAGGGGCTGTGACTTCCTGGCTTTGTGATCCTCAGTAGCCCTGGCTTCCTTTTCTCAACATTTTTGGGTATTGTCAGATCTCTAACAACTGACATATTCACCCTGGGATATTTTCATTGGAATTGTCAGTGAAAGGCTCCCAGGAAAAAAATCTCCGTAGAAAAGCACAGCTTCCTCCAGGAAGAAGAGATAGGGTCTCACTCTAGCCCAGGCTGACCTGGAATTCACTCTGTGGTCTCAGCGTGGCCTTGAACTCCCTCACAGTGATCTTTTTTTTTTTTTTTTTTTTTTTTTGCCTCCCAAGTGCTGAGATTAAAGGCATACACTACCATGCCTGTCTCCAAAAATGTTTTATTTGAATTTTTTATGTGTGTGAGAGAGAATTGGCATGTGAGAGGCTCCAGCCACTGCAGTTGAACTCCAGGCATGTGTGCCATCTTGTGCGCATGTGTGACCTTGCATGTTTGTGTCACCTTGTGTGTGGCTTACATGGGATCTAGAGTAGAACATGGGTCCTTAGACTTCTCAGGCAAGTGCCTTAACCACTAAGCAATCGCTCCAGCCCCCAAATTTATTTTTTAATATTTTATTTTTATTTATTTATTTGAGAGAGAGAGTGGGGGAGAATGGGTGCACCAGGGCCTCTAGCCACTGCAGACAAACTCCAGATGTATGCATCTGGCTTATGTAGGTCCTGGGGAATTGAACCTGGGTCCTTTGGCTTTGGAGGCAAGTGCCTTAACCACTATGGAGGCAAGCGCCTTATTCACTAAGCCATCTCTCCATCCCTAGAATTCAATTTCATTAAGAGTCATGCAAGGTCCCAGCACTGCCATGCATGGCCCCCTGGGAAAGGGAGTATACAGTCTGGGCAGAGGCTGACGTCCTTTCCTCTTCTGTCAGCGAAAGGAAGTCCTGGCACAGTGTGAGTCAGCAGGATCTGTGTGTGCATGTGGAGTGGGGGGGGGGCATGCAGCCTCAGGGAATGACCTGGCTGGCTTAGTCACGGCGTGAGAAGAGGGACTAGGTGGGAGTAGGTGTTCACTCGCAAGATCTGTGTGTTTCTCACACATGAAGGAGCATCTCAGTGTTTGCAAACAGTGGGGTATGACCTTGGAACTTCTAAAATTTTTATTTATTTGAGAGAAAGAAGCAGAGAGAGAGAGAGAGAGGGTGAAAGGAGGGAGAGAATGGACGCATCAGGGCCTTCAGCCGCTGCAAAGTCAGGGACCTCGATTGTGTCCTGTTTTCTCAAGAATATATTCAGGACCTAGCTTCCCCCTCCTCCCTCCCTCCCTCCTTCCCTTTCTCCTTCCTTCCTTCCTTTCTTCCTTCCCCCCTCTCTCCTTCCCTCTCACCCTTCTTCCTTTCCCTTCCCTCCTTCCTTCCCTCCTTCCTCTCTCCCTTCTTCCCTCCTTCCTTCTCACCCTGCTTCTTTTCATCCCTCCCTCCCTTCCTTCCTTCCTTCCTTCCTTCCTTCCTTCCTTCCTTCCTTCCTTCCTTCCTTCCTTCCTCCCTCCTTCCTTCCCTCCCTCCCTCCCTTCTTCCCTTCCCTCCTTCCTTCCTCCATCCCTCCTTTCTTCCCTCTTTCCCTTTCCTCCTTCCTTCCTTCCTTCCTTCCTTCCTTCCTTCCTTCCTTCCTTCCTTCCCTTTTTCCCTCCCTCCACCCCTTATTCCTTCCTTTCCATATTCCATCCCTTCATTTCTCCTTCTTTCCTTTCTTCCTTCCCTTTCTTCATCCCCCTGCCCCCTCTTCATTCCCTCCCTTGCTTTTTGAGCCAGGGTCTTACTGTGTGGTCCAGGCTTGCCTCAAACCGCCAGCCTCTGGCCTCGTTTCCCAATGCTGGGATTACAGCTGTGTCATCAGTGCAGGTTCACACTCAGCACTGTTTAGTGCAACCTTCCAGCTCCTCCGCCTCTGCCCTTTGTCTGTACTGTTTCCTGCGCAGGCTGCTTTCTCTCCCCACCTTTGCCCGCCCAGGAAACCTTCATGGTTAGATGCTGTCCGTTCATCAGTCTTACCCCATATCATCCCTTCAACAGGACGAAATGATTTCTTTGTCTGATTTACATATTTGCCAGTGCCTCTGTTGCTCACCCTATGGTATTGGACGGCTGTGTGCAGCCTGGTTCATGCTGGGACTGTTCCGAGTCTGGTGAACTGTGTCAGATAGCAGAGCTTACGGATTTTGGTTCCGAAGTCTATTTGCAGCCCCTGCTTCTAGGATTATGTGACCAGAGGCGAGTTACATCAGCTTTCTGAGCCCCCGTGTCCCTTCACTGAATGAGGGTGACCATTGAGTCCATCTCTGGGGGAGTTGTGGTGAGGATACACGGGGTGGGGGGGCTTGGGAAGTCCGTGGGCTTGACTTGGATCCCTGCTTTTGTTCAGGGTTATGTTACTAGAATCAGGTCATATCACTTTATCTCTCTGGAAGACGTCTCACGGAGTCTTTAGAGGACCACCTCGGTAACTACACAAGCTCTGGACGCTGTTAAACATCATGAGCACAAATCATCCACTCCATTTTCAGTCTCGGGGTAGCACATAAACTACAATTCCAAAAGTCTCCCAGCAGCCCGCCAGTGCGTGCGTGGTCCACCACTCTAACATCACCAGTGTAGATAGCAAGTGGAATAATGGTCTTCTTGTGACTTTTTTTTTTTTTCAGTAGTGGAAATTTCATTTTTCTTCTAATCACAGAAACTTCCTGTTTATACCTAGCATGGAAACATAACACATGATATTAACAAACAGCAAGGAATGGCTTGTTACTCTAATATATATTATGATATTTCTTACTCCCACCGCTAATATACACTGTGGTTTAACAGTGAGATAGAGTACGTACGACACCGAGCAAATGTTATAAGCTGATGTATCATTCTGAAACCCTTGCAAAGAGGTGTGTGGCTTACTGTGTTTCTCAGTGGTATGATTTTTCTCCTATAATAATATATGGCCTTTGTATGTCGCTCAGCAAGAAGTCAGTGTACAGTGTATAGTATTTGTCTGTAGCTTAGTGAGAAATCAGTGTCTTTTCTAAGATTTAATGTTTTGTTTTAAGGTTGATTAATCACACAAAGAAACTCATGGAGAAAGAAGAAAAACTGTGCATCAAAATCCTCCAGACGTTACGAGAAATGCTGGAGAAGAGAGACAGCTTTGTGGAGGAGGTATCTTTTAAAAAATTCTTAGTATTTGAAATTAAAGTTATTTAAGTTTTTGTAGTAAGGCATTTGTTATTCACGTATGTGCTGTGTAATTGCAGAAGGATGTGCTGTGTAATTGCAGAACATTGCTTCAAAATTGTCAGTGATTTTTAACTGGGATGCTGTTCCTCTGGGCCACAGTGATTTCTGGATTGTCCCTTGGCCACAGTAGGATTTCTGGGATTGTTCCTCTCAAAATGTTCCCTTAGAATCAGTGTTTACATACTATTGGTAGGATTTCTGGGATGCTGTCCCTCTGGACCACAGTAGGATTTCTGGGATGCTGTCCCTCTGGGCCACAGTAGGATTTCTGGGATGCTGTTCCTCTGGGCCACAGTAGGATTTCTGGGATGCTGTTCCTCTGGGCCACAGTAGGATTTCTGGGATGCTGTTTCTGGGATGCTGGGATGCTGTTCCTCTGGGCCACAGTAGGATTTCTGGGATGCTGTTCCTCTGGGCCACAGTAGGATTTCTGGGATGCTGTTCCTCTGGGCCACAGTAGGATTTCTGGGATGCTGTTCCTCTGGGCCACAGTAGGCTGTTTTAACAACTTCATAGTGGCTGGGTGGCGTTTTACTTAGACATATTAGATTGGTCACTTTTGCGGTATTTATTTTTCATGTCTCATTTTAAATTGAGAAATGACTAAGATGAGAGTGAACTGACTATTTGGATTATTTCTGTTCTATTGTCTTGGATGCGTACCCTGTCTTATTTAGGTTTTATTGAACCCATAGACTAAAAGACCTTTCTTTTCTGTGTGGTACTGGAACTTGAACCCAGAGCCCTGTGCTGTACCACCAGGCTTCATGCCTAACTCCCCACATGACCTTTGCAAACAGTGAGTCTCTGAGATGCACTCCTTGGAGTGTACAGAACTTGTACCTTCTTCGAGATAACGCCTATGCGTGCTGTTATCTCTTGATTTTTAAAATTGTAATTATGCGTTTATATTACTTTTGACAGTATTATGCCAAATATTATAACCTGACGCTATTTTCTGTAAATAGAACAGTCAGTCTCTATTCTTAACTGTATTAGCTACTGCGCGGTAGTTTTCAGGGAAGTATCAATCCGCTTATAATAATTGTCAGTCTGTTATTGAGATTGACAGCTCAGGTGCTCATTAAGTGGTAGCTAGCAGCATGTTTAAGACCAAGCATGTTATGCTTAAATAGAAAATAGAAATACTGAGAAGTTTTTGCTTTTTTTTTTTGTTTTCTTTCTTTACTTTTTTAAAGCTAGCTAGGCACACTTTTAAGTGAAATACTTAATCAAATTTGTATTCTGTTCCATAATACATTTTTGGCATGTTCCCAAATCTTCTAATTATCCATGTTTTAGAACTGTCAAGATTTTTACAAATGTACAGTGTATGTAGCTGCAGGAAGACGGTGTGACTTTTGAACGGCTCCCTGCAGAGAAGTTCTTCAACTGAGTATTGCTTATTGCGAGTAGGGGCATTCCTTCCAAATGCTGCCTCAGAACCCGTGTGCTTCAGCATTCCCAGTGCCTGCTGCTTAACTTCTCTTTATTGCTTAAACTATATCTGGGTAACAAATTACCAAAATGAAGGTAGTCAGTGCATTTTTTAGCAAGTGTTTTCTGATAAAAGAATCAAGAATGTGTGTGTGTGTTTATTTAAACATGTATGCTATGGTTTATTTGTTGGTTTTGTGTTTTTCTTGTTTTGTCGAGGTAGGGTCTCACTCTGGTCCAGGCTGACCTGGAATTCACTCTGTAGTCTCAGGGTGGCCTCGAACTCACAGTGATTCTCCTACCTCTGCCTACCGAGTGCTGGGATACGCCACCATGCCGGCTTATTCATTGGTATTTTTGTTGTTTTTATGTTTCCTTAAATTATGGCTCAGTGTAAGTTGATTTTTAACTGAACTGCTGGAACCCAAGGGAGAAAAACGGGTGATGAGCTTTCCTGGCGGACCCCACTGACGTGACTCTGTGTAGTCTGAGGTCCATTTCGAGCCGTCCATTGTGTGCTGCAGGTCGTTACTGAAGGTCATTCCGTGTGCGCATGTGCGACCTTGCGCGCTTATGTCACCTTGTGCATCTGGCTTACGTGGGATCTGGAGAGTTGTACACGAGTCCATAGGCTTTGTAGGCGAGCGCCTTAACAGCTAAAGCCATCTTTCTGCCCTATTTATTTTATTTACTTATTTTTGTCTATGTAGACTAGGTCAGGATTCTTCTGCTTCACCTCCTGAATACTGGGATTACGGGTGTGCACCACGACACCCAGTTTAAGCATTTTATTTTCAATGTGTACCCATACGTTGCATTGTTTATGGGGCATACAAGGTCTTTTAAAGGTAGTACTTTAAAAAATACATATGTTAGCTGGGTGTGGTGGCACACGCCTTTAATCCCAGCACTTGGGAGGCAGAGGTAGGAGGATCATTGTGAGTTCGAGGCCACCCTGAGACTACATAGTGAATTCCAGGTCCGCCTGGACCAGAGTGAGACCCTACCTCGAAAAACCAAAAGAAACCAACCAACCAAACAAAAAAATACATATGTTGCAAAATGTGGAAAGAGAAGAAATGTCGCACGGCTTCAGGCCATGCGACTTTGGCTTTCCTCTTTCTTCTTAGAGCCATTTTGCTCCCCATTTCTTTCCATGACTTCTCTGCCCCAGTGAAGAAGCGGGTGATAAGTGTCATGTGCTGTGGCACCAGGTTGCTCGAGGGGGGACCTGCGCCTTTGTTTTGCTCGTTGAAGGACACTGTTGGCCAGGTCTCAGTGGAGCTTGCCTGGGACGCTCAGGGGACCTGCTTGATTGGAGGAGGGTTTCGTGAAGATGGATGGCTGAGGTGAGGGGTGGATTGATTTTCATGTTTTTGGTGAGTGGACTTACTTCCTCTTTTAGTGCTTAGTGTACATTTCACTGCGATTTCTAGAACACTGCAAATGACCTCTCTTGAAAACAAGGAACACATATGAGTCACAGGGTCCCACGTAAGCCAGATGCCCAAGGTGACACAAGTGCATAAGGTCACATGTGCTCATTAGGTGGCACAAGCATCTGGAGTTCAATTTCAGTGGCTGAGGCCCTGGCACACCGATTCTCTCTCTTTCTCTCTCAAATGATTTTTTTTTTTAAAGTAAAGATATCTGTAAACCCCAGTCCTAAATATATGAAATTCCCATTTTTCTGAATTTTAGAATTGGAAAACATAGTGAATATGGAGAATTTTCACTGATACTTAGGTAAAGTCATTACGCTGCAGTCAGAAGTTGTTGAATGTCAACCATAGTGCCCCCTGAGAATATATTTGTGTCCATGTATGCTATACAGATGTATGTTGGTTTACAGGACAGCAAAGGTACTTAGTCAAATTCAACATTCTTAGGATGTTCAGATTTATAATGCCACATCTCTTTGGAATGTTATTGCAGAAATCCCTAGGAAATGCCTCTGTAATGGTTGTGGTGCGGTTCTAAGCATTGGCATCTACTTATTATTTATTCACGTGTGTGTGTGTGTGTGTGTGTGTGTGTGTATGTGTAGGCATACACATGCATAGTCACACCAGGCCCTCTTGTCACTACAAAAGAGTGCTAGGTGATTGTACCATTTTGTGCATCTGGCTTTACATTGGTGACTGAGGAATCAAACCCCAGCCAGAAGGCTTTGCAAGAAAACACCTTTAACCACTGAGCCACCTCTCCAGTCCCTTAAACATTGATTTTTAAAAATTTATTTATTTATTTGAGAAAGAGAAAGAGGGAGAGAAAGAGAGAGAATGGGTGCACCAGGGCATGCAGCCACTGCAAACGAACTCCAGATGTATGCATCCCCTTGTGCATCTGCTTTATGTGGGTCCTGGAGAATCAACTGGGATACTTTGGCTTTGCAGGCAAATGCCTTAACTGCTAAGCCATCTCTCCAGCCCTTAAACATTGATTTTTAAAGCAATATGTGGAACTTATTAAGACCTTACTGCACATGAGGCCCTTTTCTTAATCTTTTACGTGTGTTATTTTTTAAAATTAGTTTTATTTATTTATTTGAGAGTGACAAGGAGGCAGAGAGATAGAGAAAGAGAGAGAGAGAGAGAGAATGGGTGCACCAGGGCCTCCAGCCACTGCAAACGAACTCCAGATGCATGCGCCACCTTGTGCATCTGGCTTACGTGGGTCCTGGAGAATCAAGCCTCAAACCAGGGTCCTTAGGCTTCACAGGCAAGCACTTAACTGCTAAGCCATCTCTCCAGCCCACGTGTGATGGTTTGTTTAAGCTTCAACCAAGTGTCATAGGTGCTATGGTTATTTCCCTTGTGCTAATGAGGAAACTGAGGCATAGGGAATTTAAGCCACATATCTGTAGGAGAAGAGAGCTGGGATTCCAGCCATTTTGGCTCCTAACCTCACACTCACTATTACCAGCATGTCAATCTGAACACATTGTGGGGTTTGTAATTCCATAAATAAGATGGAAAGCTCTTTGATTTTATTCTCTTTTTTTGTTTATTTTAATTTATTTATTTGAGAGCGACAGACAGAGAAAGAGGCAGATAGAGAGAGAGGGAGGGAGAGAATGGGCATGCCAGGGCCTCCAGCCACTGCAAACAAACTCCAGACTCATGCACCACCTTGTTCATCTGGCTTACGTGGGTCCTGGGGAATCGAGCCTCGAACTGGGGTCCTTAGGCTTCACAGGCAAGTGTTTAACTACTACGCCATCTCTCCAGCCCCTGATTTATTCTTGATAAGACTGGCCCAGGTGTATGCTTAGGGAGCATCACTCTTCTACACAAGCTTCAAGACATTAGTCAAGTTGAAGAAGGGCACGATAAGAGCTGTGGTGTTCTTGGACTTTAATTTTCACAGCACTTCAGAGAAGGTCAGCGTTCCCCACTCCTTCTCGTGATGGTGGCGGAGTTGCTAGCAACCAGAATATTAAATTTTAAAAAGTTCTAGACAGCACTCCACACCCTAACTGTGGTCCTCAGCCTTTTGTGGAAATGCGACATCCAGCAAACATCTCCCTGACTGTGATCTTTACAAAGGGCAGGTGACAGGTATGCAGTGGACAGGGATAGCTGGTGGAAGCTTCTAGACTTGAAAGTTGTATCTGGAATTATTTGGGATAAAGCTCTTACAGAAAGGATGTCTTGAGTTATTTTTCAAAATGCCATCCATTTCAATTGTAAAATTTACTGTCACCAAGTTAACAATAATTTATTCTTTTCCTTGGCAAAAGAAAAAAAAAAAACACCAAACCACATTGTAACTAACTTTTTATTTCTAATTGTGAGAAGGAGCAAAAAGAATGTCAGAATTACACCAAGGAGCTTAACTCCTACATCAAATATGCATACTTGTCAGCCCTAGCAGCCATCACACTGTTGCAAATTTATCCACGTCACCAGCACCTCTTTATTGTAGAGCTGTGCTGAGCATCACCCACTGTTGTGCATATTCCTATTTTCCTTTGTGGAAGGCAAAGAAATTAATTCAGGGAGAAATGTAATGCAGAGCACATTGTAGCTTATGGATTCACTGATAACTAATTTGTTAAGAACAGTGAATTTTAGTTTTATTAATGTCTGCATTTTATGATTATTTCTTTTTTATTTTATTTTTATTTATTTATTTATTTGACAGAGAAAAAGGCAGAGAGAGTGTGGGTGTGCCAGGGCCTCCAGCCATTGCAAATGAACTCCAGATACATGCCCCCCCTTGTGCATCTGGCTAACGTGGGTCCTAGGATATCGAACCTGGGTCCTTTGGCTTTGCAGGCAAATGCCTTAACTGCTAAGCCATCCCTCCAGCCCATGATTATTTCTTAATAAATATCTTCTCAAGAGATAGTGAAAATTTGTTTTGCGTTGTAAATATTGTAATGTTTTAAACTAGACAGTAGGTGATACTGCAAACCCATGCTACTTTGATCATACGCACACATGCATGTGTGTAGACCGTTTTAACAAGGTACTTGGATGGTTGTAAATATTAAAGTGTGTTAATATCTTCACATAGAGATGTATTTCAGAAACAGAATTGGCAAACCATTCCACTTTGGAGTTTTATTTTATATTTTCATCTAGGCAAACACATTTTGTTCCAATGAATGGATGTTAAAGCAATAGTTGACTTTATAGATTTGTTCCTTTCAGTTGCTGGCCTGGCTGGGTCACTTGTCAAGCTATTAAAATGGTGGGTTTAGCAGATTATTATCACTCCTGTGACCTTACTGAAAATACACAAAAATTTTAACTACATTTTGCCTTTACTTGTGTCAATTAAAATCTGAAACCATAACACTCACTGCCTCAAGGCTTTCTGAAATATGCCAGGCCTCTTTAGAGGTTTAGGATTAAAAAGCTGTAATGAAAATGTTGCTTGGACCCAGAAAGTGACCACCATTCACTGCCTGCCTCAGGGGAGAGTAAGATGGGCTCCCAGTTGGTGGGTATGCTTGTGGTTAGCCAACTTGAATGACGTGAAGAGGCAAAGACAAAGAAAGAAAAAGAAGATAATGAAGGACAAACAGAGAAATGCTAAATTGCTGTGTTATTAAATGACATGTCAATCATTCTACCTAAGTGTAACCCCGCCCCTTTGCCAGGGCTCACGCATCACTAGTAATCTAGATGGTTGTATTTTGTTATCACTGTGGCATTTGCACAGTCGTATTTGTCTGATTTGTGGAGACCTTGTGTCATTCCTCATGAAAGTCTTTTCCAGTGTGTGTCCTGCCATTTTGAATAAACTGGAGGATTCTGAGGAAGGGTCTCATATTTAACAACATAAGCAAAGTACCAAACGCCTTTCCTTTCAGTGCTGAGGGCCCCATGAAGATCAGCATCTTCCTGCAGTCCCGACCACATGCCCCAGTGTTGTACCACCCCAGGGCAGACACTGCTGTTCTCATTCACTGCAGAATACCCAGTGTGCCCGTCGGCCCCGCACACAGTCCTGTCTCAGTAAATGGGGGCCACCTATGGACTTGCCACACAGTGGCACACCAGTATGACACACTGGCCTTAACTAGCCACACAGTGGCACACCAGTATGACACACTGGCCTTAACTAGCTCTGGCAAAAATGAAGGTTCTAGAAGGGACGTTTCAGGCTCTACTTTGCAGGTCTGTGTGCCTCCAGGAGGTGGTGGGTTGACCAGCAGCAGAGTGGAGCATGCGCATGCAGCCTCTTTCAGATGTGCTGTCTGCAGCATCTTCTTGTTCTGACCAGGCTCAGTGCATGATCTCCTGTTGGTAAGCAGAGGCCAGGCTTCATTAAAAAAAAAAAAAGAAAAGAAAAAGGAGCTGGGTTGGAGAGATGGTTTAGCAGTTAAGGCACTTGCCTGCAAAGCCTAAGGACCCATGTTCAACTCTCCAGGTCCCACGTGTGTGGTGTGTGTATGCATGTTTGCATATGTGGGGGTGTTCATGGGTGGTGTATGCATGCAGGATTGTATATGTCTGGGTGTGTGTGTGTGGATGTACATGTGTGGTGCATGTGTGTGGCATGTATGTTCATGGTCGTCTGTGTGTGGGTGTATGTGTGTGGTGGATACATTGAGTCTCCCTCTATCGTTCTCCACCTTATCCCTGAGCCTGGGTCTTTCACTGAGCCCACAGCTCACTGATCTGGCTGCACTAGCTGGCTGGCCCTGGGAATCTGCCCGTCTCTGCCTCCCGAGTGCTGGGATTACTGTCGCCCGTGTCCCTCCACACCTGGCTGTTACGTAGGAAAGCACCTTACCTCTGAGCCACTGCTTGAGCCCCGGCAGAGTATTATTTTAACTTTTATTTGATGGCTGTAAAGAATGGTACCAGGGCTGTAGAGATGGCTCAGCCATTAAGGATCTTGCCTGTGAAGCCTAAGAACCCATGTTCGATTCTCCAGGTCCCATGTAAGCCAGAACCACAAAGGTGAGGCAGGCTCAAGGTCGCACATGCCCACTAGGTGGTGCAAGCATCTGGAGTTCGATTACAGTGGCTGAGGCCCTGGTGCACCAATTCTCTCTCTGTGTCTCTCTCTCGTTCTCTCTAAAATAAAATTTAAAAAGAGAATGGTACCAAAAAAGAAATGCCCAGTGAGCATCACGTGCGTATTGCCTGGCTGAGCATGAATGGGAATCAAGGTTTACTCTCTACTCTGTAGCTGGCTGCTTCATAGGGAAGGAATTAAATAGTGCTGGTGATAGAAATAAATGGCAATTTAAATTTGATTTCGTGTTTTTACAAGCCAAAGCTTCAGAATTTTTCATTCTCTTGCCTCTAGAGGAACCTAAAGTTCAAGCTGTTTTTGGGGGTGTTTCTGTTGTAGCTCGTGCTGGCCTCACACTGGTGGTGATCTTGCCTCTGCTTCCTGAGCTGTTTCAGTTACAAGTGTGAACTGCTGCCCTTGGCCAAGCAAATCTTAACAAAATTTTAAAAAGACAAATACGTGCTCATCCAATTTTAGGTATGAGTCCTGAATAGTGGTAGCCGTGAAAACGTTTATGGCATCTTGTCATGTTGCAGTTCGTTTAACCCACATGGAAATGAGGGCCTATGGCACAGAGGAACTTAGAGAAGTCTGCATGGCAAAAAAATGATGGCGTCTCCTCGGATCGCTCGAGGAGGGCAAATGGGGGGAGGGGACAAAAGAAGATAGGCGAGGGCTGGAGAGATGGCTTAGCAGTTAAGGCGCCTGCCTCCTAAGCCTAAGAACGCTGGTTCCAATCTCCAGCGGTTCCAATCTCCAGGTCCCACGTTTAGCCAGATGCAGTGATGCAAGGGCTCAATGCCGCACTTGACCACAAGGGGGCGCACGCATCTGGATTTCATTCACAGCAGCTGAGAGGCTGCTGGCACTCCCATCTCTGTCTCTGTCTCTCTCTCTCTCAAAAAAAAAAAAGATAGATGAATTCCCATTCATATATTAACGTTCCCAATAAAATTATTATTACGTATTATTATATATAATTATCACTATTAATTATTATGTTATTATATAGACTTATTATAAAAATATAAGAAATAAAGAAGTAAGAAATCATGGGGTCTGGATGAACCCCAGGATTTGTGGTTTTGGACTTCATTTCTTTTTTTTTGTTGTTGTTTATATTTTATGTTTATTTGTTTTTTTGAGAGACAAAGATGCTTGAGTAACAGAGAGAGAAAGAGGCAGGGAGAGAAATAATGGGTTTGCCACGACCTCTAGCCCCTGAAAATGAATTCTAGACGCATGTGCCACCTTGAGTATCTGGCTTTATGTGGGTCCTGGGGAATGGAACCTAGGTCCTTTGGCTTTGCAGGCAAACTCCTTCACCGCTAAGCCATCTCCCCAGCCCTAGACTTGATTTGTAATCACAGTGGGATGCCATCTCTGTCTGTCCTAATTAACATGCAGAGATGTGGGAATGTATGCATGGCTGCAAAGGAAAAGTGGTTTTGTTGTTGTTGTTTAAAATATCACAGACCACAGTATTTATTCCTGTGTCTCTGTGATTTTGAGCACCTGGCACTGAGCAATTCTTTCAGAGTAGATATTGCATAACATTTTTTTTTCCTTGGGAGCGACACAAGCACATGTCTGTTCAAATCAGAAAGGGCACAAAAGATTCGCCAACAAACAACCGCACCCAAACTAATTTTGGTGAACCAGTGAGTTTTACTGGGTTACTTACGGAGCAGGCCGAGGGGGCGCTTTCAGGAGCATGGGTACCTCACAGGCGTCAGTACAAAGCCACCCCAGCCTAGGTAAGGACGCACGGAAGCTGCACCCGTGAGCCCAGTGCACAGCCTGCAGGAGCTCGGCAGGCGGGCAGGAGAGTCACCCCAAGCACTTGCTTACTGCTCTTGTAACCTGCGGGAGTGGTCTTTGGACCTTTTGAATTCTGGTGCTCTCAGGCTGGCTCACCTCCCGAGTCTGCAGAGCCTCCTTCCTCCTCTACGAGGGCGCGGTTCAGCTTCAGGAAAGCACTGCACAGCAGTAGGTTTGATTTCCGTGTCTCCCGTTTGTGCTTGAGAGTCATGGTTCTTCTTTTGGATGCATCTTGGGTGCATGGAACAAAGCACCACACAACAGTTTGAATCTTTGCATATTGCTCAGCCAAGTTGTTTGGCTCGTCTTTTTCTCAGTTGTTTCTCGCTTTTGGTTGGGTTTTTAATTAAATTTCAAATTATAGACTTTACTACTTATATAATCAGAGAACAGGAAAAATAAAACAAATATATCAGTGAACACAACATGAAAGCTTGTTATGAGGAGTCCATGGTACGAAATCCTCAAAATGAGGCAAGTGTACAATCAAAAGCAGATTAAATACTTCTCATTTAGATGAGACACAGAGGAAGAGAGAGAGAGAAAGAGAGAGGCTGAAGATATCAGCTCAGAGGTATGTATAAGGTTCGGGAGTGACCACGACCACGCAAACCCCTCTGAGGCAAAGATGAAAACTTTCATTCGGGAAAAGCACGGCTGCCAGGGCTGGCTCCCAAGAGAGGAGCACAGCCCATGCGTTCCTCAGGTAGTGGGCTTTAAAGGGTCAGTTGGGGGAAGGTGAGGAAAGGAAGAGTTGAGGGGAGATCTAAGATAGCCAGGGTGTGACACCAGAACAGTGACTGGGTGATTTACAAAATAAGGGGGCAGGAAACCATGACCTGGGGGCATTGCTGGAGGGGTAATGGCTGGGTGGTTTCTTGAGGAATGTGGATAATGCACTTCCTTATGTCTCTGTCGCCATTCTGCTGTCCTTGCTGACTCCATATTGGGACCTGTCAGACCTAACAGTATGTACTTACATGATACCTGTCCCAGGTACTGAGTTGGTTTCATTTTCATTCACCGTGCCAGAATACAGAACCAGGAAAGGGTTGACCATATAGTGAGAAGTAAGACAGAGGAGCTGGAGACATGGCTTAGAGGTTAAGGCGCCTGTGGAGCCTAAGGACCCATGCTCAATTCCCCAGGACCCACGTAAGCCAGATGCACAAGGGGGCGCATGCATCTGGGTTGGTTTATAGTGGCTGGAGGCCCTGGCATGCCCATTCTTTCTTTCTTTCTTTCTTTTTTCTTTCTTTCTTTCTTTCTTTCTTTCTTTCTTTCTTTCTTTCTTTCTGTGCCTCTTTCTCTCTCTCAAATAAATAAAAAATAAAATATTATTTAAAAAAGAAGTAAGACAGTGATGACCTCCCACTTGGTGTGTGTGCATGTTGAGTGAGTCCTGCCACAGTGTGCTCGTGGAGATTAGAGGGTGTGCGTGCTGAGTGAGTCCTGCCACAGTGTGCACGTGGAGATTAGAGGGTGTGCGTGCTGAGTGTGTCCTGCCACAGTGTGCACGTGGAGATTAGAGGGTGTGCGTGTTGAGTGAGTCCTGCCACAGTGTGCACGTGGAGATTAGAGGGTGTGCGTGTGGAGATTAGACGTGGAGATTAGAGGGTGTGCGTGCTGAGTGAGTCCTGCCACAGTGTGCACGTGGAGATTAGAGGACAACTGCAGGGTACTGGTCCTTGCCTTCCACTTTGTTTGAGACAGGATTGCTCATGTGCCACTGCAAACGGTAGACTACCTGGCCTGGGAATTTGGGGTCCCCTGACGCTGCCTCCCACTGCTGCAGTCGCATTGGGGTTCGATGTTTACGCTGCTTGAACTTAGCTTTTTGTGGGTTCTGAGGGCCAAACACCAGCCATCTGCTTGCACAGTGTTGCAGTCAGGTTTGCACTGCTGGCAGAAATCACCTGACCAAGAGCAGCTTTTTGGCAAAAAAAAAAAAAAAAGGTTTATTTTGGCTTATGGACTCTAGGGGAAGCTCCATGATGGCAGGGGAAAATGATGGCATGAGCAGAGGGTGGACATCACCACCTGGCCAACATAAGGTAGACAACAGGAACAAGAGAGTGTGCCAAACACTGGCAAGGGGACACTGGATATAACACCCATAAGCCCACCCCCAACAATACACTGTCTTCAGGAGATGTTAATTCCCAAATCTCCATCAGCTGGGAACCTAGCATTCAGAACCCCTGAGTTCATGGGGGACCCCTGAATCAAACCAGCACACACAGTGAAGATTTTCTACCACTGAGCCTTCTTCTCAGGCCCTACTTGGGCATGTGTTTGTCAAGGATTTGGACTTCGGGTCATCCACTGCCAGAGGTCATGTAGCTGTTTATTCAAGGGAGAGGCAGGCTGAGCCATTCGGAGAGCTGGCCAAGAGTTTGCCCACCCCCTGGGAAAATTAGATAAGACTTCTGCCTGCTGACTCTCTCCCGAGGGCAGCAGCTCTGAGCAGCCTCTTTCCTCACTCATCCTCCACGTAAGATCTTCATAGCTTTTTAGTTTTTCAAGACTAGCTCCTGCGCCTTTCTTGAAATCTTCTGCATCTTTGAGGCAAAGGCCCTGGTGACTACATGACCCAGACACGTGCCACCACCTGGTCAGTCAGTCCCTTTTGGCCATCCAAACCTTTTGAATCTGCCGTACGTCCTGTGCCTTGGGCCTCACACCTACTAGCATTCCGGTGTTTTGGTCTACGTGGGCCGTGTAGCTCTTGGACTCTGGACCTTTGTATGTTCACGGACCTTCCCTCTCTGGTCCACCACTCACTTCTTTGGTGACATTCTTGGATGTTTTCAACACGAGGAATTTCCGGGTTTTGTTGATTACAGGATTTCCACTACTCACGCCTTCACTCTCCCATTAATTGACGCATGGGACTGTCCTTGGGCCCAGTCAGGACCACTGAGTCCTCTAATTTTCCACATCTCCAGCTTGCTCCTCCTGCGCCGTGTTCTTCATACATCTAAGCCACAGGCTCAGCTGTGAAGCAGCGAAGACAGCACACTAACCAAAAGACCTGGCAAAACAGCATGGAGAGGGCGTGGGGCTGGACTCGCGCTACGAAAGATGAGGGGAGGGATGCCAGACCGCCTGAAGCAACAGAAGATCACCCCACTTTCTTCTGCAAAATCTTAACAGATGGATTTTTTTTTTTAGATTAAGCTAGTTGCTATTTTTTTTTTGTAAATTCAAGTTCCACCTAAATGTGTATGCCAGCTCTTTCCAAATGAAGCTGAAAAGCTGGGCTCAAAGTTCTCTTCCAAAAAAGCTGTTGCTTTACTGTGCACACAGGCACTGTGTTCTCCAAAGTGGAAATGACTGAGGACGTCTTTTCTTAAGGCTGAGAAAACATATGGGTGGAAGAGTGCTACTTCCCGTCGTCTGCAGTCTCTTGACGAGACATCTGCTACGACAGCTTTTGTGCTCGGATCATAGGCTGCTGTTTACCAATTGTTTTCATAAATATTAATCTTCGAGCTCTTGACTGACATGCAAGTTGTCCTTTTTGGATTCCTTTCTTCTTTTCTTATTTATATGTGCCATCTTTAAATAATCGTGCCACAGTGCAACTAAAAGGGATTTTTCTTACGAGAAATTCCCATTATAAAAATGGGGGTGTGGTGGCGCGTGCCTTTAATTCCAGCACTAGAGAGGCAGAGATAGGAGGATCGCCATGAGTTCGTGGCCACCCTGAGATGACATAGTGAATTCCAGGTCAGCCTGGGCCAGAGTGAGACTCTACCTCGAAAAACCAAAATAATAATAATAGGGGTCTAGGGCTAGGGAGATGGCTCAGCAGGTCAGATCACTTATGTCAAGAATGGGGGTCTGAGAAGGCGTGAGTCGGGTTCCCTAGGGCCCATGTAAACAGCTGGCGTGGACACGCATACCTGTAACTCCAGGCCTGTGGGGAGCAGAGATCAGAGAATTGCTGGTGCTCACGTGCACACCAGCTCTGAGTTCGGAGAGAGACCCCTTCTCAAGCAACTATACTGATGAGAGACCCCACATTCTCCCCTGGCCTTCACCTGTGTGCACAGGGGTTGTGCACATGTGCACACACATGTACACATAGCGTGCACACACACAAACGCAGATAGGAGCAATAGAAGGTTTAATGTGATTTTTTTAAAAATTTACATTGGGATTTTTCTTCTTTTATCCTTTACTTAGCTAAAGTTATTGCCATCAGGATAATGTTTTCACATTAGTTTTGTGAAAGGCAATTTCTCACTTCAGCTTTTCTTAGGAAGACATTTGGGCTTAGTTTTAAGACAGGTATTATTCTGTCTTCCTCAAAATATAAGCAAATACATCTTAGTCTGAGACTATACATTTTAAAACTGGATTGTGGTTTGGGACTGCGATGTTTCATCTTGACGTGTGGTTTGAGTGTATGAACTGTTCCCCACAGGCTTGTGCACGTAAACACGTGGTGCCCAGCAGGTGGCACTGTTTGGGAAGGCTGAGGAGCTTTAGAAGGCGGACCTCCCTGGAGGAAGCCGTTCACTGGGAGCGGAACCTGAGGTTTTGTAGATGGGCCCCACTTCCTGTCTGCTCTCCACTTCCTGTCTGCTCTCCACTTCCTGTCTGCTCTCCACTTCCTGGCTGCTCTCCACTTCCTGTCTGCTCTCCACTTCCTGTCTGCTCTCCACTTCCTGGCTGCAGACATGCTGTGTCCAGCCTCCTCATGTTCCACGATAAATAATGTTCCCTCAAAGTGAACCAAACAAAATGCTCCCGACACCCTTTAAGTCTCTCCTTTGAGGTGTTTGGACACAGCAAAATAAGGGTAACTCACACATGGCATGTGATGGGTGTTCAATTCCTAATCAGAAAAGATCATTAAAAATCTGGGGCTGGAGAGATGGCTTAGCAGTTAAACGCTTGCCTATGAAGCCTAAGGACCCCGGTTCAAGGCTCGATTCTCCAGGACCCACGTAAGCCAGATGCACAAGGGGGTGCATGCATCTGGAGTTTGTTTGCAGTGGCTGGAGGCCCTGGCGCACCCATTCTCTCTCTCTCTCTCTCTCTCTCTCTCTCTCTCTCTCTCTCTCCCCCTCCCTCCCTCCCTCCCTCCCTCCCTGCCTATTTCTGTATCTCTCTCTCTCAAAAAAATAAATAAATAAAAAATAAAATAAAAAAAAATTAAAATAAAGTGGATTACTGAAGCATAGACTTAAAAAAAAATCTGGGGCTAGATAGATGGCTTAGTGGTTAAAGTGTTTGCCTGCAAAGCCAAAGGATCCCAGTTCAACTCTTCAGGACCCATGTAAGCCAGATGCACAAGGGGCCCATGCATCTGGAGTTCATTTGCAGTGGCTGGAGGCCTTGCCATGACCATTCTCCCTCCTCCCTCCCTCCCTCCCTCCCTCCCTCCCTCTCTCTCTCTCTCTCTCTCTCTCTCTCTCTCTCTCTCAGTCTCTTTCTTTCTCTCAAATAAATAAATTAATTAAAATTTGAAAAAAATCCTGCAGTGAGTGGCTGGAGGGATGGCTTAGCAGGTAAGGCATTTGCCTGCAGAGCCAAAGGACCTTGGTTCGTTTCCCCAGGACCCATACAAGGTGCACAAGGTGGCACAAGAATCTGGAGTTTGTTTTCAATGGCTGGAGGCCCTGGCACACCTTTTCTCTCTCATTCTCTGCCTTTGCCTCTCTCAAAATAAATAAATAAAAATCAATAAATAAATCTGCAATGGAAACAACAATTAGCACACCTTCTACTAAAGGGTGCTAATGATGGGTGATAAGGTTTTACTGGATGCTGTGGTTTCTGCCTTACCCCCAGCAGCTCAGCTGAAGAAGCTACATGTTGCTTCCTTCTTATCATGTATTGTCTTCCTAATTTATTTTACTGTCACTCCTGGACTCAGAGGATTTTAAATGATTTCAGATATTGCTCAATAAAATAATGAAATAAAATGAAAAGTACTCCCTATAGATTCTCCCTTTTATTTTAGAGACAGCGCGCGAGAGAGAGAAAGAGAGAGAGAGAAAGAGAGAGAGAGAGGGAGAGAGAGAATTCTTGTGCCAGGGCCTCAGCCACTGCAATCGAATGCCAGATGCTTGCACCACCTAGTGGGCACATGTGACCTTGCGCTTGCCTCACCTTTGTGCATCTGCTAACGTGGGATCTGGAGAGTTGAACATGGGTCCTTAGGCTTCGCAGGCAAGTGCCTTAACTGCCATCTCTCCAGCCCTAGATTCTTGATCTTAAGGCTCACTATCAGAGTCATCAGCTTGGGTGACACCAGTGGCACAAAATAGCAAGTTACTGAATTTGAAGGAAGACTGCTGGGTCATAATGTTGTAGTACCTTTTAATTTTCTTAGCAAATTACCTGCTCCATAGTTAACTCAAGCTATCTTTTTTTCTCCCAAAGTACATTCAAGATGTTGAGAGGAAATCTCCATAAGACATTTGAATTTTTTCTTTTCTCCCTCCAGACTTTCTTTCCTTCCTTCCTTCCAGCCAGAATATCACTCTATTAAAAAAGAGTTAATAGGGCTGGAGAGATGGCGTAGCAGTTAAGGCACTTGCCTGCAAAGCCCAAGACCTCCTGTTCAAATCACCAGGTCCCACATAAGCCAGATGCAGTGATGCAAGTGTGCAATGTTGCACATGCACACAAGGGGGCGCACGCGTCTGGAGTTCATTCACAGTGGTTAAAGGCCCTGGTGCTCCCATTCTCTCTCTCTCTGTCTCTCTCCGCCTCTTTCTCTCTCAAAATAAATAAAAAATATTTTTAAAAGAGTAAATATACAGTAACTCCCTGATAGGTGATAAAATTGACATTTCTTCAGCTCTGTGTAACATCATGTGCATTTCTGCCTCAGTGTAGAAGAGACTTGTACCCTGCTGTGTTTCTAGGCTTGTTTTGGGGTGAGGAACTTTGCACAGTTGAGATTAAGCTCAGCTCCTCCGAGGCCCAATGGCTGGCCAGTGTCATTATTCTGTGCCATCTACCATTTTCTGGAAGCCAAATTCTTTTCTTTTCTTTTCTTTTCTTTTCTTTTCTTTTCTTCTCTTTTCTTTTCTTTTCTTTTCTTTTCTTTTCTTTTCTTTCTCCTTCCTTCCTTCTCTTCCTCCCTTTCTCCTTCCCTCCCCCCTCCTCCCTCTCTCCCTCTCTCTCTCTCTTTCTTTCCTTCTTTCTTTCTTTCTTTCTTTCTTTCTTTCTTTCTTTCTTTCTTTCTTTCTTTCTTTCTTTCTTTCTTTTTTGAGGTAGGGTCTCACTCTAGCCCAAGCTGACTTGGAATTCACTATGCAGTCTCAGGGTGGCCTTGAACTCATGGCGATCCTCCTACCTCTGCCTCCCGAGTGCTGGGTTAAAGGCGTGCGCCACATGCCCGGCTGGAAGGCAGTTGAGATTCATGCATTTGCATGCCACCTTGCTCACACACCTGGCTGCCTAGAAAGAGCAGGCTGAGTTTTTCTGCCGAGCTGTGCACTCAGGAAGAAAGGGGGATATGATAAAAGCTGGGAACAACTCACGACAGGTCCAGAGGCTGAAGGGAAGGTGAGCGTTGTGCTCCAGAAAGGCCACCACCATGACCCCCAGTGATGTCACGTGGGTGGTCAGGCAGGATGGATTCATTGGTCAGTGTCATCTGGGTCACCAAACAAGTGCTTAGAAGAGCCTGTCCTTGCTTTTGTGGTGTCACTTGCCATCTGTGAATGGAATGACACTGTCTGTATGAACACAGTGTCTGTCAGACCCAATTCCACAGGTTGGGTCACTTAGACAACATGAACTTGTTACCTCACAGGCCTTGAAGTTGGAAGGGAAGCCATTGGCAGGCCTGGCTTGTTCTGAAGGCCACAAGGAAGGCGTGTTCTCCAGGCCTTCTCTGTCCAGCTTTTACTTTTTTTTTTGGAGAGAGACACAGAGAGAGACAGAGAGAGGGAGAGGGAGACAGATAGAGATGGGCGCGCCAGCAGTGTCTCAGCTGCTGTGAACAAAATCCAGATGCGTGCGCCCCCTTGTGGTCAAGTGTGGCATTGCGCCCTTGTGTCACTTTGCATCTGGCTAAACGTGGGACCTGGAGATTGGAACTGCTGGAGATTGGAACCGCTGGAGATTGGAACCGGCGTTGTTAGTCTTAGGAGGCAGGTGCCTTAACCGCTAAGCTATCTCTCCAGCTCACAGCTTTTACTTTTTAAAGATTTATTTTTATTTATTTATTAGAGTCAGAGAGAGGGGGAGAGAACTAGAGAATGGATGCACCAGGGCCTCCAGCCTCTGCAGATTAACTCCAGACGCATGAACCACCATGTGTAGTTGGCTTACTAGGGACCTGGAAAATCGAATCTGGGTCCTTAGGTTTCGCAGGCAAATGCCTTAACCGCTAAGCCATCTCTCTGGCCCTCCGCTCAGCTTTTATCTTCACATTATGGTCCCCCCACGTGTGTCTGTTTTCAGATTTCCTCTGAGAGGGATCCCAGCTGTATCGAACTGGAGCCCATGCTAACGGCCTCCTTTTAATTTAATTACCTTTTAAAGACCCTGTCGCTGCTAATGGCTTTGATCCAAGCTGCTGGCAGTTAGGACTTCCGTGTGTGATTCTGGGTGGACACTGGTCAGCCCTCACAGCATGCTGTTCTTTAGTCTACTCATTGATGAGGCGTGAGCAGTTTTTTTTTTTTTTTTTTTTTTTTTTTTTGCCTTTGCTTCTTTCATTTGAAAGTCAAGAACAACCAAGCCGCACGGAGTAGATTGCTGGTGTACACAAGCAAGTTTGGGATGTGATTTCTAATGTGATTGTTTAAATCAGTTCAAAACCACGGGAGAAAGACGAAAAGGGATTTTTGTTTACATCTTCATGTTCAAACAACACAGCAGATTGGCTCCAAGACCCCAGTGATACTGGGAGTGACGTGCCTAGATGTTGGAACCCCGAGCTGGGGCAGGCACAGAGAGCACCGTAGTTTGGAAAAACAATGTGTGTGATTGGAAATCAACAGGCTCATAATATTTGTGGCAGTTTTTTTTTAAATTGAGCATTTTTTTAATATTCTTCTGACGTGATCATGAGGAGTTGTGAGTTTCGGCAGGATTTTGGGCATTTCCTATGTGCTACAAATTAAATTAAACAATTAGTCTTCAATATCTCTTATCTTATCCCTTGATAGCAAACTATATTTCAGTTGCTTTAATAACACCTGGGCTTTTAGCCTGGCGGTAGAGGACTTGCTTAGCATATATGAGGCCCTGGGTTTTATTCCCAGGCTTAAAAACAAATAACGAAACACACAAATAAACAGACACCTAATAAATATTCCTCATTAAAAAATGTGCCTTTTTGGGAAGCATCCTGTATACTCTTATGAGTTTCCATAAGCCATAGTTTTGCTATTTAGTTTGGTAAGTGACCAAATTTGCATTCTATTTATATTGGTAAATGGCCAGCTTTTACAAAGCCCATGGTTATTTTTATGGCCCACAAAGAGTGAATTTTAGAAAACATGACCCAAACAGCAACACTAATTTTGCTCTCAATGAGATGTTCTTTGAGCCTGTTTGTGAGAGAGAACAATGAAATAATAAATACTCATTATTTTAGGCAGAAAATGATTCATGTCTTAGTATTGTAAAAGCGCCCTGTTGCATAGTATATGCTTCTGATATTTTGCAGCACTATTGCATTTTGGGGAGTAGAAAGATTTTCATATGTGTATATATATATATATATGCACACATACAAACCTACATACATACATACATACATACATACGATTCTTAGGTCCTGTTCCCTGTACTTTAAGTGCTGTTATGCACTGAACCATCTCCACAGGCCCCACATAGTATATTTTTAAACCAATTCTCTCATGATGCCAATAAACGGAAAACACACAGAATCAGAAAAACAAAACCTTAAGTTGGGCCTGATGTCACAATTCTGTCATCCTATGGAGGCTGGAGTGAGAGGATTGCAAATTCAAGGCTTGCCTGGGCTACAAAGTGAGTTCAAGGCCAGCAGCTTTGACAATATAGTCAAAGAGACCCTGTCTTAAAAAGTAAAAAAAAAAAAAAAAAAAAAAAAGGCGGGGCTGGAGAAATGGCTTAGTGGTTAAGGCACTTGCCTGCGAAGCCTAAGGACCCAGGTTCGATTCTCCAGGTCCCACGTAAGCCAGATGCACATGGTGGTGTATACGTCTGGAGTTTGTTTGCAGTGGCTAGAGGCCCTGGCGTGCTCATTCTCACTCTCTCTCCCTCCCTCCCTCTCTCTCCCTCTCTCTCTATCTAATAAATAAATAATCTTAAAAAAGACATTAAAAAAGTAAAAAAAGAGAGCTGGGGATACAGCTCAGTGGTAGAGTACTTGCCTAACACTCACAAGGCCAAACCTTGGGGGTTCAAACCCCAGCGATACTACGTCAGCACGTAATTTACAGCAATAAATAACGCCCCCTTGGGTCAAGTCAATCAGCTAAAACCCATGTGTCATTCTCTCTTTATCTCTAACCCCATGTGGAACCATGTGTCAGCTAATGGCCCACTGATTATTTTTCTCTCTCTCTGTATGTGCATATAGGCACACATTGTCACAGCGTATATCTGGAGGGCAGAGAACCCCTTCAGAGTGTGGGTCCTCTCTTTCCACCTTCTTTGAGGCAGGGTCTCTCTTGTTCCTTCTCTCCAGGAAGGTCCCAGAGTGCCTCCCGTTGCCGCAGGCGCATTGGGATTTCAGCTGCTCAGCCACTTCACGTCCAGCTTTCCGTGGGCGCTGGGAATCCGAACGCCAGTCGGTGAGCTTGCAGAGCAAGTGTCCTTAACAACCGAGCCCTCTCCCCAGCCCCAAGTAAAAGTGCTTCTTGAGTGCATGCCGCTGACCATGTGTCCTGCCACCTGCTTGTCTAATCCCCTTGTCCTGGTTTGTCACCATCTCCTCTTGCACTGTCACATGACTTCCTAACTCACCTGCTTCCCTGTCTGTAACCTCCAGCCTGTTCCTTTCCCTGAGTAGGGAGCACACGTTATCAGATCTCACTGCACTTCTGTTAACACCCTCGGAAGTTTTTCTGTTGCTCTTTAAGGAAAAATTCACATTTCCTGCCAGAACCAATGGACCCCACATGTGGAAGCGTGTATCGTCCTGTCAGTCTCCTTCGCTGTTTGATGATCACATAGTCTGGGTGCATCCTTCTTGCTCGTAAGCTGGGACACCCTCTCTTCATTTAGTGGGATCTTCTGGCTCTTCTGCTTGGGTCCTGGTTTCTCTCGCAGTTCATACGCCTGACTCCTTTGTCCTTCAGAGCTCAGCTTAAATGTCACGTGCTGACCTCCACTGTCTTTCTCAGCAAGCCTAATTAAAATAACGCCCCTCTCCTAGCTTTCTCTATTATAGCATCTTATTTTTTTAATAGTAATTTTCTGAAAAATGCATACTTCTAGATTCATTCATTCATTTTTCTTTTTTTTTTTGGAGAGAGACAGAGAGAGACAGAAAGAGACAGAGAGAGACAGACAGAGAGTGAGAGGGAGACAGATAGAGATGGGTGTGCCAGCAGACTCTCAGCTGCTGTGAACGAAATCCAGATGCGTGCGCCCCCTTATGGTCAAGTGTGGCATTGCGCCCTTGTGTCACTTTGCATCTGACTAAACGTGGGACCTGGAGATTGGAACTGCTGGAGATTGGAATCAGTGTTCTTAGGCTTAGGAGGCAGGTGCTTTAACCACTAAGCCATCTCTCCAGCCCTCGTTCATTTTTCTTTTTAAGAAGCCGGGTGTGGTGGTGCATGCCTTTAATATTTTATTTTTATTTATTTATTTATCTGACACAGAGAGAGAGAGAGAGAGAATGGGTGCGCCAGGGCCTCCAGTCACACTGCAAATGAACTCCAGATGCATGTGTGCCCCTGTGCATCTGGCTAACGTGGGTCCTGGGGAATCAAACCTGGTTCCTCTGGCTTTGCAGGCAAACGTCTTAACCTCTAAGCCATCCCTCCAGCCGTCATTCATTCATTTCTTTTGTTAGCTATGGTTTTTCTTCTTCAGTGGTGCTATAATTTCCCAGGGGGCAAGAACAGTCTATGTTACTTTAACTGCTGAGTATACAAAGGGTCTCAGACCAACCGAAGCGCAATAAGAACGCAGCTTATATAATGAGAGGAGAAAGAAAAGGGTGTTTCAGGCTGTAGGACAGTGCATGCAATGAGCTGGAGACTGTGCCTCGGCTGGCAGGAGGAGTGCCCGACCCTGCCCCAGGTACAGAGACCTCAGCAGGACAGTTGGCAGCGTTGTAGAGTTGTAGATCAGGGTCAGAACTGGCTTATACTGGTTTTAAGTAGTAGGTACAAATTGTGTTTCAAGAAGAGTCTTGAGATCAATATATGGATACCATATTAAACAGTGGTTTAGTAGGTCCAATGTTGTAGAAAAAAACCCACACAAGATCAGGAGTACATAGCGTCCAATACAGGCACGTTAAATAGCACTTTTTTTTTTTTGTTTAGTTTGTGGTCCAGAGCACTGGACCCTGTTTCTATACTGCACAGTTCTGTTTCTGATGTGCTATGACATAAATTCAGAGAGTAAAACTGCCTTACCCAGGTTCAAAGCTGTGGAAGCAGAATCCCCTGTGTCAGTGAACTTGAAGTCACTGGAGAAAGATTTTTGAGGAGGGCTGGCTCAGCCAGGCTCATCCTGTTTGGATGGCGAGTGAGAGTCACCAGGGGTAGAGAGCTGTCTAGGCTGGAGCTTTTGAAATGTGTTTCTAAGTGTGGTTCTCAGAACAAAGATGGACTTTTGTCCATTCTGCAGCCCAGCCGAAAAACAGAACAAAGCAAACCACAGTGTTGAACGGGAGACGTTATAAAATGAAGCGTGCGAAGATGTGGGCTTCGGGAAGCTTTAGTAAAAGGCTGCAGGGGTAGGGGACTATTTCTCCTTTGCTGTTTCATGGCTTCCACGCTTGCACTTCTTTTTAAAATATATTTTATTTATTTGAGAGAGTGAAAGAGGCACAGAGAGAGAGAGAGAGAGAGAGAATGGGCGCGCCAGGGCCTCCAGCCATTGCAAACGAACCCCAGATGCATGCTCCCACTTGTGCATCTGGCTTACGTGGGTCCTGGAGAATCGAATCGGGATCCTTTGGCTTTGCAGGCATGCGCCTTCACCGCTAAGCCATCTCTCCAGCCCCCATGCTCACACTTCTTATGGTGGGGACAGCCATAGTTGACACTGAAATTCATCGGAGGCATGTATTAGTTACACAGAGTCATGGCTTTCATCGGAACATTTACATGTAATTAGATAACATTTTGATCAGATTCACTAGCCCGTTTTATCCCCCAACACTGAAATCTTGTCAAATTAACCCCCTCTCCCTTTTCCTGGATGGCGATGGGCAGAGCCTGTAGAGCTGGGCTGCAATATCACTGACCGCCAGTAGGTGTCGCTGTCCCACAAATGATTTCTCCTACTTAAGCATTTCTCAAGGATAGTTGTAAATTATGTAAATGTTTTATTTCATCTTATTTTTATTTTGAATTTCCACTACATAATTATAGATTCTCAAGTCATCCAAGATTAAAACAAAATTTTTAAAAAAATCTAGTTACAATAACAGTCATATTTCATTCTGAATTCTGTTCATTTGTGTTATTTTGATAATATTTTAATATTTCATAGAGACATAGATACATCTTGGAATTATAAAAAGCAGTTTTCTTTGTATTCAGTTTTGTATATTTTATTTTCATTCTCTCTGTAAGATTTCTATCATCATAGAAAGTTCTAGTAAGCATTCTGGTATAGATTGAATTGATCCCTCTTGTTCTTAAAAATAATGTGCACACGTTCCCATGCCCGTGGGCTCAAGGTCTTTGTACACAGGTATGTTTTTAAAAATCTGAGTTCAGAATATGAACGGGAGTCTGTTTGGCATGCATTACAGCTCAGTGTCCAGTTTGGAGTTCTTTTTCATTAGGAGCATATAAATAATAAAATGGGAAGATGGTAGGCTAAATGTTGGGGTACATATATCATATATAATAGCTTAGTATTTTATTTTTCTTTTCTTTTTTTTTTTTGTTTTTCAAGGTGGGGTCTCAGTCTAGACTAGGCTGACCTGGAATTCACTCTGTATTTTCAGGTTGGCCTTGAACTCACGGCGATCCTCCTACCTCTGCCTCCCAAATGCTGAGATTAAAGGCGTGCACTACCACGCCCGATATAGTTTAGTATTTTTAAATATAGTCACAGTCCTTGAAAACTACATATACTTAATATTTCATATTTTGATTGGTTCCTAGAGATAAAAAGGTGAATATTTGAGGCGTGGAATTTATCGTACCCTCAGGAATTGAGGCCTGACGATTCGTTATAGTCCGTGCAATGTCTTTCATCCCCAAACACTGCCCATTTAAAAGTTTATTTGAAAGGAAAGTCAGACATAGTATTTGTTATGACATATTTGATATTTGCTTTCTTGGTGGCTTAGAAGTCTTGGTGTTGGCTCTGTCTGATATGATCTGTGTGCTGTATGACGGGTTTTAATGAACTGTTTACCAGTAGGGAGGTGGCGCCTGTTTTATCTGCCACTATGAAAGTCTCCAGACACGTGACTCTGCACGTGAATACCCAGTGCAGATCGAAGCTGCAGGGTAGGGTTGGAGGAGACGGACAGTTGAGCCACCGAGGCGGCTCTGCCAACAACAGCATGTGATTATGTAACGCCTGCAGTGTCTGGCACAGTGCGCCCCTGGAGACAGGTCACGTGTTGTGCAATGCTCTGGGCCCTGAAATTCAATTAGGTTGCTTTGAACGATCCATGACTGTGCACGAGATAAGCTTTTACTGCTCTGTACTAGAAAGCAAATTAATGATCAGCTGCACATACGTTGATAAATTGCCACTGTAATTCCAGTGACGGTGTTTCCTGTGTATCTTCCATGTGTCTATCAATCATGTGTATATCTGTCTATCTATCATGTATCTATCTTCTTCTACCTGTCTATCTATCCATCTGTCTATCTCCTATCTATCATCTATCATCTATGCATCTATCTACATTCTGTCTATTTTTCATTGTGCCAGTAAAGGGCTCTCACTTTCATCATTGGAGAAAAAAACTTTTTTTTTTTTTTATAACCAATCATCAATAGATTCTTAAAAACAGATTTTTTTTTTTTGTCACTGTTTTGGGGAATCTGTGTAAAAGGCTGTCAGAACAATTAGTCCCCATGCCATGATCTATGTATGAATGAGAATTAAGAGTCTGATACGTTTATAATTTGGAAGGAACACTAGTGAGAGAGAAGATTAAATTGTGAGTTCGGATGTCATTTTAATATTAAGCAAACCTGCCTTCTGTGTGAGCGTGTAGCTGATGATCCTGAGGAGCTGGGGTGTGAATGTTAACCCCCATGGGTGTTTTTGCTGTCGTTTCTCAGGAGGAAATCGGGGTGGAGGAGGATAGGTCAGAAAGATTGGGGTCTAAGTAAGAAGTTGAGGGTTGTTTTAACCATACTCTCACTTTAAGGAGGACCCAGGAAAGAGCCAAAATCAGTGATGTGAACTTGGCTGTCCCAGCTTCCCTCTGCCCTCATTTTCCTGCACACAGGGTTTAAGTTTCCAACCACAGGCATGGACAGAAGCTGCTGTTCACCAGAACTGCTCCAAGCGCTGAGCTGGAATTCAAAGGCAATGAAAGTATGCTGAGTCTTCAGCTTCTCGACAGGGATGGCGTGTTCTGTTCTTGGGTGAATTTAGGTGAATTACACTTAAACTTTAGCAAAATCCCGATTGTTGTAGTTCCCCTCCTTCTCCCTGGACCTCCAGTTGCAAAAGCCTTTTCTTTTTGGCTTCTGCTTAAGACAAGAATTTGCTGACTGTGGTTTTCCTGCCCGACCTTCATGTGCGTGAATATTCATGAGCACGTTGTCTGTGGGCGTGTCTTCCACCTTTTCACGTGATCATCTGATTTATGTGTGGCATTGCACTCGCATCCGGAATTCCCCTCCGTGTCACTGTTACACACGTCTGCATGACGTGAATATCCCACTGAACCAAGAAGAAAACGCGTGCATAAGCGTGGAAGGAGCTGGGCAGGGTCCACTTCTAGAGGGTGACTGGGTAGAATTCTAAAACAGATCCCCAGTGGCCCATCCCTATACTCACAGTCCACAGATGTGAGCTGTGTGTCCAGGCAACACTGATTCACGGTGCCTAGACTGGAGGTCTGGGAAGGCCTGTGTTTAAAGCAGCTTCCAGATGACTCTGATATAAGGTCAGGATGACAAGCGGCTTCATGGCCGATAGGCTCACCTGCAGATTCCGCCACCTCTTCTGTTTGTCCTGCACTCTTCATATGCACGTGCACAGTTGGCCCAGAATCTTCGGATCCTGGCCCTGCATCTCTGTGGGTTCTTTTTGGTTTTTCGAGGTAGGGTCTCACTCTGGTCCAGGCTGACCTGGAATTCACTATGGAGTCTTGAACTCCATAGTGGTCTTGAACTACAGGCAATCTTTCTACCTCTGTCTCCCGAATGGAAGTACACAGACATGTAAAGTAAGTGTGTGTGTGTGTGTGTGTGTGAGAGAGAGAGAGAGAGAGAGAGAGAGAGAGAGAGAGAAACAGTTTATCCTTTTTTATTTCTTGGTAATAGAAATTCTACCTTGTGGTCTGGAGAGATGGCTTAGCAGTTAAGTGCTTGCCTGTGAACCTGTGAAGCCTAAGGACCCCGGTTCAAGGTTCGATTCCCCAGGACCCACATAAGCCAGATACAAAAGGTGGTGCATGCATCCGAAGTTCGTTTGCAGTGGCTGGAGGCCCTGGCGCTCCCATTCTTTCTCTCTATCTGCCTCTTTCTCTCTCTGTCACTCTCAAATAAATAAATAAACAAAACATTTTTTTAAAAAGAAATACTACCTGGTTAGAATTGTGACAGAATACCCCGTAGCTAACACAGTAGTGGTGTTCTATAACAGTCCGAGGGAGGCAGTGGAAGTGACACCTGCTGTCAAGAGGCTAGTCAGATTTTAAGTGGAGGCGAGCTGGTGTAACTTTGTTAATGAGTGAATTCCAAGCTGGTTTAATGAGCTGGTGAGGGGAAGACAGCTCCTTGTCCTCAGTGCGTGCAACATGCTCCTCTCTTCCCACAGCATAAGAAAAGGCAACTAGGTCGTCCCTCACCCACCCCCTGCCATTGAGTCCTGCTTTTGGTTTGTTTCTTTTCCTGTTCTATTTGAAACCATAATCGGTATTGATTGCTGGGGCTGGGGTTCCTGCACCCCTGTCTGGATCCACTTCCCACTTTGTTTCCAGTGACCATCTTATGTAGTAGCTCAAATATTTGTTTTAAAGGGGGATATTTGCAAAGGCCAGAGTAAGTCGGTGAGCCTCCGTGTTTCATGGCCCCGTGTCATACTGAGGCTTTGCAAATACTGCAGAAGGATTTCTGAATGCATGTGAGGAATCTGAAAATGTTTGATAATTCATAACAGGGCTTGTGAAACTTTGCGGAGCGTGCGTGTGTGTGTGTGTGTGTGTGTGTGTGTGTGCGCGCGTGTGTAGTGTGTGTGTGTATACAGATGTGTATGCCCCATGAGAGTATGTGCAGAAGCCAGAGGAGAATTTTAGCTGTCTTACCACATTTCTCTCATCCATGTGTTTCCTTGAGAAAGCCTCTCTCTAATTGCAGAGCTTGCTGTTTTCACAAGCCCCAGGGATTCGCCTGTCTCTTGCCCCCACAGCACTGGCATCACAGACATGTGTGACCATGCCTAGCTCTTTTTGTGAGTGGTGGGGAAATTGAATGCAGCTGAGCTTGGGCCCCCTCAGGCCCTCACACTTGCGTGCTCATGCGCTGAGCCATCCCCTGGCCCCAGGGCATGCACTTCCTAAGAACTCATTCACGGTGGTATGCCAGTCATTTAACAACCAAGGATGTGACTGACAGCTCTTAAGGTATTTTTTTTAAAAAAAAAAAAAAAACAAACTTCAATTTTGGTAATTTTACTGCCTAATAAATCAAAAGAAATCTTTTTTTTTCACAAGTCTCTTACAAAAGTAATAGTAAAGGTTTTATGGCGTTCTGAACCTTAATTAGGACTGAATCAACTTTTCTTTGCAAATACACTAGAATTGGCACACATATGAAAGATACAGCAATCGGTCCCAAAACGTTTGCAGGCAATACAGCAAATGAAATCAGTATAGCCCGCTGGCTAGGTGGAATTTCTTCATGAACATTTGCAACATTAAAAAATAAGCAGTGTTGGTCTGTTTCCTGTACTTTTCATCATTGTTCTGCTCATCTGATGATGTCACAGGCAATAAAAAAAAATTTACCCAGGTGGTCCAAAAGAAACAGACAGTGTTCCTCACAGAGGCGGATTGCTTCTGTTCTACGGGTGTTCTGCAGTCTTCAAAGTTATGTCACCATCTGACAGCTGACCAGCCAAAGTCACAAGCACCATCGCTTGAAAAAAAAAAATGAAATGAAAGATAGCCTTGATCTGTCAATCAGCTTTGAATTAGACAGTAAAGAAAACACAAGTTCTTGTAAGAGAAAATTTAATATAAACACTTAATAACTAGGAATGAATTGAACAGCGCTATGAATATGAGCACTCAGTAACTTGGGCTTGAAGCAACAAAGGCAGAGAGAGAAGTTCAAAAGGCAGCGGAAAATGGCATGCAGCCCATGGTAACTGTGAGCGCAGCCAACACGTAATCATGCTCTTAAAACATTAGGGAATGGCGGGGTGGAGCGATGGCTCAGCGGTTAAAGGAGCTTGCTTGTAAAAGCCTGCCAGCCCAGGTTCAATTCCCCAGTACCCACGTAAAGCCAGGTGCACAAAATGGCGCATGCATCTGGAGTTCCTTCTGGCACGCCCATACTTCACGTCACAGTGTTCAAAGGTTGGAGCCCTGCGAGGGCAGGAGTAAAGGACACTTAAGCGCTCCGAGGAGGTCTAGGGGTGGGGCTTGGTTGGCAAAATGCTCGAGTAGCATGCGTGAGGTACTGGATAGGATTCCCAGCACCACATACACTAGGTGATGACACATGCTCATGATTCCAGCACTTAGGAGGTGGAGCCAAGAGGATCAGAAGCTCAAGGTCACCCTCAAATTCAAAGAGAGCCAAACAAAAAGAACCCAAAACAACAACAACAAAATCCTTGGCAGAGGGACCATGCAGCTGCCATGCAGATTCCAGAGGTCACCAATGAGGACCAGGAGCAGACGGATCCAGAGAAAGGCATGCTGGGAAGACTCTAATCAGCCAAGAACCTTGCCAGGCAGAAGATGGCTGAATGACGCAGAAGAGGAAGAGGAAGGAGGAGCCTGCAGGGAACAGACAAGAGGGACCCTGCCATTCTTCACAGGGTGCTATTTACCTCCCACATGATCCTGTTCTGGATCCAGTGAGCAAAGCAGAGATTTGGTCAAAGAAGGTCCTGCCCCAGCACCACAGGGACTATTTGGAGCTGAAGAGCAATATTTTAATAACTGGCAATGCTTCTTTGAGAGCTTTAAGAGAGCTCTCTAAATTCCATATTAGTTTAGGGCTGGGGAGATGGCTTAGTGGGTAAGAGCACTTGTCACACAAGTGTGCAGGCGTGGAGATCAGAGAATCACCGGGGCTTGCTTTGGATTCAGAGACAGACTCCTTCTCAAAGAAACACACAGAGGAGTGACAGAGGACATACCTGATATTCCCCTCTGGCCTCCACACATGTACACATACACACACACACACACCACACCATACATAGCACACATGCTATGCAAATAATTTGATAATTTGATAATTTTATTTATTTGAGAGTGACAGAGAGAGAAAGAGGCAGATAGAGGGAGAGAGAATGGGCACACCAAGGCCTCCAGCCACTGCAAATACATGCGCCACCTTATGCATCTGGCTTACGTGGGTCCCAGGGAATCGAGCCTTGAACTAGGGTCCTTAGGGTTCACAGGCAAGTGCTTAGCTGCTAAGCCATCTCTCCAGTCTCTCAGTTAACAATGTGAATCAACAATACACTGCGTGCTAAAAGCTATAATGAGGGTAGGTAGGGTAATGAGGGTTTTGTCCCTGCTTCATGTTCTTTTTTGTTAATCTTGTTCTCTCCTTGTCACTGTGGCTGTCTCCTGGATATCCTTTCAAGTGTGTGTATACACGGAAAATGTAAATATAGACCCTAATTTCTGTTATTTATCACATGGCACTATGTCCAACAAGCTTCATACCCTGCCCTGTGCTTGGCACTGTATTTTTTTAAAGATTTATTTATTTATTTATTTATTTATTTGAGACAGAGAGGGCAGGGGGAGAATGGGAATGCCAGGGCCTCCAGCCATTGCAAACGAACTCCAGATGCATGCGCCCCCTTGTGCATCTGCCTTACGTGGGTACTGGGGAATAAAACCGGGGTCCTTAGGCTTCACAGGCATGCACCTTAACTGTGAAGCCATCTCTCCAGCCCGGCACTGTATTCTTGTTCTTGCTCCATCAGACATGGAGTCTCCCCATGTTTTAATCTCATCACCTCAGTGAGTTTTCCTATATTTCCCTCAGTAGTTCTCAGTTTAAATGTCTGTAGTACTCAGAGGTTCAAATGGCATTAGCTCTGAATACCAATAGTTTCAATTTTTTAAAAATCTCTAAATATTTTCTCTTTCAATTGTTTTGCCTTGTATATCTAGCATATGTAAAACTAAAGTAATAGTGAACATTTTTCTCTCATCCTAGTATTTCTGATAAGTCTTTCATATGTCACATTAAGCATGGTGCTGGCATTTGGATAAGATAAATGTGTGTATGTATGTGTGTGTGTGTGTGTGTGTGTGTGTGTTTTACCTATTACATATGTATGTTTAAATCAGAACTGAGGTTAAAGTTTTTCAAATCACTTTTCAGTACAGTATGGTCATATGGCTTTAAAATTTTTTTTTTTATTATTTTATTTATTTTTGGAGAGAGACACAGAGAGAGAGACAGACAGACAGAGAGGGAGAGGGAGACAGATAGAGATGGGCGCGCCAGCAGTCTCTCAGCTGCTGTGAACGAAATCCAGATGTGTGCGCCCCCTTTGGGCAAGTACGGCATTGTGCCCTTGCGTCACTTGGCATTTGGCTAAACGTGGGACCTGGAGATTGGAACCAGCGTTCTTAGACTTAGCAGGCAGGCGCCTTAACTGCTAAGCCATCTCTCCAGCCCATATGGCTTTTTTATATTTAGATTTTAAAAATTATTTATTTATTTATTTATTAGAAACAGAGAGAGGGAAAAAGTGAGAGGGAGAGTGAGAATGGGCACACCAGGGCCTCCAGCCACTGCAAACAAACTCCAGACGTGTGTGCCCCCTTGTGCATATGGCTTATGTGGGACCTGGAGAATGGAACCGGCGTCCTTATGCTTCACAGGCAAATGCCTTAACTGCTGAGCCATCCCTCCAGCCCTGGCTTTTTTAAATAATTATTTTATTTATTTTTGGAGAGAGACACAGAGAGAGACAGACAGAGAGGGAGAAGGAGATAGAGAATGGGTGTGCCAGCAGTCCCAGCTGCTGCAAACGAAATCCAGATGTGTGAGCCCCCTTGTGGGCAAGTGTGGCATTGCGCCCTTGCATCACTTTGTATCTGGCTTAACGTGGGACCTGGAGATTGGAACCGGCGTTCTTAGGCTTAGCAGGCAGGCGCCTTAACCGCTAAGCCGTCTCTCCAGCCCGCCCCGACTTTTTAATATTTAACATAAATAATGTAACTCATTTCTTTAAATTTCTTATTTGTTTAGTATGTTTCTTTGCATTTCTATTTTTTTCCTTATTTTTTATTTGAGAGAGAGAGAGAATGGGCATGCCAGGGCCTCTAGCCACTGCAAACAAACTGCAGACACAATGCACCACCTTGTGCATCTGGCATATGTGGGTTCTGGGGAGTCAAACCTGGTTCCTTAGGCTTTGCAGGCAAGAGCCTTAACCACTGAGCCATCTCTCCAGCCCATCTTGCATTTCTAATATTGAGTCATCTTTGCATTTCTGGATCAACTGCACTGGGTGGTAGAATTCAACAAAAAAACAACACACACACACACACACACACACACACCTGCACACAGACACACACACACTGTTATACACAATGATATTTGTAAAAATATTATAGATTATTGTGATTGGCATGGTCGGATTTTTCTATCAGTTTTACTTATTTCAGAAGAATTTGGAAGCTTTTCTTACTTCTCTTTGGTTAGAAACAGTCAAATAGCCAAAAGAGGGCCTCTTTAAGTTTGGTCGATCCTCCTTGTGATCCTGTCAGGCAAGGGATTCTGGGATTTCTTTGATAAATTATTGCATTTCTTCTATAGACACGTTTGGATCAATTTTGGTACACTATATTTTCCTAAAAAGTATTCATTTTATTCAGATGTTCAAAACATTATATACAGTTGAAAATTGGGTTGAGTCTATCAAATCTCGTGGTGATTTACTTTTGCTTCTTTTTGTTATTTCCTTTTTTGCAATATTTTACTTAGTGTTTCTGTTTATTTTTCTTCCACTGGGTTGTAGGTTGTATGAGGGCTCATTTCTTTGTTTTGAAAGAGCAACTTTCTAAACCTTTCTCTTTTATTTTTTCTTTTAACTTTTTGCATCATGCTTCTATATTTGATAATTTATTTAACTTAAATTGTTGCTCATTTTTTTGAATGTAACATTTAGTTTTGTTGTAATGAAAACTTAAAACTGTAGATTTTTATTTTAGTATTACTTTATCTGAAGCCAATAGTCTGCTCCTCTCTAACTCCTTCCCTTCCTCCTCACCATACTTCTCATATTTTAGTTGCTATTTTATAGAAATTCTGCAATTTAGTTTGATTTTGTTCTCTATTTAGGGAGAATTTATTTTCAAGATACAATAGATATTTATTTTCTAGTAAAAGAAAATTCTGGTTCCTAGTTTTCTTTCTTTCTTTTTTAAAATACTTTATTTTTATTTATTTATTTGACAGAGAGAGAGATACAGAAATAGGCAGGTAGAAAGAGAGAGAGAGGGACAGAGAATGGGTTGTGCCAGGGCCTTGAGCCATTGCAAACGAACTCCAGACGCGTGCGCCACCTCGTGCATCTGGCTTACGTGGGTCCTGGGGAGTTAAACCTGGGTCCTTTGGCTTTGCAGGCAAAAGCCTTAACCACTAAGCCATCCCTCCAGCCCTCTTTATTTTTTTTAAATCAGCATTACATAGTCTCAAATCTTACACTGTGGAAAAAAATCTTTATGTCTTTGAAGCTATTTTTTCTTCTCTTCTGGGATTTCTTTGCTCAAATCCCCAGCTGTGTGCACACTACCTCTCCCGTTCCCCACTGCGCACTGCCTCTCCCATTCCCCACTGCACACTGCCTCTCCCATTCCACGCTGCGCACTGCCTCTCCCATTCCCCGCTGCACACTGCCTCTCCCATTCCGCACTGCGCACTGCCTCTCCCATTCCCCACTGCGCACTGCCTCTCCCATTCCGCGCTGCACTGCTCGCCTGCCTCCCATTCCACTGCCTCTCCCATTCCCGCTGCACGCTGCCTCTCCCATTCCCGCTGCTCACTGCCTCTCCCATTCTCCCACTGCACTGCCTCTCCCACTGCCTCTCCCATTCCGCGCTGCGCACTGCCTCTCCCATTCCCCGCTGCTCGCTGCCTCTCCCATTCCGCGCTGCGCACTGCCTCGCCCATTCCGCGCTGCGCACTGCCTCGCCCATTCCCCGCTGCACGCTGCCTCTCCCATTCCCCGCTGCTCACTGCCTCTCCCATTCCACTGCCTCTCCCATTCCCGCTGCGCTGCCTCTCCCCATTCCTGCCTCTCCCATTCCGCACTGCACACTGCCTCTCCCATTGCCTCTCCCATTCCCCTGCGCACACTCGCCCATTCTCCATTCCCGCTGCTCGCTGCCTCTCCCCCGCTGCGCACTGCCTCTCCCATTCCACACGCGCTGCCTCTCCCATTCCCCTCGCTGCCTCTCCCATTCCCGCACTGCCTCTCACTGCCTCTCCCATTCCCCACTGCCTCTCTCCCATTCCCCACTGCGCACTGCCTCGCCCATTCCGCACTGCGCACTGCCTCTCCCATTCCCCGCTGCGCACTGCCTCTCCCATTCCCCGCTGCGCACTGCCTCTCCCATTCCCCGCTGCGCGCTGCCTCTCCCATTCCCCGCTGCTCGCTGCCTCTCCCATTCCGCGCTGCGCACTGCCTCTCCCATTCCGCGTTTTCTGGTTATGTTTCTTGACCTTGACGGGACTCGTCACTGTCCACTGCACTTTGTCCAGATGCCTTTGCTCTCTGTGCTGTCTAGTTGATTTATGCCCCTTGCAATTACTTGCTCATTCATGAGGAAATGAGCGTTACTTTTATTTCCTGTTGTTTTCATGATCACTTCCTGAATTATCTTTTTCAGGGCAACATGTCTTTAAAGGGTGATGTCATCATTTAAAAATGAAGTGGCCCTTACATTATGTTTTATAGTGTGTGAATTCCGTCCCCATTCTTAACCTTTTGTGGAAAATGGAGTTTTCATCTTAGTTTTTTGCTGGTTTAAAAAATTATTTATTTATTTATTTATTTATTTATTTGAGAGAGTAAGAGAGGGAAAGAGGCAGGGGGCTTGGAGAGAGAGAATGGGTGTGCCAGGGCCTCAGCCACTGCAAACGAACTCCAGATGCATGTGCCCCCTTGTACATTTAGCTTACGTGGGTCCTGGGGAATTGAACCAAGGTCCTTTGGCTTTGCAGGCAAATGCCTTAACTGCTAAGCCATCTCTCTAGCACCCCCGCCCTTATTATTATTATTTTTTTTTTTGAGGCAGGGTCCCACTGTAGCTCAGGCTGACCTGGAATTCATTATGCAGTCTCAGGGTGGCCTCAAACTCCTGGCGATCCTCCTACCTCAGCCTCCCAAGTGCTGGGATTCAAGGTGTGCGCCACATGCCCGGCTTCTTCTTGCTGTTTTTGTTGATTTCAACAAGAACAGTGTAATGATACGAAGTTAATTAGCAGTGCATAAACTAGAAATCAGCGTGCTCTTTCCAAGAATGGCACTTAAATAGCGCTGCTTCGGTCATTTATTCTGGCAGCGTACTGCCTTCAGCACGTGCTGTTTAATTGTGGCTGTAAAATAATGCCCAGATGTCCCCCAAAAGTCACTGTAGAAAAGGAGGGATGTTGCTTGGTTCTTTTGGTTTGGAATCTGGCCCTGATATTTGGCTATTTCAGGACAATTCGTATGTTTAATGAGTGACACAGACTCTCCTTTTCCCCGTGGGCTTCCTGTTTCTACCTTTAGGTTGGTGTTTTTCATTCTGTTCCTGGCGCTGGAGAACGCTGGCTCCGTCTTAGTAGGGTCTAGTGGACTGGGGTACTCTGCTCTCAGTGTTTTGTGGGGTTTTTGTTGTTGATCTTTTTATCATTTTATTTATTTACTTATTAGAGACTGAGGGGAAGAGAGGGATGGAAGGGAGAGAGAGAGAGAGAATGGGCGCATCAGGGCCTCCAGTCACTGCAAACAAACTCCGGATACATGTGCCACCATGTGCAACTGGTTAACATGGTACCTGGAGAATCGAACCTGGGTCCTTAGGCTTTGGCAGGCATGCACCTTAACTGCTAAGCCATCTCTCCAGCCTGCTTATGGGTTTTTTAAATATATGTATTTTTTATTTATGACAGAGTTGGTGGTGGGAGGAGAGAATGAGTGTATGGGGCCATCAGGGCCTCTTGACACCACAAATGAACTCCAGATGTATGTGCCACTTTGTGCATCTGGCTTTACTTGAGTTTGGGGAACTGAACCTGGGCCAACAGGCTTTGCAAGAGATTACCTTTAACAGCTAATCCATCTCTGCAGTCCTGTTACTAGTTTCAACGGAGCAAAACTTCTTAGCACAAAATTTCTTTGCGTACTTGTTCAACTGCCCGAGTTGAGGAGAGCAATTTTGTGCCATCTTGCTGTTCATTGTTGAGGTAATACACAGATTCCATTCTGTTGAAGGCTAATTTCTCACTCTGTTATGTATTCAGACAGAAGATAATTATATTTTGCCTAAAGAATTAATCATAGTTTTCATTAATAATTAAAATGAGAAATAATTTATTATCAGTTGTTGATTAGACCCTATTTTCTCTTTGTATATTTGAGTAACCATATTAAAATGACAAGATCTAAGACCAAGCTTTAAAATTAGTTTGCTTGTTAAAACACAGATGACTGAAGGGAAGTCAGTGTGCCCATAGTGTCGCTGCACACCCAGTAGCAAGTTCCTGCAGCTGACAGTTTTCCGATGATAGCTAGCGTTACATAAGTCACCCAAGATGGCCTGACGTTAGGTTATTACCACAGAGTTGGAAGTGGCACGTGCCAGGCAACAGGCAGCCAGACACAAACACAACAGTTTACTTTCCAGTAATTCTCATCCCTTCCAGCCAGGCTGGAACTTGATCGATCTGGTGCAGGCAAACATTTTCTTATATGTGTTTCTTTCAAGCCCAGAAATGTGACTATAGCAAATGTTCCTGTAAGCTGTTTTCTGGCCCTTCATGAGAGGAAATAGCAGGAATTGCTTTGCTCTTTCCCTTCCTTCCTTCCTTCCTTCCTTCCTTCCTTCCTTCCTTCCTTCCTTCCTTCCTTCCTTCCTTCCTTCCTTCCTTCCTTCCTTTCTCTTTTTCTTGGTTTGTTTTTTGAGAGAGGTAGGGTCTCACTCTAGTCCAGGCTGACCTGGAATTCACTATGTAGTCTCAGGCTGGCCTCAAACTCACGGTGATCCTCCTGCCTCTAGCTCTTTCTTTGCCAAACTCACTTGGTGCAAGTCCCACCCAAACCACCCTCTTCTTCCCCTCCCCACTTTTGTTCTTTTCTTTGTAAAACTAGAGTTATCTTGTAAGCCTTTTTCCGTGCAACTTGAACAAGCCGCTGGCTTGAATTCCTTTGCGGGCTGACACGACAATGACAAACCTGAAGGCGGCAGCAGCAGAGCAGTCACGTGGTTCCTGGCGCACATACCTGGGTGAGGGATCCGGAGTACCCGGCGAGGATTCGAACTCATCAGTCTGTCACTGCGGAAGGCATTGAGTGTCAGAGGTTCGAAGACAGGACACAGGCCCTATGGGCAAATGACAAGGTGGCAGGGACACACAGCTGAATGCCAGAGACAACACAGGGAGATGGTCGGTGGCCTGTGCGTGACCTCTTGCCTTTCCTTTTCAATAGCTTTTAGGGAAATAGATGATGACCATGAGGGAAGGAAAAGTAAGGGTGTGTATGTGCGTGTGAGAGAGAAGGAAGAGAGAAAAGGGGGAGATGGACGTGACGGGGGAAAAGGGAACACGCTGCATAAGGGAGGCAGCACTGGAGAGAGAGGATGATTGGGGAAGCTGACGGAGACCCTGGCAGCCCCAAGACTGGGGCTCAAACATCCCAGGAAGAGCCATCCAGGGCCGAGACAGTGACAGCCCACTTAGGCTGACCACACCAGCCAGTTTGATTTAAGGTCAAAGTAGCTAAGGAAACGAACTAGCCAAACCCGCGGGGCTTCATAAAATGGACATTTCCTTCTGCCAAATGTTCCGTTGGGTCACAGTTGGCAGTGCTCATGGAGCCGCCTCGCTGGCCGTGTGTGCAGGGCCTCAGATCCTTTCCTGCCCCGGGCTCTCGGTGCCGGTGCCCAGCTGCTCGGCTCTCCTGCAGGCCGCTAAGCGCAGGAAAGAATCCCCGATGCCATGCAGGCCAGCTCCACCACACTTCCCCTTTCTTCCATTTGCGCAGACCCAGGAACATGGCCCCACCTGGCTGGACAGAAGAGCAGTAAATGCAGTATTGTTCCCAGGAGAAAAGGACAGGATTGGATGACCAGCTGGCCAGCTCGGGGGCTCTTCTAGTAGAATCCAGAGCTTGTCATTTACAATCATGTTGGTAAATACAGATGTCAAGGGCAAGGTGTCTGAAGGCATCTTTGCCATGGATATCTCCAGCTTACTTAAGCTTTCTAGAAGGAAAACTCTGAATATTTTCCCCAGGGACCTCATAATGAGCTTCAGTTCTGACTTTTAGAATGCCGATGGAAATTACTTTCATTATTGAGAAATCCCTTCAGCATACATGTGGTGAGCATTGCTTGGAGGTGAGACCTGCCACGCGTCTGCTCAGGGTTTTGAAGGTGACACCTGCCACAAGTCTGCTCAGGGCTTTGGAGGTGACGCCTGCCACATGTCTGCTCAGGGCTTTGGAGGTGACACCTGCCATGCGTCTGCTCAGGGTTTTGGAGGTAACACGTGCCACGTGTCTGTTCAGGGTTTTGAAGGTGACACCTGCCACAGTCTGCTCAGGGTTTTGGAGGTGACACCTGCCATGCGTTTGCTCAGGGTTTTGGAGGTAACACGTGCCACGTGTCTGTTCAGGGCTTTGGAGGTGACACCTGCCACAGTCTGCTCAGGGTTTTGGAGGTGACACCTGCCACAAGTCTGCTCAGGGCTTTGGAGGTGACACCTGCTACGTGTCTGCTCAGGGCTTTGGAGATGACACCTGCCACGTGTCTGTTCAGGGCTTTGGAGGTGACACCTGCCACAAGTCTGCTCAGGGCTTTGGAGGTGACACCTGCTACGTGTCTGCTGAGGGCTTTGGAGGTGACACCTGCCATGTGAGGGCTTTGGAGGTGACACCTGCCATGTGTCTGCTCAGGGCTTTGGAGATGAGATCTGAGTGTCTGTTCAGGAACTGTACAGCTAATGCTCCTGTCCTGTTCTGACCACAGAAGGTTCAGAGCAAAGTCCAGATAGAGACTGAGATGAGGCGGAGAGAAGGTGAGATGGGGGATCAGGAGGTTCTCTGAGACGACAGCCACAGAGCATATGAGTTTAGCACTGAGGATGTTGGTGTGTGCAGAGGCCCTGGGTGGCCCAGGCTGCAGGAATGAGTGAAACCTGGCTCTGGAGTCGGAGGCTGTGATGGCTCAGGCCCCCAGACTTGCCTTGTGGCTGGAGTGGGCATATGGAAATCCTGCCGCTGTTCCAGGGCTTCTGCTTTGAGCCCACTCAAGACTCCATCGTGTGCCCCATTGACTTGCAATGATCCGTTCAAGAGCGATTATTCCTCATTCCTCAGAAACCAAAATAATTAGTTGATATCCCACTCTTTAAAGTGAACTTGCAATATCAAGAATCTGTATTCTGGGGCTGGAGAGATCGCTTAGCTGTTAAGGTACTTGATGGCAAAACCAAGGGACCCAGGTTCAATTCCCCAGTCCCCACATGAAGCCAGATGCAGAGGTGGCACATGCATCTGGAGTTTGTTTGCAGTGCCTGGAGGCCCTGGTGCACTGATTCTCTCTCTCTCTCTCTTTTGTCTATTTCTTTCTCTGTCTCTCAAATAAATAAATAAATAAATATAAAAGAATCTGTATTCTATTAAAAATTGTTAGGAAATATGAAAATGACCTGAATGTTACATCTGGAGGTGTTTGAAAATAGAAAGAATAGATGAAGCAGTGTATCTACGAGTTATCGAATGCCTACTCAGCCCTGGATGTACACTGGCAAGCAATTACTTCACCCTCATGGAGTTTAAGAGCTTCGTGAAAAAACTTAAATGCCAACCAAATATTTAGAGATGGATTAATTATTTTCTTTTAATTACTACAAGCAAGAATTTTTGAGTGCTGTAAGAGAGTGTGACCACGAGTAGGACAAGGACAGTGAGGGGGTGTTCTAAGAGCAGATGTCCCTTTTGTTTATTTATTTGAGAGAGAGAGAAAGAGGCACAGAGAGAGAGAGAGAGAGGGAGGGAGAGAGAGAGAGAGAATGGGCATGCCAGGGCCTCCAGCCACTGCAAACGAACTCCAGACAATGCACCCCCTTGTGCATCTGGCTTACGTGGGTTCTGGGGAACTGAACCGGGACCCTTTGGCTTTGCAGGCAAATGCCTTAACCACTAAGCCATCCATCCAGCCCCAGTTGTACCTTTTTGGACAGAGATATTTAAGCTGAGCTCTGGCTGACATGGCCATGGTCACCCCACGACTGTCTGATGTTGCTTGACATCCCTCTTCCCTTGGAGGGGCCAGACAGCCGGAAGCAGAGACTGCGGGGGAAGGAAGGGAGAGATCAGGATGGAGGAGGAGCAACTGGCGAGGAGATCTGGTCACGGGAGCTCTCTGGGGGAGGAGAGGCCCGAGGAACACCTGCGTGTCTCTAGTTGAGTCTCCCAGTGATCTCTCACCAAATCCTGCTCTCAATGCTTCGTGTGAACGTCTTCCGATCTTTTAGGGTGTTTTTTTTTCCCCACAGAAAATTATTTCATATGACATGAAAACAAATGCACGCTCTTCAAAAGTCTCTGGCAAGCAGGCAGTGCAGTTGGCTCACTGCTCAGTGAGGTGCTGGCTTTGCGTGGGTATCAAACGGGAGGACGTTTCTTTTGGTTCAAGCTGATTCATGTGTCTTGGTGTCACAGATTGGGCCCTCTCCCTCGCTCTCGCTGTCCTGCAGTGTCTACGTGAACGGCTCCCGCGCATACAGCTGCACTTCCATGTACCTTGTTATCTTCGCAGTTCCCGGACTTGGTTGTCTCATCGTGGATCTGGGTCCTGCGAGGGCTGACGTCGTGACCTCCTCTTCTCATTCCTCCGTCTCTGCACTTTCCTTTTTTGAGTTTGTGTGTGCAAATGTGCATTTGTGGGGCTGGAGGAAAATGCCAGGCGTTTTCCTCGATTGCTCTTCTCCTTATTTCCCTGAGCCGGTTCCTCACCGAGACCAGAGCTCCCCGTGTTTCGTTAGATTGGCTCAGTGATCTTCCGTCTCCCCTGCCTTCAACTCTGGGGTTACAGGCATGTTGAGGTCATGATATTCTTTTCTACATGGGGGGCCAGGGATCCAATTCAGCACCACATGCTTACGCAGCAAGGGCTCTAACCCACTGAGCATCTTTCGGTTCTCTCTCTCTCTCTTTTTTGTTTGAGGCAAGCCCAATAGACTACCATTTTAAAATGAGAAGAGAGAGAGAAGAGAGAGAGAGAGAGAGAGAGAGAGAGAATTGGTGCACCAGGGCCTTCAGCCTGTGGTCGAGCTCTGAACTCCAGACATGTGCGCCCCCTCATGCACTTGCATCACTGTGCGTGTACGTGGGACCTGGAGAGTTGAACATGGGTCCTTAGCCTTCGCAGGCAAGCACCTTAACCACCAAGCCATCTCTCTAGCCTGTTTTTCTCTCTCTCTCTCTCTTTTTTTGTTTGAGACAGTGTCTTTCTATGTAGCCCAAGCTGACCTTAAACTCACTGTGATCCTCCTGCCTCAGCCTGCTAAGTGCTGGAATTAAAGGCATCCACCACCACACTGGCTTCTAAACCCTTCAAGGCATCGATTAAACAGGTATGTGGTCCAGCCAGCTCATCACATGTGCTGTGGGAAATACTCCCTTTCCCATGGAAGCTACATGTGTCCATTCTGAGATGCTTGGCAAGTGACACTGTGGCTTTTATGCCGCATCTGGAAGATATGTAGTCCTACTTCACGGGAAGAAGCCAGCGGATAGTGGGTGGAGTAGGCTGCTTGTAATTACAGTGTATGATGATTTGGAAAGACCAGCACATTAGTGATGCAGTGGTCAGATTAATTAAACTCAGCTGGATCATTCAATGCAGTTGGTCTCTGCAAAAGCTGCATGTCCTTATCCTTGAGGTTTGCCATGAGGCTTGTGACGAAAGACACATTGGGAACTTCTCTCCTTCTCATACGAATTCTAAGGAAACTTACAAACCACCCTACTAACACTGAGTTTTTCCTGCTTCCCTCCCCAAACCTCATCTACTTACTAATAAAATAATTCCGGCTTCTTTCTTCAGGAAGATAAGGACTGTCAAAAAGTATTTTGCAAAGCCTAATTTCCATGAAGTTGTGTATCATTTTGAGTTTCTCCACCTCAGGTTGTGTGAGGTTTCCATGGAAACTGTCTAGCCTGTATTCAGAGCTCTAGACTGACTTCCCACACAGGTCAAGACGAAAACAGTCCCCGATCCTAGCTCCATTGATGGCGTCTTAAACATTAGGCAGTTTTAACAAGCAATTGGCTTCTAATTGACACATACAATTTCATATATAATTAGCAGTTTGTGGCTCACTACACTTGACTAACAGATGGAACATTCAAAACATGTGCCGTCCCAGCACATCTGCTGCCCACATGCCATTAACGTAGGACCTTTGTGGCAAATAGCAGCTCAACTGCTCAGCAAAAGAAATCTGGTCAGAACTAACATTCTTTCGTTTAAGAGATGCACCTCTTAAAAATCATTTAAGGAGTGATTTTCCTTAACCAAGTTAATGGATTAATTTCCCTGTTTTTATAACAGCTTTATTGAGATATTCATATATCATAAAATCCACCCTGCCGGAATATACAGTTCAATCATGTTCAGTGTATTTGTGCTCCCAAAAGAAACCTGGTAGTCATTAGCAGCCACTCCCCAGTCTCTGCATTCCCCGACTCCTTGGAAGCCCGTCATCTACTTTCTATTAATCACCGTGAGTTTCCCCACCCTGGACATTTTATGTAATCAGGTCACATGACATGTGGCCTTCCGGGATTGCTTCCGGGCTGGCAGCATCATGTTTTCTAGGCATCTGTATCATACCGTGGTGTACTGTAGCATAGTGTAGCTTAGTGTATCGTGGCATGGCGTATCGTGGTGTGGCGTATCATGGTGTGGCGTATTGTGGCATATTGTGCCATGGCGTATTGTGGTATATTGTGCCGTGGCGTATTGTGGTGTGGCGTATTGTGGCGTGGTGTATTGTGGCATGGCGTATTGTGGCATATTGTGCTGTGGCGTATTATGGCGTGGTGTATCGTGGCGTGGCGAATTGTGGCATACTGTGGCGTGGCGTATTGTGGTGTATTGATTGTGGCGTGGCATAGCAATGGTCCTGTTACTGAGAGACAGCAGCCCATGTTTGCTTATATTACCCTGTGCTCACCTACTCCTCATTTGATGGACATTTGGGTTGTTTCTGCTTTTTAAGTTTTATTAATATTTATTTATTTGAGAGACAGAAGAAAATGGCAGAGAGAGAGAGAGAGAGAGAGAGAGAGAGAGAGAGAGAATGAGCATGCCAGGGCCTCTAGCCACTGCAAATGAACTCCAAACGCTTTCATCACCTTGTGCATCTGGTTTATGTGGGTACTGGGGAGTCGAACTTGGGACCTTAGGCTTCACAGGCAAGCACCTTAACTGCTAAGCCATCTCTCCAGCCTGCTCTCCCACGCATATTTTTTGTGTGGACTTTTTAGTTTTATTTTTTCAAGACAACGTCTCATTATCTAGCTCAGATTGGCCTCAAAATCTCAATCCCCCTACCTCAGCTTGCCAAGTGCTGGGATCGCAGGAGTGCACAACCATATCCAACTCTGTCTGGGCATATTTTTAAAATTATTTTTTTGGGGGGGTTGGTAGGCTAAGAGTGGGATACTGGGTTATGATGTAACTCTGTTTAAATATTTGAACCTGCCATGTAGTTTCCCAGCTGTCCCCATTTGTATTCTGATCTATGTGGTTTGAGGGTCTGTCTCCTCAACCACGTGTTGTTGCTCACCTTATAGTTTGTCTTGGCGTGTGTGGACTTGTGAGTGTGCAGATGCGTGTGTCCGTGTGTACACATGCAGAGGCCAAAGGTTGCTGGCTGCTCGTCTGTGTGTGTCTAGAGGCAGTCTCTCACTGAACCTGGAGCTGCTGGTCGGCGTCAGATCGGTTGACCAGTGAGCCTCAGACATCTCCGGTCACAGCACTAGGGTTATAAGCATGCTTGCTTGGCCACCCCTGGCTTTTTATGTGGTGCTGGGACCCAAACTTTAGTCAAATTAGGCATTGATGCTGGCACTGTGTGAGCACTCACACCCCCTGAACGATCTCCCCAGCCTCTGTTTGCCTTTTTAAAAATTTTAAACCATCCTGGTGAGTGTATGAACTATATCAAGTGGATCACCTTTTAAAACTTTGCACTTATTTTTATTGATTTGTGAAGGAGGGAAAAGGGAAGGAGAAAGAGAGAAAGAACGAGAATGGACATGCTGGGTTCTCTTGCTGCTGCAGACAAAATCCAGATGCATGTACCACTTTGTGCATCCAGCTGTACATGGGTGCTGGGAAATTGAACCGGCAGGCTTTACAAGCAAGAACTTTTAAGTAATGAGCCATTTTTCCAGTCCCCACTTTTTTATATTTTATTTATTTATTTATGAGAGAGAGAGAGAGAGGAGAGAGAGAGAATGGGCACTCCAGGGCATCCAGCCACTGCAAATGAACTCTAGATGCATGTGCCTCCTTGTGCATCTGGCTTATGTAGGTCCTGGAGAATTGAGCCTTGAACCAGGGTCCTTAGGCTTCACAGGCAAGTGCTTAACCACTAAGCCATCTCTCCAGGCCTCCTTTCTGATTTTAATGCAACCCAACACAGGGACCATAACGTGAACACCTGGAGGTGGTGGTGAGTTGTAGACATGGAGAGTGGGGAAGAGAAAACACCTGAAGGTGCTGGATTGCAAAGGTGAGGTTGTTGAGTTCCTGCGGTAGTTTCATCTTTCTATGAATTTTCAAAGAGTTATGGTTGTCGTACCATATAGCATGACTTTTAATGCAGCTGAAGTAACAGATATATTTCCTGGTGGCTAGCCTAGTGGGAGAACACTTGCCTAGCATGCATGAGGCTCTGGGTTCAGACCTCAACCTTGACAAATAGGATATTTTCCACTCAGTGTAGTATATTTCATTCAGTGCTAAGAAAACTACCAACTGTAGGGCTGGAGAGATGGCTTAGCGGTTAAGGCGCCTGCCTGCTAAGCCTAGGAACACCCGTTCCATTCTCCAGGACCCACATTTAGCCAGATGTACTGATGCAAGGGCGCAATGCTGCACTTGCCCACAAGAGGGAGCATGCGTCTGGAATTTGTTCACAGTGGCCAAGAGGCCCTGGCGTGCCCATTCTCTCTCTCTGTCTCTGAAAAACAAACAAAGAAACAAACAAACAAAAACCAACTACCAACTGTACGACATGCTTTTGTATGTCACTAGAAAGTAAAAGAAATTCTCCCATTAATCTATGACACACCATGGATTTGAGGGTGACTTATAATTCAGTAAAGTTAAAATGTTGAGGAAACAACTTACATTGGGGTCAATGAACTATCACAGCAAAAGTGGGGAACTGCCGGGCGTGGGGGGGCACGCCTTTAATCCCAGCACTCGGGAGGCAGAGGCAGGAGGATCGCCGAGAGTTCGAGGCCACCCTGAGACTACATAGTTAATTCCAGGTCAGCCTGGACCAGAGTGAGACCCTACCTTGAAAAACCAAAAAAAAAAAAAAAAAAAAAAAAAAGAAAAGTGGAGAACCATCTCTGCTCACCAAACCATCTTAATACCATCCCGGCCAGCACAGGTACTTGTACAAATAGAGGTTCTCACGACTGGGGCTGTAGACATCTGCATATGTAAATAGACACACGTGTACAAATTGTATCACGACTGGGACTGTAGACATCTGGGTGGTAGACATCCGTGTACAAATTGTGTACGACTGGGGCAGTAGACATCTGCATATGTAAATATACACACGTGTACAAATTGTGTCACGACTGGGACTGTAGACATCTGCATATGTAAATAGACACACGTGTACAAATTGTGTCACGACTGGGGCTGTAGACATCTGCATATGTAAATAGACACACGTGTACAAATTGTATCACGACTGGGACTATAGACATCTGCATATGTAAATATACACACGTGTACAAATTGTGTCACGACTGGGACTATAGACATCTGCATATGTAAATAGACACACGTGTACAAATTGTGTCACGACTGGGGCTGTAGACATCTGCACATGTAAATAGACACACGTGTACAAATTGTACTTATTATACTGGTACCCACAGGAGCTAGAGGGCAGAGAGACACGTGCTCACTTTTTCTTTCCTAGTTTGGAAATTTTAGGTCAGCTTTAACATCCAGTCATTGAAATGATTTTCTCTCCTCTGTTCAGTTTACTAATTCAAAGTGGCTTATTTACTTCAAATCAAGTTGACTAACATAACAGGGAGTGTCCAAAAAAAAAAAAAAAAACCTACTGGATAGTCACGAACTGACCACGTGACTTCTCTGACCACAGAGGTGTCTTTTTCTGGAGGTGGTAGGTTTTTGGCCTCCTGACAGTTAACACATCTGGGATGTGTTCCCATGGAGATATTGGCCAGCAGCAGTGTCTGTCAGCCTGAAATGGACTCAGACACTGAAAAGGCTGAAGAGACATTCCTGGCTAATCGGCACAGCCCAGGAAGACACCCTGGGTGGCGGGTCCGCTCGGGAGTCCACCCTGCACTTGAGGTCCAGCAGAGCTGGCCAGCCTCGACTCCTTTGTCATGGAATCCTTCTCGAAGGGTGTCATCTGCTTCTCGTTTTGCCGTGGCCGTGATAGCGTGGATGGGGACATTTACTGGACAAGCTCTGGCATCAGAACGGCTGACAGGCTTTCTATAATTATTTCTAGTTCACTTAGGGAAATAGCTTACGTTTCAGCTGCTGCCACCGTGCCCTTCTGCCACGAGAGCAGACCACCACCTAGCATCCCGGGGTACACGGTGACAGAGCCCTCATCTCTGGTCCTTCAGATCCCACGTGGATGAATTTCGTATTGCAATGAAGTATTGAAGCTTTCCATTCGGTGTTTTCCCTACATTTCTAAAAAAATTATTTATTTATGAGGGGAGGGGAATGGGTACACCAGGACTTCTAACCACTGAAAATGAACTCCAGACACACATGCCACCTGTGCATCTAGCTTTACATGGGTGCTGTGGAACTGAACCCAGTGTCTTAGGCATTGCACGCAAGCCCCTAAACTGCTGAGCATCTACCCAGCCCCAAATTTGTCCATTCTTTTTTAAAGGCTTTAAGAGAAACTTTTTATTAATTTATTTATTTGCAAGCAGAGAGAGATAGAAGAGAGAGAATAGGTATGCCATGGCCTCCAGCCACTGCAAACGAACTCCAGAGGCATGCACCCCCTTGTGCATTTGGCTTACGTGAGTCCTGGAGAATTGAACCAGGATCCTTTGGCTTCACAGGCAAATGCCTTAACAGCTAAGCCATCTCTCCAGCCCGGCTTTCCACTCTTAAAATGGGGACTAAAGTAAAATAAGATTGTTAGTCCATCATTCATTTTTTAGTGTCAAAGCTGGTCTTAACCGAAAACTGGTTTTTCCATATTCATGCATATTGATATGGTGCCATGAACTGATTAAGGAAAAATTAGGACTTTTAGGTACCATATTACTTATTTTTTGGTACTTTCGTAGAATATTAGAGAGAGTTTCGCTTTTGTGGGAAGGTGTGCTGTCAGTAATAAAATGTGGACCTTTACTCCACTCTTGCTTTCTCATGGGCAGGCGCTGTCTCTACTCTCACAGCCTGCCCTCTCTCTAGGTGGGCTTCTTAACCCCCTGTTGCCATCACTTAGGCATGAGCTTTGCATTCCTCCTTTCTCTTAAGTTTTGTCTATAATCTAATGAAACTTGCAAAAGAAAATAGAAAAGTGCAAACTTAGCTCTTCTGTGATCTGGATTATATTAACAGGGGCATGCCAATGCTGAGCGGCTGAAGCAGCTGTGAGCACACGTGGGGGCACCACGTGGAATCTTAGCTACCAAGTTATCTCAGAACACCAAAGTGTGTGGGTGTGAGGGACTGAGGCTCAGGGTAGTGAGGCAAACATGCCTAAGATCCCGGCTGGTTTATGGCACAAGGGGGTTTGACTTGGGCACCAAGTTCTGGAGTTAAGAATAGAGGCTGGGGGCTGGAGAGATGGTTTTGGGGTTAAGGTGCCTGCCTCCTAAGCCTAAGGACACTGGTTCCAATCTCCAGTGGTTCCAATCTCCAGCGGTTCCAATCTCCAGGTCCCACGTTCAGCCAGATGCAAAGTGACACAAGGCCGCAATGCTGCACTGGACCACAAGGGGGTGCGCACATCTGGATTTCGTTTGCAGCAGCTGAGACACTGCTGGCGCGCCCATCTCTGTCTTCCTCTCCCTCTCTCTCTCTGTCTCTCTCTGTGTCTCTCTCCAAAATAAATAAATAAATAAATAAATAAAAAATAAAAAGTTAAAAAAAAAAAGAATAGAGGGTGGCCTGTGGAGGTGAGAGCTGGGATTGGTACAGTAAAAGCATACCACTCGAAAGAAAGCTGTATTTGCCTGGTGTGGCACACGACTGGAATCTCTAGAGGCTGAGGCAGATGGGGAGGTGGGCAGGGACATCCAGCTGAAGAGCTGAGGGTCAGGGCTGGAGAGATGGCTCAGTGGTTAAGGCACTTGCCTGTAAAACTGAAGGACCTGAGCTCAATTCCCCAGCACCCATGTCAAGCCAGACGTGCAAGGTGGCGCACACCCCTAGAGTGCATTTGTAGCAGCCAGGGGCCCTGCACACCCATTTCCCCCGCTTCTTGCAAATAAATAAATTAATTTAAAAAAGAACTGAGGGTCTACTTAGGAACTAGAAATAGAACAGACACGCACATACACGCGCACACACACACACACACACACACAGGAGGAAGGGAGAGAGGGAAGGAGGGAGGAAGGAATGGTTAAGAACCACATGCCACAGCCAGCATTAGGGAAGGTGCTTCAGTTAGCAGGGTCGCAGGGCAGTGGAGATTGCCTGGGCTTTTGCCATTAGGAGCCACGGTCAGGCTTTGCTCAGCTATCTGCTGGCTGCATATCTGTAGCTAATTACATAAGCTCAGCTTCCTTCTCTGCAAGGCATGGGTCTGTGTTAATTTAAATAACTGAAACAGATGGCTCAGTTGTTAAGGTGCTTGCCTGAGAAGCCTAAGGATCCAGGTTCAATTCTCCAGGTCCCACGTAGGCCAGATGCATATGGTGGCACGTGCTTCTGGAGTTCGTTTGCAGTGACTGGAGTCCCTGGCACACCCATTCTCCCTCTCCCTCCCTCTCTCTGTCTCTGATAAATAAATAAAAATATTTAAATAACTGAAACAAGGATTCTTTCACTAATGCTTCCAATTCATCCCTTTTTCAATTAAATAACAATCCATAAGAGGTTAGATTTTTAGAGTTATAATCTTCATTTCTTATATATGTGCAGGCAATTCTATTGCAAAATGTATTATTTACTTTTTATTTTTTAAATTAATTTCCTTAGCATAGAAAATACTGGGTTTTATTATGACATTTTTGTACGTATATCATTGTTTCTTGCCCATATTTGCTGTCCCGTTATTCCCCCCCAATAGACCCTCATCTCTTTTCATGTCATGTGTGTGATATACTGAAATCTTGATTCTGCTTATAAAAGAACATATGGCAGTTTGTCTTTCCTCCCTCCTCATCTCTCTTTTTGGCTCCTCTCTACTCACTTCACTTCCATAGTAGAAAGTTGAAGACTTGGGATTTTTTGGAATTATTTCTTTTGTCAAAGAATGCACTGTCTTTCTTTTGCAACCCCCCAGTCTTCTAAATAGAGCTTCTTGGAGTTTGACTCTAATTGACTATAACCCAATTTCTTTATTTTTATGATTCTCTCTCTGTGTGTGTGTGTGTGTGTGTGTGTGTGTGTGTGAGAGAGCGGGAGTGCCGTGTCACACAAGAGTAGGTCAAAGGACAGCTTTCTGGTCAGTTCTTGCCTGTCCATTTGAAGCAGGCTTTCTACCTCAGGATCCTCGCTCTGTCTTTGCTGTGTTCTCTGCCTCCCATCCTGCTCTCAGCATCAGCGTGCTCAGGCTACAGAGGCCCACTGTGGCTTCTTGACTTTTATCTGTGACCAGGGGGGTCAAATTCAAGTACATCAGCTTGAGCAGCGAGCTCTTGGCCCACTGAGCCTTCTCTCCAGCCCCGCCCTGCCCGATTTAGTTTTCAGAACACCTTCTGTGCACCCAGGCCGTTTACAGCTCTTCTCGCAAGGGCTCTCCGCTGCTCCCCGCATTTTAGGGCATCTGGTGTAGCGTCTCCTCTGGGTGGTAGGGTATTCCTACCAACGTCCACGAGGACCTCCACGTTGGAAGTGCCTGTGATTTTTCTAGTCTGTCTCACTGAAAATACTACTTGGTAGACTCTATTTCGAGGAGAAGCAAACTTATTGTTTTTAAACCACTGGATTTAAGTTTGACAATATCCACACGGCTGTATATACTCAATGTGCGCAATGTGACGGGTTCAGAGATGAGGATAAACCTGTGCAACCATTCCCGCAGTTGATACAGGAGCCCAGTCATCACTCCCACCTTCTTTATTTGTTAAGAGAAGCAAAATCATTAGTATGTTATGAAAACACATTTCACATTCTTGTGGTCTGAGAAAATATTATTTGGTATAGAATTAATTTTCCCATGTCTTGACAGCATCCAAAGTACATTTTAATATGTTGGCATTTTTCACTTTTATTAGAAAAAAATGACAGTACTTCTTCTTCTCTTCTTCCTCGTCCTCCCTCTCCTCTTCTTCCTCTTCCTTCTCTCCTCCTCTTCCTCCTCCTCCTCTTCCTCCTTCTTCTCTTTCTCCTTCCTAGGGCAGCACATTAAGAAGAATCCTCCTGAACCGATACTTCAAAGGTGACTATGGAGTTGGCATGAACAGTCATCTGTCAGGGACCTACTCCAAGGCTGTGCAAGTGGGAGGTCAGACTTTCCATGTTTCTTCTCATTTGGGATTTTCATGATGTATCTTTATGTCAACGTCACTCTAGTGTTTTACTTAAGAAGCACAGATATAAAATACTCACTTTAAAGCACTCTAAAAACCTTTGTAAAATGTGGTTTTCACAAAACAACAGAATTTGAACATTATAATGGATTTTTTTGTTTATTTTTATTTATTTATTTGAGAGCAAAAGACAGATTGAGAGAGAAAGAGGAAGAGAGCTAGAGAGAGAATGGGTATACCAGGGCCTCCAGCCACTGCAAACGAACTCCAAACCCATGTGCCACCTTGTGCATCTGGCTTACGTGAGTCCTGGGGAATCCAGCTTTGAACTGGGGTCTTTAGGCTTCACAGGCAAGTGCTTAACTGCTAAGCCATCTCTCCAGTCCTATAATTGATTTTTACCTTGTGACTTTGAAAAAAATAGTTGTGGTTTTTTTTTAGTACATATCTTTTAAAAATATTTATCTATTTGCAGAGAGAGGAAAGAAAAGGGAGGGAGAGAAAGAATGAATGGGCACACAGGGCCTCTTGCCACAGCAAGCAAACTTCAAGTTCATGTGCCACTTTATGCATCTGGCTTAACATGGGTGATGGGGAACTGAACCAGGGTTGGCAGGCTAATGAAGCTCCTTGAACCACAGAGCAATCTCCTTAGCCCAGTACATATCGTAAGAACAAGAAGCTGGTTTTCTTTTTCTAAATTATTTTGAGAGGAAAAAAATTAATTACACTGAATGATAAGTATTGGCACTTCATAGAATTTTCCATGTCTATAAAATTTTGATCTTTTTTTCACCTTAGGTTACCATTAGACTTGTAAGAAAAAAAGCCATCTCACTGATCATATTGCTGTGATTTAGGAATTTGAAGATCTCATATGCTAATGATGTCAGTCCTTAGGGTCACTCATGTATTGCTTCCTGACCACAGGAAGCTTTTCCGGACAGGACTCCGAGAAGACGGGGGTCTCCATGTCCGACATCCAGTGTCTGCTGGATAAGGAAGGGGCGTCAGAACTCGTCATCGATGTCATCGTGAACACCAAGAACGACAGGATCTTCTCGGAGGGCATCTTCCTGGGCATTGCCTTGCTGGAAGGGGGAAACACGCAAACCCAGGTGCATATCCGTCACGGGCTTTGCGCTTCCTTACGTGTGTCATGGAAACCGTGGAGAATTCATGCCTTCCTTTCAGCTGCTCACTGCTGTTTTTTCCCAAGCCCCTCCTCCCCGCCCCCGCAAAAATCTACGGATCACACTTTCCTTGTAAATTTATCTGATTTTTCTGTAGAAATGTCAGTGATGTATAATTATTCCAAAACGCACTGTGCCAGGAATCCCACTGAGCATTGGACCACCAAGCATAACCCAGTGTATGTGCCTGCCAGTCTCCTGGGGTGCCCCAGGTTCCTCCACATCCAGAGGCACAGTGTGCTGTGTGAGTCCAGGTCTGGGAAATGTTCCAGAGAACACACCTCAGCCTCTGGCTTACTGCTCAGTTACCTGACCTTCCTGTATTTTCCACGGAGGGCTCAGTTATTATGTAACTGTAATATAACAATTCCAAAGCCCACTGACCTTGCTCACAAGCAGAGACATGTCTAATCTAAAACTGAGATTTTTTTGGGGGGGAGAGCCTGAGAAAGAGAGAGAGAGAGAGAGAGAGAGAGAGAGAGAGAGAGAGAAACAGATAGAGAATGGGTGCACCAGGGCCTCTCAGCCGCTGTGAATGAACTCCAGACATGTGCGCCCCCTTGTGGTCAAGTGCGGCATTGCGCCCTTGCATCACTTTTGCATCTGGCTAAACGTGGGTCCTGGAGATCGAACAGGCGTTCTTAGGCTGAGAAGGCAGGCTCCTTCACTGCTAAGCAATCTCTCCAGCCCAAGATTTTTTTTTTTTTTTGAGATAGTTTGTTGTGTAGTCCAGGCTGGCTTTGAACTCACTATGTAGCTGAGGCTGATCTTGAACTCTTGAGCCTCCTGCTTCTGCCTGCCAAGGAGCTGGGATTGCAGGTATGAGACACTGCAGCCAGCTAAGATGGGGAGAATTCTGGAGTATTTTGCTTTAACTAGTCTCCAAATCCATACTCCAGTGAAGGGCACATCTAACAGCAATGGCTTTGGGGACAAGGGCCTCGTGGAAAACAAATGCTATAGGGACAGCAAAGTAATGTGCAGGCAATGGTATTTCTTAGTTAAGAAAGAGAGCATTCAAACTTCCTGTGGCATCAAAGCTGAACACACGTTTGCTTCTCTGAGGGGCAGTGGAGGAGGAGGTGACAGAGAGATTTTGAGTGAGTTTTCTTGGAAACTGTTGTCTTTCCTCCTCAGAGAATCAACTGGGACATTGTAAACATGTTGTCTCAGCAACTGCATACTACACACGTGAGACTTTCTTAGGGGAAAGAGTAAATTATTTTTTTTTGTCTTCCCTTCCCTTCCCTTCCTTTATCCCTACTTCCTTTTTTTCTTTCTTCCTTCCTGATAGGGTCTCATGTAGCCCAGGCTGGCCTTGAACTTATGTTTCTAGAAATAGTCTTTAGGGACTGGAGGGCTGGCTTAGCGGTTAAAGCACTTCCTGCAAAGCCAAAGGACCCAGGTTTGACTCACCATGACCCATGTAAGACAGATGCACAAGGGGGCGCACACATCTGGATTTCGTTCGCAGCAGCTGAGAGGCTGCTGGCGCGCCCATCTCTATCTGTCTCCCTCTCCCTCTCTCTCTGTCTCTCTCTGTGTCTCTCTCCAAAAACCAAAAAGTCTATTTGTTTCTTTGAGAGAGGTAGAACGTATGGGTATGCTATGGGCTCCTGCAGCTGTGAACGAACTCTAGATGCACGCACCACTTTGTTCGTCTGGCTTTCCATGGGTACTGGGGATTCGGACCAGGCCCCTCAAGCTTTGTTACCAAGTGTCTTTAACTGCTGAGCCATCTTCCCAGCCTGAAACACACTTTAAAAAATGTTTTCTTTTAACGTATTTATTTGCAGGCAGAGAGAGAGGAGAGGCAGAGAGAAAGGGTGTACTGTAGTAAATGAACTCCAGATGCATGCACCACTCTGTGCATGTGGGCACTGGGGACTAGAACCTGGGTTGTCAGGCCTTGCAGGCAATCACCTTAACTGCTGAGCCATCTCTGTAGCCCCAAACATACTTTTGATGGTCACTAATTAACATTGCTCTATAGTATAGAGCCATAGTTTTTAAAAAGGTATCAGCTATAAAAAATAATCCTCTGTTTGGGGGCTTACTCCGTCCATTCATAAACGTGGTGGTCTGGAGGCAGATGACCTCACTGCAATCCTCGCTGTACAATGCACGAGTCATGCACTATTCGGCCAGTCACTTGCCTTCAGGACAACTCCTTGTTTCGTTAATCTGTCAAAGGCCACTAAGAACACCGCTCACCACACTGTTGGGCTGAAAATATTCTGACCATGATGCCTGGTGGAGGACCGCAGGAGCTATAAAGCTTTGTCTTAATAAAGACACAGTGTGCTATGGCTTCCTCACAACCATGTTAGAGCTTCCTTCACCTTCTCACCACGCTGCATTAAAAAGATTAGGACTCAAGGATCAGCTTAATTTGTGGGACTGAAAAGTCTGTGAATTCTGTCTTCGTCCTTTGAACCATCAGAACCTGTGTGACTGTCGCTCTCTGGTTGCCATGGTTACTGTGACCTTTCAGCCGGCATAAGAGCATTCGCTTATAGATGAGAAGCTGACATAGCCAGCTGCATAAATTCACTGTGTTGTAGATGTTGCTCACACAGGAAATGGCAGGACAGGGGTCACTCCAAGTCTGATGCCAGCCTTTTGACAAGGCTCTGCAGATGCTGGCTCTAGGCTTCCTTCGTGTAGGAAAGCACACACCTCTAACAGCCAAATCCCTAAACTTGCCTATTTGCATTTTCTCACTTTGGGATATGGCTGTTACTACCTGATCTGGAAATTGTTGTGGTGTCTGTATTTCTTTCTGAAAACATTTTATTTGTAAGGAGAGAGAGAGAGAGCATAAAAGAAAGAGAATATGAATATGGGGCTGGAGAGATGGCTTAGCGGTTAAGGTGCTTGCCTGCAAAGCCTAAGGATCCATGTTTAACTCTCCAGATCCCACATAAGCCAGATGCACAAAGGTGAGGAAAGTGCAAGGTCGCACATGCCCACTAGGTGGTGCAAGCATATGGAGTTTGATTGCAATGGCTGAGGCCCTGGCATGCCTATTCTCTCTCTCTCTCCCTAAAAATAATAAAATAAAATAATATGAATATGGGTATGCTAGGTTCTCTTGTCACTGCAAATGAATTCCAGACACAAGTATCACTTTGTGATCTGGCTTTACACTGATACTGGGGAGCAAACCTGGGCCAGCAGACTTTGCAAGCAAGTGCCTTTAACTGTTGAGCCATTTTCCCAGCCCACTTTCCCTCCCCTCTCAATCAGTCTCTCTTTTATTTTGATGTCATCATCTTTTCCTCCTATTATGATGGTCCTGTGTAGGTAGTTTCAGGTACAGTGAGGTCATGGATATCCAGGCCATTTTGTGTCTGGAGGATCATGTTGTAAGGAGTCTTACCCTTTCTTTGGCTCTTACATTCTTTCCGCCACCTCTTCTGCCAGGGACCCTGAGCCTTGGAAGGTGGGTTTGAGATGTTTCAGTGCTGAGAACTCCTCTGTCCCTTCTTCTCAGCACCATGGTGCCTTCTGAATCATCCCAAGTTCACCACCATCTGAAAAAGAGAAGCTTATCTAACCAAAAGTGAGAGTAGCATTAATCTATGGGTGTGGACATTAAGAGAAGTGCCTACTGGGCAGTTTGGTGAGCATAGTATGTACATTTAGCCAGACATCAGGAGAAGTTACACCCCTAGGGCTCATGACTGCCCCCGTTGCAGGTTTTCAGTATCAGGATGTGTTTCCTTCCGTGGAGCGGGCCTCCAGTCCAATCAGAGAGCAGCTGGTTTCCCATAGCAGACATGCCCTAACTTTACTGTTGATAACTTATAGTTGCCCCACCGACTTCGAATTTTGTGTTCTCTGGAATGAGTCCCTCTTCTCTCTCCTCTCTACCACTTCTGGATTCTTCATAGTGTCACTAAGCAGGCGATGATTCATTTCCAATGCTCAGTACTTCCACATCGTACTAAGCTACATTCTACCATACTTGTGAGCTTGACCTTTCTACATCACTATTGGTGATAAAGCAAAATTTATTTTATAGTTTCATATTGTTAAAAATGTTTTTCATTTACTTGTGAGGAAAGAGAGAGAGGAAAAGAGAGAGAGAGAGAGAGAGAAACGAGTATGCCAGGGCCCCTTCCTGCTGCAAACAAACTCCATATGCATGTGCATCTGGCTTTACGTGAGTCCTGGGGAATCAAACCTGGACAAACAGGCTTTGCAAGCAAGCACCTCTAACCACTGAGCCATCTCTCCAGCCCCTAGAATTGGTTTTAAGTTGGATTTGCCCTAGATCTCATGCACAGCAACGTAGATAATGAAGCCTCCGGAGGACCGAGTGCCTACTGAGCAGCAGTTCCCTTAGTGAGTTCTCAGAGCTGGCATTCTAACTAAGCACAGCATAACTGAAAACGAGAGAAGAGTCACTACTGAGCAGTGGTTCCCATGCGTGAGATTCTCAGAGCTGACATTTAGATAGAGAGGAGTCACTCTGCCACCCAATATTGGGCCATATGTATTTTTATTTTTAATTTAATTTAATTAATTTATTTAATAGAGACAGAGAGAGGAAGAGAGAGAGAGAGTGAGAATGGGTGTTCCAGGGCCTCTGGCCACCGCAAACCGACTCCAGACGCACGCATCTGGCTTACGTGGGACCTGGAGAATTGAACTGGGGTCCTTAGGCTTCGCAGGCATGTGCCATCACCACTAAGCCATCCCTCCAGCCCCTGAGCCATAGCTATACAGGCTCATCATGGCTAGGTGGCTGGTCTTCACTTCGGGTTGCAGCCTCACGAGGGCAGGGCTGTGTCAGCCTTCCCTTGGTTTTCTATCTCTAGCACACAGTAGGCCTTTCACGGATATGTGCCAGTCACTGCATGTCCTTATCATGCTATCACAGTCAGAGAACCCTCTCTGTCCAGCAACTTGTGGTTCCCCTTTGTTTTTTGTTTCAAAAAATGATACATGCAGAAAGGTTCCCTAAAATAGCACAGAAATTATGTTGGATTTTTTTTTAAATTTTTTGTGGAAAGTGCTAAGCAGTCTCTAGCTGTTGAAGTAGTAATGGGTAGTTCATTAGGCGTGTGCATTTACTCATAACACTCACCTTTATTTCACGGATGAAAACTTTGGTTTTCTTTACTCGGGTGTTGATATCTTAACGATGTGCTTTTCTTGCAGTATTCTTTCTACCAACAGCTTCATGAGCAAAAAAAGTCCGAAAAATTCTTCAAAGTTCTCTATGATCGAATGAAGTCGGCCCAGAAAGAGATAAGGTCCACGGTGACAGTTAACACCGTAGACCTGGGAAGCAGGAAGAGAGAGGAAGACAGCGACCTCATGTCTGGTCTGCGCATGAGAGGTAAGGTGGTACCCGGCTGCTGGGAGAATCACGAGAGATGAGCGTGACAAGCATTGAAATCTCGCCGTTAGCATCTCTGTTGTCTTGGTTGCTTCCTTCACTGTGTCTGTGGCTGTGGATTCCCACCCCAAAGAGTTTTGGTCATGGGTTTGACTCTAAACCAACCCTGCAAGACCAAGCTAAAATGAGGTTTAATTGGTGTGAGGCCACCAGCGGCAGTGAGACACCGGATGTCATTGTGCCATGCAACAGGGGACAGCCACCCCACATCATCGGAACGGGCATGGGGGTTAGGGAACAGTTTATAAGACACTGTTTGTATTTGAAATACAATTACAGCCTGTTAAGTACATATTGTGAAGGTGTTAGCATCTTGAATTTGGCATGTTTTTCCACAAAATGTATGGAATTCTTAGGTTGAAGTGCGTGAATACTGTGTGTCTGTCTTCATCTGTTCCCTGGGGCTGTAGATATCTGTGTATATCTCTATGCACACGTGTCTTTCTGATGCTCAGGTATCAGAAAATTCTGAAATTGGCTGGGCACTGAGTTCCTGTCTTATGACTATGTAGATATGCAAATGGGAACTTTCTAGTTATCACCTCCAGTCCCCTTGGGAGATTGTCGTACCAATTTCCAGGTGGATTTGTTTTTCTAATTCCATTGCTAGAGAATTTGGGTGTTTTTTTTTTTGTTTGTTTGTTTTGTTTTCCCTATTCTTGAGTCCAAAGCAGTGAGTCCTGAAACCTAAGCGTGTTGCCTTGATTCACAGTGAGAGACTCGTCGCTGCACCTGAAGGAGGGAATGAAAGGGCAGTTATCAGAGGCTTCCTCGGCCACTTCCAAAGCATACTGCGTGTACAGAAGAGAGATGGATCCCGAAGTAGACGTGATGTGCCCAGGGCCGGAAGCAGGAAGCGCCGAGGAGAAGTCTGCAGAGGAAGCGACCATGAGCCCCACCATTGCCATCATGCAGCCCATCCTGCGGTTTTTGCAGCTGCTGTGTGAGAACCACAACCGCGAGCTTCAGGTAGTTCTGCGGCTGCGCGCCAGCCCCGCGCCTTTCTGTCGCTAAGTTCACACGTGACAGGCAGCCACAGCACAGCACAGACAAGGGTGCTTCCTGCAAATCGTCAGGAAGGTTTGCGTCAACGAGGACAACTCTTGTGCACATGGAAACATCAGAGCCACTCTCTGTCACCCCTGTGTCCACAGCTCAGACCTCTGTAGCCCCGGTGGACACCTTCTGTGCCCCTGTTGTGGACTTGTCTTACTTAACTCTCTGCCTATGGTTGTTTCCAACTTAGGACAGCTAATCTTTTCCAACCCAATTCATAGGTCTTCCTTTCTTTCTTTCTTTCTTTCTTTCTTTCTTTCTTTCTTTCTTTCTTTCTTTCTTCTTTCTTTCTTTCTGTGTGTGGTCTGTGAAGTCTGAACTCAGGCTTCTTGTTTGTCATGACAAGTGTTTTTTTTTTTTTTATAAATATTTTACTTTTATTTATTTATTTGAGAGCGAGAGATACAGAGATAGGCAGGTAGAGAGAGAGAAAGAGAGAGAATGGGTGAGCTAGGGCCTCCAGCCACTGCAAACGAACTCCAGATGTGTGCACTCCCTTGTGCATCTGGCTTACGTGGGTCCTGGGAGTCGAACTAGGATCCTTTGGCTTTGCAGACAAGTTTCTTCTTGAGCAAAGATTCTCAGTATATTTTAGTCGCTAGAAATGAAGTTGACTTTGCGGTTCTGAATACCTTTGCATTATTTGTGCATGTGGCTTAGGTCACCATGGCAAAGCCCCGTGCAAGGAGAAACCCTTGATTGGCCTGGTTGCCAGTGAGCAAGGATGCTTACCAGAGGAACCTCCAGTGGGCACACTGCCTTCAGGAGAGACGCATTTTTCTTTTAATCCTCTCATTGTATTGTCTTATTTATTTCTTTTATTTATTTGCAAGCGGGGGGGGGAGGGTGCACCAGGGCATCTTGTCACTAATGAACTCCAGACTCATGTACCACTTTGTGCATTTATCTGGCTTTATGTGGGTGCTGGGGATATGACCCACAGCTGTCAGGCTTTGCAAGCAAGCACCTTTAACTGCCGAGCCATTTCTCCAGCCCTCATTGCTATTTTCTTCCCCCCTCCAGAACTTCTTGAGAAACCAGAACAACAAAACAAATTACAACCTTGTCTGTGAGACCCTTCAGTTTTTGGACTGTATCTGTGGGAGCACCACAGGTGGCCTGGGCCTGCTGGGGCTGTACATCAACGAGAAGAACGTGGCACTGGTCAACCAGACGCTGGAGAGCCTGACCGAGTACTGCCAGGGTCCCTGCCATGAAAACCAGGTAGCCGTGACAGCTTCCTGTAACAGGAGCTACAATCTTGGACAGAGCACAAAGCTAGGGACAGAGCCAGCCTTTGAGTACTGTTGAAAGATCTTTCTTCTTACTTTACAAAACTTACAGAGACCGAATTACAGACGAGTGGGTACTATGCCATATTTTTATTTAATTTCATTGTAAAAGAAAATCCCCATGAAAATGTTTATGATAAAAATCAGAGTTCATGAAAGGTAAAAGGGGAAAAAAATGTGTATGTATTTCTTCCCAACTGCTCAGTTTTCATGGATAGTGAATCCAGGGTTTGTGGAGCAAACTTTCTTTGGCTCCACTGCAGTATGGGGAGTTTGTCATCTCTGTTCTGCAACAGTTCTTTTATGAAGGAGACAAGACTGCCCCTCTTCTGCTGATACATAGGTTCTGACTCAGTGACTGACTTTCCATTGTCACGGAGAGCTGTGCTTAGTAAGATGTACAGCCACACTTGGTACAGTGGAGAGCCACACTCTGTACTGTGTAGAGCCACACTCTGTACTGTGTAGATCTGCATTCTGTGCAGTGTACAGCCACACTCAGTATAGTGTAAGAGCCCCACTCAGTACTGTGTGCACAAGTGTAGAGCCACACTCAGTACTGTGTAGAGTCACACTCAGTACTGTGTAGATCTGCATTCTGTGCAGTGTACAGCCACACTCAGTATAGTGTAGAGCCCCACTCAGTACTGTGTTTACAGTGTAGAGCTACACTCAGTACTGTGTTCACAGTGTAGAGCCACAGTACTATGTGGAGCCACACTCAGTACTGTGTGGAGCCAGTACACTCAGTACTATGTGGAGCCACACTCAGTACTGTGTAGAGCCAGTACACTCAGTACTGTGTGCACAGTGTGGAGCCACACTCAGTACTGTGTTTACAGTGTAGAGCCACACTCAGTACTGTGTGGAGCCACACACTCAGTACTGTGTTTACAGTGTAGAGCCACACTCAGTACTGTATGGAGCCACACTCAGTACTGTGTGGAGCCACACTCAGTACTGTGTTTACAGTGTGGAGCCACACTCAGTACTGTGTGGAGCCACACTCAGTACTGTGTAGAGCCAGCACACTCAGTACTATATGCACAGTGTAGAGCCACACTCAGTACTGTGTGCACAGTGTAGAGCCAGTACACTCAGTACTGTGTGCACAGTGTAGAGCCACACTCAGTACTGTATAGCTGCATTCTGTACAGTGTACAGCCTCACTCAGTAAGGTGTACTCAGGAAGATGTCGAGCCATCCTGGGACTTCTCATTTTGAGCCCAGATCTTGCTCTTTACATTACAGCACTTTGGGACAGGGGTGGGCACCATGTTGAGTTCTGGTGTTCAGAATATGTGCCTTCGATTCATATGTTTGGTTCCAATGATACACTATTGGAGAGAACAGAACACACAAGTGCCACCCTGACATGTTGACATTGGCCACTCAGCCTCCACCACAGTAAAGGTCCACGTTGGGGACATCTTCAAATCACATTTATGGACAAAAAAATGTAAAGAAGCAATCAAGACCAAACATTTGTGGTTGACAGAATAGGAATGTGAAAAAAATGTTTGCTTTTCTATTGCACATCGTATTTTATATCTGCATGCATACAGTGTCTGTGTGCACACACATACGTCCACGTGCATAAGTGCCTGCATGTATACATGTACATCTGAACATACACACACTGTACACACACAGCTATAGGCTCATAACTTCAAGCCGTGACTATAATTTGTTATGGGGGTACTCTTCCCATCATGGTCAAATACATATGAGTAAAAGAGTTTGGAGATTGGTGTCCTTCATTTTTTAAGGATTGTATTTTATTTTTGTCTGATGGAAGAAAGCAAACCTGTTGATTTGAAGTTTTTTTTTTTTTTCTTTTTTTTTATTTTGACACTTTCCATAATTGTAGACAATAAACTATGATAATTCCCTCCCCCTCGACTTTCCCCTCTCCATATCTCCATATCCATATCCATATCCCTTTCCATCAGTTTCTCTTTTATTTTGATGTCATCATTTTTTTCCTCCTATTTACTGGTCGTGTGTAGGTAGTGGCAGGCACTGCAAGGTCATGGATATCCAGGCTATTTTGTGTCTGGAAGAGTTCATTGTAAGGAGTCCTACCCTTCCTTTGGCTTCATTAAAACATGCAAACTCATAGGTCTGGTTTTGCTGTTCATAAAAACCATCTCTATTTACACTAGAAAACACGTACATCATATACGCCCCTTACTAGTTCATAGAAAACCTGCTAGAAAGTTCTCTACTTTGGGGTCTTAGAATGAAATTGAAGAATTTACTAAAAGTAAAAATATAACAAAATAACAGGAACCCCAGGGATAATTCCCCATATTTTAAAATGCATGGAAGAAAATATTTCTTTAGAAAATTCTAGAAATAATTGACAAGTAGATTTCCCAGAAGTCTGGAAAACATTTTAACAAGGAGAAAAAAAACCTCAGCAGATAATGTGACAAGACGGGGAGTCCATACACTTGCATACATTTTCCTTCTTCATATTCTTGTGGGTCTTCAGGTCAGCTCTCCCAGCTTAAGGAGCTCCTATATCAATGGGGCCATTAAAATTTATTGACTGAAAGAAAAATTTATTGACCAGCCATCTTTGAAATTCTGTAATTCTTCATGTTAAAAGATGGTGTCTGAGCTGGAGAGATGGCTTAGTGGTTAAGGTGCTTGCTTACGAAGCCTAAGGACCCAGGTTCAACTCTCCAGAACCCACATAATCCAGATGTACAAGGTGATGCATGCGCATAAGGTAATGCATGCATTCAAGGTGGGGCACATGTCTGGAGTTCAACTGCAGTGGCTAGAGGCTCTCTCTTGCTCTCTCATAAAAAGAAAAGATGGTGCCTTAAGACATTTAAGCTACACCAGTCAGTTATTAGACCCTACATAAAAGTGAGTCACACATCTAAAATTAAACATAAATTACATTAAGGTCAAAGACAAAGGTGACTCTACTGTTTTCTTTATTATAATTTCTGGTGTGGTTATGTCATCAACATCATTTTACAAAAATTATGTGTGTGTGTGCATGTGTGAAAACATGCGTGTGCATGTGCCAGGGCCCCTCGCAGCTGCAAACAAACACCAGACACTTGCACCCCTTTTTGCATATGGTTTACGTGGGTGGCTTGGGAATTGAACCCTGGCCAGCAGGTTTGGCAAGCAAGTGCCTCCAACTGCTGATCCACTTTCTTAGGCTCCCAGGATGTTCTTTTTACAATCCTTTTGTTTTCTAGACCTGCATTGCTGCCCACGAATCGAATGGGATTGACATCATCATTGCTCTGATTCTGAACGACATCAACCCTCTGGGCAAATACCGGATGGACCTGGTGCTGCAACTGAAGGTACAGTGACCGCTACTCAGACAGGGAAGTTCCTTTTCCATGCGAAACCTCTGCCCAGTCAGGTTCTAATTCTTCAACTAGTTGCTGTAAAGGAGAGAGAGAAAAAAAAGGTGTCATTCAGGATGGAGAGATGGCTCAGCGCTTAAGGCGCTTGCCTGCAAAGCCTAAGGACCCATGTTTGACTCTCCAGATCTCACGTAAGCCAGATGCACAAAGGTGAGGCAAGCACAAGGTCATACATGCCCACTAGTGGCGCAAAGGTCTGGAGTTCGATTGTAGTGGCTGAGGCCCTGGGGTGCCAATTCTCTCTCTCTAAAATAAAAAATTAAAAAAGCAAGATAGGATCGCAGTTTCAACTCATGGCTGGACAGAAAGACACAGTCTTTCCTGCAGAAAAGGCTCACTGAGTTCTTGGTATGAGTCAACATACCTCGGAGGCAGAGTTCACCTGTGACGCCTGCGTCAGACACCGTGCTCCGCCCCTCCCCTTCTGTCTTCATTACAGACAGAAGCAAAAGGTTCTGAGTAGTCACACAGCCATGGGTTTTAATCTACCTCGGCTGGAGAATCCCATCTAGTAAGGCACAGTTAATTAGATCTTGCCCAGGAGTGTGGCACTTGCATCCTAGTTCTCTTCCTTCTAAATCCCTTCACGTTAGACTCTCCCCCACCTTCACAATCCCTTTCACTACACACACACACACACACACACACACACACACTTCCAGCACTTGTGGTTATCAGAAGCCAAGAGACTAGCCACAATCACATTTTCTCACGTTCTAGAACTTTTTGCTCAGATAAAAATAGACAGATGAATACAAAACCACACAATAAACTATATAAATCTCAAATGCTAAGATATAATATTCAGTTGAAATATATTATTATTAAAGTTCACATCATTGTGCTTAGTGTTAACCAGGCAAAAAGAATATCCAATCACTTGGTTAAATACATTTTTTTTTTCTGTTTGGCCAGATCTCTGCAAAAATAATAGAAAATTAAGGTAAACTTTGTGAATAAACTAAGGGCCAGTAGGAGGTAGCAAGGATATTTTATGCAGTAGAACATCGTGTGTGTGAGTATGAGTGTGTGTCTTACTCGTGTGAAAACTGTAAAAGGCTCTTAGCAGGCAAATTTTTCTCTTAATAGATAATGAATTTGTATTTTCATTTATTTATTTGAAAGAAACAGACAGAGAGACAGAGAGAACAAGAGAGAGAGAGAGACAGAAAGAGAGAGAGAGAGAGAGAGAGAGAGAGAGAGAGAGAATGGGCACATCAGGGCCTCTTGCCACCACAAACAAGTTCCAGATGGCAGCATATAACCACTTTCTGCATCTGGCTTTACATGGGCACTAGGGAATCAAACCCTGGCTGTCAGGTTTATAAGCAAGCTCCTTGAACCCCTGAGCCATCTCATCTCTAGCCCTGAGTTTGTATTTTTGACTGGTTTTGTTTGTAGCCTATGAAAGCTCTGACCTTCCCTTTCACGTCACATTGGAGGTGACCCTTACCAGCCCTGTCTCTGTGCCCTTTGTCGCCCATGTGCTCTTCTTGGGATCTGCCTAGGCCAATGTGACTGTCAGAGAACTAGAGGCAGTAGAAATAATGTACACTCATCTTGGACATAATCCAGCAGGAAACCGCATACAGAAGCCTTGGCTTTTGCTGTTTTGAATAATTAATTTGTCCAAAGACTATAGTTTTTATTTATTTATTTGTAAGTAGAGAGAGATAGAGGATGGAGGAGAAGAGAGAGAGAGAGAGAGATAATGGGTGTGTAAATGAACTTCAGATACATGTGCCACTGTATCTGGCTTTATGTGGGTACTGTGGAATTGAAACAGGGTCCTTAACTGCTGAGTCATCTCTCCATCCCCCAAAGACTATAAAATGACTCACTCACTTAACATAATATATAGGCCACAAATTATCACAAACCCAGATCTCATGTAAAACCGTAAGGATGCTTCAAGAGCATGTAACACCAGACAGCCATATCAGAGTGCATTTTCTTAAAAATAAAAGGATCGTTATATTTTTATTCACTTCAGTAGCACAACTGATTGCCACCTTTTAAAATGTACCAGTTGGCTAAAGCAGAGTGCGTCTCAACCCCAACTATATGTATTGGCTTTGAAATTTAATTTTTATTTTTTATTTAAAGAATGGTCTGAGTGGGCCTTTCTGAATCTCTGAGTTCTTCATATATTGGCTAATGTGAGAACAATGTGAGTCATAATTATTTAGTTGGAAAATTTGGGGAATTTTCCTGAGTGTAAGGTGCTTCTGTGAAAAATTCACTCCAGAATTTGATGGATTAATTATCTATAATTTTAGAAATGTATTTTCAATATATGCAACACTATAAGTATGTATTAGTTCTAATATAATTTAAGCATAATACAATGCTATGAATAATTTAAGATATATTTTGCATACGCATGTAGTAAGAGGCTTCACGAGGGCTTCAAGTGTATTGAGCTCGTCATGTCCTGCTGTAATTTTTCTAACTGGTCTGTTAATTTAAAGTATGATGTTTGTCAACAAGTAGGATTTTTTTTGTTGTTCTGTTTTAAAGAATATAGCTTTGGGCTGGAGAGATGGCTTAGGGTTAAGGCACCTGCCTGCCAAGCCTAAGAGCACCCATTTGATTCTCCAGGTCCCGTGTTTAGCTAGACACAAAATGACACAAGGATGCAATGCCACACTTGCCCACAAGGCGGCACATGTGTCTGGAGTTTATTCATAGTGGCTGAGAGGCTTCTGGCGTGCCTAATCTCTGTCTGTCTGTCTCTCTCTCTAAAAAAAAAAAAGAAGAAGAATACAGCTTCCTTTGGAAAAACCCCTGTTAACTCTGGCATTCCGTTTCATACTTTTCGTATGTCCTATCTCTTATACTTGCGAATCGATTCAGGCTTCTAGGTCTTTTGCAAGATTTCTTCTTACTCTTCTGACATAGTATGCAAAAGCAAATTGGTTAAAAATACCATATTGCTGATAGTATCTGAAACAGGATGCATTTTTAAGCACTTCTGTATTGGCCCCACTGTACATGGCTCATTAGAGAACATTGCTAGTGTTGCCAAGGTGTTAACTCGTGATTCTGTGGAGGTCTGCTGAGATTTCACTAAGGATCAAAGCTCTCCATTAATCCTGAAACCTTAGTTTTTGAGTTATGTTGTTTTACAGGAGCCTAGATTATACCAGCAAACTCAAGGATTGATGGAGAACTACAAAATATGAAAATGGATCAGAAAAAAAAAACACTGCCAGTTTCCCCCTGAATCCTCAAAACATTTTTTAAAATATTTTATTTTTATTTATTTATTTATTTGACAGAGAAAGAGGGAGAGAAGAGGGAGGGAGGGAAAGAATGGGAGCTTTAGGGCCTCCAGCCACTGCAAATGAACTCCAGGCACATGTGTCCACTTGTGCATCTGGCTAACGTGGGTCCTGGGGAATTGAACCTGGGTCCTTTGGCTTTGCAGGCAAACGCCTTAACCGCTAAGCCATCCTTCCAGCCCCTCAAGGCATTTTGTAATGGATCACAGGGGTATTGTTGTTCCTACCATCTAAGGATCATTTAGAATCATTTCTGAGTGACATTAGACACTTACAGATGCTTTTGAATTCTGGTAAAAAAATTGTACTAAATTTAGTAGAAAAACTAAATAAAGGCTGGAGAGATAACTTAGCAGTTAAGGCATTTGTCTGTGAAGCCCTAAGGACCCATGTTAAACTCTCCAGGTCCCTCGTAAGCCAGATGCACAAGATGCTGCAAGCTCTCAAGGTCACACATGTGCACAAAATGGCACAGCATCTGGAGTTTGATTGTAGTGGCTGGAGGCCCCGGTGTGCCAATTCACATGTGTTTTCCCTCCCTTCCCCCCATTAGAACCAAACTAAATACTGTACACTACTGCATCCAACTCTGTGCATTGGTTGTCTAACTAGATAAAACGTTGATTGAATCTAATTCTTTTATTCTATAAAGATCTTAGCTCCTGAGTCACTTAGAAGTGCCTTTCAACCACTTACTCGGTTTCTTTTGTGCTCCCACAAATAGAGAGTAAGGCCTTTAATCTAAGTGAATGCAATGAAAAAAATTGGGAAAATATCTCCCAGGTATTTTTTTTCTCCATCTTGTGATTTGCCAAAATCCCGTGGCGATGCTATGGAAAAGACAAGATCCAGAAGTATGTATCCAAATGTCCGGGAGCCCTTGCTTTCTCTGACTTTCTGCTCCCCATTTAAAAAAAAAAATTTTATTTATTTGCAAGCAGAGAGAGATAGAAGAGAGACAGACACAGAGAGAATGGGCACACCAGGGCCTCCAGCCACTGCAAATGAACCCCAGATGCATGTGCCCCTTGTGCATCTGGCTTATGTGGATCCTGGGGAATCAAAACTGGGTCCTTCGGCTTTGCAGGCAAACGCCTTAATTGCTAAGCCATTTCTCCAGCCCCTGCTTCCCATTTTGGATTGAAAGTATTTAAGAGACTTTTTTTCTGATGTCTGTAAGTAAAAATATTTGAGATTATATGTTTAGAATCCATCAGGCAGTATCAGCTATTTTTATGTTTTATTAAGCAAACCTAGAAGATATTATTCATCTGCAGGCCAGATAGTAAACATGTTGTATTTATAATGCCATATGGTCAAACTAGTAAGCTGTCACTCACAAGTCTATATTGCATTTCTTACTCACAAAGTTAGAATTTTATATATCAGTTCTCACTGATGATTGCTCACATTCAAGTCAAATTTTGAAATGCTGCTACGATTATCACTTCATTTTAAAAAACAATTGTGTTCAAGTCTGTATACTCCCTTGTCAACATATATCATTGATTGTTACTGACCTCATTGCCTTGTTAAAAAATGCCAACATACGGCTGGAGAGATGGCTTGGCAGTTAAAGTGCTTGCCTGTGAAGCTTAAGGACCCAGGTTCGATCCCCCAGTACCCACACAAGCCAGATGCACAAGGTGGTGTATATATCTGGAGATCATTTGCAGTGAATAGAAGCCCTGGCATACCCACTCTCTCTCTCTCTGCCTCTGCCTCTCTCTCTCAAATAAATTAAATTAAAAAAATTTTAAATGCCAACATAGAGATGCCTGTTTAGAAGATAATGAAGGAAATATGGGTGCATCACCTAGCACGTCAACTTAATTTCCATTTAATCACATTTTCCTGATACCTAAAATATTCTTTGTAACATATCTCTTGTGACTCAGTAGTTCCTCTACTGAAATTGAAGTAAAACATTCTATTTTAAAATGTTAAGATTTAGGACAAAAGAAACAAGCAGTTGGTCCTTAAATTCTGCATGATTTCATTTTAAAAAGCCCCCCGTCGCCCCAGTGAAGACAAACACAGTGATCGTTAACCCGCAACGTCAACCTTGTGTGCATTAACCAGCGCGTTCCGTGTTTGCAGAACAATGCCTCCAAGCTCCTGCTGGCCGTTATGGAGAGCAGACATGACAGTGAGAATGCAGAGCGGATTCTTTTCAACATGAGGCCCAGGGAACTGGTAAGGAATCCTTGTGTCACCATGTTCATAATGAGAAGCCTGAAAGCGACCAGCTTGACACCTGAGGGTCGGAAGGTGAGCTGGGTGTCGTCAGTGCTGCACCAAGGCCGGTTGCTGGTACCTACACTCAGGAGGCTCTGCCTTGACAAAGGCTCATGTGACCCGGGGCCTGTGACTTGTCACTCGTATGTACTCTGAGCACTTCTCTCAATCTAGCTGCCACTCTCTACTGAACTACATGCAGCTGCCTTTGCCAGGAAAACAAAGTGGGCTTAAGTTGGGTTGTGCCTGGGGTACAATCCACCCTCAGGGTTAGTGGGCACCATTTCACAGATCCCAAATCTGTGGGTCAGACTATTTTTTAAAATATATTACATTATATTATATCATAGTTATTATATTATATTATTTATGAGAGAGAAAGAGGCACAGAGACAGAGAGAGATAGAGGGAGAGAGAGAGCATGGGTGTGCCAGGGCCTCCAGCCACTGCAAACGAACTCCAGACACATGCGCCCACTTGTGCATCTGGCTTACGTGGGTCCTGGAGAATTGAACCGGGATCTGTTGGCTTTGCAGGCCAATGCCTTCACCACTAGCCATCTCTCCATCCCTGTTCAGACAATTTTTAAAAACTGATATCCTGCCAAGACTTACATCAGATTTTTGGTCATTATTTTCTATAAAAACAGCATAACATTAACATGCCTAATAGTCACGTGGTATCACATGTCATAAGCGATCTGGAGATGATTTCGACTACACAGGAAGGTGTTCACAGCCCCAGCTTACACGAGCGACTTGAACATCCACAGATGTGGGAGCCCTGAGTCACAGCCTGAAACCCATCCCGTGGACACCTACAAATGACCGTGTGTCAGGAAGGTGTGGAAAAATATTTGTAACCTTCTTCCTCAAGTTTTGTTTATGCTTGTCTGAAAATAATCAAGATAAAGTTTATTTGTATTTTTTTCCAGTTTTTCAAAGTAGGATCTCACTCTAGTCCAGGCTGACCTGGAACTATGTAGTCTCAGAATAGCCTTGGACTCATGGTGATCCTCCTACCTCTGCCTCCCGAGTGCTGGGATTAAAGATGTGTGCCACCATGCCCAGCTTATTTGTATTTTTTTTGTGTGTGGTTTTTTGAGGTAGGGTCTCGCTCTAGCCCAGGCTGATCTGGAATTCACTATGTAGTCTCAGGGTGGCCTTGAACTCATGGTGATCCTCCCACCTCTGCCTCCCGAGTGCTGGGATTAAAGGCATGTACCACCACTCCTGACTTCTTATTTGTATTTTTTAAAAAATATTTTATTTATTTTTGTGTGTGCATGAGAAAGAGTTTTTGGGGTGCATCTGGTTCACCAAGCCCAGGCTGACCTGAACCATTCACTATGTAGTCTCAGGGTGGCCTTGAACTCATGGGGATCCTCCCACCTTCCTGCCACTGCCCCGGGTGCTGGGATTAAAGGCATGCACCACCACTCCCGACTTCTTATTTGTATTTTTTAAAAAATATTTTATTTATTTGTGAGGAGAGAAAGAGGCAGAGAGAGGGTGTGTGTGCATGAGAAAGAGAATGGGCACATCAGGAACACCTGCCACCACATGCTGAACTCCAGAGCTTGGGCCACTTTGTGCATCTGGCTTTATTGGGAATCCAACCTGGGTTCACTGAAAGCAGATGAAGGAGAAGATGCAACGTTTTCAACTGCAAGCAGATTTTCAACCACTGAACGTCTTCCCAGCCCTCATTTGTATTTTTTTCTAAGTTGGTCTCAAGCAGATGAAGAGGGAGAAGATGCAAAGACTTTGTTCACTGGAAGCAGATGAAGAAGAAGATGCAACGGACATAGTTCAGGGCAGATTGAGGGTTAGCCTCAGAGCTCCTCAAGCAGATGAAGAGGGAGAAGATGCCACTGCCGTGTTCACTGGAAGCAGATGAAGAAGATGCAACGTGACTTCTTTCTAACTCATGGCATGTGGATGATGAAGTCATGATTTCACGGGCACTGGAAGCAGATGAAGCAAGGCTTCAGAGCCTGAAAGCAGATGAAGAGGAGAAGGCGTGACTTCACGCGTGTTCACTCGGAAAGCCAGGGATTGATCAGTGACTTCACGCGTTCACCCACTGAAGAGGGAGAACATCAGCATGCACGCCGTGTTGGCAGATGAAGAAGAAGATGCGGGAAGTCCTTTGGAAGCAGATGAAGAAGAAGATGCAACGTGACTTCACGCGTGTTCACTGAAAGCAGATGAAGAAGAAGATGCAACGTGATGAAGAGGAGGAAAGCAGATGAAGAGGGAGAAGATGCAACGTGACTTCACGTGTGTTCACTGGAAGCAGATGAAGAAGGGAGCAACGGCGCGTGTTCACTGGAAGCAGATTCACGTGTGTTCACTGGAAGCAGATGAAGAGGGAGGAGGCTTGATGGGACTTCACGTGTGTTCACTGGAAGCAGATGAAGAGGGAGGAGGCACAACGTGACTTCACGTGTGTTCACTGGAAGCAGATGAAGAGGGAGAAGATGCAACGTGACTTCACGTGTGTTCACTGGAAGCAGATGAAGAGGGAGGAGATGTAACGTGACTTCACGCGTGTTCACTAGAAGCCTTGTATCTACGGGTAGATTAAAAGGCAGCACACATCCCCTGTCCTCTGATTAAGTGGGACCCAGGACTGTGTATTTACTCAGCAACAACATTGTGCCATCGCTCTTTGAAAACACTACTTCCTCTGCCCACAACACCTTTGCCTTGTCACCTGCTTCGTTCTCGTGGGCCACCCTCGATCACGGACTGAGGTAGACACACTCCACGTAGCCCTGCTGTAGGTGGATGGCCCTGCCCTGCTCCCCGCTTTACATCCCGAGTCTCTGCTGGGCACAGGTACCTTGTCTTGTGGACTGTCGGCTCCACAGTGCTCTGCAGTGCCCAGTAACGCATCAAGCATTATGTCCGCTGTTCTCTTGTGGACGCTTAGTAAATAGTGGATGCTTTTCAGGACTCCAAGTTCTCTTACATCCTAGGAACTTCAGATCTCTTAGTATTCAAAAGTCAAAGAAGAAAAATTTCCCAGGAAAACCAGGGATAGTATAGGAATAATGTAATTCCATGTTCATTTTAAATAAGTATGGCTTCCAAGAATATTGTCTTTAGTTAATTAAATTTTAAGTTAGCACACACACTGGGTTGTTGTCATACATATATATCATAATACTTTTCTATCTCCCCCTCCCCATTGCACTACTCCTTCCCTCCCTTTTCTCTTGATGGTCCCCTCCCTCCCCACCCAGATTTCTCCCCTTCTGCTTTCCAGAAGTTTCCAGGCATTCATGTACCATCTCTTCCTCCCTTCTCATACTGTGTGTTGGACTTTTGTGTTCTGCAGATCTATGTGTACATGTGTATGCATAAGTTTAAATCGAAATTTCAGCTATGAGAGAAAGCATGTAATATTGTCTCATTTAGGAATTCTTCTATGTTTTTGAGTGTCATGAAGCTCCCCAACTTTGAAATATAGCTCAGAAGCAGTTGATCACGTGTGGTGTGACATTTCAAACCCTGTTTTCTTCCCTTTTCTGTTAGGTGGATGTGATGAAAAATGCTTATAACCAAGGACTCGAGTGCAACCACAGGGAAGAGGAGGGTGGAGATGATGGCGTTTCCCCGAAGGATGTTGGACATAACATCTACATTCTGGCCCATCAGGTGTCACATTTTATGTTTTCTTAAAGTCGTTTTGCCAACCTAGCAATCATGTTTTAGGTTCGTGTCTTATTATCACATTTTCAAGTTCTGGCCCCTTCACTTATTCAGCGTGTGTCCTCCTTGTATGGGTTAAAGAGAAAAACAAGCCCCTCAGATGTCCAGTTACATACTTCAGGGTGTGCTAGGGGACTGCCCCGAAGGAAACAATGCTTAGCACTGAACTGCTGGACCCAGAAGACATGGGAAACACCAGGCCAGAGCCAACACAGAGAGTGAGAGAGGAAGAACACTCCAACACAGAAGGGAGGTAGTCCTTCATGAGGACAGAGGATGAGGAGGGGAAGAAGGAACAGGCCTCTGAGGGGGATGGAGTTTGTGAAGGAAGGAGGCAAGTCCAGCTGTGAGGACAGAGGATGAGGAGGGAATATGAAGGAACAGGTACACTCAAGCATGTGAGCAGAGGGGATGGAGTTTGAAGGAAGGGATGTACTAGGGCCTGTGAGGCAACAGGAGGAGAGGCCTCTGAGGGGACAGCATGTGAAGGAAGGCATGCTTTCTGTAGAAGCCATTAGAGTGACAGCCTTTTGGTGGTTTCTGGTGGACTTCTCACAACCATGAAAGCAAGTCCTGTACATTCTTTTGGAGGGTCAGTTTCCATTTCACGGCTTGTAAAAAGCCAGTACTTGCTAAATATTATTTGATAAACTGAATTCCATGAGCATGATCGAATTTAAATGCACATTTTAACATGGTGTGGTTTAAAAGCTACAAATGTTGTATGTACTTATACCAGTTTGGTTTTTGTCCACAACATCCCGCACAGTTTACAGAGCGCAGTCCAGGCTTTGTAAACGTCTCGAACTCTCTAGCCACTTTCCTCCGTGGACAATCTTTCCGTCTGCTCCCCATTCATCTTCTCATTTGATCAATGTCGATAAAATCAGCATTGATGGGCATAAGGTCAGGATCTGAGGAGACTCTCTTTGAAAGGTTGCTCTCTGGACATTTCTTGTGCCTTTTACATTACTGTCTCATAGGTGTAAACGTGAATTAGTTCCACAGAAGTGAAAGAGAAGGCGTCAGATTCTAAAAGCGAATAACAAGAGATGGTTACTGCTTGGTGATAGAGCTGGCACGTTGAGATGCCAAGGTCCCTAGTACTGTGTCAGAACACACACGTTGGCATTCAAGAAGGGCAGACAGGTAGCAGCTGTAAGGACAAAAGAACCCTTGAGATGATGAGGAACTGAAAGCTGAGATGAAGGACAAGTTGAAGGAAGTGAAAACATGGAGATTCAGCATGTGAGGGAATGTGCTATTTTAGAGGGGAAAAAATCAGGTGATAGAAATCAAGTCAAGCTAGAAAACAGAAAGAAGAGGGCTGGAGAGATGGATTAGCAGTTAAGGTGCTTGCCAGTGAAGCCTGAGGACCCATGTTCTACTCCCTAGATCCCATGTAAGTCAGATGCACAAGGGAACACATGTGCAAGGTCGCACATGTGCTCAAGGTGGAATACACATCTGGAGTTCAATTATAGTGGATGGAGACCCTGGTGCACCAATTCTCCCCGGCCCATGCTGTCTGTCATTAAAAAAAACAAAAGGAAGAATGAATCAAAAGTGCATGTGAATGGAAATAGTCCCCGGGTGAGCGTTAGCATCATTTTGGCTACTGGAAGGGACACAGGAGCACAGTGCAAGGACCAGAGGGGTACTTCAGATACTGTAGCACTGTGGAGGGAAGAGCAGGAAAGATCAGGGTAGAGTATGCAACTGGATTTTTTTCAAATATTTTAAATATATTTTTATTTTTTTATTTGAGAGAGAGAGAGAGAGAGAGAGAGAGAATGGGTGCGCCAGGACAACCAGCCACTGCAAACAAACTCCAGATGCACATACCCCTTTGTGCATCTGGCTTACGTGGGTCCTGGAGAATCGAACCGAGGTCCTTTGGCTTTGCAGGCAAACGCCTTAACCACTAAGCCATGTCTCCAGCCCTGCAACCGGATATTTTTAAAAGAAAAGACCTCACGTCGCCTGTCTTTTCCTCACTGAAAGCTGGCCTTGCTGTGTCTGGTGAGGTCGTGTCCTCTGCATGACTGAGCAAGCTCGTGAATAACGCCTGACCCTAGAAACCAGTGGAGTGGAAGAATGCTTGAAGTTTGAAAAAGCTCTCTCAGGTGACCAGCAGAGTGTGGGGTTGGCCATGAAAATGTCAAGGTCAAGAAAAGGCTTAGGTTGGGTCAGTCTGGTCTGGGCAACTTCAGCATCAGAGTAAGGAATCCGTTCTTTGAAAGATCTCAGTGGTATGTTGAGAAGAGTGGAGGAAGAGAAAGGTCGCAGTGGTATGTTGAGAAGAGTGGAGGAAGGGAGTGAGACATGGGCGAGCGGGTGCGGGTCAGAGATGGCCGGATGACACCAGAGCCATTTCACCATCTGCGAAAGAAAGGAACGGTGACGGTGGTCTGAAGGTCACTGATTCTGATGGATTTGGGCTTTGACAGTGTTCAGAAAGAATTCCTGGGTCCAAAGGTGACGGAGAAGAACCAAGGGGTTCAAAACAAATTCCCGAGAGAAAGAGAGGAAATGCAGACATGGAAATAGCTTGAGTGGATAGACGGAGGGACTCTCTTTTCTCTTCCCCCAAATAAAACGCTGGAAAAGCAGTAGTTTGCAGAGTGGTGAAGATGCAACACAGGGTACGGGAAGGAGGCTTCTGGAAAAGAAAAGGTCAGGCTGAGTAAAGGGAGGAAGCAGATTCCGAGTTTGTAATCACTTGAAGCCCCGCTGATTGAAGGTGTCCTTTACAATTAACAGAGTCCAGTATGCGTCCCTCTAGAACTCAGTGAAGAGCCAGGAATGAAATCATTTGCAGACCGGTTGTACGTTGCCGACAGCACGGGTCAAACTGTCGCTTATCTGCGTGACATGACATCAGAAACGGCTACCTGTCGCCTTATGAGTGCATTCTTTGTGTCTGACTTGAGAAAGTACCAGCTTTCCCTCACACAAGACCTCTGCTGGTCATTCCGCGAGTGGCCGGGATGTCACCAGTGCCTTATTGGGAGTTCTCTCTTGGTGGCTTAGTTCCCTGTGCGCCTTCCACACCCAAGTGCACCAGGATGGGGGCAATGGGCAGCTTTGCTGCAGAAGGGACCAGTGGCAGTGCAGGGCAGTGGTTGGGCCCGGGCACCTGGCAGCAGTGACCTTGTGGGTCAGTGTCCACCTCTGCCCAGGCCAGTCATTCGAAAACCAACATAAGCTTCCTCCTCTTTTACTTCCATTCGTCTTTGGGGGCAGACAGTTTATTTCGGTGCTCTCAGACTTTCAGTTTTTGTTGTTGAGACTTTTCTTGGAGGGAGGCGTTTCTGCTTTTCTGCCATGACGTCCCTTCTGGTCCTTCCTGTGGTTGGTGTTATAAGAAAGAAAGAATGCTTCTTGTAAATGTCCTGTCTCATCTCCATGTAGCTATAATTACACCCCAAAGGGAGTTTCTTCAGCTTGAATACTCTGGTGTTGGGCCGTGAATGTCCTTGCCTCTCGGCTATATGTCCTTTCCCTGACTTCTGTCCTCTGCTCCCCTTGTGACCTCCACGCCTCTCTGACAGCCAGCTTGCCCCCGTCTTCTCTCTGTCGCTTTCTTTTGAACCACTCTGTGCTTGTCATGGAGACCGGCACTGTCCTGTCCGCTGTGCACATTTAACAGGCGTGAGCTGCATCGTTTCTCTGGCATTTCCTTGCAATGTCCAGTTTTGTTTTGCCCGAGTCTCTTTACTTAACGCTCACCTGAAGTAGGAAATACGTGGAGAGGGCTGGCCTCTGAGGCTTCCATCTGTAATTCCAGGATCAAGAGGCTGAGGCATAAGAAGAATTGCTATGATTTTTGAGGCCAGTCTAGGTATTATAATGAGTTCCAGGTCAGCCTAGGCGCCAATGTGAGACCCAGACTCAAAACAAAACAAACGGGGTTCATGGAGATTGTATGTATATATTTTTTCAGGGCAGGAGATGTCTCAGTAAGACGTGGACCGCAAAACAGTGCTTTACATCAAGGTGCAACCGAGCACCTTAACTAGTTCCATGAAAACCTGTTCAAAACACAGGCTTTGAAATTTTTCACGAGCATTTTCCTGAATTAGTAAATGGTCTTTGAACATGTAATTTTCATGTCTGCATAATTGTGCTTCACTTGAATGTGCCATAATTTATTTAATCACTCCTTATTGTTCGACATTTAGGTTTCTAAATGTATTTGGTATAATAAACTGTGCGTGGATTAACATCCTTACGCATTAATCTCTACCTGTCATGCTGATTATTCTCCTAGGACACATTCCAAGACGGCTAATTACTGGGTCACAGGGTGGTAACGAGTTTATGGTTCTTTGTGTGTATTTTAGAATTACTTTTCACTGTGTATAATGGTACTTATGTGACTGAACCCTGAAATTATTACCATTCACAAAATCTTTACCAAAGAGCGAGTATTGGGAACACAGTGATCACTCAATGAACACTTGTTGAATCGGTCACTGTGTGGGGACGAGTGGGAATCTCAGTGGTGACCAGCAGAGAGCTACTGAAATGGACTGCTCACGTGTTTGGTCATTTTGATTTCTTCTGTGAATTTCTTGAAAATGTAGTGTAATATTTTTATTAGAGTTCACTTGTTTATATTTTATTTTATTTTTGTTTATATTTGAGAGAGAAAAAGGCAGAGAGAGAAAAAAGCAGATAGAGAGAGGGAGACAGAATGGGTGCACCAGGGCCTTCAGCCGCTGCAAATGAACTCTAGACACATGCACCATGGGTCCTGGGGAACGGAACCAGGGTCCTTTAGCTTTGCAGGCTAGCACCTTAACTGCTAATCCATCCCTCCAGCCCCAGAGCTTACTTTTTTTTTTTTTTTACTGAATTTTAAAATCTTTTTTATTGATGATTTTTTATAACTATATATAATCTTAATAAATCTGTTCTGATGACAACCCCCTCTGGTCACCGTCCCTTAGCCCCTCCTCCACTCCTCTCTTATTCTTTCAAACTAGGCTCTCTTCTACTTTGATGTCTTTATTCCACCCTCATCTACAACCCATGATGTAGTATTGACTGCCTCAGGATTGTGCAGGTTTTGTGTAGGCAATGACAGTCATTGTGAGGTCCTGAGTGTAACCGCCGCCTCATGTCCAGAAGACAGCATTCCAGAACGCTCCTCTCCATGCTCTGGCACTGTCATTCTCTCCTCTCCCTTGTCCATGGGCACCCTGAGCTTTGGACGGGACTCCGTAGATGTCTCCTGTAGCGCTGAGCACTCAATAGTCACCTGCTTACTCTTAGCACTTCGATGGGTTTCAAGTCTCCTCATCTTACTTCGATGGGTTTCAAGTCTCCCCATCTTGCTGTGCTTGAATGAAGAATAGAAGCCTTTGTCAGATGTATTAGTTATAGAGAGCTGACCCATCTCCACTGAGTTTTCGTTTTGTTTCATAGATGGCTCTTGACCAGTCTTTTCATGGAACTCTCCATGTGACCATCACTCTCACTCTTGCTGTGCTCTTTTATTGTGTTTGTTTGTTTATTTATTTATTTATTTATTTATTTTTTTTTATTTGAGAGAGAGCTCTAGAGAAAAGAGGGAGAGAATGGGCACGCCAGGCCTCTAGCCACTGTCAACAAACTCCAAACACATGTGCCACCTTGTGCATCTGTTTATGTGGGTACTGGGGCATCAAACCTGGGTCCTTAGACTTCACAGGCAAGCACCTTAACCACTAAGCCATTTCTCCAGTTCCCTGGAATTGTTTGTATAAATAGTTTTTATCAGTCATAGATACTTCATTAGTGATAGATTCTCAAATAGGAGTAATCATGAGGTGTCATTGTTTTTGAAAAGGAAACTCTGTAAAAGAATAAAATATAACAAGAAAATAAAGCCCAGGTGGGTATAATAGGTTTAATGGGCACTCAAATGCCCTTCTTCAAGCAAGGGAGAATCTTTCATTTATGGTCATATATATGGCCTCTCAAAATCATGGCTAACAAGAGCAATAAAAAATACAGTCGAAGAAATGGATTGAAGTTGGACTCTCTAATTGTTAGTTTGGGGGAAGGATCACGAAGCCAAATTCAGAAGGAGCATTTTTTTTTTTTTTTTGCTTCCTTCTTGTTAGTGTCAGATTTATTTCAGAGTGACGTAATCATTAGCGCACTAACGTGTGAATTCTGTGGATGCAGAATGCTGTTGCCATGTGTCCAAATCCTGATCCTGTCTGTCCTGATTTCAACCACAGCTGCGGATCCACAGTCTCATTAGGGAGCTGGAGAGACCAGGCAGGGTTTCCCTGTTCCGTTTCTCCCCAAAGGGAAACGCATAGAATCTCATAGCACATGTAAGTCTCGTGAGTTGTTGCTCTGCCACACCAAAGCCAGTATTTTCTTCTTACCTCAGAGGAAAGAGACAGGATGGTAGGAGATGGCATGGTGTTTAAGCACTGGGATTGTGTGTGCGATGCTAAACGAGTTTCTTAGATGCCCTGACAGTCCCCAATGCATTTCACAGCTGCACTTGCTTGAGCAATACTCATTTGTAGAGATGCGCATACAGATTAGGTAAGTGACCCTGAAATCACATGACACGTATGTATCACGTGGATCATGCATGACGTGATTCCCGGGGGTGACGCTGCTCACCTCTTCATGGTGTCTCGGGCTAATACGTGCTCATCAGCATTGCTTCTGAAAACGCCGGGGAATGGATCTGTAACTGGACACACTTCCATCTCGAATACCTCTAAAGCATGCTAACTAATGCACCGCTCCTTCATCTTCAGCTGGGTTTTTCAGCTCACAGAGGCACATATGGTCCTGTCGGCAGACATGTAGTACCAGGAACGTTGTGTAAACACCGGAACTGTTGCTCACTATATTCAGTGTATTTTTTTTATCACCATTGGTGCCCCTCAAATTCTCTGACTTTGGCTTTCTCACCCATAGGAACAGTTTAGGCTTCCATGAGCTCAGGATGCTGTGAACATCTTCAAAATAGTGTATCAGAGGCCAGGGAGATGGCTCAGCTTTTAAGGCGCTTGCCTGAAAAGCCTAATGACCAGGGTTCAGTTCCCCAGTACCCACTCAAAGCCAGCTGCACAAAGTAGTGCATGTGTCTGGAGTTTGTTAGCAGCGGCTGGAGGCCCTGGTATATCCATTCTCTCTGTCTTCCTTCTCTCTATCTCTCTCTCTCTGCTTGCAAATAAATAAAAAAAGTATTCTCTCAGGCTGGAGAAATGGCTTATCAGTTAAGGCACTTTCCTGAGAAAGTCTGAGGACCCAGGATCACCTCTCTCTCTCTCTACCTGCCTCTTTCTCTTTCTTAAATAAATAATAATATATAAATTTTTAAAAATAGCTTAGGCTTCCAAGTCCACAAGGAGTCCTGAGAACACGAGTGCAGGTGGACCATGAAGGCTCCTGTACTGAGTCAGATTTTCTTTTTCTTGTTTGGTTGGAGTTTTGAGGTGTGTGTGGTGTGATGTGTGTGATGTGCATGTGGTGAGTGTATGTGTAATATATGTGGACGTATGTCCTGGGCACATGTGTAGAGACGTGTGTCTTCTGTCTGTCTTCCACGTTGTTTCCTTGACACAGATTCACTCCCTGAACCTGCGGTTGCTGTTTCTTCAGTCACTGTCTGACCAGTGAGCCCTAGATAGTCTCAGGTCTCTGCCCCCCATGGGACTGGGGTCGGTGCATGAATTGTCATTCCAGTTATTTTATTTTATTATTTATGAGAGAGTGTGGGGCCTCGCCATCCCTGGGGGTCATTGGCCATCAATGTCCTGGGCACAGGAGGAGTTGGGGGGAAGCAGGGTCCTGGGGCAGCGAGTGAGTGCGATGGGCAATGAACACCTGGGAGGCAGTCTGATGGATAGCAGCTCTCTCGTTTATTCAACAGGGGAGTGGGTTTATAAACACTTGAGAAAGGTTGAGAAGGCACATACAGACTATATATGGTGATTGAATACATAGTTTATGGCTTGCTTATTGGCTGGTGTTGGAAGGCAGAAGTCTGCAAGGGAGACAGTGGCGGGAAAAGCTATGTGACTTCAGAGTTGGGAGGGAGGAGCTGCAAGGGAGATAACAGAAGTGGCAGGAAAAGCTACGTGACTTCAGCCACATAAGGGTCTCTTGGGCAGCCAGCCACAAGGTCAGGAACTGGAGGGGGCTGGACAAAGCCTGACTATGGAATGGTCAGGTGCTTTTTAGGATCAAGGGGAGAGGGCCTCGCCAGTTGCCGAGGGCAGGGAGGGCCAGTCTCTGTCACCAGGGTGGGTTCTCGAAGATAAGACCAGCTGCAACCCTCACAGCCCAAAGTCCCCAGCCATGTCCAATAGCCAGGCTAACTTCCTCACAGTCCCAGCCCATATTTAGCAATGCCCAACAAGAGAGAGAGAGAGAGAGAGAAAGAATGGGTGCGCAAGAGACCTCCAGCCACTGTAAACCAACTCCAGTCACATGTGCCACTATGTGCATCTGGCTTACATGGGTTCTGGGGAATCGAACCTGGGTCCTTTGGCTTTGCAGGCAAGCGCCTTAGCTGCTAAGCCATCTCTCCAGCCCTCATTCCAGTTTGGATGTAGGTACTGGGAGGCCCTTTCAGGCCATCACGCTGTGTGTCAAGTGCTCTTACCTGCCAGCCATACCCCTTACATTTTTAAAAATATTTTTTTTTATTATTTTTATTTATTTTTGGAGAGAGAGACAGAGAGAGAGATAGACAGAGAGGGAGAGGGAGACAGATAGAGAATGGGCGCGCCAGCAGTGTCTCAGCTGCTGAGAACGAAATCCAGATGTGTGTGCCCCCTTGTGGTCAAGTGCGGCATCGCGCCCTTGCATCACTTTGCATCTGGCTAAACGTGGGACCTGGACATTGGAACCAGCGTTCTTAGGGTTAGGAGGCAGGTGCCTTAGCTGCTAAGCCATCTCTCCAGCCCACCCCCCTTACATTTTAAATGCTGTGAAGACTCATAAGTACCCAGCTACTAGTTGATATGTTCACGTATACCTCAGCTGTCTGTGAACGGAATCTGAGGTTGAAAGAGAAATGAATGTCTGCGTGTAACTAGACTGTTAAAATGGAAGGTCAGACGAGAGGGGTTCTGCGTATTCCGAGGGTCTTGGCCAGTGTGCTTAGCATTTTCCAGCAGCAGTTTGGGGTTTCTTGGTAACCAAGACTGAAGATTCGTGGGCCGATAGCTGTGTTGTTTATTCACGAGCAACTTTCCTGGTGCTTAATTCTCAAAGGAACATAGACGAGGGTTCAGTGGACAGTGACTCCTGAAGGCTCTGTGGAGACCCTGGGAGATGTTCAGTCAGTACAGTCCTCATGTCACAAGCACAAGGACCTGAGGTCGCGCCTCAGAACCCATGGAGAATGTGAGGTGTGGGGTGTGTGTGTGTGTGTGTGTGTGTGTGAATGTGCCAGAGGACAACGACAGGAGCTGTTCTTTAGAAATGACATCCATCTCCTTTGAGACTGCATCTCTCGTTGGCCTGGAACCCAAATATCGGGCGGGACTGGTTGGTCAGTGAGCCCTACAGTCCCTCTTGTCTCTGTCTTCCCAGCACTGGGATTCTAGGCACGCACCATCATGCCTGAAATTTTTATGTAGGTACTAGAGTTCGAACTCAGGCCGTGTGCTTGCAAGGCAAGCCCTGTGCTGGCTGAATCATCTCCCCTGCCCTCAGTCACATGACTTTAAGTGTCAACTGTCCCCTGATAAATGCCAAATTTATCTTTGGCATGGGCCTCTCTTCTGAATATCAAGTGGAGCCTCCAGTTGCTTGCTCAAAAATCCATGCTCAAAACCAGGCAACGTGGCATACAGCTGCAACGCCAGCATTTAGGAGGCCGAGGAAAGGAAAGTGCTGTGAGTTTGAGATCAACCTGGGCTTCATAGCAATTTTGAGGCTAGCCTGGGCTACGTAGGAGGGCCCTGCTTCAAAAGATAAAACAGTAACAAGAACAAAACCAGATGCCTTCTCTGGCAGCTTTCACTGAGCTTATCCACAATGGAATTCTTTTTGTGTTTTATTGACAGCCTCCATCCATATAGGCAGTGTACCATAGTCACCATCCCTTCCCACCACCCTCCCTACAGAACGTCCACCTACCCCACAGCCTAGGATCTTTTCATAATTGTGCTTCTATTTGTGCACCAATTTATGCCCTGGCATTATCAAGCATGTCTTTAAAGATAAGTCAATTAGAGATGGACTCAAGAGAAAATGTAATTAGTAAACACAGAAGGTCATAAACCTTCCATGCCAGAGCCCCAAGTCAAGCTCTGGATAGCTGTGTCCATGTGTGCGGCTGCGAATCTACTTCTGGTCTTTAGGGATGATCCACTTGTTTGCTAGCTCACACACCCATCGGGAGCTTTTATAGCCCCGTAACTGCTATTCTAGCCTGAAAGCTCGCAGGCATATGAAATGGAGTGGGATGGCAGGACACAGTCCCATTAGCGTTCTTCCCATCACTGGATCCAATACTAGAAGATTAAGTGATGTCTGAAAATAGCTTTTCCTAGAGCCCAGAGAGTCGTGTAGGTATAGGAGCCTTATTAATTAGAAAGGAGATTGCTCTACTCCGTCTCTTGTGGCTGTTGATGAATTTGAGTTTCAGAATTACTCACAGAGGCACAGAAGGTGCCAGAATGTCACAACAAAATAATGTTGTAAGATAAACTGTTAGACTTTAAAAATAAAAATGCTTCAGAAAGAGAAACTTTAGACAGACTAAAAAACAAACAAACAAACAAACAAAAAATTCACATCACAACCAAGTGAGTATCTGAAGTCATCCAGCATGGGAAGATCTTTTAGGAAAGTCCTTTGCAGGGATTTATGTTATCAATGAAAAAAGGTCGGTTTTAGAAATGTAAAGGGGTTGGTTTAAAGGACATCTTCTAGAAATCTCTCTGTAACATATATGTACATGTGCAGGCAGAAATGTATCAGCTGCATGAGACCTGAAAACCACCTGCTACTCGGGACTGCTTTCTCTCAGGTGTGCAAAGTACCACCTACTAACTATCTTGGGCTTGTCACTCCATAGTGTCTGTGTTGCAGATAACTCTGTCATTCTAGTCCAAAGACAACCACAGACAATATGTAAAGGAATAAGCCTGCCTGCGCTTACCCGATAAAACTGCACTCTCCAAAACTTGTAGCAGAACACATCTGACCCAAGCGTGGCTCTTTTCCAATGTGCTGTGGATGGGTGTGGAAACCTCACAGTGGGAAGTGCTCTTAAATAAGAACCAATTATTTTCATCTTTGATTAGTTTAAAAATGTTTTCGAGACAGAATCTCATGAAGCTCAAGCTGGCCTCAAAGTTGCTATGTAACTAAAAATGAATGACCTTAAATTCCTGATCATTCCTGCTCCTGCTTTCTGAGTGCTGGGACCACAGATGTATGCCTGCTTATAATGCTCAATTAACTTTGTATAGGAGCCTAACACACACACACACACACACAGAGAGAGAGAGAGAGAGAGAGAGAGAGAGAAATGGAGACATTCGTGTCAGGCTTCTAGATGGGAAAAATAGAACACATTAACAAGACCTTTCCAACCTTCCCACACAGGACTGTGTGGCGTCTGTGGACAGGGGACCCTGATCACACATGAGGAGCCATTAACTAGCAGCAGGACAGGCGTTTGCTCATTTCCGGTGGGGGGCTGAGAAGTGGGTGACTACAGCGTGAATCAGGAATGCCACCCAACTGAGAAGATGAGAAGAACGCAGGCCAGGCAGAGGCACGGAGGGGGGCAGCAGTAGGGGGCATGCGCAGGGCTCACTTCTCCTGCTGCGATCTTGAGAAACACTCTGTTGCCCTGAGCTCAAGAGCAGAGATTCTCAAAAGTAGCCGTGTCAAATCCCTGGGTCCTGTCCACTGAAACTGTGGCTGCACACAGGTCCCGTGTGCGGTGCCAAGTCACTTTTTACCTCACGTCCAGGATGTCTGCATTCAAGCTGTCCCTAGCCACGGTTTCAAAAATAGCCACTGCAGACAGATTCTGCCCTTCTCAGCTTCCTTCTCGAATCGTCTAACAGGCTGGTCGCTTAACCCACACAGAAGCTCATTCTTTCCCTTCCTTCTTTGCGTCTTCCTGGCATTGCCCGAACCCCATTGTTGCTTATTCTATTCCTGCCAGCCCCCACTCCTTCTCAGAAATGGGGAAAACATTGGCCCATATTTACCAACAGGAAAACATCTGCTAATAAAATAAATGATTGAGGCCTACCACTCTCTCCTTCCTGGATTCGTAAAGCCCTTTCTCTGTCTCTCTGTACACACACGCACGTGCATGTGCGTAACACATATATAACATATATATGTATGTATACACACATGTGTGTGTAATATACATATAACATATTATATACATATCTATGTAGGTATGCATACACACACGTGTGTCTAATATATAACATATGTTGTGTACATATATGTACGTATGTATACACACTTGTGTGTCATATATAACATATATTATATACATATCTATCTATGTATGTATACACACGTGTGTGTAATATATATAACATTGTATACACATCTATGTATGTATGTATAGACACACTTGTGTGTAATTAATATATATATATACACTATATATATATATGAATATATTATATACATATATATGTAGGTATGTATACACACACACACAAAGTGGCTAATGAGCAAACAAGAGAGATGGTCATGGTAGATGGGTGCCAGGAAGAGGACTGGAGATGAGCTGTGCAGTAGACAGTGTCCGCTCAGGAGGGCATGTGGGTCTTGCTGGGGGCTTGGCTTTTCCCTGGAAGCGGTAAGAAGCCGTCACCACAGCTCTTCCCTAAGTCTAGCTGCTATGCCTGGGACTGAGGGGGAGGAAGTGGTGCTTGGCTAGTTCCTAGGGAGAGACCTGGCTGTTGACAGGTGACAGTGCAGTGTAGGAGAAGGGAGGCAGACAAGCTTTGGGGTGGCATGGAGCAAGAAGTGCGGTTGAGACCTTCGGTAGGCAGGAATGAACTGGGCATTGGGCTGTGAGGACAGAACAAGTTGACTGTGGCTGCTTCGTTCTCAGGAAGGCAAACTAGGCTAGGAACGAGGAGGCGGAGACGTAAAACACAGATGGTGCCTGAATTGTGGCCACAGATGAGATTTCCCAGGACAGCAAGCGCAATGAGAGGGGCGGTCAAGAACAAGGCCCGGGGTGATGTGAGATGTTAAAGGAGAACGGGAGGAAGGGGATGTCACAGAAATGGGTTGGAAGTGAGCATGGGACATAAGGGACAGAGGACTAAGAGTCACCGGGGAGGGCGGGGCTGATGGGCCTGAACTCAGCCAGCTGGGGTGATCCTGGATTTGACATGAGCAGATGTTCTGTGGAGAGCGCATTACGTTAGATGGACTGTAGTGAACACAGGAGGTGTGGGGTCATGGCGAGATGCAGACAGCCCCAAAACACGCGTGAGATTCAGAGGAACAACGCTGAGGTGTCCTTTGCTGAACCTTGCCTTCAGCAGACAAGAAGGGAAATATCAGACCCAAAACCCAGAGGGGAGGGGAAGGGAGGAGAGGGGAAGGTGCTGTCACCACTCGGGTGGTTTTTCTGTCGTTCTGAGCATTTTCATCCGTTTCCTGAATAAACTACACTTGCTCTTCAGAAGTTGTGTGTGTGTGTGTGTGTGTGTGTGTGTGTGTGGCGTGCTCATGTTTAAAATGCCCTCATTCAGACATTCCTAAGCCTGCTCTCATTTGCTTTCTCTTAGCACAAGCACTGCATGGAAGCAGAATTGAGTGAGAGGCTAATTGGATGTCCTCCAAGGGTCTCGTTTGCAAAGCAGAGCTTTACCTGCCAGAATTCGTTTTAGCGTGTCCCCATCCCCGCTCTGCATGGTGCTTTGTGGCTCCCCATCTGGTGAGGCTATGCTCTGGCCTCCAGCAACCAGTGCTAATTAAATGCCAGGGCTTGGAGAGCTTCAGCAGGGCCTGCCCGCTCACACAGCCCAGAGAGCAAGCAGATGCCAGAGGCACGTGGTCTTCGGAAAGCTCATTAGGCCAAGGAAGGGCTCAGGGGCACCCAGGGCTCACACTAAGTGGATGCTGCAAGAGGGCCTACAAATGAACCCCAAAAGGAATAAACAAGCACATGTCTGGGTAGTTTTAACAGAAAATGATCTCTTTAAGGAAGTTTTCCTTGAACCTGTTCGCCTCAGCCACCCCCAGCTTTATTGATTCTGTCACTGATTCTAGAAGAGCCCCCATGTCAGTTTTCTCAGTCATACGTGATCATTCCCACATACTGACCCCAGAGGTCTTCCCATGTTACACTATAAGCATACATATCAAGAAAAATCCCTGTGCTTTGGGTGTGATGGTGACGGGACCATCTTGGCTTGTCCTGTCCTGTAGGTGGTCATTGCAGGCTTTGGGGTTCAGGGAGGGAGAGTGCAAGAGATCCCGGGCCTGTGGACCTCAACTTTTGCACCCTTATCTGATTTAGCAAAGTATTGAAAAAAAAAAAAAAAAAGAACAGACTCCAGGAAGGGTAAATTATGATTTACGAGGTTTATTTTAGGGAGAATTAGGATCTAGGGAAAGACTAGCTGGAAGACTCAAGCCAGAAGGGAGCTCTCCTCCTTGTCCAGCTAGAAAGGAGGAGGTGAGATGGAGAAAATTCCTCCACAGAGAAAGCCTTCCAGGGACAGGCCTCTGGAACACGCACAGACACAGACCCACACAGACAGAGCAAGGCTGGGAAGGGAGAGCTTACTTACCAAAGCAGGGACCAGGAGATTTCAGAGGCGAGAGAGAGATTATGTATGTGGCGGGTCCATTTAGCTCTTTTTTGAGGCAGTCTTACTATGTAGCTTAGGCTACAAATTCATAGCAATCTTCCTGTCTCTGCCTCTGAAGTGCTAGAATTACACGTATGCAACACCAGGCCTGAATCAAAATCAAACCTGGCATTGACTTCAAAAGTCTCCCAATGTGATCTCCCCCCACCCCCTATTCCTGTCTCTGGCACTTTTCTCCTTCCTCTGCTCAGGGTGCCCTGGCCTGTGGCTGTGCATGGAAGCCCTGAGCCTCAGTTCTGCTCTGGGTCTTTGAACTTGCACCACGTTTCTAAGATTTGTGAATAAGAATGATCCCCCATCATCTGAGTTCCAACATCGGCAGCTCCTACCTGGTCCCTCTGCTTTGCTTGGTTCCCAGTACCCTGACACTTTGGTACACTGGTTATTTAATTGTGTTCCCTCCCCAGTGGAAAGTTCCTTGAAGGCAGGGAATTTTGTTCATTCACACTTAATAACCCTAAAATCTGGGGCATTGCCTAGCCCACACCAGGGGATTACACAATACTTCACGGAAAATGAATAAGGCCCATCCATCATTGTATTTAGTCCATGGTGGCTTACACTGTAAGGGCTTTTTATTTTTTAAATACTTTATTTGAGAGAGAGAGAGAGAGTAAGGGTGGACCAGGACTTCCTGCAGCTGCCAGTGAATTCCAGATGCATGCACCACTTTGTGCATCTGGCTTTATACTCGTCCTGGGGAATCAAACCCGGGCTATCAGGCTTTGTAAGCAAGCGTCTTTAACTGCTGAGCCATCTCATCAGCCCCCATAAGAGCTTTTCAATTGGATTGAGCTAAGAGAGTTTTAAATGTTAATAGTGTGTATAAAGTATTTTATGGATTTGACAATATTAATAAATGTTTCACCTTTGCATAATTCACGACCCGATTATATAATATCAAAGATTTTTATACTGCAAATCATATCTTTGTCCAACCTATCCACGTTTATATTCAGTACCTATATTGTTAAAACGTCTTCTTTTAGTTTGTTTGGTTCTTGTTTATTCGAGGTAGGGACTCACTCTAGCCCAGGCTGACCTGGAGCTCACTCTGTAGTCCCAAACTAGCCTCAAACTCACAGCAGTCTTCCTACTTCAGCCTCTCCAGTGCTGGGACTAAAGATTTGAGTCACCTCTGCCCCGTTTACATGTCTCTGTTGCCACATAGCTGGGTTTTTTGTTTTTTTTAAAGAAAAGTGAATGCATTTTTCTAAATGAGTTTGTCTCTGAATTATTCTCTTTTCTTTTTGTGTGTGTGTATTTGTTTATTTATTTGAGAAACAGAGAGAGAAAGAGGCAGAGAGAGAGAATGGGTCTGCCAGGGCCTCTAGCCACAGCAAATGAACTCCAGACGCATGTGTCCCCTTGTGCATCTGGCTTACGTGGGCCCTGGGGAATCAAACCTGGGTCCTTAGCCTTCTCAGGCAAATGCCTTTTCTTCTTTTCCTTGTCTCCTTCTGCAAATAGGTAGGGGTGGGTGGGCGTCATTTAATTTCTGAACGATCACATAACTTTTACAAGGTCTTTGAGTGGGGCACCGAATGAACAAGCAACCACATACCCCTCTTCCAACGTCTTGGTCAGTTGAATTCAGCCCTGGGAGCCCCCCTCAGAGCAGAGCTCTACCTTGGCTCATTTCCCCCCGTTGTTTTGGGGGTGCTTTCTGAAATGCAGAAGTTCCTTTGAGCAGACACTCTACTGAACAAAAGCTGACCTTTTTTTTTTTTTTTTTAAGCAGCTGTTAGTTAAACAAAGAGAAAGCATCTGCATGGTATTTATAACTCGGAAATAAGAAAGCGGAGAACCCTACGGTTTAACTGCTTTCAAGTGATTGAGCTTAAAGTTCTTGAAAATGATCACGGAGTGCTCCTCACATTCCCCAGTGATTTTACGTCTGGTTTGTTGGTGTACTTGAGAGTTGCCGAGGAACTCATCATTATAATTTCAAGCCTGTAATTAACACACTTTACAGGGGCTTTGTCAAGGCTGTGAGCAACCGAAGCTGACTCATTCTTAGAAGAGGTCTTTCCTGTCTCCACAAGAGGTGAATAGTAAGCGTGTGCATGGTTCAGGGAGCCTGGCTGGGTTAGGGACTGAAGAAGCGAGGTTTGGAGCGTGGCTCCTCGGGCAGGTCCCTGTGAGGTGTTACTGCACCCTCAGTGCTATTTCGCTGCAAGGAAAATTAGACATCAAAAGGTCAAGTGACTTGAACGTGCTACCATGAAAGGTCAGCGGCCAGACCAGAAATAGTTTCTTATTTCAGGCAAACCCGTGCACTCCAGCAGTTATTGTGAAATCAAAGGTTCCCAGTTTGCCCCGGCCAAGCGGGAGAGCCATGACAATAGGCCAAAGGACCCAAAGACAGGCCCCTTGCCTCTGGGTTTTCTGCCATGAAGCAAACACAAAAATGACGAGAACTGTGAGTTAAAATGCAAAGCATCGTTATCTTTCTTTCTTTTTTTTTTTTCAAGGTAAGGTCTCGCTCTAGCCCAGGCTGACCTGGAATTCACTCAGTAGTCTCAGGGTGGCCTTGAACTCACAATGATCCTCCCACCTCTGCCTCCTGAGTGCTGGGATTAAAGGCGCGCACCACCACGCCCGGCTTCTATCTTTCTTTTCTGTTGGGAATGAACAGCTGGTTGATTCTAGAACTAAAGCTTCAAGCACCTTCCTCATTTACATTGTCTACACTAACTCATCACTTTCTAAAAATAGACCTCTTGGAAAGTTAAACACATGTGCCATTAGAAGTTGAACAGAAATAAACAAAAATATTCTGTGTCACTCCCTCATGTGTCCGTCATGCACCCAGTGAACATTAAACAGCTGGTATGTGCTTTACATGGTTCTAGACGCATGGGCACAGCCACACATGTGACAAACCCCTGCCATGCGGGCACTGTGTTCTGGGGAGGGGCACACACTAGCACCAGACAGATTTCCCAGTCACATATCATCACTTGAAAAGTCATGGAGAGAGAGCTCTGTGCTCTTAGAATTTCCCAGACCACATCTGAAGAACCAATGCTGAAATGCGCCCCCCCCCTTTTACTGGACCCTCAAAGAAGCCCCTCTGGTGATGGTTTCTTCTCATCCCTGTAGCTGAAGAAAATGCATCGCTTCCTCTGTGGAAACAGGAGACCGAGACGCTTCAGAGACTTGTCTTGAGTCACCTTAAAAAGAAAGAAGGTGGGAGTCCCCTTCAGTGTCCACAGAGCTGAGGCAAGAACCCCAGATACACATCGCTGGGGAGTTTCCATTTGCTATTTTTCCTACTGAATGTTTAATTTTTTTTTTTTTTTTTTGTTTTTTCGAGATAGGGTCTCACTCTAGCCCAGGCTGACCTGGAATTCACTATGGAGTCTCAGGGTGGCCTTGAACTCCAGGAAATCTTTCTACCTCTCCTCCCGAATGCTGGGATTAAAGGCGTGCGCCACCACACCCAGCTTCCTTACTTGGGATTTTGATGATCCCATGTAACAGAATTGGTCTTTCTTTCTCATCTTTCATCCCATTCTCTCTCTCTCACTCTCTTTCTCTATCCTTGCAAGTGTTTTCATTAGGTCAATCTTGGATGTAAAAATTTCATGATGTTCTTTCCGACCCTGTTGTAGCCTATCTGTGTCTCTGCCTGAGGCTTGCATTTATGTGCATAGATGTATTTTATGAGTATATACGTGTGCATATTTTTAGTGTTGTGCTTGTATTTAACTGAGCGATAATAGCATTCCTGACCCACTCAACAGATCCTTGCCCATTCTTATTAATATTCCCCTGTGGGGGACACTTCTTTTTTTATTTTCTATAATTTTTATTTTTTATTGACAACTTCCATACTTACAGACAATAAACCATGATACTTTCCTCTCCTCTTCTCTTCCCCCATCACAACTCCACTCTGCATCATATCCTCTCCCTCTCTCCATTAGTCTCTCTTTTAATTTGATCATCTTTTTCTCCTATTATGAGGGTCTTGTGAAGGTATTGCCAGGCACTGTGAGGTCATGGATATCAAGGCCGATTTCTGTCTGGTCAGCTGCATTGTAAGGAGTCGTACTCTTCCTTTGACTCTTACACTGTCCACCAATTCTATGGATCCTTCCTCACCAGGATACTTGCCCATGCCTTACCTTGCATTTCATTATAAACTTTTAATATTTTTATGCTATCTGACTCCTACTGTAATAACACATAAATGAGACAGATCAACTTATAAATAGGAAAGGTTTCTTTGGCTCCAGGGCTGTGGGCCTGTGATGAGGGGGCCCAGAATGGTGGTAATCGCGTGTCAGTGCACAGCCTCCTTGCTGCAGGGCTGAGATGAGCGAGAGAGGAGGGCGAAGTGCTTCCTCTCAGTGGTATGCCCTCCATCCGTGCCAGACATAGTTTAGGCCCCATTGGCACAATGGGCTGGGGCCCAAGCCCTTCATGCATGAACCTTTGTGGGACTTCAAACCATGATAATTGTGATGGTTGATGAATTATCTCATTAATTATTTCCATTTCTATCTAATAACGACTGGATAAGAATTCTTTTTGGCAAAACTCCTTTCATACTACTTCCTAAGTGGTAAACCCCACGTGCACATCATTCTATAATATGTGTAAGAAACCTGCCACTGTTTGAGCTGGCAGAGATTGTTGCAGGTGCCGGAGGCATGGTTCGTTGGGGTTGGGTCAAGCACTTGCTGTGTAAACATGAGGACCTGAGTCTGGGTTCCCCAGCACCCACAGAAGTGCTGGTCAGCCATGGTTGGGCTACTTGTAATCTCAGCACTTGGGAGGTGGAGACAGGAAATCTCCATGCCAAGCTGGTCAGCCAGCCCAGCTGAAGAGGAGAGCCCTGGGTTCAATGAACGGGGTCTAGGACGACCCTGATGCCAACCTCTGGCCTCCACATCCACGCACACGTGCATGCACACACATGCACATGTGCCACATACATGGGAACATGCACTTACACACATGCATGCATACCACACACATACATATGCAAAAAAAAAAAAAATGGCGTGGCTCACAGATATCTCTAGGGCCCCAGACTCTTTCCAGCTTTGACATCACTGCTTTTTCACATTCAGGCCCGGGTCCCAGGTTTAGACTCTCATTATTGCTGTATTGATTACTGCTTGGTTTTGGGACCACACTGTGTAATGATCCCAGCTACTTTCAAGCCCTGTTGTGAGAGTCTGTCAAGGGTTAAGTTGCTGTCATAAGATGTGATCCCTGCGTGTCTTTACCGGCTGTTTCCCAGCTTTTAATTAGAAGTTAAATTAGGTTTCTAGCTGCGACGGCCCCCCTGAGATGTGCCAACTATGCGAGAAACTTACTGAGAGTTTTCACCTCGTTTTCCCAAGCACACGAGCGCAGTAAATGATGCTATTGTTTCTTTGGATGTTGGGAGTTTTTGTTGTTGTTTTTAAAATGTCAAATAAGGGCTGGAGAGATGGCTTTGCAGTTAAGGCGTTTGCCTGCAGAGCCTAAGGACCCATGTTTGACCCGCCAGATCCCGCAAAAGTGAGGCAAGCACAAGGTTGCACATGCCCACTAGGTGGTGCAAGCATCTGCAATGCGACTGCAGTGGCTGAGGCCCTGACACGCCAATTCTCTCTTTCTCTCTGTCTCTCTCTAAAAATAAAAAAAAAATAAATAAAAAGACTGCTAAAATATCACATAAAAGGGTACATTAGAGCATATAGTAAAAACATGTGGCTAATGTCAAAAGCCCATCACTAGGTAAACTGGTTTTGGTTGGAAGCATTGTTGTCTTGTAGAATAATTTTAATAGACTGCATATGTAGAAAGAATCAAATCCTTCTGGTCTCTGACAGGTTGAATGTGCTTTTTAGTAAGTTGTGAATTTGGACTAAACATCTCTGTATCAAAATAGCAGTCATACCCATACATGTAATTCAGCATAATTAAGAAATGTCTTAATTCTTTTGAATTTTGCTTATCTGGTCAGGCTGCCAGCCTCACTTTGTCATTAGGGTTCTAGTCCACATGACTGATTGTTCAGTTCCCTTTCCAAATAGCTTAGAACCTATCAGAATGGACAGAAATGCATAAATAATCATGAAATGAGAAAAATGCTGGAATGTCTTTATTTCTGGGAATTGTATTATTAGTGTATTGTAATCAGACATCTTTATTCTTTCTTTAGCAGAGAGATAATTCATTGAGACTTAAGAGACCTTGCCTCTTTGAATGCATGAATGCATGTCACTAAAACGAGCCCACTTCATTTATTCAACCAATATTCATTGGGTGCGTTTCATGTTCAAAGTTTTGTTTCTGCCTCTGAGAAGAGTTGAATAATGCCAGGCCCTTTCTCCATGAGGGTTCACGGCCCACCAGAAAGAAACAAGAGTGACTAAGATGCGATATGAGAAGTTTCATTGTGTATTTGCTGTGGTTCGTACAGGAGTGTCCCTCACAGGCTTATGTGCTTGAACGCCTGGTCTCAGGCTGGTGGCATTAATTGTTCTGGGAAGCTGTGGAACCTTTAGCAGGTGGTTCCAGGCTGGTAGAGGTGGGTCCCTGGAGGACAGACTTGTGCCCTCCTGTGTGTCTTGGTCTCTATGCCCAGTGTAGTGGCACCTCACACTCTCCTCAGCAAGGACCGAGCCCCTCCCCCACCATGGAACCTCTCACCTCCGTGGGCCCTGTGCCACGAGGACCTAAGGACACTGCGAATCCCCTGAAACTGGGAGCCGGGATAAATCCATTCTCCCCGTTGTTCCGTTTGTCAGCTACTGTCACATCAACAAGCCATGTAACTAAGGCAGTGGATCTTACAGGGTACTTTCTCAACATAGTGGGGGGCAATCCCTCCCTAGCAAAGAATGGGAGTAGGAAGATGGGAAAGGTGGTCAAGGTTGTGTATTCCTGTGGACCCACTCGGAGGGCACTCAGAGGCAGAGGCAGGGGAGAGAGAGTACAAGGTCATCCTCAGTGACATGGCATGGTTGAGGTCAGCCTGAACTACAGGAGACCCAGTCTCAAAACACGGTGGCAAGTTCTTGCTCATTAGCTTTTTCTCGTTTTTTAAATTTACATAGTGTAACTTTCCCGACATATGTATAGATCACTTTATAATCATGAGCATAATATTGTTGTAACACGTTGGATATGCACAAGTTTTTATTTTTAAGTGTTTCTAGAGTCTCTTCTAACTTCAGTAAAAAATTTTAAAAAGGTGAATTATCTATCTTATTATGACCATAAGGAAAACAAAAGCCCTAAAATGTTTCTGCTGAGCAAGATATATTACATGAAAATTATTCGTATAGTTAATTATTAATCTTGTCACATGAGATAGCGGTATTGATTTCCTAAAGTAACCAAGGAAAGAACTAAAAGCTTTTCAATCAACAAATGTATGAGAAACGGTGCAAATTACTCTGTCACTTGAGGAAGATACGCACTACACAAGGTTTAAAGCGTTCGATACTCAAATTACTGAAAATATGTACTGAGCAAGTCCATTGAGCCAGGCGTGGTCCTGGACTTTGGAAATAGAACAGGGATCTGGTTTGTCTGTGATTGTCAACTTGACAGGATTTAGAAGCACCATGGAGACAGACCTCTGGGCATGTGTGTGAGGGAGTTTCTTGATTAGGTTCGTTAGGTGGGAGGACCCAGCCTCACTGTGGGTGGTGCCATTCCATGGGCTCCTGGCCTGGATAAAAAGAGAGAGAGCTGCCGAGCTTTGACATCACCACTCTGCTTCCTCACTGTGGTTGGAATGTGACCAGCACCTCAAGCTCCTGCCACCATGCCCTCCCTTTGCCCACCGTGACAGCCTGTAAAGCAGACACTGTATGCCAAAGGAAGCCCTTCTTCTGTCCTTAAGTGCTTCTTGTCAGGTGCTTAATCATGGCACAAGAAAATAACTCGTACACTCATGATCCCAGTACATAACTCCATCCCTGACCTTTGTCCAGATATATATATATTTTGGAGAGAGACAGGGAGAGGAAGACAGAGATGGGTGCAGCCTCTCAGCTTCTGTGAACGAAATCCAGATGTGTGCTCCCCCTTGTGGTCAAGTGCGGCATTGCGCCCTTGCGTCACTTTGCATCCGGCTAAACGTGGGACCTGGAGATTGGTACTGGCGTTCTCAGGCTTAGGAGGCAGGCGCCTTAACCGCTAAGCCATTTCTCCAGCCCTGTCCAGATCTTTTTGACAAACTTTGTACAATAGCTTGTTCCTTGTCTCCTTTGGGGTGACTCCAAAAGCTTTTGGAAAAACCAAAAGCCCAAGTTTTCTCCCCAAATGTGCTTATCTTGTATTTTATCTTAGCAGTCTGCATTTTTGACCTTTTAGTTGGTCAGCTCGGTAATTCTGGAGGTACACTAAACAGATTTTCAGCACCGTGACAAAACAAACAAACAAACAAACAAACAAACAAACAACCCCAGAGCTAAACAAGCTCCACAGAGAAAAGGCCAGAGGTTTCCTCCAGGGCTCCTTGGCCCTGTGGCCTTGGCCCTGTCATGGTCACAAGTGTGTGGTAGAAAAGAGAAAGAAAGATAATAAGAAAGAAAGACGAAAGAAAGAAAGACAAAGAAAGAAAGAAAGAAAAAGAAAGAAAGAAAGGGAAGAAAGAGAAAGGAAGAAAACGAAGGAAAGGAAGAAGACGAAAGAAAGAAGAAAGACGAAATAAATAAATAAATAAATAAATAAATAAAGAAAGAAAGAAAGAAAGAAAGAAAGAAAGAAGGAAAGAGAAAGGAAGAAAAAGAAGGAAAGGAAGCAAGTAAGTGAGTGAGTGAGGGAGGGCAGGAGGGAGGCAGAAAGGAAGCTGGCTTGCTGGCTGGGCATATGCCCAATGACCTAGCTTCCTTAATGTGCCTGAGTGAACCCTAGTGTCCTCAGTTCTGGGCCAAGACTTCAATATGCATTTCTGGAAATCGGACTTTGAGAACTGGCTGGATGTTTACATAAAAATATTTATTATTTATTTATTCATTTGAGAGAGCACAAGAGGGAGATAGATAGAAAAAGAGAGAGAGAGGGAGAGAGAGAGAGAGAGGGAAGGAGGGAGGGAGGGAGGGGGAGAGAGAATGGGCATGGCAGGGCTTCCAGCCACTGCAAATGAACTCCAGATGCATGCGCCCCCTTGTGCATCTGGCTTACATTGGTCCTGGAGAATCAACCTTTGGCTTTGCAGGCAAATACCTTAACCACTTAGCCATCTCTCCAGCCCTAGGACTGTTTTTATATGTACCTACAAACTATCACATATTTCATGACTGGTTTGTAATAGAAATCTGTACAGTTGACCTTTAGTCAAATATAAAATACAAATAAAAACGGGACATGGTTTTCTTGAGTGATGTGTCAATGATCCTGAAAGCCAATTATAAAATAATGGTTTTTAAAATGATCTGTTCTAGAACAGCATCAATGGAGTGATTATTGATTTATCAAATTGTCCCTCCACAGATAATGTGCACATGGTTTTATAGGCTTACTGTACTGTTTAATTTTTTTTATTGTTCTTTTTTTTTTTTTTTTTTTTTTTGGTTTTTGTAGGGTCTTCTTTTTTAGTCTTTGATTCTCCTACCTCTGCCTCCCGAGTGCTGGGATTAAAGGCGTGCGCCACCACGCCCGGCCCCTCATTGTTCTTTTTTTTAAAAGGTTTATTTAAAAATATTTTTATTATTTTATTTGCAAGCAGAGAGATAGAGACAAAGACAGAGAGAAAAATAAAAACAGGACCTCCTGCTGTTACAAATAAACTCACACCACTTTGTGTGTCCAGCTTTGTGTGGGTACTGGGAAATCAGACCCAGGTCGTTAGGCTTTGCAGATAAGCACCTTCACCTCTGAGCCAGCTCTTCAGCCCTAAAGGTTTGTTTGTTTATTGATTTATTTATTTGAGAGAGAGAGAGAGAGAGAGAGAGAGAGAGTATAGGCATGCCAGGGCCTCCTGACCCTGACTTTGCATGGGTATTGGGGAATTGAACCCAGGACATTAGGTTTTCCAAGAAAGCACCTTTAACCACTGAGCTATTGCTCCAATGCTTAATGCCATTCTTTTTTATTAAATTAAATTTTATTTTTTAAAAATATATTTATTTATTTATTTATTTATTTGAGAGAGAGAAAGAGGGGAGAGAGAGAGTCTGAGAGAGAATGGGCACTCCAGGGCCTTCAGTCACTGAAAATGAACTCCAGATGCATGCGCCACCTTGTGCATCTGGCTAATGTGGGTCCTAGGGAATCAAACCTGGGTCCTTTGGCTTTGCAGGCTAACGCCTTAACCACTAAGCCATCCTCCAGCCCTAAATTTTATTTTTATTTAGTTATCTGAGAAAGAGGCAGCTAGAGAGAAAAAGGGCGCACCAGGACCTTCAGCCACTGCAAATGAACTCTGGACGCATGTCCCACCTTGTGCATCAGGCTTATGTGGGTCCTTGGGGAATTGAACCTGGGTCCTTTGGCTTTGCAGGCAAGCGCCATCTGTCCAGTCCAACCCTCGGATTTCTTGGTGCAATCAAATGAGGTCATTTATTTAAATGCTTAGGATCAGGCCTGGCAGAGTGAGACGGGTGTTTCTAGGGTTCTTGGGCTTATGGGGCATGGTGATTGTCACTTGAAGCCCTCGGGGAATTCGAGGCACAAATAGAACATTTAAAAAATTAAAGATAGCCGGGCGTGGAGGCGCACGCCTTTAATCCCAGCACTCGGGAGACAGAGGTAGGAGGATCACCATGAGTTCAAGGCCACCCTGAGACTACATAGTTAATTCCAGGTCAGACCAGAGTGAGACCCTACCTCAAAAAAAAAAAAAAATTAAAGACCTTCCAGGGTTCTTGGAGTAGTTGAAGACAGCTATTTAAAAAATGTCTGGAGGCAGGATGTGAGAGAACCACCCCCAAAAATAACCTTTGACCTCTGGATGAGAAAGACAATCACAACTGAAGATAATTGTTGGTGAAACTTTTGTTTTAAGAGCTCAGTTTCGTTACAGCAGAACTGATGTGTGTGTCATGAAGTGCAATTTTGGCACCTAAGACACAGAATCATGGGGCTTTAATAGAAGTGCTAATGCAGAGCTTGGACTGTGTGCAAAAGAGAGACCTTCAGGACTAAGAAGTCCTGTGGAGTCTATGGAGGCTGGAGGCCGTCTTGTGGGCCATTCCACTCCCCACTGCCCTGCTGATCGCATTGTTCTGTAGGTCCGTATAGTTTAAGCTTACTATAGGAACGCCGTGTTCTTCTGTCCACGTTGACAGTTCTTCCTCGGGGTCCAATCATACGTTCACTGAAGGTTCGACTTTCTCCCATAGATATATTGACAGCTGATCCTTCTATGACTGGTTAGTCATGGCTTTCACGTAGAGTCATGTGATCATGAAGTGTGACTAACTGCCATTAGGCCCAGGATAGTGACACTGTGTGTACCAATGGCCAGTGTTAATTGCCAATTCTGATCCCAGGACAAGGAAAAAAAAAAAGACATAACTTTTCTCCTGTCACTTCCAGTTGGCCCGCCACAACAAACCGTTACAGCAGATGCTCAGGCCGGGATCGGATCCGGAGGAGGGTGACGAGGCCTTGACGTATTACGCCAACCACACAGCGCAGATTGAGGTAACCTGAAAGGGGCCCACTGTGAAAAATGCCTACTTTCTACTTGAGAGCATTTTCCTACTTCTTCCCCAGAACCATGAAACCACCTGGAGTAACTTAAACTGAGACATCAATGCTAGAAGGTGCTGCATAGGATTAACTGTGAGAATCAGGAGTCCATTTTTATGGGTCTTAAATGTATATATTTTGTTTTCAATGGACTTATTCATTTGCATATGCATATATAGGAAGATATAGGAAATAGTTTCAGAATTATTAACCCACTACCACTGGGAAAAGGAAGGAATGTGCATTTTACTGTTGTCAAGTATAGCATTATATATTTCAGTTTGTCCAAAGCTTTAATAGTTTTTTCCACATATTCCATAATTTATTGACATTTTTGGTGTATTTTACTTAACGGCAGCCTCCTGTTTGAAATCTTTTATCTTTCAAAGTGTTATTTTTTTCCCCTTCACTAGAACTATATGAACTAAATGTCATGTTTTGTTGTTTTCTCAATTAAGGCGGTCATTTTGTTGCTCCTGTTTGTGTCACGGGAACAGTCACTGCACAGCAGGGATGTTTCAGAGACACGCTATTATTAGAAAATCCATCACCCGGGAAAATGTTTCTTTTTTTTCAAAATTGTGAAAGGCTTCTTGCAGCCCTGACCCCTGTGTGTTGTAAGTAAACATTCAAAAGCGTAGAACACATGGGCAGCCCGGCAGCCCCCTCATACGGCTATCCGAAGCTCAGACCGTTTAGCTGTTTCCATCCTGTGTCAGCAGTGACCCCCTCGCTCCCTAAATGAGATATTATCTAATGGCCAACGGCAGTTCAGGAGGCTTGGGTCAGAAAGCACTTCTCGAGCTGCTGCGGGGACCCATCTGGCTGTCATTTGCTGGCTCTGGCATCAGTTTTGACGCTCGGTGGCTGAACTAATCAAGCAGAAGTGAGCGGGGAGGTTGACCCTGCCACTCTTTATTCGCAATCATACATTCATTCACTTTGGCAGAATGCCTGCTGGGCATCGTTGCGCTCGGAATGTATGATTCCCATCCTTCTGCCCCCTCCGTGCCAGTGTGCTGAGCATCAGTAAGCGTGGTCACTGTGTCATATGAGTAGACATGTGTGATGCCGTGGTTGCGTGTCCGATTCGACGGATCGCAGCCTGGACCAGCTGCCGGGCAGACCTTACTATAGCTGGTGCTTAGGAACCAGGAAGTGAAGGATTGGAAGCGAATGGAACTCCAGGCCATGGAGGCCCAAGGAAGGTTTCAGAAGCCAAAGTGCAAAACCAGGAGACAGGAGCAATCTGGAAGCAGTAGGTCAACAAGATGACATATAAGGACTTGGCTAATGCCTGTGAGAGACAGGACCACATTCATAAGCGTTTTATTTTTAAATTTTATTTCATTTCATCACTAAAATATTTTTATTTATTTATTTGAGAAAGTGGGGCAGACAGAGAGAAAGAGGCAAAGGGAGGGAACGAGTATGGGTGCGTCAGGGCCTCCTGCGACTGCAAACGAATTCTAGATGCACGCACCACTTTGGTGGCTTTATGTGGGTACTGTGGCATTGAACTGGGGCCGTCAGGCTTGGCAAGTCTTTAACCACTGAGCCATCTCTCCAGTTTTGGTATGTGTGTGGCGTACGTATGTACAGGTATGCATGCACGTGTGTCTATGTACTTGGGTAGGTCAGAGGTCAATGTCAGTGTCTTCCTCAGTCATGCCCCACATTTTGTTTTATTTTATTTTTTTGAGACAGGGTGTCACACTGAACCAGGAGCTCACCAATTAGGCTAGTTAGCCAGCCAGCACTTCCCAGGAATCCTCCTGTCTCAACCTCCTCAGAAATGGGATTTTAGGGATTGCTGCTGTCGTGCCTGGCTTTTGTGTGGATGCTGGGTACGCGAACCCATGTAGCACGCGCTTTATCCACTGGGCCATCTCCCCAGTGTCTTGTTTGCCTTACTGATTTCCTGTGGTGAGGAGAGACTGTCTGAAAGTCCATGTGATCGGCATGTTCTCCACCAGCTCATACAGGTAATTCTGTGCTGCAAATGCATATGCCAGGGACAAGGAGACGTAGAGAAAACAGTGATTAGTTATGCCTGAGAAATCGCAGGATAGGTAGTTGATAAAAGGGACTGAGGAGATTACTCAATGGTTAAAGGCTTCTGCTTGTGAAGATTCAGTTCCCTGACAGCCAGGTAAAAAGCCAGATACAAAGCAGTCCATGCAACTGTGACCCCCCCAACTCCCAGTGCTCCTTTGACAATGGGAGGTGGAGCCTGGAGAATCTGAAGCTCAAGACCAGCTAGCCTGAGGTTGATTTGCAGTTTGGCAGTTCGTTTGCAGTGATGAGAGAGCCTCTCTGAAAGAAGATTGGAGCATACACACCTCTAAGCTGTCTGCTCACCTCCGCACGTCGACCATAGCATGCCCCCAACACAAATAAATAAATAAAATTTAAGATGTCATCGAGAAGTCTTCCATTAAAAATACATTACAAAAGGCTGGAGAGATGGCATAGCGGGTAAGGCACTTGCCTGCGAAGCCTGAGAACTCCTGTTCAAATCTCCAAGTCCCACATAGCAAGATGCACGGTGCTTGTAATAGTTGACACGAGGATCCTGGGAAACAGGAAGAGTCTTGGATCTAACTGTCCATCCATGAAGGAACCACCCTAAAATGACTTAATTCTGCCTTAAATTCTTCCTGTGCTAGAGGTATTTTCCAAAAGAAAGCAGTTTCCTTTCCTTTCCTTTCCTTTCCTTTCCTTTCCTTTCCTTTCCTTTCCTTTCCTTTCCTTTCCTTTCCTTTCCTTTCCTTTCCTTTCCTTTCCTTCCTTCCTTCCTTCCTTCCTTCCTTCTTTTTTTTTTTGAGTCAGGGCCTCACTGTATCCAGCTGACCTAGAATTCACCCTCTAGCCCCAGGCTGGCCTCAAACTCATGGCAATCCTTCTGCCTCAGCCTCCCAAGTGCTAAGATTAAAGACGTCCACCACTACTCCTAGCTAGCAGATTTAATTTTAAACAACTGATAATTAGGACTTTTAAAGAGTTCAAGGATCCCATATCAATGTATACCCAAATGCTTGCTCCCCTCGGCATAGTAACTAGGCTCCAACATTTAGAGAACCACATGAGGATGGCGAGATGGTTTCGCAGTTTACGTTGTTGCCTGCAAAGCCCGTGGACCCAGGTTCGATTTCCCAGGACCCATGTAAGCCAGATGCACAAAGCAGTGCATGCATCTGGAGTTCATTTGCAGCGGCTAGAGACCCTGGCATGCTCATTCTGTCTCTCTCTTTCTCTCTCCCTCTGTCTACCTCTTTCTCTCTCAAATAAATAAATAATAATAATAAAAATATATTAAAAAGAACCATCATGATTCTAAATTTCAATCTCACTCATGTCTTTTCACTGTGACTTCCCCAGTGCTTGTCAAGTTAAGGCTGAATAAGCATTTGTTGAATAATCTGAGGAAAAGTTAACCATATTTGGCTTCCTGCACTGAACACATTCCCATTCTTTTCAGCAAAATCCCTCTGGTTTGACAGTGCCCTTTGTAAAGTGTGACAACCAGAATTAAATGTGTCATCTCACAAAGGGACTGAATAGCTTGACTTATCATAACCACAGCTTTATTTCTTTAGTGCACCTTGAAATTGCTAAAAAAAAAAAATACTCGATTAAGTTAGAGCAAGCAAACCTGTTTTTAATTTTGCATATGGATGTCTGTCATACTAAACATGCCCAAGAGTTTTATATAATGGATAGTTTGAGTTAATTTTTAAAGTCAGTATACAAAGAAATGGGTTTCATGATGATGTTTTCATACATATGTCATTGTCATTAAACTTTATTATAATTTATTTACTTATTTATTTATTTATTTATTTGGTTTTTCGAGGTAGGGTCTCACTCTGGCCCAGGCTGACCTGGAGTTTACTATGTAGTCTCAGGCTGGCCTCAAACTCACGGCGATCCTCCTACCTCTGCCTCCCGAGTGCTGAAGTAATTTATTATTTTTAAGCTTAGGAGTAAGAATTTTTATTTACCACAGCTAAAGTTCACCTTGTTTATTTTAGAAGAATCAATATATAGCATGTGACTGCAGACACCTTCAGTTACAAGTTTAACAGAATATCACAGTGACCATTATTCAAAGAATAGACTTCACTGTGTGATTTTTATGAGCTGTCTCAGGGTACGGGCAGTTCCTCATTGATTAAATGTCTTGATACACGCAGGGTTTCCAACCATCCCCCCTTCTCTCTAAGATCCCCATCATGCTGGGGGTGTCTTACCTCATTACTACAAAAACAGCTGCCAGAGACTGGAGCACCTCACTCCACGCAGCTGCTGCTTCTAAGCAAGAAGAAACAGGACAGAAACAAAAAGAAAAGAACTTTTGGATCCCTGATTTTAGTTTTCTGTTGTTCTTTCCTTTGTGTCACAAAGCTGTCTGCCTTTATCTTCCCTCCAGGCCTGCCTGAGAGATATGAGAGATGTGTGTGTGGTGTCTGTGTGGTGTGTGTGTGTGTGTGTGTGTGCGTGTCTGTGTGGTGTGTGTGTGTGTGTGTGCGTGTGTGTGTATGTGTATGGTGTGTGTGTGTGTGTGGTGTGTGTGTGTGCGTGTGTGTGTGTGTGTGTGTGTGTGTGTGTGTGTGTGTGTATGTGTGTGTGTGTGTGTGGTGTGTGTGTGGTGTGTGTGTGTATGTGTTTGGTGTGTGTATGGTGTGAGGATGGTGTGTGTGTGTGGTGTGTGTGTGTGTGTGTGTGTGTGTGTATGTGTGTGGTGTGTGTATGGTGTGTGTGGCATGTGTGTTCTGTGTGTGTGTGTGTGTGTGTTGTGTCTCTATATGTGTGTATGCACATGGTGTGTGTACATGCATGTGGTGCCAGAGGTGTGCGTGTCACATCAGGTGAAGCCACTTGTCTGTGGTGTGATTTGTGTGTGTTATGCTCTGCTCATCTGGTATGTGCATTGTCCTGTGTCACATGCATGTGGAGGCCAGAGGAGGACTGGGGTCACATCAGGTGAAGCCCACTTCACAGGTGGGTCCCGCATGGATGCCGGGAGCTGGCGTCGGGCTCTCATTCTGCAGCTTTGCATTGTCACAAGTCACAGCGAGCTGTTGAGCTCTCTCGCCCCACAGGACTGGGGTTACATTTAGAGAGCCACACAAAGCAGGTGGTCAAACCCTGCGTGGATGCTGGGGAACTGAAGTCGGGCTCACAGTCCAGGCTGCCGTGCTTGCATGGGAAGCACCTTAGCTGTTGAGCCATCTCTCCAGCCCCAACTTCCCTCATTTAGAGAGAAAAGCACAAAGCAGTGTGGTCAAACCCTGCCGTAAGGATTTCTGTGTGGCACAGTTTTCAAGACTGGCTTCATAAAATATCATTGTAAACTTATAGTAAGAACAAAACCAAGGGCTGGAGAGATGGCTCAGTGACTAAGGTGCTGGCTTGCAATGCCTGACGGCCCGGGTTCAATTCCCCACTACCCACGTAATGCCACATGCACCAGGTGGCACATATGTCTGCAGTCCATCTGCAGTGGCAAGAGGCCCAGGAGCATCCATTCTCTCTCTCTGTCTCTCTCCCTCTCTTTCTCTCTGTGTTTGTAAATAAATAAATAGAAACTTTTTTTTTAAAAGAAAAACAACAAAAATTAACCCAAGGCTGAAGTATACCCAGGGCTATAATGAAACACAGGTTGATGTTAATATTCCAGATCGTTCGGCATGACAGGACAATGGAACAAATTGTCTTTCCTGTCCCCAACATCTGCGAGTTCCTCACGCGCGAGTCTAAGTGCCGTGTGTTCAACTCCACCGAGCGGGACGAGCAGGGCAGTAAAGTGAACGACTTCTTCCAGCAGACGGAAGACCTCTACAATGAGATGAAGTGGCAGAAAAAAATCAGGAGTGAGTACGGGCAGGCCGGGCTACTTGGTTTTGCGACAAGGGGCACATACGCTGGGACCTGGGAGCACACGGTGCCAGTTCATTTAAATCATTCTCTTAATTTCTTGCCAGTCTGATGTTCCCTGAAATCATGGGTAGGCTGGAGAGTGCGAGCCCAGCCACCTGCAGCTGGATGAAGACAGAACCTCTGGCTAATTAGATCACCCCGCCAGAGGTGGCGATTGTGCTTTTAATGCTTGTCACGAATGGCAACGTTGCTTCGTCATGCATTTCCATTTAGAGCGCAGCTCTCTGGTCTAATTCGAAGCACTGAGCTTTAAATCTTTAAAATAAAAAGTTAAACCGGGCATGGTGGCACACGCCTTTAATCCCAGCACTTGGGAGGGAGAGGTAGGAGGATCGCCATGAGTTCGAGGCCACCCTGAGACTACAGAGTGAATTCCAGGTCAGCCTGGGCTAGAGTGAGACCCTACCTGAAAAAAACAAAAAACAAACAAACAAACAAACAAACAAAAAAGTTAAATCATTTTAAATTTGCTTTCTCAGGTAAAAGATATCATGGATTTATAACAGAAATGAAGGGGGATAACTCCTGATAATTAGCCATTTTCTGGGGTTTTTTTTGTTGTTGTTTGGTTTTGGAGAAGGGTCCCAGATAAGCAGGCACACGTTCTTGGTGGCTCTACTCGCCATACTTTGTCATCCTAGGTTTCTAGCACGCCAACGAGTGAACATTTTAGATGCCCAGTGTACACATAGGTTCAGTAAATTTATTTGGGCTATTTGAAAAACATAATATTTTTACTCTCTCCATGAAAAAAGTCAATTGAATAAGAAACTATTGCTGTGGGCAAGGGGTGGGGAAGGCTTTGTTTTCTGATGACACTTTTGTATTTATCCAGTATGAGCTGTGCTTCAACTAGTTCCTTTCTGATGAGGCTCCTTTTCTGAGCATATTCTGCCAGGCCTCCCCCACTTTCCGATAACTCTTCCTGTTGATGCTGTGTCTGCTGCTCCCTCCCAGCCCACAGCACTGCCCCTCCCTGTTAGGGTTCAGTTTCCAGGTGACTATGACTGTGTAGCAGGGATGTTTATTACAGATGCTTTTCAGATACTTCTGCGTTAGGGGAGGGGCTTGGTAGTGACTCTACTTGGTGCACGAGGGGTCAGCTTATCCATTCAGCTTACCAAACTCTACAGTGAAGTATATTCTATTTCAGTAAAGGGTCCCTCCTGTGCATTAGGGCTACATTGGAGAGAGTTGGTATAGAATCACCCTGTCTTTTCTTTTTTTCTTTTTTTTTAAAACCACATGATTTTCTCCATTGAAATATTTTATTTATTTATTTGAGAGAGAGAAAGAGAAAGAGGGAGATAGAGAGAATTGGCATGTCAGGGCCTCTGGCCACTGCAAACAAACTCCAGGTGCATGTACCACCTGGTGCGTCTGGCTTTATGTGGGACCTTGGGAATTGAACCTGGGTCCTTAGGCTTTGCTGGCAAACACTTTAACCACGAAGCCATCCCTCCAGCCCAGAATCACCCTTTCTGAGCACCCTGAGTGATTGTCAGTGCACTCACCCTAGCAGTAGAGGCGTAAACAGACAGGCAAAGGGGTGATAAAAAGAATGCAACGGAAAACACCTCACTGTATTGGTTGCTGTTTTGTAAACTTTCTAAAGTCAGCCATGGTCAGCATTTATTTAAAATAAGCCTTTGTAATCATTTACAAAGTGTACTTTGTACGCTATTCAGCCGGGCGCATGTGTTGGGGTCAGCTTCAACTCACTGCTCCCTCCCTTGCACTTGCGCCTTTCCAGACAACCCTGCCCTGTTCTGGTTCTCTCGCCACATCTCGCTGTGGGGAAGCATCTCCTTCAACCTGGCCGTGTTCATCAACCTGGCTGTGGCTCTCTTCTACCCATTTGGCGATGACGGAGATGAAGGTAAGTGCTGGTCTCTGTTCACACAGCGGCTACCTGAACATTCTACCTGCAGACATCACGCTCTGGGGGCTGGGAAATGGCTCAGTGGTCAGGAGCGCTTGCTGCGTAATCACGAGGGCTTCTCAGGCCGGAGCCCACCAAGATTGACTCCCCAAAACATACAGAAGAGATGGAACAACTGGGTGTGGACGCGGAGGTCTGTAACCCCAGTCCACTTCCACCAGGTGACGGAGACCAGAGGGGCTTGCTGACAGACAGCAGCTCCGGGTTGAGGGAGAGACCCTGTCTCAAGGAAACACATGGCTGAGAGAGAAGATAATACCCAAGGTTCCCCCTGGCCTCTGCATGCATGCACATGGGGTGCACACCTGCATAGACGTACATCACACAGAGATGTGTGTACACCATACCACACACGTATACACACACACACACATGTGTGTACATCATACCACATGCCTACACCACACACTCAAATATGTATGTACACCACACACACACATACACTATACACATAAATGTGTGTACACACCACACCACACACAAACATGTGTTTACCACACTGCACACATACACTACACATAAATGTGTGTACACCACACCACACACAAACATGTGTACCACACTGCACAACCACTACACACAAGCGTGTGTGTACACCATAACACACACACACACACACATACACAATGATACTTCAGATAGATCCCTTAACTCCAGAGCTTCATAACAAGAAAGGTTTACTCTCATTAAGCAGATTTGTCTATATTATTCCATTTTTCTATATTTATTTCTGCTTATGGAGTAGAGTAGGCAGCAGCACTGGCCAGTGGAAACTCCTCCATACAAAGCTCATGGTCAGCTCAGGTCAGCGCTAAAGTGTTCCTGCCCAGTTAGCTGATCGGAATGGTTTTAGGCTGTGTTATCTCACTTATGTCAATGAGGGTCTTGTGCCCAAATGTCGTGACTAAATAGTGACGCATTTTGTTCTCTTCTCGTTGCTCTCGGTTTTGTCTAAGACCTTGGTAACGAACATAACCTGTAACGTAAAAAGTTTTAGATTCTATAATTCTTGTATCAGGGATAATGAACAGATAAATATTTGCAATTTCAGTCTTAGAAATGCACAGCATGGGCTGAAGGGATGGCGTAGCGGATAAGGCACTTGCCTGCAAAGCCAAAGAACCCAGGTTTGATTCCCCAGGATCCACGTTAGCCAGATGCACAAGGTGGTGCATGCATCTGGAGTTCGTTTGCAGTGGCTGGAGGCCCTGGCATGCCCATTCTCTCTCTCTCCCCCCTCCCTTTCTCTCTGTCGAATAAATTAATAAATAAAAATAAAATATTAAAAAAGAAATGCGCAGCATTAGAGAGAATGTAATGGCAGAGGGCAAAGGGTATTGGCTATGAAATCAATATCATTAACCTAATAATGCATGTGGCCTTACAAATCCAAAAACAAGATTAAATTGGACCACGTTAAGTGAATTAGAAAATACGGTGGAAGTAAGTTTCATTTAGGTTTGGCAAACTGCACGGGGAAACCTGTTCTCGGAGCTCATCGCTTAGCAGGACTCTTGGTAGGATGAAGGAGATGCTGTTGGCAAAGCATTTAGGGACGTGTGTGGCACCCACTCCGTCGTGTGCACTTTTACTGTGGGTACAAGGTAACCATTCACACGCTTTTATTGTGGGTACAAGGTAACCATTCACACGCGTGTGGCACCCACTCCGTCGTGTGCACTTTTATTGTGGGTACAAGGTAACCATTCACACGCGTGTGGCACCCACTCCATCGCGAGCACTTTTATTGTGGGTACAAGGGTAACCATGGCACCCACTCCGTCGCGTGCACTTTTACTGTGGGTACAAGGTAACCATTCACACGCGTGTGGCACCCACTCCGTCGCGTGCGCTTTTACTGTGGGGGTACAAGGTAACCATTGGCACCCACTCCATCGCGTGCTTTTACTGTGGGCACCCGTGTGGCTCCATCCATCGTGCACTTTTACTGTGGGTACAAGGTAACCATTCACACGTGTGTGGCACCCACTCCATCGCGTGCACTTTTACTGTGGGTACAAGGTAACCATTCACACGCGTGTGGCACCCACTCCATCGCGAGCACTTTTATTGTGGGTACAAGGTAACCATTCACACGCGTGTGGCACCCACTCCATCGCGTGCACTTTTATTGTGGGTACAAGGTAACCATTAACCATGGCACCCACTCCATCGCGAGCACTTTTATTGTGGGCACCCCACTCCATCGCGAGCACTTTTACTGTGGGTACAAGGTAACCATTCACACGTGTGTGGCACCCACTCCATCGCGAGCACTTTTATTGTGGGTACAAGGTAACCATTCACACGTGTGTGGCACCCACCCACTCCTTTTACGTGGGTACAAGGTAACTTTTACTGTGGGTACAAGGTAACCATTAACCATTCACACGCGTGTGGCACCCACTCCATCGCGTGCACTTTTACTGTGGGTACAAGGTAACCATTCACACGTGTGTGGCACCCACTCCATCGCGTGCACTTTTACTGTGGGTACAAGGTAACCATTCACACGTGTGTGGCACCCACTCCATCGCGTGCACTTTTACTGTGGGTACAAGGTAACCATTGGCACCCACTCCGTGTGGCACCCACTCCATTCACGTGGCACTTTTACTGTGTGGGTACAAGGTAACCATTCACACGCGTGTGTGGCACCCACTCCATTCGCAGTGTGGCACTTTTATTGTGGGTACAAGGTAACCATTCACACGCGTGTGGCACCCACTCCGTCGCGTGCACTTTTACTGTGGGTACAAGGTAACCATTTCCCACGTGCACTTTTACTGTGGGTACAAGGTAACCATTCACACGTGTGTGGCACCCACTCCATCGCGTGCACTTTTATTGTGGGTACAAGGTAACCATTCACACGCGTGTGGCACCCACTCCGTCGCGTGCACTTTTACTGTGGGTACAAGGTAACCATTCACACGCGTGTGGCACCCACTCCGTCGCGTGCGCTTTTACTGTGGTACAAGGTAACCATTCACACGCCGCTTTTACTGTGGCAGTGCTTCGCGTGCACTGTGGGTACAAGGTACAAGGTAACCATTCGTGCGCTTTTTACTGTGGGTAAAGGTGTGGCACCCACTCCGTCGCGTGCACGCGTGGCACCCACTCCGTCGCGTGCGCTTTTACTGTGGGTAAAGGTAACCATTCACACTGCCATCCAGGAAAGTCTAGTGGTGGGAGGAGCAGGGACTCCCGTTACTTCAGAGGAATGGAAGTGAGCGGGAGAAGAAACCGAAATCCAAGAGCAGCGTGACATGTCACACTTTCGCGTCAGTCCTGTAACCTTTCGTTGCAATTTGAGTGCCCTTGAAGAGCGCGTGATGGTTGCTGGGAAGCGCTCCAGCCATGGGGGAGGAATTGTGTTAATTTGCTGATGTTGATTGTCATAATGTGGTCACACAAGGTGTTGACATCAGAGAATCTTAGATTTGTTTTTTAATTTTTCATTTTGAAACTTATTTTGAAATAGAATTTTAAGAGAAGGATTGTCTATAACCCAGAGTTCTGATAGTTTTGGGAGGGGAAGGTGATCATATAGTCACCTTGGAAGTCTTGGACCGAAGCTAGACTTCTGATTAGCACAGGCCACCCTTTCCAGCTCCAGACACGAGAACATCGTGGCCATGAGAGCTGAGGGGCTGGCAGAGAATGAACGAGCTGGGTGTGCGTCTGCAGGTGTGTTTTCTCTGCTGTCCCTCACTTGGGGTTCTTTCCTAGCCTTGTATCACCTCAGCTATTACAAGTTTCTTGCGCCCACGGAGAGATGGCTTAGTGGTGAAGGCGCTTGCCTGCAAAGCCTAATAACTCATGTTCGAATCTCCAGGTCCCAGGTAAGCCAGATGCACAGTGATACAAGCGCGCAATGTCGCACATGTGCCACAAGGGGGCGCGTGTGTCTGGAGTTCATTCACAGTGGTTGATGCCCTGGTTCACCCATTCTCTCTCTCTCTCTCTCACAAATAAATAATAAAAAAGCAGTTTCTTGTGCCCAAATGCGTGGTTTACAATTCGGTTATGATGTTAACTTAGATAATAACATCTTTCAGTTTGGATGATGGTGTGCAGTGGTTCAAGGGAGATTGTGTGTGTGTGTGTGTGCAGGTGTGGGGACGTGCGTGTGCATGCATGTAGAGGCCAGAGGACAATCTCTGCTGTCCCTCCTCTAGTACCTTTCTTTTCCTTGGCCCAGAGCTCCCCAATTAGGCCAGACTGGTTGGCCAGCAAGCCCCAGGGCTCCACCTGTGCCCACCTCCCTATCACTGGGATTAAAAGTGCACAATCAGAGCTGGGCATGGTGACGCACGCCTTTCATCCCAGCACTTGGGAGGCAGAGGTAGGAGGATCGCCATGAGTTCAAGGCCATCTTGAGACTACATAGTGAATTCCAGGTCAGCCTGAGCTAGAGTGAGACCCTACCTCGAAAAACAAACAAACAAACAAACAAACAAACAAACAAACAAACAAACAAACAAGTGCACAGCCATGCTCTGCTTTCTCACGTGGGTATTGAGGATCAAATTCATGTCCTCAAGCTTGTGAGGCAAACACTTGACACACCAAACCATCTTCCCGGCCCCTATTTAAGATGGAGAGATGAGACTCACCCACCTCCCTCCCTCGACTGCAAAGGTAGAGCTAGCTGTTGATGCTGGGCCATTTCCTGATGTCTGACCAGACTTGAGTATTGCCATGCCCACTGGATCTTTCTGGATTTCCTTTGGCAAAGAGAGGCAAGGGAGAGAGCTGTGGGAATCATCGCATCCGAAGATAGAATGTGCGTTTCGATATGTATGTGGTGTTTTCATCTTGTTTTAATCACTTTTTGAGTGCAAGTCCTTTTCCTCACAAGTGTTTTTTATGTTTTTTTAAATTTTTATTATTTTTTTGGAGAGAGACAGAGAGAGAGAGGGAGAGGAAGACAGAGATGGGCACGCCAGCAGTCTCTCAGCTGCTGAGAATGAAATCCAGATGTGTGTGCCCCCTTGTGGTCAAGTGTGGCATTGCGCCCTTGTGTCACTTTGCATCTGGCTAAACGTGGGACCTGGAGATTGGAACCGCTGGACATTGGAACCAGCGTTCTTAGGCTTAGCAGGCAGGCGCCTTAACCCCTAAGCCATCTCTCCAGCCCTCACAAGTGTTTTTGATAAGAAAAATAATCTTCTTTCAGGCGATTTCAGTTCATTTGATTTAACAAGCATTGGTGGATCTCACTCCATGCCAGCCACTATGCCAGGCCTAGAGATGCTAAGGTCAGTAAAGCTGACTTGTCCCCCAGGAGCTCATGATCTACTCAGAGGACCAACCAGTAAAAATGACACAGAGTTAAGGACCACCAGTGGGTGGGTGGATGAACTCCAGATGCTTGTGCCCCTTGTGCATCTGGCTTATGTGGGTCCTGGAGAGTTGAACCGGGATCCTCTGGCTTTGCAGGCAAATGCCTTAACCGCTAAGCCATCTCTCCAGCCTGAAATGGGAGATTCTAATGAGGTTGTGTGGGAGGTGGGGGAGTGGAGAGACAGAGGAGTAGGAAGCAGCAGGTGCTGTCCAGGACATCATAACAGGCCAGCATGAGCGGAGTTTCTGCACGTGAATGGAAGTCTCCAGGTTTGCTGTCTGATTTTTTTTCTTATAAAGAACCAACACCATCTTCTCTAAGATCTAAACGTGTAGAGAGGAATTTCCAAAAATAGTTTTTCATTGAAAACCTACTACGTGCTTATTATGGGACAGTGATAGGAAGATCTAAATATTAGGGAGAGAAAATAATCCCCCTTGATGGGTAAGGATTAGCGCCCAATGGTTTTTATGTTACTATTGCTGTTTTATTTTATTTTTTGACACAGTCTCACTGTATAGTTCAGGCTCACCTGGAACTCACTATGTAGTACAGACTGATCTTTGTGGATATCCTCCTGTCCAGCTGCCTGATTGCTGGGGTTATAGGTGTGAGCCACTGCACCCCACTAAAACTGGCTTTTAAAAATCTTAGAATCTGGGCTGGAGAGATGGCTTAGAGGTTAAGGCACCTGCCTGCTGAGTGTAAGAACTCCCATTCGATTCTCCAGGCCCCACGTTTAGCCAGATGCAGTGACACAAGAGTGCAATGCAGCTCTTTCCCACAAGGGGGCGCATGTGTCTGGAGTTTGTTCACAATGGCTGAGAGGCCGCTGGTGTGCCTATTCTGTCTCTCTCTGACTCGCTCCAAAAAAATAAATAAATAAATAAAAATTTAAAAAAATCTTAGAATCTATCTCTGGAATGTGGCAGAGAGATTCTGTTTTTTTTTTCTTCTTCTTCTTTTTAACTCTGAGTCTTTAGATGGGAGCCAATATGATCATTTCCACAGGTGATAACTACAGACATCATCTTCAGTTCCTCCCCATGTTAAATCACCATGATTTAACCATGATTGTTTATTCATTCCACAAAGAAGCATTTGCATCAAACTGTGTTCAAGGTCTGGCGCTAGATGCTCTGAGGTCCTCCACAACAGCACCAACCTTAAGTGCATGGTGATACTTCACTGTGTCATCAAGACACGATGCCAGTGGGTCACAGGCTGTGTGGGGAAGAATAAAGAAGTGGTTGACTGACCGGCACTAGTGACAGTGTGGGTGGGGTATGACCATGTGTGCTACATCTGGGACTTCCAGAATGTCACACCAAGACTTCACTTGTGAGCTAGCTTATTGAGTCACCTGACTGGCAGAACGTAGTTAAATGTGCCTTGTAGGGTTGGAGAGATGGCTTAGCGGTTAAGGCGCTTGCCTGCAAAGCCTAAGGACCCCGGTTCAATTCTCCAGGTCCCATGTAAGCCAGATGCACAAGGGAGTGCACGCATCTGGAGTTCGTTTGCAGTGGCTAGAGGCCCTGGTGTGCCCATTCTCTCTTTCCCTCTCTTTCTTTCCCTCTCTTTCCCTCTCTCTCTCTTTCCCTCTCTGTCTCTAATAAATAAATAAAAATAAAATCTTTAAAAATGTGCCTTGGAGATGTTGCCAGTTAATATCTACTTAAAGTCAAGGCTACCCAACTTGTGGAATTTATAGAGGCTTAGCTACTAACTGGAAGATAGTTGTGAGTACTTCATAAACTGGGAGAGGGGGCTAGGAAGTAACTCTGTCAGTAAAGTGTCTTTCCTTGTAAGCACAAGGACCCAGGTTTGATCCCCAGAACCCACATGAAGAAGGTAGGCTTGGTGGTATGGCCTTGTAATCCCAGCCCTGACTGAGGGGGTGGAGACAGATCTCTGGAATTCTCTGGAAAGCTAGTTTGGCCTTCTTGGCAAGTTTGAAGCCAGTGAGAGACAGTGTCCTTAAAAAGGTGGACAGTCGGGCTGGAGAGATGGCTTAGTGGTTAAGGCACCTGCTTGCTAAGCCTAAGAACCTGGTTCCAATCTCCAGGTCCCATGTTTAGCCAGATGCAAAGTGATGCAAGGGCGCAATGCTGCACTTGCCCACAAGGGGGCGAACACATCTGTAGTTCATTCACAGTGGCTGAGAGGCTGCTGGTGTGCCCATTCTCTATCTGTCTTCCTCTTTCTCTCTCTATCCCCAAAAAAAAAAGGTAGACAGTTGGGCTGGAGAGATGGCTTAGTGGTTGAGTACTTGTTTGTGAAGCCAAAGGACCCTGGGTCGAAGCTTGATTCCTCACGACCCACATATGCCAGATGCACAAAGTGGCACATGCATCTGGAGTTCCTTTGCAGTGGCTGGAGGCCCTGGTGTTCCCATCTTTCTCTATCTATCTGCCTCTTTGTCTCTGTCGCTCTCAAATAAACAAAAAGGTGGACAGTGGACAGTGCCTAAGGGACAATAGCCAAAGTTGTCCTCTGGCCTCCATGCATACATGTGCCCATGTACCAGCATACTCATGAACATGCACACACATGTATATACACACATGGAAGAAATTACACAGGTAATTATTTATTTACTGCTGTAAGACAGGCCCCACAGCAGTGCCAGGGATGGCCTGCAACCTTGTAGCATTTGCATTTCAACAGGCCCCGGAGTCGGTGAGGAGAATATCTGTTCCATGGTGACACTGGGGGCAGAACCTTTCAGAGCAGTCCACCTCTTTTCTTTTTCCATCCAGTGAGGGGGGAGGAAGATCAGTTCTCTCTCCCCAGCTTTATTTAATTTTTTAAAAAAATTTAAATTTATGTGTGTGAGAGAGAGAGGGAGAGAGAGAGAAAGAGGCAGATAGCATAAGAGAGAATGGGCATGCAAGGGCTTCCAGCTGCTGCAAACGAACTCCAGACGCATGCACCACCTTGTGCACCTGGCTTACGTGCGTCCTGAGGTAATCACGCCTGGGTCCTTTGGCTTTGTAGGCAAGTGTCTTAACCGCTAAGCCACCCCTCCAGCCCTTTTACAATATTCTTAGTTGAAGAATGCTAATGCTACATTTTGTGCTGCCATAATGAAAGGCTTGTTGGTGGATATTTAATAAAGTGAAGGTTTATTTTACAGCCCAGCTTTGGAGACTTGAAAGTTCACAGTTGGGTAGCCCCATCTGTCCAGCTGGCTTCTGGCAAAGGCCGCCTGGCTCTATGACAAGTTGATGGAGAAGCAGGCAGGAAAATGGTTGTACCCATAAGGAGCCACGTGGGCAGAGGAGCCCACTTAATGCCATCCTCCTGGGAGGGTGTCTGGGTCCTATGGTGACTGCATCACTACCTCCGAGGTTGCTGTGCCTGTCACCTAAGTGCATGGCAGTAGGCCTTACGGCTGTTCAAGCAGATGCGGTCATTTTAGGAGGCTCTGCTGCCAGGACCAGGGTCAGGCGGGGAGAAAAAGGGCCAACTTCCTGTACCAGGGAAACCCAAGGTCACCTGTGTTATGACCTTGAGTCCTGTGTCCTACCTCTGTAGGCTTAGTCATGGTCATGTGGGTTAGAACTTCACCTTTCTCCTGAAAAAAAAAAAAAAGTCTCCTTTTCACTCTTTGGATTTCTTCTCTTTTGATCTCTTTCTCTCTTTCTTTCTTTCTCTCTCTCTCTCTGGCTTTAGGATTCTACCACACTGCCTGTGGCATGGCACTACGACTCTCTCAATAAAGCCTGCATTCTGAAGGGTTCTGCTTTGCAGTGCCGCTCATTGGGCCAGCCTGCTCCCCTATGGGTCTGTTTTTCCTTATTCTCTCAGCCACCTCAAAGGTTCCACTGCTTTAAGGCCATGGAACAAGGGGTGGGGCAGGCTTCCAGCATGCGAGTCTATGGGGCTTACATTCAAACCATATGCAAGCCCTAACAAAAGACAGCATGATGGGGCTGGTTTAGTGGTTAAGGCACTTGCCTGCAAAGCCAAACGACCTCAGTTCGATTCCCCAGGACCCACATAAGCCAGATGCACAAGGTGGCGCATGCATCTGGAGTTTGTTTGCAGTGGCTGGAAGCCCTGGTGCGACCATTCTCTCTCTCCCTCTCTTTCTCAAATAAATAAATAAAAATAAAATGTTTTTAAAAGGCAGCATGATGAGGAATAGACGTTTTTAAAGAGACATGTCTAAACTAGTACTTTTTGTTGGTGTTTTCGTTGTTGCAAACATACAACTAAATCTTTCTAATTTTGTGATTCACTGACCTACGTTGTACAGACTTCATTAAAGGATACAGGTCACCCCAGGGTTTCCATAGAAATACAAAAGTTCTGTCCACAAAAGCACTCTAAGGGTATTTTTTTTTTTTTTTTTGGCATCAGGAGTTAGTTTTACAAATAATGAAGATAGTTGTGGCTAAGAGAGTAAAAACCTGAAGACTGCATCGGGAATTCTAGGTCAGCCTGGGTGAGAACAAAACCCTACCTTGTAAAAAAAACAACAAAAAAGAGATGGCTTAGTGGTTGAGCACTTGCCTATGAAGCCTCAGCACCCTGGTTTGAGGCTCGATTCCCCAGGACCCATGTAAACCTCATGCACAAGGTGGCGCGTGCTTCTGGAGTGAGTTTGCAGTGGCTGGAGGCCCTGGTGCGCCCACTTAGTCTCCTTTTACTCTCTCTCTCTCTCTGCCTCTTTCTCTCTGTCTGTCGTTCTCAAACAAACAAACAAACAAACAAACAAACAAACAAACAAATACAAAAAGCGTAAACATCATTTGCCAAAGGCAGTAGTGGGGAAATCTCATTTGTTTCTCATTGACCAGCTCAACCTACAGACCCAAGGCTGAGGTTCCAGAGCTCATCGATCCACCCAGGGATGTTGCTTCTTAATTCTTTTTTTTTTTTTTAATTTTATTTGAGAGAGAGATACAGAAATAGGCAGGTAGAGAGAGAGAGAGAGAGAGAGAGAGAGAGAGAGAGAGAATGGGAGGGCCAGGGCTTCCAGCTACTGCAAACAAATTCCAGATGCATGTGCCCCCTTGTGCATCTGGCTTATGTGGTTCCTGGAGAATAGAGCCTTGAACCAGGGTCCTTCGGCTTCACAGGCAAGCGTTTAACCACTAAGCCATCTCTCCAGCCCACCTCTTAATTCCTCCACAGATGCAGTTACACAAAACCTGCCTGGTGGGGCTGGGGGCTCCTTGACTCATCACGGCAGTGCATACACCATTGAACTGGACTTCTTTTTAAAGGAGAGATCTTGCTCTCTCTCTCTCTCTCTCTGTCTCTGTCTCTCTGTTTCTTGCTTGCTTGCTTTCTGTCTCAGGCTGGCCTCAAACTCACGATGACCCTCCTGCCTCTGCCTCCCAAGCTCTGGGATTAACAGTTATTTCTAAATTCTGGGATTAAAGGATATTTCCAAACCTCTTCTGTGGGAAATTTCCAAGAACTTTTGTTTATAATATAGTTCATTTAAAAAATATTTGGAGTTTTTCTTTTGTTAAAATACTTTCTTTTTTATTTGTTTGAGAGAGAAAGAGATGTGCTACCTTGTGCATCTGGCTTTATGTGGGTACTGAGGAGTCGAACCTGGGTCCTTTGGCTTTGCAGGCAAGTGCCTTAACTGCTAAGCAATCTCTCCAGCCTATGGAGTTTTTATTTTCTGATGATTAAATAGCTTAACAATTTTTGTATGGAATTCATGTTGACCTTTAAGCATGTACACACTCATAAACATACGTTTGTAAGTAGATAAATGTAGAGTTAATAAGAAAGGTGATCTCTATTTTTTTAATTTGTTGTTTATTTTATTTAATTATTTGAGAATGACAGAGAGAGAAAGAGGCAGAGAGAGAAAGAGAGAGAGAGAGAGAGAGATTGAATGGGCACACCAGGGTCTCCAGCCACTGCAAACGAACTCCAGATGCATACGCCACCTTGTGCATCTGGCTTACATGGGTACTGGGGAATTGAGCCTCGAACCATGATCCTTAGGCTTCACAGGCAAGCGTTTAATCACTAAGCCATCTCTCCAGCCCCCTATCTCTATTTTTTATTTGTTCTTTGACAATTTCATACATGTGTATTATAATTTGGCCATATAGAACCCTCACTACCATCTCTTATACATTCCCACTCTCAGTAAACCTTTCTTCTTCCCTCCACGTATGAGTGAATATATCATTGAAGAGAATGACTCTTTTCCAACACTCCCCCCTGCCCAGCAACCAGTGGCTGTCAGTAGCTCCTCAGGGCAGGGCTGGGCAGGGGGTTCACAGTCCCCTCCCCTATCCATGACAAAAGGGTGGGCTTGCCTCTATGTTATAGAAACCAAATGTTCTACAAAGTGGAACCTTTAGAGGCGTCAATAATAAGGCAACTCGTGGTAATAATGTAATAAGAGGAGGGACGGAGTCGATGAAGTGGTGCGTGACTTCACACGACGTAGTGACGCCCGTCATGGTCATTGATCATTAGTTTTGAATCTAGGTTCCTGGGTAGATACCTCCATTAGGAGTGGCCTCACCCCAGAGGAGAGTAACATGGACAGTCCAGTCCTCAAGGGAAGGAGTGCTAACCAGGGAGTGTTTAAGCAGCCTGCGATTGAGTCACAGGGTTTTCTGCAACATAGTAAGTAGTAACATGTTCACAAGCATCTCCTCGCTATGTAGAGCTGAGAACGGGGCGTTTAGAAACTCCGTATGCTGGGCCGAGCCTTGCTGGGAAGGGCAGAAATGGGTACTCAGCATTTCTAGCTCAGCTCCTGGTCAACCAAGCTCCTTGCACATTTCCTAGGCACTCTGTCTCCGTTGTTCTCCGTCCTTCTGTGGATAGCAGTGGCGATCTGCACGTCCATGCTGTTTTTCTTCTCCAAGCCTGTGGGCATCCGGCCATTCCTTGTGTCTGTCATGCTCCGATCCATATACACCATCGGTCTTGGGCCAACGTTAATACTTCTGGGCGCTGCCAATGTAAGTATTTTGCTTGGATTTGTATTGCAATTAAAGTGTACTGCTCACATGATAGCGTAATTATGTTCTTTTATTCATGTATACTAATTTAGTGTGAATCTGAGTTCACCAGAGTATCATCTGTATTCTCTTGAAGACAGAAAGAAAAAAAAAAAGACAGTGAGTAACACGTTGATATATTTAAGAAAGTAGAGACCCAGTTCTGCCTCCAGTTAATGGCATCCGCTGTTAATGCCCTCCTTGTCCCATCACACAGCTATTGACAAAAATGACTCTGAGCCATGATTCACAGCCCAAAGTGACTTATAAATCACTCAAAAAGATTAAATTATATTTAGTAGAATTTAAGAAATAAGTACCTTTTATCAAATGGCCTAAGAAAGAAAGGCTGCTTATGTGAAAAAAAATGAAATTGGACTCCTTTTATGTGAACAAATCCTCTAAACTTGTAGAAGATATCAGTGAGAGTCATATTTTTTCACCAAATTTTAGAATATTAGAACAAGGGAGCACATTTTGACATGTTAGCTAAGGAAGTGTAGAATGAGTGAAGAAGAAGAATACCATTTCAAAAAGCAATGAGGCATTTGTAGAAAATTATTTTACCTAAGAAATATGTTAAAAGGACTCTGCCAACTTTGTACACAGTATACCCATAGGCGAACATGAAGAAAAGGTAAGCCATCAAATTGATGAAATAAAAAATAAGAAATAAGCATGTAAGTACTGTGAATTTATCCACACGATAACACCTAGAGGACATTGTCTATCTTTCCTTGGGTTTCCAGCAAAATGTTCTGCATTCAGCTGCCTGCAGATGGGACACAGCTTCCCTTTTACCTTGTATAATTCTTAAGGACAGTAATTAAACGTTAAATATTGGGAGTATTCAATGAACCTTTCAGGAATAAATCAATTAATTAGCAAGAGAACAAATTAAGGGAGGAATCAATCATCTTTATATCCTTTTCCTTTATAGTCCCTCACCCTTAAACATGTGGCAAATCTTTACTGAAAATCAACAGATTAGCCAACCGACTTTTGAGACTTCTGCAGCTGAGATCGTGTGCTCAGCTCTGTGTATGGTGTTCGTTGCAAGTTTGGACATGATGCATTTGACAACTCCCCGTTCACTAGACCATTAACGAACCAAATTCTCAACTGCTGTCAATAATAATGTCTGAAGAACTCTAGCAGGAGAGGGTTTTGTAAGGTTCTAGGTTTCCCAAGGGCTGAGGTGTCATTCCTGTGTGGAATCCACCTTTTTCTTCTCGTCTTCATCCACGCCACTTCCCGCTTGACATAGGAACATTCAGAAGTGATCACATGACCTGAACTTACCCTTTCACTGCTGTGAAAACAAGCTAATTCTGTCATATTAGCAACCAAGGCAATTCAGGAATCTTCACAAATGTATACAATTTTTTTTCTAAATGTCTCTGTTCTGGGTTATTTTTTTTCTCTAGAAAACATTGTGAATATGAAATCAAATTATTTGAAGAAGAAAATATTATTCAAAAATTGGTAACTTACCACTCAAATGAGACATTAATCCAAGTGAGAAAAACCCAAATTTTAGAAAGTTAAATAAGAGCTAGCTAGAGTTGCATTAAAAATAACATGCGCTGCACATCTATTATGTAATATAACGGCATTAAAACCACCAGGAGGTTCAGGCTGTCAGGGCCTCCCATCTCAAAGTTTTTGAGTCAGCCTCATCGTTTGGACTAAGAACATACGTGGTTAAGGCGTTTGCCTGCAAAGCCAAAGGATCCTGGTTCAACTCTCCAGGACCCACATAAGCCAGATGCACAAGGTGGCGCATGCATCTGGAGTTTGTTTGCAGTGGCTGGAGGCCCTGGCGTGCCCATTCTCTCTCTATCTGTCTCTGTCTCTCTCTCAAATAAATAAATAAAATATATTTTTAAAAATAAAAGCATAAATAAGTCGTGCTGTATACCTTAGATTTTAATCTGTTTATTAATTTGACTTACAAATAGATGTTTGCATTTTGTATCAGGTGAAGCCATTGCTGCTGAAGTAATAGGTTTCAGAAACAGAAAGAAAACACAAAGAAAGCATTGATCTGACCGTCTCACCTTAGTGGGAATCAGAATTCAAAGCTTTAGACAAATCAGGCGGTTCACTGTTCTCGTCAGCAGTCAGTAGAGAACCGGTCTACCCTCGTGGCTGATAGCCTCAGTGTGGAAGATGCAGAAAGGAGCAGGGGCTGTGGGAATGATGCCGCGGCCGCAACCTCTGCCTTTTGCTGAGGTCTCGCGAGCTCCGCGGCCATCATAACACCTTGTCCTCGTGGTGCCGAGGTGCTCGCATTTTGGTTCTTAAAGGAAGGTTTCTGGGTTCTGTCTTTCAGAGAGTTGAGCAAAGGTAGAAGTTCTCTTTCTTGGAAAAGGACTCACGCTGAAGGGAAAGCAATTTCAACTTATGTGCCGAGCACTTAGCATTTATCAGTTGTTTTAATCTTTTAATTTTAAAAATATTGTCCACCTATTGTTTATTAGGGACATGCCAGGGCCACTTGTCACTGCAAACAAACTCCAGATGCCTGTGCCACTTTGGGCAACTGGCTTTATGGGTACTGGGGAATTGAACCCAGGCAGGCAGGATTTGCAAGCGAGGGCATTTAACCACTGATCCATCTACCCAGCCCTCAGTTTTTATTTTTAGGGTAACAAAATTTAATTTCTTTCTAAAAATCGAACTGTTGTCTAGGTTTCAAGTACTTTATCTTGTCTTAGACATTAGTCAATGTTTGAGATGCTACAAAAAATTCAATTTTTTTGTTGTTGCAAAACACATCTTACATATAGTTTAAATTTTTTTTTATTATTTTATTTAATTTTGGAGAGAGACACAGAGAGAGATAGACAGAGAGGGAGAGGGAGACAGATAGAGATGGGCGCGCCAGCAGTCTCTCAGCTGCTGTGAATGAAATCCAGATGTGCGCCCCCTTGTGGTCAAGTGCAGCATTGTGCCCTTGGGTCACTTTGCATCTGGCTAAATGTGGGACCTGGAGATTGGAACCAGGTTCTTAGGCTTAGCAGGCAGGCGCCTTAACCGCTAAGCCATCTCTCCAGCCCCATATAGTTTTTTTTGTTGCATCTACTGCATTACATTTTAGTCAAGGTGACTTAAATTAAATACAAAAATACAAGGGTACATTTTGTAAACTTGGACTCACTCAATGATTTTTCATATAATTAAAAATTTTTATCATCTTCATTTTAACAACTCTATTTCTGCTTAACCACTCCATTTATATTGGTTGTTTCAATTTTTAGAAAATATTTTATTTATTTATTTCCATGTGTGTTTTAGTGTAGGGTGCATCAGGGTCTCTTTCCACTACAGAAGCACACAGATGCATGCATCACTTTTTGCATGTGGCTTTACATGGGCACCGGGAAATTGAACCCAAGCTATAAGCTTTGCAAGCAAATGCTTTTAACAACTGAACTATCTCTCAGCTCTAGATTTTTAAAAATAATTTTATTGAGAGAGAGAAAGAAGCACATAGAAAGAAAGAATGGGTGTGCCAGGGCCTTTAGCCACTGCAAACTCTAGATGCATGCACCACCTTTTGCATCTGGCTTAAGTGGGTCCTGGGGTCCTTTGGCTTTGCAGGCAAGTGCCTTAACTGCTAAGCCATCTCTTCAGCCCTCAATTTATTTTATAATAAAGGGAAACACTATAAATGTCAGTGAAAGATTTTCTTTCTGCTGCTGTGAGCTCAGCTCAGAGCCTTATACATACTAGGCAAGTGCACGACCACTGAGCTATGCCTCCAAACCCACCGTGAGTGAAATAGGCTTTATGTCTTCTAAAGATTCTCCACCTGTAATGCTTTTTACTTTTTGAAAAAATGCCTGAAAATGGGTCATTTACTTGATTTTTTTTCCTCACAGTTATTTGTAAAGTGGAAATGTTAGAGTCTTGATCTTACCATCTTGTACAGAGGAGAAACGAATGGAGCATTAGTGTGTGAGAGAGAGAGTGAGAGAGAAGGAGGGAGAGAGAGAAAGGAGAAATGAATGGAGCATTAGTGTGTGTGAGAGGGAGAGAGAGGGAGGAAGAGAGAGAGAGGAGAAACGAATGGAGCATTAGTGTGAGAGAGAGAATGAGAGAGAGGGAGGGAGAGAGAGGAGAAACGAATGGAGCATTAGTGTGAGAGAGAGAGAGAGAATGAGAGAGGGAGGGAGAGAGAGAAAGGAGCAATGAATAGAGCATTAGTGTGTGTGAGAGAGAGTGAGAGAGGGAGGGAGAGAGAGAGAGGAGAAACGAATGGAGCATTAGTGTGTGTGAAAGAGAGAGTGAGAGAGAAGGAGGGAGAGAGAGAGAGAGGAGAAACAAATGGACAATTAGTGTGTGTGTGTGAGAGAGAGAAGTTAGCTTGGCTCAGGATATGTGAGTTAGGAGCCAGCTGTTCTCTTTACAATAATCCCGTGTTCACATGCAGCCATGTCCTTGGTGAGTTACCTGGAGTTTTCCGGGAGGTTTCATGTCTGCTCATTTCTAAGGTTGCGTCCCGCCATGCACTCAGTTGACACCCACAGGCCCACTTACTTCGTGAGTACTACGTACCAGTGTCCTGTTATGCATGTGAGCTTGAGGCAGTATACTGTCTTTATTTATTTATTCATTTTTTCCTCCCTTCAGCTGTGTAATAAAATAGTCTTCTTGGTGAGTTTCGTCGGGAACCGGGGCACGTTCACCCGAGGGTACCGCGCCGTCATCCTGGACATGGCCTTTCTCTATCACGTGGCGTACGTGCTGGTCTGCACGCTGGGCCTCTTCGTGCACGAGTTCTTCTACAGCTTCCTGGTGAGCTCAGCATTGCGTGGATGTGGACGGTCAGAGCCAGAACACACCGTGAGGCCTCGGCCTTTGATTTTATCATTGTTATTATTATTCTTTTTTTTTACACAGTCTGCTGTTTAGGACAAAACTGTGTTATTTTTTAGAATTTCCTGGAGGGAAAGCATGGCTAAGGTTTTTCGTCTTTGTCTCTGGGCAAGCACATGGGAGGTGGTGTTCTGTATTTCCTCTGGAGAAGCAGGCCCTCGCCTCGTGACCCCGGCCGCTCGCTTGAGTTTCAACCAGGTCACACTTCTCTGTCTCGTCCACGGTTCCAAAGCGGAGGAGGGGAGCTAGGAAATGTGTTCTCAAGTGCTGAAGTCATCACGTTTGGCTTGTAATAACAAGTGTTACGATAATCGTTACGATGGCATTTAAGGAAGATGAGGCAGAACAAAAGCTAGCTATAGAAAGGAACTGAGACATTTTAAGTGCGGTCTCACAGCTCATGTCCTCACTGTGTAGCTGCATGTATTTAACTCTTTAAATAGATTTCTTCCTTTCCCTCTCTCTTTTTGTGTCCTTCCTCCCTCCGTCCCTCCCCTCCTTCCTTCCTTCCTTCCTTCCTTCCTTCCTTCCTTCCTTCCTTCCTTCTCCCTCCCTTCCTCTATCCCTCCCTTTTCCCTTTTTGCCTCCTTCCTTTCTTACCTCTCTTCCTTCCTCTCCCTCCTTCCTCTATCCCTCTTTCCTTCCTTCCTTCCTTCCTTCCTTCCCTCCTCCCCACCTTTCTCTCCCTCTCTTCTCTCTTTCCTTCTTTTCATTCCTTCCTTTCTTACCTCTCTCCCACCTTTCTCTCTCTCTTCCTCTTTCCTTCTTTCCTTCCTTCCTTCCTTCCTTCCTTCCTTCCTTCCTTCCTTCCTTCCTCCACCTTCCTACAGCCCTCCCCTTTTCTCCCTCCCTTCTTTTCTTCCTTCCTTCTTTCCCTTCTTTCCTTCCTTCCTTCTTTCTTTCTTTCTTTCTTTCTTCCTTCTTTCCTTCCTTCCTTCCTTCCTTCCCCTTCCTTTTCTTCCCCTTCCTTCTTCCTTCCTTCCTTCCTTCCTTCCTTCCCTCCCCCCCTCCCCTCCCTCCCTCCCTCTCTCCTCTCTTTCTTTCTTTTCTTTCTTTTCTTTCTTTCTTTCTTTTCTTTCTCTTTTTCTTTTTCTTTCAATGGGGGACTCACTATATAACCCAGGCTGGCCTCCAGCTTACATTGTACAACTCTCCTGCCTCAATCTCTGTGCTGGTTTGACACAGGTGTCCCCCATAAACGTAGGTGTTCTGAATGCTAGGTTCCCAGCTGATGGAGATTTGGGAATTCACGCCTCCTGGAGACAGTGTCTCACTGCAACAGTCTCCCAGGTGTTGGGGTCACACGTGTGTACCAGACCCAGCTTCAGACACCTTTACAAAGCCCCCCCTCCCCACCACACAGCTATTTTCCTTCCTGCACACATACTGCTTTATAGTCAGGAACTAGAAAAGAAGTTGGTGAAAAAACATGATTTTCGCTTTTGGAAACGTAAAGCATGGCCTGGTTTGTCAGCACCATCATACCACAGGCACATTTCATGTCTCTCTGTAGTCCATGTGGGACACCATGGAGAATGCTGTTTAAGAAAATGGTTCTCAGAAACAAGCTGAAGATCGAAGAGCAGTTGCAGGCCCCAATGTCCCTCTGTCCTCAGCAGCACCCTCGTGGAAGAGCAGACTTGTTTTTATATCTCCATACAAATTTATCTTCCAGGCAGGAAAGTTAGCTTGTTCAACAATAGATTTTTGTGTGTGTGTTCCAGTAATGTAAATGAATTGTTCTATTTTTCTTTGAATCACCTGAGAAATTTTGGTTTTTGTTTTACCTATGGCATACGAAGCCCTGTGATACCTTGCACTTTCACCTACGACATGTAATACCTAATCATTTTTGAGGCACTTTATTGCGTTATAATTGATATAAAACGCCATACATATTTAATACATATGTAACTTGATGAGCCAATAAATTTTTCAGCTTTAACTTTCTAATTCGTACACTGGTTAGGAATAATATATAAGATTATTAATACCAAGAACTATTACATATATAATATGAAAGATGTGAAATGATGTTTGTAAATTTCCAAGGAAAGATACTTGGTAAAATAGAGATGTGTTCAAATTATTACATGAGTTATTAACAATATGATACTTTTATTTTATATTATGTAATTATGAACTTTTATCTTTCAAATCGTATAATACTTATGCTAGTTTATTTTTATCGAGTTGGTACTGAATATATTACAGGTCATTTTGATGTTTAGGATACTAGAAGGAAATTGTAATGTACATAAGACCTAATATAGTATTAACTTAATAGTATTAAATAGTAATTTAAATTTCAAAATATGAAATTGATAGTATTAAACTTTTTATAAATATTTTGTTTTTATATTTTTTTATTTATTTGAGAGAGGGAAAGAGGCAGAGTGAGAGAGAGAGAGAGAGGATAGGCACACCAGGCCTTCCAGCCACTGCAAATGAACTCCAGATGCATGTGTCCCCTTGTGCATCTGGCTTATGTGGGTCCTGGGGAATCGAACCCAGTCCTTTAGCTTTGCAGGCAAGCACCTTAACTGCTAAGCCATCTCTCCAGGCCATCTTAAACATTTTTGTGTCTTCAGACGTCTAAATGTGAGGGACAGCATGTCACATTGTGGTTGAGGCTTCCCTGGGTGACTGAGGTTCTAGATCAATCCTCATCACTACAAGAACATTTAATAGGATCTCCGTGTTGTGTCAACCAGTGTCAGTCCTTCACCCACAGCAATCGCGAAACCCTTTAGATTTTCCTTTCAGAAATAAACCGAAAGAAACATCCACCTGTCCAACATCAGTACCTTCTGCATGGGTGAGGTGCTGGGGCTGGGGCTGCGGGGCTGGGGCTGTAGACAGGGCCCAGGAAGGTGCCAGTTTCCCTAGGGCCCAGTGCAATGCACATTGAAAGACCTGTGACTCAGGCCACTGTTGGGTTAAAGTGAAGGAGAATTTCCTTTCTGTCATTTAATGTCCAAGTAAGTGGAGGAAGCCAGAGTAATGGCGGTCTGGACATTGAGCTTGCACTCGTTAATTAGTCTTTACAGAATATTGACTTTATCTCTAACAATCGCTGCACCTTCGAGGAGATAAAGAGGTAGTAAAGTAGTTAAACTTTTCTTTTATTTGACTGTCACAAAATATCAGTGCCCTAAAGTGAGCAAACATGTTGGAGTCTCCCCCGCAATTATTGACATGACTCCAATCCGAGCGGAAGGTAATGCGTGTAACCCTGAGCACTCCGACATTCACGGCCCTGGTGCTCCTACAAAGGCTCATGGCAACGGGGTGATCATTGCAGCCCCGCAGCAACCCCGATTCTTGACCACAGAGGGGGGAGCACAAACCCCAGGTATCCACTTTAAAGATCAAGTTCACTTTTAAACAGATATTTCTGTCTTTTTTTAAATGAAGACAATTTTATTTCTTCTAATCAGCCTTGTATACTAAAACACATAATGTGGCATTATAGTAAACAATTCTTAGTTTTGGCAACAGACACATCTTCGTGTTCTTAACTAGCACAGAGACAAAGTGGGTAATGACCCCTGAGGGGAAGTGAATGAGGAAAATGGTCTGTTACATGTTTGTTTATGGTTCTGCTTCTAAAAGTGCAGAGGATCATACTGCATCTTGTCCTTGTTTTTACAGACCCACATGAAGGAAAAACACATTTATTAAATGTTTTTGAATTTTAGAACTTAGCTATTGCACTAGGCTCATAAAATTATTCTTTTAATTTCACTTCTAGTCCCTTGCCTAAGAAATACACTTAATGAATTTGCCGCTTGTCCATAAACTAGACAGGGCGAGCATTATAATTTCTCTGAAATCAAATGTGAGGCTGGGGAGATGGCTCAACTGTTCAAGGTACTTGCTTACAAGTCTCCTGGCCCAGGTTCAACTCCCCAGCACCTGCATGAAGCCAGATGTGAAGGGGCATATACAGCTTTGACCCCAATATGCCTATGGAAACGGGAGGTAGAACGGGGAGAATATGGAGGAAGCTAGGCTGTCACATGCAACGGCACAATGGGAGAGAGACCTTGACTCAAGTAGAAGGGGGAAGGAGAGGACATACACCTGAGGTTGTCCTCAGACCTCCATGTGCACACCATGGTGTGTGGGAGTGCACAGACACACACATATACACACAAGCATGCTTGGGATGACTCAGAAGGCACCATGGTGCTGAGAAGAAGGGACAGAGGAGTGCTCAGCACTGAAACGTCTCAAACCCACCTTCCAAGGCTCAGAGTCTTTTGCGGAAGAGGGGGCGGAAAGAATGTAAGAGCCAAAGGAAGGGTAGGACTCCTTATAACATGCTCCTCCAGACACAAAATGGCCTGAATATCCAGGACCTCACAGTGCCTGACACTACATACACAAGACCATCATAATAGGAAGAGGAAAAGATCATGACATCAAACTGAAAAGAGGGACTGAGTGAGAGGGGGAGGGGACATGATGGAGAGTGGAGCTTCAAAGGGGAAAGTGGGGGGGGGAGGAGGGAAGTACCATGGGATATTGTCTACAATTATGGAAGTTCTCAATTTAAAAAAATTAAAATTAAAAAAAAACAAAAAAATAAAATTCCATTGAAAGTATATTATTTCTATAACATCTTAGTAAAGTGATATTACATTGATTATGCAAGCAACAATTTGTTAGATTGAGACTTATTGGAAAACCTTATTGATATATTCCAACCTAGATGTTTTGATTTACCTTATTTATTTATTTATTTTATTTATTTATTTATTTATTTATTTATTTAAAAGAGAGAGATGGGGGCTGGAGAGATGGCTTGGTGGTTAAGGCACCTGCCTCCTAAGCCTAAGAACCTGGTTCCAATCTCCAGGTCCCATGTTTAGCCAGATGCAAAGTGACGCAAGGGTGCAATGCCGCACTTGCCTACAAGGGGGCTCACGCATCTGGATTTCGTTCACAGCAGCTGAGAGACTGCTGGCGCGCCCATCTCTATCTGTTTCCCTCTCCCTCTCTCTCTGTCTGTCTGTCTCTCCAAAAATAAATAAAAAGTAAAAAAAAATTTTTTTAAAGATTTCAAAAAAAAGAGAGAGAGAGATGGGAAGAGGAAGGGAGAGAGAATGGGCGTGCCAGGGCCTCCAACCACTGCAAACGAACTCCAGACGCATGCGCCCCCTTGTGCATCTGGCTTACATGGGTCCTGGGGAATCGAGCCTCCAACCGGGGTCCTTAGGCTTCGCAGGCAAATGCCTTAACCGCAAAGCCATTTCCCGAGCCCTTGGTTCCCCTTTTGAGTGGGTTAGGTTATTTCCCCCTAGTCAAATTAGTGCCTTTGTGTTTTGTATTTCATTTCTCTTAGTACTTGCCCTCCTCCTCACCCTCGCCTGCTCTCTTGTCTTGGTTTTATTCTGCAGCTTTTTGACCTGGTGTACAGAGAGGAGACGCTGCTCAACGTCATTAAGAGCGTCACACGGAACGGCCGCTCCATCATCCTCACGGCCGTGCTGGCGCTCATCCTGGTGTACCTGTTCTCGATCATCGGCTTCCTGTTCCTGAAGGATGATTTCACCATGGAAGTGGACAGGCTGAGAAACAGAACGCCCGTGACAGGTACCTGGGACCACTGCCAGCCTTGCCCCACTCACAGGTGTGGCATACGCACAGCCTCTCGGAAGGTCTCAGGCCAGGCTAATGGGTCAGATTTTCCCTCACTCACCACTATGTGGTCTGAGTGTGAAACGACCCTCAGGGTCACGTGTTTGAACACCGACTCCCACTGGTGGTGCTGCTTGGGGGTTGAGAAGCCTTGAGGAGTCTCAGCAGAGCCTTGCTGGAGGAAGTGGGTCACTGGGGGCAGGCTGTGAGATTTTATGCCCTGACCCACTTTCTTATTTAAAATATTTTCATTTGTATATTCATTAGAGAAAGAGAGAGAAAGAAGCTGACAGAGTGAGTGAGTGTGGGTGTGCCAGGGCTTCCTGCTGCTGCAAACAAACTTCAGATGTGGGCACCTCTTTGTGCATCTGGCTTTATGTGGTTAGTGGGGAATTGAACCCAGGCATTAGGCTTTGCAAGCAAGCGCCTTGAACTGCTGAGCCATCTCTCCAGCCCCGATCCCCTTTCTGACCGCTCTCTGCTTCCTGACTTGCGATGCAGTGGGCCTGGCTTCCATGCCTTCGTTGCCACGGTGGGAGTTAAAATAATCCCTTCTTCTCCTGTGTTGCTTCTTGTTGGACATTTGACCACAGCAATGATACAAGTAACTAATGCAGCTTTCACACATCGTAAATGTGACAGACTCACCAGTGCAGATAAGGAAACTCACAAGAGATGTCATCAACCCCAGTCTGTTTAGAATAGTTCAGTGACGCTGACCCTGTTCCAGAAGACAGTCGACAACTTCAGCTGAGAAGGACAATTCTGCGCCCTGCCTTTCTCTCCTGTCTCCCCAAAGAACAGTGTGGACCATGCTAGCAAACCTTATCCGACCATCACACCACATACGGGTGATGTCAGGATAAAGTCATTAGAGTTGAATCATTTTAGATGAGAAATGCTTCCATTGGGAAACCAACAGAGAGTGATAAATATATGATGAAAGACACAGTGGAAATACCGTGATTAAAGGATCCAATTGATCATTACGTCAGGACCATAATCCCTGTGTGATTTTGCTTGATGTCACCTGACGAGTCCTGAGTCACCCGTGTCTACTCACTGAGATTCCTGTTATAAAAGCTTGTGCTCCATGTGATTTGGGATGGATTATTTATTGTGCTTCCTCTTGCCTTGGTTCCCGCCTTTCATAGCTTTTGTTGTCCTGGTTAAATTCCTTTACTACACTTCTCCCCCCTCTCCTGCTTTGCTAGATAGAAACTTAGTTCTTCACTTTGCTGACACTTTTTTGGGGTGATTTCACTGACTATGAGTTAGAGAGAATGGAAATCACAAAAACATGACATGAACACATACATAGATACACACAAACACATACAGAGACACACACACATACACACAGAGACACACACACACACACACACACACACACACACACTTTCTATCCTTCAACTAAACAAACTTAAAACTAAGGTTTAAATAAAATGGCTGGAGGGATGACTTAGCAGTTAAGGTTTTTGCCTGCAAAGCCAAAGAACCCAGGTTCGATTCCCCAGGACCCACTTTACCCAGATGCACAAGGGGGTGCACGCATCTGGAGTTTGTTTGCAGTGGCTGGAGGCCCTGGCGCGCCCATTCTTTCTCCCTCTTTGTATATCAAATAAATAAATAAATAAAAATAAAATATACATTTAAGAAAAAACCTAAGGTTTAATTTGTGGCAACATATATGATAGTTTTCTTAGCTTTAACAAATATTTCTTAATTGTTAAACTGATACTAGAGAGCACTGTATTTAAGATCTTGTAATAACTAAGTGGCATTTTAAACCCATCAGTGAGTCTAAGGGGCACAGAAAAAAAAAACATCAAATACATAGATGAAAAGTTGTGAATCTGAAGACATTCCTGAGCCCCACGCCTACAGACTTGTCCTTATTCACAGGGATTTAGAAGCATCTCCCTTATTGTCTGTTTTCCCTTACCTAATACTCTCAGTGAACTTTCTAGGTGTGCTAGGCAAGTTCATTCATGGCTCTGCTCAAATACCCCAGGCAATCACATTAATAGAAAGAAATGGCTTGTTTTGGCTCATAGTTTCCAGTGAATGGTCACTTGGTCCATCGCTTTGGGCCTGTGACAAAACAGAATGTCATGGGTGTGCAAACCTCACCTCGTGGTAACTGGGGGCAGAGGGGTAGCAAGGGCAGAGGTCCCAATACCTGCCCCCAGGTCACACCCGAATGATCTAACCCTGTTCCTCCAGACTCAGTCCTAGAGATCTGGTGGCTTCAGGGGCTGGTGGCCAAGCCTGCAGTTCATGGCTTTGGGGGGACGTTGGACATCCTGTCCACCATAACTACAGGTCTGATGTACCTGCCGGGAAAGCTCCAATGTTACTGAACTCTTGGTGCAGCATAAATGGTCTGCTCTCAACAATCTTTACATTTTTTAAAAATATATTTTTTTATTTTGCCAGGTGTGGTGGCGCACGCCTTTAATCCCAGCACTTGGGAGGCAGAGGTAGGAGGATCACTGTGAGTTCGAGGCCACCCTGAGACTACATAGTGAATTCCAGGTCAGCCTGGGCTAGCGTGAAACCCTACAAAAACCAAAACAAACAAACAAAAAAAAATAGTTTTAGCCGAGTGAGGTGGTGCAGCACTCAGGAGGCAGAGGTAGGAGGATCACTGAGTTTGAGGCCATCCTGAGAATCCATAGTGAATTCCAGGTCAGCCTGGGCTAAAGCAAGACCTTACCTGGAAAAACAAACAAACAAACAACAACTATATATATGCAAGCAGAGAGAGATAGAAGAGAGAGAAAGAGAGAGAATGGGCACACCAGGGCCTCCAGCCACTGCAAACACACTCCAGATGCGTGTGCCACTTTGTACATCTGCTTGTACGTGGGTATTGGGGAATCAAACCTGGGTCCTTAGGCTTCGCAGGCAGGCACCTTAACCACTAAGCCATCTCCCTAGCCCACTCTTCACATTTTAAGCACTTGCTAGATTGACTCTGGTCACACTGAGTTGCTCAGCAGACATTGCATGTGAAATGGACACACTGAAAGTTCTGGAATCAACATATGGATAGTGGTTATTGTTCAATGAATCCTGTGGTAAGTGTTTTTTTGTTATTTAAACAGGAGGTTTGTGCTATGTTATGAATATGGTTTCTTCATATATGAAAAATATTTTTAACAAAACAGACAACACCAAAGCTAAAATTTCAGGTTCTTTACTGACAATGTTTGTGTACATTTATGTAGACATTTTTCTAAATACTATGAAAATGTAACATATGAGAACAGCTACTGACATTAAGTCTTAATTCTTCAAAGGCTGAACATCTTTGTTTCATATTAAGAATATATATAAAGCCCTATATTCATATTTTGAATACTTATTTATTTGCAAGCAGAGAGAGACAGAGAAGAGACAGAGAGAATAGGCATGCCAGCTGCTGCAAACAAACTTCAGATGCATGTGCCACTTTGTGCATCTGGCTTAATGTGGGTACTGGGAAATTGAACCCAGGTTGTCAGGCTTTGCAGGCAAGTGCCTTAACCACTGAGCAATCTCTCCACCCCTGTCTTCATAGTTTAAATTTCATTTCTAGCTAGCACTGACTGAATAGTGTGTGTTTTAAGTGTGTTTCCTGTTGCTATAGCAGATTACTTGAGTCTGGGTGGTTTGTAAAGTACAGAGGTTCACTAGCTCATGGTTCTAGAGGTGGAGAAAGCTAAGAATGGAGCATTGGCATCTGGTGAGGGTCTTGCTGTGGTATCCGCACGTAACACATGATGACAGCACAGGGCACACGGTTGCAAGACAGCCATGCTGGTTTTTATAAGAGACCCACTCGTGAGATAACCTGTTAATCCATGAATGGATTGGTTCACCCGCAAGGAGAGAACCCTCGTGATGGAATCCTGTCTTGCGGGTCCCATCTCTTACTATTTCACAACGAGGCTTCCATTCCAGTCTGAGTTGGACGGGATTTTTTGAACTTCAGTGCGAGCTCAGTTGATGCCTGGCATAAAGTTCAAGTGCCGAGTGCTGTTCACTTAGAGCTGACTGTGTGCTGAGTGGTCACTCGGCTAGCGATTGAACCCTGGAATGCAGAGGTGTGCTATACTTCAGAGTGTGAAGTGAAGATCTGAAAGCAACAGATTGGGAGCAAGGAGAGGTGGAGAGTGAGGCCGGGACAGCTGAGCCTGGCCTGTGCAGAGAGAGGGAGGAAGGCAGTTAGCAGATGGCATTGGGGACTGAGGAGGTTTCGGGTCCTACCTCTGTGCCCAAGGCTGCAGCTTCATACACAAGACATGTCACACAGCAGTGCCGGAGGAATCTTGTCTTAAGAAGACAGGAGGGAAGGCTTTGTTGACACTGGAGGTAACAGTGTCTCCCACACTCGTCCTTCGAGCCAGGGTCTTCTCTTGTCTCATTTCCATTCACCCAGAGCACCTCAGACGCTGCATATGTGGCAGCCATTCCAACCGAGCCTCTGATTCACTGGGTCTGCCCCAGTGCGGGGTGCTTTGTGGAGCATGAGTGGCCTGGTAGCTTGTGTGACTCGGCTTTTCCTGACCCCCACTGTCTCGGTGTCTTTGCTCAGGCAAATTGTACCTGGAATTGCCCCTTGACTCCCTTCTTCTCTTCACATGCATAACTTCCCTTGAAAGGGAGCTATCAGGAGTCAGCTGTTTTCTCGCTCTTAGAATTTATACCCGTCTCTCTTCTATTATTATTGTGGCATACGTTATTTATTTATTTATATTCTTTTGCATGTGTGTGCTGTACATCTTGTGCGTGTGCATGTGTGTGTGTGTGTGTGTGTGTGTGCGTGCACGTGCTTGTGGACACGTGGAGGCCACAGGTTGGGGCAATGTCCTCTTCAATTGCTCTCTACGTTTGTTTGTTTCTTTGTTGTTTGTTTGTTTGAGGCAGAGTCTTGCACTGAAGGTAAAGCCCACTGATTTGGCTAGAAGCCCTAAGGATCCTCCTATCTCAACCTGTCCAGCACCAGGATTGTAGGCATATGCCACCACATTAGGCTCTTATATGGGTGCCCCATGCACTATACTTTTTTTTTTAATTTGAGAGAGAGAGAGAGAGAATGGGTGTGCCAGCAGCCTCTCAGCAACTGTGAACGAATTCCAGACGTGTGTGCCCCCTTGTGGAAAAGCGTGGAATTGCACCCTTGTGTCCCTGTGTCTGGCTAAACATGGGACCTGGAGAATCAAATGGGCGTTCTTAGGCTTTGCAGGCAGGCGCCTTAACCGCTAAGCCGTCTCCTCAGCCCCACTCTACTGTTTTAACCTGTCTTTCACTTTCTCCATTCGGCTCCAGCTGTCTTTACCTCTCTCTGTCTGTCCCCTGAATGCCAATTCCCCACATGCTGAGTCCCCAGAGACTAGCACAGTGTATCAACAGGTCTTTATTAAGAGGGTGGCCACCAGAGTCCGTTTCACTCCATTTCTCTCCTTCTTTGCCACCTGATGGGCTCCCCTGTCCCACATTAGTGCCAGTGATGACTTACTCACCTTTGGGGGCAGAAGGAGGTAGAAGGAGACCCGTCATCTCTGTTGCCAAAGCACCCCCCCAGCTCTGTAGCTCCAGTAGTGCCACCCTCTGCACCCCCTCCCTACATCTCCTCCTGCCACCTCCCATTTGCCACTTCTACCAAAGAATTTCATTCAAGACAAACTTTGTTTCACCCTACTAGGAAGTCACTATTGTCCGTTCCACACTGGCCAGGGAAATAGGTGGTGAGCCAGCAGGTCGGCGGGTTCCTGGGGACTATAGACATAAAGGTTAACCCTGGACAGGCATCTGGCAGAAGATCCCTCCTGAATCAGGGTGTTTGATGCCCGGGGCTCTGGACCTATGCTTCGTGGTTAGAACTTCAACGCCTGCCATCCCCACCTAGCCATAGGGACTGCCGGCTACCTTGGGGAACTGCATTCTTGGCATCCCAGGTCAGAGCCCTGAGCGCATCTGGCCAGAGAAACAGGCATACACATGGTAGTTCAGACCTATAGTATTATCACTCCTTCATTGTCCTTCATTGCAGCCGCTTGAAAAGTACACAGGACTTTTAGCGGATTAGCCCACAGATCTATTCCCTATTTATGAATGTGCCTCAGTCCTGTGTTCTGAGCTCCAAAGTCACTAAAAGGCTTTCGGAACCGGCTTCGTGCATAAGAATATTAACTCAGATGCCTTGATACCATATTCTGCTTCATGTCTTCTCAGGCGACCATGGCGTTTCTACCATGACCTTGTCTTCCATGATGGGGACCTGCCACACAGAGACCTGCTCACCCACGATGCCTGCCTCAAACCCAGGTGTGTACCGAGAACTTCAGGCCACTGGGAACCTGAGCTCTCTGAAGTTTATTTGGAATGTGCTATCACATCTTTTTTTTTTGAGAGAGAGACAGAGAGAGAGACAGAGACAGAGAAGAAAAGGCAGAGACAGAGAAGAAGAGGCAGAGAGACAGAAAGAGAGAGAGAATGGGCACATTAGCAGCCTCTCAGCCACTGTGAACAAATTCCAGATGCGTGCGCCCCTTGTGGGCAAGTGCAGCATTGCATCCTTGCATCACTTTACATCTGGCTAAATGTGGGATCTGGAGAATTGAACGGGCATTCCTTAGGCTTGGTAGGCAGGCGCCTTAACCGCTAAGCCATCTCTCCAGCCTACCCCCTTTTTTTTGAGAGAGAGAGAGAGAATGGGTGTGCCAGGGCCTCCAGCCACTGCAAACAAACTCAAGACACATGAGCCACCTTGTGCATCTGGCTTATGTGGGCTCTGGGGAGTTGAACCTGGGTCCTTAGGCTTTTTAGGCAAGTGCCTTAACCACTAAGCCATCTCCAGCCCCTTGTGTTGGCTTTTGGGGGGGGGGGTTGCTAGGGATGAAGCCCAGTGAGCTACATCCCCACATGTTAGGGACCACGTATCTTCAAATCTTTCCAGAGTTGTCACGTGTACATAGAAGTAGACTCAGCAGGGGTACATGTGTCGACAGGGGGCAGAGCTGGGCTTGAGGACGAGACGAGAAGTCGTTAAGTGCAGGGTGAGGATGGGAATGCTCCTTGCCTGGACACAGTGACAGCACCTGTTTCCCAAGTTGTCTCTTTCCCTGAGACGTCGGCGGATGGCTTGTGGGGGAGGAGAGTAAGGATGGATGGCACCTTCCCTGATGATTCGTTTCTAACCTTAAGGAAGAATTAAAACCTTAAATTTGCCCGGTGTGGTGGCGCATGCCTTTCATCCCAGCATTCGGGAGGCAGAGGTAGGAGGATCACCGTGAGTTCGAGGCCACCCTGAGAATACATAGTGAATTCCAGGTCAGCCTGGGCTACACTGAGACCTTACCTCAAAAAAACAAAAAACAACAACAACAACAACAAAAAAAACAAAGTAAATTCATCCTATCCAGTGCCCCACATCTGCAGGCACTGTGAGAAGTTTCTAGCAAGGCTCTTCCCTCTCCTCCCTACTACTTCTGCTCCCCCAGATGCAGGCTGACAGTAAGAAGCCGCTCTCCTTGGCTCCTGTGACATCACCGGGGTCTGCACTTTCTAACCTCCTACTAGAAGCATCTTACAGTTCCAACACCTCCCATGTCTTCAGCCCTCAGCTACAGCAGTGGCTCTTGTGAGACTCCCAGGCAAGCTGTTAAGTGGTGCTATTGTAACGGGGTGCTCAGGGTCCAGGAAAGTACTTGAACCCCAAACCCTTGGTTCATTTCTAATTTTTTATTTTTAGCTTTTGGAGAGAGACACGGAGAGAGAGACAGACAGACAGAGAATGGGCGCTCCAGCAGCCTCTCAGCTGCTGTGAACAAGCTCCAGATGTGTGCGCCCCCTTGTGGGCAAGCGTGGCATTGTGCCCTTGTGTCACTTTTTGTGTCTGGCTAAACATGGGACCTGGAGAATCGAACTGGCATTCTTAGGCTTGGCAGGCACCGCTAAGCCATCTTTCCAGCTCTCGTTTCTAATTTTAATCAAAGAATTGAATAAAAAAGACTGAGAAGGATAATTATTAAGTTATTGTATTTATTGAGGGAAGTACAGAGCCAAGGAAAGACATCCACGTGGCTAGAGACCCCACGTGGAGGGCCTGGAAAACTGTGGAAATAAAAGAGAGAAAAGAACATTTAAGGAATTTCTATCATGTGGGAACTGGAGGGGATAAAGGAGCCCATGTGGAGAGTAAGGGCTGGGGGGCTGTCCCCTTCACTCAGCCTTGTGAGGACTGGGCCAAGTCAGCCCTGGCCCAGCTGAGGGCAAAACACAGCTGGAAGGTCCCAAGTGGTCAGAGAGCATGCCCTCCCCTTGCAAAGGTATTTATGACCTTATAGTGGTGGGCTGTCTTCCAGCACAGGTGAACCAGAGGGACAGCTGGTTGGTTAGGGCTAGGGGCTGTCTCAGGAAGAGGCTAGCCCTCACACCAACTTCTGGGGGCTGAACTTGACCAAGCACAATGTTTAAATCCTAGGAAAGACCTCCCCCCTAGGAGGGGTCCTGGTTGTTTGTGGAAAAACAGGTCTGGGGAACTAGGCAAGAGATAAGAAGTCAGATCATCTTTGATTTCTAGCAAGTGCAGACTTTCCTGCCTTTTGTGCTTTTGGGGGTGCAGTCACCCTCACTGAACTCCCCCTCACTGTCTCATTCTGGGTGAGCTGGGAGTCACACCACACTCTGCCCCTCTCATGGCCAACTCTTGGCTCAAATGGCATTCTTTGATGGCTCAGCTGCTGAACCTTAAATAACACATCCCATCCTCATATAATTGGGAGTTTGGGATCTCACATTGGAAGCCATGCATTTACTCATTTCTACATCTTCCTGCCAGCCGATAGTACTAGGATGTCACAGATCATCCAGTGAGTAGGCTGGGGCTACTCAAGGCTATGATTTCTAGGTTTCTGCAACTTCCGTCCCAGGAGACGCTACGTTCCTTTTGGGGTCCTGATGCTGTCTGGCAAGACATCATTTGTGCATCTTCAAGTTTGATGAGCTCTGGTTCAGGGGCTAGAGACAACAGACTTGTCACCTTTCTTTTATTATTTGAGAGAGACACAGAGAGAGAGAGAGAGAGAGAGAGGAAGAGGAAAAGGTAGAGAGAGAGAGAGAGAGAATGGGTGCGCCAGCGGCCTCTCAGCCACTGTGAATGAACTCCATATGCGTACGCCCCCTTGTGGACAAGCGCAGCATTGCACCCTTGCGTTACTTTATGTCTGGTTAAATGTGGGACCTGGAGATCGAACAGGCATTCTTAGGCTTGGCCGTCAGGCGCCTTAACTGCTAAGCCACCTCTCCAGCCCTTGTCACCTTGTTAAAATATAGCTCTGAACTAAGAGTGGTAATAACATTAATATGGTTGGACATGTGTGTGTTTGTGTGTGTGCATGTGTGCATAGGTGCATGCGCATGTGTGCCACACTTGTGGAGACAACTTTGGGTGTCATTCCTCAGGTGTCATCCACCTTTGTTGACACAGGGTCGCTCGTTGTTCTGGCATTTGTCACATAGGCAAGACGAGCTGGGAAGCAAGCTCCAGGGACCCCTCTGCCTTTGACTCCCCAGTTTTGGGATTGCAGGCAAGCACCACCATACCCAGCATCTTACATGGGAACTGGGGATGGAAGTCCAGTCCACATGATTGTGAAGCAAGCACTTCACTGACTAAACATCCACTCCCGTTCTTAAACATTTTGAAAGAAAAAAAATTGATACAAATAACCTGTGGCCCATACACCCTAATAAATTTGTCATATGGATCCTTACAGAAAAAGATTATAGCCTCTGTTCCAGAGATTTCCATGAAAGATACTGGAAATATTGCCTGGGACAATAACGGGAGTCCTGAGGACTGGAATCGTGCTCTCACATGGACACCATCATGTGTGTGCAACTCTTCAGCGACACAGAAATGTGTCACAAGCCAACTATCATTCAACCCATGTTTCTCCCTCATAAAAAAAAAAGTGAAATTCCTTACCAAAGCCCCCTTACCATAGCCTTGGTAAACACGGTGTCTCTATTCCCAGTTTGAGGTCAGTCCGTTCTCAATCTCTCTTTCTTCCCATAGTGTCCCTCTGAGGATACACTTTAGTATTTGTTTTTGCATTGTGAATTAAGAAGAGTATTTTAGGGCTGGAGAGATGGCTTAGTGGTTAAGGCGCCTGCCTCCTAAGCCTAAGAACACTGGTTCCAATCTCCAGGTCCCACGTTTAGCCAGATGCAAAGTGATGCAAGGGCGCAATGCCACACTTGACCACAAGGGGGCACATGCATCTGGATTTCATTTGCAGTGGCTGAGAGGCTGCTGGCGCACCCATCTCTATCTGTCTTCCTGTCCCTCTCTCTCTGTCTCTCTCTCCAAAAAAAAAAAAAAAGAATGCTGCAGGAAAGGGAATTTGTTTTATCTGTCTAGCCTTCTTGTTCTGAGTCACAAGGACCTAAATAATCTGTTGATTATGTAAATACTTCAAAATACTATTTAAAAAAAAAGAAGAGTATTTTATTAATAGTCTAGTCAAGATGGAAAATGTCACCTCATATTGTTCAAGTGCTGAGGCTGTTACCTGTTAAAACCAAATCCAGTGGCATTCATGGAGCCAGGGCATGTACTTGTGTCTTTCCGATGAATTCCACTGCAAGTCCCCAACTCTTACCGTTTGCCTGCACCACGTTCTCTCGGTCCTCCCACCTTGATGACTGCCGCTGTTGTTGACATGAGCCCGGCCCCTTCTGTGGACGTTGTTTTGCATCTGAGGCCCTTTTCCACACTCGCTTTCTGCCCGCGCTCTGAGACTCGAACCAACCTTCCCTGTCGAGTCTGTTTCCTCTGGTGAATATCTCACAGCACCAAGTCTGCCTGTGAAGCCATTGTCCCTGATGCTCTTTTCAACCACCCTCTTCCTCTGTACTCGTCCTGTGGTTTCTTGGTGACCTGACCGCTCATCCTTGACCTTTTCTCACTGCTCACTGACTTTGACTGTCTGGCGCTTCAAACATTTATTGTTACCCCTTCCATCTTTACATTATTTTCTTCTTTAATTTGCATCATAACGGTCTCCTAACTCTCTTGTCATCAAAAAATTTTAAAATATTTTATTAAAAGAATATTTCATTTATTTATTTGAGAGAGAGAGAAGGGGAGGGTAGAGAGACAGAATGGCCACACCAGGGCTTCTAGCCTCTGCAAATGAACTCAAGACACGTGTGCCACCTTGTGCATCTGGCTTTATGTAGGTACTGGGGAACTAAACCTGGGTTCTTTGACTTTGCCAGCAAGTGCCTTAATTGCTAAGCCATTTCTCCAGCCCAAATATATATATATAGTTTTTTTTTTTCCAAGGTAGGGTCTCACTTTAGCTCAAGATGACCTGGAATTCACTCTGTAGTCTCAGGGTGGCCTCCAACTCACAGTGATCCTCCTACCTCTGCTTCCCAAGTGCTGGGATTAAAGGCGTGCACTACCACGCCCAGCCCCAAATACATATGTAGTCTTTTGAGGTAGGGTCTCGCTCTAGCCCATGCTGACCTGGAATTCACTATGAAGTCTCAGACTGGACTCAAACTCACAGCAGTCCTCCATCTCTGATGGGTTTAAAGTCGTGCACCACATGCCCCCAATGTCCAACAGACAGAGAGACAGAGAGAATGAGAATTGGCACACCAGGGCCTCCAACCACTGCAAACAAACTCCAGACACATGTGCCACCTTGTGTATCTGGCTTACATGGGGTACTGAGGAATTGAACCTGGGTCCTCAGACTTCACAGGCAAGCATCTTGCCCACTAAGCCATCTCTCCAGCCCCCTAGTGTACATTTAAAAAAAAATATTTATGTATTTAAGAGATAGACTGAGTTTGGGCATCACAGGGCCTCATGCCACTGTAAACAAATTCCACACACATGCACCACTTTGTACATCTGGCTTTATGTGGGTGCTGGGGATTTAAGACTTTGCAAGTCTTTTGCGTCATCTTTACAGCCCCTCTTTTCTTTTTGTTAGGTTAGTCTTTTTTTTTTTATTTTCTAATGGGTCCATCAGGGTCCCCAACCACTGCAAACTTAACTACAGATGCATGTGCCACCGTGTGCATCTCACTTATGTGGGTGCTGGGGAATTGAACCTGGGTCTGTAAGCTTTACAGGCATGCGCCTTAATTTCTAAGCCATGTCTCCAGCCCCTCTTTTCTTTATAAAGTAGTCTGCTCAGGTATTTCATTTGAATGATGAAAAACAGGCATGTTCTTTGAGTGCAGGTCTCACAGTGTAGCCCAGGCTGTCCTCAAGCTCACCATGTAAATTGGATTGTGTGTAGCCCAGGCTGTCCTCAAGATCGCCATGTAAATTGGATTGGCCTTGAACTCCTGGCAGCCCTGCTTTAGTCTCCCCACCGCTGGGCTTTGAGGCTCGCTGCTATTATCCTGGCAAAGCCTCATTGCTGCAGTCGCTGACCTGTCCCTGTGCCCAGGTGGCTTCCTGCCCTCCTGTTATGTCTCCTCTGCTCACTGCTCACCGGCTCGTCCCCTTAGGTGACTCCTCCGAGGTTTCCCTCACAGACCCCTAACTCGGCTTTCCCATGATGCTCCACGGCCTACCCAGTCGGATGCAAACTCATTACATGTCCTCTGGGGCTCTGGGTCGTCGCCCATCCTGTCACAAGTCCTTACTGGTGTATTCATTCCTCACCATGGAATCCCTCACTTGCCCACTGCCAGGTGGGACATCCTGCCAGGCGGTGACACGCCTCTCCCCAAACCTGTCTATTCAGGGCGAACTCAGATCTGCTGTGTTTATCCAGACACCTCTCTGATTGTCGTGGCTTACCACGACAGGTTCTCCATCTTCTCATCTCTTGCTGTGGGCGTTTTATCACATGCTACTTTATCCTAGCCATGGCAATCCATGTGGCCTCCTGGTGGAAGTTTTCTTGTGGCTTCTCAGGGCTGACATCTCAGCATGACATTTTCACCTTCTCAGTGGATGGATGAACCCTCTCCACCATCCTGTTCAGTGGGATAATCTCCTCATGCTGCCCCGTCTCCACAGTCCTGTCCTGTAGGCCTGTCTGCTCCTATCTACCACATCTCCACGGTCCTGTCCTGTAGACTTAACTCATGTGTACCACATCTCCATGGTCCTTTCCTGTAGACCTAACTCATGTGTACCACATTCTCCATGGTCCTGTAACTCATGTGTACCACATTCTCCATGGTCCTGTAACTCACGTGTACCACATCTCCATAATCCTGTCCTGTAGACTTAACTCATGTGTACCACATCTCCATGGTCCCATGTAGACCTCCCTCATGTGTGCCCACATTCTCCATGGTCCTGGGACACCACATTCTCCATGGTCCTGGCCATGTGTACCACATCTCCATGATCCTCCCCTGTAGACTTAACCTGTACCACATCTCAGGTCCTTTCCTGTAGACTTAACTCAGATTCTCATGGTCCTGTATTTATCCAGATTCTCCATGGTCCTGTAACTCATTGTCGTGGCTTACCATGATCCTGTCCTGTAGGTTAACTCATCTTCATCATCTCCTTGCTGTAGACTTTTTACATTCTCCATGGTCCTGTAACTCATGTGTACCACATTCTCCATGGTCCTGTAACTCATGTGTACCACATCTCCATGATCCTGTCCTGTAGACTTAACTCATGTGTACCACATCTCCACGGTCCTTTCCTGTAGACTTAACTCAGGGTGACATCTCCATGGTCCTGTAACATTTTCACATTCTCCATGGTCCTGTAATGGATGTACCCATCTCCATGATCCTGTCCTATAGACTTAATCTACCACATCTGCTGTCCTGTCCTATAGACTTAACTCTGTACCACAGGCCATGTCCTATAACTCATGTGTACCACATCTCCACGGTCCTGTCCTATAGACTTAACTCATTTGTACCACATTCTCCATGGTCCTGTAACTCATGTGTACCACATTCTCCATGGTCCTGTCCTGTAGACTTAACTCATGTGTACCACATTCTCCATGGTCCTGTCCTGTAGGCTAATCTCATGCCTGCCACTCCTTTGCACATGTCAAAGACCAGGTGTTCCACTCCTCTCTGGCTCCATGTGCTTCCTGGCCTATTCTTTTTCTGATCCCATTTTATCTGGAGGGATGTTTTAGTGATGAATGTGCTGGCCAGGCAGGCCAGCTCAGCTCCCCCACCGCCTTCAGGATGCCTACGTCACTTGCCTCATTCATCTGCTGACCCACCTTTCATGGGCACCAGAAGGCTCCTGTGGGCTTCAACACCCACATTGTTAATGCCTGGCTTCCTAGGACCGACACCTCCCGAGTGCTGGTTGTCCTGGGACACACATCTGTCCACCTTCCTAGTCCTGCTCATTCCTCTGCAGGACTTTTGCCTCCTGGGCACCTTGGCTGTTTGCATTGATTTGCCACAGTCTCCGCACGCTGACCCTGTCCTGTGCAGGCTGTCACTCTCCACCTACCAAAGAAAGAAATATCTCGGGACATTACATGTGTGGTTTTACATATATGTCAGCCATGTGTGGTCACAAGTGAATAGACATCGTGTGACGTGACCCCCCTGTATCCCCAAATTGTGTCATGGCACAATTCGGGTCAGATCTGTGAATGTGGATAATAGTGTGTTTTCAAAATGGAGGTTTGCCTCACTGCTTAATTCTTGTGTTTCTGCAGCTGGTGAAGAGAGTGAAGACGGCATTGAAAGGACATGCGACACCCTGCTTATGTGCATTGTCACTGTGCTGAACCAGGGCCTCAGGAACGGAGGCGGTGTGGGCGACGTGCTGAGAAGGCCGTCGAAAGATGTAAGCTGCGGGACAGTTGTTGCTGCAGAAGCATGTGGTTGATGTTTGTAACCTTCCTCCCGCCATCCCTTCCCTCTACCTCCCTTCCTTCCTCTCTCCCTGCCTCCTCCTTCCTTCCTCCCTCTTTTCCTTTCCTATCTTCCCTCTATCCCTTCTTCCTTCCCCCTTCTATTTTCCTCCTCCCTCCCTTTCTTTTTTCCTCCCTCTCTTCCTTGTTTCTTCACTTTGAGGATTGAACATAGGACTTCTCGCTTGCCAGCAAGTGCTTTACCACTCAGCTACATCCATAGCCCTCTTTTTATTTTGGCACCAAATTGCCTAGGCTAGTCTTGAACTAAGTTTGTCACCCAGGCAAGCCTTATCCTCATCTTCCTGCCTCAGCCTCTCAAGTAGCTGGGTTTACAGGCCTGGTTTAATTTTGCAGCCTTTCTCTTTTTTTACATTATTTTTATTTACTTTTGAGAAAGAGAGAGAGAATAGATATAGAGAGACAATGGGCATGCCAGGCCTCTGGCCACTGCAAACAAACTCCAAACACATGCATCATCATGTGTATCTGGCTTACATGGGTTCTGGGGAGTCGAATCTGGGTCTTTAAGCTTTGTGGGCAAGGGCCTTAACTGCTAAGCCATCTCTCCAGGCCCCGTAATTTCGTAACACTTCTTAATGGCATGTATGATGCACTTTTGCTTGTCAGGGTAGTGCATTCTGTCATCTATTTTAAAACTATGACAATTGGTCATGGACTGAATAAATTGTATGATAGGATGAATAGAAGTAGCAGATGTATGAGTGTCGGTCAGGTGTGAGCTGGACATTGTGTCACAGCCACAGCAGATGGGCTGGGAGGACAGCCCAGTGGGTGAAGCACTTGCAGTGCCTGAGTGAGGACTCGAGTTTGGATCCCCAGAACTCACGTAAAAGCTGGATGTAGTCGTGCCAGTATCTAATCCCACCACCCTTATGGTGAGAGGGGAGGGGGAGGCAAGGATGCCAGGGGCTTGCGCGCCAACTGGCCTGGTGGACACCACAGTGAACAGGAGACTCTGCCTGAAACCAGGTGGGAGGTGAAGGCTGACACCTGAGGTTGTCCTCTGACCCCCACACAGGCAGTGTGCCACATGCACACCTGCTCACACACAGTCATACATACACACCCAAAACAAGACAAAACAGAAATCATGCCAGCAAACTATAGGAGTTGATTGATACGTCAGCCCCCATCTATCAGGTTTCCGAGGTCTGAGGATTTACTTGGCATCTGCATAGGAATGGCCTCTGTGACTTACCCTTGGTGAACAGAAAATTTGAGCAAATGTCAAACACTAAAATGGCAAGGCAGAAAAAAGATGTCAATAGCCATAATATCTAAGATGTCAAGTTGAACAAAAGTCTTAATTCTGCAAGTGCTAGTTGTCGAATGCGGTTAAGTGATTTAATACGTCAAGCTCAACTCCTCATCAGCTAAATAACCAGGTCACGTGATCTCTAACGTGGATTATAATATTGCTCATCCATAGAAAAGGGTAAACTTGACCTTGTAATGCCCAGGAGAGGTCATAGTCCAGGGGTTGCGGTACCGTCCGTCAGGCCATCCGTCAGGAATCCGTATTTAACTACTCCTGAGCGTGTCTGGGACGGGGCCCACCGCGCACAATGCACTTCGATAGAATGCCGTGGTGAACTGGCTCACGAAGCACGGCAGATCCCTCTGTTAGGGAAAAATGTAAAGCCTTAGAGAAATGGAGAAGATTCTGGAAATGGGCGAGGAGTGTTTCCTAGTAACGATGAAAAGGAAGTAATGTTGACATGAGTTTATTTTGCTAACGGGACACAATTTGCTTTCGTTTAGCAGACACGTACTGAAAACTTACACGAGGCAATGTGCTACATTGCTGTGGCTGGAAAGCATGTGTATGTTATATGTATATTTTTAAATTTTTATTTCAGGAGCCCTTGTTTGCTGCCCGAGTGGTCTATGACCTGCTTTTCTTTTTCATTGTGATCATCATCGTTCTTAATTTGATTTTTGGCGTCATCATCGACACTTTTGCTGATCTCAGAAGTGAGAAGCAGAAGAAAGAGGAGATTCTCAAGACAACCTGTTTTATCTGTGGTAAGTGTCCTCCAGGGACTCAGACACTAGATGAGTGAACTCCACCGCGGGAAGGAGAAGAGGGAATGCTTTTTGTTTGTCATGCTTTGGGGAAAAAAACTCAAAATGCAAATTGGTGGAAATTCAGGTTATATAACTGAGCGCTAGACTGGAATTCTCTGCTTCCAGAAACAGATAAAAGAATCACGCCCCGAAACAAATCCTGTCATGACTTCTGCAGCTTACACCGTCCTGTGACTGTAGAGGATGACACAAAATGCCAGAAGGGTTCACCAACCGGATGCGGCCTTTGTCACCTCTGTCACATACTGAGCACACGACGGACACAATGAGCTTGACTTTATTTTGTTAGATTATGAATCCACAGCTGCTTTAGCAGTTTGAACATCTCTTCATCGACGTGACTATTCTAGATTCTCAAGTGAACCTTCTCCTAGTTTTAAAGCTACACACACACACACACACACACACACACACACACACACACATACACCCCAACACACCACCACACACACCCAACACCACATCCATGCCACACACACACACCACACACACACAGCACATACCATGCACACACCACACCACATGACACACACACACACACACACACACACACACACACATACCACACACACACACCACACACACACACACACACACACACACACACACACACCCTTGTCTCTGCCCTGCCCCTCCACACCATCTCTCAGGCTGAGCCAACCTTCTCCTTAACTCTCGTCTCTATCCAGCAGCCCTCTCCCCTCTGACGCTCGTTTCCTGTGCCCTAGAGTCCCTCTCCATTTGGGCTGACCAGATCTATTTTGAGGCCCACATTTCCCCATGTTTTCATAAAAGTCATGAACCAAGCCGAAGGGTTTCACTGTGGTGATAGGCTCTGTAACAAATTAGGCCTTCCATAAAACCCATTTTCTCCCTGCATCATCTTTTTTCAGCTGTCTCATTCCCTCTGTGGCTCTTCCATCCTTTTTCACCCTGCCTTTGACAGCTGGAAGCTGCCAGGGGATGAGGCTCCAGGCCATACACCTGCGGTTGTAAACACGGCCTGTCCAGGAGCTCACTGTCTGCTGGGGAACTCTCTTGTGCACTGAGGAAGATAGAACAGTTCCCAGGGGGCTGAAGGGACCTGGAGAGGGACGCCTCCTCAGGTTGGGGTAGGAGCGGTAAGCACATCAGAGTGTTTGCAGGAGAGGTGGTGCTGAGCTGATGGTCAAAGATGAAAGGGTTAGTTAGGAAGATTAAAGCTGAGAGAACAGAATGGGCAGGACAGGTGGAGATGCAGAGGCGGGAGCAACACAGCAACTGACTTCACTTTTATCACTGTGACCAAAGACCTGACAAGAAGCAACTTAAGGAAAGAAGGGAATTCTTTCTTTCTCTCTCTCTTTCTTTCTTTCTTTCTTTCTTTCTTTCTTTCTTTCTTTCTTTCTTTCTTTCTTCTTTCTTAATTTCTTTCTCTTTCTTTCTTTCTTTCTTTCTTTCTTTCTTTCTTTCTTTCTTTCTTTCTTTCTTCCTTCCTTTCTTTCTTTCTTTTCTGGCTTTAGGTTGAGGGTATAGTCCAGTTGAGGTGGGGAAGGTGGGCAGGGAGCAGAGCAGCTCCCAGCTGTGGCCGCAGGAACAGGAGGAGTCTGCTTATTTACATCTCAGAGAGAGACAGACAGAGACAGGAAGCAAAGCCCAGGCTACACACCTCAAAGCCCACCCCAGCGACCCACTTCCTCCAGGTGGCCCCACCTGCCAAAGTTCCCTCCAAACAGCACCACCAGCTGGGGACCAAGTGTTCAAACACATGAGCCTGTGGGAGATGTTGTACATCCCACCCTAACAGAGTGCTTCCATATTCAAGATGCAAGGAGGCAGCAGGAGAGGTGGGTGAGATCGCATGTATTTTTATTTATTTATTTATTTATTTATTTATTTATTTATTTATGTATTTTATTTCTTATTGACAACTTCTATACTTACATACAAAAAAAAAAAAACATGCTATTTCCCCCCCTTCCCCTCATTCCCCTTCAGAACTCCATTCTCCATCATATCCCCTCCCTCTCTCCATTAGTCTCTCTTTTAATTCAATGTCATCATCTTTTTCTCCTGTTATGAGGGTCTTGTGAAGGTATTGCTAGGCACTGCAAGGTCATGGATATCAAAGCCAATTTCTGTCTGGACAGTTGCATTGTAAGGAGTCGTACCCTTCCTTTGGCTCTTACATTCTTTCCGCCCCCTCTTCCGCAATGGGCCCTGAGCCTTGGAGGGTGTGACAGAGATGTTTCAGTGCTGGGCGCTCCTCCATCCCTTCTTCTCAGCACTATGTTGTCTTTTGGGTCATCCCAGTGGTCATCGCCATCTGAAAAAAGAAGCTTCTCTAACCAGAAGTGACAGTAGCATTAATATGTGAATATGAACATTAAGCGTAGTGCTTTCAGGGCAGCTTGGTGGGAATAATATATACATTTAGTCAGACAAGAGCAGGCTTTATAGCCCTAAGGCTCATGACCTCCCCTGCCATAGACTTTTGCTTAGTTTTTTCAGTACCAGGCATGTATTCCCTCCCATAGAGAGGGCCTTCAGTCCAAGTAGGGAGCAGTTGGTTTCCCCAAGATCAGACATGCCACTATTGTACCCGTTCAGTCATTGGGCCTGTCTGGCCAAACTTGAGTTTTCCAGTGTCCACTGTTTTCACCGCTGATGATTTCTGTCTCCCATATGGCTGCATGCACTGCAGCTTTTTCCAGCTTCCAGTTGGCTGATCTACAGGGAGAAGGTTTTCTGCTCAGCACCAGCTTGTGTTTTTATAGCAGGTAGCTGAGCCTCTGTCCTGGAAGCTTAAAGGGGATATTGAGCCATCCAAATGTTATAAGGAGGGAATCACAGGGGCTAATTTTTGTTTTAGAGAATGTTCACAACTTAAGGCAGATACATAGAGAGCATGCCTCCAGCCATTGCAGACGAACTCCAGACGCGTGTGCCACCTTGTGCTATCTGGCTTACATGGGTCCTGGGGAATCGAACCTGGGTCCTTTGGCTTTGCAGGCAGGTACCTTAACCACCAAGCCATCCCTCCAGCCCTGATGATTTAGTTTTTAAATCTCAATGGCTATGAAATGGCATGAAAGATCACTTGAGTGCCGGGGTGGACAGTCATACCAATAGGCGTCTGAGCATGAGAGTAGGTCAGGAAATTCTAGGCAGAAATACTCTTGAGATGAACTTTGGGAATTCTGAACTTGACCTGGGTAGCAGGCATCCCAGGGGTACACCCCTGATATGGGTCAGTGTGGGTCCTCTCTGGAGACAGTGGTGGGCAACCCTCAGCCTGCGTATGGCCGTAACTTCTGGCTTGTGGAGGAAGGCTGCCGATGAGAGGGGAAGCAGGGGGAGGGCAAGCGGAAATCACCGCCCTGAAGACACTCAGAGCGAGCACTTGGGAGATGGAAACAAAAGGACTGTGAGTTCAAGGTGATCACCAGCTACATCCTGAGACCCAGGCCAGCTTGGGCTGTTGTGAGACGTTGTTTTTAAAATGAACAAACAAACAAACAAGTAAGCAGACAAGCCTGCCCCCTGTAAGTGTCTGCAGCATGCCGGTGAGGCTGAGTGCAGAGTCACAGCATTCTCAAAAGCTCACTGTTGACTTCCTTGTTCCCCTTTGTCTACCTCTGTTGTGCTTTGACGCCGCTGCAGAACCCTGATCCTTTGCCCGTTTCCCTAGAAAAGACATTTTGATCTTGTCACTGCCCCTCACCCCTGCGTGTCAGCCTCTCTTTAATACATGTTTAATACTGATGTGGCAAAGTAGCACTGCCAGCTGCGGGCAGGCTCTGTCCTCCGTTTCACGTGTTGACTGGCCTCTCAGGTTGGCACAGCTTCCTGCAAGCCAGATGTATCCAATGCCTCGTGTCTTGTCCCTCTTCCCCTGACCTGGCTCCTTATCCAGACTTAACCTGCAATTAGTCATCTCCCGCTGTGACTTCAGGAAGCTGGGCCAGGAAGGTCTTCTTCGCTGTCAGATTCTCCCTTTCCCTCTCCCGGATCTGCCAGTTAGTGCAGACTAATGAATCTTCTTCCACAAGTCACACTCACATCATTCCATGTATTCTCACAGCCATACGCTGGCACACACCCTCAGTGACTGGTCTGCTGAGGGCAGCCAGGTGAAGTTTTCCTCATCTCATTTATCATTTCCTTCCTCAGAAAGCCATCAATAACATGGAGCAGTCAGTCCCTAGCTCTAAAATGTAATTTTCCTGGCATGGAAGGCACCTCAACAATCTGCACTTTCCTTCTCTCCTTCCTCTTTCTTCTTCCTCCTCTTCTTCCTTCATAAGTTTTCATCCATCTTCTCTGGTTACATATCCTACTATGGGCTGGAGAGATGGCTTAGTGGTTAAAGTGCTTGTCTGTGGAACCAAAGGACCCAGGTTCAGTTCCCTGGTACTCACATAAAGCCAAGTGCACAAGGTAGTGCATGCATCTGGAGTTTGTTTGCAGTGGAGGGAGGCCCAGGCATGCCCATTCTCTGTCTCTCTCTCTCTCAAATAACTAAAAAACTAAAATATATAAAATTCCATTGAACAACATTACTCACCTTTAAAGTTCTAAACTTTTTGTGGAAAATATTCCTAAGCTGTAGGGCTCCTGCCCCTCAGTGAGCCTGGTTGCACTGCTATTTGGTTCTTCTCTGGTATCACCTACCAGAGACGTGAAATCCCTTGCGTCACACTTTGCTTGGTGGCCTTGTATACCACGTGTGATGCCCTGGGTAGAGCCCCTGCTCACCGTGCGTGATGCCCTGGGTAGAGCCCCTGATCACATGTGTGATGTCCTGTGTAGAGCCCTGATCACATGCGTGATGTCCTGTGTAGAGCCCTGATCACATGCGTGATGTCCTGTGTAGAGCCCTGATCGCATGCGTGATGTCCTGTGTAGAGCCCTGATCGCATGCGTGATGTCCTGTGTAGAGCCCTGATCGCATGCGTGATGTCCTGTGTAGAGCCCTGATCGCATGCGTGATGTCCTGTGTAGAGCCCTGATCACATGCGTGATGCCCTGTGTAGAGCCCTGATGACATGCGTAATGCCCTGTGTAGAGCCCTGATCACATGTGTGATGTCCTGTGTAGAGCCCTGATCACATGTGTGATGTCCTGTGTAGAGCCCTGATCACATGTGTGATGTCCTGTGTAGAGCCCCTGATCACCATGCGTGATGTCCTGGGTAGAGCCCCTGATCACATGTGTAATGTCCTGTGTAGAGCCCTGATCACATGCGTGATGTCCTGTGTAGAGCCCTGATCACATGCGTGATGTCCTGGGTAGAGCCCTGATCACATGCGTGATGTCCTGTGTAGAGCCCTGATCACATGCGTGATGTCCTGTGTAGAGCCCTGATCACATGCGTGATGCCCTGTGTAGAGCCCTGATCACATGCGTGATGCCCTGTGTAGAGCCCTGATCACATGCGTGATGCCCTGTGTAGAGCCCTGATCACATGCGTGATGTCCTGTGTAGAGCCCTGATCACATGCGTGATGTCCTGTGTAGAGCCCTGATCACATGCGTGATGTCCTGTGTAGAGCCCTGATCACATGCGTGATGTCCTGTGTAGAGCCCTGATCACATGTGTGATGTCCTGTGTAGAGCCCTGATCACCGCGCATGATGTCCTGGGTAGAGCCCTGATCACATGCGTGATGTCCTGTGTAGAGCCCTGATCACATGCGTGATGTCCTGTGTAGAGCCCTGATCACCGCGCGTGATGTCCTGTGTAGAGCCCTGATCACATGCGTGATGTCCTGGGTAGAGCCCTGATCACATGCGTGATGTCCTGTGTAGAGCCCCTGATCACATGCGTGATGTCCTGTGTAGAGCCCTGATCACATGCGTGATGTCCTGTGTAGAGCCCTGAGCCCGTGATGTCCTGTGTAGAGCCCTGATCATGCGTGATGTCCTGTGTAGAGCCCTGATCACATGCGTGATGTCCTGTGTAGAGCCCTGATCACCGCACGTGATGTCCTGGGTAGAGCCCTGATCACATGCGTGATGTCCTGGGTAGAGCCCTGATCACATGCGTGATGTCCTGTGTAGAGCCCTGATCACATGCGTGATGTCCTGTGTAGAGCCCTGATCACCGCGCGTGATGTCCTGGGTAGAGCCCTGATCACATGCGTGATGTCCTGGGTAGAGCCCTGATCACATGCGTGATGTCCTGGGTAGAGCCCTGATCACATGCGTGATGTCCTGGGTAGAGCCCCTGATCACATGCGTGATGTCCTGTGTAGAGCCCTGATCACCGCGTGTGATGTCCTGGGTAGAGCCCTGATCACATGCGTGATGTCCTGGGTAGAGCCCTGATCACATGTGTGATGTCCTGTGTAGAGCCCTGATCACATGCGTGATGTCCTGTGTAGAGCCCTGATCACATGCGTGATGTCCTGTGTAGAGCCCCTGATCACCATGTGTGATGTCCTGTGTAGAGCCCTGATCACATGCGTGATGTCCTGTGTAGAGCCCCTGATCACCATGCGTGATGTCCTGGGTAGAGCCCTGATCACATGCGTGATGTCCTGTGTAGAGCCCTGATCACATGCGTGATGTCCTGTGTAGAGCCCTGATCACATGCGTGATGTCCTGTGTAGAGCCCTGATCACATGCGTGATGTCCTGTGTAGAGCCCTGATCACATGCGTGATGCCCTGTGTAGAGCCCTGATCACATGCGTGATGTCCTGTGTAGAGCCCTGATCACATGCGTGATGTCCTGTGTAGAGCCCTGATCACATGTGTGATGTCCTGTGTAGAGCCCTGATCACATGCGTGATGTCCTGGGTAGAGCCCTGATCACATGCGTGATGTCCTGTGTAGAGCCCTGATCACATGTGTGATGTCCTGTGTAGAGCCCTGATCACATGTGTGATGTCCTGTGTAGAGCCCTGATCACATGCGTGATGTCCTGGGTAGAGCCCTGATCACATGCGTGATGTCCTGTGTAGAGCCCTGATCACATGCGTGATGTCCTGTGTAGAGCCCTGATCACATGCGTGATGTCCTGTGTAGAGCCCTGATCACCGCGCGTGATGTCCTGTGTAGAGCCCTGATCACATGCGTGATGCCCTGGGTAGAGCCCTGATCACATGCGTGATGTCCTGGGTAGAGCCCTGATCACCGCGTGATGTCCTGTGTAGAGCCCTGATCACATGCGTGATGTCCTGGGTAGAGCCCTGATCACATGCGTGATGTCCTGGGTAGAGCCCCTGATTACATGCGTGATGTCCTGGGTAGAGCCCTGATCACCATGTGTGATGTCCTGTGTAGAGCCCTGATCACATGCGTGATGTCCTGGGTAGAGCCCTGATCACATGCGTGATGTCCTGGGTAGAGCCCTGATCACATGTGTGATGTCCTGTGTAGAGCCCTGATCACATGCGTGATGTCCTGGGTAGAGCCCTGATCACATGCGTGATGTCCTGTGTAGAGCCCTGATCACATGTGTGATGTCCTGTGTAGAGCCCTGATCACATGTGTGATGTCCTGTGTAGAGCCCTGATCACATGCGTGATGTCCTGGGTAGAGCCCTGATCACATGTGTGATGTCCTGTGTAGAGCCCTGATCACATGTGTGATGTCCTGTGTAGAGCCCTGATCACCATGTGTGATGTCCTGGGTAGAGCCCTGATCACATGCGTGATGTCCTGGGTAGAGCCCCTGATCACATGCGTGATGTCCTGGGTAGAGCCCCTGATCACATGTGTAATGTCCTGTGTAGAGCCCTGATCACCATGTGTGATGTCCTGGGTAGAGCCCTGATCACATGCGTGATGTCCTGGGTAGAGCCCCTGATCACATGCGTGATGTCCTGGGTAGAGCCCCTGATCACATGTGTAATGTCCTGTGTAGAGCCCTGATCACATGCGTGATGTCCTGGGTAGAGCCCCTGATTACATGCGTGATGTCCTGTGTAGAGCCCTGATCACATGTGTGATGTCCTGTGTAGAGCCCTGATCACATGCGTGATGCCCTGTGTAGAGCCCTGATCACCATGTGTGATGTCCTGGGTAGAGCCCTGATCACATGCGTGATGTCCTGGGTAGAGCCCCTGATCGCCACGCGTGAAGTCCTGGGTAGAGCCCTGATCACATGCGTGATGTCCTGTGTAGAGCCCTGATCACATGCGTGATGTCCTGTGTAGAGTCCCTGATCACCATGCGTGATGTCCTGGGTAGAGCCCCTGCTCACCGTGCGTGATGTCCTGTGTAGAGCCCTGATCACATGCGTGATGTCCTGTGTAGAGCCCCTGATCACCATGCGTGATGTCCTGGGTAGAGCCCTGATCACATGCGTGATGTCCTGGGTAGAGCATGCCTGTAATGCCAGTCTTGTGGGAAGTGGAAACCAGAGACACGCTGGGACTCAGTAACACAGCAAGCTCTCGAATGAGTGTGAAGGACTCTCTGGAGGAAATATTCAAATGAGCGACAGACGAGAACACTACGGTTCTCCTGTGGCCTCCTGCCTCGGGCACATGGGCTGTACACCTCTGCATGCACATGCGTGTACACCACACCACACACAAAGCACACACACACACTACACATGCAAACATAAAAATAACATAAAACAAAAGCTCAGTAGCCAGGGAGAGGACAGGGAGCAAAGGTCTGTAGCCCGAGCCCCTGACAGAGATTCCTTCCGGGGAACGTCAAGGAGGCCAGTATGGCTCCACAAGAGCCAGCAAGAGAGAGACCAGGAGATGAGGTCAGGGTGGCCAGAGGCCAAGCCACACAGAGTTAGCACCTAAGTGTTGTGTGAGACACAACCTAAAACATTTAGTGTCTATCTTTAGTTACATTCTTGTCCTTGTGCAGACAGAAAGCTTGACATAAACAACCAGGAGGAGGGGGAGGAGCAGGGCATCGTGCGGGGTACAGTCCATTCTGCCATGGCGGGAATGCAGGGTAGTGAGACAGGACCTGGCTGTGTCCGAGGGAGGCTGAAGGTCACATCTCAGAGGATCTGGAAGCAGAGGAGGGAATACTTGCACTGGGCTGTCTGCTCCTTTCTCCCTATTGAGTCTGGAATCTCAGCCCCTGGGTGCTGCTCACATGCAGGGTGTGTCTCCCCCCTCCGCCCCGCCTCAGTTAACCCTCTCTGAATACAACCTCACAGACTCACCCCACAGTGTGCCCCCTAATTCTCTAGGCGTTTCTTAGTCTGATCAGCTTGGCATCAAAATCAAGCATTACAGCGTCCAGCGTCACAGGGCTTCCTGGAGTTTCCCCGGCAGTCCTGTTTGTAGGGCGTCATAAGGACTCAGGTCCTTCTCCTGGACAGATGTGGGGCCACTTAGGGGCTGCAGGAGAAGAGAGACGCCATTCTGTTTCAGTTTTCTGAGGGTCACTCGAGCTGCTCTTGTTCTGGGAGTGCAGGGCGCAGGTGGACACACATAGGGGTGGGGAACAGAATGGCCACCCTCACACGAGGGAAGGCAGTGGCTCACACACAGTGGCAGCACCCGAGGGGTGCGGAGTGGGCAGATTTGGGTACGTGTTGAATGGATGGGGCACACATGGCCTGTGAGAGGCAGAGAGAAGTTGAAAATGACTCCTAGCTTTTTTTTTTTTTTTTTTATTTTTAAAAGAGAGAGAGGGCCAGCGTTTCTCTCTTGAGGCTGAGCGAGAAGACAGGTGTCGGCAACTCAAACCTCCCCAAATCACCGGGGAAAAGAAAACCACATTGAGTCGCGGAGAAACGTCTAAAGCGAAACTCGTCGTTTATTGTCAGGGGGAGATATTTATGTGTTTTGAGGAAGGGGGGCGGGAAGAGGGGATGAGAGAAAGGTATAAGGGCCAATATTGAGGAAGGGGGTGGGAAGAGGGGATGAGAGAAAGGTATAAGGGCCAATATTGAGGAAGGGGTGGGAAGAGGGGATGAGAGAAAGGTATAAGGGCCAACAGTATTTCATCACGTCAGCAGCAGCTGGGTGGAGGCAGTTTCAGCTTAGGTGCTGAGTCAAGGGCAGGTACTCAGGCTCGACTAGGCCTTACCGGGAATAGGCCAAGATTGGCTGGGCTAACCACTCGGCTTCACACCGGGCAGAGCCCAACATCTCCCCCTTTTGTTTTTGTAAGAACGGTGGATGGCATAGTCCCTGTCCTAGGTTGTTCCCCTCTGGGAACCTTACCCGTCTCTGGGCACTATGCCTCTAGCCCGTTGACCACTCCACGCCCTGTCTTAGGTTGCCTCAGCCTGTCTGAGAGCTTACCCGTCGTTGGTTCGATGGAGGGCGGGGAGGGATGTTAGGTGGATAGCCAGTAAGTGGAAAAGCCATTGTCTTTGAGTCGCAAACCTGTGGTGCCTTGGCCTGATGAAGTTTAATTGCCTCAAGCTGTTGGTGAATGAATTGTGTAATCTTATTAATTACACAGGGCCCGAGAGTGAGGATAAGAAGAAGGAGGGTTCAGGGGAGGGAGATGGTAGGGTAAAGAGCAAGAAGAAGAGGAGGGGTCCAAGGGGAGGGAGAAGGTGGAATAAAAAGCCATGTAAGCTCGTCTACAGCAGGTTGTCTTAGGAGTCCCGACTCCTCTTCTGTAAATCTCTCTGGAGCTTTTCTGGCTTCATTCAGGTCTAGTAGCATCCATACCTTCAGTTGTTCCTGGGGAAGAAATAGAGGCATAGTTCTCAGGGTGTGACACTCCCTGGAAGATTGATTATTATCATCCCCTTGTTGGGGTAAATATTTTAAGTCTCTTGCCGGTACCCAAATAGGTCTTTTTTTCCTCTTGAGGAAAGACACATCCAAATCCTCTCCCTGCTGTGAGGAGGGGGTCTGGTCCCCTCCATGCCCCAGTTAATGGGTCCCTCCATTTGACCCAGATGGAGCTGTAGGTGACAGCTGAGGTCCAATGTTTTTGAAAAGGGGACAAGTGTCTATCTTCTTTAGAAAAATTTAAAATATTTAGGGTTAATAATGCCTTTTTAGTTGGTCATGTGGGGGTAGAGATTCCCCCTTTTGTTTTTGTAATTGAGATTTGAGAGTTTGATGATATCTTTCCACGATGGCTTGGCCTTGGGTTATATGGGATGCCTGTGGAAAGTGAGATTTTCCAGGTTTGGAGGAAATCTATAAAAGTTTTGCTTACTGAAGCAGGGACCATTATCGGTTTTGATTTGATCTGGCAATCCAAGGGTGGCAAAGCATTGAAGCATATGGCTAATAGCATGTTTAGTTTTTTCCCCAGCATGTGCTGATGCCCAGCAAGCATGGGAGAAAGTATCAACTGAGAGAAAAATATACTTAAGTTTTCCAAATGGAGAATAGTGAGTAACATCAATCTGCCAAAGGTGATTAGGGCGTAGTCCTCGAGGATTGGCTCCTGTAGTTTGAAGTGGAGGTACCTGGAAGAAAGGCTGACAGGATTTGCAAGTTTGGACAATTTTTTTAAGGTCCTTGACTGGCACATGGGGATATTTATGTTTAAGGCCCCTCCAATTTATATGAGTTAATAAGTGGAAGTGTGTAGCTTCTGAGACTGTATTACATTGAGGCTGAGAGGCCAGTTTGTCAGCCAAATTGTTTCCTTTAGAGAGGAATCCTGGTAAATTTTGATGGCCTCTGAGATGTTGAAGAAAAATGGGGTTAATTTTTTTTGTTTAAGTAGGGAGCGGGCTTGAATCATTAATGGGGTTATAATATTGGAGTCCAGTCTAATATGGGCCTCAATTAGGTTGGGTAACAGGTTAACAACATAAAGGCTGTCAGAAAATAAGTTAAATGGCTCCTGAATAGTGTCCAAAGCCAAAACGACAGCAAATAGTTTTTAAATTGTGCTGATCCTGTGACCTCATGGGAGATAGACTTTATGGGTATAGACTTTTCTCCCCTCCTTAAGGGAGGGTAAACAACTAGGAAGCTCCCAAGCGCCCCCATCAGTGAATACGGTAAGGAAATCAGGGTTGGGTTTAGATAAAAAAAGTCTGGGGGGTCTCCATTCCAACCTAGAGAAGGAGCTCATCCATTTATAAGGACCATAGTGACAATCAATTATACCCAGAAACCCCTCGAGGGCAATAGCAACCCTGTTGTTATTTCTCTGAAGCCAATTGAAGTCTGTTACCTTAAAGGGGGTGACAATGACATGAGGCTCCGTGCCAAACAATCGGACAGAGGTGTCCCTGCCCTTTATAATGCAGTCTGCAATCTGGTTAGTTATAGAGTAAACTCTGGGGACTCCACCAAGGGAGAGGTGAATCCATTGGATGGGTTCTCCTTCCTGGGCCAACAGCGCAGTGCATAATGTTTCCCAGAGAAAATACAGAGGGAGATAGGTAAGTTAGGATCAAACCTCTTTAGGACAGCAGCATCAATGGCCCGTTGTACCTTATGTAGAATTTGTTCATGATGAGGGGCAAGGTTATCTGAGAGGAGAGAGTAAGACCCTTTAAGAGGTCAAATAAAGGGGACAGTTCCTCAGTAGTTATGGGTATCCAGGGCCTCATCCAATTAATTTCTCCCAGCACCTTTTGGAGTTGAGGCAAAGTATAGGATTTTTGAATATGGAGTTGGGGTTTGACAGGAGAGACAGTATTAAGGAATAACCTGGAGCCCAAAATCTTGAAGGGAGAGGCAGTTTGAATCTTTTCTGGAGCCACCTGTAAAATGGCAAGGCATTTAGCAGTGAGGTCTTGGAGATCAGATGGGTTGGAATGACCTAAAATAATAATAATAAAACATTAGGCTGATTAATCAAGGAAGAAAAGATATGAGACATGTATTGTTAGGGTTAATCCAGGGCTGACAGTTAGCAGTTTTTTATGATATTGAAGCTCATAGATCTAGGGGAAGTTCCATATTGGCAGAAGAAGTTGGCCTGTCTTTATAGAGCCATGAAAGAGAGAAAAAGAAATTAATTAGTCATATAGTACATAGAGCAAAATTATTGTAGTTAAGCCACAGTAAGCTTTAGGAATTTTTGTTAGGTACACTTTGTATATCTTTACAATGGAATCTTAAACAATTATTACACCTTAAAATTGGTCCCCAGTGACATTGTCTTTAGTAAGGCAATTGTAGATGTAAACTATAAATTAATAAAATATTGAATATATTGGGGGACATATATTTAAATTATTACATTTTGTCCCTGGCTTTTAATAAATTTATAATAACAGTAACAATAATACTTGGTATAAGGCATAGTAAGGAGAGAGAAAACAATTTAAATTTAACCATCATTAGCCGTCATTAAACTTTTATAGTAACTAGAGATTGACAGTTTTTAGGTTTTTTTTTTTTTTTTTTTTTAAATTTTGTCCCTCCAGTTGGGCAGAGCTGTCAGAGAAAACTTTAATCTTAGGCCAACATTGTATTACCGATTGAGTTAGTTGGGCTTAGTATGAATTGAGGTAGGCAGGTAGGGAGAGAATGGGCATGCCAGGCCTCCAGCCACTGTTTACATGGGTACTGGAGAATTGAGCCTCGAATCAGGGTCCTTAGGCTCTACAGGCAAGTGTTTAACAATTAAGCCATCTTTTTATCTTTATGTTAATGGGAAGGCAGCGAAGGGTGGGACAATGGTGTGTAGGATATAGCCATATAGACTTGAAAAATAGGATTTTTTACCTCTAGCAGGGCAATATGAATGTCTCCAGCTGTTTTTTTTTTTTTTTTTATTTTTAAAAGTAAATACTTTGGGCCCCGTGGGACACTTAGTTAAGAGCATAGAGGGAGCGTCTAGAGGCAAAAGGGGCGGGGACGGCAGCGGCTTGTCTCATGGCCTCATGGCGGATTGTCCGCCCATTCCTAAGATATTTTTAAAGCAAGTTAGGAGCCCGCCTATTTGCCTCCTTGTTGTTTGGTTGGCCTTTTATTTATTTATTTTTGATAAAAGTGACCAAAAGTGACGCCTGGAGGTGCGGGCGAGGCGCAGCCAGTGAGGCTCGGGGCAGTGCTCGGGCCCGGGCCGGAGTTGTCCCATTTGGCCCGCTCCCCGCAGGAATGTCGGTGGAGCCTGGCGGACCAGTGACTTGTGCTCCACGCCCGTGAGGAAAGTTAACCTCGGTTTGTATTTGATCACAGTTTACATTTACAGAAAGCTACATGGCGGAGCTGTTCTCCATCAGGGGTTTGAGCACATTTGCCTTAGGCAGTAGATAGGGGCTGAAAAGAGCTGAAAAGATAGCTGCCCGGTGGCGGTTTGGGTGGCGGTCTTGGGAGAAAGGAGATTTTAAAAGTTAGTTTTAGTCTTTTTTTACAGTTTTTAAGGGCAAAAATGAATTTTTCCCTGGAAAAGCCTTTAAGGTTGGCAATTAAGGCAAGGAGGACTGAATTAATCCATGGGGCTGAAACAAAAGTTTTGTCCCAAGAGCCACACTGTAAGAGGAGTAGGGCAATAGTAATATATATGAGTACAACATAAGCACAAAGTCTCAAAAAATAGTTAAGCATGTTGTAGAATTGAGTTTAGATTTAGATTTATGATGGCCAATGAGCCTGTGTCTTTATGGGACGGCTCAATGAAATTAAACACAGTGTAGCTGGGAGCAGATCTCCCCATCAGGTTTGTTTTGTCTTTTGGAACGGAGTTTTTATTTAAATGAGGAGGCAAAAACGTTTAAAGTTTCCTCTAGGTCTACCCACGTGGTGAGTTTTGTTTTTAGGTCTGCCCACGTGGTGTGTCCGCCATGAACTGGTGTTTCTAAGATGGCGCCCCCATTCAAATGGGGCAGGACAAAAATGGCGGCACCGCAGAAGCGGTCTGTCGGAAACCCAAAAATGAGAGGAAAGAGAAAAGAACAAGAGATGTTGAAGTTTGGGACGGAGTTTTTATTTAAATGAGGAGGCAAAGCGTTTAAAGTCTCCTTTAGGTCTGTCCACGTGGTGTGTCCGCCATGACGCGTACTCGTTTAGAAATGGCGGCAAACGGAAATGGAAGGAAAGAGAAAGGAAGTTGAAGTAAGCACAGATTATAGAAGTAAAGGTTAGAATATTAAATATGAAGATTACCTCATTACTTATGAGGATACACCCGTCAGCAGTCCGATTAGCTCGTCAGCTTAATGTTGAATTTTTCCTTCGTCACGTCAGCAGTCCGTAGTCCGTTTTGAATCCTCATACGTCCTCACATGGGGCAGTGGTTGTTGTGCCCCACGTCTGGGCGCCAAAATGCCGGGGCCTTTTTCCCTCACCACCGGCAGGTAGAGCAAAAGAGAGAGAGAGCCGGGCCAGCCGTTTCTCTCTTGAGGCTGAGCGAGAAGACAGGTGTCGGCAACTCAAACCTCCCCAAATCACCGGGAAAAGAAAACCACATTGAGTCGCGGAGAAACGTCTAAAGCGAAACTCGTTTATTGTCGATATTTATTGTCAGGGGGGAGATATTTATGTGTTTTGAGGAAGGGGGCGGGAAGAGGGGATGAGAGAAAGGTATAAGGGCCAATATTGAGGAAGGGGTGGGAAGAGGGGATGAGAGAAAGGTATAAGGGCCAATATTGAGGAAGGGGGTGGGAAGAGGGGATGAGAGAAAGGTATAAGGGCCAACAGTATTTCATCACGTCAGCAGCAGCTGGGTGGAGGCAGTTTCAGCTTAGGTGCTGAGTCAAGGGCAGGTACTCAGGCTCGACTAGGCCTTACCGGGAATAGGCCAAGACATCGCTTTTGTGTCTGGCTAAATGTGGGACCTGGAGAATCGAGCGGGCGTTCTTGGGCTTTGCAGGCAGGCGCCTTCACCGCTAAGCCCTCCCACAACCCACCTCCAACCCCTGTGCAAGTCGTTACCTCTTTTTCTTAGACTTGTGATCTGGTGGAATGTGATAACTTTCATATGACTATATTTAAAAGTACCAAGGGTTCACGAGGAGAAAAAATGATTTTGGGATTTCGAATCACGGCATTTTAAATTGGTGCTTTTCCAGAAAGCGCTAACCCCTCCCGCCCCACAATAATGACCATGTTTTGTTCTCATGCTAAGAAATGCCGATTAAATGACAGTTTTCATATTGTGTCACTCCCTTGTTTTGCAGGCCTGGAGAGGGACAAGTTTGATAATAAAACTGTCTCCTTCGAGGAGCACATCAAGTCTGAGCACAACATGTGGCACTACTTGTACTTCATTGTCCTGGTGAAGGTCAAAGACCCGACAGAGTACACGGGACCAGAAAGCTACGTGGCTCAGATGATCTTGGTGAGTGTGACGCTGCTCTGAATAAGACCAGCCCTTATCTGTGACCACATGGCCGTCCCTCTGCGTCCATCGTCTCCCCTGCCTGCTCTCGGGATGTGACGGTTCTAGCACTGGTGTGGTGTGAACATTTCAACTCCCCTTAGTCACAGGAGGATTTCCACATTCACAGCACCATTGGCTCTCGGTTGATTTCTTGGTTGTCTTACCAAATCTAGGTGTCAGGTGAACAAATAGTGTCCTCTCGGTGGCCACCGCTGGCAGTCTCTGATTTCTGAACCCATCCCCAGACCTTCTGTCACCGCTGCTTTTTTATCCCTGAAATCTGTTTCCACCCTCCACTGCTAACACAAGATTCATGCTTTAAGAAATCCCTTGAGGGAGTTGGTGCGATGGCTAAATGTTGATAAGTGCTTGCTGTGCAAGCATGAGGACCGGGGTTCAGAGCCCCAGCACCCACATAAAGTGCCAGGCAGACGGGCACATGGCTGTAATCTCAGCTCTGAGGGTGCAGAGACAGGAGTGAGTGATTCCTGTATTCCCTGGGGCTCACTGGCCAGGCCCTCCAGTCCAGCCTGTTTGGTGAGCTCCAGGCCAGTGGGAGGCCTTATCTCAAAAGGGGTGGGCATTGTTTCTAAGGGTGATTCCTGGGGTTGTCTTCTGGCCTTCACATGCATGACACACACACACACACACACACACACACACACACGCACACACACACGGAAATTCTTTGAATTTCTAAAATCCAAATTTTTAAAAATATTTTTACTTATTTGAGTGAGAGAGAGAGAGAGAGAAAGGCAGATAGAGAGAAAGAGCCAATGGGTGCACCAGGGCCTCCAGCCACTGCAAATGAATTCCAGAAGCATTGTGCATCTGGCTTTACATGGGTACTGGGGAATTGATCCTGGGTACTTAGGCTTTTCAGGCAAGCACCTTTACTGCTGAGCCATCTCTCTAGCCACCCCCTCCCCGTTCCAAATTTTAGGAAATTGTGTGTGGGCGCACTTGGGGAGGGTTCTCGGCACCGGTGGTGGGTTCGCAGCGTTCTGCCACACGCAGCTGCTCATAGTTGCTTGGCAAGATCAGCACAGAGGTGGAGCACGCAGGTTCACATCTACAACCAGCGCTCAGGGGACAACATTTCCACAGGTATTTATTTTTAAATTTCCCATGTTCTTCCCATGTAACTGTCCACCCTCTTATGTCAGAGCTCTTTCTAGAACATGGCAGGATGAATAACACCCACATGCCTAGCCCAGTGTGAAACATCTCACTCTCATCCCAGCAACGCGATTCGAAGGGAACAGGTTCGGTCCCTGAACCTTAATGGCCAGGAAAAGGCAGGGGTATTAGAATTGAGTTGATGCTGCCAAAATGAGATTCACATTGATTGTTCGTTGTCTGAAATGGCCTTTTCATGGAAAACCTCTGAAAGCTGGTATTTCCCAAGCCTGTTCTCTAACGTTGTTACTTGGGCTCTCTGGAGTATGTCTTGTCATCCCAACTGCTCTGGAGATGCGAGTCTTACAGATGCAGAAAGTGGAAGCTTGTCTGCGGTTTAATTCAGGGACTCCGGTGTTGTCTTCACTCCACAAGTAACTGCTTGTAATCGTGTCTTGGGGAACCTTCTACTAGATATTTTCCTACCACTCTTAGTTTTGCCCCTTAAAAATAGTTTTATTGGGCTGGAGGGATGGCTTAGCCGTTAAGACGTTTGCCTGCAAAGCCAAAGGACCAAGGTTCAATTCCCCAGGACCCGTGTTAGCCAGATGCACAAGGGGGTGCACGTGTCTGGAGTTCATTTGCAGTAGCTGGAGGTTCTGGTGTGCCCATTCTCTCTCTCTCCCTCCCTCTTTCTCTCAAATTAAAAAAAAAAAAATTTAGCCTGGCATGGTGGCCTTTAATCCCAGTACTCAGGGAGGCAAAGGTAGGAGGCTCACTGTGAGTCTGAGGCCACCCTGAGACTACATAGTGAATTCCAGGTCAGCCTGGACTAGAGTGAGACCCTACCTCGAAAAAAAAAAAAAAAAAAAAAAAAAAAAGAAGTTTTATTTACCAAATTAACTTTGTTGTTTATTTATCAATAAGACTTTGGAAAGAGTTTAAAGTTTTCATAATGGATAGGGCTTTTACCCTTAATGATATGGACAAAAGAAAGTGAGAATTCATGCAAATTCTGTGACAATTTTTGATTCATACTTCAGTACCCTTAGAAAATGACTCCTTCCTTGTGGTAAAATAGGAAAACAAGAATATAAATTCAGGATGATGTCTCCTCCCTCTCTACATTTTTACCTGTAATGCTTCAAGCTTATGCTTTATTACCATGTCAAAGAAGGAATCTTTATACCAATGTCAATTTACATATGTGTGTATAGTTTTTATATATGCATATAATACTAATACAGTTACTTTATGTATGTATTAAATAAAGTAACTGTATTCATTACTTTTCTTGTTTCTGAACCAAATAACCTGACAAGAAACAACTGAAGGAAGGAAGAATGTATTTTGGCTGTCAGTCTTAGGGTCTGCGGTCCATCATGGTGGGAATGAGCGGTGGTCCAAGCAGGAAGTGGGATCTTTCCAGACAGCTTCAAGACCCGTCCCGAATGATCCACTTCATCCAATGAGGCTCCGCCTCCCAGAGGGTCCACAGCCTTCCCAAAACAGCACCACCAGCTGGAGACCAGCTTTTCAAACACAAGATCCTATGGGCTGGGGGCCATTCCACACTCAACCCACAACAGTAACAGATTGCCTCTAGGGCTTGGAATCTTAGCAAACACGATTTGTGTTTCTACACCCACTCAGTGGCAGCCATCTCTCAGCGTGAAACAGTGATGGAAACTTCACACTGCCTCACCCCTTCCCTCAAACTCTTAACGGTGCTGCTCAAGACTTTTTTTGTTTTTGAGATTTTATTTTATTTTATTTTATTTTATTTTATTTTATTTTATTTTATTTTATTTTATTTATTTATTTATTAGAGACAGAGAGAGGGAAAGAGAGCGAGTGAGAGTGAGAATGGGCATGCCAGGGCCTCTAGCCACTGCAAACGAGCTCCAGACATGTGCGCCCCCTTGTGCATCTGGCTTACGTGGGACCTGGAAAATTGAACTGAGGTCCTTGGGCTTTGCAGGCATGTGCCTTAACTGCTAAGCCATCTCTCTAGCCCTACACGGTGCTGTTTAATAACCAGCATGTAGCTCTTTGAATTAAGACAAAGCAGTGCTTCTGGGATATTGTTAGAAGCTCCGGGCATCATATGCATGTATGTTTCTTCTAGCAAGCAGACCTTCATTTGTGATAAGAGGGTTGATATTTTGAACTAGTGTTTTTTTACGGGGGGAAGAAAACGGGATGGGAGATGGAGAGAGCACTCAGGAAAGTAAGAGGCATGGAGAATTCGGCAAAGTAGACGGACATGACAAGAGGAGGCCTTCGAGCATCACGGAGTCCCCTTTGCCTGTCTTGTTACCCCCCAAAGGATGATGACAGGAAGCAGCAAGTAACACAGAGATCCTTAGAACAAACGCCCCAGGCTGGTTCAGGTTCAGGTCTCCACTGGTCACGTGCTGAGGTATGCCAGGGGTCTTTGGGGACAAACACTGCTTAATCAACATACATAAGACCCAAACCCCAGTTGCATGTGCTTATGTTCCCAGACCTCTGCCTGCTTCCCGGATGTCCACGTGGCCCGGGGCTGTCCCAGAAGTCCTGGCCTGCCCGGCCTCTTGACGGTGGGCTTCAAAGACCATTTCCTTCTGCTGAAGCAGCACACACACTTTCAAGTTCTTCTACGTACTTGACCCGACTAACAACTACTTCCTAATCTTGTGGCAATGTCGATCAAAACAACATAATTCAAATTTTTGTCAACGTAATAGTCAACTTTAGTGTAAAATATACTTTTAAGTTTCTTGAAGGAAAACAACAAAGTATAGAGCAGCGTTGTTTATTTCCTGCATAATACTGAGGCAGATACTGTCTGACACATGTATTAAAAGCACTTCAATAAATAGTGTACTAGTGACTGCTAAAAGTTTATTGTAGATAGTTACATAAGAAACCACCTCTTCCCCCAGGAAACTAGAAGCAATTATTGAATGAATAAATAAGATAACAAGTGGATTAATAGTTTTTTTCTTAGCTCTCAGGTGGCTGGACATAGTCCACAGAAAAGTGCACCGAGCTCACTATATGAGATTGCAACACGAATTTCTCATTGGTTAAAAGAGATGCAGTAGGGGAGCCGGGTGTGGTGGCGCACGCCTTTAATCCCAGCACTCGGGAGGCAGAGGTAGGAGGATTGCCATGAGTTCGAGACCACCCTGAGAAAACACAATGAATTCCAGGTCAGCCTGGACCAGAGTGAAACCCTATCTCAAACAACAAAAAAAAAGAGAGAGAGAGAGAGAGAGAGAGAGAGAGAGAGAGAGAGAGACAGTAGGGTGACTTAGAGAAAGAACCAAGTCTAATGAATGTGATATTTAAGAAATTCGGTGGCTGACTTGAGGAGATGGGGCGATCCAGTCCCTCCGTGGTCTCTCTCCTGGCATTTCTGCAGCAGGGCACCTGCCTCTCCCCCAACACCCATGGGGGTGTACAGTAAGCTGCTCCCCAAGCAGAGACAGGAGAGCATGGGCGGGGTTTTCAGAGACACGGAAAAGGAAGGCTTATTAGCTGCATTTCTTGTCACTGTGATTAAATATCTGAACAAAGTAACTTAAGGACGGAAAGGCTGATTTTTACCCCGCATTTTGGTGGCCACAGTCCATCAGTGCGGTGAAGCCATGGCAGCGGTGACAGCAGCAGTAGAAGGCTGCGTCTGGCATCTCAGTGGATCAGGAAAGACAGATATTGGCGGCCATCTAGCTTTCTCCTTTCCCCTTCTGATTCTGTCTGGGACCCCAGCCCCTGGGATGGTGCCCCTCACATTCAGGATGCATCTTCCCTCCTCAGTTAAGCTGCTCTGGAAACACCCTCAAAGTGAGTTTCCATGGTGATTCTAAATCTCATTGTCAGGTTGACAATGAGGATTAACCAGCACAAGTGGCATCATCTTTCATGAGACAGAAAAGCAGTCACTGGGGCTGGAGAAATGGCTTAGCGGTCAAGTCACTTGCCTGTGAAGCCTAAGGACCCATGTTCGACCCTCCAGATCCCACATAAGCCAGATGCACAAGGCACAAGTGCACAAGGTCACACAAGGTGGTGCACATGTCTGGAGTTTGAATATAGTGGCTGGAGGCCCTGGCACACCAATTTTATCTCTCTCACTCTGTCTCTCTCCCTATCATTCCCTTGCATAGCAAAAGGCCAGCCAGTTGGGCTTGCCTCAAAGGAAGGAAGGAAGGAAGGAAGGAAGGAAGGAAGGAAGGAAGGAAGGAAGGAAGGAAGGAAGGAAGGGAAGGGAAAGGAGAGGGAGGGAGGGAGGAGGGGAAGGAAGGAAGGAAGGAAGGAAGGAAGGAAGGAAGGAAGGAAGGAAGGAAGGAAGGAAGGAAGGAAGGAAGGAAGGAAGGAAATCACTCAGACTAACAAGCTTTCTGAAGTTGTTTTCTGAATCCAGAACTCAAAATCAAGCTTGTCTAGTTAAACCATATTTTTGAGCAGTAACTCCTAAGACGGGGGGTGGGGGGTGGTGGTGTTTGGGTTCATAAAAGATATCGCATTATCTCAAGTTTATGTGTAGCCTGCCCTCACCAGCACATTTGCCAGCTTAATTCTGCATTACTGTTATATGTCATAATTATGAAATTACATGTTCTGATTCTATTATTTCTAATTTGCACTAATTATGTAATTGGACCTAATGAAGTCAATTATGTAACGGCTTTTTAACTAAAACCTATTTTAAAGACTTTAGAAGTGAATAAGACACTTTGAAAAGTATTTCCATGTCAAGGCAAGACAGCACACACATCTAGAAGGCAGTGTGTCCACCCAGGGGCCAACACCTTCTCTTCCCACATTTTAAGCGGAGACGCGTGTATTCAGTTTACAAGGAAACTGTTTCAGTGACAGTGAACTAGGGGGTTTGCATAGCAAACAGTAATGGTGAATCTTCTTGAATCCAGTGCCCGGGGGTTTGTTAGACTTAAAAGAAAAAGGTAAGCTCTAAAGCTGACAGCGTTGGATTGCTTTTAATGGACAGAAGTGGGTTGGGGAAGAAGTCATGTACGCGAGGCCTTGGCTTTCAGCAGGCCTTAATTTCTTCCTGGTTAATGAATCACAACTGGCGGCTGCCTGAGACCCTCCAAGAGTCCCCAAAGCCAAAGAAAGCAGGGCGTGGCAGTGTGAACCCGGAACCCCAGCTACTCAGGAGCAGGGCGTGGCGGTGTGAACCCAGAACCCCAGCTACTCAGGAGCAGGATGTGGCGGTGTGAACCCGGAACCCCAGCTACTCAGGAGCAGGGCGTGGCGGTGTGAACCCAGAACCCCAGCTACTCAGGAGCAGGGCATGGCGGTGTGAACCCAGAACCCCAGCTACTCAGGAGCAGGGCATAAGGACTGAGGCTTCAAGGCTTTGCAGTCTACTGAGTGAGTTGAGGCCAGACTGGAAAACATATCAAGACTAAATGTCAAGAGGGCTGGAGAGATGGCTTAGAGTTCAAGGTGTTTGCCTGCGAAGCCAAAGGACCCAGGGCTGATTCTCCTGGGCCCACGTAAACCAGACGCACAAAATGGAGCATGCTTCTAGAGTTTGTTTATAGTGGCTGAAGGCCCTGGCGTGCCCATTCTCTCTCTCTCTCTCAAATAAATAAATTTAATAAAAATTTTGGTTAAAGTCAAAAGAGGAATGTATCTTAGAGGCACAGCCTTGCCCTAGGGCTTGCGTGAAGCCCTGCAGTCACATACTCACATACACAGGAAGGAGGAGGAGGAGGAGGCGAGGAGGGTGATGGGCACTGCTTCTGTTCATTGTTCTGTCCAAGGTGCAGGAGGAGCTCAGTGTGGAGGGCGAACCAGGCGTGAGGAAGTGAAGTGTCATTTCTTGGGATTTCCACTCACAAGTTACCATTCTCCCGAACTTCATTAAATATGTCCAGTAGGCTGCTCAGAATGCAGAACAAAAGCTGGGTGAGCTGAAGTCACAGCCCAGGGATGCCCCCTCGTCCCAGGCAGGGGTGTACATCAGGAATCACAGGGAACAAACGCCTGCAGGTGTGGCTCAGGGATGGGGGGAGCTGCTGACCTCTGGAAGACCGGGGACAGAGGCTCATCAGAGGACACGAGAAATGTCGCTGTGCACTGCTTCCTCTGTTGTCTGTTGGTAATAACCCTGCCTCTGTATAGCAGCCGAACGTGTCCTCAGTGGAAGCGCACTTTCCTTCAGGCGCAGCTGCGGGGATTTGAACTCATGCTTGCTACTGACCTTAAGTTAAGGCTGAGCCAAGTGCTCACCACGTAGGAGCTCTGTCAAAGCTGCACACAACCAGGGCAGAACCTAATCTTATTACCCCCAGTGCACATTTGAGGAGACTGAGGCTTAGAGATGACGGGTCACTTGCCAGCATGCACAGGCAGCACAAACGGACGCCGTGTCCATAATCTGCTCTTGTGAGCAGAGCAGTCAGTGTGAGTCACAGCGCATGAGGCTGGAAGTCCCGCTTCCTCTGAGACCCGGCAAAGACAGCTGTCCCCAGCTCTTAGCAGCACAGGGGGCCTTTGCAGAAGAGGCACTATAAGTATTCAGGGCACTGGGCAGGGAGCAGACCTGGCCAGGAGACAGGAAGTCAGATGACAGCCTACAATGGCAGAAAGAGGACATGAGAAGAATTCCAATAAGGGAGAGGGAACTCGCTGGGAGCTGGCTCACGGCAGACATTGCTTCCTACAAAGATGACAAGTATCGTGATTACAGTTGTGACAGTTGGAGACAAGAAAGCGACCAAGGCCAAGGGCTGTGTCAGTTAATGTGATGGGTGTTTACAAGGGGACTCCTTTGCACCAGGTCCAGAATAAACACACGGATGAGACAGAAGTTAACTGGAAGGACCACTTCACCAGAAATGATGCTGCAGGCCAGACTCTGGGGAGTGGGAGAACAGATACAGCCAGCCACAAAGGAAACCTTAATGCCAATCACGCCATGTAGAGGAGCTCCTTGCTCAGGGCTCATGATAAAACTGGAACTCTGTCCTGGACCCCTCCTGCAATCTGGCCCCAGCATGCTTTGCCAGATGCATTTCACCTCACCTGGAGCTGAGCCAGCTACAGTTCAGCCAGCCTGACCTGGGTTGTTTTCTAGAAAATGCTGTGGTGTTTCACTGGTCAGCACCTTGCACATATGTACCTGTGTCTATGGTCACTGTTCCCTTTGCTCCAGTTACTGACTGTCCAATCACCTTGAACTTCCTGTAGTCCTGTTGTGGTTGTTTGTTTTCGAGACACGATCCAGGCTGGCCTCCAACTGGCCACTTGCCTCAGCCTCCAGCCTGCTGGGATTATAGCGTGTGGTGATTTGATCAGATCCCCCTCGCCCGTGAACTCATGAGTTCCGAATGCTTGGTGCCCAGCTGGTGGCACTGTGGGAGGAGGAGCCTTGCTGGAGGAGGTGTGCCACTGGAGGGTGGACCTCGAGGTCCATTCGCGCCTAGCTTGCCAGTGTTGGTGTCCACCTGCTGCGGGCAGAGGCGACGTCCAGCCTCTGCTTGTGCATGCTTCCCCCCACCACCATGGAGCTTCCCCTCGAGACTGAAGACAAAACTAACAGCTTTCCTCCCATCAGCTGCTTTGGGTAGGATGCTTTATCCCAGCCACAAGAAAGTAACTAGAAGAAGCCATGAGCCTCCACACCAAGCCACTTCCTTTACAATTCATGTTAAAGTCGCATATTATTAACACACTCACTGAACATCTTCATTCCACACCATCACTGCACTCACTCCACTAATGGTTTTACACAGCCATTTATTTATGTGCTGTATCCCCAGCACATAGTAGGTCCTCACCATAGATTTATTGAACACAATTAAAAGGACAGAGAGCCACAAGGATGGGTGTGACTGGCAGCCAAGGGCACCAGGGTCAGCTTCCCAGAGGTGAGAGTGAGGAAAGTCAGGCCTTAAAAGCAAGGAGCCTGGGCTGGAGAGATGGCTTAGCGGTTAAGGCGCCTGCCTGCTAAGCCCAAGAACGCTGGTTCCAATCTCCAGGTCCTACGTTTAGCCAGATGCAAAGTGACGCAAGGGCGCAATGCCGCACTTGCCCACAAGGGGGCGCATGCGTCTGGATTTCGTTCACAGCAGCTGAGAGACTGCTGGCGCACCCATTCTCTATCTGTCTTCCTCTCCCTCTCTGTCTGTCTTTCTCCCTGTCTCTCTCCAAAAATAAATTAAATAATAAAAAAATTTTTTAAAAAAGCAAGGAGCATTGTGACAAGGGATGAAATACCATCGAGGCAGGGTGTGGATGGAGGGGAGAGTGTGGGGGAAGAGGGGTGGAGCCAGGCAAGGAACCTTCTGGCAGCTTTCAGTTCTCATTGCACCACACCTCTCAGCTGAAGATGGCTGAGAGAAGCCAGGTGCTTATCCACTGCGCTCAGTGAAAAGGGACTTGAAGGAGGATCCCAATAAAGGTCTTTCCAACATCAAGGCCAGCGATTTTTCCCTTTAGCTCTGCCTTCTGTGGGGAACCAGGTTAAACTTGACTAAGGGAAAATAGATGTCAATGAAGATGGAGAAATGGAGAGGGGGATTCAAAACCAAAAGTCAAAAGATGTCTCTGGGATTTCTAGGCGTGAAAAGGTCTCAGTATCTAAGCTACAGGAATGGAAATACAATAGAAGAATACCTTGAGCTGGGCGTGGTGGTGCACGCCTTTCATCCCAGCACTTGGGAGGCAGAGGTAGGAGGATCGCCATGAGTTCGAGGCCACCCTGAGACTACACAGTGAATTCCAGGTCAGCCTGAGCTAGAGTGAGACCCTACCTCAGAAAACCAAAAAAAAAAAAAAAAAAAAAAGAATACCTTGAAAATTCAGGCCATGAGTCATTTTCCATTTATTTTTCCATTTTTTTAAAAAAAATTTGAGAGAGACAGAAAGATAGAATGGAGAATGGGCACCCCAGGGCCTCTCAGCCACTATGAGTGAACTCCAGACACGGGTGCCCCCTTGTGCACACGTGCGACATCACACACTTGCGTCACTTTTGTGTCTGGCTAAACATGGGACCTGGAGATTTGATTGGGTGTTCTTAGGCTTAGGAGGCAGGCGCCTTAACTGCTAAGCCATCTCTCCAGCCCAATGTTTCCTTTTTTCCAGGCAGGGTCTCACTCTAGCCCAGGCTGACCTGGAATTCACTCTGTAGTCTCAGGCTGGCCTCAAACTCACAGCCATCCCCCTACCTCTGCCTCCCAAGTGCTGGGATTAAAGGCGTGTGCCACCACGCTCGGCTACTGTTTATTTTGTTAAATGTTTATGCATCTGTATGTATGTCCGTGTATGTTCATATGTGTGCAGGTACACATATGAGGCAACCAGAAGGTCATCTCAGCTGTCACTCATTTCCAGGACTACTGCCCACTTTTTTTTTTTTTTTTTTTCAAGGTCTCTCATTGGACTGGGGCTTGCCAATCAAGCTAGAATGGTTGACCATGAGCCCTAGGATCCACCTGTCCCCCACCCCCAGTGCTGGGATTACACTTCACACAACATGCCCAGCATTTTATGTGGGTTCTTGGGATTGAACTTGTGAAGCAAGCATTTTCAGACTGCGCTCTCTCCACATCCCTTCTGTTTCTATTTTTAAAAAGATGGGTACAGTCAGCAAGCACAGGTTGAGTACTGACTGTTCCGGGCCCTGAGCTAGGCTGAGGATTCAAACTGAGGCAGGTGTTCTAACTTCCCTTGGGGATCAAGGAGCTCAAGAAGGCTTGAAGCAGAGAAGAGCTATGACTGGGAGCTGGAGAGATGGCTTAGTGGTTAAGGCGTTTACCTGCAAAGCCAAAGGACCTCAGTTCAATTCCCCAGGACCCATGTAAGCCAGATGCACAAGGTGGTGCATGTGTCTGGAGTTCGTTTGCAGTGGCTGGAGGCCCTGGTGCATCCATCCTCTCTCTGTGTATCTCTCTCTCTCAAATAAATGAAAAAATAAATAAAATATCTAAAAAAAAAAAGAGCTGTGACTGGAATGGGCCCCACAGTGTGGCACTGACACAGTAGGGTGGGGGCCTGCTGCAGAGCAGAGAGCCCGGGGAGAAAGGAACTTGAGGGGAGCTGGTAAGGGCGCAGACAGGTGTGAGGAGGAAACGTGAAGGGAGGGCGTAATGTGATCGGGAACCAGAGTCCAGAGTGCCTATGCGCGTGGAAGTTTTCACTTCTGTCTTTCCTGCTAAGGGGAGCCCTTCCTCGATACGGAAATAAAGAGGCCGAGTCAGACATGCAGGTTGGAAAGCAGGGGAAATGGCTCCAGGGGAGCCAGCCTGGAGAAAAGAAAGCAGAACAATTTCATTACCCCACAAAGAGAGTATGTCTACCAAGGAAATGCTCTGGGCAACTGAAAAGAAGATGCTGGATGTGGAAATTTATGGTCAACTTGGTGCGGGCCAGGGGTGGGGGCCGAGGTCTTTTAGTTCCCTGGCCTTAGACAGTTGAGGAGAGGGAGTTCAGCGCGGGGGCAGGGACGAGAGCTATGCAGGAGTGAGCAGAGGAGGTGTGGCCATTTGTTTGAACTACACTGTTCGAGCATACAGGGCCAATGAGAGAATGAGGACGTGAGTCTGGGGTTCAGATGAGAAATCTGTATTGTGACTTTCTTCCGAAGAGTAACAGCTGCCATGTTGTGGCATCCATATTCCATGTCCTCCTCAGGCTTCCGTAGTTGATCGCTTCAGTCTTCAGCTGGTGTCACTCTATTGGGAGGTCGTGAGCCTTTGCCAGGTAGAGCCTCGTTGGAAGGAGTAGGTCTCCAGGGTTGGGGTCTTGAAGTTTATAGCCAGACCCTTCTTCTGTCTGTCCTCTCTCTGCTTCCTGTTCTAACAAGATGTGAGGAGATGAGGAATCTGCAGAGCTGCCTACAGTGTGCCCTCCCTCAACCCCCAGGAAATCGAAACCGTGAGCCAAAATAAACCCTTCTGCGCCCAAGTTGCTTCTTGTCAGGCATTTGATCTCAATTACTGGGAAAGTAACAAATACACACACAATCTAGCAGAGGAGTTAAAATACCGCAGAGGTCAGTTCCAGCCTCTTCAACAGAGTGCCAGAGAGTGGAGAACAATGCCAGGTGTATGCTAGGTGCTCTAAAGCTGTGCCACGTGATCATGACCTCTTAAGTCATGCAAGGATACTTGAGACTAACTGGTCAGGTTTCTAAGAAGGCTCCGAGGGTTTTAAGGCAGAGTGAGTTATGAGGGGAAGCGCACCCTTACATTTACAGGGGAAAAAGATCACCGTGAATCAAGGCTGATATGGTAATTACAGTAAGGCCATGTCTACAGCCCAGATTTTACTTATCAAAAAGTTGAGCCAGAGAGGGGGAAAAAATTAAAAAGAAACAATTTTCACAGAACTGTGGATTTTAGCTTTTCATTAGCCAGTGAACCTAGAAATGGTCTGGTCGGTAGGTGTGTATCTTATGACCCAAGATTGATTATTAAGTTTTGTATGAAATTATACTGCATCCCCATGTATTTGGAGCAAAATGACCCGGATTTGTTCAGCACATAGAAGCTTTTTGAAATGATGACCCGCCCTGAGCCATTTATTTTAAACTTATAAAGGGATGTTCACATCTCTGATTCTTATAACCATAATAAAGAGCTTTCTTCCTGCTGTGTTGAAGAAAATTCTTGTTTCCCAGTTCTAGTCATTACTGTAAGATCTTGTTGAATTCTCAGTTGGCTTTCTGGAATAATAATGTCCATTGTTGGGACAGATACATTTTACTCAGAAACTCTGGCTTTCTTCCAGAGAGTAACAGACGCCATCAAAATGTAAGCTGTGGAAATGAGCACTGTGTACGGTAAAGCCACAGGGCTCCCGCATAATGGCTTTTAATAGACTAGCCCAGCCCAGGATGCATTATGAGCAATTAGTTAAGATGGTAATTGTGCTGAAACACTGCTCCTGAGTTAGGTAAGGTTATCGGGCAAGTTAATTTCCATAGGATTTTAGACTAATTTTGTCTAAGAAAATTCTTAGGAAAAATAATTGCTGAATTTAACAAAAGTAATTCGGCATTTATATTTCAAAGATAGGCCATTTAATATCCTGTTGGTGGAGACTACTTTGTGGGAATTGAAGTTCCAAGATCAAGGTGTTTGGAAATAACAGCATGTGAGGTAAATTACCTCAGCTCTCTGGGTCTGTTCCCTCATCTGCAAATGCTGGTAAACCCTGCTTTTGACTAGGATGCCCCGTGGATTCAACAAAGTCACGCAGATCCCAGTGCCTACCAAGTGACTGGCTCATGGCTATTGCTCAACAAAGGCTTGGTCATTCCACTCCTACTGGTGATATTTGGTTAGCTGATAAAAGAAAGAAAACACGGATGAATTTAAATACTTCTTTGAAGATGCAAACCAGTCTTAAGCCATTTAGTTTCCCGGCCCTGCCCTGAGTCTGCAGGGTGTGCCTGCCCAGGTGGGCAGCGGCCAGCTTCCATCTACTTATGAAGTACTGAGTCTTCAACACTGAGCAAACACTTGGAAAAGTGGGGCAGAGTTGACCAGGACAGGTTGGGCCGGTCATAAAATTTCCCATTGCAAGCAGAAGGCAGATCCTTCCTCAAGAAGTCCAGGTCTCTCTGTAGTTTTGTGGTTCACGTTTCCGCCAGGCAAGGGGCTGGGCAGAGGGACATTGCTGTCTGGTCCAAACTCAAGTTCATCTAGTATACGATCCTTTGTTAAACCTAAAGTCAGGATCCCGTTTAAATATTTCAGTCACTAAGGAATACTGAATCCATCAGAAATTCACCCATGATTTGAGGACAGGTCTTATCACCGAAAGTGGTATGATAGCATCTGGAGCATCCAGGGAGCACGCGGGAGTAGATGTGTGCGTGGAAGAGAGCAGGAAGCATTACCGGTGAGCGGGGGCACCAGTATGCAAGAAGAAATTCTGCTTGACTTCTATCTTTGCCTTGGAGCCAAGAGGCAAGCCTGGCCTCCCTCTAGACTGTGTGCTAGGCACACTGAGGGATAGACGCTTCAGTGTCCGAAGAACACCTTCACGTCTCCCTCAGGTGGGACACCTCACGACGCTTTTATGTCATTCAGTCACCTTTCACTTCTTCCAGCATTTGAGAAAGCTCCAGTGTAAAGTTGTGCCTTAGATATCACGTTCTTGCTCCCTGGCTCTGCTCCTGCATCGGCGTTCTACCGTCTATCAGCTCTGAAGAAAGGTTCCAGCGTCTGTGCTGTGTTCTGGGAGCCCATTGACAGGCTTGTCAAACATGCCTGACATTTAAAAAGAAAAAAAAGGAGAGAGAGAGAGTGGGCACTCTATGGCTTCTTGGTACTACAAATGAACTCCAGATACTTGTACCACTGGCTCTACATGGGTATTGAGAAATTGAACTCAGGCCCTCAGGCTTTGCAAGTAAGCCCCTTTAACTGCTAAACCACCTCTCCAGATCGCACATCTGGTTTCATATGGGTCAGTTCTCCATACTTGTGCAGCAAGCCCTTTAACCACTGAGCCATTTCTCCAGCCCCCACATCTGGTTATATGTGACTCAGATCTCCATGCTTGTGCACCAAGCACGTTAACCACTGAGCCATCACCTGGGCTTTGACGTGTTTCTTTACAGCTAATTTTGGGGTGTTGCGGTGGGTTTTAGCTGTGAAGCAGGCAGCAGTAATGGCAGTCATGGTGAGGCAAGCTGTGGTGTGTGCAAAGGAGGCCCTCTGCTGGAGTCTGGCTCTCCAGTGCCTCTGGGCTGTAGGCTGTACCATGATACCTGTGTGCTGTGAGCTCAGGACTCAGTACACTGGACAGCACTGATTAGGGACATTCCTGAATTTCCTTCTGAGACCTAGAGCCAAACCCTCTGAGAGAAATTTCAGGTGTGATTCTGGCCAGGATGGAGTCTTCAAAGTCTTCCCTGTCTCACACAGCTGTGCTCCAGGGCCGGGAGGAATCCCCTGTCTCACACAGCTGTGCTCCAGGGCCGGGAGGAATCCCCTGTCTCACACAGCTGTGCTCCAGGGCCGGGAGGAATCCCCTGTCTCACACAGCTGTGCTCCAGGGCCGGGAGGAATCCCCTGTCTCACACAGCTGTGCTCCAGGGCTGGGAGGAATCCCCTGTCTCAAGCTAAAATCCACTTGCCTCACTAGTATGCACAGAATTTGGTGTCCAGACATCGAAGACACAGTGCCAGCAGGTATACGATAAGAGAACTCATTGTATTCGGAGGGGTAAAATTTATTCTTTTCTAACGTGTGACTCATTCATGCTCAGGAACCAAGGATGAAATAGAGCCACGACTGTTGAAAGGGAGTCAATGATGGGTGCTATGTGTGAGGGTAGATGTGGAGTGGCTTGAAAGGGAGTCAATGATGGGTGCTATGTGTGAGGGTAGATGTGGAGTGGCTTGGTGGTTTAGACAGGTTAGGGAACTTAGGTCTTGGGTAAGTTACTTAACCTCCCTGTGTCTCAAACACTGCTACTGATGCAATGGTATGAGAATTAAATAAGTTATTATTTTTCACGATGTGATACCTAATACATGTTGCAGTAAAATTTAAAATATTTATGGAGTGTGTGAGGGTCAGAGTAGCATTTCTGAACTCAAGAATCATTACTTAGTCGACTTTTATTGAGTAATTACCATGTCTATTTCACAAGTTGCTACTATAGGGAAACACACACACACACACACACACACACGGATGAACATGTCCCCTGCTTTCAGGGATTTGGGGCCTAGTGAGAAAATAATCTGTGGTCCTAACATTGGAGATGAGCCTGCAGGACCATTTGATAAGCTGACACATAAGAGAACATGGTGTGTAAAGGAAATGAGCAGGCGTGAATGAAGTTATTTCCTGGTATCCGGGGAGATTATTTACTCAGTTCCACCTGGATACAGAAACCTACAGATGTTCAAGTCTTTTCTATACAGTGAAGTATTTGCATGTAACCCACACAACTTCCTACAGACTTTAATCTCTAGATTACTTATAATACTTCATACAATGGAAACACTATGCATTTGGTTGTGATATGTATCGTTTTTAAAATTATTTTCTTTATTTATTAGAGAAGGAGAGGGAGGCAGACACAAAGAATGGGTGTGCCACAGCCTTTAGCTACTGTAAATGAACTCCAGATGCTTGCGCCACCTTGTGCATCTGGCTTTATGTGGGTACTGGGGAATTGAACCTGGGTCCTTTGGCTTTTCTGGTGAGTGCCTTAACCACTAAGCCTTCTCTCCAGCTCTGTTATATTGTTTAATGAATTTTGTGACAAGGCCATCTATACATGCTGAGAACAGCAATTTTGTTCCCAAGTATTTTTGATCTGGGCTTGGTTGAACACACCATGTTGAATCTGAGGATATGGAGGGCAGATTGTAGTTGATTCTCAAACAAAGGCCCAATCCACTTGGTTATGGCAGAAGCCAGAATCAGTTGTGGCAGAGTCTTGGCTTCATCCTGTAAACAAAGGAAAGGCATCGATGACTTTTAAACATTTTATTGACAGCTTCCATAAATATAAACAATAAACCATGATCATAAGCCCCTCCCACCAACTTTCCTTTCTCCTCCTGTGTCTCCCCTGAATCCCTTCTTCTTTTCTGGTAGTCTCTCTTTTATTTGGATGTGATGATGTTTTAGGAAGAGGAACTGTGTAATGATTTTTAATGTGTCACATAGTCCAATGTAGGATGTGCTGGAGGGACAAGAAGAAGAGGGAAAACTGTGACCATCACACTGGTGGAAGACCTGGTGGGAGGAACCAGGAACAGAAAACAAGAAAGGATGCATCTGGGGAGATGGCTCAGTAGTTAAAGGCACTTGCTTGCAAAGCCTGTCTTGCTGGGGTGATTCCCCAGGACCCACGTAAAGCCAGATGCACAAAGTGGCACATGCACTTGGTGTTTGTTTGCAGTGGCGAGAGACCCATTAATTTCCACCCTTGCAAATAAATTAATAAAAATATTTTAAATTTTTTAAAAAATATATTTTATTTATTTGAGAGAGAGAAAGAGGCAGAGAGACAGAGAGAAAGAGGTAGAGAAAGAGAGAGAGAGGAAATGGGCACACCAGGACCTCCAGCCACTGCAAACGAACTCCAGATGTGTGCGCCTCCTTGTTCATCTGGCTTACATGGGTCCTGGAGAGTCAAACCAGGATCCTTTGGCTTTGTAGACAAACGCCTTATCTGCTAAGCCATCTCTCCAGCCCAATAAAAGTATTTTTAAAACAGAAAGGATTGTTGTGGTGGAAGGAAGGCTCGACCCACAGTGAGTGTGCGCTGGGTTCCTCATGCCACCCTGTAAACCAGGGGGTCTCCCTGTCCCCATAGCTGCTGTTGCCGTTATGCTGGCCCCCTTTCCTTCAGTCCTGTTCTGACCAGCAGTGCACGTCAGTTTTCAATCACTCGACAGAGTGACTGACAGACGTAAAGGAGGAAGCTTTGTTTTGGCTCATGGTTTTGGAATTGCCAGTCCCTGTCAGCTGGCTGTGTCCTACAGGAGCCTGTGCAGGGGCATAGCATCTCGGAAGGGAATGTTTGCTGCAGTAAATACGTTCACCGAATGATGTTAGGGAGTGAAAAAGAAAACAGTCTCTGCAGGGATGTAGTCTGGTCACCTTCTGTCCACTAGGCGCCAGTTCCTAAAGGTTCCTCCATCTCCCAGGAGTGCCCCAGGCTGGGGACCAAGCCTTTAACACATGGCACTTTGGGAAATACCCAAGCCAAGTCCAAACTTTAACAACCTAGACTGCTTATCTTCAGAAATTAAAATCTTCCTTCTTGGCCGACTCAGCCCTCGAAGCGTCCCCTAAGGGAGCCCTCTGCTCTGCCTGACACGGGCTGGTCACTGTGATATTCCTCTGGGTGCTGCCCTGGGACTTGAACTCTTCCCCACACTGACCACTGTCTCCACTTCTAGGGGATGAAAGAGTGACCAGTAACCATGGAATGAAAGATTGCAACGATCACCTTTTTGCCCTCCATAGAGCTTGGCTGACTCAATGCTCAAACTCTAGTCATAGAGTTGGTCATTTGGGGACGTGACCAACTTTTCCTAACCGACCTCATTTCTTAGCTTAAGCTCCACTGTGTCCCATCAGCTTTGAGCAACCAAGACCCTCCTATCACTGGGGAAATCCCCGGGGTTTTAGGTTCTCCCGCCCAATGACCAGGAATGAAGACCAGTTAGATTCTACTATGCATTGGTATAGCCCCTTTCCTGAACAAGGATTTGTTGATATAGATATTCTTTTTAATTTTTTTTTTATTTTAGAGAGAGAGAGAATTGGCATGCCAGGGCCTCAGTCAGTACAATCAAATGCCAGACGCATGCGCCACCTAGTGGGCATGTGCGACCTTGCGCTTGCCTTACCTTTGAGCGTCTGGCTAACGTGGGATCTGGAGAGTCGAACATGGGTCCTTAGGTTTCGCAGGCAAGCACTTTAACTGCCAAGCCTTGTCTCCAGCCTGGTATATAGTTTTTAACACAAGGTCTTGTCTAGTCCAGGCTTGCCTTAGACTTGCTGTGTAGCAGAACCGTAAACTTCTAATCCTCCTGCCTCAGCCTCCCAGGTGCAGTCATTGTAAGTGTGTACCACCAAGCCTGAATGTCTGGACGCTTTTTTTTTTTTTTTTAAGTAGCAGTTAGAAAGAAGTTGTAAATCTTAACTGGAAGTCAGCCTTCCTCATTCCTCTGTCTCGGATACACAACACACTCTCCATCAACTCCCTCATCCCCAGTATCCAATGAAGTCGATGTCACTCCACTCGCTCCTAAAACTTCTACTGAGCTAGCTAGCACACCTGACCGTCAACTCCCGGCTAGAAGCCTGCCAGTGCTACAGAGCTTTTTGGCTTCCACGCTCCTGCCTGTACTGGTCTTGCCTCAGAGAAAACGGCGGTAAAGTCAGTACACAGATCAGAACACATGTTGTTCTCGTGCTCCAGGCCCTCCCTAGCTTCTTGCTGCACACAGGATGAAGTCCCAACTCCTAGTGCAGGCTTGCAGGCTCCGCCCCTTAACTGCCTGTGACCACTTCCAAGAGGCTCCCAGTCCCCTTCCTGACCGCTGTCCCACACGGAGCCCAGCTCCCGCACCTGGAGGCCTTTGCAGCCCGGACAGCAGAATGGTCCTCACCCTGCACATCTGTGTGGAGGGTCACAGACTCACAGAGATTTTTCTCTGCTCACCTTTCCTATGGGGGGGTCCCCTCCTCCTAGCCGTCCCACAAGATATTCTTATCTTGTTCTTTCAGTTCTCAGGAACTCCTAACACAAGCTGACATTATATTCCCTAGTTATTTCTGCCCCCCTTGAATGATGTTGCACAAAAGGACGATGCTGCGTGCTGTGTTTTGTTCACTGTTGCTCACCAGGACTCAGAGCAGTGGTCGGTGTGTAGGTGCTGGGTAAATATTTGTCGAGTGAAAGAATGAGCGCGTGTGTGTGTGTGTGTGTAAGTGCACATACATGTCCAGGTGCACATGCATGTACTGGTATGCATGCAGGGCAGAAGACGACCTTGGGGTCATTTGCCTCTCTTTGAGACAGAGTCACTCAGTGGTCTGGAGCTTGCCACGTAGGTGAGACTGGCAGGCCAGCGTGCCCCAGGATCTGCTGGTTATGCCCGCCCAGCTCTGGGATGGTGCGTGTGTAATGCCATACCCAGCTTTTTTTGCATGTGTGTGTAGCGTGATGTGATGTGTATATGTAATGTACAGATGTGTGCATCTGAAACACATGCACGTGAGGCCTGGGAACACTGAGTGGGCCCGTCACTCTTCCACCTTATTCCTTGAAGTGGAATCTCTCATTGAGCCGAGAGCTGCTATTTTGTTTGTTTGTTTGTTTTTGTTTTTTCTTTTTTAGTCAGTCTGGCTGACCTGTTAGCTCCAGCAATCCCCTGTCTCAGCTCCCACAGCACTGTACTGACAGTTATACATGGTCATGCCTGTTTTTATTTATTTATTTTTTTAATTATGTCAGTTCTGGTCATGTAACTGGGGCAAACACTTTGCTGGCTGGGCCATCTGCCCAGCCCCAAGTGATGGCTCCTCTTTGGGGAATTCACTCAGTCCATCCGATGACAGCTAGTACAAAAGTGTACAGTGGTCAGAGCATAGCAAGGAATGTGTCTGTGTTCACGCCCCGATCCTGCTAGTGCCAGCCGTGTGACCTTGAGAAATACAGAGGCCTGGGGGAGCTTGGCAAATTACTCAGCCTCCTCTCCATTCCTTTTTATGAACGAGAGCAGCTGGGCTTTTCTCCTTATTAAAGGTTCCGCTCATTCACACGACCATGAAGGGTTCCCACAGTGGCAGCCAAGTTGACTTCACAGGGCACCATAGGTGTGGCTCCAGTCGGGTTGCCAAGGTTGCCAGCTCAGGTCTGTGTGGAGAAATGGCAGAGGGAACAGAGTAGAAACCCAAGGCAGGTTTGGGTCCACGACGCCCATCAGCCACCTCTTTTCTCATCCTCTGATCAAATATTCCTTGAGGAGGAAGAGAGTCCACTGGTAAAATATAAGGCTCTGCAAAGGAGACTTCCATCCGAACAGTGACAGAAATGAGACCAACAGGGGGAAACACAGTTTTCTCTATGGCATCATGCAAATGATTTGGTGTGCTCGAATCACGGTGTGCCAGTCAGCCTTCAGTCACTGTGGACAAGATCTGAAATGAATGACTTACAGGAGAAATGGTATGTTTGGGCTCATGACTTCAGAGGTGTCAGTTCACAGTCACTTTTACCCCATCATGTTGGCCTGAGGTAAGGTTGTATGCTGAGGGAGGAGCGTGTGTCAGAAAGCAGCTCTCATCATGCCAGCCAGAAGAGAAAAGAGAGCAGAGCTGGGGTCCCACTATCCCCTGCAAGGATACGCCCCAGTAAGGCCTCACCTACTAAGTCCCCACCACATCACAGTAGTGCCACAGCCTTCAACCTTCAACAAACCTTCAACACACGAACCTTGGGGGGATATTCCAGATCCAAACTTGGACACACAGGGACACAGTAGGTCCTTAAAGAATAAATAGTTCATTTCTATAGCTCATCCTTAGCTCTCCAAGGTTGCGCCTTAGTATGACTTGATTTTCAGGTTTCTTATCTTCGTGTAACCCCGCTGTTTCCCTCTCTGCATGGTAGGTGTTTTCCAGACGTTCATATTTGATGGCAAACCTACTTCATGAAATCGTGTCCTTCTTCTGTGCACTCTCTTGTCCTCAGCAGAGAGCTGGGTAGTGTGTGTGATCGAAGCTAAGATTGTATCATCTTTAATAAAGATGAAAATATAGAGTTTGGAAGATGCAGGTGAACTGTGGAGAAAAAAAAATCAATCAGGTTGGTAAATTGCATCTGTGGGGCAAAGCGTGGCCGCTTGTTTCACATAGGAGTTACTGAGCACGATTGTTGGGAAGGCAGTTAAAATATACATGGAAGCGTAAGGACCATTTTGTTCAATTTAAATGACACTGATGTGTTTTTTTACATCATCAAATCGTCCCATATTTCCAGCAGCAACCTTTGATACAGCATTTCGCACAACGGCCTGAAGAGCCCTCAGAGAGAAAAGTGCTCATCTGAGATTGCAATGGAAGCCACTACCGTCTCACTACGTTTTCTTTGTCTTTGGCTTGTGTGGGGAGGGATGGGTGTATGTGGTTTTGTGTACACGTAGCTTATGCATGTGTGGGAGCCAGAGGAGAGCATCAGGTGTCCTTCCCTACCACTCTGCTGTGTCGTTTTTTGAGAGAGTCACTCGCTGCATCTGAAGCTACTGTACTTCTTGGTCAGACTGGCTGAGTAGTGAGCCCCAGTGAGCCCCTAGTCTCTGCTCCTGCAGCACAGGATGACAGGAGCCATTATCTGTGCCTGGGTTTTTTTTTTTTTTTTTTGTTTTTTTTTGAGGTAGGGTCTCGCTCTAGCCCAAGCTGACTTGGAATTCACTGTGTAGTCTCAGGGTGGCCTTGAACTCACAGCAATCCTCCTACCTCTGCCTCCGAGTGCTGGGATTAAAGGCGTGCGCCACCATGCCCAGCTTGTGCCTGGCTTTTTACATGGGTGCCAGGGCTTGAATGGGGGTGTTCTTACCTGCTGAGCCATCTCCCCAATGCCAGGTCATTTTCTTTAGGACCCAGTAATTATCTGATGTTTTCTTCTGCTCGCTCTGGGAAAGAAGTCGTAGTGTTGGTTTTGCAGAACGGGGCAAACGTTTCTTCCAAAATCAACGGAAGGATTGTAATGACTCTCTCCCATATGACTATTGGAACTGTCAACATGTCACCCTTCTCAAAGGGACACTGAACAGTTTTTTTTTTTTTTGTTTGTTTGTTGTTGTTTCTCAAAAGAGGACCTTCGAGGAGAGCGAGGACCTGCATGTTCAGTTGGTCACGTTCTGCCATGTTGGGCACACACAGACGGTTACGGCAGGGGAGAACAGTCTCCTAGAAACTGCCATTCATGGGCCGGGGTTCTAGCTCAGTGCCTGCCTACCACGTGCATGGCCCGGGCATCCACCCCTATTCCTACAAAAATAAAAAAACCCTTTCTTTTCATCTTCTAATCTTAAAGAAATCTTTAAACAGCAGTGACGAGGAAAGTGGTGGGTTGTGTTCAAATGACTCCAACAACAAGAAGAGAAGGTATTTGGTTTTAACCACAGAGCACAGCTAGGGCTGGGGCTGGGTGATGCCCAATCAAGACATCACTGCTAATGAAAAACCCCAACACAACCTGAATGAACCCACGTTCTGTAAAATGAATAGATGTGTAAAAATATCCAACTGGACTTCACAGAGAAAGAGAGTCGGCTTGCACAAGGGGTAAAATTGTAGTGAAAGCTCACATAGGCCTTTGTTGCTTATTTATAGTTTAGTTGGATTTTCGTCTTTCTCCCTCCTGTTACTGTACTTAGCCATTAAGCAGAACAGCATTTTCTGCATCATGCAGGCGATGTCTTTTAAGTCCGTAAAGAAAACAAGGAGAGCGAGCTGTGGGAAAGTTGGGGTACTGGAAAGTTCTATTCCACAGGGTCACAGAAAACACGTGCACATAAGAAAAGGATGGCCGACTGGTCATTACTTTAAAATAGATTTCTCTTCTGGTGGCGTGTTAAAGACATCTTACGCATTATTTTTACATTCGGGTTTAAAGTAATTTATAGTTTGCGTGGCAATATCACAATGTGTAATAGACACGAGCATGCTTCAAATCCTCAAGGCAGAAATGGTTTTCCTGCAGGGACCTCCTATGGGGCCATGGTCAGTGCAGGTTTCCCCTTGTGAGCTGACTGGCTTGGTCACCTCACCAGCCTCAGCATGTGACAGTGTCTTAATCAGGTGAATCATTGCCTTGCATCCTGGGAGAATTCGGGAATGACAGGACTGCCTCTTAGTCACAACAACTCATTCCTTTAAATATTGAGCAGATCCTATCTACAGCTCAGTTCCCACAGACCATCTTTGTTTTTTTTTTGGAGAGAGACACAGAGAGAGACAGAGAGAGAGAGAGGGAGAGGAAGACAGACAGAGATGGGCGCACCAGCAGTGTCTCAGCTACTGAGAACGAACTCCAGATGTGTGCTCCCCCTTGTGGTCAAGTGCAGCATTGCGCCCTTGCGTCACTTTGCATCTGGCTAAACGTGGGACCTGGAGATTGGAACCGGCATTCTTAGGCTTAGCAGGCAGGCGCCTTAACTGCTAAGCCATCTCTCCAGCCCCAGGCCATCTCTTTTAGCATGTGTATATAGTATGTGTGTATGTTTGTATTAAACGTACATGCATGTGAATGTGCAGATGTATGTTTTCACCCCATTTGCACGCGTGTGGAGGCCAGAGAACACTGGGTGTTCCTCTCCGTCACTCTTCCACTTGTTTCTAGAGAGGTCTCTCTCTGAGGCCAGAGCTGCCATTTTCAGGACACACTGGCTGACTAACAAGCGCCAGCAGTTCTCCCATCGCTGACCCTCACAGGACAAGGTTAGAGGGCTGCATGGCCACGCCCAGCTTTTTACCTGGGCGCTGGGGAGAGAATCCAGGCCCCCCCCCATGCTTGTGTGCCAAGTGTGCTTATCCACTGAGCCATCTCCCTGGCCCAGAAAAATCATCTTTAAAGGACATCTTAACTTCTCGAATATTTGCCTATATGCAAATATATGTCTTTTAGGACATAAAACTAAATGGCAAACAAGCATGAACAAATCCTCATTTCGAGACTGTCGTGGACTAAACGAACATTCTCATCTCTGACCCTCCTGTGTCATGACTTTGGGGATTTCAATAGGGAAGAGGAAAATTACAGTTTCAGAGAAACACTCCCATGATGAAGGTTGCAGGATGCAGCTGTCAGCTCTCTGCGTGTCTGGGCCACAATCAGATCTCCGCTTGCGTGAGGAGCATGGTTCATTCCGACCTCCTCGAGGTGTGTGTCGGCACTCAGGCGTGAACTGGTCCAGCTTGTCTGGATCCAGTCACCGCAACATGGTGGGATTCAGCACAGTAAGCTGCTGTTGGAAATAAGACAGTAACAGGTTGTGTAGCAAGGAGGCTTGGTGGCACACGGATGACATTGTGCATGGGTGACATCAGCTGCTTGCATCCTATAAAATTCGGCCTTGTAGTAAAATAAGAGCCCACATAAATGAGATTTTTCTAAATGTGTTGCTTAACCTGATAGTGCATATCAAAATAAGTTTTGCAAGCGTGGTGGCGCACGCCTTTAATCCCTGCTCTCGGGAGGCAGAGGTAGGAGGATCGCTGTGAGTTCGAAACCACCCTGAGACTACATAGTGAATTCCAGGTCAGCCTGGGCTAGAGAGAGACCCTACCTTGAAAAACCAATAATAATAATAACAATAACAATTTTTGCTTCACTCTATACACTGGGCTCATTTCTGGACATTGCATACACATGTACTTTGTATTGAAAACAGAACCCTCCATTCAGTGTGCCTAGTGCAATGGTTATTTAAAGAAATGCAGGGCTGGAGAGATGGTTTAGCAGTTAAGGCCCTTGCCTGTGAAGCCTACGTACCCATGTTCAACTCTTCAGACAAAGGGATGCATGCACAAGGTCGTACATGTGCACAAGGTGGCACACTCACCTGGAGTTGGATTACCGTGGCGGGAGGCCCTGGCATGCCAATCTCTCTCCCTCTCTCTTGCTCCTGCTTTCGGTCTGTTGCATGAGAAAAGGCAAGTCTGTTAGGCTTGCCTGAAAAGAAAATGAAAAGAAAAAGAAATCCAACGGTGGTAGAGAACCCCAGAAGGAGAAGGGGAAGGGAAGGGAGAGGAAGGGAAGCGAGGGAAAGGAAAGGGAGAAGAAGGGAAGAGAGAGGAAGGGAGATGAAGGAAAGGGAAGGGAGAAGGGAACAGAAGGAAGGGAGAGGGAGAGAAAGAGGAAGGGAAGGGAAGGGAGAAGAAGGGAAGAGAGAGGAAGGGAGATGAAGGAAAGGAAAGGGAGAAGAAGAGAAGAGAGAGGAAGGGAGATGAAGGAAAGGAAAGGGAGAAGAAGGGAAGAGAGAGGAAGGGAGATGAAGGAAAGGAATGGGAGAAGAAGGGAACAGAAGGAAGGGAGAGGGAGGGAAGCGAGGGAAAGGGAGAAGAAGGGAAGAGAGAGGAAGGGAGATGAAGGAAAGGGAAGGGAGAAGAAGGGAACAGAAGGAAGGGAGAGGGAGTGAAAGGGAGAGGAAGGGAAGGGAAGGGAGAGGAGGGAAGGAAGGGAAGGACAGGAGGGACCGAGGGGAGGGGAGGGGAAGGAAGGGAATGGAAGAAAAGAGAAGGGAAAAGGAACATTCTTTCAAAATAAATAATAAACCCCTGACTTCTTTAATTTTTGGCAAATCTCAATTTTGTATATCATGCAAACCTAAACACAGCTGTATCTTAGAGAATAATGATGTGGGTATTTTAATTCCTGAGCTAATTAGTATTTGTACGCCATCTGTATTATTCCAAGTTGCATTGCATAATTGCATCACCAAGTCACCCTAATGTTTTTTAGCAAATTCAAAATGAGTTACAAGACAGTGGGACAGGCCGAGTGAACAAAAATGACTCCAAAGAACAGAAGTGAGGAGAAATTGTGCTGCATGTTATAGAATATGGGTCATAGCCAATGCTTTAAATATTATTAGTGTGATTCCCATAAATGACATAGCTTCCAGCCCAACTTCCACCACAGTTAACTGTGAGATTGTTGCTGATATTGTTTTAATTGCTAAGTAAGCACCCAACTGTAAATAATAGTAAGTGTTGGGGTAATTAATTGAAATATCTTTTAAAAAACATATTGGTAAGATCCCAGTGAGATCTCAGTAGTAGATGAGGCAAAGCATCTGCTCGTATTGTCACGGCGAGACTCACAGGGTGTAATCCTCTCAAGAGCTTCAGCTGCCGTTGAGCTCTTCAGGACCTTGGAAGTCTTGGCTGCTGCTGCTACTAGTGAGACCATCCATCTTCTAGTCCTAATGATAATTTTTTTAAACCTTTTTTTTTCGAGGTAGTGTCTCAATCTAGCCCTGAATGACTTGGATCTCATTCTGCAGTCCCAGGCTGGCCTCGAACTCACAGCTATCATCCTAACTCTACCCTCACCCCACGTGCTGGGATTGAGGGATGCGCCACCATGCCGGCTTAACCATTTTAAAAAACAGGGCTGAAGAGATGGCTTAGCGGTTAAGGCACTTGCCTGCAAAGCCAAAGAATCTCGGTTCAGTTCTCTAGGACCCACAGGAGCCAGATGCATGCTGGGCATGGTGGCACATGCCTTTAATCCCAGCACTGGGGAGGCAGAGGTAGGAGGATCACTGTGAGTTCAAGGGTATTCTGAGACTACATAGTGAATTCCAAGTCAGCCTGGGCTAGAGTGAGACCCTATCTCGAAAAACAAAAACAAAAAAAAGAAAGAAAGGAAAAAAGTATTTATTTCTTTGAAAGAGAAGGAGGGAGAGAGAGAGAGGAAGAGGCAGATATATATAGAGAGAGGTAGGCACACCAGGACCTCCAGCCACTGCAAACGAACTCCAGATGCATGAGCATGTGCCACCTTGTGCATCTGGCTCATGTGGATACTGGGGAATCAAACCTCAGTCCTTAGACTTCGCAGGCAAGTGCCTTAACCACTAAGCCATCTCTACAGCCCCCTAATGATAAATTTTAAATCCTTTTTGTGAGACCACTAGAGAGCCTGTGAGCAATAAAGGAGGGAAGCGGACATAAGCCACAGCTGGGTCGCAGCCATCTCCTGTAATCTCATTTCTGTGCACAAAGTTACAGCAGAGACAAGAAAGAAAGAAAGAAAGAAAGAAAGAAAGAAAGAAAGAAAGAAAGAAAGAAAGAAAGAAAGAAAGAGAGAAAGAAAGAAAGAGAGGAAAGAGAGAGAGAGAAAGAGAAAGAAAGAAAGAAAGAAAGAAAGAAAGAAAGAAAGAAAGAAAGGAAGGAAGGAAGGAAAGAAAGAAAGAGAGAAAGAAAATGGCTCCAAGGTCCGGACAACCTTGACACTATGCACAGGTGACCATGCAGAGCTAAAGCCACCCTCACGTGTGCCAAGCAGTGAACCACAAGAGCGGCCGGGGAAGAGACGAACGTGGCATGTAGACAGGGCTCTCTGAGCCCCTTGTGTAGCGTGAACAATGGAGGGGAAGTAGAGGAGGGTGCATAGTGTGTAGGCTCTGGAACAAAGCCTCAGAGCTTTCTTTCAAGGCAACGGTCCGCTATACACCAACGGGTCAGCTCTGACTTCATGGACACCCCACCTCACCGAGGAAGCCTGACCACAGACAGCCCTTGAAAGAATGGAGACAGAAATAGAATCCTTCCCCTCCGCCTTCTCGTCTTTGTGCGCTGGCGCTTTTAAGAGGGATTTACATTTTCAAAACTGGACACGTAGGGGCAAAAGTTGTATCCGGAGGACATTGAATGAACAGCTTGTGGCCTTAGCCCCATAGTTAGTCAGCAAACGTGGGGAGAGGCAGAGTTGACGGAGAGCCCCTTCAGAAGAGTCCCGAGTTGCAAGCGGCCTGGGGAAATTTAAAAGCTCGTGTCAGGATGACTCTTTTTTCTTGTTTCTGAAAAAATGTGTTAACTTCAGGGACGTCATAATCCCATGAGGAGGGTGACAGCACTCCTCCCACGCTCGCTCCTTGTGCTTTGCCCCTAACCATATGGTCCCACACGACACACCTACACCCTGCCTGCCCTGCCCTGCCCTTCTCCTCCCACGGGAAGCGCTGTGTGCACACAGGCTTTCTTTCCCCATGGGAAAAACATTGCTCTTGCCCCTCTCCGGCATGGGTTTCAATCCTGACAGGGATCCCGATGGGCACTGCAGCCCCACTTTCCGAGGACAAAATGCCGGTGATGGTCTTCCCTGGGCATGCTCATCATTAGAGGCCAAGCTGGGAGTCAGAGACAGGGGTCCGCTCTCCACCAGAACCTGCTTCCTTAGCTCCCTGCACTGCAGCCCCACTTTCCGAGGAAGAAATGCCGGTGATGCTCTTCCCTGGGCATGCTCATCATTAGAGGCCAAGCTGGGAGTCAGAGACAGGGGTCTGCTCTCCACCAGAACCTGCTTCCTTAGCTCCCTGCACTGCAGCCCCACTTTCCGAGGAAGAAATGCCAGTGATGGTCTTCCCTGGGCATGCTCATCATTAGAGGCCAAGCTGGGAGTCAGAGACAGGGGTCTGCTCTCCACCAGAACCTGCTTCCTTAGCTCCCTGCACACCAGAGGATTCTGTTACTATTCTGGGAAATGCCAATGGAACGTCCGTCGTGTATTAGTGTTAACATGTTGCATGGACATTCCCAGAACACGTTGATACTCCAGAATATTCCCCAAGGGTGGGAGGCATAACACCCTGTGTCTAATCCCCATCCTGGAAAATAACAGTAGCCATCGTGGAGCAGTTTGACCGATTTTTTTTTTTTTCGAGGTAGGGTCTCACTCTGGTCCAGGCTGACCTGGAATTAACTATGTAGTCTCAGGGTGGCCTCGAACTCACAGCGATCCTCCTACCTCTGCCTCCCGAGTGCTGGGATTAAAGGCGTGCGCCACCACGCTAGGCTCAAGTTTGACCCATTTTGAGGTGGAGATTGACCACAGGACCCAACACATGCTAAAAGCACTCTACACTGAGCTATATATCCAGCCCTCTTTTTACAAATATTCTTATTTTTATATATCTATTAGCTATAGAGAGGAGAATGGGCACGCCAGGGCCTCCAGCCTCTGAAAACGAACTCCAGATGCATGTGCCACCATGGGCATTTGGCCTACGTGGGTTCTGGAGAATTGAACCTGGGTCCGTAGGCTTTGCAGGCAAACACCTTAACCACTAAGCCGTCTCTCCAGCCTCCTCCCCCCCACCCCCGCCTTTTTAAAACTCTTTTTGACACAGGGTCACACTAATCTTGCCAGGCTGGCTTGAGGGCGCTCTATAACCCAGGGTGACCTTGAACTTGCTTTTCTCCTGACTCAGCCTGCTGAGTAGCTGGGATGACCAGGCCCTGTTTGGTGACCGCCTACTATGTGCCAGGAGCCGTTTTAGGCTCTGGGGTTGAGTGAAACATTTCCCTGCCAATGAACTTGCTTTCTTCTGCTGGGGACACATCCCTGCGTAGTGTCAGCCATTGAGTTGAGGAAGAGGAAACAGTGAGTGGAGAAACATGCAGCTCTGTGGTGTCAGGCTGTCAAGGGTGCCTCTGAGGAGTGACAGCTGAGCAGAGATCTTGATGGAGCAGTGGAGTGAGACTCTGAAAGACAGAGGTCAGCAGGAGCCAAGCTCTGGTGGGAACAGACTCAGCATGGGAGGGGGCCATTAGGAGAGCCCTCATACGAGGTTGTGACGGGACAAGCAGAGACGAGAAAATGGACGAAGAAATGGAACAGGCAGGAGCCACTGGGCTAAAAAGCCTCAGTTTTATGCTTATAAATTACACACACACACACACACACACACACACGTATGTGCTTTATGTGTGTGTGTGTGTGTGTTTTTGTTGTTCTTGTTTCAACCCTACATCATCATTATTTGTGACCCAGAGAACTCAGGAAATGGGTAGAGAGCCCCCCAAAAGCAAATAGTTCAGTCCTACAAAGCATTGGCAGGCTAATGGATTTCAAATTGCCCCTAACTCCTCAGGCAAGAGTGGTGAAGGTATAAAAAGAGACCTTATGTGAGACCAGAATCCAACAGCACCTCCTTCCTACTCAGGACTAAGGAAAAACAAACAAACAAACAAACAAACAAACAAACAAACAAGCAGCAACACTCTGCAGGGAGCACCACACGTGCGGGATAAACCCGTGTGCCTTTGCGGGAGAGTGCGCAGACTGGACACTGCGGCCGCTGTCTGGATGCACCCTGTCCTCTGCACCTCTGAACCGTTCCCTTTATAGGTCTCAGCTCAGCAGCAGTGATCAACAGTCAGCCTGGTCGCCTGAACTACCTGTCCTGTTTCTTCCTAATCCCCCCATGAGCACACTGCCTCTCTTCTAACTGAGCAGTTGGCACAGCCAGGTTTGGAAAATTGGCGACTACTCAGCTACATGCTGTACACATCCCACCCCATCCTGGTATGCCACTTCCCTTCAGACACTGACCCACAAGTTAGAGGGCATGGACCCCCATCAAGACATCAGACTTTACCTAGTCTTTGGGGGGTGGTTCCCCTGGCTACCTCCATTTCCGAGAAGCTGGTTATAAATTTGGGGGCTGCCGCCACACTGTCAAATTCAATCATTTGAATGAACGATGCAAAGAAGTGGAACGCCACAATACTAATGGTTACCTCTGCACTATAAAGGATGTACGTGGAGGAAGCCACCCATATGAAGGCACCCATGGGCTGAGTTCAGAGAGTGAGTTCTCCCTGTACCTCAGTATAGCAACCAGCCAGAAAGCTCCGTGGAGCCCCTCCATCCCAGTGTTGCCTTACACAGAGCTGATTGGCTGAATCATGGCCGTGGTCTTTAGCCCCGAAGTTTAGATGCTCCAACTCCTAATTCTGTAATCTAGTAACTCCTGCTGAGTCAGCCCATTAGCATAGGCCAGGTGTAATCCCAGGCTCACAGAGTGACCAACGCTTCTGTCACCAGGACATTCTCAAGGTAGAGCGAGAAACGATGGCCAAGTCAGGCTGCTTATTGAACAGCAGCGCCCCAGCCTCAGGAAGCAGACCTGAGAGAGACTAGTTCTGAGGAGCACGTGGGAATGGATGGGCATGGAAACCGCCAAGGGAGAACTGTGTGTTAGAGATTGACCATCCTGTAAGAGCCATGAGCCTGCGGGCTCTCAAGACGAGCAACGTCTGCTTGAGGAGGAAATCCGACTTCGAGTGGGGAAACAAGAGGAGCGCTCGTATGGTGGCACTCAGAGAACCGTCTGCATTCTCACGGGCACCTGTAGTCAGAAGCCAATCATAACAACTGACTCCATCCTGTGTTGGAAGCAAGTTTTACACGTAGAAATTGTTTGGGGGCACCAGAGGGCTTAGCAGTTAAGGCATTTGTCTGCAAAGCCAAAGGACCCCGGTTCGATTCTCCAGGACCCATGTAAAGCCAGATGCACAAGGGGGCACATGAGTTCATTTACAGTGGCTAGAGGCCTGGGTGTGCCCATTCTCTCTCTCTCTTTCAAATAAAATTTTAAAAATTAAATATTAAAAACAGAAAATGTTTTGGTAGCTGTTTCAATTTTTTAAAGGCTTCTATTAGATCATTAGCCCATAAAAACAATCAGTGAAATGTTTTGAAACTGGACAGGGGTGTAAAATGCATAAAACCTGAATAGTCTAGGCTTAAAAATAAGAGAATTGGTTAGTTTGCATATAAATTAAAAATGCATAATAAAGTGGTGACTTGTGTGTGTGTGTGTGTGTGTGTGTGTGTGTGTGTTTATGGGTGCAGGTATGTGTACCCATGTGTCTACACATGGAAGCCAGAGAAGTGTCAATCCCGAGGCACCACCCACCTTTTACAAATTTAATTATATCAGAGACAGAGAGAGAATGGGCATGCTAGGTCTTCTAGCCACTGCAAACGAACACCAGAGGCTGGCACTACATTGTGCATCTGATTTATGTGGGTTCTGGGGAGTAGAGCCTGGGTCCTCAGGCTTCATAGGCAAGCACTTTAACCGCTAAGCCATTTCTCCAGCCCACCCACCTTTTGATTCCAGATTTATTTACTAATATTAACCCTCAGTTCAATTAATGTACATCATAGCCTAAATCTCTCTACACACATATACCTATATACACATATGTGTGTTACTGAATGGTGATAAAGAGTTCCCTGAGAGGCAAAAGGGAAGCTGAGATGGATGCCGAGAGAGTTTCTGTGGGGATAAGATAACCAGTGCAGACGACAGGTGTGCGGGGGTCAGTCTGCTTCTGTGTCACAGGTTTGACTGGAGCTGCAAAGTGAGGTTCAGGGCTGTGGAGGCCTTAGAGATGAAGGTCTTGCTGGATGGATGGACCATGAGTTTGGATGAATAGGTGGACAGATCAAAGGGCAGACGGCAATTTGAATAAGCCATATTGTATCAACAGTGGGAACAGAACTGAGCTGAATTCTCTGGACAGTGGGCATCCTCTGCTTGTCAGTTTCTTGTCACACACTCCAGGTAGTCAGATGACAGGTCACCATAGCAGTATACAGTGTCTGCCTCTTTTTAAAATTTTTTTTATTAGTTGTGTATGTAGTGTGTATACAGCCATGATGGTACCATCATTAGCCTTCTCCCTGGCCTTCCCCCATGGGGACTGTGGGCCTTACATTGTGGGGGTACCAGCAGTAATCCACCCACCTTTTTTGAGACAGGAATTCTCACTTGCCTGCAGCTTGCTAAGTAGCCAGTTAGATTGGCCTACCAGTGAGCCCCAGGGACACTCTTGTCTCCACCTCCCCAGTGTCGGTATTTCAGGGGCCCATCATGCCTGTTTGTCTCCACATGGGTTCTGGGGTTTGAACCGAGGTCCTCATGCTTGTGAGTCAAGCCCTTTACTGCTGAGCTATCTCCCCATGCCCCACGGAAGCTTTCCTAGTGCCTTTGTAACTTCTGTTCACCCTGTGTCTCTTGTGACTGGCGTGTTATCATTCCTGTCGACCAGAGGTCATTATTCAAGTGGTGCTGCCAGCCTCTGGAGCCGCAGTATGCCATGCCCTGCCATGCCTACCTCCTCCCGGGCTCACCACAGAAGTCCAGACATTGCCCCATCATTAAAATTTTTCCTTGAAATTCCCTCCTTGCTTCTCATCCCGTGACAATTGATTGACAGATGCCTGTCGCCTCATTGTGTTCAGAAGCACATGGTCTATGAACCCATGTCACCGCTGTCACTTCATTGGTGACACTGGCAGGATTTCTTTCAAGCCTTCTACCTTCCTGTAACAAATGCAAGGCTCAAAGCCAGCTGTCAGTGGTCCCTGCCGTTCTCTGTGAAGCTGTGATCTTACTTCGTCAATACATATTTGAACTCTACACCCTGCCTACTCCAGCCCGCTAGAACATACGGGTTTGGATTTAATCCAGGTCTGTATTCAGCATCCCTCCATGAATCTGATGCCCTGTTTGAGGAACCTGGGTCTTTAATGTTAGTGAGGAAACCTGGTTCATATGAAAGATCTCTTGGCTACAACCTGGCACCCCATCTTGACCCGACGTTGAGTTTATGACTGAACCTGGGTATCACGCTGACCTCAGGCGTTGAACAAATGCGCACAGGAGGATTCAGTGCTCTGGGTCCAGTTTTGCCCAATCACATCACGAGTAAATCTCCGGGTGTGTTTGTTTTCTATTGCAATGAAACTTGCACATTCCTTCAAATCATTTGCAGAAGAAAACAAATATTTATGCTCTTTTTACAAAGGGAGCATGAGATAGGAACTTCAGAGTCAAAACATGGGCAATTAAAAAGTGATAAGAGAAGAAGAAAAGATTGAAATTCCAAAGAGAAATTATGTGTGCATGTATATTTATTCAGAGGGCTTAAAAACTGGGGGCTGGAGAGATGGCTTAGCGGTTAAGGCGCTTGCCTGCGAAGCCTAAGGACCCATGTTTGGCTCTCCAGATCCCACGTAAGACAGATGCACAAAGGTGAGGAAGGGCAAGGTCACACATGCCCACTAGGTGGCACAAGCATCTGGAGTTAGATTGCAGTGGCTAAGACCCTGGAGCACCAATTATCTCTCTCTCCCTGTCTCTTTCTCTCTCTCTTTCTCTCTAAAATTAAAAAAAAAAATTGATTGGTAAAGAAAGCCACAGGCAGGACGGGAAATGATTGTGAACTTGGCATTGTCTGGCATTCCTGAAGGTCTGTCCTTGCAGTTAGTCTGTTTCTCCAGTAACTAAGAAAAACAGCACTGGGGAGTCAGGAGAGTGCCGGCAGCCCTGGGGAGTCAGGAGAGTGCCCGGCAGCCCTTTGACTCCCTGCTCACTTACAAGACGTTGGTAGACAAGCCTCCCAGGCATGGCATCATCAGATGCCTCCTCTGGAACCTGGCCCTTCCACTCACGGGGCACCAGGACCTCAGTCTGGCCAATGGCTCTGCAGCCCTGGGCACTAGGCTCCATGCATCTCTGTCAGCTTGAAGTCCAGAGTCCCCCAGAGGCTGCACTTTCACTCTCCCCTCCCTGCCCTAGTAAGACCTGCCAAAATTATGGTACGACAGCACTGACTTCCCAGGCAGGCAAAGCTGCTATTGGATTTGGGTTTGCTTAGAGCTCCCAGCCTTGGACCACTCCCTTTTCTCACTGAGGCTCACATAATTGTCTGTGTGTGTGTGTGTGTGTGTGTGTGTGTGCGTGCACGTGCACACATGCAGTCCACGTGTATGCACATGTGTGCATCTGCATGTAGAGCTCAGAGGACAACCTCAGGTGTCTTTATGAGGTTCTGTCCACTTTTTTTAAAAAAATTTTTAATTGTTTTTATTTTTATTTATTTGAGAGCAACAGACAGAGAGAGAAAGAGGCATAGAGAGAGAGAGAGAATGGGTGCACCAGGGCCTCCATCCACTGCAAATGATGCACCTTGTGCATCTGGCTTATGTGGGTCCTGGGGAATTAAGCCTCAAACCAGGGTCCTTAGGCCTCACAGGCAAGCACTTAACCACTAAGCCATCTCTCCAGCCCTCTGTCCACTGGCTCTCTCTGGCCTGGAACTCTCTAATTAGGCTAGAGTGACTGGCTGACCAACGAGCCCTAGCCACCCATCAGTCTCTGCCTCCCCAGTGCTGGCATACTCTGCACAGGCTGCCTCACTTGGCCTTTTACATGGATTCTGGAAATTGAACTCACGCTTGCATGGAAAGCCCTTGGGTGACTGAGCTCTCTCTCCAGCCCTCTTTAATCTTTTGAGCTAATGCCTCAACTGCCTGCAAGACCACCATGTTGGTGCCAGGTTGGAAGCCCACCATGCCCCCAGGAAACTGAGCAGAAACTATAATGGGACACCAAAGGCCCCCATCTCGGCCAGACTGTTTTGACCTCAGAGACACATTTCTCATGCTTGTCCTGTGCCTGAACTTCTGGCACAGCATGATGGCAGCCTTCCCTCGAGGGCCCTCCAGTGGCAGCGTGTGGCTGTCCAGGGCCATCAACAAAGAGAAAAGTCCCAGAGGGCTTACTTCTGAAGCTTTGAGGATATGACAACACTCTCAGTCTAGGAGGCTTCACGAATGAATTTAAGAATGGAAAATGTGGAATAAGCCTAGAGCTCAGGTGAGGATGGTAGCCAGGAAATGGGATTATCAGAGCCTGGCTAAGCACAGCCTCAGTGCAGGCAGCCGGGGAGAGGTGATTAAGAAGAGCTGTGCTGACGTTCCGTTGCAGTCCATGCTGAGTCCTGCGTGCTCCTCTCAGCGTCTGAGGCCTGTGCAGAGTTATAGCACGAGTCCAGCGTTCATGCGTCTCTCTCCTCACCTCGATGTGCGTCCGTGGCCCAGCACTTCCATGGCTTGGCTTGTGTTTCTGATTTTTCGGTAAATGTTTCTCTGGTATATCCTAGGAAAAGGAACCCAAGAGATTCAAGTTACAGAGAGTTTTCCAGTCTTTGTTTTCTTGGGGAAGTTTAGATGCTAAAGTTTTTGGTTCTGGGGAATTATAGACACTGATCACAGCACAAAGGATGTGCCAGGCACTTGATCAGACTCAGGAGACATGTTGATCAGACACAGGAGACATGTTGATCAGACTCAGGAGACATGTTGATCAGACACAGGAGACATGTTGATCAGACTCAGGAGACATGTTGATCAGACACTGGAACAAAATGATCAACTCAGGAAACATGTTTAAAAACAAAATAAAATATGTAAAACAAAAACATAAAACATGTTGAAAAGAACTCAGGAGACATGTTGATCAGACACAGGAGACATGTTGATCAGACTCAGGAGACATGTTGATCAGACACAGGAGACATGTTGATCAGACACAGGAGACATGTTGATCAGACTCAGGAGACATGTTGATCAGACACAGGAGACATGTTGATCAGATGGAGACATGTTGCATGACAGGAAACATGTTGATCAGACACAGGTTCATGTGGACAGAGACATGTTGATCAGACTCAGGAGACATGTTGATGACACAGGAGACATGTTGAAGACTGGAGACATGTTGATCAGACACAGGAGACATGTTGATGACACAGAGACATGTTGATCCACAGGAGGGATGTTGATGACACAGGAGACATGTTGGGCTTACACTGCAGAAGAAGAGCTGATCCCGGTGTTACTTTCTCATTGCTGGAACAAAATAAAACACATGTAAAAATTTAAAAAATAAAATAAAATAAATAAAACAAAAAATAAAACAAAACAAAAAGAACTCAGGGAAAGAGAGCTCAGCTGGGCTTACAGTTCCAGTGGACAGAGCTGATCCTGGTGGAGACGCATGGCAGAAGGAAGCTGGGCTTACAGTTCCAGTGGACAGAGCTGATCCCGATGGAGATGGCATGGCAGGAGAAGGAAGCTGGGCTTACAGTTCCAGTGGACAGAGCTGATCCTGGTGGGGATGGCATGGCAGAAGAAGGAAGCTGGGCTTACAGTTCCAGTGGACAGAGCTGATCCTGGTGGGGATGGCATGGCAGAAGAAGGAAGCTGGGCTTACAGTTCCAGTGGACAGAGCTGATCCTGGTGGAGACGCATGGCAGAAGGAAGCTGGGCTTACAGTTCCGGTGGACAGAGCTGATCCTGGTGGAGATAGCATGGCAGGAGAAGGAAGCTGACATCCCACAGGGAGGAAGTGGAGAGAGAAGAGCACACAGTGCCTGACCATAGCACTTCAAGACCTGCCCCCAGTGACACACTTCCTCCTAAATTTCCACGACCTTCCAGAACTGGAGATTAAGTATTCAAATACATGAACTATGGGGGTGGGGGTGTATTGCATTCAAACCACCACACAGCATGTGAAAAGTAGCTCATAATTGAAACAGTAGAAGACAATGTCCCCAGTGTTGGGCTCAACAGGAATCAACCTTGTTACTTACTTCTCACCCCGTTCTATGTGAGGAAACAAACGTACATGAAACCTACATACGCCTCATCTATCTTCAAGCCTTGCGTCATTTCAGAATCCAGTGGGATGGACCCATGAGAGCCCTTCCACCATGTCCAGATGTAGAACAAGTACAGGGACATCTGTCACCGTGTGTCCTCAAGAAAACTGAGCTTTCTAGACCCAGGGCAGAGTCTGCGCATGTGCTGGGCTTGGGATCTGAAGGTCCAGGCTGCTTCCAGCGCAAAGCTCGTCCACGTGTTTGCTCCCTTGGCAAGCTCAAGGCTGTACATAGCGATGTGACTTAAAGGTTTCCTTCCATCCATAGCTCACAGAATGGCAGGCAAGAAAAGTCATGGATACAACCTAGGGTGACATCCTGGTTGTACAGGTGAGGAAATTCAGAGAGTACCACACACACGTGTGCACGTGCACGCACACCATGCTGCAGAGACAGTTTTTGGCTAAGGTCTGGATTTTTATTTTTTATATTTTTTTTAGAGAGAGACACACAGAGAGAGAGAGAGAGAGAGAGAGAGGGAGACAGATAGAGAATGGGCACGTCAGCAGTGTCTCAACTGCTGTGAATGAAATCCAGATGTGTGCGCCCCCTTGTGGTCAAGTGTGGCATTGCGCCCTTGTGTCACTTTGCATCTGGCTAAACGTGGGACCTGGAGATTGGAACCGCTGGAGATTGGAACCAGTGTTCTTAGGCTTAGGAGGCAGGCGCCTTAACCGCTAAGCCCCCTCTCCAGCCCTAAGGTCTGGATTTTTGTTCACTTCCTCAGTGGAAAGGATCAACCGGGCAGCCTCGGCATAGTAGTTAATCCACAACTTCCCTGACATTTTTGCTACCCCGTGGTCGTACATCTTCACTCGTGGTGAAATAAGAAATGATTTCATATGAACTAACCAAAGTCAACCTGAGAGCTGAAAACCACAAGCATGATCACAAGATGTACACAGAAGATCTGCATAAACTGACGACTCCAACGACATCAGGCTGCTTTGTGTGAGACAGCTACACAGCCCAGGTTGGCCTGGTGAGGAGGGGTGTCCTGTGAGCAGACGGCTATGAGGCGCGTCTGGCTGTGGCTCCGGCCTGCGCCTTTGTCTTTAACTTGACAGAAACAGAGACGTCCCTGGAAATCAGCCCAACAGAAAAGGGAATTTCTGAGAGTTCTGTTGAGAGCCACTTTCAACAACAACAAAATAAATGCAACACTTACACTAAACACACTTTTGTATTTCAGTTAATTTGGTTGAAAAAGGACATTCCTTCTATGCTAGTTTTGAAGGAAAACCAGTAATGTAACTGATTTGAAAGAAGAGGGAAAGATTTGGTAGGTAATTTTAGTGTACTGAGGGATATAAGAGCCATAGGACTGGATGGTTGGCTTAGCAGTTAAGGCATTTGCCTGCAAAACCAAAGGACCCAGGTTCGATTCCCCAGCACTCACATTAGCCAGATACACAAGGAGGTGAACATGAACATGTCTGGAGTTCATTTGCAGAGGCTAGAGGCCCTGGCGCACCCATTCTCTCTCTCCCTCTTTCTCTCTGATAAATAAATAAATATAAATAAATAAATAAATTTTTTAAAAAAACACAGAGCCACCAAATACAATTCAACATTGAAAAATACACATTGTATTTTCATTTCAAATCATGGCCAGTTGATACACAAGGGGAGGGAGGCATTTGACAATAGATGGGTTTTAAAAAGCAAAAGAATTAAACACAAAATAAGGATTAAAAAAGAGGGCCTTCTTTAGAAACTACGAGAATGTGGAGACCATGCCACGTCCTGCCTAGCACCTAAAGCACAGCTTGGCATTATTTTTGCCATTCACGACTGGCTGTCAAGTTTAAGAACATAAGACTGAGTCAGGCAAAGCCTAGCCTGGGCCTAGGATCACAAGCAGGGGGTGAACAAAGAGAAACGCAGAACAGAGTGGTGGGTGAGTGTCCTGCGGTGGGCTGGCCGAGGTCTGTTGCCTGAGAGCCACCATTGTTTCCCCAGAGGCAGGAAGCTTCACCCCGTCACGTCACCTGCGTTCACTCTGGCAGGTCCCAGTTCGCTAAGGGACGGAGCAACATCTGTGCCTGGAAGTTGATGTTTCATCTTCCCTCACCTTGGCACGGCCGTGTCGCCTGGCATTGTCCCATCCCAGGTCCCATCGATGGATGCTTCGCATACAAAATAAGGGGTTTCCTTGTGGCGTCATTTTCACGTGCACGTGTCATTTTGCTTCGTTCTTATCGGTTCCCCACTTTCCTCCCTTGTGCCCCCCCCCCGCTGGTCTCCTTCCTCCCTTTCTGCTTTGGCATCATCCTTTCTCTCCCCTCCTCCACCACTTCCTATCTCATCCTCCCTTCTCATGGTCAGTCCCCCTTCTGCGTTCATATGTGCGTGTGTGCGAGTCTAAACTTAAATCTGGATTCTGCATATGAACAAGGCATGCTGTATTTGTTGTTCTGAGCCTCGCTTATTTTGCTTAACATAATGATCTCTCATACCTCACGTTTTCCTGCAGTTTTCATGATTTCATTCTTCTTTGCTTTATTTTTAAATTTGCATTCTTTAGTATGACTGAGTGAGTTTTGTTTTTCTCTCTGAATAGGAATTTAAAAAAAAAACAAAAATAATCACCTGATTTCAACAGTCTCATCTCCTCTCCCAGAATACACCACATTGGACCAGACACAGCCCCTCTTGTGGTCGCCCCCTAGTGGTAGCATCTGAATTAAGGGCTTTAGAAGAGACCCAGCAAGCATATTCTGGGGCCCCTGAAATGACATCATTGCCCTTTTCACCTCTCAGGAAAAGGCAGTGTTTTCGCCAGTCCCTCTCCATGCGCCCCCACCCCATGTCTCAGGGGCACTCCTGAACTTTCCTCACGGATGTCAGCATAGGCTGTCTCCAAGGTGACGTCAGGGGCTGTGTGCACAGCTCACCTAACGAATTGAACTCTGGAAATATATTGTGGTAGAATATAGACAATGGGAGACTTACTGTGTTAACCATTTTAAATTACAGGTTTGGGGACACGACGTTTGTTCACAATGTTGTGTAGTTATCAACATCTCCAGAAATTTTTTTCTGTTAAAATTCTGTTACACAAATACTAGTTACACAAATTAGGCAATATTTACTATGATCAGAATTTTTTTTTCTTTTCCTTATTTTTTAATTTTAGAGAGAGCAAGAGAGCGTATGAGAGAGAGAAAGAGACAGAGAGAGGGGAAGAGAGAGACTTGGCACACTGGGGCCTCAGTCACTGCAATGGAAATCCTGACGCTTGCGCCACCTAGTGGGCATGTGCGACCTTGAGCTTGCCTCACCTTTGTGCATCTGGCTTACGTGGGATCTGGAGAGTAAAACATGGGTCTTTAGGGTTCGCAGGCAAGTGCCTTTAACTGCTAAGCCATCTCTCCAACCCCCCTTTTTCTTTTTTGTTGTGTTGGGAATGGAAGCCAGGGCCTTGTGCATGCTAAGCAAGCACTCTCCACTGAGCCACCTCTCTGGTCTTTTCCCCAGTCTCAGAGTACTCCGGCCACAGTGTTTTCATTTCCTGGTGTGCCAGTCTCAAGAGTACTCCCGCCACAGTGTTTTCATTTCCTGTTGCGCCATCAGACAAGAAGCACACAGGTCTGAGTATCTGAGTGGGGATTTAAAATTTTTTTAAATTTAAATTTAAATTTTTTTTATGAGAGAGAGAATTGGTACACTAGGGCCTTAACCACTGTAAACAAGTTCCAGATGTGTGTGCCACCTTGTGCATCTGGCTTACGTGGATTCTGGGAATTCAAACCTAGATCCTTAGGCTTCACAGACAATCGCCTTAACCACTAAGCCATCTCTGAAGCCCTGAGTGGGAATTTTGCTTGCTGAAGTTCCTGCATTTGTACACTTTTGATAATAGAAAGTATAAGTGCCCTAGATAAGCGGTAACAGGCAGTAGAACTGAGCTCAGGGAGTTGTCCAAAGGATGGATGACAGAAAGGGTGCTTGCAGAGCACACAGCACAGGCCTGGTCTCTTCCTCCCTGCTGATCTGCACCTTAATGCTCCTCATTGCTGGGGCACCTAGCTCCCCCATACCCATGTCTTTCTGAATCAGGAGACACATCAGCCTATATCAGTCTAGCTGTCTCACAGCTGTGGGTGCTGTGTGTGAGCAACCATCGTCATTAGAAGACATGACCTCCAGCCGGGCATGGTGGCGCACGCCTTGAATCCCAGCACTTGGGAGGCAGAGGTAGGAGGATCACTGTGAGTTCAAGGCCACCCTGAGAATAGAGTGAATGCCCAATCAGCCTGGGCTAAAGCGAGACCCAATCTCGAAAAACCAAAAAAAAAAAAAAAAAAAAAAAAAGACATGACCTCCCACAGGTGGGGAGCAGGTGCTTAGTGGGGCCCCACCCCTCTTTCTCCAATTAGCTACTTCAGATCCCTCCCTCTCCTGTCCAGCCATGGTGCGGCGGTCATTTGTCCTTTCTCTCTAGACCGCAGTTCTCACACTGTAATGATGCAATTTTTAACAAGCACCCCTAGGTGGCTTTGAGTGACATCCCACACAAGTCACTCTGTGATAGGGCTGTCCTAAGCCACAAGCTAATGGAGAACAGACGCACTTTTACCTGACTCTCCTTCCTAAATACCTGAGGATGGAATCGACTGAATATAAACCTGTCCCACTGGCTTCCCAGGGAACTGACTGTTCGCCTTTGAAATGCTAATTAGCCACGGCTGTTTAAATGCTGTTTGAAATTGTGCTTCTCCAGGGCGTTTTGTCTGTAACCCTCCATCAGTCCCTTTCCTTGCTGTTGGAGGTGGAGAACCATGGAGCCACTCCTTACTCCAGCAAGGACTCACTGTAAAGACAGCCCAGAGACACCGCTCCAGTGGACCCTAGGAAAGCAAAAGACTTCCATTGCCTTCGTGCTTGGGAAGCCCCTGGCGAGGTTGCCTCCTTTTCCTGGGAGGGAAGGCACCCTAAGCAGGAAGCTCACTGGACAGGGTGCTTGAAAGTGTCATGTAGAAGTAAGCGAGTAGGGCTGGAGAGGTGGCTTAGAAGTCAAGGCGCCTGCCTGTGAAGCCTAAGGACCCAGGTTCGACTCTCCAGATCCCACGTAAGCCAGGCGCACAAAGGTGAAGCAGGCATAAGGTCGCACATGCCCACCAGGTGGCACAAGCATCTGGAGTGTAGTGGCTGAGGCCCTGGTGCACCAGTTCTCTCTCTTTCTCTCTAAAATAAGAATAAATATTTGAAAATGAAGTAGGTGGGTAGATGGTGACAGATGGGCACACCCCCTCAGTGGTACCAAAACTTTTGTTGCCAGCTCTGCTGCTTTGTAGCCTGTGCCAAGGGTTGGAGGGGGTCTCATGTTTTCTTAATCTGTAAAATGGGGCACATTGAGGTGGGCCTCACACAGCCCTTGGGAAGACTGGAAACTGCCTGCTACGCCACGCACAGTGGTTCTGCAGTATCAGGCAGGTAGTGTTCCAGACAGCTGGGTCTGTACAACAATAGAGGGGGAAACACACACATGTACACACACACACACACACACACACACACACACACACACACACACGAGACACGCCCAGTCTGCCTAGAAAAACAGAAGCGGTATCAACTCTTGCCATCTGGGGAAGTCACCCCACGGTTACAGAGGATTTCCAAAGGGAACACATGGGTAACCTCAGGTCATGCCCTCTCACTCCCCGCTTCCCTGCACAGAGCCAGAGCCACAGTCTGGGTTGGAAGCCTCAGCTGAGGAAGTGGGGGGAACCTAGCTGGGGAGGCTGGAACGGAAGCCTTTCTCTTACTACCCTCCCACACTACCACCCCTTTCTCTCTGTGCGTGTGTGCGTGCGTGTTGGGGAGACAGACACAACCCCTCGTGTCTAAGCTGAGCCCTCACACACTTGAATCTGTTCCCCCAGCATCCAGACCCTACATCATGTCATTGTATCTTTTTTTTTTTTTTTAATTTTAGAGAGCGTGTGAGAGAGAGACAGAGAGAGAGGAGAGATAGAAAATTGGCTTGCCAGGGCCTCAGCCACTGTAATCAAATTCCAGACTTTTGCGCCACCTAGTGGGCATGTGCGACTTTGCGCTTGCCTCACCTTTGTGTGTCTTACTAACATGGGATCTGGAGAGTCGAACATGGGTTCTTAGCCTTAGCAGGAAGGTACCTTAACTGCTAAGCCATCTCTCCAGCTCAGAGTGGGCTTCTAAATACTTCATCCACAACCAGCTGGGTGCCTGTGGGAGATTCTTTCAATATGGAGACCTCTTCCTGCCCCATGAAGACCAATGTTTTAACTCCTGCTTGATCCCAACCCTGCTCCTGGCCAGAGAGTACCTTGAGGAATGGTGAGGTGCCAAGAGACAGTGGGTTTTTGTTTGTTTGCTTGCTTGATTTTTTTTTTTTTTTGAGATAGTCTGCCATACAGCACACAGACTGGCTTTAAACTCTCAGCAGTCTCCTTGCTTCAGCCTTCCAAGGGCTGGTATTACAGATGTCCATCAGCCACCACACCCAGCTGAGACCCTGACCTAAATATCAATAATGAACACCTGCAGACATTCCATCTCGACTCCAGGCTGCCTTCCACACTCACCGCCTGTTCCTGCACATTTATTTACCTTCAGGAGAAGAATTTGGACTGGTTTCCCCGGATGCGAGCCATGTCGCTTGTCAGCAACGAAGGTGACAGTGAACAAAATGAGATCCGAAGCCTGCAGGAGAAACTGGAATCGACCATGAGTCTGGTCCGCCAGCTGTCGGGTCAGCTGGCAGAACTGAAGGAACAGGTGGGTGTGCTCGGGGGGAGGGAGACTGGGGCTGCAACTGCATGGTGAGGGGCTCCGGGACTTCTGGGAGCCAGGGTGTCATCTCTGGAAGATGGCGAGCTCCGGTAAAGACATCCATCCCACACTTTGCTGGAGGATTGCATCCTGGCCAGCAGGGACTTCCGCTTTGCTTGGGTGTTCCATGGAAGGAAGGAGCAGTAGCCAAAATCCCAGGACTCCCCTGGAGGGGCTTGTTTCTAACCTCATGACAAAGCTGGGTTGTCGCCAGCAGCCGCCCACGCTCCCGTGTGTTATCTGTCAGCTTCTTTATAGTATGACATGGTGAGCTTCATCAACAATAATAACTGTCCCCTTGGTGGCTGCTAAAATGGCTGTGGTCGTGGTGACAACCATAGGAAAAGCAAAAAGCGCTCTGAACCATCCACGGTTCCTGTTCCTAACCGCAGAGGAAAGAGTTGCTGTTGATGGAAATCCACTTTAAAAGATCCCGTTTTTATTTTCGTTTTAAATATCCTTTTCCTATTAAGTACATTCTATATGAAGCCAAACAGTAAGGTACTTGGGAAATGGGAATATAAAACCTCTGTGGCCCAAGGAACAGTTGAACAGATCAGCTCTCTCTCTCCCTCTCTCTCCCTCTCTTCCTCAGATGACAGAACAAAGGAAGAACAAGCAAAGGCTGGGCTTCCTGGGATCAAACACACCCCATGTGAACCATCACATGCCCCCTCACTGACACCACGGGGGACGCCGTGACCAGCCTCTCATAGCGTGCTGCATCGCTGCTGAAGGAAGGACGGAGAGAGAGAGCAAACAGTGCCTATTGTTGAACAGTTCAAAACAACCAAGTACCAAGAGGCCGAGAACAATCTGACTGTGTTTCCCTGCTCCAGCAGACCCAAGCCGGATCAGCACATGCACACACTCTCAGTGCAACAGGATGCCAGGAGCCTGCGGGGCTGGACAGGGTGGGAGAGGCCGTGTGGCCAGAGCCACAGGGCAGCACAACCTCCTGGTGCTCTCATGGGCAGAGATGGTCCCCTCTCAATGCCCAGTGCCTCCTCCACCATGGCTTGCTGGCATTTGTTTCTCTCCACTGTGGCACACAGGCCAGTGAGACAGGAAGCCGCACTTTGGTGGCTTATTCTTACAAGGGAAATGACAAAATCAATTCTAAATGAGTTGAAATGCAAGTGTGTGTGTGTGTGTGTGTGTGTGTGTGTGTGCGTGCGCGCGCGCGCTTCCAAATCTCACTGGACAATTTATTTATAACACAAAACCCGAGGGGCTCCGAGCTCTGGGAGTGTGGAGCTTACTGCCCCCACACTGGCGTATAACTGGAATGAGGTGGCTTCTCCCAAATGCAGACGGGCTCTGTCTGCAGGCTGTGCAAAAGGAGATTTTCATGGAACCTGCTTGGAATGTGCTTTAAGTCGTGGATAGGCTAAGATCATTCAAGACCTGGGAAGAGAAAACCTGATGGTAAGCCCCAGGGAAGAATTTTTTGAGTACATATGCTGTTAAAATATACTGAGATTAATAAATGAAAATACTTAAAGCTGACAGAAAATACAGAGACGTTTATGACGGCGGCCTTCTCTTTTGTAAACGTGGGGTAAAAACAATTTGATCTGCACTTGTTGTGCTTAAGGAAATAAATCTTTATTCTACACCTGCGTATTGGAGTGGGGAGGTGTAGCTAGGAAAGTTATGGAATATACAAGAAAGTGCAGTCCTTCAATGGTTGAATCATGCAACCAGAATTTGTTGAGGAAAAAAAGTCATTTGGAGAGCTGGATTGTTTTTGGAGGGTATACATTTGAGACATAAAAGCAAAATATGGATAATAAATGTATTAGGAGGAATGTTTTGTGGCAAGGGCCCAGGGGTGGGACCCCGACCTCGAAGCGTGGTGTTGCACGCTGTCAGTCTGACCTCCAGTGTCATGAAAACTCTCCGCCGTTACCAGAGGCGGGGTTTGCTAAGACAAATCTTGAAGTGTGAGGATGTTCCATTACAGTGTTAGCTGCTGGCTCCTGAGATCAGAGATTCCCAGGTCTGGATGAAAGCCATAGGAAACCTGACACCCGGACCAAGCCTTCACACCGTGAAGTGCAGACTTACTGGGCCAGAGCAATGAGTTTCCCGACCAAAACCGCTGGTACCTCCCAGCCTCCCCCTCAACACTCACCAGAAGCACCCCAAACTTAGAGTCCTTCACACTGACAAGGTTTTATTTCTCTCAGCCTCCAGTGGAAGGACCTGACGTCCATGATCTACAAATGCTAAAATGCTGAGAGATAGATAGGTACACGGGGCACAGACCTTGGACACTACATGGCCTGGGAGGAATTTATCACTCATTTACCCTTAATTCTCAGTTAACACTTGAAACTACACTATACACACACACACACACACACACACACACACACACACACACATGCCTCACCCAAACCAAACTAAAGCATCTATTTTTAAAACTCAAGGTTATCTTTGCTGATAACAGTGTTGGTTAAAAAGTACACTCTAAAATCTAAAATCAGGCAGTTGTTTGGGGAGAGAAAATCAGAGAAAGGTCAAAAACAAGCATATTCCAAGGTAGAAAGCTATCTCGATTTCAGTGCAAAAGAAAATTTTTCTGATGTCAGAGCTGAAAGTCAAGAGAAAACATGAATTTGCACACACATGAGCAAGCTGTGTTTCAGAGGCTGGCCAATGTGGTCTTCCCTGACAGATGCAGTGATAGGATTCAGGCACTGGGAAGCTGATTGTGTCTGACATGACCCAGCCTCACAGCCATCGTGTTTGACAACATGTTTTCTCCCGTGGGAAATATCTAACTGAGGTTACATCTAGCAAGACTCTAACTTGATCAAAATTTGTTTTTTGATCCAAAAATTTTTTTAATTTCAGCTGCATTTTAAATGCCTCCTTATTTCCTGCTGACATGACTAGGTATTGAAAAGAAAAGGAAACAAAACACACAAAAGAAATCACATTCCAGGACATTAAATGCATGAGGGAGAGCTGGAGAGATGGCTTAGCAGTTAAGGTGCTTGCCTGCAAAGCCCAAGGACCCAGGTTCAATTCCCCAGTACCCATGTAAAGCCAGTTGCATAAGGTGGTGCATGCATCTGGAGTTTGTTTGCAGTGGCTAAAGGTCCTGGTGTGCCCATTCTGTCTATCTATCTGCCTCTCTCTTTCTCTCTCAAATGAATGAATAAAATTTTTTTAATCACTGCTTTTAAATTCATGAGGGAAAGATAAAAATGGAGAAATTTGGCATTTGATATAAATTTTTATTTGTTATATGTGTGTGTTTGCCCAAGGTGAGTATCATCAATAGTCCCATGTTTATATAATGATATTAAAAATACAATCACTGCCGGGCATGGTGGCTCACGCCTTTAATCCCAGCACTCAGCGAGGCAGAGGTAGGAGGATCGCCTTGAGTTCGAGGCCACCTTGAGACTACAGAGTGAATTCCAGGTCAGCTTGGGCTAGAGCGAGACCCTACCTCAAAAAAAAAAAAACAAAAAATACAATCATTTTTGACTTTGATGTTAAGGGAGAATTTTTTAATACTTAGTTATTAAAATCTATATTGGTTCAAAAGTTAGTTTCCACTGAAAAATATTTTTATTTTTATAATTTTTTTAATTTTTATTTTTGGAGAGAGACACAGAGAGAGACAGAGAGAGAGGGATGGGGAGATGGTTAGAGATGGGCGCGCTAGCAGACTCTCAGCTGCTGTGAACGAAATCCAGATGCGTGCGCCCACTTGTGGTCAAGTGCGGCATTGCGCCCTTGCGTCACTTTGCATCTGGCTAAACGTGGGACCTGGAGATTGGAACCGGGTTCTTAGGCTTAGCAGGCAGGTTCCTTAATTGCTAAGCCATCTCTCCAGCCCTGAAAAATATTTTTAATTTAAAACAGGTTTTGTTCTTCTTTACATACTGCATTCTGAGGCTCAAAGGTTAAATGAAAGAATTTCTTTCTAAATTAAAATATCATTTGAGATTAGAAGTACTTGTTCCATCAAGGACTATAATATTAATCATTTGGTGTGCATGCATAGGTTTATCATATTTGCTACCCCTTAAAAAATAAAGTAAAAGGGGGCTGGAGAGATGGCTCAGCAGTTAAGGCACTTGCCTACAAAGCCTACCAACCTGGGTTTACCCCAATTACCCACATAAAGCCAGATGTACAAAGGGGCACATGGATCCAGTTCATTTGCAGTGGCCAGAGGCCCTGGTATGCCCATTGTGTGTGTGTGTGTGTGTGTGTGTGTGTGTGTGTGTGTGTCTGTCTGACTATGCTTGCAAATAATTTTTTAAGAAGCCGGGCATGGTGGCGCACGCCTTTAATCCCAGCACTCGGGAGGCAGAAGTAGGAGGATCGCCATGAGTTCGAGGCCACCCTGAGAATACAGAGTGAATTCCAGGTCAGCCTGGGCTAGAGTGAGACCCTACCTCGAAAAACCCCCCCACCCCCAAAATTTTTTTTTAAATGAATAGAAGAGTAAAATTAGAGAAGGGTGCTTTTCCTGCACATTGGTGTGTTCTTCCATTGTTGAAAAGACGCATTTTCAACGTGCTGATTCATTCAAGTCAGAGATAACTGGGGTTTGTGCCCATGTTCGCAGTTGACAACTCCAGGCTTGTCCTTTTACAGTTGTAACTGTTTAATCAGCAGCAGCAATGTGCTGTGACCATCTGTCCCCTCACTGCCCAAGTATGAGAAAGAGGGAGGAGGGAGTTGGAGAAGAAAGGGTGTGGTGGGATTCTGCTGCCCAGGAGGCCATGGGGAGAGGGAAGAGTGAAGAGTGAAGAGTGAAGGCAGATAACAGAATAAAAAGCACTTGCCCTCCAGGGACCCAGCAGATGGGACATGCGTAGGTAAAGACTGCACAGGCATGATGATGCAACAGATCACAGGCTGCAGAGAGAGTTCTTAAATGTTCAGCTGTGCTGTGTGGAAGGGCAGCTTATTCCTGACAGCTGTTTCAAAGCTATACCACGTGAGAAATTGTGATATTCTAACACAGGGACCCATTCCAGAATGCTACGAGACGTGATGCTGTTCCCACCAGAAAGAGCAGGCACCTAACACCCAGACCCAGATGCCCACAGGAGCAGGAGCAAGTGACCACACTGTGGGGAACCGTGAGGTGCCGCTGTTTGCTGGGAGCCTGGGTGGTGGGGGGGGGGGGGGGGGGGAGGACATGCTGTGCCGTGCTAAGCTTTCTGTTCTCAAAGTCTGACAACCAATTCCAGCTTTGAGAAAATACCAGAGGTCAGCTGAGGGCCTCTAGTCACCCATTTGACGCTGGCTCGGAAGTACTGGCTGATAAAGCAATCCCAGTGAGATGAGAACACAGGACCCTCTTCAAGCAGCGAACTTAAATGCACGTGCAGATGGAGAAGTCGGAACACGCCTCCAGGTACCTGTTTCTGAACCAAGGGGTTTCCGCAGACTCCAGTGATTTATGAAATAATCACGCCGGCACTTTTTACATCACCAGCTACACACTCTTTCCTCCAGCAGCAGGGAATGACTAAATTGCCTCCAAAAATATAATGTCAGGGCCAGATAATTTATACTCTAGTATTAATAAAACCGGATTCATGTAACTTTGTGTTTGTGCCCAATTCATTTCCTGCACCTTTTCTTTAAAAAGAATATCTCCACGGGTATGAAAAGACGTCATCATTATTGTTGCCCCACATGACAAGCAAATTTATGACTCAGACCATCCAGATTGGCCAAGGAACCCCGGGTTTATTGGGTATTGGCCAAATCTCCATTTGCTTGCACATACTGGTATGTCTGCATTAGGTTGGGTAGATCTCCACGGGCACAGACCCCTGAGATCACCTCAAATTCCCACGTTCTCAACATCTTACTTGCCCACGGTGACCTTCCCCTGAGAATGCTGATATCTAGGTACCCAGAATCACATGCCCTCCGTGAATGGATCTCTTTGCTCATGTGCGTATTTTCCAGTGTACCAAACTTCCTTGAAGCAGTGTGGCAAGAACGACTTTGTTTTGTTTTGGACTCAGAGGAAGGGTGGAGGGAGGAAGATGGGAAACAAGTTCCTCCTCCAGAGAGAATGACTGGCACCCTGGGCAGTGCTGTGCACGCGGAAGGAAGGAAGGATGAGGAAGTTCCCGGGGTCACCCGCCTCGTCTGGTCAACTGGGTATTTTGAGGAAGTCTTAGAACTTTTTGGTCTTTAGAAAACAACCTCAGGCCAGAAATCTGTGCTTTTACCTCTCCTGTGCCCCGCCACAACCAGAGGTTCTGGCCCATTTTATGGCATCACATAGCAAATAGATTTACAGGGATTAAAGTTGATGCTGGCAGAAAATTGATAGTAGCACAGACTACTTGTCAAACCTGAGTGGATAAAAACGTTCTGGCCTTTACAGTTTCAGTGCAGGCTTTCCTGAGAGGCACCAGTTCTGGTTCTTTCCATCACTGGTCAAACTGAGCTACAGGCAACCATGCCCGTGTGATTCCATCTATAGCACCTCGCTCCCGGGCTTCCTCTCTCCCCTCCCACTGTCTGCCCTATGTATCACCTTCTCCTTGCTGAGATAAAATAGCCAACCAGGAGCAACGTAGGGAAGGAAGGGGTTTATTTCAGCTTACACGTCCCAAGGGAAGATCCATCACGGTGGGGAAGTCCTGCATCACGGCATCACCTCTGCACACAGGAAGGAGAGAGCAGGAGTTCAACGTCCCACCCTAGGCAGCGCTACGCTGAAGGCCACCCTCGGCTTTCTCTCTGCCTTCACTCTAGACAGCTGTGTCTCCTTTCTACACATCACAGCCCGGTCCCTCTCCCTTTCAACGTGGATCAGCTGGGTGTTTAGTGATCTCATCTTGTCAATATCGGATGCAAATAAAATCTGGGACCATGCTACCTGAAAATCAGGACTGGCTATGTAATGTCTGACTGCCAATTAAGGATTTCATCCGAGAATCAAAACCCCCATGGGAAACGGGGATCAGTTGTCATATGATTAGGATGGAGACAGGTGAAGAGCTCAATGGAAGGCTGGTGCTTCTGCCCTTAGCTGGGGCGTCCTAATGCCACTGTTTGTCAATGGGGGTGGCAGATGGGCACAGAATCTGGATGGGAAGTAGAAAAGAGCACAGAGAAGCTGAAAAAGCCACTGGGGGAAACTCCGCCCCTCCAAACTCCAGAGTAAGTGACCTGAGAACCGCCGGGTGTGCTTCTGACCCAAGGCTCCCAGGAGCTGATGGAGGAGATGGGCTGAGACCACGAGACCTGGAGGCCAGCCCCACATCCAACAAGTGAGCCAGCCGGGAGACCAGGGTGAGCCACCATAGCACCTGTTGCCTTCTTCCTCCAAACCGAGTGTCACTGATTCACGTCCACCACCCTAATCTCATGGAAAGATCTCCTGCAGACAGGACATGTAACCTGATCGAGCAGAGAATTCTGGGAAGTGGAGTTCCAGCTTAGCTAAACTGACAGCACAAAATCACTCCCCCGGAGTACGCTTCCTACTCCCAGACAGCCATGCTCCTTTCCAGAGCGAGGACCCAGGAAACACATTTCCCAGCACACTTTGCAGTTTGATAAAAACACATGGCTAATCTAACTGGTGAATGATGATGGGTAATAAGAAGAAATCGAGGCCCCAAAAGCCCCTATGCCACTTCCAGGTTTCTCCCTGCCTTGTCAGCCATGGAGACGAAGGACAGAACCAATCGAAAGACCCTACAGACCTGGGCAGAACAGGAATGGGTCAGAGACACACTCACAGCATGAGCCATGTTCACGCTTGTTTTGCATCTCTTTAGCTAAATAAGTAAATTTGGGGTGTGTGATAACACGTTTGTTACTGCAGCAGAAATCCAGCTTGCCTGACTAATACAGACATATTTATTAGGCACCAAAATTCTGATCCAAACATGAAATTTATAAGATTTATCAAAAGCATTATAAAAATAAGGAAAACTGGGGCTGGAGGGATGGCTTAGCAGTTAAGGCATTTGCCCACAAAGCTGAAAGACCCAGATTCTGTTTTCCAGGACCCACATTAGCCAGATGCACAAGGGGACACATGCATCTGGAGTTTGTTTGCAGTGGCTAGAGGCCCTGGAGTGCCCATTATCTCTCTCTCTCCCTCTCTGTCAAATAAATAAATAAATAAAAATAAAACATTAAATAAATAAATAATGTCTTAACAAAATATTCTCTATGTTATCATTATGTGATCATTTTTAAAAAGTCATGCTATCCAAACGTCCAGATACTCAGCTGTATTTAGAAAAAAATTTTTTAATGCAGACAAAGAGGGAACGCTATGAAACCTGGGAAGAGAATGAAGACTGGGGCAATATGGGAAAGCACATGGAGCTAATTTTTAAATAATTATCTACACTATTAACTATATAAAAGCATGCTTCTCAACAAAATACAAGACAACGATAGCCATTGTAAAATGGGCATATAATATTTCCCTTTCAATGTTCTAATCTTTTCATGTTTCAAAATTCCTTTGATAGGTTTTTATTTTGCTTTATTGTATGGATTTGCATAATGAGCCTGTGTTTTTGCATGCATGTTCCTGTGTGTGCGTAGACATGAATAGACATGTGTACATGGAGACTGGAGACGGACATCGTGCATCTTCCTCAGTCCCTGCCCACTTTTATTCTTTGAGACAGGGTCCCTCCCAGAACCTGGACCTCACTGACTTGGTCAGCCTAGCTGGTCAGTGAGCCCGAGAGAGTCCTGGTCTCCACCTCCCCAGCGCTGGCATGACCCGTGCATGCCATGATGTGTGGCATTTTGTTCTAGAGTCTAGAGATCCGAACTCAGGTCCTCACACCTGTGTAGCAAACACCTCATCCACTGAGCCATCTCCCATCCCAACTTTGATAGTTTAATAATAAAATTTATTCCATTATTTTCTATTAAAGATTTTTACTTATTTGTGAACACACAGAGTACATAGGCATGGTGGGGCCTCTTACCTCTGCAAATAAACTCCAGATGTATGTGCCACTTGGTGTGTATGACTTTACATGGGTATTGGGGAAATCAAATCTGGGCTGGCAGGCTTTGCAAGCATGTATCTTTAGTCACTGAGCCATCTGCCCAGCCCAGTGGTTAAAGGCACTTGCTTGCAAAGCCTGACAGCCCCCAGTTACTGTGTAATTCCAGATGCACAAAGTGGTGCATACATCTGGAGTGCATTTACAGTAGCAAGAAACCCTGGTGCACTCCTCTCTCTTTCTCTCTCCCTCCCTACCTTCCTCTCTCTTTATCCTCTCTCTGATTGCAAATACATACATTGCAAATACATACATACATACATAAATAAAAATATTTTAACAAAATAATGTTTTAATGTCATTAATCCAGCTAGCATTTTCCAAGAACAAGTTTGCCAACATCATTTACAATTTATGGGATCACTGGAATTGTGATTAATTAAATATCAGCATCTCAAGATTTTAATGTTTTAGAAATTTTGCATGAAACTTCTGCTGACAATGTAAAGAGATTTGTCTTGGATGAAAGCAAAAAATCTGCAAATCTGTATGCAAGTGAACAATTTTACTTAATGTGAGATCGGAGTGAAATATGCAAGTGAACAATTTTACGTAATGTGAGATCAGAGTGAAATATGCAAGTGAACAATTTTACGTGATGTGAGATCAGAGCGAAATCTCCTTGGCCGGTTGTTACGTCTGTCCTTGGCCTTTTGCCGAACAACATTTATTTCAGTCTGGCATGAAAAAATAGACAGCGGCAGGGTAAAATGTGGAGATGGCATAAAGTTGGGATGCGGACTCAGCATGATTGATGAGCGTGACAACCATGTCAGAAAACAGGACAGTGAGAAACGCTGTTCTGATGAGCTTCTGGAGAATGCAAAGCTTAGCTCCGAGAAGAGCAGAGCAAGTCCTGTGAAAATCAATTGCTGGTTTGTAATACTCTCTACATCTGTAGCTATTCATTCCCTTGTTTCAATTTTTATTTAGCGCTTACTAAAGACAGGGGATTTGCAGAATTCTGGGTAAGGTATGAGGAGGATTTTTCATCAAAGGGGTAATAAATTCTATAGTGGGGGGGGGTTAGTTACAAGTCATGTCCCAAAGGGAAAAGTCTACTGAACTTTGGATTCCCTGGGGAAGGAACAAGGAAAGGGAGAATTCAGAGTGATGCCTGGACATTCCGGGCTGGCTGGATGGGAAAAGAGTCATGTTGTCCATTAGAAGGTGAATACTGGGGCTAGAGAGATGGCTCAGCAGTTAAGGCGCTTGCCTGCAAAGCTTAAGGATCCAGGTTAGATTTCCCAGTACCCATGCAAACCAGAGGTACAAGGAGGTTCATACATCTGGAGTTCATTTGCAGTGGCTAGAGGCCCTGGTGCACCCATTCTCTCTCTTTCTCTCTCTCTCCTCTCTCTCTCTCTCTCTCTCTCCCTTTCTGTCCCTCTCCTCCTCTTTTAAAAAAATATTATTTATTTATTTATTTACTTGAGAGAGAGAAAGAGGCAGAGAGAGAGAGAGAGAGAGATATAATGGGCACGCCAGGGCCTCCAGCCACTGAAAATGAACTCCAGATGCATGTGTCCCCTCGTGCATCTGGCTTACGTGGGTCCTGGAGAGTCGAACTGGGATCCTTTGGCTTTGCAGGCAAGGGCCTTAACTGGTAGGCCATCTCTTCAGCCCCTGTCCCTCTCCTCCTTTATCTCCCTCTCAAGTAAATAAATCAATTAAATATTAAAAAATAACAAAACTGGAATAGAGAGAAGAGTAGAAGACCGGTTCTCCCTGGATATGAGAAGTATAAGTTTTCTAGACACCCGGGGGGAAAGATCTTCATTTAGTCAATCAATGAATGAAGTCCATGCTAGAAAGGAAAGATTGAAGCATCTGGGAAAATCTGGTGAGACTGAGATCAAATGAATGTTGAGATAGTGAAGTGGAAAAAGGAGATTTTCAAGGGGAGAGCTGCAAAGAAAATCCAGCAAGAGAAGTAGAAATGGAAAGTAATAAAAATCAACCAGCAAGTGAGAGAACAAAAACTATAATTCAGACGTCAAGAGTAGCATTTCTAAGAGGTGGGAAATTTCCTAATATCCTGAAGGGCTCTGACAGCCTTTCTACTTAACACACAAAGCTACAGAGGAATAGAAAATAAATAATGTAACAAAAACAAAGAGCCATGACCACGTATAACCAGGTAAGACTATTACTAAAGATAAGAAAGTAGATCTTAAGGGGCTTTTCTAGCTACATCTTGGTGAGACACGGAACATTCTAGACCCAGAATTAACTTGGGGGCAGATTAAAGGAAGAAACTGGGAGAACCCTTTAACTCATCCCAAAGCTTGTCCCTAATTCCGAGATATTGGGCTTCACTTGTCGAAGGCCATTAGCTGCCCATCTGGGCAAGAACTACATTCAGAATGTACCCGTTCCAGTACCAAGTTCCTCTTCCAGCCCCTTCCACTGCCCCAGACCTACTTCTCTCTCGGTTCTTATATGCAATATCAAGGACGCAGAGGTGCGAGAGAAGCAGGAGGTATCTTGTCACGGTTAGTCAATAGTAAATAGTGTTTCTGAGCTTTAGTCATGGAACTGTGGTTATGTGGTACCATAGTATGAGGTATGCTAATTGCTTATATTTTGAAAACACTTTTTTACTTTTTAGAGAGAGCGATAGAGAGAGAGGGAGAATTGGCACACCAGGATCTCGGCCACTGAAATCGAACTCCAGATGCTTGCGCCACCTAGTGGGCATGTGCGACCTGGCGCTTGCCTCACCTTTGTGTGTCTGGCTTACATGGGATCCAGAGAGCAGAACATGGGTCCTTAGGCCTTGCAGGCAAGTGTCTTAGCCACGAGTCCACCTCTCCAGCCCAATAAAATATTTTTAAATTTTTATTTGTTTATTTGAGAGATACAGAAATAGACAGGGAGAGAGAGAGAGAATGGGTGCGCCGGGGCCTCCAGCCACTGTAAACAAACTCTAGATGCGTGTGCCTCCTTATACATCTGGCTTATGTGGGTACTGGAGAACCAAGCCTTGAATCGGGATCTTTAGGCTTTGCATCTTAGGCTAAGCCATCTCTTTAGCACCCCAATAAAATATTTTTTAATAATTGCAATGCAGGCTGCAGAGATGGCTTAGCGGTTAAGGCACATGCCTGCGAAGCCTAAGGACCCCAGTTCGATTCTCCAGGTCCCACATAAGCCAGATGCACAAGGGGGCGCATGCATCTGGAGTTCGTTTGCAGTGGCTGGAGGCCCTGGCGCACCCATTCTCCCTCTCCCTCTCTCTCTTTCCCTTTCTCTGTCTCAAATAAATAAGTAACAATATTTTAAAAAATAATAATAATTGCAATGCATATGGAGAATTTTCCCAACTTCAAAACACCACTGTTAAATTAAAAAAATCTATTAGGAGAACAAAAATCATGGTAATGTATCATTTTTCTATTAGACTATTAAATGAGCTAATGGTCAGTGAAAGTGAACTGATTTGTTAGGTATTAATTTATGTCTAATATCATATTCCATATAAAGGGTGGAAGCCAGACACTAGAATAAAAACTAATGCATGGGAATGTCCTAAGCAAGAATTACACGTTCATGGAAAAACATGAAACCAGGTGTCACTGTGATAAGAGATAAAAGCAGGAGTCCAGAAGATAGAGCCGACCTATTACATTCACATCTCACCCAAACCAGCAGTCAGTAGCATGTGCCGTGCGCATGCCGAGAGTCAGGCTACGGGCTGCGTGTGATGTAAGTCACGAGTCCCAGGCCAGCCTCTAACCCAGGACAAGTATCTGCGCATCTCTTGTTTAAGACAAGGAAACGCCGAGCTTCGCAGCAGGCCGGCTGGGATCAGAACCCAGGCAGGGGGATGTTTATTACTTACTCTTAGCCCACATCCTATGCACTGAAAAACAAATAAAAGGCCCAGGATGAAAAATATTGGTATGTTTGGCCCTTTAAGCTTTACTGCTGGGCAGTCAGACCAACTGGTGCAATGGTGCCTTGTCTGCTATGGGGAAAACCAACTGCTTTCTGAGGGGGCCTGAGGACTGCTCCACAGGAGGGAATTCATGCCTGGTGCTGAAACCTCGTCAGAAACCTATGGCTGGGGAAGTCATAAGACCCACAGGAGGAAACCACTACGGTTATCTGCCTAATTGGATATAATGTGCTTTCCAAGTAGGCTCAAAGAACTAGCCAGAAAGCCTAAGAGGTTCTCCTATGTCCTCCCACCCCTCCCCCACCATTGCTGGGATCACAGGATCACAGGCCTGCCCATTCCCTTTTGCCCTCCCTCCCTCTCTCTCTCTTCCTCTACTCAAAAATGCATAAACTTAAAAAATATGTTGGAGGCTGGAGAGATGGCTTAGCAGTTAAGGTGCTTGGAAGCTTAAGGACCCAGGTTCGGTTCTCCATTACCCACATAAACCAGATGCACACGGTGGTATGGTGCACGCTGCTGGAGTTTGTATGCAACGGCTAGAAGCCCTGGTATGCCAATTCTCTCCCTCTCTCTCTCTCATTCTCTCTATCTATCTGTCAACTATCTATCTGCCTCTTTCTCACACTCTATCTCAAATAAATAAATAAAATATTGTTTAAAACTTTAGAAAACATTTACAGATCTTTGACATACATGGTCACTTTTCGTTGTCCCGGCAACTCTAAAAGTAGTATGGGGCAGTTTCGCTCCTTTTCTTTGCAGATGAGGGATCTGGAGTCTAAACTCAGTTGCTTTATTTTACACAGTTAATAGCTGAGCGGAGACAAAGCAGCCTCCTCCTGCCTCGGCCTCCACAGAAAGCTCACGCTCAGAGACTACAGATAGACCCAGTGAGGCCAGAGCTGTGATCGCCTGACCAGTGCTTGCAGCAGCACAGAATCACTGTGTGGGGAGGGTAAAGCATCTTGCTCCGAATCTTTTCTTAAACAACATGAGTGCACCCCAGAGCAAAAGTTCTCGTGGCAATGAAAATGAAAGACACGAGCCAGACAGTTGCGAGATGCCATGAAAGAGTGTGGAGAATGAGGAGGTTCCATGAGGGGAGAAGAAAAAAAGAGAGACCCCAAGGGGGAGTGGTTAGAGTGCTGTGGCCTGGAATCCCAGCATTCAGAAGACTGTAACTTTTAGGTTAGCCTGGGCTACAGTGTGAATATCAGGTCAGCAAGACTTTGTCTCAGAAAACAAACAAAGTAAGAGTCTAAGAATGTAGCTCGAGGTGGAGCGCCTGCCTAGCATGTGCAAGGCTCTGGGTTTCATCCCAGCGGGCAAAAATCAATCAATCAAACAAAATCAGCACCAGCAGGACGTGGTGACGCACGCCTTTAATCCCAGCACTCAGGAGGCAGAGAATAGGAGGATCACTGTGAGTTCGAGGCCAGCCTGACACTGCATAATGAATTCCTGGTCAGCCTGAGCTAGAGTGAGACCCTACCTTGAAAAACAAAACAAAACAAAACAAAAAGCACCAAAAGTATAGAGATAAATGTTTTGAGAAGGAATGTTATCATCGTGATGATTTTCACACACTCCAACTCATTTCCCAATCTCCTCTAGAGATTTCCATTTCCTGAAGCCCACCTGAGCGGGTGTTCCCATGACATTCTGTCTAAATTGGTGTCCCTATGCCCAATTTTCAGCCCCTTCCTCCCGTCTGTCCGTCTCTCTTTTATGGCGTGACATTTTCATTGAGCTATTGAAATTGGATGTGTCACACATATTAAAAGCAATGGCAGCTGTGGCGAGTTAGCTGATATATTTTAAAATAAACCAAGAGGTCCACGTGGATGTCAGGGGAATAAATTGTGTTCTGTTTAGCAACAAGTGATTCATCTAGCCACGCTAGACAGGGCTCCAAGGGAAGGCTGGACTGCATACATTTTGGTCAGGAAAAGCTGAGCTATTTTCTCAGAAATCTCTCATGTGGGATCAGAGCAAGAGCCGAAGTGTGTGAGAAGATTAATTAAATTCTTCAATTTGGGAGTGACCCTAAGGGCTGGGCTTTATTTCCCACGTGCTGCAGAGCTGACCTTACAGACAGGTGGGCTGTTCTCACTCACTCCAGAAGTGTGCTCTATCAGCAATGACCTTGACTTTGGGGCTTCATGCTAACTGCAGCTCGGCCTTCTCTTCCCCTGCCTTTGTGGGCTGTTTCCAAGACAGCTCTGAGGAAAGGCTTGGGTTTCACACCCTTCCTCTCTCACCATCCAGCCTGGGTAAGTGACTGCTGGCAACCAGGTGACCCATGGCTGTAAATCGATTGTACTCTGAAGTGACAGACATGCAGCTCAGGGTGTGAAGCCGCGGGCTCTGGAACTTGAAGTCCTACACAGGCATCATGGTTCTGCCGCAGACGAGCTTCTGACCTGACCTGGCCTCACGGTCTGTCTCCGCCGATGGAGAAGGAGGAATTCTCAATGGCGTGAAGTTAAATGAGTCACTGTCCTCTCAGGTGACCAGCTGCCCGCCTGCCTTCTCCATTCCCCCGTCGCCTACGCTACATACCCCCCTTGAAGAAGAATGTCTGACCCCACGTCTTCCTGTAGTTGTCACTTCTTAGTCCTTGCCGCTCCATTCCCAACAAAGGTCCTGGAAAGAATTGTGCGCGTGCTCCAGTCACTCCCTTAGCCCTGCAGTCCAAAGGAAACTCCAACATCACCCATGACCCCATACGACCTCATCAAAAGGTCAATTCTGACTTTGCATGAGACTCAGCTTTTCAGCACCACGGACCCGTATTTCCAGCCCCCCATTCTTGAAACCAGTCCGTCTCACTTCTTCCCTCCCTCAGCGTCCATTCTTTCCTTCTCTTCTTTGCAGGCATTTCCTTGTCTTCGGAGCCCCTCACTCTCTTTTGCTGTGTTCCTGAGGTGACGTCACCCCTCTTGTGCTAGCTGGACACAGAGGTGGAAGCTCATGGCATTCTTCTGAAACACTTTGCACCCCGGAGCCTCCTGGGCTTTACCTCACGACTCCCGTCTCCACATAGATGCAGAACAGCTCGCTACACCTCAATTCCGTCATTCCTCATTATTCGTGGGTTCCACGTCTGGGAACATGCCTATTCGCTGAAATTTATTTGCGACTCCCCCCAAGTCAATATCCATGATGCCTTCATAACCATCTTCAGACACGCACAGCGCTGCCAAAGACTTTGTGTCCCCTGAAGCTCACGTCCAAGCTGAGGTTGGACAAGGAAGTGCTCCACCACTTCACTGTGGCTTTTGTCACCCTGACTTTACATGTATTTAATGCCACATGCTTGCACTTGTGTGCTTGGGTTGGGTATTTTGCTGTGCGAAGTGTCCTTACCCCCCACAGCCATTGTGCTCAAGGGCAATCGAATGTCTAAGTTCAAGAAAGCAGTGTTGGGTTGTACAGACAAAATACATGGTTTGACAGGCTTTGCTCAAGCATGGAAGGCACTTCAGTGTTAACAAACCAGCCATACATGCTGAACAAACTGTCTTTAAAAAGAAACACACAGCCGGGCGAGTGGCGCACGCCTTTAATCCCAGCACTCGGGAGGCAGAGGTAGGAGGATCGCTGTGAGTTCGAGGCCACCCTGAGACTACAGAGTTAATTCCAGGTCAGCCTGACCTAGAGTGAGACCCTACCTTGGAAAACCAAAAAAAGAAAGAAAGAAAGAAAGACAGAAAGAAAGAAAGAAAGAAAGAAAGAAAGAAAGAAAGAAAGAAAGAAGGAAAGAAGGAAGGAAGGAAGGAAGGAAGGAAGGAAGGAAAGAAAGAAAGAAAGAAAGAAAGAAAGAAAGAAAGAAAGAAAGAAAGAAAGACGCATAAGAAGTTGTTGGTAATTTGACAAAAAAATATATTGTGAGCAGAGCTTACAAGAATCTAACCCTGTGTTTTTCCTTGGGACCAATGGTTAGTGTCCACTAAGTCCTACGTCATTCTTTTCATAGTATTTTATTTATTTATTTATGTGTATGTGTGTGTATGTGAGAGAGAGAGTATAGACATGCCAGGGCCTCTTGCCACTGTAAACAAACTCCATACGCATGCACCACTTTGTACACCTGTCTGTATGTGGACACTGGGGAATTGAACCTGGGCTGTGAGGCCTTGCAAACAAGTGCCTTCAACCACCGAGCCATCTCTCCTGCCCCCTAAGTCATTTTCTAGGTGACTTTACAGACTTTGGCTACAGCAGCTGGTCAGCATGAATTGCTGATCCAAAAGCAAACTGTGAGTCCTTCCCACCCCATTCTTACCCATCTTGGGAAATGACCTCATTCTCATTCTTTAGTTGCTTAGAACAACAACCTTGAAGTTGCCGCCTGCTCTCCTGTGCAATATCCCAGCCCACTCTGCTATAACTTCCTTAGAAGCTGTTACACTTCTTATGTACTGCAAGGCTGGCCATTGCCATGATCACGTGCATGGTGGCAGTTTTATCCTAACCGGTCGCCTTGTTCCTATCCATGACCCTGGCCATCCCCAGCATACCAGTGAGGCAGAGCCCGCAAATGCCCGCAGAGCACGCCACTGCCTGCAGAGCACGCCACTGCCCGCAGAGCACACCACTGCCCGCAGAGCACACCACTGCCCGCAGAGCACACCACTGCCCACAGAGCACGCCACTACCCACAGAGCACACCACTGCCCGCAGAGCACGCCACTCTTCACAGAGCACGCAGCTCCCTGCAGAACACGCCACTCCCCGCAGAGCACGCCCGTGGACTCTGATGTTATTCAGGGCAAAGGCCAAGTGCTCACCATGGCCATTGGCAACACCGTCACCAGGGCTTATCCACTAACACATCATGTGCTGAGCTCACCCCCGGGCCTTGTAGCTGTTCTTTCCTCTGTTTCAAGCGTCCATCTAGCAAACGTCCGGGCGGCTCACATCTCTGTTAACTTTGTGTCTGTTCACATGTCCGTCCCAGAAAGGTCCCCATTACTCCATGTAAAGTCACACCTCTCTCTGTTCACCCAGCTGAAGGTGGCTTCGTAGGAATTAGCACACACATGTGATAAACCTGCTTAGCATTTGTTCTCAGTGGAATGTAAGCTCTTCTGAGGGCAAAGACTGTTTTGTTCACTGCTGAACAAAACTATTCAGTGCCTGAAATTGTTCCAGACTGCGAAGTTCACATTCAGTGAAAGGTATGGCCATTATGTTGGTGACGTTTTGATTTCTCCTGTGGAAAGAGGCGAGATCACACAGTGACTTCTCTGTAAAGAAGTTAAAATAGGGGCTGAGGAAATGGCTTAGCTGAGGTGTTTGCCTGCAAAGCCTAAGGACCCCAGTTCTATTCCCCAGGACCCACGTAAGCCAGATGCATAAGGGGGCACATGTGTCTGGAGTTTGTTTGTAGTGGCTGGAGGCCCTGGCATGGCCATTGCCTTTGCCTTCTCTCTCTCTCACATAAATAAATAAATAAATAAATAAATTTTTTAAAGAAGTTAAAATAGACTTCAGACTGTGTTCCCTGCTCGCTTGCATGGACCTGGGCCATCCTCAGCGAGTCTGCTCAGGGAAGTGAAGGCAGGTGCTCACAACCAATACCACAGGAGGGCTGAGAGGATCCGGCGTCCCCTTCCTCTCACTCAGCGAAGGCAATCACACATGGTGTGGTGGTCCAGACCATTTCACCTCGAAGCCTCTACCCACATCCTCACGTCCTTTCCTTTGTGTGTCTTGTGTCTGCCTGTTTCTGCTCCACCACAGACTTGGGAGATGACCAGACAGCCTTTTTCTCTCTAAAGGAAGACGTGCTCTGGAAAACTGTTTGGTCCCATGGTGCGGGATGCAAATCACCCAGAGGACGTTTGGGGAGATCCCAGGTCTCCCAGCGCCGCACTCTGCATTTCTGTGACGGCGATAACTTAAGGGAGGAACGATTTTTGTCTCCTTGGTTGGGGGGGGACTCATGTCAGACCGTTCTCGTGGGGACAGTGTGGAAAAGTGCATGGCATGAGAGCATGTGGCCGGAACGTCTCATATCACGCTGGACCAGGAAGCAGAGAGCAAGACTGGAGCACGAGTCAGACTTCCAAGGTCCATTCCCTAGTGACCCCCACTTCTTCAAAATAGGTCCCACCTCCTAATGGCGCCACAGCCTCCAAAAAGAGCACGCACTCCGCGTGTGTGGAGCACACAGAGTCCACGCCTGCCTGGAGTTCCTCCAAAAGAGCACGCACGTGTGAGTCACAGGACAGAAGAGTCCACGCCTGCCTGGAGTTCCTCCAAAAAGAGCACGCACTCGTGTGAGCACACAGTGTGAGCACGGGACAGAGTCCACGCCTGCCTGGAGTTCCAGTCACGGGACAGAGTCCACGCCTGCCTGGAGTTCCTCCAAAAGAGCACGTGTGAGCACACAGGACGTGAGCACGGGACAGAGTCCACGCCTGCCTGGAGTCACGCACCGGCGTGTGAGCACATAGGATGCTGACGGGACAGAGTCCACGCCTGCCTGGAGTTCCTCCAAAAGAGCACGACTCCACGTGTGAGCACACAGGACGCCGGAGTCACGGGACAGAGTCCACGCCTGCCTGGAGTTCCTCCAAAAGAGCACGCACTCCACGTGTGAGCACACAGGGCTGAGTCACGGGACAGAGTCACGTGTGAGCACACAGGACGCTGAGTCACGGGACAGAGTCCACGCCTGCCTGCCTGGAGTTCCTCCAAAAGAGCACGCACGTGTGAGCACACAGGACGCGGAGTCACGGGACAGAGTCCACGCCTGCCTGGAGTTCCTCCAAAAGAGCACGCACTCCACGTGTGAGCACAGGACGCGGAGTCACGGGACAGAGTCCACGCCTGCCTGGAGTTCCTCCAAAAAGCACACACACGTGTGAGCACACAGGACGTGAGTCACACAGAGTCCACGCCTGCCTGGAGTCTCCTCCAAAAAGTCACGGGACAGAGTCCACAGCACGCGTGTGAGTCACGCGGAGGGACGCCTGCCTGGAGTTCCTCCAAAGAGCACGGCGTGTGAGCACACAGGCGTGTGAGCACACAGGACGCCTGGAGTCAGGGGACAGAGTCCACGCCTGCCTGGAGGCTCCTCCAAAAAGAGCACGTCCACGCCTGCCTGGACTCCAAAGAGCACGCACCACGTGTGAGCACACAGGACGCGGAGTCACGGGACAGAGTCCACGCCTGCCTGGAGTCTCCTCCAAAAAGAGCACGCACTCCGCGTGTGAGCACACAGGACGCAGAGTCACGGGACAGAGTCCACGCTGCCTGCCTGGAGCCTCCTCCAAAAAGAGCACTCACGCACACAGGGACGTGAGTCACACAGTGTGCCTGGAGCACACAGGACGCGGAGTCACGGGACAGAGTCACGCCTGCCGGGACAGAGTCCACGCACACTGCCTCACGGGACAGAGTCCAGTCTCCTCCAAAAGAGCACGCACTCCGCATGTGAGCACACACAGGACGAGAGTTCCTCACGTGGACAGAGGACGCGGAGTCACGGGACCACGCCTGCCTGGAGTTCCTCCAAAAGAGCACACACTCCGGCGTGTGAGCACACAGGGGACAGAGTCACGGGACAGAGTCCACGCCTGCCTGGACAGAAAGAGCACGCGACTGCCTGGAGCTCCTCACGGGACAGAGTCCACACGCCTGCCTGGAGTTCCTCACTCGCGTGTGAGCACACAGAGTCACGGGACAGAGTCCACGCCTGCCTGGAGTTCCTCCAAAAGAGCACGCACTCCGTGTGAGCACACAGGACGCGGAGTCACGGGACAGAGTCCACGCCTGCCTGGAGTTCCTCCAAAAAGAGCACGAGCACGTGTGAGCACACAGGACGCAGAGTCACGGGACAGAGTCCACGCCTGCCTGGAGTTCCTCCAAAAAGAGCACGCACTCCGCGTGTGAGCACACAGGACGCAGAGTCACGGGACAGAGTCCACGCCTGCCTGGAGTTCCTCCAAAAAGAGCACGCACTCCGCGTGTGAGCACACAGGACGCGGAGTCACGGGACAGAGTCCACGCCTGCCTGGAGTTCCTCCAAAAAGAGCACGCACTCCGCGTGTGAGCACACAGGAGTCACGGGACAGAGTCCACGCCTGCCTGGAGGACAGAGTCCTGCCTGGAGCCTGCCTGAGGCGGAGCGGGACAGAGTCCACCTGCCTGGAAAGAGCAGGATGCGCACGGGACAGAGTCCACGCGTGTGAGCACACAGGACGCGGAGTCACGGGACAGAGTCCACGCCTGCCTGGAGTTCTCCAAAAGAGCTCCTCCAAAAGAGTCCACGCCTGCCTGGACTCCAAAAGAGCACGCACTCCGCGTGTGAGCACACAGGACGCGGAGTCACGGGACAGAGTCCACGCCTGCCTGGAGTCTCCTCCAAAAAGAGAGCGTGTGAGCACAGGACGCGGAGTCACGGGACAGAGTCCACGCCTGCCTGGAGTTCCTCCAAAAAGAGCACGCACTCCACGTGTGAGCACACAGGACGCAGAGTCACGGGACAGAGTCCACGCCTGCCTGGAGTCTCCTCCAAAAGTCACGGACAGAGTCACGGGACAGAGTCCACGCCTGCCTGGAGTTCCTCCAAAAGAGCACACGTGTGAGCACACAGGACGCGGAGTCAGGACAGAGTCCACAGCACTCCACGTGTGAGCACACAGGACGCAGAGTCACGGGACAGAGTCCACGCCTGCCTGGAGTTCCTCCAAAAAGAGCACGCCTGAGCTCCTGAGCACAAAAAGAGTCACGGGACAGAGTCCACGCCTGCCTGAGCAGCACGCACTCAGGGCGCGGAGTGAGCACACAGGACAGAGTCACGGGACAGAGTCCACGCCTGCCTGGAGTCTCCTCCAAAAGAGCACGCACTCTCGCGTGTGAGCACACAGGACGCTGGAGTCACGGGACAGAGTCCACGCCTGCCTGGAGTTCCTCAAAAGAGCACGCACTCCACGTGTGAGCACACGCGAGTGGGCAGTCCACGCCTGCCACAAAAAGGACGTGTGAGCACACACAGTCACGGGACAGAGTCCACGCCTGCCTGAGAGTTCCTCCGTGTGAGCACAAAGAGTCACGGACAGAGTCCACGCCTGCCTGGAGTCTCCTCCAAAAGAGCAGCACACAGGCACACAGGACGCGGAGTCACGGGACAGAGTCCACGCCTGCCTGGAGTCTCCTCCAAAAAGAGCACGCACTCCACGTGTGAGCACACAGGACGCGGAGTCACGGGACAGAGTCCACGCCTGCCTGGAGTCACGCACTCCACGTGTGAGCACACAGAAGTCACGGGACAGAGTCCACGCCTGCCTGGAGTTCCTCCAAAAAGAGCACGCACTCCGCGTGTGAGTGACAGAGTCCACGCCTGCCTGGAGTTCCTCCAAAAGAGCACGCACTCCACGTGTGAGCACACAGGACGCGGAGTCACGGGACAGAGTCCACGCCTGCCTGGAGTTCCTCCAAAAAGAGCACGCACTCCGCGTGTGAGCACACAGGACGCGGAGTCACGGGACAGAGTCCACGCCTGCCTGGAGTTCCTCCGTGTGAGCACACAGGACGCGGAGTCACGGGACAGAGTCCACGCCTGCCTGGAGTTCCTCCTCCAAAAGAGCACGTGTGAGCACACACGTCACGGGTGAGCACACAGGACGCGGAGTCACGGACAGAGTCCACGCCTGCCTGGAGTTCCTCCAAAAGAGCACGCACTCCGCGTGTGAGCACACAGGACGCGGAGTCACGGGACAGAGTCCACGCCTGCCTGGAGTTCCTCCAAAAAGAGCACGCACTCCACGTGTGAGCACACAGGACGCGGAGTCACGGGACAGAGTCCACGCCTGCCTGGAGTTCCTCCAAAAAGAGCACGCACTCCACGTGTGAGCACACAGGACGCGGAGTCACGGGACAGAGTCCACGCCTGCCTGGAGTCTCCTCCAAAAAGAGCACGCACTCCACGTGTGAGCACACAGGACGCGGAGTCACGGGACAGAGTCCACGCCTGCCTGGAGTCTCCTCCAAAAAGAGCACGCACTCCGCGTGTGAGCACACAGGACGCGGAGTCACGGGACAGAGTCCACACCTGCCTGGAGTTCCTCCAAAAGAGCACGTGTGAGCACACAGGACGCTGGAGTCACGGGACAGAGTCCATGCCTGAGCACACAGGACGCGTGGAGTCACGGGACAGAGTCCACGCCTGCCTGGAGTTCCTCCAAAAAGAGCACGCACTCCGCGTGTGAGCACACAGGACGCGGAGTCACGGGACAGAGTCCACGCCTGCCTGGAGTTCCTCCTCCACGGGAAAGAGTCCACGCCACACTCGCGTGTGAGCACACAGGACGCAGAGTCACAGGACAGAGTCCACGCCTGCCTGGAGTTCCTCCAAAAGAAAAGAGCACACACGGAGTCACGGGACAGAGTGGCCTGCCTGAGCTCCAAAAGAGCACGACACGCGTGTGAGCACACAGGACGCGGAGTCACGGGACAGAGTCCACGCCTGCCTGGAGTTCCTCCAAAAGAGCACGCACTCCACGTGTGAGCACACAGGACGCGGAGTCACGGGACAGAGTCCACGCCTGCCTGGAGTTCCTCCGTGTGAGCACACAAACGGGACAGAGTCCACGCACGCCTGGACTCCAAAGAGCACGTGTGAGCACACAAGACGCAGAGTCACGGGACAGAGTCCACGCCTGCCTGGAGTTCCTCCAAAAAGAGCACGCACTCCAGGTGTGAGCACACAGGACGCAGAGTCACGGGACAGAGTCCACGCCTGCCTGGAGTTCCTCCAAAAGAGCACACACGGGACAGAGTCCACTGCCTGGAGTTCCTCAAAAAGAGCACGTGTGAGCACAGCACGGGACAGGCACGCGTGTGAGTCACGGGACAGCCAGAGTCCACGCCTGCCTGGAGGCTCCTCCAAAAAGAGCACGCACTCACGTGTGAGCACACAGGGCGGAGTCACGGGACAGAGTCACGGGACAGAGTCCACGCACACCGGAGTCACGGGACAGAGCCTGGAGTTCCTCCAAAAGAGCACGCACTCCATGTGTGAGCACACAGGATGCGGAGTCACGGGACAGAGTCCACGCCTGCCTGAGTTCCTGTGAGCACACAGGACGCCTGCCTGGAGTTCCTCCGGAGTCACGGAGGGACAGAGTCCACGCCTGCCTGGAGTTCCTCCAAAAGAGCACGCACTCCGCGTGTGAGCACACAGGACGCGGAGTCACGGGACAGAGTCCACGCCTGCCTGGAGTTCCTCCAAAAAAGCAGCACGCACTGAGCACACAGGATGCGGAGTCACGGGACAGAGTCCACGCCTGCCTGGAGTTCCTCCAAAAAGAGCACACAGAGCACACAGGCAGAGTCACGGGACAGAGTCCACGCCTGCCTGGAGCTCCTCCAAAAAGAGCACGCACTCCACGTGTGAGCACACAGGACGCAGAGTCACGGGACACAGTCCACGCCTGCCTGGAGTTCCTCCAAAGCTTAGGGCGGGAGATCAAAGACCCTAAGAGAGAAGCCGCTATGGTTGTTCAGCTAAATGGCTACATTATGGCCATCAAATTGCCCTCTAAATATTTATGTGTATGCCCATGGGTTACTGTTGCTCTCACCTCTGGTCAGAGAAGCTTCTTTTAACAGTGACAACTGGAGACTCAAAACTTGTCAAGGTGCTGAGATGAAGTGGCTGTGGAAATCACTACTAAATGAGACAGCTCTATTACATGCTTCAGGGTGCAGAGAACATGGAGGCAGAAGGGGTGGGAAGAATGTAAGAGCAGAGGCTGGCGGGGGGAGTGCTTTGGAACACGGTCGTGGAAATAAATTGCATCCCTGACCTATTGGTACCAGCTCAAAACCTGCACAGCATTCTATCATGGAGGCTGGATTAGGGGGAAATAAAGTCACGAAACCCTAGTGGGCTCCTTGCCCAAGGTGCCTAACTGTGAGTTCCCCTTGGAAACTTCCTGGTGCCCAGGATCAGGTGTTGCTTCATAGACGGGGGTCGGTCGAGGCAGAGTAGCCGTGGGCAAATGTGAGGTAGTTGGCTGATCTAGCAAGCTTGCTCTTCTGCCAGCTAGAATTGTAGGAAAGCGTCAGGCTGGAGGCCACGTGCAAGGAAAATCGAAGAAGCCACCCACAGAGGCATCATTCTTCAGGCTCAGCCTCCTCCTCTTCAAGAAAAAAAAAAATGCCACTCTGTTCCCAGCAGGACAGCCTCCAGGGCTGGAGTTGCTCAAGTCTCGGTTCACAGACGTGTCACTGTGTCCATCGCCTTCATAGGTGTGCTGGAGGCTGGCCCGTCCACGGCAAGCATCCAAGTGCTCAGAGACTTGGGACATTTCAAAACAGATTTTCTGTGGCAAAAAAAAAAAAAAAAAAAAAAAGGATACATATTCATTGTGAAGAAATAGGACCATGCAGGCAACACGTCAAGTTAAAAAGGAACCCATAATCCCCAAATCCACGTTTAAGCAAGTGTTAACTAACAATGTGTTTGCTCTCCTCCCGGCTGTCTATCATCTATATGTGGGGGAGAATAAAGTTTTTATAATTGGATTATCCTTTTTTTTTGTAATCTTTTCTACTTTCTACTCTGCTGTGGGCATGTTACCAGGTCATTAACCCGCTCTTATACATTTTGAAAAGGCTGCCCAGCATTTCAACCCGTGTCATGGTTTCTGGAATAATGCTTTCCAGTGTACCCCTGAGATAATTTCAGGTTTTCTTTATTAAAGATGATATTCCAAGCGAGGGTGACTGCACATGAATTCTCGTGTTCTTTGCTGAGCATTTACTGAGAATAAATTCTTTCAAGTGAAATTATACAATCAAAACTTTTTTTAAGGCTGTAAGGTCTTGCTTCATGTATGTACTCTAACCCAAAGGACTTGAAATTGGTTCATTCCCCTTTAAGGTGGCTTTGAGTTATGGCTCCCCGGGTGGCCTGTGTTAGGGTCCCATGTCCTCTGATGGAGCTAAGCCCGTCCCCCAGACTCTCCGGGGCAGCATGTGCACAAGTCTGCTTTGACACCCCAGGCCCTTCCGGGATTTACACATCTCCGCCGCTGGGCCAGCTGAAGCATGTGGAGGTCAGGTGATGTGCGTGCGGCCGTGTGGTCGGTTAGCAGTGACTCAGCGTATCCCACTCCAGCTCTGAACCTTGCTCTAATCACAACACCAAGAACACTCCCTGCTTGCCTGAGGCCCTGTATTCCCAAGTAATTAAAGGAGCCATTTTCACACGAGTATGCGGACATTAAGGCTGTGAAGTGCACATTTTTAACCTCGCAAGTTTGCTCACGGGTGTAGTAGAAGCTCTGCCTTCTTTTTCCTTGTTGGAACCAACCTGTTTGTGCTCAAAATGTGAGCCTGGGACCCCTTGAGAGGGTCTCTGAGTGGCCGAGTTTTGAAGGAAGCTTTGGATGGATGCATCGAGTTGTCCATAGCCACTGTCCGACTCTCAGAACCGCTAAGCTGGACGTCAGTTCAGCCACTTCTAATTCATTGCCCCTTCGGGTTTCTGGTGTGAGTGTGTGTGTATGTGGTAGTTTGAATCGATGGCCCCCAATACATTCAGTGTTCTATTAGTTTGTAGTTTGTATCTGCGCCACCTGGCTGAAGGCAGTGTCACTGGGCGGATCTTAAGGTGGGTTGGAGATTTCAATCTAAAGATATGCAAAGTGTGTCTAGCTGGAGTTCCTGAAGTGTGCTGTGCTGTGTGGCTTTTGGCTTTTCTCTCTGTGTTTGGTCCTGTGAAAGCAGGCCAGCTTCTTCTGCCATTACGGAACTTCCCCTGCATCTGTAAGCTTCAATAAACATCCCTTCCTCCATAACTGTGCCTGGTCTGGAAGTTCATCTCAGCGAACCTGAAGCTGTCTGCTACAGTGTGTGTGTGTGTGTGGTGTGTGTGTGTGTGTGTGTGTGTGTGTGTGTGTGATATGCATGCATACGTGTTTGCATGTTCATATGTGTGTGGGTTCACAGGAGTGTAGGCACATGCAGAATGCAGAGGTCAATGTACGGTATCTTCCTCAGGGTCTCACAGTGAACCGAAAGCTCACCATCCAACTAGACTAAGGCAGCCAGCAAGTCCTCAGGACTCCCCTATGCCCACCTCCTCAGTGCTGGGGTTACAGAAGTGCTCTGCCATACCAAATTTTTATGTGGGTTCCGGGGCTCCAAACCCAAACTCAGGTCCTCATGTCTGTGCAGCAAGCACTTTACCCACTGAGCTGTCTCCCCAAGTCTCCATCTTTGGGGTTCTTGCTTATCCATAACAAGGGACACACAAACAAGTTCACACAGCCGGTGGACCAGCCAATGCAGGAAGACTGGGCTCCCTGGCTGGGGCCTTATGGCGATGAGAGCAGCTGTCCCCATGGGGCTGTGCTGTCGGGCACTGCTACACACGGGCTGGGACTGTGAGGAAGCTGGCCTGGGCTGTTGGACATAAATTTCAGTGTTTGGTGGAAATTTTTCATTTTAAATGTAAATGTCTAATAGAATTCAGACTTTGACAAGGACTGGCACAAAAACTTAAGTGTTTGGTATATTTTCTAAATTAATTTTTAAATTGAACATGCAGAAAGTTTAAATTTTTCATTTAAATATTTTGTAGAATTCAGACTTTGACATTTGACAATGAGTAGCATAAAATTTTAAATTTAAGTGTTTGGTAGAATGCAGCTTTGAATCACATGACCCTGGCCTCTTCTTCCTGGGAGGTTTCTGACGAGCAGTTTAACTTCCTTACTGATGACAAATGTGTTTCGATTCTCTTTCCCCATGATGTGATTGGGCAGGTTATTTCTTTTAGGAATTTATTTATTATGGTTTTTCGTATGTTGGTTGGTGTTCACAGCAATCTCATGACTTCTTATTTCTGTAGCATCATTGAAAGTTTCCTCTTTCATTTCTGAGTTTCTTAAATCACATCATTCTTCTTAGTTCAGCTAAAGGTTTTTTTTTTTTTTTTAATTAAAAAATCTCTCTGCAAAACCAACTCAGTTTCATACGCTGCTCTGCTTTCTATTCTCCATTTTGTTTGCTTCTCTTTCAGTGTTTACTATGCCTTTTCACAGGCTAACTTTAGCCTCGGGTTCTGCTTTTTCTGGTTCCCGGAAGTATATAACACCAGGTTGTTTGATACTTAAGACTCCAGAAGCTAGGCAGTGGGTCAGTGGGTAAGCTCCCTGCTGCACAGCCACGAGGGCTTGAGATGGACCAGTGCAAGTTTCAGCATCCATGTCAAGAGCCAGGTCTGGCCATGGACACGTGACCACTAGTCAGCCAGTGTGACCCAAAATGGCAGCTGCCAGTTCACACAGAGACCCCATCTCAAAGAAATACACAGCAAAAGAGAACACCTGAGTTATATGAGCATGGGGCATGTGCATCTGCCCACACATGTGTATGTCCTATGCATATACACACCACACAACACCTACTGCACACTCACATTCAAAAGAGAAAGCCGGCTGGGGAGACGGTTCTGTGGATGAGAGTCATGTGCACCTGCGGCTGCACATGACTGTGACCCCAACTCTGAGAGCAGCAGACAGAGGCAGCGGGATTGCTGGAGTTTGCTTGTCAGCTGGTCTCACTAAAGACAGTGACACAGTCAGACAGTGTGAGCTCCAGCTTCAAGAAGAGACTCTGAGGGCTGGAGAGAAGGCTTAGTGGTTAAGGCACATGCCTGAGAAGCCTAAGGACCCTGGTTTGATTCTCCAGGTCCCATGTAAGCCAGATGCACATGGTAGTGCATGCATCTGGAGTTCGTTTGCAGTGGCTAGAGGCCCTGGTCCTCCCATTCTCACTCTCTCCATCTCTAATAAATAAAAAAATAAATAAATAAAATAAAATAAAATAAAATCTTAAAATTTAAAAAAAGAGAGAGAGAGACTCTGGGCCTGGCATGGTGGCACATGCCCTGAATCCCAACACTTGGGCAGCAGAGGTAAGAGGACCACCATGAGTCTGAGGACACCCTGAGACTACAGAGTGAGTTTCAGGTCAACTTGGGCAAGAGCAAGACCCTGCCTCAAAGAGAGAAAGAGAGAGAGAGAGACTCCGTCCCAAGGAAGCAAAGAGGAAGAGTTTTAATGGGAATGACCAGGGTCCTCCTCTGACATGGCATGTGTGCATACAAGCTGGACTCAACTGCACACAAATGCACACATGGACTACACATACATACACAGCAAAAATATTTAAAAATCTGCCCTGCTGCTCTCCAAAGATGCTGCACCATTTTGACTCACTACCGTCATGGGGGCCAGCTGTCCTGCGTCTCAGGGGCACTTGGCATTTTAGCGCTTCTACTCTTAGTTATTCAAATGGGTAGGTGATGTTGTTGTGGCTTTAATGTTCATTTCTTCAGTGACCAATGAGGTTGACCGTCTTCGTGGCCATTTATAGCTCTTCTTGAGCGAGCCCTCGGTGTGCATTTTGCCTGTTTTTATTTACATTTTTTCATGTCTTGTTGTTGAGCAGTGATAGTTTTTCACACTCTGGACACAAGTTCTTTTTTAGACGTGTTGATGTATTGTGCTTTAGTTTCTTTATTTCCTCAGTTTGTGGTTTTCCTTTTGTTGTTGTTGTTGTTTAAATCTTTGAAGAGGAGAAGCCTTCAATTTTATGAGCCAGCATTTGCCTGTTGTTAAGACAGCGATGGCTTTGCCTTTAGGCTGGCCATTCCAGATAGTAAAGCGTCTAAAGAGTCGAGGACAAAGACTAACAACGGGCGTGGTGTTGCTGTTGTTACTGGCATTGCTTTGTCTTGTAAGAAACAAGGTGTTACTCCCTTTCCCTGGCTCGCCTGGAACTTACTATGAGTTACCATGAGGCTCAGGTGGGCCTTGAACTCACAGCAATCCTCCTGCCTCAGCCTCCCATGTGTGAGATTACAGTTGTGTTTTAGCACTCGGCTAAAATAACCATTCGTACGCCAACAGTTCTGGGGTTTAATGAGGGTTGGGAGGAACTAAGCAATTGCTTCCCAGTGCAGAAGATGGCACAGGCTGACCCACCCGCGTGGGTGGCATCTGATGTTTTGCTTGGATAGGCAGGAAAAGAACATTCCAGAAAGGTAGGTTAGATCTCCTTTTCTGGCTGCTGAGTCCCTGGCAGGAAGGAACTGGGTGCTCATGCCACTCTAAGGGATTTCTCCCATGTGACCAGGCAGCAATGTAAGAAAGTTTTAAAAAAATAAGAAGAGGGCTGTAAAGCCTAAGGACCTAGGTTTGATTCCCCAGTACCCTTGTAAGCCAGATGCACAAGGTGGAGCATGCATCTGGAGTTCGTTTGCAGCAGCTGAAGGCCCTGGTGTGCCCATTCTCTTTCTCTCTCTACCTTCTCTCTCATAAATAAATAAATAACTCAAAAAAGTAAGAAAATAATTTTCTTGATATTTATTCAGAAATGTAGTTGAATAGCACTTTTAAAAATTAACATAGAAACATACAAAAAGAAGGCAGTCTTCTAACTCTTTTATGTCAGAAAACAGCATGGCACCCCCCTGGCCTTGCCAATGCACAGGAAGATCCAGGTCCACATGGGAAGGGTCATCACAAGACCCACTGATTGTTTACAAGATTGGCCAGCTGGTGTTGTGGGGGGGCTGGGTTTTGACTGGGCTTTCTACAAATGAATTCCCTTTCAGAAATTCTATTTTTCAGTGGTTGTTATCGTTGTTTGTTTATTTTCCTTTGTCAAGTCTGGATATTACCCTCCCTGGATGTTGTAATCACTGGATGACATTACATTGATGGAAGCATCTAGCGCATGGGCTGGAGAGATGGCTCAGAGGTTAAAGGCACTTGCTTGCAAAGACGGCTGGACCCAGTTCAGTTCCCCAGGACCCACATAAAGCCAGATGTACAAAGTGACAAAGTGGTGCGCGCAGCTGGAGTTTGTTTGCAGTAGCAAGAGGCCCTGGTGCGTTCAGACTCTTCCTCTCTCTCTCAAATAAATAAATATATCAAAGAAATACAGGGAGCCAGGCTGGTGGCGCATGCCTTTAATCCCAGCACTTGGGAGGCAGAGGTAGGAGGATCGCCGAGAGTTCAAGGCCACCCTGAGACTGCATAGTGAATTCCAGGTCAGCCAGGACCAGAGTGAGACCCTACCTCGCAAAAAAAAAAAAAAAAGAAAGAAAGAAAAGAAAAGAAATACAGGGCCCTGTGTTATCTACCTGGGTTAGATACTCAGCAGGCAGATGGTGGATGAATCTGAGTGAGTGATATATTCAATGTTTCTATTTATGTCTCTGTTTTTGGAAAGGGAGCCATCTAAACCAGAGTATTGGACTGAGCCACCGTCAGCCATTGGCAGTTTTCTCCAGGGAGCTTTTGAGATCTTGCCTGTTATCTAACAGGGACTGTGACAGGAATGCCACTAGAGTCACCTTTGAGCAGGGAAAAAATGTCAAACCAAAGAAAGAAGAAGAAATGGCCACGTCAGAAGGTGGTTCCCGAAGTGGCTTGCAGCTGCTGGGTGGGGTTTTACCTCGTGGGCAGGTTTCACACTGGGGAGACAGTGTGTGGGCTGGGTGACCTCAAAGGTGGACAAGAAAAGCCACGGGAGACATTAATGAGGGAGCATAATGCAGGTCACACAGGCGATGTTTCATTACTTCGCATTTAGCCCTTACCTAAAATCGTTTGTTGTTTTAGCGCAGTTTTTTTTTAAATTATTTTTTTATTGACTTTTAATCTTACATACCAAAAAAAAACCCCACCTGATATTTCCCTCCCCTCCCCCATTCCACTTTAGAACTCCCGTCTCCATCATATCCCCTCCCTCTCTCCATTAGTCTCTTTCCTAATTTGATGACATCATCTTTCTCTTCTATTTTGAGGGTCTTGCAAAGGTATTGCTAGGCACCGCAAGATCATGGATATTAGCGCAGTTTTTAAGTCACAACAGGGGGCCTGGCCTTCTGCGGAGTACCACAGAGGATTCTGAAACCAGTGCCTCGTCTCTTCAGTGAGTTAGACATGTCCTTGTAAAATAGTGACTTATAAAATAGCACAGACCAGGCGCATTTAGGAGGGAGCTTCACAAGCAAGAGAGAAGCGAGAGCAGAGCAGCCAGAGTGGCCACTGACACAAGTGCTTTAAAGATCACAGAGTGACACGCGTGTGTCCCCATGGAATCCCCCTCTACTCGGGGCTCAGCAGTATGAGAAAAGGTTAAAACTTGAGGGATAGGGGCTGGGGAGATGGCTTAGCAGTTAAGGCACTTGGCTGCGAAGCCAAAGGACCCAGGTTCAATTCCCCAGGACCCACATAAGTTGGATATGCAAGGTGGCACGTGCATCTGGAGTTCACTTGCAGTGGCTAGAGGCCCTGGCACACCCATTCTCTCTCTCTCTCTTTCCTTTTGCTTTCAAATAAATAAATAAAAATACATTAAAAAACACACTTGAGGAACACAAATGAACACAAACACAAATGAACAAAGGAACACAAACAGGCTTTTCATGGGTCTCCAGGCCTGCTTGTAGTGCCCACCCAAGCTATAATTTCACAAACACAAAAAGGCCTTTTTTTCTTTGTACTGATGGAAAACGAATAAAGTTCACATCACATACTTTGCCCAACTCTGCTATCTCCAGCTAGTAGTAAAAATTAATGAGGTAACATTTTGCTTTTTTTTTTTTTTTTTTTAATTCTCCTTTCCCTGTATCCCTGGTATAAATAACTAGGTTTGTGGTCCAGGAGACTGAGTGGAAAGATAAGGGTGTTGCCTGATTTCAGCAACAATGGCCTTGCTGAGCTGAGAACAGCCTCTCTCACGCGACCTGACTCTGCGTTCTTTGACGAAGCTTATGAACGTGTCTTCCCAGGACTGGTCTGCTTTCCACAAGGATCTCCCATCTCTCAAGCCTCCTGCTCCTGCACAGTTACTTTCCACCCATCCCTACACACACTGGAGCATTTCAAGCCTACACAACGTAGACGGATAGCCCAGACCCTCGGCCTCACCAAGAATGCTAAGAAGTCACAAGTGGCGCATGACTGTCTGCTGTCGGCATCCCCATCCAGTGGAGACAAGGCAAGGGCTGTCCTGGAGCCATGGGGAAGATCAGACTGGGGCCAGAGGGTTAAGAGTCCAAGCTTGTATCACCTTAAGTAATGATGCCCCCCCCACCACAAAGCAACAGAGCTAAGTAGACTATGAACAGAAGGGAGGTTGAGTAAGGCTCAAGACGGGAGGAGTGTTTCTAAGACAGTGAGAAAAGGGAATCTCCTTCCTGGAAAGACCCACATCCCACAGAGTGAACCTCCCGGGTTGGTCATGGTAAGAGGCATCCTGTGGACCAGGCCCAGTCTGTGAGCTACTTCCTTGTTGCCGGTACAGATTCCTGTACTTCATGACTGTCTACGTCCCTGGCAGGGAGTGGCATGGGTCATCCTCAGAGGAGAGGTACAATGTAGCTATGGCATTGTTTGAAGACCCAGCTTCACCGAGGGGCTAACTTCTTTAAAAAATGATGTATTTATTTATGAGAGAGAGACAGACAGAGAGAAAGAGAGAGACTGACAGAGAATGGGCATGCAAGGGCCTCTAGCTACTGCCAACTCCAGATGCGTGTGTCACCTTGTGCATCTGGCTTACATGGGTACCGGGGAATCTAACCTGGGTTCTTAGGCTTTGCAGGCAAGTGTCTTAACCGCTACGCCATCTCTCCAACCCTGTACCTGATGCTTTTGTTATCACTGTGACCAAAACACTTGAGGACTTGAGGAAAACAACTAGAGGAAGGAAAATTTTACTTTGGCTCACGGTTTCAGAGGGTTTAGACCACCATGGAAGGGAAGGTATGGCAGAGTGTTTCACTTCACAGCACAGAGATCAGTAAGTCATGGCTTCCGGCTAAGCCTCACCTCCCAAACTTTCCAGAACCTTCCCAAATAGCACCACTAGCTGGGGACCAAGAACCCAGAACATGAGCCTATGGGGGATGCATTTCAGATTCATTCGTTTATTTTATTTTTATTTATTCATTTATTTTCTTTTTACATAAATATTTTTATTTACTTATTTGAGGAGAGAATATGGGTGTGCCAGGGCCTCTTGCCACTGCCAATGAACTCTGGATGCATGTGCCCCTTTGGGCATCAGCTTTTACTTGGTTACTGGGGGATTGAACCCTGGGCTGGCTGCCTTTATAAGCTAGCACTTTGAACCACTGGACCATCTCCTCCCAGCCTGACATTTCAGGTTTAAACCACAATTCATTGAGCAAAGCACCCACAGGCAAGGGCTGTTACAAGAGAGGTCAAACAGAAGATGATGAAGAGATAACAGTTCAGCACAAGAGACTGGCCTTACAGGGTGACTGCATCCCCCTGTGGTGTGGAACAGCAGAGGTGAAGTGTGGATGTTGCAGAGTAAATAATCTCACCTTAATCCTGGAGAGTCAGTCATGAAAACTAGTGTTCTGAATATTTGTCTTCTTTCAGGAAGCTGTTCCTGGTCACACAGAGGCAGCTGGAGGAGGAGAGTAAGCGAGATCAAGAGGGGATCGGGGTGGGATGCTGGAAATATCATCAAAGAAAGATCACAATGTCCCCGTCATAGATGTTGGGGTTCCCAGGTTCCCCACTAAGGCCCTGGCCTTGGAGAAAGAGATCCATTCGGATTGAGAGCTTAACAATCTTTGATGCTCAGACCCCAGATCCTGTCTCTCCTTGTAACTTGAGGACATGCCGACAGACGTGGAGCCAGGGATGATGGGTGCCCAGAGACAGAGGTGGTGAGGATCATAATGTATAGATAGACTGACAGACGGTGGGTGGGCAGGTCAGTAGATAGATGATACGTGATGGATTGATGGAAGATCGATGGAAAAATAGATAATACATAGCAGATAGGTAAATAGACATAAGATAAAAGATAGAAGAGGCATCATAGATAATTGACAGGTGATAGATAGATGATTGACAAGAAATAGACTGATATCTATATACTGAAAGACCCAGGCCAGAGTAGCACCATGACAGGCCTCAGTCACTCTGTAGGCCACAAGGGCGAGTTCACAGAATCAAGGGAAGAACAAGCAGTACCAGGAAAACCATAAACTTTCTGTGTGAGCATGACTCAACATTCTTACCGTCCTGGGCTGGATGGCCCAATAAGATCCACCGTCTCAGAGTTTTGTAAATGTCAACCAATCAAATGAATGTAACCGAGCGCGCCAACCTGTTCAAATGTAACCGCCGCTTGCTAAGCCAATTAAGTTTGAAATTCCCCTAGACCTAGCCCGCCAAAATCCTAAGACCAATCAAGGACCCCCAAGTACAGTTACTGTTCAAATTAGCCAATCATGTGGTTGCGTGGGTGATAGTCCTCTCCCCCTTGCTCAAACCTCAATAAAAAGCCCGCTTGTCTGCTTGTCGGGGCTCTTGCACGGATCCACTGTGTTGGTGAAGGCAAGAGACCGAGCTCTTTGCGTTTGTATACGTGTTTGGTCATCCTTGGTGGTCACTGGGGGCACCGTGATCTGGGCATTACAATACATGTACATGTAAACTGCATACAGAGAGAGGGAAGAAGGAAGAGGAGAAAGAAGAGAAAGAGGAATTATGGGTTAGCCCTATATAAGTAAATCAACCAATGAATTAATTGTAAACATCTCATTGAGGTAGGCAGGCTGGATGGAGCATTCCAGGGAGGTAGGGCAGCTCCAGGCTGGGTGGAACTCTCCGTGGAGATAGCACAGTTCCAGGCTGGATGGAGCATTCCAGGGAGGTAGGGCAGCTCCAGGCTGGATGGAGCATTCCAGAGACGTAGAGCAGCTGCTAAATGAAGCTATGGAAGGAAGGAATGATTAATGACTTAAGCTAGGGGAAAGGTCGAAGATGCTGTAGCCCATATGAGTGGTAAAGAGTTATTAGAAGAGAAAGTTGTAATAGGCATATGAAAGGGCCCCCTTGAAATCCTGCTTGGAAAGTATCTTCTCAAGTTGGTAAAATGAAGGCGGGAATAAAAAGACAAAGCGAGGAAAGTGAAGCAGGAGTCTCTGTCGCCATTGTTATGCAGGCTGTGGCAAGGCCTGGCATATCAGATTTGAGTTTCAGGTTCACTGCCACATCTGGCCACTGGGAATTTAGAAACTGAACTCTGGGAATGAATGACAACCATTCTCCCTCCCCATTTCTGGGGGGCAGGGCGGAAAGAGCCACACTCAACTTTTCCAGGCTGAGAGGAACCAGGAAGACGTTTTGGTGAGAAACATTAAGTTGACATTGCTACTGGAGGCTGCAATCTGCTTTGATGGGTAGAGGGTCAAAACACATTTTTAAAAACAGACATCAAACGGCCTCTTCCTCTTTCACTTTCTGCCACAGTGTCTGCTAGGCGAGGAACATGACTCATTAACAAATTTAGCACCAAACGCTTGACTCATTCAGAAACCTCTTCACCACCCCCTCACCCCACCTTACTATATACTTCAGCTAATGATAGTCCCCCAGCTTGAGCAGACAGAAGTATGCGGAGCCTGGGGCTGGGTTTCATAGCTCGTACTAGACGCGTTCGGAGGACTTCCTGTTTCAGTGATGGTGAAGGTGAGACCAGTGGTCGCTTTAGGACAGAGACTGGATAGAGGGCCGATCTGGGCTTGAAATGTCCACAGGGAGCACTGAGAGTGTGATGGCCGAGCCCAGGGACCCCACAGAAACACGGCTGCCCAGCTTTACTCGAGTGCCCACTCCCCCCCACGTGGGTTAGACACAGACAAGGGTGAGCCCCACCTGAAGCATGTGTGGCGCTCGGGCACAAGAATCGGTTTCCTTTGCCACTGATCTTGGTCCAGAGACCGAGGGAGGAGACATGGAGTCACTACCCCGGCTGCCGCTTCTCTCTGCTGTTAGGTATGAACAAAGGGATCAGTTGTTAAAAGACCATTACAAACCAGTCGCTGGATGGCAGAGTGGGCAAAAACGTGTGTGCACATGTTCCTGTGTGTGTGCACATGCATGTGGAGGCTAAAGGATAACCCTTAGCATTGTTCCCCTGGAACCATCCACCTTTTTATTTATTCATTTATTTAATTGAAAAAGAGAGACAGAGGCAGAGAGACAGAGAGGGGTAATGGGCATGCCAAGGCATCCGGCCACTGCAAATGAACTCCAGACACATGCGCCACCTTGTGCATCTGGCTTATGTGTGTCCTGGGGAATCGAACCTGGGTCCTTTGGCTTTACAGGCAAATGCCTTAACTGTTCAGCCATCACTCCAGCCCCCATCCAGCTTTTAAAAATATTTATTTATTTGCAAGTTGAGAGAGAGAAAGAACAAGAGTGGGCACACCAGAACCTCTAGCCACTGCAAACGAACTCCAGATGCTTGTGTCAGTTTGCACATCTGCCTTTACATGGGTCCTGGGGAACTGAACCCAGGTTGTTAGGCTTTGTAGGCAAGCACCTTAACCACTGAGCCATCTCTCCAGCTCCCATCCACCTTTTTTGAAGCAAGAGTTTGGCCCTTATCTGATTTGACCAGACTAGCTGGCCAGTGAGCCCCAGGGATGGTGCTGTCTCCACCTCCCGAACGTTGCGATGCCAAGCGTGTACTGCCATGCCCGGCATCTTTACATCTGCTCTGGAATTGAACTCAGGTTCTCTTGCTTGCAGTCTGATACACTGAACTCTCTCTCTCCAGCCTTCCAGTGACTTTGTCTCGCCCTGGAATCACTCTTGGAACCCGCTCTCACTCAGGACTTCCTGCTGTGCTAGATAATAAACTTCCTGATTGCCTAAGCCAGTAGAAGGCCCACTTCCAGTCTCTTAAGGGGGCAGTGATCATTTGCCAAATACGTGGGCAGATAGTAATTACTGTGAGAGTTCAGGATGGGAAGAGTTCACATCAGGCAAGAGTGGTCAGGACAGCTTTCAGAAAAAAATGAGAATGAGGAGAATTTTTATGGAAGGGGAGAGAGAGAGGAAAAAAAAACATTCTAGGCAAAACCTAGAAGATGTGGTGGGGCGGGGGGGAGAACGAGGAATAATAATGGCATAGTGGAGAGAATGCAAAGCTGGGAAGAAAGGGTTAGATCTCAGAAGAGCTTTGAGATTTTGTTAAACTACCTAGGACCTGCCTGCTTAGATAGTAAGACTATAAGATAAAGAGTGTTTCAGCCAGGCATGGTGTTGCCCTCAGGAGGCTGAGGTAGGAGGCTCACCATGAGTTTGAGACCAACCTGGGGCTACAGAGTGAGTTCCAGGTCAGTCTGGGCTAGAGTGAGACCCTGCCTCAAAACAACCAAACAAAACAAACAAACAAACAAACAAACAAATAAATACAGAACAAATAAATACAGTGGTGAATAAAGAGGTTTGAACAAACAACTCTCTGTCCCTGTCTGAGTAATAGAGACAAGTCCACTCCCTACAATCTTTTCTTGCTGGCTAATAGCACACGCAGGCACGTGTGCACATCATCTAAGTGTACAGCCCTCATTTCACCTTAATTGGCCCTCACTTCAGTGTCATCTTTGCAGCTCCACACGCAGGACCCTGTGATCCCAGCTTCCATGCCATGTCTGCCGTCGGGTCTCTCTCTGCGGATCGGCTTCCTCTCCTGCTTGACCGCGCCTTGGTCCTTTTGCGTCTTGACTATACTGAGAGCTACATGATGGGTTTCTGGCCAAGAGAGACCATTGCTTTTTTTTTTTTTTTTTTAAACTTTTTTGTTGACAGCTTCAAGGACTGGAGACAAGACGTAAGTGTTAGTCCCAAGAAACACAGAAACATTTTTAAAAAAATTTTTTTTTATCTATTTGAGAGCAATAGACAGAGGAAGAGAGGGAGAGAGAGAGAGAGAGAATGGGCGCACCAGAGCATCCAGCCACTGCAAACGAACTCCAGATGCATGCAGCACCTTGTGCATCTGGCTTACGTGGGTCCTGGGGAATTGAGCCTCGAACTGGGATCCTTAGGCTTTGCAGGCAAGTGCTTAAACCGCTAAACCATCTCTCCAGCCCCAAAAACATAGAAACTTTTAAAAGCTGGTTTTAGGTTAGGTTAGTTTCTTGCTATTGGTAGATCAACTCTCTGAGACCACCAGTGATGGAGCACATAGTTTCCTTCCATTCCCTCCTCTCCTCCTTTCCCGTCACCTGCCTGGAGAACTGTCTCTGGCTGACTAGCTACAGGCCTAGGGGAAGGTCCAGAACCACTTTGATTTTTGTCTGACACCCTTTTCTTTAGGAGATGCCTAAGTGCTTTGTAGATTCTATTTTTTTCTTGAAGTCACGGTTTTGTCCATTATTCCCAATATCATTTCATTCTTTACAACTTCACAAAACCCATTAACAATGGACTTGGATCTCAGGAGCCACAGAGCACTGGGCTCCTTGGGGGGCAGTTAAGAGGGTCAGACAAACTTTTTTCCCGGTTCCCATCAAGTTCACTTTTGCAGAGACAATGCTTCCCTCGCAGCGAAAGCAGCGACTCCTCCCGCCTCGCCTCTCCCTCCACGTACTGATTGATGATTCTGTCAGTGGGATAAGACAAGAATTTGTCAGATGCTCCACTTTTAGCCAAATGGGACTCTCTGCAGGTGCCGTCCTGGTTGGAATGAGCTTCTACGTTGTCTGAGATCTGGGTCAGGAACGAATCCCTTCTGCCAGCTGGTGCCAGCGTGCGCTCCTTGAAACCTGCTCACGTCTGCCTGGGTTTCTTCCTTAGATTTCCACATTTCTGCACAGTTATGTAACTTCTTGTCATGCCATTAAGCTGCATCCTCTCCTACTAGAGTAGGGGTGTGCGCGCAGGCGTGTGTGTGTGTGTGTGTGTGTGTGTGTGTGTGTGTGTGTGTACATGGGAGTGCACATGCATAGCACACACATGGAGGCCACAGTATAACCTCGGGTGTTGATCCTCAATTTCTGCCTTGTTTGAGACACAGTCTCTCTTGTTGTTTGCCACTGTGAACAGCAGACTAGTTTGCTCAAGAACTTCGGAATTCTCTGGATTCTGTCATTACCATAGGATCCTTGGGATTGCAGGAATGCACCACTGAGTCTGGCTTCACGTGGGTTCTGGGGATCTGAACTCCAGTTATCAGGCTTGCACAGCAAGTGCTTGTAACCACTGAGCCATCTCACCAGCCTAATTCTTTACTTGAAATCTATTGATCCAGGATGGAAAGATGGCTTAGCGGTTAAGGCATTTGCCTGCGAAGCCAAAGGACCCAGGTTAAATTCCCCAGGACCCACGAATGCCAGCTGCACAAGGCGGTGCATGCATCTGGAGTTCATTTACAGTGGCTGAAGACCCTGGTGCATGCATTTCCTCTCTATATATCTGCCTCTTTCTCTCTCTCACTCTCTTGCTGAAATAAATAAAATATTTTAAAATCGATTGCACCTGTGGGGTTGAGGATTCAGTTCAGTGGATGAGTGTTTGTCTAGCAAGCCAGCGCAAGGCCCTTGGTTTGGTCCTCAGCACTGAAAAACAAACAAATAATCCACTGAGGCTAGAAAATTTTCCCTCCCGACACCCCCACTTCATGTTGCCACTTTCCTCTCCCTGTCAAATCCCATCAGTGCAATAACTCACACCCCGAAGGGTTTGCTTCTCGCCTCACTTACCTGGTTACACCCACTTGTGTGGGACCTGCCGGGGTGGGCGATCAGGAGCACGTTGAATATCTCACTTTACATTTATGACCACAGTCCTCGGGGGCTCATGGCACTGCCTGCCAGGGACCCCGTTTCTCTAGGGGTTGGCTTTACAATGCTATCACTGACTTCTCCTCACCCCTCAGACATTTAATCCTGCTAGCCAGCTTCGATAAGAATGTCCTTCTAAGGCTGGAGAGATGGCTTAATGGAGAAGGCGCCTGTCTGCGAAGCCTAAGAACACCCGTTAGATTCTCCGGGTCCCACATTAGCCAGACATAAAGTGACGCAAGCATGCAATGCTGCCCTTGCCCACAAGGGGGCGCATTCATCTGGAGTTCGTTCACAGCAGCTGAGAGACCACTGGTGCACCCATTCTCTCTCCCTCTGTCTCTCTCTCTGTCTCTCTCTCTCTCAAATTAAAAAAAAATGTCTGTGGTAGTTTGAATCGATGGCCCCCAATATATTTAGTGTTTTATTAGTTTGTAGTTTGCATCTGCAGCCACCTGGCTGGAGGCAATGTCACTGGGCGGATCTTAAGGTGTGGTGGTGGGTTTAGGATTTCAATCTACAGATATGCAAAGTGTGTCTAGCTGGAGTTCCTGAGGTGTGTTGTGAAGCTTTTGGCTGTGGCTTTGCTCTCTGGTCCTGTAAGAGCAGGCCAGCTTCTTCTGCCATTATGGAACTTTCCCTGGATCTGTAAGCTTCAATAAATAATATCCCTTCCTCCATAACTGTGTCTGGTCTGGAAGTTCAATGTCCTTCTATCCCCTTATGCTGTCCTTGCTGCTGCTCCGGACGCCCACCTCCCCACACACCCACGAACACTCTGTCAGTTCTTCAGGCATTCCCCTGGCACCTTAGCTGGGGGTGGGGGACACCACTACTGCCAACCCGGAGCTCTTCACAATATCTCCTTGTGGATTTTACATAAAAATATAGAAATTTTCACTTTGATAATGTCTGTGTAGCACAGGCTGGCCTTGAACTCACTATGTAGCTCAAGTTAACTTCGAACGCTGGATCCCCGGATCTCTGTGCTTTCAGTTCCTGATGGCTGGAATTATGAGCATGCGCGGACATTGCTGGTTTCAGCACTGTCAGGGATTGAACCCGAGGCTTTGTGTGTGCTGCGCAAGCACTCCACCACCTGAGCTACACCAGGATGCACACTTGTAATTATTCCGAAGGCTCCACCACTTGACCAGGGAGTCTGAACACCTATATCCTAAGCCCAACCCTGCTATAGCTCTCAGTGCATCATGCCCCAAACTTCCTTCATCCTCTTCCTTTTATATATGCTTCTTTCTAAATAAAATGTTTTCCTCTTTTTTCCTTCGTTCCCTCTCTGTGCCTGCTGCAGTCAGGTTCACATTGCTGGTAGAAATAACCTGACCAAGAGCAGCTTTTGGGAAAAAAAGGATTTATTTTGGCTTATAGACTTGAGGGGAAGCTCCTTGATGGCAGGGGAAACGATGGCATGAGTAGAGGGTGGACATCACCCCCTGGCCAACATAAGGTGGACAACAGTAAGGGGACACTGGCTATAACACCCATAAGCCCGCCCCCAACAATACACTGCCTCCAGGAGGTGTTAATTCCTAAATCTCCATCAGCTGGGAACCTCACATTCAGAACACCTGAGTTTATGGGGGACAACTGACTCAAACCAGCACAGTGCTAGAGCACATTTTCTGAGAACTGGGATTTCTAAGCACCCAGAGAAGCGAGAGGAAGGACACGTTTCCCAAGTGAGTCACTGGAACCCTTTGTTTTTTTCTCCGAAGCCTGGTTTTCCAGACCCCGTGGTTCTGCCTGTTGCCAGCACAACAATCACCGATTTATACCAGCTTCGATAAGAATGTCCTTCTAAGGCTGGAGAGACGGCTTAGTGGAGAAGACGCCTGTCTGCAAAGCCTAAGAACACCCGTTAGATTCTCCGGGTCCCACATTAGCCAGACATAAAGTGACGCAAGCATGCATCCAACAAGGATTCCCAAGGCCACCAAGTCCTGATGCACTAAAGCACATACGCCATGGTAAACATTTGCACACATGAACGTGTGTGTGTGCACGTGTGCATGGGCACGCACACACCCGAGTAACCTGGAGAGGACTGTGTCCTTCATGAATGCAAACCACCCTGCGACCAACTTCACAGTGTGTCCTGCCTCCCAGCCCCCCTTGCTTGACCCTGCACCTACCACGTGTGCCGTCTTTAAAGTTTCCCGAGAATGCAGTGTCGAGGGCCAGATGCCTGCCCCAGCATTCCCAGAGCTCTCCTCACACCCAACTGCTGGGATTCCCTTTAGCCCGGGCCCAGGACACTGAAGGTGATCCCCTCCATCTTGAGACTCATCATAGCCTTAGAGTGAGTTAGTTTCTCATCACTATTACCAAGCATCAGACAAGAAGCACTTTCAGGGCTGGAGAGGTGGCTTAGTGGTTAGGGCGCTTGCCTATGAAGCCTAAGGACCCATGTTTGACTCTCCAGATTCCACGTAAGCCAGATGCTCAAAGGCGAGGCAAGCACAAGGTCACACATGCTCACTAGGTGGTGCAAGTGTCTGGAGTTTGATTGCAGTGGTTGAGGCCCTGGCACGCCAGTTCTCTCTCTCTCTCTCTCTCTCTCTCTCTCAAATAAATAAAAATAAAAGTAATAAGTAATTTCAGGAAGGAAGGACTTCTAGCTCATGGTTTGAAAGGGTCCAGTCCATTCTGGTGGGGAAGGCCATGGGCACACACTTAAATCTCAAGGACCAGGAAGCTGTGACTGACTAGGCTGTATCCACAAAGCCTGCTCCCCAGCTTCCCATTGCCTTCTGCAAGGCCACCTCCCCATCTCCAGAAGGTTCTACAACCTCCCAAAACAGCATCACCAAGTGGGGACTAATGATTCAAACACATGAGCCTTTGGGGTATTTTCTACCCAAACTGTCACAGCCTTTCTCACTGAATTTCTACATTCCAGGTTTCAACGTGCCACAGTCTCTGATAACGGTTTTCTCAGGTTTCCGCAGAGTTCTTCCTTCTGCATCACCCTGTTGGAAGCTGAGCCTCTCCCTAGATGCCTTCTTCCTGCGCACGTGAACTGGGAACCACTCATGGCCATGAACTTCATATTCCAACATCATAAGCCCGTGGAGCCCAGATCCAAATCCAGTTTATTAGCACTAACTGGACAGGAAGTCATTGACCTCTCTCTCCTTCTCTTTCATCTCAAATCCAGAGTCTTGGTAAATTAAGTAATTTCAAAAACAGCACCTGGTTTTTATTCTGTTTTATTTGTCTTTTATTTGTGTTTCTTAATTCAAGTGTTTATAGGCTGTAAAGCTACCTTCTTCATAAGTGCCTCTAATTATTTCTGTTTTCAGGCTTGAATCCGGCCTCTCTGTTTTCTCTTTGCAACAGCCAGCTTTCCCATGGCAGGTCTGGGCTTCAGGGTCTCTTTATATGCGGGCCAATAAGCCAATAATCTTTGTTCTCTTATTTCCATACACCTCAGAGATCTTTCCGTTAGATAACCCGGAATGTTTATGCCTGAAAATACAGTTCCTTGTGGACAGAATGCCATAGCTCCAGTCTGATCTTCATGCCCCACATGAACAGCAGATACATAAAGAAGCCCACAGAGTAAAAATGAAGCCAGTGCCTAAGCAAGAATTATGATGCCCGTGAATATTTGAGATGCTCTGAAAGCTGTAAGTGAAAATTCAAAACCAAAAAGAATCCGATCTGGCTGTGGTCAGGCATGGCTATAATCCCAACACCATGGAGGCAGAGGCAACAGGAACACACAAGTTTGCATGCACCCTGGGCTGTGTAACAAGTCTGAGGTGATCTTGAATTACCTAGTGAGATCCTATCTAAAAAGAAAAAATGAAGGATTGTGTATGAGACTCAGTAGTAGAGCACTTGCCAAGCATGCATAAAGACCTGGATTCAGAGCCAGAGAGATGGCTCAGTGGTTAAGGCACTTTTCTGCAAAGCCAAAGGAGCCAGGTTTGATTCCCCAGGACCCATGTACGCCAAATACACAAGGAGGCGCATGCATCTGGAGTTTGCAGCAGCTGAAGGCCCTGGCATGCCCCTTCTCTCTCTCTCTCTCCAATAAATAACTAAAGACCTGGGTTCAAATATCAGTACAGAAACACAAACACACACACACACAAATCCAGAACAAGGTTGCTTTATACCATACGTTTTTTTTTTCCTTTTGTCTTTTATCATGGGCCATAACCTTTACAAAATAATCTGTGTCTGAATCGAGATTCGCGTTGGAATGTCTTCCATATTTAAGTTATAGATACAACATTAAGCAGTAATAACTCCTGGGAGTGGGAGCGTCAAGCTCCCTGCCAGATCGAATGGTCAGCCCATTTACATAATTATGAACGCTGCAGTGACAAGGACTTAAAGAAACAATGGGCTCCAAACCATTCCCACCAAGAGAGCAGAATCCAGCAGCAACGTGGGGTTTGGAATCTGGATCTAGGGCTGGAGAGGTGGCTTAGCAGTTAAGGCACTTGCCTGCAAAGCCTAAGGACCCATGTTCAACTCTCCAGATCCCACGTAAGCCGGATACACAAAGGTGAGGCAAGCACAAGGTTTTACATGCCCACTAGGTGGCACAAGCGTCTGGAGTTCGGTTTCGGCGGCTGAGGCCCTGGTGTACTAATTCTCTCTCTCTCTCTAAAAAAAAAAAAGAAGAAGAAGAATTTGGATCTGGAAGGGCTTCCCAAAGCTCATCATGGGCTGGCCTCCAGGTCAGCCTTGTTGGATCAACAAGGCTCTGACCTTAGCAATGGATTGACCTACTGATAGATGCACAGCTGAACACGCTCTTAGCAGTGATGGGAACGTTAGGCGGGGGGGGGGCTGACTTGGAGGAATGAGGTCATCAGGCATGTGTCCTAGAAGGTTAGCGGCTGCTCCTGGCCCCTCCCCTTCTCTGTCTTTTCTTCTTGGCTGCCATGGGATAAGCAGCTTTGCTCCATTGCATCCCCTCCCTTCACTATGATGCTCTACCTCACACAGAGCCACAAACAAGGGAGTCACGGAGCCGTGGACTAAAATCTCCAGAAGCGTGAGTGAAAACAGGTATTTCCAACGCTGAGTCAGTTCTCTGCACTGCTTTGTCACAACGATGCGAAGCTGACCAACCATCCAACCTGGGTTCCAACATCAGCTCTCTGCGTTGTGAGTTCTGTGACATTCGTTCCTTCTAGGTGTCACCACACTGAGAGAAAGTTGGAAATGATAAGTCATGTTCATAGTGTCCTAAGAATTCAATGACATAACAAACAGGACATGTCGAGCACAGCGCTCTGCTTCTGACCACTCAATAATGATGATCTCTTCTCTTCTTCCTACCAGGGGCCCAGTGCCACCCCTGAAGATGTTAGATCTAATAAAATGTCAGACACGCACAGAGAGGTCTCTGCAAAAAGCTGTTTTCCCTTCTTTACAAGGCTATTGAGCAGATGTGGGGACACATGCTTGAAGTCCCAGCACTTGGGAGGCTAAAGAAGGAAGATTGTCATGAGTCTGTAGCCAGCTTGGGACACAGAGTGAATTCCAGGCTAGTTTGGGCTACAGATTGAGACCCTGATTTAGAGAAAAAATAATAAAAGGAGGAAGGAAGGAGAGAAAGAGAGAGTGAAGAAAGGGCCTCTAGACTGAAAGTGATATGTACATGCAATGTAATTTCCATGAAAATCCCAATGACATTATTTGCAGAACTAGAATAAAAAATCCTAAAATTCACATGGATGCACAAGAGCCCCAAGAGTCAAAGCAATGTTGAGCAACACCGTATCAGTCCTAGAGACACCACAACATCTGATCGCAAATTAAACTGCGGAAACATGGTAACGGTACTGCATTATACTGCACACACACCAACAAAACAACCCAGCATATAGAGCAATGAAATAGAAAAGCCACACAGCCACAACCACCTAATTTATAACCAAAAACAGATAGTGTGGAGGAGGCAGCGTCTTCACACTGCAGGAGAGACTGCATCTTCACACTGCACGAGAGACAGCATCTTCACACTGCATGAGAGACAGCGTCTTCACACTGCACGAGAGACTGCATCTTCACACTGCACGAGAGACTGCGTCTTCACACGCTGCACGAGAGACTGCATCTTCACACACTGCAGGAGAGACAGCGTCTTCACATGCTGCAGGAGAGACAGCATCTTCACACACTGCAGGAGAGACTGCGTCTTCACACGCTGCAGGAGAGACAGCGTCTTCACACTGCACGAGAGACAGCGTCTTCACATACTGCACGAGAGACAGCGTCTTCACACACTGCAGGAGAGACAGCGTCTTCACACACTGCAGGAGAGACAACGTCTTCACACGCTGCAGGAGAGACAACGTCTTCACACACTGCACGAGAGACAGCGTCTTCACATACTGCACGAGAGACAGCGTCTTCACACACTGCAGGAGAGACAGCATCTTCACACACTGCAGGAGAGACAGCGTCTTCACACACTGCAGGAGAGACAGCGTCTTCACACACTGCACGAGAGACAGCGTCTTCACACACTGCACGAGAAACAGAATCTTCACACACTGCAGGAGAGACAGCGTCTTCACACACTGCAGGAGAGACAGCGTCTTCACACTGCACGAGAGACAGCGTCTTCACACGCTGCAGGAGAGACAACGTCTTCACACACTGCAGGAGAGACAACGTCTTCACACTGCACGAGAAACAGCGTCTTCACACACTGCAGGAGAGACAGCATCTTCACACACTGCAGGAGAGACAGCATCTTCACACACTGCAGGAGAGACAGCGTCTTCACACACTGCAGGAGAGACAGCGTCTTCACACACTGCAGGAGAGACAGCATCTTCACACACTGCACAGCGTCTTCACACACTGCAGGAGGACCTCAGCGTCTTCACACACTGCACGAGAAACAGCGTCTGCACGGGGTGAGGGATCTCAGCATCTTCACACACTGCACAGCATCTTCTGCACACTGCAGGAGAGACAGCGTCTTCACACACTGCAGGAGAGCAGCGTCTTCTCGGGGTGAGGGACCTCAGCCTCTTCACACACTGCAGGAGAGACAGCGTCTTCACACACTGGAGGAGAGACAGCCGTCTTCACACACTGCAGTCTTCACACACTGAGGAGACAGCATCTTCACACACTGCAGGAGAGACAGCGTCACTGCACACACACTGCAGGAGAGACAGCGTCTTCACACACTGCAGGAGAGACAGCATCTTCACACACTGCAGGGATCTCAGCCTTCCTTCACACACTGCAGGAGTGCAGTCGTCTTCACACACTGAGGGATCAGCCTTCAGCCTTCCTTCACACACTGCACAGTGCAGTCTGCTCGGGGTGATGGATCTCAGCCTTCCTTCACACACTGCACAGTGCAGTCTGCTCGGGGTGAGGGACCTCAGCCTTCCTTCACACACTGCACAGTGCTGTCTGCTCGGGGTGATGGATCTCAGCCTTCCTTCACACACTGCACAGTGCTGTCTGCTCGGGGTGATGGATCTCAGCCTTCCTTCACACACTGCACAGTGCTGTCTGCTCGGGGTGATGGATCTCAGCCTTCCTTCACGCACTGCACAGTGCTGTCTTCACGGTGAGGGATCTCAGCCTTCCTTCACGCACTGCACACAGACAACGTCTGCTCGGGGTGATGGATCTCAGCCTTCCTTCACACACTGCACAGTGCTGTCTGCTCGGGGTGAGGGATCTCAGCCTTCCTTCACACACTGCACAGCGCTGACTGCTCGGGGTGAGGGATCTCAGCCTTCCTTCACACACTGCACAGTGCTGTCTGCTCGGGGTGAGGGATCTCAGCCTTCCTTCACACACTGCACAGTGCTGTCTGCTCGGGGTGATGGACCTCAGCCTTCCTTCACACACTGCACAGTGCTGTCTGCTCGGGGTGAGGGATCTCAGCCTTCCTTCACACACTGCACAGTGCTGTCTGCTCAGGGTGAGGGATCTCAGCCTTCCTTCACACACTGCACAGACAGCTGTCTTCACACACTGCACAGAGGTGATGGATCTCAGCCTTCCTTCACACACTGCACAGTGCTGTCTGCTGGTGAGGACCTCAGCCTTCCTTCACACTGCACAGAGACAGCTGTCTTCACACACTGGATCTCAGCCTTCCTTCACACACGAGCACAGTGCTGTCTGCTCGGGGTGAGGGACCTCAGCCTTCCTTCACACACTGCACAGTGCTGTCTGCTCGGGGTGATGGATCTCAGCCTTCCTTCACACACTGCACAGTGCAGTCTGCTCGGGGTGATGGATCTCAGCCTTCCTTCACACACTGCACAGTGCAGTCTCACACTGGGGTGAGGGATCTCAGCCTTCCTTCACACTGCACAGTGCTGTCTGCTCGGGGGTGAGGGATCTCAGCCTTCCTTCACACTGCACAGCACAGTGCTGTCTGCTCGGGTGAGGGGACTCAGCCTTCCTTCACACACTGCACAGTGCAGTCTGTCTTCACACACTGATGGATCTCAGCCTTCCTTCACACACTGCACAGTGCTGTCTGCTCGGGTGCAGGATCTCAGCCTTCCTTCACACACTGCACAGAGCAGTCTGCTCGGGGTGATGGACACAGCCAGGAGAGACAGCATCTTCACAGTGCTGTCTGCTCGGGGTGAGGGATCTCAGCCTTCCTTCACACACTGCACAGTGCTGTCTGCTCGGGGTGAGGGATCTCAGCCTTCCTTCACACACTGCACAGTGCTGTCTGCTCGGGGTGAGGGATCTCAGCCTTCCTTCACACACTGCACAGTGCTGTCTGCTCGGGTGATGGATCTCAGCCTCCTTCAGACTGCACAGCATCTGTCACACTGGGTGATGGACAGCATCTTCACACACTGCAGGAGAGACAGCATCTCACACACTGCGGGTGATGGATCTCAGCCTTCCTTCACGCACTGCACAGTGCTGTCTGCTCGGGGTGAGGGATCTCAGCCTTCCTTCACACACTGCACAGCGCTGTCTGCTCGGGGTGAGGGACCTCAGCCTTCCTTCACGCACTGCACAGTGCTGCCTGCTCGGGGTGAGGGATCTCAGCCTTCTTCACACTGCACAGAACACAGCTGTCTGCACGGGGTGAGGATCTCAGCCTTCCTTCACACTGCACAGTGCTGTCTTCACACACTGGGTGGGTGGACAGCATCTTCACACACTGCACAGTGCTGTCTGCTTCGGGGTGCAGGATCTCAGCCTTCCTTCACACTGCACAGTGCAGTCTGCTCGGGGTGATGGATCTCAGCCTTCTTCACACACTGCACAGTGCAGTCTGCACGGGGTGTGGGATCTCAGCCTTCCTTCACACACTGCAGGAGAGACAGCTGTCTGCTCAGGGTGAGGGATCTCAGCCTTCTTCACACACTGCACAGTGCTGTCTGCACACTGCAGGGATCTCAGCCTTCCTTCACACACTGCACGAGCAGCGTCTGCTCGGGGTGATGGATCTCAGCCTTCCTTCACACACTGCACAGTGCAGCATCTGCACGGGTGAGGGACCTCAGCCTTCCTTCACACACTGCACAGAGCAGTCTGCTTCACACACTGGATCTCAGCCTTCTTCTTCACACACTGCACAGAGCTGTCTGCTCGGGGTGAGGGACTCAGCCTTCCTTCACACACTGACAGTGCAGTCTGCTCACACACTGCACGAGACAGCCTTCCTTCACACACTGCACAGTGAGTCTGCGGGGTGATGGGACTCAGCCTTCCTTCACACACTGCACAGAGACTGTCTTCTCGGGGTGCAGGATCTCAGCCTTCCTTCACACACTGCACAGAGACTGCGTCTGCACGGGGTGATGGATCTCAGCCTTCCTTCACACACTGCAGGAGAGACTGCGTCTTCACACACTGCAGGGAGACAGCCTCTTCACACACTGCACAGAGCTGTCTTCACGGGGTGAGGAGAGACAGCCTTCTTCACACTGCACACTGCTGCTCGGGGTGATGGACAGCATCTTCACACACTGCACACACTGCACGAGACAGGTCTTCACAGCCTTCAGCATCTTCACACACTGCAGGACAGTGCTGTCTGCACGGGGTGAGGGATCTCAGCTTCCTTCACACACTGCACAGAGACTGTCTTCTCGGGGTGATGGAGACTCAGCCTTCCACACACACACTGAGACAGCGTCTTCTGCTGCAGGGTGATGGATCTCAGTCTTCACACACTGCAGGCACAGTCTTCACACTGGGGTGAGGGAAACAGCTTCCTTCACACACTGCACAGTGCAGCATCTTCACGGGTGAGGACCTCAGCATCTTCACACACTGCAGGAGAGACTGTCTTCACACGGGGCAGGACCTCAGCTTCCTTCACACACTGCAGGAGAGACAGCATCTTCACACACTGCAGGAGAGACAGCCTTCCTTCACACACTGCAGGAGACAGCGTCTCACACACTGCAGGAGAGACAGCCTTCTTCACACACTGCACAGAAACAGCTGTCTTCACAGGGTGCAGGACCTCAGCATCTTCACACACTGCAGGACAGACAGCGTCTCTTCACACTGCAGGAGGACCTCAGCCTTCCTTCACACACTGCACGAGAGACAGCGTCTTCACACACTGCACGAGAGACAGCGTCTTCACACACTGCAGGAGAGACAACGTCTTCACACACTGGAGAGACAGCGTCTTCACACACTGCACGAGAGACAGCATCTTCACACACTGCACGAGAGACAGCGTCTTCACACTGCACGAGAGACTGCGTCTTCACACACTGCAGGAGAGACAGCGTCTTCACACACTGCAGGAGAGACTGCGTCTTCACACACTGCAGGAGAGACTGCGTCTTCACACACTGCAGGAGAGACTGCATCTTCACACACTGCAGGAGAGACAGCGTCTTCACACACTGCACGAGAGACAGCGTCTTCACACTGCACGAGAGACAGCGTCTTCACACTGCACGAGAGACTGCGTCTTCACACACTGCACGAGAGACAGCGTCTTCACACTGCACGAGAGACTGCGTCTTCACACACTGCAGGAGAGACAGCGTCTTCACACTGCAGGAGAGACAGCGTCTTCACACACTGCAGGAGAGACAGCGTCTTCACACACTGCAGGAGAGACAGCGTCTTCACACACTGCAGGAGAGACAGCGTCTTCACACACTGCAGGAGAGACAGCATCTTCACACTGCACGAGAGACAGCGTCTTCACACACTACACGAGAGACAGAGTCTTCACACTGCAGGAGAGACAGCGTCTTCACACACTGCAGGAGAGACAGCGTCTTCACACACTGCAGGAGAGACAGCATCTTCACACACTGCACGAGAGACAGCGTCTTCACACACTGCAGGAGAGACAGCATCTTCACACTGCACGAGAGACAGCATCTTCACACACTGCAGGAGAGACAGCATCTTCACACACTGCACGAGAGACAGCGTCTTCACACACTGCAGGAGAGACAGCATCTTCACACTGCACGAGAGACAGCATCTTCACACTGCAGGAGAGACAGCGTCTTCACACACTGCAGGAGAGACAGCGTCTTCACACACTGCACGAGAGACAGCATCTTCACACTGCACGAGAGACAGCATCTTCACACACTGCAGGAGAGACAGCATCTTCACACACTGCAGGAGAGACAGCATCTTCACACACTGCAGGAGAGACAGCGTCTTCACACACTGCAGGAGAGACAGCATCTTCACACTGCAGGAGAGACAGCGTCTTCACACACTGCAGGAGAGACAGCGTCTTCACACACTGCACGAGAGACAGCGTCTTCACACACTGCAGGAGAGACAGCGTCTTCACACACTGCAGGAGAGACAGCGTCTTCACACACTGCAGGAGAGACAGCGTCTTCACACACTGCAGGAGAGACAGCATCTTCACACTGCAGGAGAGACAGCGTCTTCACACACTGCAGGAGAGACAGCATCTTCACACTGCAGGAGAGACAGCGTCTTCACACACTGCAGGAGAGACAGCATCTTCACACTGCAGGAGAGACAGCGTCTTCACACACTGCAGGAGAGACAGCGTCTTCACACACTGGAGAGACAGCGTCTTCACACACTGCACGAGAGACTGCGTCTTCACACTGCACGAGAGACTGCGTCTTCACACGCTGCAGGAGAGACAGCGTCTTCACACACTGCAGGAGAGACAGCGTCTTCACACACTGCAGGAGAGACAGCATCTTCACACTGCACGAGAGACTGTGTCTTCACACTGCAGGAGAGACAGCGTCTTCACACTGCACGAGAGACTGCGTCTTCACACTGCACGAGAGACAGCGTCTTCACACTGCACGAGAGACAGCGTCTTCACACTGCACGAGAGACAGCGTCTTCACACACTGCAGGAGAGACGTCTTCACACACTGCAGGAGAGACAGCGTCTTCACACTGCACGAGAGACAGCGTCTTCACACACTGCAGGAGAGACAGCGTCTTCACACACTGCACGAGAGACAACGTCTTCACACTGCACGAGAGACAGCATCTTCACACACTGCACGAGAAACAGCATCTTCACACACTGCAGGAGAGACAGCATCTTCACACACTGCAGGAGAGACAGCGTCTTCACACACTGCAGGCACCTTAACCGCTAAGCCTAAGAACGTCAGTTCCAATCTCCAGGTCCCACCATTTGTCAGATGCAGTGACACAAGGGCGCAATGTCACACTTGCCCACAAGGGGGCGCGTGCATCTGGATTTCATTCACAGCAGCTGAGACACTGCTGGCGCGCCCATCTCTACCTGTCTTCCTCTCCCTCTCTCTCTGTGTCTCTCTCCAAAATAAAAATAAAATAATTTTAAAAAATTTTTTTAAATAGTGATTGGAGAGGGAATAAAATCTCTATATTTGCTCCCAGGATATAGTCTAATATTAAGGAACATGAAATTCCACAGCATTTATTTTTCATCTTAGTGGCATTTACAAACTTCAAGCCAGAAATGTCTTAATCCTATCCAAAGTGTGCACAAGGGCTGTGATGATATCATAGCTCAGTCACTAAAGCACCTGCCGTGTAAGCACGAGGACCGTGAGTTCAGATCCCAGGACCCATGTAAAAGAGATGGTGTCTTCTAATCCCGGTGCTGGGGGTGAGGCGGCAGAATTCCTAAGGTCTGCTCACTCACTAGTTTAGCTGGTTTAGTGAGTTCTCTGTTCAGTGAAAGACTTTGCCTTGAAAATAAGATGGGTACCAACTAAGGAAGCTGCACACTTGTCACACGCAAATGCAAAGCAAAACAAAATAAAACACAGCTGGGCGCGGTGGCACATGCCATGAATCCCAGCACTGGGGAGGCAGAGGATCGCTGTGAGTTTGAGGCCACCCTGAGACTACACAGTGAATTCCAGGTCAGCATGGGGTAGAGTGAGACCCTACCTTGAAAAACCAAAATAAAATAAAATAAAATAAAGTAAAATATAAAATAAAATAAAATAGTACAGACCAGAAGAGAAGCAATACATGAAAGCTAATCAAAACCCTGTGCAAACAGAATAATTAGTAAACTGAACGACAGTGTTATTCTTTTGGGGCTGGAGGTCTGGACTTTCATATATTTTTTTTTTTTTTTTTTTTTTTTTTGCTTGCTGCTGACAATTTTATTAACTAAATTTGTACAGAGTAAAACGTCAAATTGTACTCCTGTCACAGTCACCTTCTTGTTGCTGGTTCAAAGCATCTGACCAAAAGTCGTGGATGGAAGGAAAGTTGTTTATTTTGACTTACAGAGTAAAGGCTTGGACATCACCTCCTTGCCAACACCAGGTGGACAGCAGCAGCAGGAGAGTGAGCTGGATTCTAGCAATGGGGAGCTGGCTATAACACCCCTAAGGCTTCCTCCAGCAATCTACACCTCCCAGATTGCCATCAACTGAGAATCAAACGTTCACAACATGAACTGATGGGGGCTAGCTGATTCAAACAGCCTCAGGCATTCATGTCAACTCGTGGGTTCAGTCATTCTCCATGAAACATATTGTTGTCTTCACGAAGTTAATAAAACCTTTAAAGTAAGATAACATCTGAGGCTCATCAAAGCCACAGTGGGATCAAGGGAACCCCAGCTCCCTCCTGTTCCATGGGAGGGGCCACCATGGCCCTCATTCCAGGGGCCTTGTATGTGCTCTTAGAATTGCAGTCAAGATTTGGGGGGCCAAGGCTGGAGAGATGGCTTAGCGGTTAAGGCGCTTGCCTGCGAAGCCTAAGGACCCACGATCAGAACTCTCTAGGTCCCACATAAGCCAGACGCACAAGGTGAAGCAAGCACGCGAGGTCGCACATGGGCACAAGATGGGCTCACGTGTCTGGAGTTTGACTGTAGTGGCTGGAGGCTCTGGAGCACCAATTCTCTCTTTCTTTCTCTCTCTGTCACTCTCTCACATTAAAAAAAAAAAAAAGGCCAGGGCTGGAGTGATGGCAGTTAAGGCGCATGCCTGCGAAGCCTAAGGACCCCGGTTCAATTCTCCAGGTCCCACGTAAGCCAGATGCACAAGGGAGCGCACACATCTGGAGCTCGTTTGCAGTGGCTGGAGGCCCTGGAGCGCTTATTCTCACTCTCCCTCTCTCTCTTTCCCTCTCTCTGTCTCTAATAAATAAATAATAATAATAATAATAAAATATTAAAAATAACATAGATTCAAATACTTGAAGAAAAAAAAAGGCCAGTCCATTGGGCTTGTCTACAAAAAAAAAAAAAAAAAAAAAAAAGATTTTGGGGTCCAGAATGAGTAATGGAAGGTTTCGGTTAAGTCTCCCACCTTACACATGAGCTCTATCAGATGGGGCCAATATCTGTCTGAACTTGCTTTTCTTTTGGACATGGATCTCTGCTCTTTGGATGTCTATGACTTTAACCTTGTCATCCTGAATTCTAGGATGGTGTCTATATAGCACGCAGCTCTGGCTCCTGCAGGAACCCCATATAGGTCCAGATTTCACATCCGACACTCACTGAATCCAGGTCTCTATGTCTTCCCTAGCAACCAAGTGCTCCTGCCGGGCAGACCTGCTGTGGCCTTCGCAGACAGCCCCCCGCGCCCCTCCCCGTCCTCACCTGGTCCCATTATCTTAGTTCTGGGAAGCGACCCTGTGGGATCTGACCTCGCTTGCCCCGGCCCTGTCTGGACTTGGCACTGAGGAGTCTTTCCTCAAGGGACACCCTGTACCTGAGCTGGCTCAAGCCAAAAGGGTTGCTTGGTCTTTTTTTTTTTTTTTTTTTTTTTTTTGAGATTTATAGCTCACTAGTTATTCCTCAACCCTACCACAGTTGCCTTGGCAGCAGTAGGTCTCTGGGGCCTGCCGGGAAAATTCCACCCTCCAACTTGGCACCTGTTCCCGGTAGCAGACAGACCTGCACTGCTGGGGACGAACCCAAGCTTGAGAAGTTAGGTTTTCAACTGAGAGTGTGTGCGTGCATGTGCGTGTGTATGTGTGTGTGTGTGTTGGGCGGGGAGGCAGCAGAGTCCCTGTACACAGAAGCGGCCTTGCAAAACTGAGTCGAGGAAATGGTTTCTTTTTGTTCCCGTGTTAGCAATAAATCCCTGCACTCCGGGAGGGCCTCAGCTTGGCAGGTTGGTGCGCCCATGATTCCTAATGGCCTACGTGCCAACCACAAGGCAAGCTTGAGTTGAGCCCTGCCAACCCGGCCTCCACCGAGATTCCCTCCTCCCGGGACTAGAGCCTCTGTTCCAAACCCCAGCGGGCTGGAATTCGGCCACTCCTGCCCCTGAGCTGAGTCAGGAGAGCAGAGAGATGGCCTGTCTGTCTGGCCAGTGCTAGCCCATTTTCTGAAATCTGAGACTGGGAGAGCAATGTGGAGCTGTGCTTCCAGAACTGATTAAAAAAAAAAAAATTAAGTTCCAAGATCTTGGTATGTCACACGCTTGATGGCTGCGGTCCTGGGGTGGGAAGGGGGTGGCGATGAAGGAAGATGAGCGTCCATCTTAATGATAGCTTAGCAAAAATGTGTAGACAGTTCTTTGACTTCTGTTTCATCCGGTTCCTTCCAAGCGGCTGCTTCCAAAGAGGGGGAAAGATGAGGAAGAGACATAAATAACACTCCAGGACTGGCTCATTTGCTCTGGAAAAATCTCCTAAAAGGTTAATGCTGTTGCTCACGATTCTGAGCATGTGTGGGTCACATGCTGGGTGCTGGGAAGCTGTTCCAGACGCCCGCTGCGGGTGATGCCCAACCAGGCGGAGACACCAGGAGAGGCACAGACCCCAGCTTCGGTAAACCATTGTTGACTTCCCAGTTTTATGCATCTAACTGGAAATCACATGAGAGGGGGTGGGAAACCCCTCGTCTCCTTCCCTGTGAGAAGAATGCAGGAAGACGAGGAGGGAAAGTTAGTGTGACACCCGCAAGGCCTGTGGGGTGGGGGGGGGAACCGGGGCAATGAGGAGACTAAAACCACTGTCTTCCTCAGAGGTTGGAAGCATCAAGACCACCAAGAAACAGGGACCTGATGGATTTCCAGCAAGCGTTCTAAGCAGGGCACTCTGGCGAGGAGAAAGGAGGAAAGAAAAATGCATCAAACAACATTGTAGATCAACCTTTCCGGAAGAGAGAGCTACAAGGCACAAGGCCAGGCTTCACCCGACTGCGCAGGCAATATGCGCCGAAAGGCCAAAGACAGGGCCAGTTGTTGCTCTGCTGCTGAGAATGGGGGGTGCGGACGGGAGGGAGGGCAAGGGGGAAGCTAGGCTCCAAGGGACTTACAGAAAGTGGGGGGACTCCTTTTGGTAGGGTGCCTGGGCTGGGGTGATAGCTCCACAATGCTTTCTGTGAAAGCCTGCAGCTCTGAGTTGTATCCCCAGAACCCGTGTGACAAAGCCAGGTGTAGTGACATGCGTGTGCCTATCATACCAGCACTGGGAAGGCAGAAGGCACTGGGTGGATTCCTGCAGGGTCACCGGATAGCCTAATTTGTGAACTCCAGGCCAACGAGAGACCTTGTCTCAAAAAAACAAACAACAACAACAAAAAAAAAAATAGAGGCGGATGGGCTGGAGAGATGGCTTAGTGGTTAAGCGCTTGCCTGTGAAGCCTAAGGACCCTGGTTTGAGGCTTAATTCCCCAGGACCCACGTAAGCCAGATGCACCAGGTAGTGCATGCATCTGGAGTTCATTTGCAGTGGCTGGAGGCCCTGGCAGGCCCATTCTCTCTCTCTCTCTCTCTCCCTGTCTGTCACTAATAAATAAATAAAAATAAACAAAATTGAAAAAAATAGATATGTTAAAAACAAAGAGTACAACCTTAAAAAAAATTGAGGTGTAAAAAGTGGTCATCATTCCTAAAGGATTGCACACAAGGTCCTCTGCTGTCCACATGCGTGTACACACATGTGCATGTGCATCTGCACACACATCTGCACCACACACACACACACATGCACACACACACACACACACACACACAAGCTCATATAAAAAGAGCAGTTACAGGCTGGAGAGATGGCTTAGCGATTAAGGGACTTGGCTGAGAAGCCCAAGAATGCATGTTCAAATCTCCAGGTCCCACATAGCCAGATGTACAGTGACACAAACGTGCAACGTCGCACATGCTCACAAGGGGACACATGCATCTAGAGTTTGTTCACTGCAGCTGAAAGGCCCTGGCCTGCCCATTCACAATCTGTTCTCTCTCTCTCCCCTCTTTCTCTCTCTCAAAAATAAAATAATAATTAAAAAAAGAGCAGATACCCTAAAGAGGCAGAGATATTGGATGTCAAGAAAAAGAGAAGCAATGTAGCTGGCACCATGTGAGGAGAAGTGTAAATCTAATATAAGCCCGGCTTCTCACGTCATCTAAGGCAGAGATGGGACTTCTGCCTGGGGGGGGTGGCAAAGAAGACACAGATGCGCAGAGCCTGGCGCCCTCTTCCTGCGTGACCTCTGCCTCATGTGGTTCTCATGTGAGGCACAGAAGCTGGTGGGTGGCTACAAGGCCTGTTTCCATTGGTGCTGGGTGGAGGCGGGCCACAAGCCTGGGTCCTGTGAGTCAGCTGCAGCCGAAGGTGCTCACCACTCCCCCATCTGCTCACAGCCCTGGTGGCTGGAAGTGGCCCAGGGATGCCCCTTCCTTCCCCACCGCCAGAGGTGAGTCAGCTGGCTCAGGACCCTCGAGTTGTCCTGGGTAACATGGTTGTAGCTGTTGGCTTATCGAAGACTCCTGTGTGAACCTATTAGAGCTGCCCCCAATAAAACACCCCAGCCTGGGGGCCTCCCATGACGGACACGTGTGTGTTCCCTCACTGTCTGGAGGTCTGAAGCCCATAACCAAGGAGTTGGTGGGTGTGTTTATCCCAAACCCTCTCTTCCCAGTGCATGGAACTCAGCACTTCCCACTATGTCTCCCCATGAACTCTCCCTGTGGGTTCAGATCCACAAGCACCAGTGAGATTGGCTTAGAAATCCTTCGTATGGGGCTGGAGAGATGGCTTAGCAGTTAAGGTGCTTGCCTGCCAAGCCTAAGGATCCACGTACGACTCTCCAGATCCCACGTAAGCCGGATGCACAAGGTGACGCAAGCGTGCAAGGTCACATGCGCACAAGGTGGCACATGCATCTGAGTTTGATTCCAGTGGCTGGACGCCCTGACATACCAACTCTCTCCCCCCCACTTTTCTCATTAAAAAAATTAAAAAAAGAAATTATTCTTATGACCTCATTTAACCTTTACGCTCTCCTCCAAGGACCTGTCTCCACATACAGTCAGCTGCAGGTTGGGGGGAGGGCTTCAACGCAGGTATCTGCACGGGTACAGAAGCCAGTTCAGTCTATAGAAGCCCCTAGCAAGCTATTTTTAATGAGTGACACTAGAACGGACCCCTTGGATTCAGCAAGTGATGGTCCTTGCACATAGAGGCAGATGGGAAGAACATCTGCCTCTGTGATCCGTATCTAGAAGGATCCAGGCATGGCTGGCTAGCTGGGGGAGTCTTTCTTGCTCATTCATTTCTGCCACAATAGGGGTGAACTGAGACTGGATGCTGGCTGAGCTTCGGCTTCTAATTGTTTTCGCAAATGGCGCCCTATTTATTTGGGGACGCGCAGAGCCTCCAAGATGGCAAGGGAGCTCAAGGGGACTCCTGGCCAGGCCGCTTGCTTCCAGTGAGGTCAGGGAGACTTCTGGCCTGATCTCGTGCTTGCAGGGAGATCCGCACCGTGAAATGGAGAACAGAAGAGATGGTGTCATGACAGAGCCAATTCGTCACCCTCCCACTGCCAGGATCTGCCAGATGCCCCGAACATTTCACAGATGAGAGAAATCACTCCATTAACAACAATATGTACTCAAACTGCATGCAGACAGTTGATAGAGAAGCCTGGGGTTGATTTCTTTTAAAAAATGGATTATTTAGTATATATATATATATATATATATATATATATATATATATATATATATCCGTCACCAATAAAACTGAGGCACAGAGAGATTTATTTACATCCTGAGACAAAGCTAACATGTAGGAAGATTGAGGTTGGACGGTGTTCTCTCATCTTCTAGTAAGAAATCTTACCACAAGTAAGAAATCTGAATTAACACACAGAGAGACGTAGAGATAGAGAGAGAGACTCTAGAGATGGCTCAGTGGAAAAAGCATGGGGAGGAGGGGAGTTCAGACTCTCAGAAGCCACATAAATGCTGGCAGCCATCTTGTAATCCTAGTGCTGGAGACATAGGCATAGGGGACCACCCCCGCCCCCCCCCCAGCAAGTGGCTAACTAGACAGGCCAGATCAACAAGCGCTGAGTGCCAGTGACAGACCCTGCCTCGGAGAGCAAAAGGGGAGAGGGGCTGGAGAGATGGCTTAGTGGTTAAGGCGCCTGCCTGCAAAGCCAAAGGACCCAGGTTTGATGCCCCAGGAGAGACGCACAAGGTTGCTGAGCATGCGTCTGGAGTTCGTTTACAGCTGCATGCCCCCCTCCCTTTTTCTCTGTGTAATAAATAACTGAAAATAAAATATTTGGGGGGAGATGGAGAGATGGCTTTGCTGTTAAGGCGCCTGCCTGCCAAGCCTAAGAACTCCTGTTCGATTCTCCAGGTCCCACATTTAGCCAGACACAAAAAATGACACAAGGGTGCAATGCCACACTTGCCCATGAGGGGCGCACGCATCTGGAGTTTGTTCACAGCGGAGAGAATTATCAAGGCAGAGCTCCATCGTCAACCTCTGGTCTCCACAAGCAGGTGCACGAACAAGCATGTGTACGCACCCAGCACCTGCATGAGCCACTCTCCCCACACATGTCCATATATACACATGTACACACTGCAGACACATATGCACAAAAATTCTTATTTATGGAATTTCATTTAAATAATGAGCACACACATACCACAGACATATACATACACAGACACACACACAAAATTTACTTTTGAAGTTTCATTTAAATAATAAGGTTTTAAGAACATACATACCTGACTTGCATAAAATGCCTCTGTCAATCAAATTCACCAGAGACTTAAACCCTCTAGAATCAGGCCCTTCTGAGTCTTACACCAGTGGGTTTTCCCAAGCGACAGGGTGTGGCCCTGGCCATTTTGTTTTCTGATGCCGTGCTTTGTAAAATCCTTTCTCTTGGCCATCTTAAAGAGCAAGAAGCCTAGGATCTGACAAAATGGCTCTGTAGTTAAGGTGCTTGCCTGCAAAGCCTAATGACCTGGGTTCAATTCCCCAGTGACCATGTAAAGCCAGATGCACAAAATGGTGCATGCATCTGGAGTTTGTTTGCAGGGGCTGGAGTCCCTGGGTCACCTATTTTTGTTCTCTCTCCCTCTTTCTCTCTCTCTCCCTCTTTCTCTCTGTGTCTGTTGCTCCCAAATAAATAAATTAAATAAACACCAAAATTTTTTTAAAATAAAATAAAATAAAATAAAATAAAATAAAAGGCTGGAGAAAACACCCATGCTGGCTTGTTAGGTCTGGACTGGGTCCTGAGATTCTGTGTAGCTTTTCTTTTTCCTATTTAATTAATTAAACATAACCTCGTTTTAGGCAACACATAATTATAGGTAACAGTATTATATCATAGAATTCAAATTAGCCAGAAGAGAAGATTTTGAATGTTCTCACCACAAAGACATTGTGCAATTCTAGTGAGCTTCCAGCAGAGGAGATTATGGAGTTGGGGCCATGCGGTGGGGCGTGTGGCTTTCCGACCCCGACCGACACCCAGCGAGCTCTGGGCGAGGGGCTGTACTTGAGATATTCCAGCAAAGAAACTGGTTTCATTCTCCCTATGTCCTGAGAACTTGAACAAAGTTGGATTTAGGAAGTCTTGTGTTTGGCAGAGGAAATCTCACAGCAGGATGACACTGAATCGGTGGTGTGGATTCTTTTTGTTACCCGGGTTCAGAGCTACAGGGAGAGAGCGCTCGAGGCTCAGCAGTATGAAACAGGGTCAAAGGCCCGCAAAGAATCCTGGGAGGCCCCTGCAAGAAGCTGTGCAGCCCCAGATTTTTGCACCATGAGATGGCTATGAGCCTTTGGGGACAAGAGGTGGAAGGTGTCACATTTGGGCTGGAGAGATGGCTCAGCAGTTAAAGCGTTTGCCTGCAAAACGGAAGGCCCCAGGTTTGATTCCCCAGTACCCACATAAGCCAGATGCACAAGGAAGCACGTGAGTCTGGTTTGTTTGCAATTGCTAGAGGCCCTTGGCACACCCTTTCTCTTTCTCTTTCTCTTTCTCTTTCTCTTTCTCTTTCTCTTTCTCTTTCTCCCTCTCTCTTTCTCTTTCTCCTTCTCTCTCTCTTTCTCTCTCTCTCTTTCTCTTTCTCCTTCTCTCTCTTTCTTTCTCCCTCTCTCTTTCTCTTTCTCCCTCTCTCTCTTTCTCTTTCTTCCTCTCTCTTTCTCTTTCTCCCTCTCTCTTTCTCTTTCTCTCTCTCTTTCTCTTTTTTCTCTTTCTCTTTCTCCTTTTATCTTTCTCTTTCTCCCCTCTTTCTTTTCTTTCTCTCTTTTTCTGCCTCTTTCTCTCACAAACAAATGAATAAAATAAAATACTTTTTAAAAAGTGTCATTTGAGTGTCAAGTTGATAGGAGGTAGATTTGTGATAATTAATATCTGGTTCCCAACTCGATGGCATTTAGCATCACCATGGAAACAGGTCTCTAGTCACATCTACGAGGGCTTTTCTAGACTAAGGTCCTCCCACCTTAACTGTGGGCAGCAGCGTCCCACGGGCTGGGTTTCTGGACCGTATAAAGACGAGGAAGCTAGCTGAGTGCTTGGCATCCATTGCTCGCTGTTTCCTCCCCGATGATGTAAGGTGTTTGGTCAGTTTCCTGGTCCTGAATCGTTCATCACCACCACCTCCCTCCACACACACACCCATGGAGGACTTTGCCTTGATGCTGTAAGTGGAAAATAACCCTTTGCTTCTCTAAGTGACTTCTGGATGGGTATTCTGTCCCAACCGCGAGAAAGAAACTGCTAAAGTACTTAACATAGCTGTTGAGAACTCTGCCCCTTCCTTCTGTCCGGGGTAGGGTCTGAGGACACAAGGACAGGAAATGTCCTCAGTGACCACGTGGTAGAACAGGAAATGATGTCGTGAGTCTGGGTGGATTTTTCAAGGTTGTCGCTGGCCTCTACAGTGAAGCGGTTGTTTGATTGCTCGACGGACTAGTGACCACTAAGGTTTGACTGATAAGGGGCTCCACAAAGATATTAATGAATCACATTGATGTTCCATGTCAACAAGAGAACTAAAGCATCTAGATAATTCTTTCATCGCTTTCTTTTTAAAATATTTTATCTTTATTTAAGACAGAGAGAGAGAATGGGCACGCCAGGGCTTCCCGCCACTGCAAACAAACTCCAGATGCATGTGCCACCTTGTGCATCTGTCTTACGTGGGTCCTGGGGAATCGAACCAAGGTCCTTTGGCTTTGCAGGCAAATGCCTTAACCGCTAAGCCATCTGTCCAGTCTCCTCTTCCATTGTTTTCTAACCTTGACACTCGGCAGTTAGCTCTTACCCACATGGACTAGACATGTGAATGCAGAAACAGGAACGAGGGTTGCCAACCAAGAAAGCCTGCCTGGAACTTCTTCGTTCTCTCTCTGTTTTCTGAACAACTGCATGTGGGTATGATATGGGGCACTCCTCATCCCGTGGGGCCAGAAGGCTTCGCTGAGCCTGGAGTCAATGTGCACATCTGGGGGCTCGTCTCCTCCATGGCAACTTTCCAGAGCGTGTTGAGTGCCCATGAAGCACCTTCTGGAAGCCCAGTCTGTGGATTCACTTGTCAATGTTCATGGTATGTTCTTGGGTCACTGTCTCATTGATGCCAAAACAGTCCTCTGTGAAAGCCACTCTGCCGGAACCGAGTTGGAAAGGAAGAAAGACAGGGATTCTATTTCCAGATAACTTTAAGCCTCACGGCCCTGACGTTTGGGCATATCTCAGATCATGGATGGTTGCCGGTTCAGTCGAGGCTTAGGGCCACACTGCGAAGTCCAACGCCTTAGTTCCTTCTTTTTTTTAAAAAAAATTTTTTCATTTACTTGCTTATTTATTTATGATAGAGAAAGAGAGAGCGCTGGAGGAAAGAATGGGCATGCTACGGCCTCTAGCCACTGCAAATGAACTCCAAATGCATGTACCACCATGTGCTTCTGGGTTATGTGGGATCTGGTGAATCGAACCTGGGTCCTTAGGTTTTGCAGGCAAATGCCTTAACTGCTAAGCCATCTTGCCAGCCTTTTTTCTTTCTTTCTTTCTTTCTTTTTCTTTTTTTAAATTTATTTATTTAATTAATTTTTTTTTTTAGTTTTTAGAGGTAGGGTCTCACTCTAGCCCGCTGACCTGGACTTCAGTATGTAGTCCCAGGCTGGCCTCAAACTCACAGCAATCCTCCTACCTCTGCCTCCTGAGTGCTGGGATTAAAGGCATGTGCCACCACACCTGGGGGTTTGTTTTGTTTTGTTTTTAATTCGAGGTAGGTTCTCACTCTAGCTCAGGCTGGCCTGGAATTTGCTATGTACTTTCAGGGTGGCCTTGAACTCATGGTGATCCCCCTTCCTCTCCCTCCCAAGTGCTAGAATTAAAGGCATGAGCCACCATACCCAGCTTCTTGTGTGTGTGTATGTGTATATATAATGGTTATTATTTATTTTTTTGCAAGCAGAGAGAGAGAGAGAGATAAGAGAGACAGACAGAATGGGCACACCAGGGCCTTTTTGCAAACAAACTCCAAATACATATCCCACTTTGTGCATCTGGGCAATCGAACCCAGGTTGTTAGGCTTTGCAGGCAAGTGCCTTAATCCCTGAGCCATCTCTCCATCCCCCTTGGCTCACAGAGTGGAGGCCCAGAGGTGGGAACATCATCTGAAGTTAATGAGCATATGAAGTTCTGGGCCATGATTCAAAGTGCACATTTCCTCTTGCCTTAATTTGCAGAAGGAAGATAGTATGATTCACCCCTGCATCGTACTGGCTGCAAAGAGGTCTTGACTTAGGCCCTGGTGAAAGCCTCTTTGAGGAGCATCAGGAAAAGGCTGGGCCTGAGGGCTTTTGGGATCTCTGCAGACTGCCGCTGGGAGCACCCATTTTCTCACGAATCCACTATCAAAGGTGAAGTGGGCCAAAGAGGGGCCCAAGCCTTGGAAACAGTAGAGAAGGGACGTGACGGCTCTGACAGAGCAGGATTGTTTGTATGTTCCCACCACACTGACAAGGGCCCCAGCCCTTTCCAGATTGCTCCTCATTTTGGAAGGAAGGAGCAGACAGATTGGGTGACTTTCCCAAGCTACAAAATGTGCCACTGCTAGGGTTTGGAATGACACATTGATCCATTCCTGGCTCTCAGACCTTTTCCTGACAGTCCTACCTTTTTTTTGACTTGCCTACAGGGATGCCAGGGTTGCATCAAAAAAAAAAAAAAAAAAAAGCAGCATGGCTGGAGAGATTGCCTAGCGGTTAGGGCACTCACCTGAGAAGCCTAAGGACTCATGCTTGAATCCTCAGGTCCCACGTAAGCCAGACGCACAGTGATGCAAGTTCGCAATGTCACACATGCACACAAGAAGGTGGACACGTCTGGAGTTCGTTAGTGGAGACTGAAGGCCCTGGCATGCCCATTCTCTCTCTCTCTCTAAAAATAAATAATAAAACAGCAGGGGTGGGGTGGGGAGACAGAGGAGGAGAACTGAGAGGAGGATGAGGAAGGAAAGAGGAGGAGAGGAGGAAAGGGGGCAGAGGAAGGGGAAGAAGAGAGGATGGAGAGGTGGGGAAGGAAGGGGAGGAGAAGGAGAAAGAGAGGAAGATGTCACACAGCTGGAATTATTTCACAACCCTAGCCTATGTAACATATGTAAATCCCAGTCGAGGAGCAAAGCAAAAGATTTCTTTAAAAAAAAACAAGAAACCTTGGGCTGGAGAGATGGCTTAGCAGTTAAGGCGTTTGCCTGCAAAGCCAAAGGACCCTGGTTCAATTCTCCAATACCCACATGAGCCAGATACATAAGGGAGAGCATGCATCTGGAGTTTGCAGTGGCTAGATGCCCTGGTGTGCCCATTTTCTCTATCTCTCTGCCTCTTTCTCTCTCTCAGCCACTTTAATTGAACTCCAGAGCGCTGGAGGAAAGTGGGCATGTGCGACCTCTAGCCATTGCAAATGAACTCCAAATGCATGTACCACCTTTGTGCATCTGGCTTACGTGGGACCTGTAGAGTTGAACGTGGGTTCTTAGGCTTCACAGGCAAGCGTCTTAACCGCTAAGCCATCTCTCCAGCCCTAAAGATTTCTTTATTCAGATAGCAAATACAGCTTTGATGTCTGTCCTGGATGTGGTGGGGTCTCACTCAGCCCCAAGTCCTGGAATTCGGAAAACTGAAGGGCCTCAAACTCACAGAATAACCTCTTAACCTGAGCTGGGATTCAGGCACTTGAGCCCTGGGGGTTTATTTGGAATTTGTTTTTTAAATCTTACTAGCAGCTGTCCTAGGATGTGAATGTTCAAGTGTCTTGTTCTCTGATTGCCAGACCTCTTCCAGTGGTGATCCCATTCACAGAAATGAAGATGGCCCACTCTCTCCTGATCCCCTCAGTGCTCTTAACCTGTTTCCTTGGCCAGCTCTTGCTAACTCCTAGCCCTTGAGGTCAACATGCATTGGGTGGATCCTCGTCCTCAGCTGAACCCAAGCCTTGACCGGACTGATGAACAGAAGCCATGCCCAGTACTTGTCTGCACTTCGCTCTTGCCTGGAACTCCGTCTGTGAGCACAGCTTGGAAGGTGACTTCTCCCTCCACTCCCTCCACCCCCACCTATGTGAACCACCTGTGATGTCAAATGTCCCGCGCGTGGAGGCCTGTGCATGGAGGCTCTTTGGAGGCTGTGGTGTTGTCTTGGATTGGGTTTAGACCATCATGTCTGCTGCTTCCTTTCTCGTGGTGCCTTGTTCACCCGTGGAGGCCGTCATGTTGTCTGCTGCGTGGAGGCCGTGGTTTGTCGTGATCTGGAGGCCGTGGTGCGGTTGTCAACTCCAGGCCCAGCAGGGGAAGTCCCCTGGAGGCCTGGTGGGGTTGAAGAACACTGGAGGTTCAGTTCTGATCCTCTTGGCTCTGAGCCTTACTCAGGTAAGAACGGAGTTCTTGCTCTACGAGGACATGTCTGCCCAGCCCACACGCTGTCCCCAAACTTCCTGTCCAAAGCTGGAAACTCCTCCAGATTCATTCTGGAGTAGTAGTCAAGGGGCGCTCTGCGTGGAGGCCGTGGTGGGGTTGTCGTGCTGCGTGGAGGCCGTGGTGGGGTTGTCGTGCTGCGTGGAGGCCGTGGTGGGGTTGTCGTGCTGCGTGGAGGCCGTGGTGGGGTTGTGCTGCATGGAGGCTGTGGTGGGGTTGTGCTGCGTGGAGGCTGTGGTGGGGTTGTTGTGCTGCATGGAGGGGAGGAGGCTGCAGGCTCCCGCACGGGTGTACAGGGTACGGTTGTTGTGCTGCGTGGAGGCCGTGGTGGGGTTGTTGTGCTGCATGGAGGGGAGGAGGCTGCAGGCTCCCGCACGGTACAGGGTGCGGTTGTTGTGCTGTGTGGAGGGAGGAGGCTACTCCCGCACAGGGGTGCACAGGGCCCTGTTAGCAACTCCTCCCAGGCTTCCATGTAGGCCAGCATGTGAAACACCATAAAATTCTTCCCCAGAATGTTCTCCGATTCCCTCTATTAGTTCAATTCCCTAATTCTCATGGGTTCAAAGACCAGCTTCGTGTTAGTAATATTTTTAAATGTATTTTATTTATTCATTTAAGAGAAAGAGGTAGGGGAGAGTGCGGGTGCCAGGGCATCTAGCCACTGCAAAGGAACTCCAGATGCATGCGCCCTCTTGTGCATCTGATTTACATAGGTCCTGGAGAATTGAACCAGGATCCTTTAGCTTTGCAGGCAAATGCCTTAATCGCTAAGCCATATCTCCAGCCCATCGTGTTAGTAATATTTTTTTTTATTTTTTTTCTTATGAACTCGAGGGTCTCTGCTTGATATTTCCACTCAGATATCTTGGGCTTCACATGGTGAAACATACTTTCTTGGCATGCGTATGTATATTCATGTGTGTGTGCATCTGTGTGCACATGTATACTGAGGCCAGAAGTTGACATTGGGCATTCTCTGCTTTATCTTTTTCTTAAAATATATAAAAAATAAAATATATTTTATTTATTTATTTATTTGAGAGAATGAGGGTGGGGAGAGAATGACTGTGCCAGGGAATCCAGCCACTGTAAACGAACTCCAGATGTATGTGCCCCCTTGTGCATCTGGCTTACATGGGTCCTGGAGAATCAAACCAGGATATTTTGGCTTTGCAGGCAAACGCCTTAACTGCTAAGCCATCTTTCCAGCCCCCTGCTTTATCTTTTAAGACAAGGTCTCTCAGTGAACCTAGGACTCACTGAGATGGCTACACTAGCTAGCCACCAAACCCCAGAGCGCCTCTTCTCTCAGCCTCCCAAGTGCTGGAATTACAGGTACATGCCACCACCCCTGGATTTTACACGGGTGGTGGGGATTTGAACGTCGATCTCCATGCTTCCACAGCAAGCACTTTCCCACTGAGCCACCCGCCCCAGCCCTGAAGACATACTTTTAAACATCCCCCTCAAACATGGTACCCCTTCCTCAGTTTCTCCTCTCTTAGTAACTGGCATCTCCATCCACCAAGCTGGAGGACCCAGGAGCATCCTTATTTGATCCCTCACTTGCTCCCCTCTCCTTTCAGTCAAGTCCATCAGCACTTTCTTCAAGTTGTACTTCGGATCTCTTTCCTTGCTCATTCTCAAACTTGCCAGGATAAATGAGATAACTCCTCAGTGGTCTTTTTCTGCCCCCACTGACTGATCTACAATCATTCTCCCCCTAGTTCCAAAAGTGCTCATTTGATCATGCCTTGTCCCCATGGGAAAGGGGTAGACTGCTTGCCAGCCCCTGCGGGCATGGCCTTTGCCTTCCTTTCCCTCCTCATGCATGCATGCCTGCCTCCTTCTGCTGTACTGTCTCAGCTGGCTGGCCCTTTAACTCTGAAGCTTTTTCCATACCTTGCATGGCCAGCTCGTCTCAGCGAGGTTTCTGTTCCGATGTCCCTTCCTCCGAGAGCCTCTTTAGGACTCTGCCAAAAGACAGTCTCCACCCCTGTGCTTCAGTTACTTCTTCCCTACACAGAACCTCGTGCATTTGAAATTATTATTATAGGGCTGGAGAGATGGCTTAGAGGTTAAGGCACTTGCCTGCAAAGCCAAAGGATCCCAGTTTGATTCTCCAGGACCCACCTAAGCCAAATGCACAAGAGGGCGCATGCCTCTGGAGTTCCTTTGCAGTGGCTGGAAGCCCTGGTGCTGCCCATTCTCTCTCTCTCTGCCTGTTTCTCTCTCTCAAATAAATGATAAATAAATAAAATATATTTTTTAAAAAGATGGAATTATTATTATAAATGATGCAGTCTGGGAATGTCTATTGTACTGGGACGTAAGTCTTCAAACACAATGGCCCTATGTCTCCGGTCCATGCATCTCTGTCCAGTGTCTAGGAATGCACAAGGCCCACAGTGGAAGGACGAATGTCATTGTGTATATCACAAACACCAGTGACAGACCAGAGGGTGTGGTGGATGGAAAAGAAAGAATAGCATCTCAGGGCTGGAGAGATGGCTTAGCAGTTAAGCGCTTGCCTGTGACGCCTAAGGACCCCAGTTCAAGGTTCAATTCCCCAGTACCCACGTAAGCCAGATGCACATGGTGGCACATGCATCTGGAGTTCGTTTGCAGTGGCTGGAGGCCCTGGTGTGCCCATTCTCTCTCCTCTCTCTCCCTCTCTCTCTCTCCTCCTTTCTATGTCCCTAATAAGTAAATAAATAAAAATTCTAAAAACTTAAAAAAAAATTTTTTTTAAAGAAGAAAGAATAGCATCTCCTATGTTCTCTGGGAGACTTGGGTTAGTCATTTTTTCCACAGTCTGAAACTCAACCCCTGATGTTGAAATGTCTCTCCTCTTCTGAGCCCTCAAGTTGGTTCCCAGACCCTCGGTGTGTGCCCTAAGAGGTCCTCTTTCTAATCTATTTCTATAGAAAAAGTGGAAAACCCTGGGTGAAGATTAAACTGAGAAATGCTACTGGATCCAGGTACCGGGAGAAATGGATTCCCACCCTGAGTGACAGGTTATGGCTCTGCTCAGGGCACCACCATCCTCGGGGAGTCCTGTGGGTTTGTCTGGATGCAGAAATCACAAGAGCCTGTCTGTTCCAGGTGGGTTCTGTCACTTTGTTTTGTGTGTGTGTGTGTGTGTGTGTGTGTGTGTGTGTGTGTGTTGCGTGCTCGGCGGCTTGTTCCTAACTCGAGGCCAATCACCAAAGTGCCAGGTGGTGTGAAAGATTTACCGGAATTTCGTTTTCAAATAAACCACAAGCTTGGATGAGCTAATGTTGCTCCACATTTAAAAAGCCACAAAACTGGACAAATTAACGTTGTTTCGAGAAAAGAAACGTGTCTAGGCCAAGGACTTCCCTGAGACCTGGGAGCAGGATGAAGCCATCAACCCCCACTGACTGGGCCAGCTTCTCCCTTCAGCACCCCTTCCACAGAACACCTCAGGGGACTTCCTGCCCTTGTGTGACTGGATTGTTCCTGTCAAGTTCACCTCAGTTACACTAAGCATCCAAGGGAGGCGACAGCCCCTTCCATCCTGTCACCACCAGTGTCTCTGAAGCTGCTGCTGACGGCTTGTAAGCGCTCTCTGGACTAGGGCCCTAACCCAGCAGGTCACCTATGGCTGTTCAAGGGGGTCAGCGCTACGGGAAGTGCTTCAGCTGGGTCCCTCCCTCCATGACAGTGGTAAGACAGCTATGGATAATGCTTTCAAGAACAGAATCCTGGGTGGAGGGGTGGGGCGATGCTTCAGCGGAGAAATTGCTGAGCAAGCATGAGGACCTGAGTTTGGGGTCCCCAGCACCCTCTAAAAGCCAGGAGTGACCATGTATACCTATAATGCTAAAACTAGGGAGGTGGAGAAAGAGGACCAGTGGGCTCACTGGTAGCTAGTCTAACCAGACAGGTTAGCTCTACGTTGAGTGAAGAGATCTTGCTTCAGAAAATAAAGCTGAGGAAGACACTTGAAGTTGACCTCTGGTCTCCACGTACATTATGCACACATGCAGTGCACCCCTATACACAGGAATACATATGTGCCCACGCACACAAAACACACGTGTACGCACACAACGATGTCAATCCTGTCTGCCACTTCACAGATATGGGACTGTGAGCCGGCTGCAAGGCTGTCAGGAGCTTGGTTTGCTCAGCAGTGTGATGGAGATATTGACAACAAGTGACAGCATTGTCACAAGGATGAATCCTGAGCGGCTCTAACCAGTCCCTGGGCATTATGTCCAACACACAGTGAGCATTCCGCGAACATGACCCGTTGTGTGGCACAGTGGTGGCGGCTGTGAGGTCAGGGGTGTGGCTGCCTAGCCCTTCTTACAGGACTTGTCCCACATGTCTGGCACTAGAGGGCCAAAGGGCCAGTCTCTGGAACATGTCTGTGACTTCCTGTGGTTAGCTGAATTGAGAAAAAAAAAAAAAATCAACCAATAGAACTGAAACGAGAAACGAGGGAGCCCCCAGTACAGAATCTTTTTTTTTTGGAGAGAGACACAGAGAGAAACCGAGAGAGAGGGAGAGGAAGACAGATAGAGAATGGGCGCGCCAGCAGCCTCTCAGCTGCTGTGAATGATCTCCAGACGCGTGTGCCCCCTTCTGGTCAAGTGCAGCATTGCGCCCTCGCCTCACTTTGCATCTGGCTAAACGTGGGACCTGGAGATTGGAACTGGCGTTCTTAGGCTTAGCAGGCAGGAGCCTTAACCGCTAAGCCATCTCTCCAGCCCCCAGGACAGAATCTTAATGACGTCCCTGCATTTTCTCCTTCCCTTTCTTCCATCCAACACCAGAACAGATGCCTGTGAACTTTGTGTGCTAGTAGAATCCTTTGAATTTCCCTCCTTGCTAATATTTTAGATAATCAGATAAAGCAGAAACTCTCTGAAGGGACGGCTGTGACCCAGGGCCTGTGCGGGGGTTTGAATCATGTGTCGCCCCTCCCCCCCACTGCCATAAACTCACGTGTTTTGAATGTTTGGTCCCCAGCTGGTGGCAATTTGGGAGGTGGAGTCTTGCTAGAAGAGGTGTGTTAGCCGGGTGTGGTGGCTCACGCCTTTAATCCCAGCACTCGGGAAACAGAGGCAGAGGATTGCCATGAGTTCAAGGCCACCCTGGGATGACAGAGTGAATTCCAGGTGTGTTGCTAAGGGTGGATCTTAAGTTTGTGAGCTCCTAGATTGTCAGCTCCCTCTCCTGCCACCGTTGTCCTCCTGCCGTGGCAGAGGTGACGCCCAGCCTCTGCTCATGTCGTGTGTCCCTGTCATCACGGAGCTTCCCCTCAAGACTGCGAGCCAGAATGAACCCTTTCCTCCCAAGCGGCTTCTGGCTGGGCGTTTGATCCCAGAAATGAGAAACTGCAGCAGGCTGGCACCTGTTTGTGTGGGGATTCGGCACAGTGCCTATCACAGGCCAAGCACCTGACCACTCGGGGAACACTTCCTAAGCTTGGGATGAATATTCACTGTAAGCCTATATTTCCTCCCACTCTGTTCATGAGAATACTAAAGGTAAGTTTTGCTAGTTGTAGGGGGAAAAAAGAAAGACTGCACCCAATTGACCATAAGGTCTGCTCATGCCTTGCTTGCTGGCAGGCAATTTTCAATAAATTATTTACTTATTTATTATTTCAATAATAGCTATTTTAAAAATATTTTATTTTATTTATTTATTTATTTGACAGAGAAAGAGGGAGAGAGAGAGAGAATGGGCATGCCGGGACCTCCAGCCACTGCAATCAAACTCCAGACACGTGTGCCCCCTTGTGCATCTGGCTAATGTGGGTCCTGGGGAATCGAACCTGGGTCCTTTGGCTTTGCAGGCAAATGCCTTAACCGCTAAGCCATCCCTCCAGCCCGATAAAAGCTATTTTTGATAAAAGTCACTAGAGATGAAAATTAAGCAGACATTAAACAATGACGATGATGTTATTTTTTTTTCCCCCTTTGGAAAAATACTTCAAGTTCAAAATACTTAAGTGCAAGTGTTACCTCAACCCTCAAGCCTCTAAGGTAGGGGCTCTGGTTGCCCCATTTCACAGGTAAGGGACCCAAGCAGAGGCGCGACCTGTATGTCCGAATCACAGGACTGCCGGCAAGTAGCTTTTGGGGATTCCATTCAGCATGTTGGCCTTGACCTATAGGTTGTGCTACTTCTCAGAGGCAGGGCTCCGCTTTCTGAAGGCTTGCACACTGAAAAGGATGCGTATACGCTGTTCATCAGCAAGTGCCCTGAAGGTATAGCGCCTGCCACACGGTAAAGAAGACTCACCACCTCTGAGCTAGAGAGAGGAAGAGAGAGAGAGAGAGAAGGAGACCCTGCAGCGCCCCAGACTTGCAGGGATTCACTGAAGAGACACAGGGACAGCTTGGGCTTCCTGGGGACCTGTTGAGTCAAAGCTGATAAGAGAAACTGTATAAATTTTGACTGAATTTTTCGAAACATGAGTGGGGGACAAGTGGTTTCTATTCTTTTATATCTCAGGGCTTAATTTTAGTTGTTGTTTTCTTTGAGATTCTGCTTACTTTTACCTCACAATAGAATGATACAACCTCTCTCTTTCTGTCTCTCTTTCACTGTGTGTATGGGGGCTTAAAACCAAGCCTTTTGACTTCACAGTGTTTAAAAAATGTTCCCTCTCCCTTCAGATTTGCTTCATTTTAGGGGCGTAAAAACCATTCTGAAGGGGCTGGAGAGATGGCTTAGCAGTTAAGGCGCATGCCTGCAAAGCCTAAGGAGCCCAGTTCGATTCTCCAGGTCCCGCGTAAGCCAGGTGCACATGGTGCCACACGTGTCTGGAGTCCATTTGCAGTGGCTAGAGGCCCTGGAGCATCCATTCTCTCTCTCTCTCTCTCTCTCTGTCTCTAATAAATAAATAATTTTTAAAAATCTTTTTTAAAAAAGTTCTGAAGCTGAACTCTTCACCCCAAAACTCCAGGATCCTGGCTGGATCTCGAGAAAGACATTTACAATAGGAACCCCCCCCCCCCACCCAGGTCAATCTCCTCAAGTGCCCAGCTGGGCTTCATAGGTTCAAAGCACCTCAGGCCGCTCTTGGGCAGCCAGTAAGGGCCCGCTTTTTAGACCCCAGGGCAGAGCTACCTGCTGTGACTCGTGGCTTGGTCTCTACTCTAGGCTCCGGATGAAGCAGTGCAGGGGAGGAATTCGCTGCTCCCTCCACTCTGGCCATGAGTCATTATTCAGCAAACACCCAATGCTTCCACTGTACTCCTCCTCCTCCTCTTCCCCCTCCTCCAGGCACAGAGCCCATTACATAAGCCGCCCTGTACAGCTGCTCCAGCTAATTGAAAGTGAAGCCCTTCTCACTAGAAGCCTCTGGGAGCGGCATGGCTTTCCTCACCTCACGATACCATCTTTACGAGGGGAGAAACCCTCTCCCTGGGGAAAGGGCCCCCAGCCAGGGTGTGGTACAGGGGTTTGTTTTCTGCACAGTAGGCGTTGTATTTCTGCCTTGTCAAAAGGGCCCCTTCCATAGTGTCTCTGATCTTATCTCCCCATGAACTGGAGCTGAGCTGTGTGAGTGAGACAGGATCTGCCTGGCTCTGCTGAGCGCAGGAGGAAACAGGAGGTGAGTGTGCCCAGAGACCAGGACCACCCAGGAACACCGTCTCTCCACAGAGGCATTACAAGCACTATGCTTGTATAATGAGCCCCGCAGGGTGCTCCTGGGAAATGTTGATGCTCATGTACAAGGCCCACAGCGACAAGACCACTGTTGATCTGGTTCAAGGACAAAAGTTACCATAGCTAATTGATTGATGTGTGCGTTAAAATATAGAGTTCGGCCGAAGTACCCTGTGGAGGGCGACGATGCTGTGCCCAGAAGCCATAAATTATTACAAGAAAATTTCAGTACGGGGGGAGGAGGGCCCTGATGTTCCCAAAACAAGGCTCTTGATTGCCCGCCAGGACTAGATGGTGAGACCCTATTGCTGAAGATACCATGTGCTTGGGCTGCAGGTCATTGAGAAATCAAGTGGGAAGCCTCCTCCCTGTTGACCAGCTAGCTGTCAGGATGCTGGGAGAGCTGTGCAACCTCCAGCAGTGGACCCTGCAAGCTTTATGGCTGGCCTGCCAGGCCAAATGTACCAGGTGGAACGATGGTGGTAAGTCAGTCCGTGATTGGATTTGAGGCTCACTCCACAGGAGGGAATTCCTGCTTGCTACTGAAAACCTAATCCAAAGTGTGTGGTGGGAAGATCACGAGACCTAGCAGGGAGACGACCACTGGATAAATGGATATATTAGGTCCAACAAGCTGCCCTCTAAATGCTTATATTTATTCCCATATATGCTACTCTTACTTTTCTTAATGTTTTTAAAATTTATTTATTATCAAAGGAGAGAGAGAATGAAGTGGCTCACCAGGGCCTCCAGCCACTGCAGATGAATTCCAGATGCAGGCATCACCTTGTGCATCTGGCTAACGTGGGTCCTGGGGAATCGAACCTGGGTCCTTTGGGTTTGCAGGCAAGCGCCTTAACTGTGACATTATCTCTCCAGCCTGTTCTTCTCACTGTTGATTAGAAAAGCTTCTCTTTTCAGATGGCAGTGACCACGGGAATGACTTAAAACTCACCCAAGTGCTGAGAAACGTGACAGTGGAGCTCATCTCTGTCCCATCTCTGTCCTTGTGCAAGAGGAGGCAGAGGCACCAAAGGAAGGGGAGGAGTTTACTGTTCTGTCTTGCAGACACAAAGTGGCAGCGGTGGTACTCATGAGCCACGGTGGCTGTCACCTACACCAGAGCTGCATAGCAGCAGAAGAGAAGATGACGACATCAAGAGGGAACAGGGACTAGCTGGAATGAAGTAGGGATTCAATGGAGGGGGGATTTGAGAGGAGGAAAAGGGAAGGTAATGGGAAGGGATTATGACCAAGGTAGATTGTCTATATATATGTATGAAGGTTGTCAATAAAAAGCGTTTTGTTTTGTTTTTTTGGTTTTGGTTTTTTTCTTTGAGCTAGGGTCTCACTGTAGCTCAGGCTGACCTGGAATTCACTCTGTAGTCTCAGGGTGGCCTCGAACTCACAGCGATCCTCCTACCTCTGCCTCCCGAGTGCTAGGATTAAAGGCGTGCGCCACCACGCCCAGCTGAAAAGTTTTGTCTCATTGTTTGTTTTTTAAAGAGGAGAGAAGTGACTTTAAGTGGATTTTGGAAAAACTCCAGAGGTTCACCTGTCACCCAGTAACCCATCATGTGTCTGTCCCTGCCTCACCGAGGAGGAATCACCTTTGAGGAGTGGGAAGCCAGACAAATTCTGAGCAGCCTCTTCCCAACCTGTTTCACACTGAGGGCTGATTGCAACCCCCACCCCCGGAAGTACCCACTGAAGCCTGCCTTCTGGAATGCCAGGCCTCAGGGACGGGAGTCGGGGTGGCCATTCCTGGCCCCTTGGGCAAGATCCCAACCTTGCTTCACTGGGTCCCAGGATCTGTTCCTGCTGAGTTGGGGTAGAGTGGGGGAGGGAGAGTTTCAGGCAGGGAGCAAGCCTTGGTTTCCAGTGTGGCAGCCCACTGCGGTTCTCAGGGGCGGCCTTCCAGAGACTATCACAGCACCATGGAACTGAAAACCCAGAGCCGGGTGTGGTGGCACACGCCTTTAATCCCAGCACTCGGGAGGCAGAGGTAGGAGGATCGCCAAGAGTTCGAAGCCACCCTGAGACTGAATTCCAGGTCAGCCTGGACCAGAGTGAGACCCTACCTTGAAAAATAAAACAAACAAACAACAACAACAACAACAAAACCAGACGACTAGTCTATGATTCTCAAAAACGCCAGTGAAGCGGGTACTTTTGTAAGAACGAGGGTGGAATGTTGTTACCAGGTCATCCAAATGTGGCGTGGGGCTGAGGGGAGGGGCGCACTGAACTTTCTAGCCTGCCTGAACAACTCAGGCAAAAAGTTTATTTTATTTTTTTATTTTATTTTATTATTTTATTTTTATTTTATTTTATTTTATTGTATTTTTTAAAGAGAGAGAGACAGAGAGATAGAATTGGCGTGCCAGGGCCTCAGCCACCGCATTCGAATTCCAGACTCTTGCGCCACCTAGTGGGCATGTGTGACCTTGCGCTTGTCTCACCTTTGTGCGTCTGGCTTATGTGGGATCTGGAGAGCTGAACATGGGTCCTTAGGCTTCGCAGGCAAGCGCCTTAACTGTTAAGCCATCTCTCCAGCCCCAGGCCTAAAGTTTTTAATGTGCTGAATTGTGTCCCCTCCCTGATGTGTACATTGAACTCCTACAGCATCACAGGCACAGAGATAAGGGAGTTCCGAGCACATGAGGTGAGATGACGGGGGCCCTTAAGAGAAGATACCTACAGAAAGAACACCATGAAAAACACAGGGAAGACTTGCCATGTGCAAGCCAAGAAGATGGGCCTTTAAGGAAACCATCCCCACTTTTGCGATGTTCCAATGCTTCCCCCTTCCCCCCACTGTGATCCAGTCCCGCCTCACACCTCCCACCTTCCTCCACTGTGATCAAAACAGGCAGCTGCATAGAAAATCCTCAGACACGAACTGCGTCGGGCATGGCTGTCTGCACGGGCCCATTTTGACACCAGGACGCTGTCTCTTGATTGCCGGCTGTCTGTATAGTTCCGCAGCAAAGAGCTCTTTCCTGGTAACGGTTGGAGCACAAGCAATCAGTCCACACTCTGTCCTTTTGAAAGTTGGTACCACTAATTGGCAGTTGCCATAGTACCAAGGGAAAGAGTGCACTTGGCGGGAACGTTTGAATTTGAGTGGGTTCACTGGCTCTTTTGACTCGAGCTTCTTTGCATGCACCGAGCAGGCCCTGGCTGTGTCTTTACAGGCTGAACTTCTCAGTATACAAATAGGTCAGACTCTGAAGAGCAAACACTGGAAGGGTGCTTGGGCTGAAGCTTTCACATCTGGCCCGCCCGTGAGAGCTCCTGGAGTTCCTTGGGTTAGGGGTGCTGGAATTCAGAGCCCCTACTGGGCACCTGCGCTGTCAGTGCCTGGACCCTCTCGTGCTCCGAAGAGAGACCCAATAGGACTGACCAGAGGAGCCACTGGCTCCTGAGTATGGGACCTGGATTGCTCCAGTGGTCCTGCTTCGATGCCTCATAAGTGGCATCCCCAAGCCTGGCAAGATTCAATCACACTGGTTGGCACCCTGGTGCCATCTGCAATAACCACCTTTGCCCTCCTGGTTGGCAAACTCTCGGCCACTAGGAACCCAGTTTTTCTCCAATTTATAATGCTCTCGTGTAGAAATATCCTTCATCATTCACCCTTTGCTATCTGTCTGAATGAATTCCATTCTTTTTAAAAAAAATTTTAAAAATATTTTATTGTTAGTTTTTTTATTTATTTGACAGAGAAGAGAGAGAGAGAATGGGTACGCCGGGGCCTCCAGCCACTGCAAACGAACTCCAGACGCATGCACCCCCTTGTGCATCTGGCTAACGTGGGTCCTGGGGAATTGAACTGAGGTCCTTTGGCTTTGCAGGCCAATGCCTTAACTGCTAAGCCATCTCTCCAGCTCCTGAATTCCATTCTTTAGCTGGATAGACAAGGACCCAGAAAGTAGAACAGATGATTTCAATGGCGCTCAGATCCCAGACTTCTAGCCTGCAGAGCAGTGAGGAATCAAGATTAACTTCTGTGGGGTTGGAGAGATGGCTTAGTGGTTAAGGCACTTGCTTGCAAAGCCTAAGGACCCAGGTTCGAGTCCCCAGAGCCCACGAGAAGCCAAATGCACAAAGTCATGCACACTCACGAGGTGGTACATACATCTGGAGTTTGATTGTAGTGGCTAGAGGCCCTGGCATGCCAATTCTCTCTGTCTCATAAAAAAAAATTTTTTTTAAAGATTAACTTCTGTGATAAGAACCACTAGGTATGATTAGAGGACTTGTCCCCTGAGCCCCTCTTAGGACCCTCCTACCTTGAGGTTCCCTGGGCATCCATCCATCGCTGTGCAGCAGGGAAGGACCCGAGCAGAGGTTGAGTCACAGGCTCACAGAGGTCCGAGGGACGCTCGTCTTGTGCTCTGGAATGTGAGCAGTGGCGCTATACATGGCAACTGCCTTTGGGTTTTTTTTTCTTCTTTTTCTTTTTCTTGACAACTTCTAGACTTACATACCAAAAACGCATGATATTTCCCTCCCCTCCCCCATTCCCCTTTAGAACTCCAATCTCCATCATATCCCCTCCCTCTCTCCATTAGTCTCTCTTTTAATTTGATGTCATCATCTTTTTCTACTATTATGAGGGTCTTGCTAAAGTATTGCTAGCCACTGTGAGGTCATGGATATCAAGGCCAATTTCTGTCTGGACAGTTGCTTTGTAAGGAGTCGTACCCTTCTTCTGGCTCTTCCATTCTTTCCGCCCCCTCTTCCGCAATGGGCCCTGAGCCTTGGAGGGTGTGACAGAGATGTTTCAGTGCTGGGCACTCCTCCATCCCTTCTTAGCACTGGGTCATCCCAGTGGTCATCGCCATCTGAAAAGGGAAGCTTCTCTAACCAGAAGTGAGAGTAGCGTTAATATGTGAATATGAACATTAAGTGTAGTGCTTTCAGGGCAGCTTGGTGGGAATAGTATGTACATTTAGCCAGACAAGCGCAGGCTTTATACCCCTAAGGCTCATGACCTCACCTACCATAGACTTTTATTTAGATTTTTCAGTACCAGGTATGTATTCCCTCCCGTAGAGGGGGCCTTCAGTCCAATTATGGAGCAGTTGGTTACCCCAAGAGCAAACATGCCACTATTGCATGCTTTTAGTCATTGGGCCTGTATGGCCAAACTTGAATTTTCAGTGTCCACTGTTTTCACTGCTGATGACTTCTGTCTCCCATAGGGCTGCATGCAGTGCAGCTTTTTCCAGCTTTCAGTTGGCTGGTCTACAGGGAGAAGGTTTTCAGCTCCATACCAGCTTGCTTTCTCAGTGACCTTGCCTCTCAGGCAAGAGATGTCTTCAGCAATAGGGTCTTATCATCTGTTTCTCAAGGGCAACCAAGGGCTTTGGCAATAGCCTTTAATATTTTGGAGGCTACCGGGACCTTCTTGGTCACCAACTCACTGGAAGGTATCCAACCCAGGCACTGAAAATTTTCTAGTAACAGTCTACAGCTTCGGGATGTGCCATTATTCAAAGAAAGTAGGTTTACATAAGTCTTATTCACACTATCTTGAGTTTTGATTGACCCTCCCCTGCCCTTCTTTTACGCATTCTCTTCCCATGGCCTCGCTTAGGCCATTCCCCTCCCTGTAATCTGTTCTTCTACTTACATATGTGCAATACCATACACTTAAGTCCTTCCCTCTCCTGCCTCCCTTATAGCCTTTTACCAGCTTACTGGTTTCTAGTACCTATTTACTGGCTGTGCAGAAGAAAGAACACAGAACAAATCCTAACCAAAGGCTAGAGAGATGGATTAGTGGTTAAGGCACTTGCCTATAAAGCCAAAGGATCCCAGTTCAATTCTCCAGGACCCATGTAAGCCAGATGCACAAGGGAGCACGTGGGTCTGGAGTTCATTTGCAGTGGCTAGAGGCCCTAGCATGCCCATTCTCTCGCTCCCTCTTTCTCTCTCTCTCTCAAATAAATAAATAAAATATGTATATTTTTAAAAGGATTTAAAAAAAGAAAAGTGAACTGTGGGCTGGAGAGATCACTGAGCGGTTAAGGGACTTGCCTGAGAAGCCCAAAGACCCAGGTTCAATTCCCCAGTACCCATGTAATCCAGATGCACATGGTGGTGCATGTGTCTGGAGTTCGTTTGCACTGGCTAGAGGACCAGGCATGCCCATTCTCTCTCTCTCCTCTCTCTCTCTCTCTTGCATAAATAAACAAATAAATAAATAAATAAATAAATAAAATTTTTAAAAAGGTGGATGGGGCTGGAGAGATGGCTTAGCAGTTAAGGCATTTGCCTGCAAAGCCAAAGGATCCCAGCTTGACACTACAGGACCCATGTAAGCCAGATGCACAAGGGGGCACGTACATCTGGAGGTCATTTGCAATGGCTAGAGGCCCTGGCATGCCCATTTTCTCTCTCTCTAAAATGAATAAATAAATAAAATAAATTTAAAAATAAATAAAATTTATAAATCCACACACACACCCCCACATGCATGCACAAAGAAAGGCCGTACACAGTAGGGAGTTTTAGGACAGCCTGTCAGGACATTCCTCACACACTGCTCTGACCTCAAGGCCACCAGATGTGGGCAGGGCCCAAGAGATAGTACTTTCTAGTGACATCATTTTCCTGGTGACCAAACTCAACACAGGAAATCCTGAAGACAGCAGAGCCACGGCCAGTGTTGTAGCACGTGCAGCCACGCAGAGATGGCGTGCGTTGTAAGGAACAAATTATACCCTAAACCTCTGGATATTGGCTAAATCCACCCCAAGAACCTCCTAAACTTGGAACTTCCAACACAGCCTGACAGCACCGCACTCTCCCCCGCGCTGACGGCACGCCTGGCCGCCTGCCAGGGAGTTCGGTTGCAAAGCTGGAAACTCCCTGACTTAAAAACAGTGTCTGGGTGTTTTCTGCTTCTGAGGAGCTCAGGAGGAGGAGGGAGAAAGCTTTAAGAATTTTCTGTTTAATGTGACTTTCCTCCGTTTGTGGAACGATGTGCTTAATTTGCCCTTTTCATCACACGTGCTATCAATGTGTCATAAAGAAAAAGCAGGGATGGGCTGGGGATGGCTTTTGCTTGTTAAGCCTAAGGACCTATGTTCAACTCTCTAGAGCCCACGTAAGCCAGACACACAAGGTGACATATGTGCAAGGTTGCACACGCACACACGGTGGCCTATGTGTCTGGAGTTCAATTGCAGAAGCTGGAGGCTCTTGTGTGCCAATCCTCTCTTGAGCTCTCTCTCTCTCTCCTTCTCAAAAAGAAAAGGGCCGGACGTGGTGGCACACGCCTTTAATCCCAGCAGTTGGGAGGCAGAGGTGGGAGGATCACCATGAGTTTGAGGCTAACCTGAATTCCAGGTCAGCCTGGACTAGGGTGAAACCCTACCTCGAAAAACCAAAAGAAGAAAGAAAGAAAGAAAGAAAGAAAGAAAGAAAGAAAGAAAGAAAGAAAGAAAGAAAGAAAGAAAGTGAGGAAGGGGAGAGAGGGAGGGAAGGAAGGAAGGAAGGAAGGAAGGAAGGAAGGAAGGAAGGAAGGAAAGAAGGAAGGAAGGAAGGGAGGAAGGGAAAGAAAAAAAGAAGAGAAAAGGCAGGGAGGGGCTATGAAGAGACTCAGTTGCGCCTGCTGGAGCGATTGCTTCCATGGTAGTCTTCGGTGAGCCTCATGTATAAAACACTCCTTCCCCCACCAACGTGGGCTACAGTCCCTGCTCTGTACCAGTCAATGAATGGCCAGTCAGAAGACTGGCGCTTCCTCTGCACATGTCTCTAAACCCCAAGTCTTTCCACATCCCAGTCCCCTTCTCTCACCCTCTCCAACCTCTTCCCCGCGCTAGGGGAATAAACACACAAGGAAGGGGAAGCGATGGACTCAGCTCGAGGAAGAGGAGCTCCTTGGAAGGTAAAAAGAGGTGGGGACAAGAACTCTGCACCAAAGTCTCTGGAGCCCAGCATGGCGGTACCTGAGTGTAAATGCCACCCTGAGGGGTGGGAGGCAAGCTGGGCTACACAGCAAGATGGTTTTTCAAAGAAAACAGTGTCTGGGGTGGAGAGATGGCTTAGCAGTTAAGGCGCCTGCCTGCTAAGTCTAAGAATGCCCGTTTGATTATCCAGGTCCCACGTTTAGCCAGACGCAGTAACTCAAGGGCGCAATGCCGTAATTGCCCACAAGGAGGTGCATGCGTCTGGAATTCGTTCATAGCGGCTGAGAGGCTGCTGGCAAGCCCATTCTCTCTCTGTCTCCATCTCCATCTCCATCTCCCCTCTCTCTCTCTCTCTCTCTCTGACTCTCTCCAAAAAGAAAAAAGAAAACAGTGTCTGCCAGCAGGGAAGGCACAGGTGCATGCAGACGTGGAAGCAAACTCTCGACCTGGGGGAGGGCTGGGATGTCTAAATGCATCTCCTTATCCACAGAGAGGAAAAGAGATGCCTGAGAAGGTGGGTGACTCCCGAGGAGAGGGAAGTCACAGAAGCTACTACATGAGCCTAGTCCAGACTCCTTAGCCACTGTCTCCTAGTGGTCAAACAGGCGTGATCTTGCCTAATCCCACCCACCGCCATCATCCGCTTATCCTGTTACATTAAGTGAACTTGCCCAGTGCAGTTCCCTGGCCACTCGGGGACCATTGTGCCCTGCAGACGTCCAGGTGGCTGGGGACCAGGGTCTTGAGTGGCCGTGAGCGCAGAGGGAAAAACGCCCAGGAGACTGCATCGGAGGACAGCTCATTTATTTTGCAAGGGGAGTGGGTTTATAAGTGTTCATGTAGTGGCGGGAAGAGGTACAGGGTACGGGTCACAGGGGGATTGGCTGTGTGAAGGCTGCTGGCTGATACCTCATTAACATATAGGGACCTTCCCCTTCCCGGTGAGTGGAAAAAGGTCACACAGTCATGGGGGAGGGAACAGACCCACTCCTGCCGGTCTCGAGGCAAGATTATCAGGGTCTGGGCTTGCTGCACCCTCCTATGGCCTGGGCTCCTTAGTCATACCTGACAGCTGTACTTAAACCTCCCATGGCCTGGGGTCCTTAAGTGTGGCCCACAACCCAGGAGTGACTGTCAGCCACAGCCCCATAAATAAGAAAGGAGAGAACTGGAGCTGAAGAGATGGCTCAGCAGTGAAGATGTCTAATGACCAGGTTCGATTCCCCGGTACCCATGTAAAGCCACATGCCCAAAGTGACGCGTGCATCTGGAGTCTGTCTGCAGTGGCTGGAGGCCCTGATGTGCCCGTTCTCTCCTTCCTCTCTCTCTCTCTCTCTCTCTCTCAAATAAATAAATATTTTTAAAAAAATAAAAGGAGAAATGAGAGAATGGCAGGATGGAGAAGAAAGAATTAGGAGCCACCAACAATGTGTCTACTTCAAGAGTGTCTACTTTATTTATTTATTTATTTGTTTATTTATTTATTTATTTGAGAGTGACAGACACAGACAGAAAGATGCAGATAGATGGAGAGAGAGAGAGAGAATGGGTGCACCAGGGACTCCAGCCATTGCAAACAAACTCCAGATGCATGCGCCACCTAGTGCATCTGGCTTACGTGGGTCCTGGGGAATCGAGGCTCGAACCAGGGTCCTTAGGCTTCACAGACAAGAGCTTAACCACTAGGCCATCTCTCCAGGCCCAAGAGTGTCTACTCTTGAAGAAGACATTTAGGGCAGTCTAGACCAGGGACGTCCCATGGAATTAGAACACAGGCCATGAATGTGAGTCATTTAAGTAATTTTAAAGTGTGCATTAATTCAATCAAAAAGGTAAAGTGAAAGAAGTTTACTTAATTTTAACCCCATCTCTTTGCTAAACCAGATCTTATCTGAAATGTTATCATTTCAACATGTCTTTAATAAAGATATAACAATGAGATATTTTACAATTCCTGTGTGTTTCACGTGTTCTCAGAGCCCACCTCTGCCCAGATTAGCCAGATCAAATATTCAGGGGTCACATGCGACTAGCAGCTCCCATCATAGGGAGGAAAGATCTAGAATGTATTCTTCATTACAATGAAAGATTCTACAATGTCTTGCAAATCGTCTTGGCTTCGGGTCCTAGGAATTCCTTTAGAGATGTCTCAACAAGTGCGTGCACACATGTGCACACACGCATACGCAGTGGGGCGGAGTAGGGTGGAGATGGTGAACTTGGATAGGTCTTCATCTGCTTTCCAGCCAGCACTCCCAGCCTTAACTGTCTTAAGCAGAGTACGAGCTTAGAAGAGGTTTGAGGCTAAATGATGACAATAACTACCCTTATACAGCATGACCTCAAGAACACTGGCAACCCCAGGGCAGCCTCTGGCATGCCCCAACACGAGGCAACTCACCTTACCAGGGAACAAAGGGCCAGGTGGCAAGCGCGGGAGTGGCCCCACACTCAAAGTGGTTGTAAAGGACATGTGCTGTGGCCTGTCGATGACCATGTCCACCACAAATGGCCTCCCTTACCTGGTCAGGTTAAGGGATGACTGCTTGAGTGATGAGATAGGCTTTGTCAGTTGGACTTGACCTTGCCCTCCATCTTTCCCATGGGACACAGGGGTGTGGAATGTGGACTGGCTGACACACAGAGGTCCAGACAGGATGTAATCTGTGCAAAGCCCAACCTTAGCTGGCTCTATCTATCTATCTATCTATCTATCTATCTATCTATCTCTATCTATCTATCTATCTATCTATCTATCTATCTCCCTGTCTTCTCTATTTTTCTCTCTCCTTCTATCCCCCTTTCCTCCCTCCATCTTTCTTTCCCTCCCATCCTTCCCCTGATTTCCCTCTCACTCTCTGTTCCTCCCCTTTGGTGTGGGTTTACGTAACAGTATGCACCTGTCTGCAAAAGTGTGTGTAAAGAGCTAGAGAGATGGCTTAGCGGTTAAGGCATTTGTCTGTGAAGTCAAAGGACCCAGGTTCGATTCCCCAGGACCCATGTAAGCCAGATGCACAAGGTGATGTATGCTTCTACAGTTCATTTACAGAGGCTGAAGGCCCTGGCCCACACATATTCTCTCTCTCTCTCAAAAAAGTAAAATCAAATTTAAAAGTGTGTGTGAAGACCAGAGAACAACTTGGGTGTCACCCCCATCCACCTTCCTACAAACAGGCTCTCTCCCTGACCTGAAACTCTTTTATTAGGCTATAGTGGCTAGCCAGAACACCCCAAGGAGGTTGCTATCTCTGCTTCCCCAGCACTGGCATTGCAGACACACACCACCATACCCAGCATTTTTATGTGGGTACTGACCTCCAGTTGCGCCATCTCCCTGGCTCTCCCCCCTCAAGCTGTTTTTTTGTTTTTTGTTTTTTGTTTTTTTTTTTGTCTTGGCTGTCTTGCTACTTATGGCCAGAAGACACACTCTGCCATTAGGGGTTTTCCACGTGGCTCCCTTCATTTCACCCTGTAACACAGGGAATGCCCAGGACAGCTCAGCAGCTGCAACATTCGGACAGCTGTATCAGCGGAGGACGCGGTTGTCCAAGGGCATCATTAAATCCAGGTTCAAGTGCAGCCGGCAGCACACCCACTCACTTCCCAGGACCAAGCCAGAGGGAGACGGACTTCATAGCTACAGTCTTTTGAAACCCAACCACTGGAACAGCACATATTTCCATTCAATTACTTTCTGTCATTTCATGAGTTTTTGAACAGACCTACTGATTTCTGTTAAACACATGGTCCCCACCCTTCTGGAACTTTTAAATTTTGATACAATAAAGATGTCTTCCTCGGCAGAGTCCCAAGATTTAGCAAACTAGAGATCAGTAAAATACACAGCTTCCTGGCATGTTTATGAGGAGACCAAAGCATAGCTGTGCTCTCTCCATTGCCCAGCTGTCCTGTTTGGGTGGCAGTGATTGTTTGGATTATGTATTTTGATATTGTGATTGTGTGTGTGTGTGTGTGTGTGTATGGTGTCTTTATTACGAAATGCTGGCCAGAGCTCCTGAAAATCTTAGCGTTTCTTAAGTGCTAAAAGTTATGAAGGTCTTTTCTTATTCATAATGAATTTATATTAATTACATGATTTTTGGAAAGTCCCTCAGGCTGGAGGTCTGATCGCTAAGGGGAACCAAATGTGTGTTTGGAGGCTTGGGACGTTCAGCATGTTTCCCATCCTTCAGGAAGAGAGTGGGGGCAGGAGCTTGATGTGATCCCCAATGGACAAGGATTGAGTCGCTCATACCGATACCAGAAAGCCTCCTCAGACACCCTGAGAGTCTTCCAGAGCTGCTGAGTCTCGGAACACGTGGAGGTGCTGAGAACGTGCTGGGTCCCAGGAGCTGGCTAGGCTCCACCCCACTCCTCCCACAGCGTGGCTGTCTTCATCCGGCAGGGCCCCGCTCGTTGTGTCCTCTAACACAGGGCTTGTAATAGACTGGTAAACTACCATGTCACTGTTTTCCCAGGTCCCGTGAGCTGCTCTAGAAAAGAGCGGCGAGAGACGCCGTTCTGCTGCCAAGACGAAAAGACCCTGTGGGGAACCCTGGTACTGGTGTGTGTGACCTGAGGGACAGGGGCTGTCTTCTAGGACTCACGTTCAGCCCTTCGTCCGTGGGGTCTGCATTCATTCTGACCAGTGTCACAATTGTGGTGAATTGTACCATAACCAGATGGTATTCACGGAAAACTGGAGAATCACTTGGTGCACAAGGAGCATGCATGCACACACACACACATACACATACACACAGGCACACACACACACAGGCACGCACACATTTTCTTGGCCCCAAAATGAAGCGTTGAGTGTTATGAATCAGAGTGTCATGGATAACAGTTTGCTTTCCAAATACAAATTCAAAGAAGTCCTCAGATGGAGCTCTAGCTAGTTCTCCGGGTCTAAGTGACAACCCGCAGAGTCCAGCAACGTAGATTGAGGAATAATAACCTTTCAGATGCGTCAGACGCAGACCTGAGCACCTCCCGTGACACATTGCTGCACTTACTTTCACAACAACCTTCATCAGGAGCGTGATTTACAGAGGAGGGCATTTTCCCAGGTGAGGGTGAGGGAGGGACAGACACCTTCCCTATCTCACTGAGCTAGCAAGAGGCAGACTGGTCTTAACACAACACTAGCTGCTCCCCTCCAGGCCGAATTCCTTCCCCTCCCTGTGCCTGTGATTCCAAATGCTAAGAACAGCTACGCGTAAACAATGGAGATATTACTGCTAATAATTTCTCTTTAAATGTACAGAACCCAGGGCATCTGCTAACCCTCCGATTGTGTAAGAATGCATAGCTCCTACTTTATTCTTTAATTCTGTGTATAAACTAACATAAAGTTATATATATACACACACACACACACACACACACACACACACACACACTGGGACGTTCACTTGTGAACAGTAATTTTGTTTGTAATTATCATGTTCCCTCCACAGGGTCAACAGAGCCCCAGCCCTGGATGGTGACGTCTTGCTGAGCGCGTAGCCTTCCTGTCCGTTATCTCACTGTACCTCCTTTCTCTCGGTGTTCAGTCCTTACTGGAGCTGGGACGCTTGCTCAGCAGTTAAAGACTGGGTTCAATTCCCACATAAAAGTTGGACGAACGCTCATTTGCAGAAGCAAGAGACCCCGGTGACCCATACAAACACATACGTACATGCATACAAGTTTTTGAAAAAACAAACTCTTTTGTGTACCTCCAAGATGGAGTTTGAGGATGTTAGCTCCTTCATGGCTGGCCCTTGAATAGACCCACTTTCTTTCCTACTTTTTTTCCACTTTCCTTTCTTTCTTTTATTGTATTGGCTCTTGAGAGGTGAGCAGACATGCTGGGTCTGGGATATGACACACCCCAGGAGCCACATGGATAGTATTCTACTGTCATGCTAAAGGTCACCAAGTCCTTGTGGCTTTATGGTTTTACTTTGAAAACTATAGGTGAGATCATTTTTTTTTTATGAATCAGAATTAGAGTTTATTTAAGAGCATTTTTAAGCTGGCATACAAATTTAAGTATCATTCATTCTGGCATTTTCAAGTACAGCTTGTTTTTGTGGATTCCTATTCCCCCTTATTATTGTCTCCTGCCCTCTTCTGCCCCACAATTTTCCTATCCTTATGATTTTTTTAACATCTTGTAAATTTATTTTTATTTATTTATTCCAGAGAAAGAGAGAGAGAGAGAGAGAAAGCCACTGCAAATGAACTCCAGATACATGCATCACCTTGTGCATCTGGCTTACATGAGTCCTGGAGAATCGAACCTGGGTCCTTTTGCCTTGCAGTCAAGTGCCTTAACCACTAAGCCATCTCTCTAGTCCTCCTTATGTTTTTGAAAAGAAAACTCTACAGAAAATCTTGATCCATGAAAGTAGAAGAGAGGACATGGCATTATGCCCCTGCTCAGTGTTGATTGAGGAGGGAGTATTGATTGAATGACACGTGCTTAGGGCAAAGAAAAAGTTCCTGTATTTGTGAGCACTGCCTGTGTAGAGCAGCCACGTGCTTTCTAAGAATAAGTATCTCTTCCAGCCCTGTTTCCTTGATTCCCACAAAAATACCTAGCTGATGCCTCATTTCCAAGAGGAAAAAAAAATGGGACAAGTAGATTCATTAATGATTGTTCTCATATTTGGACTTAATTATATAAAATCTTGCAAAGCTTTTCAAATTCATTATTTTCAGCTCTACATTTATCAGTGTGCTTTTCTTTAAAAATATAAATACAAGGAAGTAAAAATTTACATTTCCCAGGAAAAACTGAACACAGGATCATGACTCAAGGATTGTACTCACAGCTGCCTCACACATTGCACACTGGATCGGAGTGTGCAACCCAAGCAAACCACATGGAGAGCTCTTGGGCGTGTCAGTGCTTGCATTTAAATTTTTTAATATTTATTTATTTATTTATTTATTTATTTGAGAGAGACAGAGAATGAGGCAGATAGATAGAGAGAGAGAGAGAGAGAGAATGGGCACCAGGGCCCCTAGCCACTGCAAACTCCAGATGCATGTGCCACCTTGTGTATCTGGCTTTATGTGGGTATTGGAGAATTGAACCTGGGTCCTTAGGCTTTGCAGGCAAGCGCCTTACCCACTAAGGCATCGCTCCAGCCCAGTGTTTGTATTTTAATAGAGGCCTTTTGAAAAAACCAGACTTTCCTAGATCTAAGAAACAAGGCTGGAGTGACTTGTGGCTGGCATCAAGTTTAGGGGGTCATCTCCATTTCCTCCGTGTTCAGCTGACAGCTTCTCTCTCTTCAAAATGCCAGCACTTCTGCCCTCTCTTAGCTTAGGACCTTTGACCTTATTTCACTGAGACAATAGATGCAATCAGAAGAGACCTTCCACAGACGTCAATCACATCTCCCAGGCAAAGGAACTTATCTCCACATACCCTGCCTGCTATCCCCTTGCTGAGACCACTTATCTCTGCTTCTGATGCTCCCAAGACCCTCTGCTCAAGGATCTTGCCTCAAGCGCTCACTGGCTTCACAGACTCCACCTCTCTCCCACGTCAGGATTGGTTTAAACTTTTTTGCTGGGCCATTTCAATCAGCATAGAGACAGACTTCCACTTCACTTATGTACGTACGAAACAAATGATCTGTTTTCGTATGTTTTTATCAGCCCTGTATTTCCCGCTGGCTGCTGCCATATTTCTTCATTTATTTTTATAGAAAATACCTCCAGCCAGGCATGGTGTCTCAGACCTATAATTTTGGCACTTGCCAGGCTGAAGTGGGAAGATTGTCAAAAGTTAGAAGTCATTGGGGATATATAGTGAGGTCCAAGCTATAGAACTGAGACAACTGTGCCTGTCTCTCAACAAAGAAGGAAGCAAGAAAAGGGGGAGGGATGAAGGAAGGAAGGTAGTGAGGGAGGGAGGGAAGGGAGAGAAGGGATGAAGGAAGGAGGGAACGAGGGAAGGGGAAGGGAAGAAGGAGGGGAGGAGGATAAGAAGGAAGTAAGGGAAAGAAAAGAGGAAGGGAGGGAAGAAAGGAGGGAGGGAAGGGAGAGAAGGAAGGAAGAAAGAAAAGGAAGGGAGGGAATGGAGGGAGGGAGGAAGAAAGGAAGGAAGGGAGGGAAAAGGAGAAGGAAGAAAGGAAGGAAGGAAAGAGGGAGAGAGGGAGGGAAGAGAGGAAGGGAGGAAGGCAAGAAGGAAGGAAGGAAAGAGGAAAGGAAGAGATGCAGGAAGGAAGGGATGCAGGGAGGAAGGAAGGGAGGGAGAGGGAGGTAAAATGTTTTCAAAAGATATATTTACTATTCCTTGCTCTCTTCCGCTTGATCCCTGTCACACTCCGACTTTCACCTCTTCCAATGCAACTCTCACTTCTTGTTCATTAAGGCGCTCACTTCCTGTTCCTGCTGCCAGTTTTGCCACCTGCCATCCGTGGTGCCAGGCTCTCGGGCCGTTCCTCTGCTTGCTCTTAGAGCTTGTCTTTGTGTCCTCCTGGGTCAACAGCCCAAGCTCTTGATCCTTTTCTCCTCTGCATCTACACTCCCTTAAAGACCCCACCCAGTCTGTGATCATCAATGCCATCCTTACACTGAGACTCCCCGAGCACGTGTGTCCAGTTTACGCCCCTCTCCTTAACTCCAGAATACAATTCATAACCCAAAGCCTGCCGGACACCTCGGAAGTCATCACTGCTGTTCTCAGCCTTACTGTCAGCCTGGAACCTCCACTCCCAGCACCTTCCCTCTCTGGGTAAATGTTACCCAAAGTCAATGTTTGGCACCTTCGAGCCAAATCTAAATGAAAATGAGCACAAAAATCATACCTGTCCGGGTTGAGGTGACAGCGTACTTGGCAAAGCGCTTGGAGCGTGAGGACCTGAGTTCAGATCCCCAGTGCCCACATAAATGCTGGGCAGGCTTGGCAGCCCTCCTATGATGCCAGTATTTGGGAGGTGGATACAGGATCCTGGCAAACTCTAGCTAGAATATCCAAATTGGCGAGCCCTGGATTCAAGTGAGGGACCCTGCCTCGGTACATAAAGGGATCGAGGAAGATACTTGGTGTTAACCTCTGACCTCCACGTGATCATGTATGCGCACTCACACACGCACAGGCACACACACCACACGTACAGACATGTGAAAGACAGTACTGACTTCCTACCTATTGCCAAGATGAAATGACCCGTCCTTGGAACGGAGCCTAGCATCTGATTAGCACTCCATTGACTCCTGCTAAATGATCAATGACACTCAGTGCCCTGCCTCTAGTCATCAGTTAATCCTGTTGGCTCTTCCTTCGAATATAAACAGAGTGCAGTTGGTTTTTATCCACATTGCTCACACCTTGATCTATGCCACCATCACCTCCTGCCTGGATTTCTGCAATCATGTCCTAACCAGGCTCTACCCTACCGTCAATCCCAGCACAGCACAACAAACAGTCCCTTAAAAAAAAAAAAAAAAGATGCCAGGGGGTGGAGAGATGGCTTAGCTGTTAAGGAGCTTGCCTGCAAAGCCAAAGGACCCAGGTTTGACTCCCCAGGACCCACATAAGCCAGATGCACAAGGGGGTGCATGCATCTGGAGTTCATTTGCAGTGGCTGGAGGCCCTGGAGCACCCATTCTCTCCCTCTCTCTCTATTTGCTATTTCTGTACCTCTCTCTCTCAAATAAATAAATAAATAATAAAATATTAAAAAATAAATAAATAAAGATGCCAGATCATGTGTTTTCTTTGCTCAACACTGTATTAGTTTAAACTGGGTGTGGTGGCACACACACCTTTAACTCAGGAGGCAGAGGTAGGAGGATCGCCATGAATTTGAGGCCACCCACCCTGAGACTACGAAGTGAGTTCCAGGTCAGCTTGGGCTAGAGTGACACCCTACCTCAAAAACCAAAAAAAAAAAAAGTATTAGTTGAATACTTTAATAATTCCCATCTCCCCAGAGTAAACTCTGAAGCCAAGGCCTTCACCCACTATAAGCCATATCTCCTTCACTTGGCTAAGCAGGCTGTCTCAGAGCCTCCTTTCCCCCCTCTGTTACAGCTACTCTCTGCCGTCCTCCCCTCTGCTTGAATAGACCAGGTTTACTTCTGCCTCCAGGCTTTGAGTTTCCTGTTTTCTCTGCCTGAATTACTTTTTCCTCTCTGATTTCCTCAAGACACACTCAGGTATCTTATTTGGAAAGCCACGGCTAGGCATTTCCCATGCAACTGTAACCATCACCTCCATCAACCGCATTTCTCCTCTCCTGTTTTCCTGAGGTTTCCAAAGCCCTCCCAGACAAAAACATATCACTGTTGGTCTCTTAATTATTTCTCCCCGCCCCAATTATGAAGTAAGCCCCAGGAGGGTAGAAAGCTTGTTTGGCACGTCATAGGATCTCCAGAGCCCAGAGCAGGGCTTGGCACACAGAGGGCATTTTCAGCAAATACTGGCTGAAGAATGAATGAGTGGAGCGTCACTGCTTGTGCACCACCTCCCCACCTCCTCCCTCGTAAGGTTGGTTCTTACACATATACCGCTCAAGAAACTCCTATTTTGGAAAAATTCTGAACAACGAGATCCTTCATATTCAACTTTGAGTGAGGAAGAGAGAACGCATGTGAGTTAAAGCTGTCTATAATCCGACAGAGGCCCTCCTTGGTTTCTACAACCCGGCTGCCAAGTGGCCTGTTCGTATGGTGAGATCTGCCTGGTCCATCTCCACTGAACTTGTCTGGATAACAACAACGCGGGGCGTGCTTGGAAATCCCGGGCCCGGCTGTGAGGAAGTGAGGAGAGCGGGCCGCTTTCTGGAAAGTGGGAAGGAAAGAGAATCAGATCTGACCAGAGGATGCCTTGAGGATAGGGCTAGAGGCTGGATGGCGCATGCGACGTTCAATGGAGTTTGTTAAAAGCGCGTTGAGCAAAAGCAATGAGCAAGGCTACGTGAGAGAGTGCGGCAGATACGCAGCCTCTGGTCTCCAGCACTGTGCTGATAGCTCCATGGCCACTGCGCATCCCTGTCACAGCCACCCTGATGTGTAACCTAGGTCCAGTAAAGACCTCCTGTTGTGAGTGAGTACTCAGTGAAATCGTGGTAGCAGACTGAGAATTATGGGGACACCACAAAGCCACAGGTTCTGATCCATTTGTGGACAGTTTTTATTTATTGATTTTTATTTTATTTTTTAGGGAGAGTCTCACTCTCACTCTAGCCCAGGCTAACCTAGAACTCATTCTGTAGTACAGGCTGACCTTGAACTCACAGGGATCCTCCCACCTGGGATTAAAGGCAGTCACCACCATGCCTGGCTGTGTTGTTGAGCTCTAGCGCTGTTGTAACGAGAGTGGATACAATGTGATCATGATCCTTGGGCATTGGTTGTAACGAATTCTCCCATTCATCTCTCTCCTGATTACTCTGTCTTCTAGAGAAACACACAGTGGACCTGAGCGAGGGTAGGGAGAGTGTACGGCCACAGAAGCTGCTAGAACAATGAGCAAGCATGATGGAAAACTCTCAGCCTGGTGCCAGGCATCCGAAGGAACTTGGTGGTGGCAAGCCCCTTCCCCTGTCTCCATCCCTTCATCCCTTCATCTCGTGGGATGGGAGTAGAAAGTTGGCTTTGAAAACAGTTCTAAAAGATAAAAGTTCTCATGTTATCTTTTTTTTCTTTTTAGTAAACATTGTTATATTCCTAGGGAAGAGGAATCAGGACATGTGGCAAGCCTGGAGCCAGGAGGAAGGCTTTACAATTCATCAGTGTACGCTGCTTGAGAGCAAACATCACGCCACTTCGTTCATTCCATACAGTTTCTGCACACGGTTTCTCTTCATAAGTATGATATCAATCCGCCAAGCTTCCCGATTGGCTCATAAGCTCAGTCTTGGTAGAGCCAATTTTTTTTTCCTTAAGTGAAACAACTTGAAACAAAGAAAGAAAATATGTTTGATATAAGTTCAGAAGAAAAAAATTTAATTGCAATTAACTGGGAGCTACCATAAGATGCAAGGAAGTATTTCTGGTGGAGAGGAAATGAAAGGTGGGGAGGCAGCATGGTAGGGTAGGGTATGAAGCCAGAAGTGAGAATCAGAGGGAGGGTAGGGTTGAAAAAGCTTCTTGATGTTTCTTTGTTTGTTTGTTTGCACGCTTTCCTGGGAAGGGGAAACCTTTATTCCACATGACTCACCTTACATGCTAGAAGTCTCAGAGCTTCTACACAGGCCCCAGGCCATCATGTCACTGGCCTTGATTGCCCTGGCAACAAGGGGAGGGAGCTGTGTCTTACGTCACTACTTGGCCTTGGCCTTGGACAGCAGGGGCCACTTAAAGTGACACCCAGTGTATTTTCTAACAACGTGCCCCTCTCAAGACTTTTCAGCTTGGTCACTTCAGGTGCGTTTCTGCCATCCACGGAGACAGTCAGAGGATATAGCTATTATAGGATGGACATCTTGGTGTGTGGGGGTGGGGATAAAAGTACCTTGCTTTAAATATTTATCACTGAGTTAGCCTTCAACACCCAACATGAAGAAAATATTCCTAAGGTGAAATGACAATTTAACATCTAACATCTTTAAGGAATGGTGACATTGTGAAAATACAGTGTGTGAGGGTGACACGTCCCTTCATTTGAGGATTGTCCTGCTTAGAAAACTTCCTTCCTTTTGATGGATCCTTTTCAAATTTGATTTAATATTTGACTTCTGTTTCAATTTATCTTCTTTTTTCTGTTTCATTAAGTCCTTTTAAAATATTTTTTTATTTAGGGGCTGGAGAGATGGATTAGTGGTTAACTGCTTGCCTGTGAAGCCTAAGGACCCTGGTTCAAGGCTCAGTTCCCCAGTACCCACATAAGCCAGATGCACAAGGTGGTGTATGAATCTGGAGTTCGTTTGCAGTGGCTGGAGGCCTTGGCGCACCCATTCCCTATCTATCAGCTTCTTTCTCTCTGTCTGTCACTCTCAAATAAATAAATAAAAATGATTTTTTAAAAATATATTTTTATTTATTTGCAAGCATAGATACAAGACAGGCAGACAGTGAGAATGAGTGTGCAGGGCCTCCTCCAGCCACTGCAAACAGACTCCAGATGCACGCATCACTTTGTGTATCTGACTCTACATTAGAACTGGGGAATGGAGCTCAGGTCATAAGTCTTTGTAGGCAAGCACCTTAACCACAAAACCATCTCTCCAGCCCTGATTATGTCTTTCATTTAAATAAGCAAAGGACAATTATGACAAACTGAATTTTAAAATCCACAAGTCACCATGTTTTTCTGTACCCTTTGTTAATAACTGTGTTCAAATCCACCATAGTTTCACTTGAACATTAGTTTCGCTTCTTTTAAAGATTTTATTTTTATTTATTTATTATAGACAGACAGAGAGAGAAAGAGACAGAGGGAGAGATGGAGAGAATGGGCATGCCAGGGCCTCTAGCCACTGTAAATGAACTCCAGGTGCATGTGCTACCATGTGCATCTGGCTTACATGGGACCTGGAGAATCGAACCTGGGTCCTTAGGCTTCACAAGCATGTGCCTTAACTGCTAAGCCATCTCTCCAGCCCAGTTTTGCTTCTTTTAAAAATAAATTTATTTCTTTTCTGTACCCATTTCCTTTAAACAATAAATTCTGAGGCTGTAAGATCTGCTTGCTTATAAACTGACAAAATCCCTCTAATTAGTAATATATTTGGAACTCCACCCTTGTACAAGAATCATATTGTATCATTTTAGTTGAGTTAGACATAATCACAGAGTTTAAAATGAAAGCCATCCGTTTCTCTCATGGTTTTCTCTTCTTAAAATCTTGAAAACGGGAGAGAGAGACGTATTCGAAGGTACTTGGTAGTCGCCGCCCCAACCGCTGACTTGCTCCAAGTTCTGTTGATTCTCTTTTCCACGAGTTCCAGGTGTCCTGGAACAAAGAGAGGCAGTTGGGGTGCAAATGGGTTCAAGAAAGTGGGCTCTTGTCTGGCTTTTGGCGAAGACCTGGAGCCCTGTGTCAACATGGATAACCAGGCCACTTGTAAACAACGGGCTTTGGCTCCCTCAGCCAAAAGGTGGCCTCTCTCCATGGATATATCAAGGCGGCTTAGTTAGAAAGGGACACGTGGATTTTCCTTCCTGTTGTGTCTCTGTTCTACCCAGGACCAAAGGTCTCACTGTTGCCTTCGAAAGGTCAATGTCCAGCATGTGTGTGTGTGTGTGTGTGTGTGTGTGTGTGTGTGTGGCGCTGCTCCACTTCAGGTAGGAATTTTATTAAAGGGATTCAAAGAAATAAAATAAAGCCCTTGCTTTCCAATCCACCCCTCCTTTCATGCCCCCGAGAGGCTGGATCCTTCTAAATGTCAAATTGAAAGGAGAGCCAGCTTTGGGTTTGAGTATGAACTTCCCAGGAAGCGTGCATGCGTGTGGAAGGCCTGGCCCCGGTGCCATGTGCAGAGGTGGGCTTTGAGGAGGGGCCTGATGACGAGGGCCCTGCCTGAGTCAGCGGGTTGATCGATCGATCGACTAATGAACTTGATGGTGTTATTGGCAGAGAGTAGAAACTAGGATGTGGGGCCAGGTTGGGGAAGCAGCTCACGGGAGGCAGGGCTTTCCCTGCTTCTCAGCCACCTCTGCCCCATCACGGGCTCTGCGCAGTGATGTTCCCCTCGCGGCGGCCCACGGGCAGCTGAGCCACCAATCCCACGCAGACAGCAGCCTCTGCGAGCAAAAGCCAAACCCATCTTCCTTCCTTCTCTTCCCTCTCTGGAATTTTGTCCCAGCGCAGCAGCACAAAGCTCGGTTAGAAACACGTGTTCACAACGTGCACCAGTACTTTTCTCATCACTGTGACAAACTCCCAGAAAAGTCATCGCAATGAAGGAAGGGTTGACTTGGGCTCACAGTCTGAGAACGTAGCCTGCCACGGCCTGAAGGTCTGGCCGCAGGAGCGTGAGGTGGCCGCACACACTGTGTCTGCTGTCAGTGAAGCAGAGAGAAGTGGATGGTGGAGCTTACCAGACCTTCCTGCTCCTTTGCTGCATTTGATTCACTCCACGTCGAGGAGGGCTCTTCCCTCCTCAGTTACACCCCTCAGGACACACCCAGAGATGAGTCTCCTGTGTGACTCTAAGATTCACTTCGATCAAGTGGACGGTGAAGATGATTCCTGACACAATCCGAACTTAGTTTGTCCCCAACCATATAGCTTCCCGTGTCTATGTGCCAGGGTGGCCCACATATGCGACCAGCACACAGAGGGGTGCACTCCATGTCGCTCCCCTGATGACAGATGCACCAATGCTGTCTCAGTCACCTGTGCTCTGAGTCTCTGTGCAATCTGACCAGCACTGACCATTTCATTCCATTCTGGTAGCACTTGTTCCTCCAGATCCTCTGATCCCGGGACCCTTACCTCCTCTGCGTTCTTTCCCTTGCCTAAGCTCACAGCTGCGTGTGTCTATCTGCTCTTCCTTTGGCCCGGATGCTGTCAAACCTAGGGCACACTGCCCGGCTGTCTCTTGTCTTTCACGTTCCCGATGCCATGGTATACCTGGCAAGAGGCCTCTGCTCGTCATTCTTTTTTGTTGTTGTTGTTTTTTAAATTTTTTACTTTTTATTATTTTTTTTGGAGAGAGACACAGAGAGAGACAGAGAGAGAGAGGGGAAGACAGAGATGGGCAGGGCCAGCAGTCTCTCAGCTGCTGTGAACGAAATCCAGATGTGCGCGCCCCCTTGTGGCCAAGTGTGGCATTACGCCCTTGCGTCACTTTGCATCTGGCTAAACGTGGGACCTGGAGATTGGAACCGCTGGAGATTGGAACCAGTGTTCTTAGGCTTGGGAGGCAGGCGCCTTAACCGCTAAGCCATCTCTCCAGCCCTGTTGTTTTTTTTTTTTTTTTTTTTTAGTTTTTTGAGGTAGGGTCTCACTCTAGCCCAAGCTGACCTGGAATTCAGTCTGTATTCTCAGGGTGGCCTCGAACTCATGGTAATCCTCCTACCTCTGCCTCCAGAGTGCTGGGATTAAAGGCCTTTCCCTCTCTCCTATAGGAAGCTGTGCTCTGCCTAAAACCCACTGTCCAAATGCTCTACTTACCTCCCTAGCTCTTCACTGTCTGTCTCACCCGCTTGAATGCAAGCCTGTCTGCTGGATTTGTGCGATGTCCACTGCTTCTAGAATAGTCGTGACACGGGCAGGTGGTAAACATTAGGTGGCCCTCCTTTTTCTCTTGGGACTAAGAGTTGGGGGGGGAGCTCCTTGAGAAGCTCAGAACACCCAGAGATACGTGAATCTGGTTACAATAAAAGGTACACGTGACAGAACCTCAGAAGCACAGCGCTGAAATGGGACTCCTTAGAGAAAGGAAATGAGAGAGGGAAGCCGTGAGGGTGGGGGGTCCCATCTCCACTCCAGGCTGATTTACTTTCATTATTGCTCAAGTCTTAGTTAGGTGAAAAGCAGAGAGACCGTCTTCTTGAGTCCTTTTCTTCCTCTACTTTCAGAAGATATGAAGACATGAAGTCAGAAAATTGATATAAAGTTAATGAAAAATGAACTCAGGGCTGGAGAGATGGCTTAGTGGTTAAGCACTTACCTATGAAGCCTAAGGACCCCAGTTCCAGGCTTGATTCCCCAGGACCCACATAAGCCAGATGCACAAGGTGGCACATGCATCTGGAGTTCGTTTGCAGTGGCTGGAGGCCCTGGTGAGCCCACTCTCTCCCTCTCACTCACTTGTTCTCTTTCTCCCTGCCTCTTTTCTGTCTGTTGCTAATAAAATAAATAAAAATAAACAAAAAATTTTTTTAGTGAAAGCAGCTGCCTCATCTTTCACGCCATCCTTCGTCTCCTTGGTCCCAGCTTCACCCAGCTCCTGTCGCCTCCTGTCCCGTTGTCAAGGGCCCTGTGTGGACAGGCAGACGTGTTCTGAGGCTGGGCCAGCCTCACCAAGAGGTCATATTAGTCACTAAGATCAACTGAAGCCCAGACTTTTTTTTTCCCAAGCTGAGCAGGTGAAAGTGTTTCTGACTGCTGTGGCAGCATGACCAATTACGGTGCTTATTTAGACTCTTCCACTGACTTTGAACCCCAGAATTTTTGGCTTGAAGTTGCCTGTTTGGCCCCCTTTCAAGTACAGTGGAGGGAGGGAGGGATCTATCCATCAATCCAATCTGTGTGTTGAGCATCTACACTGATGGTTATAAAGACAAAGATGGGGCGGTGGGTGTAGGCTTTGCAAGCATGAGAATGGGTGTAGGCTTTGCAAGCATGAGAACATGGTTCAATTTTCAGAACCCACCTAAACTGCTAAGTATGGTGGCATGTAATCCCAGTACTGGATTAATGAATTAGAGGGGTTGCTGGGCCTCACCCCCTGGCCAGTCTCCCTGTTTGCTTCCAAACCTCTTTTCACAAATGAGAAGGGAGGGACTTTCTTATTAAAAAATAAGCTTCTGAGGACTGACAAGTTTGCCTGGGCTCTTTAGAAGTGACCAGTGGTCACCTCCGTCTGCACTGAAAATAACACGTCCATGGCCAGAGGAGTGGGAAGAGCCAGAGCAGGAAGACGGAGTGCCTGTTGGCAATGCGGGCATGGGGGCGCTGGGGCTCCAAAAGCCACAGCTGAGAAGGGCGGGCGTGGGAAGCCTGGGCTCTTTAGAAGTGACCAGTTCCGTCTGCACTGAAAATAACACGCCTCCATGAGTGGGACAGACACGGAGCTGGTGGGCTGTCATTCCTAATTGCAGAGCTGGGGCCACAGTGAGAAAGACCAGAAGTCACTAGTTTCAGACAGGGCTTGTTATATTTGCCAGAAACTAGACTTCATTCAAAAGTGTGAAGTCAGGCTGGAGAGGTGGCTTAAGGCGCTTGCCTGCAAAGCCAAAGGACCCAGGTTCGATTCCCCAGCACCCACGGAACCCAGATGCACAAGGTGGCACATGTGTCTGGAGTTCATTTGCAGTGGCTGAAGGCCCTGGTGTGCCCATTCTCTCTCTCTCTCTTTCTCTTTATCTGCCTTTCTCTGTCTCTCAAATCAATCAATCAATCAATCAATCAATAAGTTAATAAATTAATTAAAAATTGAAAAATAATTTTAAAAAGAGTGTGAAGTCTACAAGAGATGTCTCTGAGATAGCATGTTCTAGAAATTGTTCTCAATTTTAAATGTGAACCGTAAGCATGGGTGCTTTAGCCCTGTCGGTTGGGTGTAGGGAGAGGAAAATGAAACTAGCTGTTGCATCAAATCATAAACACATTCTTTTCCTAAGTGCCTGGACAGCCATCAAAATATAATCTCCTCCTCGGACATCCCTGGATTAAATCTCCAGATGGTCTGGGAAGCAGGACTGATAAAAGCTAATGATAACAAGTACAGGTTGAGCTCATAGAATGTTCTAGACATTCTTCCTGGCACATTGTAGATAGTAATGCATGTGAGACGCATAACGAACTCCCCTGTGATGGTTGAGGAAACTTAGAGAGTAGTTAAGTACTTTTTCCTAGTTGCATACGGGTAGTTAGTGGCAGCAAAACCTATGCTGGGCCCCTGTGCAGATGGACCGATGAAAAGTCTGGGTGATTAGCCACCAACCCACAGCGAGGCAGACAGGAAACTCGCTAGGGGATGACAGCGACCAGGCGAACATATCAACACCAAGGAAGTGTTTTCAAATAACCAGCTGTCTGCTCTGCCCTTTTATATATCCCAGTAACAGCTAACAGCCAGCCATCTCCAAAAGAGCCCACGGGTATCCTTCTTTTATTTCCTCCCATCCCAAATCACTGGCATTGGGAAAGGATAGGCAGCTTCTGTTAGAGTTCACGTTCATTTGTTCCAAAAAAAACCCCACAAAGACAATTAACAAAGAAATGTTCTGGGGTAAGCTGCGCACCTATATACATCCAGTTATGCACACACACGTTCACGTGCACCACACACAGAAGACAAAAAGTATAGGAGGGGCTGGAGAGATGGCTTAGTGGTTAAGGCACATGCCTGCGAAGCCTAAGGACCCTTGTTCGGATCTCCAGGTCCCACGTAAGCCAGATACACATAGTGGCGCATGATTCTGGAGTTCATTTCCGGTGGCTAGAGGCCCTGGTGTACCCATTCTCTGTATGTGTGTCTCTAATAAATAAATAAATAAAATCTAAAAAAAAAAAAAGTGTAGGAAAACACAGTTCAAAGGTTTAATAATGTTTTCTTCTCTTTATATTTTTTTCTCATTACAATAAGACAAGGACAAAGCTAACATTTTTTTAAAAATGTATTTATATATTTTTAAGCAGAGAAAGAGAGAGAGGGAGAGAGAGAATGAATGCACCAGGGCCTCTCACCACTGCAAATGAACTCCAGATGTTTTCGCCACATTGTGCATCTGGGCTTTATGTGGGTTCTGGGGAACCAAACCTGGGCCTGCAGGTTTTGCAAGCAAGCGCCTTTCACTACTGAGCCATCTCTCCAGCCCCAAAACTCACTTTGAACTATTAGTACCATGGACCTAAACTTTAAAACTTAGCAGACAAAGAGGCCTCCATTTTGGGTTGTGTGTCAAGGGCCGTACTCTGAGCTTAGTGCAAGACCTGGAGTGTAGACAGGAATGGAGTCTGCTCATGGAAGAGAACGAGAAAACTATGTGAAAACCTAGTGATTTCATTAAAACCCACCCGAAATGCAATTTTCCTTACAAACACATGTACGGATCTTCAGTGGATCCTCAGTATCTGCAGGACGGTGTGGAAACCCTCTGTATGTTCCTTCGTTCACTTGACCTCATGGGGACTGAATACGCAGTGTCCTCCCAGGCTCGTGGCCTCGGAGCCTGGCTGCTACTTGATAGAGTTCCAGGAAGAGACTAAGTCAGTCCTGCTTGAGTCAGTGGACCAGTTCCTTGATGCAGTCACATGGTGGTGGCATTTCTAGGATGGTGGCAAAAGCAGGAGGTGGGGCCAGGTTAGAGGACTTGTCCTTGGAGACTATCTTCTGCCCTCTCTCTGCTTCCTGTCCACCATGAGGGGAGCAGCCTATAGCACCCCATCCCACCACCATGATGCTCCAAGACTCACCACAGGCCCAGATTCAACCTCTGAAATCATTAGCTAAGATAAATCCTTCCTCCCTTTAAGTTGGTCACGGCAGGAGCGCTTCTATCAAAGAGATGAAGTCTAACACATTTTCTCACTCTTTCTTATCGAGAAGAAGCTTCGATTGTTTCTAGGGAGAAGCAACCCTACAACTCTGCTGGGGAGCATGCCAGAAGGGCCGTCTCCCTGGCCATGCCTGTGCTATGGCTCTTCCTCCCCTTGAAAGGAAGAGGGTTCACTTGGGTCAGGAAGGGAAGGTTTGAGATCTGTGCTATTGGCTGGGGCTTACTTTTATTAAAAAAAATAAAAATTGGGGGGGGGCTGGAGAGATGGCTTAGCAGTTAAGGCATTTGCCTTCAAAGCCAAAGGATCCTGGTTCAACTCTTCAGGACCCACATAAGCCAGATGCACAAGGGGATGAATGCATCTGGAGTTCATTTGCAGTGGCTGGAGGCCCTGGTGCACCCATCCCTCTCTCTCTCTCTCTCTCTCCATCTTTCTCTCTCAAACAAATTATATATATATATAATTTAGCTGGGTGGCTCATGCCTTTAATCCCAGCACTCGGGAGGCAGAGATGGGAGAAGCAGAGGTGGTAGAATCGCCATGAGTTTGAGGCCACCCTGAGAATAGATTGAATTCCAGGTCAGCCTGCCTGGGCTAGAGTGAGACTCTACCTTGAAAAAAAAAAAAAAAAATATATATATATATATATATATATATATATATATATATATGTCTTAATTGTTTTTTTTGTTTTTTTTAATTTTATTTTTTTTTTATTTATTTATTTGAGAGAGAGATATATACAGAAATAGGCAGAGAGAGAGAGAGAATGGGTGCACCAGGGCCTCCAGCCACTGCAAACAAACTCCTTGTGCATCTGGCTTACATGGGTCCTGGATAAGCGAGCTTCGAACCGGGGTCCTTAGGCTTCATAGGCAAGCATTTAACCGCTAAGCCATGTCTCCAGCCCATTAATTGTTTTTTTGAGAGAGAGACAGATAGACAGACAGACACAGAGAGAATGGGCACACCAGGGCCTCCAGACACATGTGCCACCCTGTGCATCTGGCTTATGTGGGTCCTGGGGAATTGAACCTGGGTCCTTAGACTTCGTAGGCAAACGCCTAACCACTAAGCCATTTCTCCAGCCCTGGGTCTTACTGTTTAGCTCACAGATCTTCCACTGTGACTTGCAGTATGTGCCCATGGCCAGGGCAAATCCCATCTCACTGTTCCTAAAGGCAAAGAAACCTCTCCCCACAAGACAGTCTGGTCATATCTGTGTTTGATGTCTATTTTTAATTTACAACATGCTGTGGATCAACATCTGACCTGTCTCAGCTCTTCAGGGTCCCCACCATGTCAATTTATAGAGTCTACATTTAGATTCGGACCGAGAGGCTGGTATATTTAGCCCACTGGGCGGCAGGCAGTGTGGCATGATAAAGCTTTATGATAGTTCTCTGAAGATTGTACCTCTTGGATTCCAGGGATCACCTCGACTATTTGGCCATGGAGCTCTAAAACCTAGGATGCAGGCTGGTTGGGAGTTACGGTCACACAAAAGTCCTGACCAGGGCTTTGACAAGGCGCTGCCTTTCTACAGGACCTGAGGGGTTTCTAGCGACGGGCAAGGCTCGGGGACAGAGTGACTGATGGGTTGGAGGAAGGGAACTCCGACAGCTGGTTGTGAAGAAAACCAGGCATGTGAATCCATGCGAACAAACCTTATATCTCAGGTCCTCAGCAAGGATATTGGGCTTTTATTTAATTTTATTTATTTATTTATTTATTTCTGGTATAGGCTTTTTGCTCCTTGAAGGGCCTTGTGAGGTTATTATGTGAAGCTCCCTGCATCTGCAGGGGCAGGACAAGACAGGGATGACAGACTTGCTGTGGACTCTAACAGCCTAGTCCTCACTTGACATGTCACTCCCCCAGGGTCACTGAGCCGCAGGAGTCCCGGATACAAGGATAGGAAGCTTTAATCCCCCTTCCTGCTGGGTAGAGATTACCATGGAGGAAGAGACAGAGAAGGCATCAGTTTTGTACTTTCTATTTGCAGAGAGGAGAGAGAGGGGTGAGTGTTTGTCACCAGGTTTCAGAAGACAGGGACTCTTACCTCTATAGGGCTTTTGTGTGTGGCGCCTGTGCACACATTAGAGTGTGAGTATGGGTGTGTCTGACCAATGGTGGGCATGTGGAGGGCAGAGGATGTGGTGGTTTGATTGAGGTGTCCCCCATAAACTCAGGTGTTCTGAATGCTCGATTCCCAGCTGATGGAGATTTGGGAATTAAAGCCTCCTGGAGGCAGTGTATTGTTGGGGGCAGGCTTATGGGTGTTAGAGCCAGTGTCCCCTTGCCAGTGTTTGGCACACTCTCCTGTTGCTATTGTCCACCTGATGTTGGCCAGGGGGGTGATGTCCACCCTCTGCTCATGCCATTGTTTCCCCTGCCATCTTGGCGCTTCCCTCGAGTCTGTAAGCAAAAATAAACCCTTTTCTCCCCAAAAGCTGCTCTTGGCCCGGTGATTTCTGCCTGCGATGTGAACCTGACTGCAACAGAGGACAACCTTGGTGTTCTTGGGCACCTTCCCTTTGTTTGAGGCAGGGTCTCTGATTGCCCCCTACTGATTTCCCAGGTTAGCTGGCCCACAAGCTTTCAAGGAATTGTCCTGTCTTGGTCTCGCATTCTTGTGGTAGGTGTCCTCAGATTAATCCCGTGTTATAACTACAAAATCCAGCTGCAGGTGGGTGCTGGGGATCCAAACTCAGGTCCTCATGCCAGCCTTGCAAGCACTGTACTGCAGAGCCATCCCCACCCCTCACTGTGTGTTTCTGGAGTGCTTTGCTAGAGAAATGTTAAGTGCCATGACTGTTCTAATAGTTTCCTCCTATGTCTACAAATCCACAAAGTGGTTCGTTTGCAGTGGCAAGAGGCCCTGGAGCACCCATACTCTCTCTCTCTCTCTCTCTCTCTTCTCTCCGCCCACAAAGAAATAGAGAGAGAGGCTCCAGCTCAAGTAAAAATGGGTGGATGAAGGATGGAATGGGATACCAGATTATTCCCCTCTGGCCACCAGAAGAAGCTCACCCCACCACAAGCCAGCTCATGGGGCACTACAAGGGCAGATACACATGTGTACATCACGCGCACATGTGCATGCACATGCACACACACAATGTAGACTATTCTTAAGAGATTTGTTATTTCAATTGTTTATTTTTATTGTTCCTTCAAAGTGAAAATTGATATTCCATTTCCACTCCTTTTTATGGTCCCGTAGTTTCTCTACAGTCGAACCTGTCTCCATTAATTCTCCCTACATCCCAAGTGCTTTTGGAGATAGATGAGGCCGTGGGCCGAATAAGAAGGGACAGTGACACCATTAGAAGTCTCTGTTGGTAATTCCCATGATTCATAGCGGGAAGATTGTTTTTCTTCCCATAACTTTTGGGTAGTATTTGAGTGAATGGATTATAGAAAGAGTTGAATTTCCTCAATAGTCTTCAGCTAGGATTATTTTCTACTCTGAAGGATAATTTCTTACACATTATATCTGTCCATAGGGAGCTCTCCCCCAAATGCCCCAGTTAGCAGTGAGAGAGAAAATGGATCGTCAGTGGAACGGCGCCTCCATGAGCTGAGAACTGTCTTGTGAGTTAGTGCCCTTCAGTCTAAGCATCCGCTGTCCATTTGGGGATGCACATTGTGTTTGAATAAAACAAACAACCCAGCTATCTCGTGTTTGGTGAACCTGAACTTGTCCCCTGGAAAGAAGAAATCAAAAGTAGATTTTTTTTCCCCTTACGTTTTTAAAGTTGGTGGAGTTTTCAAATTAGATGCCCTAAAATTTCCCTGTGTTTCATTGAGTTATTTTTCTAATTAGTATGACAAAGTACCTGACCAAAGGAACTTAAAGGGGGTGGTGTTATTTTGGCTCCCCGTCTGAGGATCTGGTCCATAATGGCAGGGAGGATGTGGTGGGAAGAGTGGGAAGAAGTTGGCTCATTGCGTGCCTAGTCAAGAAAGGGCTGGGGCTCAGCTCACTCTCTCCTTTTTATTCAGTCTGGGAGCCCATCCCATTTCCCACTGTTAAAAGGAGTCTTCCCAGCTCAGTTAACCTAACTAAAACTCCCGTAAAGACCAGCCTACAGGCTTGTCTCCATTGTCTTTCTAAATCCCATCAAGTTGACAAGATTAACCAGCCCGTCTAGCCAAGTGGGCAAGCAGCTCTTACAAACATCTGACCCAAAGACTGATGAGAACGTCAGAAGTCCCCGAGGGAACGCCCGTCTTATTCCTGGCTGGGAAGATCCTTTTATGCCCTGCTCCACTTCTTTTGAAGCTCGGTGAACTGCAGATGATGACAGCTGAGCCACAATTCCCCAAACTCAACACAGCAAAGTTCCTCATAATATCAACTTGGCACCTGAGGTCCAGATGGCCCACATTGAACTTGGTGGAATGACCCACGACGAGGAAGGTGTGTTGGTTAACTGCTCCTTGCTGCGACAAGAAATATCTGACAAAAATCAGTTTAAGGGCTTCGCAGATGGTTCCAGTGTTGAAAGGCGCTTGCTTGGAAAACCTGGTGTCTCCGGCTTGATTCATCAAGGTCCACATAAAGCCAGATGCACAAAGAGGCACACGCATCTGGAGCTGGTTTGCAGCGGCAGGAGGCCCTGGTGCTTCTATATTCTCCCTGCTCCCCGCTCCCCACTCTGTCTTTCTCTCTCTTCTCATTCCTCTTTCTTTCTCTGTGCTTACAAACAAACAAACAAAAAACAACCAGCTTAAGGAAGGAATGGGGTTTACATGCTATCATGACAGGGAAGACATGGTGGTAGGAGCTTGAGGCAGCTGGTCACAGTCCACAGTGAGGAAGCAGAGTGACAAGTGTCGATTTCCAGTTCAGTTAACCTAATAAAGATAAACCTTGACGGCTGAGTCTAGGTCCTACCAAGCTGTCAGTCGATATGAACCATCACAGGAGACATCCGGGAGATGGAGGATTGGTGGTGGCCAAGGGTGGTGGCAGCTTCTCACATTCTTCTCTACATGACTCCCAAGCACAGATCACTGTTGCCATGTCTGGGCTCCACCATGTTCAGGGGTCCCTCCTGAAAGCCTTGTCAAGGACACCCACGTTACTAAGCCAGGAAGGAAATGTGCCCACCTGAACCTACAGAAATAAATGGGAGCCTGAGGGATCCTTGAAAGACCATGGGCTCCGTGGAGAAGAGAGCAGGCTGCCGTTCCCTGGCTAGCTCGTCTTCCCGGGCTGCTCTGGCGGCAGAACCGGATAAAAAGGTCCCCTAACCTGGAGTACGTCATCAATACTGGTCCGCACACCTGTCTTGGAGCGTGAGCGCTCCTTGGTAACCACACATAGAGGTTCCTTTCACTTTTGTTGTTGTTGTTGTTGTTTTTATTTTATTGATTTGAGATCAATAGACAGAGAGAGAAAGGGCGCATCAGGGCCTCCAGCCGCTGCACACAAACTCCAGATGCATGCACCACCTTGTGCATTTGGCTTACGTGGGTCCTGGGGAATCGAGCCTTGAACAGGGGTCCTTAGGCTTCACAGGCAAGCACTTAACCACCACGCCATCTCTCCGGCACCTCCTTTCCGTTTTCATTGAATTGCACGCGGTCTATTTGTTTCTAGAGATGGCAGCTTAAATGGAGTGGTCACAGGGATAATCAGAGGTGTGTGGAATATAGAAATAGAAGAGAGGACCTTGCCCAGTGAGGTTCTGTCACTCTGTTGCTAAGTCTCTTTCCGATTCAGGCCAGAGGTCAGAGTTCTTGACTTCCTGGGCTATTAATAGGAATCTTGAAATCCACCCCTGACTGGTGAGATAAGAGAAACTGATTGTTACCGGAGTGGGTACCTCTCCTCCGAGGTCCAGACACCTCCTATTTTCATCAGCTGTTCATCAAAATCAGATTAGTCAAGAGTAATCAGGCCCAAATTCCTTACGCCCACTTCACTCTTGAATTCCAAATGATTTCCACGTGCTCCTTGAGCAGAGCGCACCCTGACCTGTGGCTGAACCAGCCTTTGTGTTCCATGCACCCTGTACGGACCCCATCATTCCCCAGGGACCACAGGTATAACGCCTCACTGTGGATTACTGTCAAGCCAGTGGGGATGGTTCCAAGGGTGCTGTGGATCTGCGAGTAATAGATTCTATCATGCTGATAAGTCATAAGTCACTAATGGGCTATTTTGAGCTCTCCCAAGTGGAAGACAATGGAGCATTTAGAAGATTCTGGAGTTACGTAAGATGGCTCTTTCTAAACAAAAAGGCAGGACACTCAGCCAAAGGGTTGAGTACAGGAGGCTGTGTGGTCTGGTGGTTCTAGGGAGAGACTCGGCCAGGGCTTCCTGGGTTCAGCTACCAGCCCAGCCCAGACTCTGACTCAGGGGCCAAGTCTCTTGGCTTGGGGCAGGGAGACTGTAAAAACCTCGGGGGATGGGGGGTGGGGGGGGGGACAAAAACCACAGGTCTGTGCTCAAAGACTCGAGGGAAAAACACATTTTGGAAATTAAAGAGAAAAAAAAAAGATCTTCCTGTTCAGTTACAATTTGGGACTTTTTCAACAAGAATCGAGCATTTTCTTGCCTATTGGCTGACATCCTCCTGTGGGCCGGTGTGCAGCCAGGGCAGCATCTGAGGGCGTTTGTGTGGGCCGAAGAGAGAAGAGAGAAGCCCCGGGGTGTGAGCAAAGTTAAGTCAACCTTGGTGAGTTGTCAGCACTGCTCACAGGCACACAGCAGGGGCCAAGCACTTCGGCTCGGCTTCCTCCCCTCCACGCGTCCAGCCTTCACAGTGAACGCCCTCTGGACCTGTGGAAGGAAGACCCCCTTCCCTTCTTACTTTCTGGAAGTCTCCTTTCAACCCTTCTGAGCAGAGAGCTCATCCATTACTTATCCCCAGCCATCTGCTTAGCTGCACACCCACCGCAGAGCCGGGGCTGATGGGAAGATACTCTAACAAGTCCTGCCCACTCTGGAGCTCTGGGAGAACTTGGCCAGACAGAGTCGGAGGCTCCTACCCGGTCGGGATTGAGGCCGCACTGGCCAGGTCTCCATTGGAAAGGTTTGCTGGTCTTTAGGAAGCGATTAAAGCAAGGGTCATAGTTACGGGAATTTTTGTGTTAACCTCTAGCATCTGAGTTAAAAATACCTTTCCACCATCTCAGAGAAATAGACGCTGGGGGTGGGGGGATGAAAGAAGGGAAGACTTACTGTGAAGTGCGTGCGTGAGTGTGTGTGTGCGTGTTCTCTGGAAATGCAGAGTCAGAAAAGGGAGGCAGGCTCAGAAATAGAAGACACCACCATGATCATTTGACCCAGAGCAGTTCTGGAGCAGCTTTGAAATCTGGTGGTGGAATGGGTGTGAGGCTGTGCTTGTTTAAGCCTGGCCAGGTGGAATCCCGGGTTCACTATCGATCCCTTCACCTGGTCCCCAAATAGTCTCATGACTTCTGAGAGAGTGTGGGCTCCCCACAACCAGTGGTTCCGTAGTCAAGCTCATTGTCTGAAGCCCGGAGCTCCTTCATATGAAGGAAAAAAAGAAAGAAAGAAAGAAAGAAAGAAAGAAAGAAAGAAAGAAAGAAAGAAAGAAAAGAAAAAGAAAGTCCTCTCTTTTAGTGACACTACACAGCCTCCTCTTTTTATATAAATATTTTAAACTAATTTTTTATTTTTATTTATTTATTTGAGAGCAACAGACAGAAATAGAAAGAGGCAGAGAGAGAGAATGGGCGCACCAGGGCCTCCAGCCACTGCAAACGAACTCCAGATGCATGCACCACCTTGTGCATCTGGCTTATGTGGGTCCTGGAGAATCGAGCCTCAAACTGTGTTCCTTAGGTTTCACAGGCAAGAGCTTAACCGCTAAGCCATCTCTCCAGGCCCCTATACAGCCTCCTTTTGTCACTTTGCCACAATCTAAGTAGAACATTACTGAAAGATGAAAGCTGAGGTACATGAGCTGTGTGGATTCTCCCCAGAGTGAACCTTGAATAGTCAGCCCATTGAGACACATACTTTCCCACTCTGGTCCTCAGAGTTTGACAGTGAACCCCGCTTGTGTCACTACTTTTAAATCTTCTCTAACACACCAGTGGCCCAATAGACACGTGTCTGGGAAGGTGACAGGAACCAGCCGGTGCCATTCACAAGATGACTCTGGCCTCCCTGGACACGGTGCCCTGCCTCTGAGTCATCCATGTATCGTCTACGGTCACACCTGTGCAGATAAAGACAACTGTGTGAGAGTTTTCTGGGGAGAAAGGTCTGGAAGGAAGTTGTGCAGAGTAAACAGGATGCCTCACTCAGGTTCAGGGCTCCAAAGGACCCAGTAGCCTCTTGTGCATAAGTCCCTTTGGGTATTAGCCAAGTCTTCTCTATAATCCTGGCAGCATCAGGTGACCCCCCCTCACCCCACTCCACCCCACCCCATCTCTGGGGCCCAAGCCCCTTTGACCAGCATGTGAGAGCAGAGGACCAGCCTCCATCGTGGCATGTGACTCCCACCGCAGCCAGAGAGGGTGACTCCGCCAAAGACCTCCAACCCTGAGGTCAGTGCATTGAGATTTCTGCTGAGGCTTCTGCTTTTCTAACAAGAACAGATAACGGCCCCAGATCCCTCTGATTAAAAAACTCTTTCTAATGATCTTCCCAAACAACCCAACCACTACTAAGTTCCCATGCTTTTGAAGGGGACAGTGCCCCATGGGTAAATATTCGCTGGGAAGGTGGAGGAGAGAAAGGATGTCTCCGAGCTGACTTTCCCTGTACTCACTCGATTCTGACTTACAATTTGAATTTTTTAAAACAATGCAATAGCTAACATTAGTCTTGTACTTTACCACGGAAAAAGAGCTGACTGTGTGAGATGACAATGTAGTCATTCATCAGTACCGATTGAGAGGGACAGACTTAATCAAGGGAAAAAACGTCAGTCACTGGCTGGATAATTTCATTCAATAATTGTCCACAAGTTTAAAGATTCCTGTTAACGTTTTTATATCCAATGTAAAGAAGGAAACTCCATTTACTTATTTATTTGTTCAATTAGATGGGGTCCCACCTGGCTTTAAACCCACAATCCTCCTGCCTTAGTCTTGAATGCTAGGGTGACATGTGTGTCAACATACCCACCTTTCGATGTTTTCCTAACTATGCCCCCAAAGTAACCCTTTTATGAGGCCCAAGTGAGAATCAATGCCTCGGAGACAAGGGTACCAAAGATGCTTGATGGCTGATGTTTCAATAAATGGGAGACTGGCTAATGTAACTGAATATCTGCACTGATAATGTGCAAAAGATCAGGAATGTACAAAAACTTGTTTTTTTTTGTTGTTGTTTTTTTTTTTGTTTATTAGAGAGTTGGGGTCATGCTCAGCCTGGTAATACAAGTCTGTATTGGCTGAGGCAAGCCAATTGGAAGTTCCATGCCAGACTGGGTTAGAGTGAGTTGCAGGCCAGGGAGTGAATTCCTACCTCAAAATTAAAATATAGCCAGGTTGGGCTGGAGAGATGGCTTAGCGGTTAAGGCGCCTGCCTCCTAAGCCTAAGAATGCTGGTTCCATTCTCCAGCGGTTCCAAGGTCCCACGTTTAGCCAGATGCAGTGATGCAAGGGCGCTATGCCGCACTTGACCACAAGGGGGCACATGCATCTGGATTTCATTCGCAGCAGCTGAGAGGCGGCTGGCACAGCCATCTCTATCTGTCTTCCTCTCCCTCTCTCTCTGTCTCTCTCTGTGTCTCTCTCCAAAAATAAAAAATAATAAAATATAGCCAGGCATGGTGGTGCACACCTTTAATCCCAGCACTTGGAGGCAGAAGTAGGAAGATTACCATGAGTTCGAGGCCACCTTGAGATTGCATAGTGAATTCCAGGTCAGCCTGAGCTATAGTGAGAACCTACCTTGAAAAACCAAAATAAATAAATAATACAGAGAAAAGGCTAGAGACATTGCACAGTGGTAGAACACATGCTGCATATATGTGAAGCCTTGGATTCAATCCCCAGTGTCAGAAAAAAATAAGTTGGGGTCAAACATTTTTCACTCACATTAAACTAGAAGTTAGATGAAATCCGGGAGAAGTACCTCGGGCTGTCCTCTTCCTGAGAGAAGAAGTGAGAGAGGATGGACACACAGGGACCTAGGCAGCTCATCATTTGGTATGTTTTACGACCAGTAGTAAAAGCTAATGCTGTCTTATTTTAAAGGCAGAATTCTATCTGCGGCCCTATAAAAGGGATGCCAGGAAAGGGGACAGAAAAGCACAGCGAGTCCTCTAGTCTGATGTGGGGGCAGACGCACACGTCGCTAAGCAGTGTCACAGCTGCCCACAGGACGTAGAAGGATGACATGGTGCGTTAAGCCCCCTCTGTGATCACTCTCTTGGCTGATCTTTCTCCAATGATGTGAGGCAGTTTCTGCTTCTCTCTATTTTATGTATGAGGGAACACAACCCCATGGCTTGTCCAAAGTCACACAGCCAACAAGCGGTAATCAGCCTTCGGACTCTGGGGCCCTAATGCCCAGGAAGGAGATCCAGCTCAGAGCAGGCACCTCATGTTTCATCCATTGCTGTTTTCTTTATGCTTTGGTGGAAACAGTGAGTCCGATTTTAGAATAATTGACAGATTTGTTATGCTCAACTCTGTTTACCCTATCACAACCAGGTAAGGTGCTATCGGCTATTTTCATGCAAGCATATAACAGACTATCAGCATGCGTTCCTCACACTCTGCTCTCCTCCCCTCCTTGCCCCTCCTTTCCCTCCCCTTTGTTCCCCTAGATAGTTTCCCTTCTGTTTTCCTGTCATCTGCCCACGGGACATTACACGTCTTTGTAATCATGAGAGAGCGTGCAAACAGTATTTGCCTATCTGGTTCTGGCTTAGTTCCCTTAACGTAATGACCTCCAGTTCCCAAGTAAACACTCACCTGAGTGATTTTTACGTCCGCCAGGTCACATGTGCCAGATCGCCGTTTGAAAGCCCATCCCAACACCGTATCTTCAGGAACTGTGAGAAGTTTATTAATACGGGAAACAACATGACACATGTCCCCTTTAAAAACAGCAGCTCAAATTGGTAGGAGCACTTGGGTTTCTACTTCCTGTCTGACCAAGGCCAGAACGGAGTGGTAACATCACGACACGTTCCGGTCGTTCTGAAGGAGCTGAGAACCCGTTGAGATGATAAAGGAATAGACGATCAGAAGAAAAAAATCCCATCATTCGTTTCCATAGCTCCCAGTAACTGTTCAATGCCCCCACGGTCCTTCAACATATTTGGCTGCCAGATATCCTTAATATACTGCATACAACTAAGAAAAGGGTAAGAGGTTTTTTGTTTAAATTTTATTTTATTTATTTCCGAGAGAGAGGCAGATAGAGAAAAGAAGGAGAGAAAGAATGGGCAGGCCAGGGCCTCCAGCGACTGCAAATATACTGCAGACACATACACCCCCTTGTGTACCTGGGTCCTAGGGAATTGAACCTGGGTCCTTTGGCTTCACAGGCAAGTGCCTTAACCACTAAGCCATCTCTCTAGCCCAGGGTAAGATTTTTTTTTTTCGAAGTAGGGTCTCTCTCTAGTTCAGGCTGACCTGGAATTCACTAATGTAGTCTCAGGGTGGCCTCAAACTCATGGTGATCCTCCTACCTCTGCCTCCCGAGTGCTGGGATTAAAGGTGTGCACCACCACGCCCGGCTTTAAGAATGTTTTTGACAGAAGTAAAATCTGATCGTGTATTTATAGAAATGTTTGGCCATGTAATAATGGCTCAGAAGCAATCGCTGGAATATATAAAGGCATGTCTCCTTGTTTGCAGACGACTGGTTTTGTAGTTATTAATTTTATTTCTGATTGTCTTTTAGTGACCGCTCAGGCTGTCCCTCAGAACCCCCGCCCCAGCAGGTACTGCTGTCCCAGCCTTCACTACAGTTTCATAAACATATTCCAGACAAACTGTATGTGAGATGGAAAGTTCAAGGTGAAAAGAGCTTCATGCCTTGGACACGGAGTGGACAACATCTATAACATAGAATCTCACTGCAGAACAACACACAGGCGTGGGTGGCTGGGCAGCCCCCCGGGGTGGAGGAACATGCACAACCACACTCTTAAGCCAAAAAGAAGGGAACAGGGAGGCCTCGCCTCACTCGATTCTCCGGGGCTCTGGTGTAGCTATATTTTTAGGCCTGGCTCCAAGGCACTGCGCACACAGATTTGGACATTGTGTGGGAGGCACAGATGGTGATCACGTGAAGGCCAAGACCCACGGAATGGGCTCGGTGACAAGAGTCTGTACATTCAGGCTGCTGTATTCCTCCTGTTTTCAAGTACAGCCAAGCGCCGGCTGCTCTTCTTGCTCTCAAGTCTTGATTCATTTAAATCCCCTGAAGGAGGCGGGCGGGTGGGCGCAGAGGTTTGTGCAAACCTGGCTGTGCTGAGGCTCGGAGGAGCCGTCACCATCCTGGCTCGGCGTCAGGTTTCTAATGGAACAGTTTGCTAAGTGCTGGGTATCTGCTCCTTCCTGTTGCCCGCACTGCAGCTTCAATATTTGCAAAACATAACTTCAAAATACTTCAAATCCAGCCCAACACAGCTTGTTACTCATGCAACGCGGGTCTCACACATCTCTGTGCACTCGCAGCAACTGAAGCTTCGCTCTCTTTCATTTGCTTACAAGCTGTTCCCCCCCCACCCTTAAGGGATTTTAAAGTGATTTGATCACATAATAGCAAAATGTACCTATATCATAAGCTTATTCCACATCCACTCATTTGGCTGCATGATTTATGTATTTATTTATTTATTTAAGAGAGAGAGAAAAGCAGAAATTGAGAATAGGAGTGCCAGGGCCTCTAGCCACTACAAATGAACTCCAGACGCAGGCACTACCTTGTGTATCTGGCTTTACGTGAGTACTGGGGAATCGAACCTGGGTCCTCAGGCTTCTCAGTCCAGCACCTTAACCACTCAGCCATCTCTCCACCTTAGCTGCGTGATTTAGAAGAAAAAGATGTCCAAGCCGCCATTTGCAACCTGCGGTGGATCACGTGTAAGACATTGTCGCAGCCTAACCATGTGGAGGACCTTCATCTTCTCAAACGAACAAACAAAAAACACTTTCGGATTGATCATATCCATTGTTCATATTTATGGAAGTTGTCCATAGAAAGTTAAAAACCCTGTTGTGTTTGCTATACAAAGTCATGCTAGGTGTTTAAGCTGAGTGTCTAGCCATGCCTGGCGCCTAGTGAATAACATTACAACAACTACTTCCTTACTTTTTTCTTTTCTTTTTTTTTATTTTTTATTTATTTATTTATTTATTTATTTTTTGAGACAGGGACTCCTATAGACCAAGCTGGCCTCAAACTTGGTATGTAGCTGAGCATGACCTTGAACTTCGTCCTCCCACCAACATCTCCCAGGTGCCGGGATCATAAGCATGCATCACCATGCCTGGTTTATAAGGTGCTGGGGATGAAACCCACACTTTCAAACATGTGGGGGCCAACATCCTCCCAAGGGAGCTACATCCCCCGCACTGCCTTTGTCTCTTCCAAGGACAGCTTGGAGCATTATGGACTCCCTGCCTTTCCTCCTTTCTCTAGAAAATCATCAGAAGCCAAAACGGACTTGGTGATTTTCCTAACAGGCCACAAAGAATGCTTCTGGTCATCATCAGGAGGCTTGGTTCTGTCTGTTGATGTGATTTTGGTGAGGGACAGGCCTTCTGAGGGGGCTTATAAACTCTCGGATGCAGCCTTTAGCCTGACGTGATATGCAGGAAGACCATATTTAAAGGGAAGAGAGAACATAAAGAGGTCCCCCTTTTTGTTGTTGTTGTTTTTGAAATATATTTTATTTATTTATGAGAGAGAAGAGAGTGAGAGACAATGGGCACACCAGAGCCTCCAGCCACTACAAACGAACTCCAGACGTATGTACCACCTTGAGCATCTGGTTTACGTGGGTCCTGGGGAATTGAACCTGGGTCCTTTGGCTTTGCCAGCAAATGCCTTAACCACTAAGCCATCTCTCCAGCCCCCCCCCCTTTTTAAAAAAAATCTGTTAATCATATGTTTTATCTGGAGACCTTACAACCCTCTATTTTATGGTCCTAACATTTCCCTTTTTATTTGGATATTCGTTCCACACGGAAACTGACAACATGATTACTATCAGTGGTGTTCTCCGTCCTCCAAGGCAGACAAGAATGCGCTTTCCTTTCAGGGTAGCTTCACCATTAAGAAAGTAGACAGGTGTGGTGCGCAAACTCCGCTTATCTGGAATTTTTGTTCTCAAGAAAGCCCAGGCCGGCATGGTGGCACACGCCGTTAATCCCAGCACTTGGGAGGCAGAGATAGGAGGATCACTGTGAGTTCAAGGCCAGTCTAAGACTACATAGTGAATTCTAGGTCAGCCTGGGCTAGAGCGAGAACTTAGCTCAAAAAGACAAAAAAAAAAAAAAAAAAACCCACTAATGCAAAAATTCTTTACATTTACACTGCATGTAATTCCATTTTCAGTCCCTTCCTTAAAATATTGACACTGTTGTGAATTTAATAATGCAATAATAACCGAGTGAGCCCTCCCAGACCACAGCATGTGTGCCTTCGGTAGTCAATTTAAAACAAAACAAAACTAACAACTGCTGTCCAAGCCCATGAACATATTACCTAAATGAGGACTTCAAAACATAGTAATGACCCTCGAGGTCACCTGTGCATACAAATCAATAATACAATTGCATATCAAATGCAGTGCTGTGGCTAGAACTCAGAGGCAGTGCCCCACCTTCCCCAAAGGTACTTGGTGGTCAAGAGAGAGATTTCGCAATGCCTCACAAATGTGCCATGTGTAAAAACATTTCCTGTGACAAAAGCTCTTGGTTTTGCTTAAATTAGTGTCTTTAACCTGAGAGTTAATTTTTTTAAAAAGGTTGTAATGCTTGGCTTCCAAGGGAAAAAAAAAAAAGATCTTTAGGGTTCCTCCCTTGTGAGGGTGATTTTCTTAACACCAGCAGAGCTGGCTAAGTATAGCCAGAGCTCATTAAATAGACTTCTGAGCATGATTATAATTAACAATTAGCTAGAAATTAGTCTTAATGATTTGTTGTAGATGATAGAATAGACGCATAAGGTAATTATTCTTTAAGCCCTCTCCACATCATTAAGAACAGAGCTACCATCACCTTCCAGGGATGGTGGGGCAGACAAGCTTGGAAAACATCACAAGCGGCTCGCTCAGGGAGCTCCGTGAGGGCCACACCCAGCCCAGGTGTTTGTCATTAGTCAGCTTTTTGCAAACTTATTTTCTAATGTGCTTTTAAAAGCGACCCCATGCCTCCAAGACATCTCTACTAGGAAAAAATGAAAACATTCGACATAGTTTCAGCCTTTCCCCGACATCCGCTTTTCTCCAAGACGCCGCTGCGTGGATAACGGCTGGTGGAGGGAAGGACTGGAAGAGTCTACAACAGCTGACGAGTGAGCCCAAAATGCCAGTTCACACCATCAAACTGGACTAAGGGGGAAAAGGGTTGTATGAATCCTGGATAACATGAGACCTGGGCAAAGGTTCTCAGCCATAGAGATACCGCCATGTCTTCCTCTACCCGTTTGGTGTTCTTTCACTTTTAATGTCTCCCAGATCAATTTGAATCTCTTTTCCCCACAAATCAAAAAAAAAAAAACAAAACAAAACATTGAAACCTGAAGAAATGCTTTTTAGTTTTCTGAAAAAAAAACTATTTAAAAATGTTCAGTTAGAGAACGAACCATCATTTGTTGTCAAAAAAGTTTCCTTTAAAAAAAAATTGTGTTTTCATCTTAGCTTGTCAATGTGCTGTTTTCTCTCCCACCTCTGTAGCAAGACCCTCAGACCTTGGGCTGCCTGCCTTCGGAAGTTGCAAGGGAGCACAGCCTGACCCCCACATAAAAGACCTGGTATCTGTGTTTCCACATCACAAAGCAGGCCAGCAAGCACACGAGCCCGCAGACCAGGTTTAGAACCATCTGGATGATCAAGAACAGCTTGAAAGTGCCCGTGATGCTGGCGCAGTCGGTCACGTCCCGGTAAACAAAGTTCCTGCTCAGCGGCTCCGGCTCCGAGGAGGGCAGTTTGCACTGGCAAGAGTCGAGCGAGGTCTCGCAGGTCAACTGCGCGAGCAGAGAATAGTGGTGGGCAGCAAAGGCCACGGCCAGCACGCACGCCATGAGACCCACGGCACTCAGCAGGAAATAGAAGAGCTGCAAAAAAAAAAAAAAAGCAAAAGACACCTTTCTGTTACAGAGAACACATGACAACGGCTCATAAACACCCATCTCCCTCTCTCCCAGGACCTTCCCTGATGGAAGAGCCATCTGTCCTCGGGACACACTGACAAGGACATTGCTATTGCTTTTGCACACAGGTTCTCATGTAGCCCTGGCTGACCATGAATTTGCTTTGCAGTTGAGCATGGCTTTGATCATCCTGCCAACACCTCCCAAAAGCCGGGATTATGGGCGTGCACACCACGCCAGGCTTAGTGCTGTTTATTAGCGAACAACCCTTGAACCATTCGCCATACAGAGACTGACTCTTTCCTGAAGGGAGCCGGCTGTTCTAGCGTGATTGTGGGATGTGTGTGTCTGGATGTGACAAGTACTTTAAATGAATCCCAAACCAGATAGCTGTCACAGAGACATGTGTTATGTTGTTGTTGTTGTTGTTGTTTTAATTGAGAACTGGGCTGGGAAGATGGCTCCGTGGCTAAAGGCACTTGCTTACAAAGCCTTCCAGCCTGGGTGTGGTTCCCCAGTTCCCTACAGTAAAGTGACAGGCACCAAGTGGCATGTGCATCTAGAGTTCACTTGCAGTGACAAGAGGCTCTGGCACATCTATAATTTCTCTCTCTCTCTCTCTCTCTCTCTGCTTGCAAATAAATAAAAAATAAATATTTACATCAACAACTCTTGACAATAAGATGAAAATAAGATTAGCAATCAAGCCGGGTGTGGCGGCGCACGTCTTTAATCCCAGCACTAGGGAGGCAGAGGTAGGAGGATTGCCATGAGTTTGAGGCCACCCTGAGAATACAGAGTGAATTCCAGGTCAGCCTGGGCTAGAGTGAGACCCTACCTCGAAAAACCAAAACAAAACAAAAAAAGACTAGCAAACAAAACAGGTTTTTATAATGCAAATAAATACTGTGTTGGCAAAATGGTCAGCAGCTGATCAGGCAATGATCCAGGTTAATGGGGAAAAAAGATGATGCCCAATATAGTGGTTGCCACACTGCACCTATAGGTATCAAGAGCCCCAAGCAGAGGTTGCTGGGAGAGGGAAAAAAAAAAAAAGTATGGCTGTGGAAGGTAGGACCCTCTACAGAATTGACTCCTCAGCTTTCTTACAGCAGGAATATTGTGACCAAACTACTGTAGGCATCCATTGACAGGATCAAACAAACCCACAGTGCAGAATAAGAAATGTGCTTGTGAAGAGAGGGCAGAAAAAAATGTAAGAGCCAGAGGATGGGAGGAGTGTCTTGAAGTACTGTTCTCTGGACACGAAGTGGCTTTTGTGATTATGACCTCACAGTGATAGTTGTCAGCTGCAGAAAAGCTGCACAATTCTGGGCCCACCAACATCTCATTATGGTCAAGGGAGAGGGAGGAGGGCAAAACAATAGATATTGAAATAAAGGAGGGGGCCTAGAGAGATGGCTTAGTGGTTAAGGCACTTGCCCATGAAGCCTAAGGATCCATGCTCAACTCTCCAGATTCCACACAAGCCAGACGCACTAAGGGGAGGCAAACGCAAGGTCGAACATGGCCACTAGGTGGCACCAGCGTCTGGAGTTCGACTGCAGTGGCTAACGCCCTGGCATGCCCATTCTCTCTCTCTCTCTCTCTCTAAATCTAAAACTAAAAAAACAACAAAGAGGGCCTAGCTGGAAAGAAGGGATTCTGTGGAAAGGGAATGAGAGAAGGAGAGGGTCAAAAGAAAGCAACGTGAGGGAATTATGACCAAAATACTTTGTGTACATGTTTGAATGTTGTCAATAAAAAGGTTAAAAAACAGGGCTGGAGAGATGGCTTAGAGGTTAAGGCACCTGCCTCCTAAGCCTAAGAACGCTGGTTCCAATCTCCAGCGATTCCAATCTCCAGGTCCCACGTTTAGCCAGATGCAAAGTGATGCAAGGGCGCAATGCCGCACTTGACCACAAGGGGGCTCACACATCTGGATTTCATTCGCAGCAGCTGAGAGGCTGCTGACGCGCCCATCTCTCTCTGTCTTCCTCTCCTTCTTTCTCTGCCTGTCTCTGTCTCTCTCCGTCTCTCTCCAAAAAGAAAAAAGATTAGAAAAGAGAAATACCCTTGTGATTGAGCTGACATGCAAGAGACAGCTCTCTCAGCAGTCCACCAGACCCAGGTCTAGATAAAATTCGATTACACTGTCAGATGTACAGCTGGCAAAGATTTTCTCCCGAAGGGGAGGGTATTGTATATATGTAAGTAGATGAACATATTAGTGGGAGTACAATGGCCTAAGTGAGGTCAGAGGAAGGGATTTAGTAAAGGAAGGGTGAGAGGAGGGTTAATCAAAATTTAAGATGTTAGGAATAAGCTGTTGGAAATCTACTTCCTTGTATAACAGCACACACAGAAGCCATAAACTGTTGCTACAAAAATTTCAGTGCCAGGGATGGGATACCTTCCAGTGGGTTGTTATGTAGGGAGATCCCTGATGCCCTTAAAACATTATAGGCGATTGCCAAGGCTTTTGGTTTCCCACCAGGAATAGATGGTATTGCTGAAGACTCCACATGCTTGGGCTGCCAAGGTCACTGAGAAATCAAGCTGGAACTTAGCTGAAAACCTCCTCCCTGTGGACTAGCTGGGAGAAAGTTAGACAAAGCTATGCTGCATGCAGCCCTATGGGAGAGAGAAGTCATCATTGGTGGTAAACAGCAGTGGACATTGCAAGCCTTAAGATTGGCCAGCCAGGCCAAATGTGCCAACTGGTGCAATAGTGGCATGTCTGTTATGGGGGAAACCAGGTGCTGTCCAATTGGACTAGAGACCCACTCCACGGGAGGGAATACATGCCTGGTACTAAAATTTTTGTCAAAAGCCTATGGCGGGGGAAGGTCATGATCCCTAGGAGTGTAATGTCTGCTGGTGTCTGGCTAAATGTATATATTATACTCACCAAACTGCCCTGTAAGCAATTCTCTTAACATCCATACCCATATATTAATGCTACTCTCACTTTTGGTTAGATAAGCTTCTCTTTTCAGATGGTGGTGACCTTGGGATGACTCAGAAGACACCATGGTGCTGAAAAGAAGGGACAGAGGAGTGCTCAGCACTGAAACGTCTCTAACACACCTTCCAAGGCTCAGGGTCCATTGTGGAAGAGGTGGCAGGAAGAGTTTAAGAGCCAAAGGAAGGGGAGGACTCCTTACAGCGTGCTCTTCCAAACACAAAATGGTCTGGATATCCATGACCTCACAGTGCCTGACACCACCTACACAGACCATCATAATAAGGGGAGAAGATAATGACATCAAAATAAATGAAAGACTAATTGGGGGGGGTATGATGGAGGGTGGATTTGTAAAGGGAAAATGGGAGGGGCAAGGGAATTGTCATGGTTTATTGTCTATAATTATGGAAGCTGTCAATAAAAAGCTTTCTTAAAAATCAGATTCCATGGATCTAGGGACTATTATCCACAGTCTGTAGAACAAGATTTATTAGTCGAAAGTTTCTTTTTATAAGCAGCAATTCTGGTGAGTGGCTGAGGCTAACCTTGAACCCCTGATCTTCTGGCCTCCACTACTGAAAGTGGAATTCAAGCATGTGCTATCATGTGAAACGTCTTTCTTCTTAGAAACATGTCAAAGATAATTTATGTTTGACATGTTTGGTATTCCTTGGAAGCAAGGAACCAGATAAATGCAAAATGATAGCATTACAAAAAAATAAAAAGAATCATTTAATTTGTGATATTAAAAGCAGTATTTTGGTCCTGTCCCCAGAATATTTGGTGACTACATGCAAAAAAAATGAATGTTCTGGGCTAGAGAGATGGCTCAGTGGTTAAGGCGCTTTCTCACAAAACCCAACAATCAAGGTTCAATTTCAGTTCCCACGTAAAGTCAGATGCACAAAGTGGGCTTGCATCTGCAGTTCATGTGCAGCAGCAAGAGGCCCTGGTGTACCAGTTTTCTCCCTCCCTCTCTCTCTGTCTCTCTCTCTTTGTCTCTCTCTCTCTGTCTCTCTGGTTACAGATAAAAAAATAAAATATTTTTAAAATGGAATGTTCATACTTTATGGGTTTTCTATGTGTGGCTAATGGGACAAAATACTTAAAAACATTCTGGGTTGTTCTGAGATGTTGGAGCTTGAAGATTAAACTTAACTTTTTGGTGTCAAGAGCCAGTTTGTGCTGGGGTGAGTGTGTGTGTGTGTGTGTGTGTGTGTGTGTGTGTGTGTGTGTGTGTGTGTAACCACTGCAGGTCAGTTTCCCCCTACCACCAGCAGAGACCAGGGAGCTGTTTGTTCTTGGAACATCCGTCATCATGACTAGTAACAGGAAAGATCCAAGTTAAAGTGGTCATTTCCCTCAAGGTACTCATCTGCTTAGTAGAATGGCCCCAAATGGAATTGTCTCTACTTTTTTTTTTCCTTTTTTTTCTTTTTTTTGCCAAGAGCAGATACACCTGGAAGATTTTGTAATTAGACTGACATACTCCACACATCATGGTTCTAACCTGGGGGTTCCAACTCAGGGGCTTGACGCTGCCAGATGACTTCAAAGCCAAGAAGAGAAGGTAGTAGAAAGTGCAGAGGGAAGTTATATTTATGTCCTACAATGGTCATGAAGGGTCATTCTGGGGCCCCTTCTGGTGACTAATGCTTTCCTGACTCAACATAGGACACACATCCAAACTTACATTGGAGGCAAACATCCATTTGTTGACAAGAATTTGGTCTGTTTTTAAAAGAATTTAAAAGAATTAGCTTAGAAATTAAAAGATCCACCTAAGACCACTTAACAAGTGCCCAGCAGTCAAGAACATGAGCCAGGGGCTGGAGGGATGGCTTAGCAGTGAAGGCGCTTGCCTGCGAAGCCTAAGGACGCAGGTTTGACTCTCCAGATCCCTCATAAGCCAGACACACAAGATGAGGCAAGCGCAAGGTCGCACATGCCCACTAGGTGGCGAAAGCGTCTGGAGTAAGATTGCACTGACTGAGGCCCTGGCGTATCATTTCTCTCTCTCTGTCTCTCTCTGTCTTGCTCTCTCTAAAATAAAACAAAGGAAAAAATGAAGAAAAAAAAAAGGTACATGAGCCAGGAGGCCAGACCACAGGACATAAGTTTTGGTTGCCCTCCACACTAGCAATGGAGTGTCCCCGTGAAGATGGATTTCATCTGTCAACTTGGCGTGATGATCCTAACAGCAGCATCATGGGGTTATTACAAGGATCCAGAGAGTCACTGTATACAAAGGGCCTAGTATTACAGGAGCCCCGTCTAGGTGTTTGTGAAATGAAGGAGTCGAGAAACAAAGAGCTGCCAGTCTGGGGACTAAGCACGTGAACTCTGCTGCCTGCCTTATTTTCCACCCCACGGGGGAAGCACTACATGTTTGGCTTAGAGAAAGGAAATGGACGCTGATATACACACAGTGATTGCTCAGTTGTAATCCCACTTTCTGAATATGTGAACAGCTAGCATAGGACAGAAAAAGAATAGCCTTGTCCCAAGCTCCTCTGAATATGAACAAATTGACATCTCATTCGAGCGACTCCCTGGTCCGGAGAGCATCAGTCAATGGGACAACTCCAAAATGAAATTTCAGGTCCATTTTAGGTGAAAAACACACCCCCTGTCCCCGAGAGCCAGCAGATTCCATCTGCAACCTGCGCACCGTCCCTTCCTGGCTTTTAAGTCATCAGACAGCAACAGGCTCCTGAGGTAGAATCCATAATTCAAAACCACGTGGTTTGTTTTCACCTCCCAGGCCTTGGGAATCAGAGCGCAGCTGTCCACGTAGCCCTGCGCTGGTGCAGCCCCAGCTCTGTCTAGTTGAACTCAGCTGAGGCTGCGTGGCTCAAAGGGTCGAGCATCTGTTTCAAGTGCATGTCCTCCCGCACGGCCCGAGTGGTGAGGGACCCACGCAGCACACGGCTGAGGTGGCAGCTACACAGCAGCCCAGGGGCCTCATGGATGCACAGCTGGGGACTGCTAGCCAGGTGTCCACATGCACGGGAGCCCCACAGGTTTCTGTAAATCCTGCCGGGCCTCTGAGAAATCAGAGCCACTTGGAAAGGCAGTCCACGGGATTCACAGTCAGTGGCCCGCCAGGCCAGAGGCAGAGGTCAAGGGCAAGGCATGTCAGTGCCATGGTCTCCATGGTCTGTCATAAGAACAAGAGCGTGTGGATGTCTTTGTGTGTGTGCATGTGTGCATAGTGTGTGTATGCCCTTGTGTGTGTATACCTGTGTGCAATATACCTTTTGTGTGTCTGTGGGTTTATGCCTCTGTGCGTATGTATCTCTGTGTGTGTAAACCTGTGTGTATGTTTATGTCCATGTAAGTATTGTATTGCGTGTATGCCTCTGTGTCTGTGTGTGTATGCCTTTCTGTGCATGTATTTCTGTGCACGTAGACCTGTGTGCATGCCTATGTGTTTGTCCCCGTGTGTATGCCTTTCTGTGTACACATATCTGTACATGTAGACCTGTGTGCATGCCTATGTGTTTGTCCCTGTATGTAGTACTTGGTGTGTATGTCTACGTGTGTGTGCCTAAGTGTGTGGGGGGAATACTTTTATGTAAGTGTATGCAATCTTCAAGCAGAGCACCATTATGGTCGGGATGGCTTTCCCTGGATATTTGGGTGGTCAGTAAGGGAAATGAATCGTCAAGGGATGCCATTGGAGGAAGGGCCCTCAAATTCAGTCCCGCTGGTGACAGCGCCTCCAGCAAACCACTTCGCGACTGCTGAGCTGATGCGGGAGGCTGAGAACCGGGAGCCCGGCTGAAGCTCATTTTGGACCCAAATACACTGCACAGAGCACCTTAGCTGGCTGGCAGCAGCCTTGCCGAAGGTCACCTTGGGGGGAAGAGAAAAGCGCCTCGATATTTGTCACTGTCTGTCACGGGTGAAGAGATGAAGCAGCCAGTGAGAGAGATCCTCCTGGGAACTGTGCAGCCTGGCTGACATTGCCGGTGATTTTTTTTCTTTTCTTTCCCCCTTGCTCCTTATTTTAACTAAGGTGCAGACATCACGGTGCCTCTGGGGGGTTCTGAAAGCCAGGCTTTTCCTCTGCTGTGGTCTGGGCTCGTGGGGGTGAGGAAGGAAGTGAGGGCACCTCCCCTAAGTGGTAAAAATCCAGGTTAGGGGACTTCTCACCAGCGGGATGAGCAGTTTCTTTCTAGGTTTTTGGCTAATCCTTCCCCTTCCTTTTTCCTTTAAAAAAAAAATTTTTAGGGCTGGAGAGATGGCTTAGCAGTTAAGGTGCTTGTCTGCGAAGCCTAAGGACCCATGTTCAATTCCCCAGGACCCACATAAGCCAGAGCACAAGCACAAGGTGGTGCTTACGTCTGGAGATTGCAGTGGCTGGACACCCTGCTGTGCCCATCCTCTCTGCCTCATTCTCTCTTATTTATTAATACATAAAAATTCTAAAAAATGTATTTATCTGCAAGCAGAGAGAGAGAGAGAGAGAGTGCGAGAGGGAGGAGAGACAACGAGAAGGACAGGGAATGGGCATGATAGGACTTCCTGCCACTGCAAATGAGCGTCAGGCTTTGCAAGGAAGTGTCTAACCACTGAGCTATCTTGGGCCCTTCATCCCCCCACCCTTTTTTTAAATCACCAAGCCTTGTAGTATAGTCAGACCTCAACAAAAACAGTGAGCATGAAATGATGATGTCTCCTGCGTGTGTGTGTGTGTGTGTGTGTGTGTGTGTGTGTGTGTGTGTGTGTGTGTGTGTGCACATGTGTGGAGGCCAGAAGACAACCTCAGGTGTCACTGTCGGGAGCACTGTCCACCTCTGTCTCAGATAAGGTCTCTTAGAGCCCAGCTCACTGACTTCGCAGGAAGTTTCTGAGTCCTGTTTCTGCCTCACTCCCAAATGCTGAGATTATAGGCGCATGACACAAACCACCACGCCTCACATTTTATGTGGGTGCTGGCGACTGAATTCAGGTCTCTCTGCTTACACAGCAAACACTTTAGCCACTGCCCCATCTCTCCAGCACCTCTGGCCTTCTTTGTAAAGGAATCTTTTGAGAGACCCCCCCCCCAAAAAAAATTAAAATTTCCAAATGGTTACATACACACCAAAATTCCAACTGGCAGCAATTAAAAAAAAAAAAAAAGAATAGCACTACATCTTGAATGAGAAAATTTATGTCTGTCTCTATTGGAGAATATTTCAAAACTACAAAATATCTTCTACTTAAATCCCTCACAGATAATTGTGTTTTATGAGCCTGCAAAAGGCTGGCTTTCCATCACGGTGTTCACTTTGTAGAAGCAGCTTTGTCATGGTGGTCAGTTGTTTTCTTGGCCAAGTTTGTTTATGTTAAGACAGAAGCTCTTTCTATAGCCTGGGCTGGCCTAGAACTTACTGTGCCATGACTGAATGGCTTTGAACTCTTGGAGTTCCTCCTGCCTCAACTTCCAAAAGGCCTTGATTGCAGCCCTGAGCCACTACTTCTGACGTAGTTGATCTTGGTTAATATAATCTAAACTTCTTTTTATCCCATTAGTTTCTTTTCACAGCTTGATCTTTAAATGTCAGCACATTGCTTTTTGTGTCAAAGGTTTCAATTATACTATGATATTCTTTTTTTTTCTTTTTTTTTTTTTTTTTTTTTGAGACAAGGTCTTGGGTAGCCTGGACTGGCCTCAAACTCACTACGAAGTAAAGGATGGCCTTGAACATCTGATCTCCTGCCTCCACCTCCACGTGCGGGGTGACGGGTCTGAACCGCCACTTCCACTCTATACCATGCTGGGGATCAAACCAAGGGCTTCACGCTTGCTAAGCAAGCACTCTACCTACAGAGCTACATCCCCAATCCCTAGTACAATAGTCTGACAGTGTCCTTTTTAAATGTCACTAACTTCTGAATAAGATTGTTGAGTTGTGCTATGCTGCTATGCTTAATGTTTTCCTGTTGTGTTGAACAAAAGAATACCCAGTTTTTCTTTTCTTTTTTTTTTTTTTATAGAAGTGATCACTGTGTATGGTCCAAAGAAGCATACAGAAAACATCTTATTCTCTGCTCCAGTAGCCGGGAGACAGCGTAGGGCTTTACCGTCCATCAGCTCCAATTGTCAGTTCAGTGTTTTATGTGCTTAAACTCCGGAGATGGGGGGGATGTCTAAGTTTCTCTACGGAGAAAATTCTATTGTGGAGCAAAAAATGCTGTGCACTTGAGTTGGCTACAACCAAATGCACTGTCCCTCCCAGACGAAATTTCCCACAAACGAAAGACACACATTTGCCAAACCATGCATAGCCCAGCCATTTCCCGCAGACTCTTGGCAAGGTCGGCTGGATGCGCCCAATGTACTTTTTCTGTCTCAGCGCTCCCACCTACGAGGGGAAACACACTCAGATGGTTTCATTGCTCAAACATTCCAAATAACCCCGAGATATGGAAGTGAGCACGGCGAGAGACACCTTCCCCTGGCCAAGTGTTTTGTTGAACGGATGAATGTTCACTATTCCTTTTTAGGGTATTAAAGGACACACTTCATATGCCCCGGGGCCAACCTAGTTCATGGAAATTAAGACTTAAAAAGGACTAGCATTATCTTTGGGTCTGGACCAATGCCCTCCTAAAACATTTTTTGGCCTGTCTGAAAATGCAATTTCTAGACTCATCAGATATGCAAAGCCTTGAAAAGCACTCTGTTTTGTACTCATGTTTCTTTCTACGCAGTGATTGAGAAAGAAAGAAAAACAACCACTTACTTTCATAGAAAACTGGATGCAGGTCTGTTCGTCAACTTGATAGGAGACACACAGCATGAACAAGCCCAGATAGGCCACCACGCAGACCTGGGACGGGAGACAGAGGACGCCATCAGGGCACCTTGTTGTTGATGACATTAAGCTCGCCGTTGTCTGCCAGTGCCACCCATGCCCGCCTCGTCTTACTTGTGTGCTACAGGTCTTTTCTCAGCGTGTGGAACACAGCTTTAAATCAGTCCATTTGCTTCTGGTTAGTGCTATTTGTTAAGTACTTTTGTGTTCCAGATGCTGTGCAAGGTACTTTAGAGTATATTTAATGATAATACAATTTATTTTTTTATTTTTTTTTTTTTTTTTTAGGTTTTCTGAGGTAGGGTCTCACTCTAGCTCAGGCTGACCTGGAATTAACTATGTAGTCTCAGGGTGACCTTGAACTCCTGGTGATCCTCCTACCTCTGCCTCACAAGTACTGGGATTAAAGGTGTGTGCCACCATACCCAGCTACAATTTAATTATTTTAATCAGTTGATATCCACTACAGGCCAAAATAAATACACATATTATTCTAAGACAGGGCATTTTATATATATATATGTATCACATGCTATTCAGAGACACATAAAACTGGCAAGAAGTTAAATCAAATTAGGCAATATGAGAGGTTTCCTCCAGAAATAAAATGAAATAAATGGACATTTGAAGGGAGAATGATAAGGACCTGGGATGGCCTGAATTTGATCCCCAGTACCCAGCTGGGTGTGGCCACAATTGTCTGTAACCATAGTCCTGTGGGAACAGAGACAGGACGGTCACCGGGCATGGTCATCAGCCAGTCTGACAGAAAGTGGACATTCCAAGTGCATGAAAGACTTTTTCTCAAGGAAACAAGTGGAAGAGCAATAGACAAGACGCCTGGCATTCTCCTCCGGCCTCCACATATGTGTGGAACACACATCTGCACACACACACATACACACACACACACACACACACTTCCATACACTGTACATACACGCACCACACACTACACCATACATACCACACACATACAAAATAACCTTACACATGTTCAGGTGTTTATCGATGCATACATATGTGCATCTGAACACACACACCTATTGCATCAGAGCTCACAGGGTAACAAGCAAACTGACAGAAAGGTGAGAAGGAAGGGCAGTGAGGGCGTCCTGGCTTTAGTCTGACTGATGGAAGGATCCCTCAGGGGCAGAAGTAAGATGTGACCTCAAGGGCTGGAGAGATGACTCATTGGTGAAGGCTCTTGTCTGCAAAGCTTAGCACCTGAGTTCAATTCCCCAGTATTCATGCAGTGCCAGATATATAAGGTGGCACATGCATCTGGAGTTCATTTGCAGTGGCTAGAGGCCCTGGCACACTCATTCTCTCTCTTTCCATCTCTCTCATTAAAAAAAAAAAAAAAAAGATTAAAAAAAGAAGTGACCTTGAGGTTCTTGAGTCTAGATGATGGATGGAGGGACAGATGCCTCATTAAAATAAGACCAGTGGGGGCTGGGGAGATGGCTTAGTGGTTAAGGCGTTTGTCTGCAAAGCCAAAGGATCCTGGTGCGATTCTCCAGGACCCATGTAAGCCAGATGCAAGGTGGCACATGCATCTGGAGTTCATTTGCAGTGGCTGGAGGCCCTGGTGTGCCCATTCTCTCTCTCTCGCTCTCCCTCTCTCTCTCAAATAAATAAATAAAACACTTTAAAAAATAAAATAAGACTAGTATGAGGAAAGACCAAGAATGTATTAGATTTGTTAGCCAACCTGCCTTGGAATCGCCAAAAACTAGAATTTTTAAACCTGATCTGGAGTTGCTAGCCAAAGGATGCCTGTTCCCATTCCATGCTGGAATATACACACATCTTGAAGAGAGAACATACATGTCGCAGAGACAACCACATGTGAGCGTTTAGCGCAGTGCTAACAATAGCTAGTTACAGAACCAACCTAGGCAGCTGTCCACCAGAGGAATGGGTAGAGAAAACGTGGTATCTGTACACAATGGGGGTTTTTTCAACCATAAAGAAGAGAAAGTTACAACATTAATAATTAAGCAGATGCAACTGGAGGCAAAGATACTGAGAGAATTTAATCAGTCTCAGAAAGATGAATATCGTGTCTTCTTTCATTCGTGGGACCTGTATTGTACACGGATACATAAAACTGTGTACACTATGTCAGTGGAAAAAGAAACAAATTTGTCTAGGGGACAAAAAGGACTAGTGGGGGAGAGGGTATAAGACTTGTGGGGGGAACATGGTCAACACACATCTTATACATGTATGAGAATCTTACAAAACCCAGTGCCATGTAAATGAATATATGCCAATAAGCGTGTGCTCAAAACTTTTAAAAAGAAATGTAGCCAGGCATGGTGGTACACGCCTTTAATCCCAGCACTCAGAAGGCTGAAGTAGGAGGGTCTCCATGAGTTTGAGGCTAGCCTGGGCTACGGAGTGAGTCCAGACCAGGCTGAGCTAGAGGGAGACCCTATCTTCAAAAAAAATACAACAGAGCCTAATGAAATGGCTCAGTGGTTAAAGGCACTTGCTTGCAAAGCCTCATGGCCCAGATTCAATTCCCCAGGACCCACATAAAGCCAGATGCACAAAGGGGAGCATGCATCTAGAGTTCATTTGCAGTGGCAGGAGGCTCTGGAGTGCCCATTCTCTTTCTCTCTCTCCTTGCAAAAAAAAACAACAAAAAAAAAGAAATGTAGATAAACTTCAAAATAAAAGACAGAAAACCTCAGAAAATTGTGTTATCTCAAATGCAAAATCTTGCTTTATAAGGACAGCTGACAATTACCTATCAAGTCATTAAACAACAGAGTTGAGTGATTCCTACTTCTGGGTACAGCTTTGAACCACAGACATTTCCTTTCAGGGTAGTAGAGCTAGTGACTGACACACTGACACAACATCCTTCTAGTCTGTTCTCCCCTCGCGGACACACTCAGTAAGCTGCCTATGGCCTCCTCATCTGTCCCCAAGTGGAGGGTGAGGATTTCTCCTGGACCACAGAGCCCAAAACCAGGCCTTCTTGTGGTCCTGGCTCTTTCCAGGGCTTTTCTGACACGAGGACTGGCTGCCTGGTTTAAGGGCAGTAGATGACATTTCCAGCAGAAACCCAACCCTGACATGCACGAGCGTGTTCAGAGAGGAGAAGTGTGGACAGAACACAAAGCAGGCGGGACCCAGAAGCAGGGAGGCCGAGGCAGATGTAACAAAACTGACTGAAGCTGTTTGTGGAGCCCATCTTGTGGCTGGCATGTCTCAGACAGGACGGAGTCCTTTTCTAAAGCACTTTTAAGAAAATAACCAATGCAGGTCCACGTTCTGTCAGGCTTGTACAGATTCCCTACCATCCTTCCTCGAAGACTCTGAAGAATGGAACAAAGGAACAATGAATGGCAGCCTTTCTTCCTGTGCATCGGCAAACGAGCCTGAGAAAGTTCCCAAGGTGCTCCTGCGGGGACTGCAGCATCCTGAAGCACACGCCTTGTCAGCAGGGACGCCGGGTCACCATCACTCCTATAGATTGTCGTTGTCCCAAAGGCCGCTGTGCTGAAGAGGCATGCCTTTTTTTTTTTTTTGTTTGTTTTCTTGAGGTAGGGTTTCACTAAAGCCCAGGCTGACCTGGAACTCACTATGTAGTCTCAGGGTGATCTTGAACTCATGGCAATCCTCCTACCTCCGCCTCCCAAGTGCTGGGATTAAAGGCGTGCGCCACCACGCCCAGCCAAGAGCATGTCTTTTTTTTTTTTTTTTAAATAACTTTTTTTTTTTTTTTTGCAAGCAGAGGGAGAGATAGAAGAGAGGCAGACAGAGAGAGAGAGAGAAAGAGAGAGAGAACAGGCACGCTAGGGCTTCTAGCCACTGCAAATGAACTCCAGATGCATGTGCCCTTTGTGCATCTGTTTTACGTGGGTCCTGGAGAATCGAACCAGGATCCTTTGGCTTCGCAGGCAAATGCCTTAACCGCTAAGCCATTTCTCCAGCCCCCGAGCATGTCTTTTTTGAGACACATCCAATGATCAGTCCTAACTGACCAGCCTCTTTTTTATTTTTATTTTTTTAACTTTTTAAACAATTATTTTTGAGAGAGAGAGAGAAAGAGGCAGAGAGAGAGACAGAGAATGGGCACACCAGGGCCTTCCAGCCACTGTGAACAAACTCCAGACTCATGCACCCCCTTGTGCGCATGGGTGACACCGCACACTTGGTCACTGTGTGTCTGGCTTACATGGGACCTGGAGATTCCAACATGTGTTCTTAGGCTTTGCAGACAAGCACCTTAACCACTAAGCCATCTCTCCAGCTCTCCAGCCCCCGGCATCTTTTTTAAACATCCAGGAGCTGGCGAGGGGGCTCAGTGGGTTAGAAGCACTTGCTATGCAAACCCGGTGGCTGGAGTTCAGCTCCCTTGAGCTCGTATACATCAGACAGACAGTAGTGAGTGCACACGTCTGTGATCTCGCTGGGCCAGGTGGACTCATGAGAATCCCAAAGGTTGCAGGCCAGCTGGTCTGATGTTCACAGCAGCAAGAAAACAACATGGAGGACCCTGTCTGCAACAAGGTAGAAGGCGGGGACTGACACCCCAAGGTTATCCTCTGACCCCCACACATGTGTGACGGCACAAACCCACACATACGCACACATCATGCGCGTTTACATACACCCCTCCAAAAACTCAGTTTCGTTCCCCTGCTTGAATGAAATGTCCCAAAGCTTTCATGGCCGTGGGGAGGAAACCAGATTTCTCATATGCCAGTCTGCAAGTCTTGCTTCCTGAGATGGCAGGCCCCAGGCACACCATGAAGACGTGGCATTCTGGTGTTCCGGGCAAGGAAGGCGAGACCCTATCAAGGAGCAAAGGCTGCAGCCCTTCCTGGTGTGCAACTCCGGAGCGCCTGTCAGGCACGGAGAGGGAAGAAGGCCCGTGGAACAGGAAATGGACAGTTATGCGGGGTTTGTAAGAAGCTCATGATTGTACCAGACACCCAGGCCTGAAGGGGACGAGGGTGTCCTAGGATACAAGGTTCAGCAAGAAATGTGTGACGCTGAACATCAGCGCAGGGAAAACAAGGAGCATTCCAGACCCAGAAGATAATTCTATTGTTAAGAGAATATTGAAGGGATTTTTTTGTTGAACTAAAAAAGAGAAAAACACAATTGTCATTTAACCCATTTTTAGATGTGTTTTTCAATAATTTGTTTGACCCTCAAATTCCACCCTCTGTAGCAAGGTGTTTTGTGTTTGTTTGTTTGTTTTTGTTTGTTTTTGTTTTTGTTTTTTTGTCTGGGGGGCAAAGTTTGCATTCTCATGGGCTGGAAAGTGAAGCAGGCTTGAAAGGGTCTCTGAAGGTGAAATCCGTTTCCAGAGGAGACCTGAGTTTTGTTCTGGTTCTTTGGGCCAAAGGACCCTCGAAGGCACACTATCTAAGGATTGGAATTGGGAATAAATGTGAGTGTAGGACAAGAGTCTGGAGATGCACCCATAAGATATCTTTTCCTTTGCGTGTTCTCATAGCCAGACAGTGCCACCTAAACTGTTCTGCAATGAGAATTATGATGATTTAGCCCTCTATGACATACATTGTTATCATCTGGGCTTTGGTGTTTCGAGGTAGGGTCTCACTCTAGCCCAGGCTGACCTGGAATTCACTCTGTAGTCTCAGGGTGGCCTTGAACTCTCAGCGATCCTCCTACCTCTGCCTCCCAAGTGCTGGGATTAAAGGCGTGCGCCACCATGCCCTGCTAGTCTGGTCTTAGGATATTCACACAGCCTCCAATGTACTTTTCTTCTTTTTCTTGTCCATGGAGCCCCCTGACAGGGTTGCTGGGTTACAGTCTCCCCCGTGCAGTGCTCCCATTGTCTCCCTTCTTCTCCCGTCCCCACCCTTCGTTGGTGAACCTCACCTGTGAATCTATTTCTGTAAGTTAGTCAGTTGCCATCTTTGCGCTCCAAGTGCTTGCATGCAGCCAGTCTTGTAACACGATGGGTTTTTGTCTCGTGTTTACACAGCGAGCTGATCAGCCAGTATGTGAGCACACCTGTAAATGTCTTTCCAGCTAGTTCTGAAGAGCATTTTATGGACGTTCATCTGTTTTATATAATTTAAGGCATAATATTTGGAATCGTTTCCAACAAATGATAAATGTATTGCAGTCTGCCAACTTAATGTAGTCTTTCTCAGGAGAATGGTCAACACATAATGTACCAGAAAATTAAATTATACAAAACAGAACATTTCACAAAAAGGTTACTTATTGGATCAAGATTGTAGAATTGGAGGAAATGTTTTAGAATGATGTAAGCTCTTTTTTTTTTTTTTAAACTAAATTCTCATTGTCCGCTGCCTTACTGGACAAAGTCTAGGAAGTTGGTCAAAATTCCTTCAAGGGCTTTCTCTCATTCTCACAGGTACATGTGAGGGAGCCAAGGAGAACCCCTGCCACACTGGTCCCCCATTATCCACAAGACACATTCCAAGAAACCCAGAAGAAGCCTTAAGCCTCATGTAATATCACACTCTACTTTTTTTGTCTTCTTTTCCTTCTTTCTTTCTTTCTTTTTAATAGCACACTCCATATACAATGTGCTTTGTTTGTTTGTTTGTTTTTCGAGGTAGGGTCTCGCTCTAGTCCAGGCTGACCTGGAATTTACTCTGTAGTCTCAGGGTGGCCTTGAACTCATGGTGATCCTCCTACCTCTGCCTCCCAAGTGCTGGGATTAAAGTCGTGCGCCACCATGCCCAGCTACAATGTGCTTTTCACTCCCCCTTCCTATTTGAACGACCCACTTCCATATCATAACCTGCATATCTGTGAAGTGAGTGATGGGCGAATACTGTATGCAATGTGATTGATATCCCTGTGAAATGAGCAGGCATCACCACACCTCTTCCAGTCTCTTAGCATTGAAACAGCTACTTTTTTTTAAACTATGTATTAGTTTTTACAGTTTTTGGCATAATCAAAGAGGGCTTAAATAGGGTAGAATTATGCAGGCTATTCCCTCACTTATGTATTATCACATTGTTTAAAATATTTTATTTATTTGAGAAAGAGAGAAGAGGAAAAAATATATATATACATATATAAAGAGAGAGATAATGGCTGCGGCAGGGCCTCCAACCACTGCAAATGAACTCCACATGCATGTGCCACATTGTGCATCTGGCTTATATGGGTCCTAGATAATTGAACCTGGGTCCTTAGGCCTCGCAGGCAAGCTCCTTAACTGCTAAGTCATCTCTCCAGCCCGATATTATCACATTGTTAATTATTACTTTTCATTAGATTTTTGGTGAAAACAAAATAAGTCTCAGAAATGAGTTATTTCCTCCAATGAAATAAAGCAAGAAAGGAGAAGGTAACATTCAGAAATGTGAAATGTAGATTAGCAGCTCCTTCAACCAATGATAATGTTTGGTTCTGTTTAAAAAAAAAAAAAAAGCACACGCCTTTAATCCCAGCACTCAGCAGGCAGAGGTAGGAGAATCGCTGTGAGTTCGAGGCCATCCTGAGACTACATAGTGAATTCCAGGTCAGCCTGGGCTAGAGCAAAACCCTACCTCAAAAAATTTTTAAAAAGAAAAGAAAAACAAACAAAAAGCATAGAATACTTAAGGAAATGGTGCTGCAGGGTGGAAACAATAGATTTTAGAGCCCGATCCGTGACTCTGCTCCTTACCAGTTAAATGGTCACAAGCAAATTCTTTCTTATGTATTTTTAAAATTATTTTACTTTTGTTTTATTTATTTATTAGAAAGAGAAAGAGGCAGAGAGAGGAGAGAGTATGGGCATGCAAGTGCCTCCAGCCACTGCAAACGACTCCACCTGCATGCACCACCATGTGCGTCTGGCTTACATCGGTACTGGGGAATCGAACCTGGGTCCTTAGGCTTTACAAGCAAGTGTCTTAACTGCTAAGCCATCTCTCCAGCCCTCTTTTTTATTTTTTATTTTATTTATTGATTTACTTTTTGTTTTGAGGTAGTGGCTGGCTATAATCCAGGCTGACCTGGAATTCACTATGTAGTCTCAGGGTGGCCTTGACTTTATGGCCATCCTCCTACCTTTGCCTCCCTAGTGTTCCCATGTGGGTGTGGCCATACACGCCTGTAACCCCAGTCCTGTGGGGAGCAGAGAGCAAAGAATCACTGGGGTTTGGGAATAGCAAGCTCTGGAATCAATAAGAGACGCCATCACGAGGAAAACAGGCAGGTGTGTGATGGAGGGGGACACCTGATGTTCTCCTCCAGCAGCCACAGGTGGGTACCCAAGGTGCCACATTAGGACATACACACGTGAATACACCACACACACCATAACACGATACTATACGCAAAACATTGATTTGGCCAGGCATGGTGGCGCACGCCTTTAATCCCAGCACTCAGGAGGCAGAGGTAGGAGGATTGCCATGAGTTCGAGGCCACCCTGAGACTACATAGTGAATTCCAGGTCAGCCTGAGCTAGAGTGAGACCCTACCTCGAAAAACCAAAAAATTTAAAAAAATAAAAAATTTTTTAAAACCCACAAAAACATTGATTTGTTTTGAGACAGGATCTCATGCAGCCCAGGCTGGCTTAGAATTCACTGTGTAACTTCTGAGATTGGACTCCATCTCCTGATCCTCCTGCCTCTACCTCCCACACACTAGGATTACGGGGTGCACCATGCCTGCCTGTACGTCTCTGGAGTCTCACTTTCCGTTTTCCTATCTATACACTGAAGTTGCTCTATTGTGATCATTGATCTGAGAAATCATGCTGATGTAAACAAGAGGCCTGGGACAATGCGTGGCCCACAGCCAGACAATGGAGAGCATCACTATGATTACTGGTTAGTGCCGCCATCAACGCTGTTTGTCACTCTAGTTTATGAGAGTCAGTCAAGGTTAGAGTACATTTAAAGATTCCTGAGTATCTTACCAAAGTTTAGAATTAACACTGTGTGGGTTACAAACACCATACATACAGTTTATTTAGTATCAGCACAAGTGGGCTTCCAAGTATGAACTTGATATTTATCTACAAAACGTTCATAAAACCTGTGGAATTTGACACCTTGGTGTTAATACTGGCCAGTTACATATGCCAGGTACCTTACCAAGCGCTCTATGGAAATTATCCCAATTCATACAGTTTTGTTGTAAGACAGAGTCTCACCTAACCCAGGCTGACCTCGAACTCACTGTGTAGCTGAGGATGACCTTCCAAGCACTGGGATTACACATGTGGGCCGCCATGCCTTCTCGAAAATCGTATGAGGTCATTGTTGTAACTTCTGTTTTGATAGACAAGGAAATAAAAACTCAAAAAGATTTTATGGGCTGGAGAGATGGCTTAGCCGTTAAGGCGCCTGCCTGTGAAGCCTACGAATGCATGTTCGAATCTCTGACTCCCACGTTTAGCCAGACGCACAGTGACGCAAGCGCACCATGTCACACGTGCACACAAGGGGGGCGCACGCGTCTGGAGTTCGTTCACGGTGGCTGAAAGGCCCTGGTACTCCCATTTGCTCTGTCTCCCTCTCTCTGTTTCTCAAAAATAAAATAGTAATAATAATAAGAGGTTTTATGCTCAAGGTTACAGAGTGTATGACAGAGTTAGAGGCTGTACCTGGCACAGCACAGAGCCTGTCTCTCCAGAGGAAAACTGGCATTAAACAGTACAGCAGTTGCAGAACACGCAACCGCCCCTCTCCTGAAGGGCCAAAGCATCCCGGCCGGGGTGCCAGGAGTGTCGTGGACACTCGGTCTCATTATGTGCAAGATGGAGACTCTAATGCTTATGGACGCTCTGTTTTGAAGCGTCGTAAGTGCCTGGAACAGCAGCAGGTGTTATTTGTTCCTTCTCCCATGACTGCAGCGTTGGCCAGGGTAACTGACTCAGCAGTTTGAACTGAAAATGAATAATATATGTAAATGAAAGCACTCTATCCCACGGGGACATAATCTCACTCTGGTCTTCAACAAACGTTCATTGTGTACCGGCTGTGTGCAAGAAGTCTGGGGCTTGGAGACACGGTGGTGAGAAGAGACAGAAAACCCTGCCTCCATAGGATTGTGTGTAAAGTGGAGATCAGGGCTGGAGAGATGGCTTAGCAGTTAAGGCGCTTGCCTGCAAAGCCTAAGGACCCAGGTTCGATTCTCCAGATCCCATGTAAGCCAGATGCACAAGGTGGGACATGCGTCTGGAGGTTGTTTGCAGTGGCTGAAGGCCCTCGTGCACCCATTCTCTCTCTCTCTCTCCCCCGTCTTCCTGTCTTGAATAAAAATAAATTAAAAAATAATAATAGAGTGGAGACCGTAAGCAAGAGGGTCTGTTACAACGTGTCAGCTGCTGAGAAGAGCTGCCAAGAACAAGCACCTTTTCCCAACAAACACAGCACACGGCAACAACCCAAATACAAACAAGAAATGCTTAAAGTGATAGGTCTTCCTGAAAAGAAATGAATTGATAATTCCTAGTAACCCTTTCCGCACACAGACGCGTGCGCGCGCACACACACACACACACACACACACGCACACCCTCCACAGGGTGAGTTTGCAGCTGCTTAGGAGAGCCTGGCGCCATGTGCAGCCACCACACCATCCCTCACCGTTCTCGCTACAGCATGCATGCACTGCAGAACAGTCAGCGTCAGCGAACTAAGACCTCCTAGCAGCAAGGTCCACACAGAGAGATGGAGGCAGCTTGTAGCTCTGGATGTGATAGAGATGGTTCAGGACCCACCTCCACCCGCTAGTGGACCAGGGGCAAGGAAAGTGCCTGGGTCTTTATTCCGTGATGTGTAGGATGGTATCAGCGATGCCCACTTTATATGCTGCTAAAGCGCTTGATGAGACGTCATGTAGAAAAGGCTTCGAATAATATCCAGCACAGACAAGAGAGTCACTCACATGGTGACCAGGGCGACTTTTGCTGTGGGTCTGCAAGGACCCACTTGTCAAACGTCTTTCCAGTAATACTGACAAGAATAGTTTAAAAATATCTGAGAGGAGCCGGGCGTGGTGGCGCATGCCTTTAACCCCAGCACTCGGGAGGCAGAGGTCGGAGGATCACCGTGAGTTTGAGACCACCCTGAGAATACATAGTGGGTTCCAGGTCAGCCTGAGCTGGAGTGAGACTCTACCTCAAAAAACAAAAACAAAACAAAACAAACAAACAAAAATACATACATATATATGTCTGAGAGGACTGGGGAGATGGCTTAGTGGTTACAGATACTTGCCTACAAGGCCTGATGATCTGAGTTCGATTCCCCAGGACCCATGTAAGCCAGATGCATAAAGTGGTGCATGCACCTGGAGTTCATGTGTAGCCGCAGGAGGCCCTGGTGTACCCAGACTCATTCTCTCTCTCTGTCTCTCTCTCTCATAAATAAATAAATGAATAAATTTGACAGACATAAAACTTATTTTTCTGATTATTTCTAGTCATGCTATTTATCATCTCCTATCCAGGAAACGCCAGTCTCCATGATCACATTAGGCTATATGTGTTTCTCTGATTACACTATTATACTTTTATAAAGACAAGCCTTTAATCTCTAAAAATAAAAATAAAAAAAGATGTTCATGGACAAACTGTTTTCACTATAAATAAAAGATACAAAATTAATATTGATATTGATTTTTGAAAAACACAATGGTTTCAGTCAAACTTAGTGTGCAAGACATTGACCACAAAGCACTAAAAAGACAGACATAGAAATAGCAATACTGAGACTGGAGAGATGGCTCAGCTCTTACAAGCACTTCTTCTGCAAACATGAGGACCCCAAGAGACCGGAGAGAGCACTCAAATTCAAATCCCAGGACCCACATAAACAGCCGGCCACGCACATTTGTAACCCCAGACCCACGGGGGAACAGAAACCAGAGAATCATAGAAGCTCATGAAAACAAAACAAACCCCAGCAAGCTCTGGGGTCACTACGAGTCACGGGCTCAGGTAAGAACAGGTGGGAGAGTGGTGGAGGGGTCACAGCTGATGATCTACTCTGGCCGCCCCAGGGGAGCAAACGGGACACCACGTGGGCACATGCATGTATACATTCCATACATACCACACACATACATACGTAAGCAAAGACACATAATACATATGAAAAGAGAGAGAGAGATTGAAAATCGCCCTAAGAGGATTGAGGGCAGAATTGACTATCAAGACAAGAGGAACATTAAAACTCAGAGCCCAGGGGCACAAGTACCTGAGCTCAGATGCCACATAAAGCTGGATGCAGTGACCTGAACATCGTTAACCCCCGTGCATTAACAGCAAGATGGGAGACAGGAGAGTCCCCGGGCTCTTGGGCCCGTCAGCCTGACCAACACAGTGCGGAACAACGAGAGACCCTGTGACAAACCAGGTAGACGAGGCTCGCCACCTGAGGTTGACCTCCAACCGCCACATACAGCAGGGCACATGCATGCCCCTCTCTCTCTTGCGCACCGCGCACACACACACACACACACACTTCAGAGCTCTAACTATAACCCTGAAACTAACTTCTAGGTTTTATTATATCAGGCTGAGGAGGCTTTTTTAGCCTGTGACACATCACAGCAGGCCATTCACCCTTGCCATTTGCCTTAGGAATTTCTAAGCCCAGAGCCTAACTGACTATATTCCTTTATTTTTAGTTTTGTTGTATTTCCATTAGAGTGGAAGTTGCCAATGTGAAGGTCTGTTACGGAAATCCTCTCTCTATCTGAGGACTAAGTTCTTTTTTATTTTTAGTGAGACAGAGAGAGATAGAGACAGAGAGAGAGAGAGAGGGAGGGAGAGGGAGAATTGGTACACCAGGGCCTCAGCCAGGGAAATTGAACTCCAGACATTTGCGCCACCTACTGGGCATGTGAGACCTTGCACTCACCTCACTTTTGTGCGTCTGGCTAATGTGAGTTGAACCTGGGTCCTTGGGCTTCGCAGGCAAGTGCCTTAACTGCTAAGCCATCTCTCCAGCCCCTTATTTGTTTATTTATTTATTATGAGAGAGAGAGAATGGGCATGCCAGGGCCTCTAGACACTGCAAACAATGCCCCCTTGTGCATTTGGCTTACGTGGGTACTGGGGAATTGAACCTAGGTCTTTAGGCTTTGCAGGCAGGCACCTTGACCTCTAAGCTATCTCTCCAGCCCTAAGGACTAACTTCTCTCTGTGAGGACGCTGACTTCCATCTCCAACCTCAGCTGTGCATGTGTTCATCTTTCTGGGAAATTGGAGGGAAACTTGTAGCTTTTACTTTGCAAAGATGATTCAAGAAGAAAAATTTCTTTTAAATAAAAGGCAATTCTAGATGATGAATTCTATCATATAAAGGTATTTCCTGGGATGGGGAAATGGCTTCGCCATTAAGGTGTTTGCTTGTGAAGCCTAAGGACCCAGGTTTGGTTCCCCAGAACCCACAGAAGCCAGATGCACAAGGTGGCACACGTGTCTGGAGTTCATTCACAGTGGCTAGAGGCTCTGGCGTGCCCTCTCCATCTCTCTCTTACACATACACACAATCGCAAATAAGTAAGTAAATAAATACATAACTAATTTTAAAAAGCATTTGCTCTCAGGATCTAGACTAGAGTGCAGAGACACTTGTTCAATAACACCTACATTTAGCTCAAGCAACATCCATGCAATCTCTCTCTCTCTCTCTCTCTCTCTCTCTCTCTCTCTCTCTCTCTTGCATGTGGATGTGGTGTGGCATGTATGTTGTGTGTGCATGTCTGTGTGCAGACGCATGTGCCCCAAGTGTTCTCTGTCACTTGCCCACATATTTCCTTGAGACAGAATCTGTTGCAGACCCCAAAGCTGCTGGTTTTGTTAACCTCAGTGATCTTGTCTCTGATCTCCACAGGACTGGGCGTAGCAGGCATGTGTGCCCATGCCCACGTGGGTGCTAGAGAATCGAACTCAGGGCAAAGTAGGCCCTCGTGCTTGTATGACAAGAGCTCTTATCTCCCTCACCCTGTCTTCTGTTACCGTTAAATTTGCCCTTGACCTTCAAGAGTTACCAGATGCGTGTCTGAATTGCCACATGCACATGCGCTTTTCATGTATGAAGGTGCAAACGCATTTAAATCAAACCATTAGTGATTTATGTGCTAATTACACCCAAATGCAAAAGCAAACCTGTCCGTACATCCAGCCTTTTATAACTAGATCTCTTTGTAAAATTAATTATAAAAACAATATTTCTAAGAAATTTGTCTGTCATGTTATTTAAAAAACTAAGCTGGGCTAGAGAGATGGCTTAGTGGTTAAGCGCTTGCATGTGAAGCCTAAGGACCCTGGTTCAAGGCTCGATTCCCCAGGACCCACGTAAGCCAGTTGCAAAAGGGGGTGCATGCGTCTGGAGTTTGTTTGCAGAGGCTGGAGGCCCTAGCGGGCCCATTCTTTCTCTCTCTTACTCTCTCTCTCTCCCTTTCTCTGTCTCTAATAAAAGAAAGTTGTGTGTGTGTGTGCATAGCGGGAGCACACCAAGTTCTCTTACCACTGTAAACAAACACTGGACATTTGTGACCACTTTTTGTGTCTCGCTTAAGTGGGTGGCTTGGGAACTGAACGTAGGCCGACAGGCTTTGCAGGCAAGTGCCTTCAACCACTGAGCAGGTGATCGTTACAGAAATTACTTCTCATGTCCCTGCCAGCTAAGAGAGTAGCTTCACCAGCTTTGTTCTAGCCACAGCTCTGATCATCTGGGAGAGAAGCATAGTGCTCAAGGGACACCCACACACCAGGCTGAAGTGTTGGTATAATCTGAGGCCTTCCTTTCCACTCATAGTGGTGGGTTTCACCAGGGTTTCTGAGTACCCAATAAACAGAATTCTTCCTTTCTTTTTTTCTCCACCAGTGCTGCTCTGAAATTTGCATTGCTGTGTAGTGTAGCCAGATCTGTTCCACAAGTACAAGAGTGGGAAGAAAAATGTGCTTGTTAAGAGACTGCCCTGGCTCTCCACACACAGTGCCATGCCAATGTTCACTTGTCTGTCATACTTTTTTTTTTTTTTTGTGCAACATTAGAAAACGAATCTGATGGAACTGATAAGAATGAGTTGGACAGGAGGAGCGAGATCCCCTCAACGCCATGGATAACACGTGCTTTCCTTGACGGTTCTGCCAGAGCAAGCCTTCTGCTGGAAAGGAAGATACATGCAGGAAGTGTGCCAGCACCAAGCTGGTACAACACGTGAATTCCAAACCCTTGCGTGAAAACCGTTTCACATCAGCAATCAGTCTAAGCCAACTGCTAGAAAACTGAGAGAGAAACCCCACAGCTCTCCCACTGTCTAAGTACTATGAAAACCTTCAGGTGGAACCCCTTCATTGGTGACACCCTAATGTTATAACACAGATCTGTGCATCTAGATAAAAGTTCATATTTGATAAGATCTGCTGGGCTGGAGAGATGGCTCAGCAGCTAAAGGTATTTGCTTGCAAAGCCTGATGCCTGGGCTTCCATGACCCAGTTCCCATGTAAAGCCAGATGCACAATGTGGCACATGCTTCTGAAATATGTTTGCAGTGGCAAGAGGCCTTGGTGTCCCCATTCATTGCCCTCCACCTCCACCCCCACTTCTGCTTACAAATAAACTTCAAAAAAATTAAAAATTGCTGGGAAATTATGCTCTTACATCCTCAAAAGATTAAATATACACATACAACAAAATCCTGAATTAATCACGCTGGTGGTGGGTGGAACTGAGCTAAATAGTAATGAGCAGGAATTGTACCTGTGGCCAAAAATGTCCCTTTGCTTTGTTGTCCACTGGTGTGTGACGCTGCACCTTGGAACACCGAAATCCAGCCATATGCTTTCCTTAAACTCGTCTCAAGTATGTTCTGTATTCAAAAGTTACCTCATGTGTACATATTAGCTCATTTGCTATCAAAAAAATGCAGTCAGGGGTGGAGAGATGGCTTAGCGGCTAAGGCGCCTGCCTGCTAAGTCTAAGAACGCTGGTTCCAATGTCCAGCTGTTCCAATCTCCAGGTCCCACGTTTAGCCAGATGCAAAGTGAGGCAAGGGCGCAATGTCACACTTGACCACAAGGGGGCGCACACATCTGGATTTCGTTCACAGCAGCTGAGAGACTGCTGGTGTGCCCATCTCTGTCTCCCTCTCCGTCTCCCTCTCCCTCTGTCTATCTCTCTCTGTCTCTCTCTCCAAAAATAAATAAAAAAATAATTTAAAAAATGCAGTCAGAAATGTATATATTTTTCTCACCAAGCTGTCCTGAAAGCACTACACTTAATGTTCATATTCATATATTAACGCTACTCTCACTTCTGGTTAGAGAAGCTTCTCTTTTCAGATGGCCATGACCACTGGGATGACCCAAAAGTCAACATAGTGCTGAGAAGAAAGGATGGAGGAGTGCCCAGCGCTGAAACATCTCTGTCACACCCTACAAGGCTCAGGGACCATTGCGGAAGAGGGGGCGGATAGAATGGAAGAGCCAAAGGAAGGGTATGACCTCTTACAATGCAACTGCCCAGACAGAAACTGGCCTCGATATCCATGACCTTGCAGTGCCTAGCAATACCTTCGCAAAACCCTCAAAATAGAAGAAAAAGATGATGACATCAAATTAAAAGAGAGACTAATGGAGAGAGGGAGGGGATATGATGGAGACTTGAGTTCTAAAGGGGAATGGGGGGAGGGAAGGGAAATATCAGGTGGGTTTTTTTTGTATGTAAGTATAAAAGTCAATAAAAAACAATAATTTTAAATAAATAAATAAATAAATAAATAAATAAATAAATAAATAAAAATACCTGAAGATTCAGGGGAAAAAATGCAGTCAGTTTTTTTAAAAAAGAAATCCTATTTTATAGAAAATTGTGACCCAGAAAGATCACAACTTAGAAGTTGCTCCAAAGAAGATTTTAGAAGCAGAGAGATGTTTTATTTCTGCAGGATTTTAAGGACTAAGTCATAGGGAAACTCCTTAGCAGGCACCTTAAATACTGAATAAAATATAGCAGAGCATAATGACCAGGGTTCAATTCCCCAGTACCAGCATAAGCCAGATGCACAAAGTGGCACATGCATCTGAGGTTTGTTTGCAGTGGCTGGAGGCCCTGGTGTGCCCATTCTCTCTCAGTCTCTCTTCTCTCTCTCTCCTTACAAATAAGTAAATAAATTTTTTAAAAGAAAGAAAGAAATGAAACTGTGGAGCTCCCATCTTCCTGCTCAAATCTCCCTCACAGCAAGCTCTCCTTGCTTTCACTTTCAATAAAACTAGTGTGCCATTCAGAGAAAGAAAGAAAGAAAGAAAGAAAGAAAGAAAGAAAGAAAGAAAGAAAGAAAGAGATACAGAGAGAAAAAAGGTACCACAATGCTTTATTTCTAAAAAATGATTTTAAAATATTAAAATTATAATGTTTATAATGTATACACTATATGAACTTATATATAGTATATAATTTAATATCTAATATTAAAAGTTTTATTGTTTTCTGTCAGTAGGGAATTGAATTCGTTTTATTTTTTAAATTATTTTATTTATTTTTGGAGAGAGACACAGAGAGAGACAGACAGAGAGGGAGAGGGAGACAGATAGAGATGGGCGCCAGCAGTCTCTCAGCTGCTGTGAACGAAATCCAGATATGTGTGCCCCCTTGTGGTCAAGTGCAGTATTGTGCCCTTGTGTCACTTTGCATCTGGCTAAACATGGGACCTGGAGATTGGAACCAGGTTCTTAGGCTTAGCAGGCAGGCGCCTTAACGCTAAGCCATCTCTCCAGCCCTGGAATTGAATTTTTATATATATAGAGAGAGAAAATTGGCTCACCAGGGCCTCAGCCACTACAATCAGGCTCCAGACGCTTGTGCCACCTAGTGGGCATGTGTGGCCTTGCACTGGCATCACCTTTGCATCTGGCTCACATGGGATCTGGAGAGTTGAACATGGGTCTTTAGACTGCAGGCAAGTGCTTTGACTACTAAGACATCTCTCCCAGACAGGAATTGAGTTTTTCACAGCTAAAAACCAATTGGGGGGAGGGGTGGACAAATAGGTTAGCAGTTAAGGCATTTGCCTGCAAAGCCAAAGGACCTCAGTTCAGTTCCCCAGGACCCACATAAGCCAGAGGCATAAGGTTGTGCATGTGTCTAGAGTTTGTTTGCAGTGCCTGGAGACCCTGGTGCACCCATTTTCTCTCTCTGTCTCTCTCTCTCTGCCTTTCTCTCTCACACTCGCTCTGAAATAAATGAATGAATGAATAAATAAATAAAATATTTTTTTAAAAACCATTTGGGGGCTGGGTAGATGGGTCCCTTCAATAAAGTGCTAACTCTGCAAGCCTGAGGACCCGAATTCCATTCCCGGTTTTCATGTAAAAATGTTGGGTCTGGCAGGGCGTGGTGGCACACACCTTTAATCCCAGCACCCAGGAGGCAGAGTAGGAGGACTGCTGAGAGTTCGAGGCCACCCTGAGACTACATAGTAAATTCCAAGTCAGCCTGGACTAGAGGGAGACCCTACCTCGAAAAAAAAAAAAAAAACAAAAAAAAAACCATAAATCAATGTTGGGCCTAGTGATACATATACCTATAATCCCAGCGCTGGAGAGGCAGAGACAGGGAGATCCTGGGGCTCACTGGCCAGCCAGCACAGCCTCACTGGTGTGCTTTGAGCCAATAAGTGACCTTGTCTCAAAGGAGATAGATGACGTCCCTGAGAATGACACTAAGGGTTGCCCGTATTTGTTCAAACTCACACAGAAATAAAATTTGTACACAGGTTACCAAACACGTTTTAGAAAACAGAGGCCGGCTTCTTCCAGTGTGTGTCTTACTCCAAGCTGGAGAGGAGCCCAGGCTTCCAGCTCCAGTCTTTGCCTCTTTTGATCTCTGGCACAGCAGGGCTCGTGCACTCAGCACATCCCTCAAGGACCCACCTCGGCACATAGTTTTCTAAATTAAACTCTAGTGAGCTGTACACATGTCACCCTCATGTGAGGGATTAGGCTGAACTGGGGCACAGTACCAGACACATGGAAACACAGAAGCTGGGCTTAGTGTAAGGACATTCAGACTTTCTTTCTTTTGTTGTTTTTAAAGAACTTTTTTTATTTTTATTTATTTATTTATTTATTTATTTATTTATTTATTTCAGAGAGAGATAAAGAGAGAGAGAGTGAGAATGGGCACGCCAGGGCCTCTAGCCACTGCAGACGAACTCCAGATGCATGCGCCACCATGTGCATCTGGTTTACGTGGGTCCTGGAGAATTGAACTGGGATCCTTTGGCTTTGCAGGTATGTGCCTTAACCGCTAAGCCACCTCTCCAGCCCTCTCTCTCTCTCTCTCTCTCTCTCTTTCTTTCTTTCTTTTTTAAACTGGTAACTACTCTCTCGCTGAGGGACTTTAGTCCCTCTACTGACTTGATAATGAACTCTGCTGGTGACCACCAGAAACTAAATTCAACAAGCACTTATTTGTGCCAAATAATCCCGTAGCAAGGGATATCAGAGAAACAAAGATTATTTTTGCATTTCTCAGGAAAGGAGGATAGTTTCACATTTGTATGGGGAGTGTGAAGGGGGGATAAATCACCTACAGCCCACTAGCTTCTCTTTGGGGAGAGACCAGGAAATCTTGTCACTGCGGCTTTAGGCAACACCAACGATGTAGTCACAGACAAGATTTCATCATCAGGCATGATTGAAAAGGTCATCAAATGAGGGGCCACCTTAGTCATGACTGCAGGGACCGCAGCACATCAGTGTCCTTGAGGTTATGTACATGAAACAGTGCAATCGACAGAAAATCTGTTAAACAGCACAACACACAGAATAACGTATAAATTCAAGGATATGACTCATGTGACAGAACCATAGCTAAGAGAATCATCTTGTTTGACTTTTAAAACGACATCAGGGGCTAGAGAGATGGCTCAGCAGTTAAAGGCACTTGCTTGCAAAGCCAAGTTTGATTCCCCAGTATCCACATAAAGCCAGATAGATGCACAAAGTGGTGCATGCTTCTGGGGTTTGTTTGCAGTGGCAGGGGGACTTGGCATTCTCTCTCTCTCCTTTCAAATAAACAAAAAATTATTTTTTTAACCCATACATCAGTCGCTCTAATTTCAAGCATTTTTTTAAATTTGTTTTTTGTTTTGTTTTGTATTTTCAAGGTAGGGTCTCACTCTAGCTCAGGCTGACCTGGAATTCACTATGTAGTCTCAGGGTGGCCTCAAACTCACAACGATCCTCCTACCTCTGCCTCCGAGTGCTGGGATTAAAGGCGTGCGCCACCACGCCCAACTGCAAGCATTTTTTTTAAGGAGCAGACTGTAAGAGGACGGGAAGCAATACTGAGCACGGTTCTGGCCTTTTCAACATGAGGCGTCCAGTGTCCCCGCAGAGCCCGTGTGCCTCCCATGGCAACATGGCCAGCCAGACAGTGAGCTTTTTGTGATGTCTGTGTGAAGAGAGAGACGAGGAGACGGGCTTCGGGGAGGTCTCCAGGTGAAAAGCTTGGTGACGCACTCAGGTCGGTGACAGAAGGAGAGTGATTTATCATGGGCTCGGGGGGCACAATAGTTGGCCACCCCATGGTCATTTAAAAAAATACATAGTTGGTCTTAGAACCCTGAACACAGACCGGTATAAACATCCTAGCCTGCTTGCTCATGTGGGTTTGGTCCTGTTTTCAAACGGGACCAGCGGGGGGGAGGGGGGCTTAGGAAGCATCCGTCACCACCTCCTCACCGAGCAGGCCACTTGCAGACAAAAATGCTGGATTTGGCATTCCCATGTGTGCCCTCCCGAGAAGCCAGGGTATCATTTAGGGACATCGTACCATCCAGTGACTCCCTGGGGCAGGAAAGGAGAAAGGTGGGATTTATTACATGGTGATCCATCAGCCCCAAGGCACAGTCTGGGGAGGTGGTTTAATGGGCAATGTGCTTGCCGCGAAAGCATTAAGACTCACATTGAAAAGCCAGGTATGAGGCTGGGGAGATGGCTTAACACTTAAGGTGCTTGCCTGCAAAGCCTAACGAACTGAGTTCAATTCCCTGGTGCCCATATAAAGCCAGATGCACAAGGTGGCACATGCATTTAGAGTGCGTTTGCAGTGGTTAGAGGCCCTGGTGTACCCATTCTCTCTCTCTCTCTTTTTCTCTCTCTCTCTACTTGGCTCTTTCTCATAAATAAGTAAATCAATAAATAATTGTTTAAGCAAGGTATGGTTTAGAAAGCCTGTAATGCCAGTGCTGCGGAGGCAGAGATATCAAGATTCCTGGGACTTACGAGCTAGCTAATCTAGCATAATTGAACTTTGGGCCAGTGAGAGACTGTGTCTCAAAAGGAGGTGAGTGGCATTAAAAACACAGATGTTAGCTAGGCGTGGTGGCACACGCCTTCAATCCCAGCATTTGGGACGCAGAGGTAGGAGGATGGTCATGAGTGTCCAAGGCCACACTGAGACTACATAGTGAATTCCAGGTCATCTGGGCAAGAGCAAGAACCTACTTAAAAAAAAAAAAAAAAAGCAAACAACTTTAATTCTCAGGAGGCAGAGGTAGGAGGATCACTGAGTTTGAGGCCAGCCTAGGACTACAGAGTGAGTTCCAGGTCAGCCTGGGTTACAGGAGACCCTATCTTGAAAAACAATAAAGAATAAAAAGTAAGGGCTGGAGAGATGGCTTAGTGGTTAAGGCGCCTGCCTCCTAAGCCTCAGAATGCTGGTTCCAATCTCCAGCGGTTCCAATCTCCAGGTCCCACGTTTAGCCAGATGCAAAGTGACACAAGGGTGCAATGCCACACTTGACCACAAGGGGGTGCACACATCTGGACTTCATTCGCAGCAGCTGAGAGGCTGCTGGCGCGCCCATCTCCATCTGTCTTCCTCTCCCTCTCTCTCTGTCTCTCTCTGTGTCTCTCTCCAACATAAATAAATAAATAAAAATTAAAAATAAAAAAAACACATCAAGGTTGTCCTCTGGTCTCTACATGTGTGCACACGCATGTGCACTTACACCTGCACACGCACAGGGTGCGGGCAAACGCAGCCAGTGAAATTCTTTACTCTTCTCAGAACTGTGCATCTGCTTGACTTTATTTTCACAGACATTTGACAAAAGAAACAAAGCTTTTCATGCAACGAAAGCAAGCTCTCCGAATGTCTCAGAGCTGGCACGAGGCCAGAGCCACACCCCCGCTGCACTGGCCCTTGTCAGTGTCCTGGCTTGGAGCTCTTCCTGGACCGTGCAGACACCTTGTTCCTCCAACAACACTCTGAGACCTTCGTTAGCAAGACGGGAAATGTGCTAAAGATCACCGTCCAGGATAGCTCTTTGCTGGGCATGGTGGGGCAGGCCTGGAGTCCCAGCACTTAGGAAGTGGAGGGTCAGGAGTTCAAAACCAGCCTGGGCTACATACTAAGTCGAAGGCCAGCCTGGGCTACAAAGGGTATAGCTATGGCCCCAGATACACATATAAGAGCTTTCATGCCTGACATGACTATGTTTGGAGATGGGGGTTTTCAGGGATATTTTTGGCATGTGTGTATAGTATGTGTGGGGGTGGTGTGTGTGTGGCATACATGTATGTGTGTGTAGATGTGCATGTCCTTGAGACGGAGTCTCTCATTGCACCTGGAGCTGCGTTGACTGGTTGACCCAAGTGAATTTCCTGTCTCTGCCTCCACAGTCCTGGGGTTACAGATGTGCGTGGCCAGACCCAGGTTCTTACATGGGTGCTTGGGACAGAACTCGGACCCTCTCAGACCCCTGCGCTTGCTGTTCTCTTAACCTCTGCGCCATCTCCTCAGCCTCCAAATGACCTATTTCCCCAAGATAGAGAGGGAGGGAGAGAGAGTGTGCGTGCCAAGGCCTCTTGCCACTTCACATACTCCAGATTCATGCCCCGCTTTGTGCATCTGCCTCTACATCTGCACTGGGGAATCAACCCCAGGTCATTAGGCTTTGCAAGCCAGCGCCTTAACCACCGAGCCATCTCCCCAAGCCCCAAATCGGGTTTTAAGAGTAGGGTTCCAATCTGACCGGGCTAGTGGCTTTGTAAGAAAAAAGAAGAGAGTGTGTGAACTCCATGTCTCTCATAGTGCATGGATCAAGAAACGAAACCATTGCTGACACCTTTCTTGGACTTCAGCCTCCAGAACTGTGAGCAACTGAACAACCATTGTCTAAGACTCCTGGTGTGTGGCAGTGTCTTGGGGCAGTTTAGGCAGCAAAGTGGACTAAGACAGAAAAAAAATGGACATATTTCAGTTCATGCCCTACGTGACAGTGCACGCTTCTGGAGTTTGAAATTAACCAGCATAACGAGCGGGCTGCCTCACTCAGACACCTGATGGTGACTTCTGCCAAGTTTTCTATCAATACACCAAGATCTGAGGCTGTGACCACATCTCTGAGAGAGGGTGTGCCTCCGAGACGGGTTTTTCTATGGCTTAGGCAATAAGTCCTATTGCCCACATTCATTTTTAAAAACTTTTTTGTGCTGGTTTGCTTACCTGATGGCAATGTAATTTGGTCATAATCCCTCCCAATACTTTCCCCTGTCCTCCCTCACCCATCCCCTTCACTGAACTCCCTCTATTCAACTGCATTCGCTTTGATATTTTGATGAGTTTCTTTTTTGCCAGCTTCCTCTATCCACTGTGTAGAAATGTTGATGAGCTCAATTTTGCGTCTTGTGGAGTTAACAACAGGCTGCCATGAGGCCATAACTATGAGGCCATCCAGTATTCATTTTTTCAAAAAATTTTTTAAGATTTTATTTTTATTTATTTATTAGACACAGAGAGAGGGAGAGGGAGGGAGAGAGTGAGAATAGGCACACCAGAGCCTCTAGCCACTGCAAACAAACTCCAGACACATGCGCCACCATGTGCATCTGGCTTATGTGGGACCTGGAGAATCGAACTGAGGTCCTTAGGCTTCGCAGGCACGCGCCTTAACCGCTAAGCCATCTCTCCAGCCCCAGTATTCATTTTTTTTTTTTTTTTTTGAGGTAGGGTCTCACTCTAGCTTGGGCTGACCAGGAATTCACTCTGTAGTCTCAGGGTGACCTCGAACTCATGGCCATCCACCGTCCTACCTCTGCCTCCCAAGTGCTGGGATTAAAGGCATGCGCCACCATGCCTGGTGCTCCAGTATTCATTTTTAAAGGAAGTTCACCGTCAGCTTACAAATGCATTTCAATAAAGCTGAAATTGAATGCCTACAGCTGCAGCGATCAGAAAGTTACACTGTGACATCAGGACCCGCCCCCCCAGCTCTGGATTTTGTTAGAATTTTGTGACCAGTGCTAGTCCAGTCTGCCCCACAGAGTGAATCGCATTCGGCGGTGAAATGATCCGTAGTTCAAGTCTGAAGACTAATTCCACGCTCACCCTCCATTAGAACATGCATGCTGGAGTCCTGAGTACAGCCCCCGGGCGCTGTCCTGTGTGCATGCCGGCTGACCCTCGGGTGATACCCAACCAGGCATCCGGCTAAAGAACATCTTTAACAGAAATGCCGAGGACCACACCGGCAAGAAAGGCCCCAGGCGATCTGCTTCCTCAGAGCCAACAGGAAGTGCACAGCACGTCAGAAGCCTGTGGATGGTTAGACTAAATATTCGGGGAGGCTCCACCATTGCTCCCTTCCTGAAAGTGAGCTGCATGATACCAACATTCACCATCAGCCGTCAATCCTAACATAGCCGTGTTTGCTCTAACTGGGAGAATGCAAAGTAAATCAAACCACTGTGTTGAAGTAACAGAATCACTTGTAGAACTCAAAGCCCTGATGAGGTGATAGGACATTATCATTGTTACCTCAGGGAGCTTCTCGATGTTATTGACAAATTAAAAGTCTCTGTATTTTTATACCCAGCTATAACATTCAAAGTAGTTTTATTTATTTATTTGGAGGAGACAGATAAAGAAAGAGGCAGATAGAGAATGGGCGCACCAGAGCCTCCAGCCACTGCAAACGAACTCCATATGCATGCGCCCCCTTGTGCATCTGGCCAGCGTGGGTACTGGGGAATCGAACCTGGGCCTTTTGGCTTTGCAGGCAAGCATCTTAACAACTAAGCCATCTTCCCAGCCCCAGCTGTAACATTTAAAATGGTTTACATAAGTTCACACAAAGACTTTGATACTGGCAGGTATGAAAGAAAGGAATCTAAATTTAGTTCAACACATCATGTGTGAGGGGATTCACAGTGGGTAGGTAATGATATGCTGTTTTCTTTTGCATTCCCAAAGTCTATGCACTGGTATTCTTATCACACATACACACAAAAAAATCAAGACATCTCAAAGGTTTGCAGAGATTAATTTCTGAGGTGAAGATAACCACTATATAGGATTGAAGCTATCAAAATTTCTTCCTTTCCCCATTATTATTAAAAAAAAAAAAAGAGGCTGGAGGGATGGCATAGTGGTTAAGTGTGCTTCCTGGGCAAGTATGAGGGACTGGGAATGGCTGACAGGCTTAAGCCTCTAAGAATGCCCAGAACCCGTGTTAAAAGGTGGGCGTGGCCACAGACATCTGGGCTGTGGGGAGCCTGTGGCTGGCAAAAGCGAGAGGCTCCGTCTCAAGGAAATACGTGGACAGTGACAGTACTCCTCTGGCCTCTGTGTGCCTGCCAGGGCATCTGCACATTCATCTGCATGCATTGCACACACAGACACACACACAACACACACACAACACAACACTTGGGAGAGGGTTCACAACTAGCCCAAGATGTAGGCAGGTGGATGGTTTTCTCTGGTGGTGCAGGGTATCTCACTGGCACATACATGTGCATACACCACACACACACACACATGTGCACACACACCATACTACATACTATGCACATGCAAAAACACCACAAAGAATAATTAGGGATAGCTTCCTCATTGTGTAGACACTTCTCTGGCCTTCTACAAGCCTATAAGCAACGGCAAAAATGCATTTCTCTGGAGGATTCTAAGCATCTCGCGGCTGCCTTCAACCTTAACCTTCCTAACCCGTCCTTCTACTCCTACAATGCTTTCAGGAAACAGCTCCCCAAATTATTGAATATTCCATTTTATTTTCATATACTTGATAAATTTAATTTTCATACTTGAGAACTTGGCACGGCTGTAAGATTATTTTCCTGCCATTATCTATTATCCATATCCCATGGAGACTGAGTCAGTCCGTGTAATTATTACGCCCTAGCTCCTAACGGCCCCTGTCACAATCGCACAATAACAGTGATCTCCCAGCGGTACCTGAGGTGCTGTTTGGGGTTTTAGAAGCATATTAAAGATCCTATATGCAAAATAAAGAATCACTATGCAGTGGGTTCTAAAAAATGTTGCTCCAGATGTCATTTGTCAAATGTAGAAAACTGACAGCACTTCCAGCTTTGTGCCATCTCTTTTTGCTTTTCTGATCTCTCTGCAGACCCACGCTCAAGTCAGTGAGCTACATTGCCGTGTCTTCCTTACTCGCCTTCTAAATTAATGATAATAACTATATCTTAGCCTTACTGGATACGTGTTATAGCATCTACAGGTGAATTGCAAAGTGTGTTCTGTTTTACAATAACCACTCAAGCTTTCCTTTTCCATTAAGTCAAGACTTGACAGACACTCTAAGCTTCTGAATATTCCTGCACTGAATTCCTTCAAGTAGCTTAACATGTGCAATTGAAATTCTTGTTCTTGTTTTATTTGAAACAGAGTCTTACGACACTGTCCTGGAACTTGTAATCCTCCTGCCTCAGCCTTCCAAATGCTGAGATGACGGGTGTGCACCATTCCGTCTGGCTACATTACTGCGATTCTCAGCGGGACTTTAAATCATGATGGAGTCAGCCGTTTTATGAATTGCATGAAGCAAAGGAAATGCTATTTTCTACTTGTTAAGCCTTTGTCTTAAGCTTTCTAAGGTGATCAGTACGGGGTATAGCTCAGGGTATCGATTCCCATGGGCAGAGTATGGGGGCTACACGGGGAAAGTGCAGAGAGCTAGTGAACACAATGGGAGACCAGGCTCAGCGCACATTCCCGTCATCTCAGTGCTTGGGAGGCAGAGACAGGAGGATGGCTGTAAGTTCTCAGCCAAGATTCTAACCAGCACGGGAGATCCCCAAGTGGGATGCGAAGTGAGAGTTTGTTCTTAAATTGACTTCAGCGTGGAGCTGCCAATGGAAATAAATCCCTGCAAGTGAGAAGTTTGAATGAGCAATGGCTTTAAACATATTTATGTAGGCTGGATCTTCTAATGGGCAATATTCATTACAGTCAGATGTGATCAGAGCCCGTGTCCGTCACTGGCAGAGCATCACCCTTATATACATGAACATCATTTTTAGACCAGGAAAGAAACCCTAACAAATGTTCCTAAGAGGAGGAAAATCAGCCTCACTTTACACACATCAAACTTGCCCTAAACCAGAACTGTATTCACCGAATAAGAAGCCAGTTAAGGCCCCAGGCTACACAGATTCCTTTAAATGTACCCACTTTTCATCAAGGAAAATTCTGGAGCGCCATTTGGGAGGTAGAGGCAGGAGGTATTCAAGGCCTGTCTCATTGACATAGTGGGTTTCAGGCTAGCCTGAACTGCATGAGATGCAGTCTCAAAAACAAGACAAAACAAAAATCTGGAATGATGATCAAACGCAAATATTCATTTGACTCAAGCTATTAATAGAAAGAATGGCAGGAAGGGAGAAAGGAAGGGAGGGACGGAACACGCTTCTCTTTCCAAGGATGCTTTGCCCACAGCCAAGTTCATCCTCAGAGACAGTTTCCCTCCTGTGACCATCATGAAGCGACTGGCCGCCCTCAATCCGTCTACAAAGGATGAGGAGACAGCAACAGCATGTTCATGAATCTCATGATCTTCATAGCAGTTATTTTCCCCCCTTGGCAGAAATCTCCGGTAATTGAAGTAAAAAAGATTTCAGTCATCCATGTGATTGGGGAATGAGCAGAGTCATATTTATGGATAGTCACGTTGGAGAAGAGGTACAAAAAAAGAGAACAATTGTCCTTCAATTCCACTGAACATAAACTTGGGCCATGATAAGCCACCCAGCGCCTCTTTAATCTCTCAATGAAAGTTCACTGAACAAGTTAGCAGGACACTGGTCAGGGAGAAGCCACCTGCCTGCATTTATCCAGATACCCAGCTTGAAATGTAGGAATGGAAATCCCCAAAGGCCAAGTTCATGGGAGAGCAGCGTTTGAAAAGCGAAGCCAGTCCCATTTGAGGAGAGGCAGCCAGAACAAATAAAAGACTGGAGAACACCAGCTGTAGACAGCGGAGGCGCCTCGCCTGCATTCTGGAAGTGGGTGTGGTAGTGGGGCTTCAGCAGAGGGCAAACATTTCAGGATTCCGCACAGGACCGATAGTGTCAGAATCACTCCAAATCCTAATAGGAAAATGACCTGCAGAAGGTCGTTTGATCAAGCTCCCTGAGAAATGCAGAAAGCACCGGTCTAACGTAATAGCATGGAGATGTCTGCTCACTTGTGACTGGGCTGGGAACAGAGCGAGGCTGACGTGGTCAAATGTTCCGGGTTCACACAGACCCGGATCTGCCTAGGAACTAGGCTCCCTCCCACTCTGAAGAATGCCACCACCAGGGACTGCTTCCCTAACAGCTAAGGCAAAGAGCTGACTCCTCACTGCCTTCCCATTGGCTGGCACTACACTCTAGGCTTTCTGTGTACTCACGGATTTAATCCACATGATGACTCTAATGGGTGGGACCTATTAGTATCCTTGTCATTTTATCAGTAAAGAAATGGAGGCTGGAGGGATGGCTTAGCAGTTAAGGCATTTGCCTGCCAAGACAAAGGACCCAGGTTCGATTCTCCAGGACCCACGTTAGCCAGGTGCACAAGGTGGGGCATACCTCTGGAGTTTGTTTGCAGTGGCTGGAGACCCTGGCACCCATTCTGTCCCTCCCCCTCCCTCTTTTTCTCTCTGTCAAATAAATTTAAAAATAAATAAATATCTTAAAAAATGGAAACTGGGAGCCTGGGAGACGGCTCAGCTGTTAAGGCTTGCTGAACAAACATGAGGACCTAAGTTCAATTCCCCAGGACCCACATCAACATGCCAGATGGACAAGGTGGTGCATGCATCTGAAGTGTGTTTGCAGTGGCTAAGGGACTTCTAGGCCCTGCCCCTCTTAAATAAATAAAATATTAAAACAAAAAATTTTGGAAAACAAAAAAATACAAGACAGAGAATGATTGAGGGAGAAACCCCCAGATCAACCTGGTGCATGCATCCCAGTTACAGTGGCAGGGACTTGTGCCCTGCCCCTCTTAAATAAATAAAACATTAAAACAAAAATTTTGAAAACACAAAAATACAAACACAGAATGATTGAACAGAAACCCAAATCAACCTCACGTATGAGTACACACACTTGTGAACACACACACATATGAACACACACATATGAACACACACACATAAACACAAATGGAAATCTAGGAAGTTCATTAGCTAACCCAGAGTTATTCAGCCAATCACGTCTGAGCCGGGACTGAACACCAGGTGTAATGTTTACACACCTGCCCTTCACCATCTGCCTGCCTGTGTCCTGGGATCAGCCACCGTGTGGTCAGACAAGCACGGGGTCTGTGTGTGTGAGGGTTACACCCAGCCCACGGCTCTCGGCCCTCGGCCGCTCCTCGGAAACCCACTCCCCAGGCCCGAGACGCCTCTGCTCCATGCTCTACACTCTACACAGATTCTCTGTTGAAAGGAACTCTGAGATTACAGAGTCTCGGCAGGGCCACACGTGACAAGCTGACCCCAAATGAATCCTAGATTAGAAAACAGAAAGCCAGCATGATACCCCTGGCTGGCTGTGTATAGTGCCACACCCAGTAAGAATCCACGGCAGCTAGGGACATTGAGTCAAATGGGAGGCTTCACTTATGAAACTGCTTGATTTGTGTATCATACCTTAAGCATTAAAACAAGGGGTTCTTCCTTGGAACTGGGATTTTAAAGATGAAATAAAAAATAGGAGACATTTAGCCGGGCGTGGTGGCACACGCCTTTAATCCCAGCACTCAGGAGGCAGAGGTAGGAGGATCGCTGTGAGTTCGAGGCCTCCCTGAGACTACAGAGTGAATTCCATGTCAGCCTGAGCTAGAGTCAGACCCTACCTTGAAAAACCAAAGAAAAAAAAAAAGGAGACATTTAAAAATGGTACTTGGAACCACCCCGTGACAGACTGTCCCTTCCCTTTTCTCTTCGTTCGCCTAGCCTTCAAGGACAGATATTTTCTCCCCTCTTGAGGGTGTTGCTAGTCGCTGAGATGATTAAAATATCCAGTATCTCTTAGTGAAAAGCTATTTTTAAAATAGAAAACTCCAATCACGATAATTTCATGGGAATTCTTAGTACACAAATTAAAAGTTTTAAATTCCTCTGCAATGACTTGTGAATTCATATAATCTTAATTAGAAAATTCCCGCACTAATGCATATTTATCAGGCGCCTTGAAGATCTGCCCCTGACACCAAATTCCTTTGAGATTCGCTTTTTGCCCTACCACCCCCATGATTGGTGACAGCTGAGGAAGGGTGTAACGGACCAGAAATCAGAAATAGGAGGGCTGGCCCCTCCTGGGCTCTATAAAACTCCCTTTCTGGGTCTGAAAACGTCATTACCTTCTTTTTGCAAGTATCCTCCTGTCCAAAGAGGAGTCACGATTCCCACCTCAAAGCTCCTTGTTTCATGAGTCAATGAAACAACCCGCGTGAGCATTCAGTGAGCCACAGCATTATATAATACGAGGGTAAAACTGCTAAATAAAATTTTAAAACATCAGGACTGGAGAGATGGCTTAGCAGTTAAGGCGTTTGCCTGTGAAGCCTAAGGACCCCTATTCGATTCTCCAGGTCACACATAAGCCAGATGCACATGGTGGTGCATGCATCTGGAGTTCATTTCCAGTGGCTGGAGGTCCTAGCATGCCCATTCTCACTCTCTCTCCTTTCTGTCTCTAATAAATAAATAAAATTTAAAAACAACAACTGTGAGCCAGATACATCAGGGCATCTCCATGAAGAGACGAAAAGATAATCTGGCTAGTAGTAGAATACTTTCCCAAGTCATGACCTTGGGTGGATCCAGCCTGGCTTGTCTCATTTTAAAAAGAAGAAGAAGGAGAAGGAGAAGAAGAGGAGGAGAAAGAGGAGGAGGAAAAAGAGGAGGAGGAGGAGGAGGAGGAAGAGGAAGAAGAAGGAGAAGGAAAAGGAGAAAGAGAAGGAGAAGAGGAGGAGGAGGAAGAAGAAGAGAAAAAGGAGAAGAAGAAGGAGAAGGATAAAGAGAAGGAGAAGAGGACGAGGAGGAAGAAGAAGAGAAGAAGGAGAAGGAGAAGGAGAAGAGGAGGAGGAGGAAGAAGAATAAGAAGGAGAAGGAGAAGAGGAGGAGAATGAGGAGGAAAGAGAAGAAGAAGAAGAGGAAGAGGAAGAAAAAGAAGAACATAGTGAATTCCAGGTCAGCCTGGGCCACAGTGAGACCCTGCCTCGAAAAAACAAAAAGAATAAAATTTTTAAAAATAAAATAAAATAAGAGAAAAAAAGACAGTAACTGTCTCATAAAGAACAATGTATTAGGGGAAAAAAATCTGTAAGACCCTTAGTAGGGCAGGCACACAGTAGGTGTTCAGTGAGTGGTCTCCATTTCATAGGAACAAATTCTGACGCAGCCTACACCCACTGAGAACGGCTGAGCACTTCTGCCTGGATCACCATATCCATTAGCAGAGTCCCCATTGTGAAATCTGCACAGCCAGGGCCTGCGTTTTTCCACTTGACACTCCTGGGGCTTAAGGCTGCGCTTACTGTGTTCCCGTGCCCTGCCCGAGAGCACGCTTCCTACAAGCTGCTGCGGAACCTCAGTTTAGCAAAGCTCCGAGTTTCTGCTGGCCTGCCTTTTTCTCCCAGATAAAGTTCTTTCACTTTGTGCTACTTCTCTGAGGACGGGGATGGGGCCGGCCTGGGGAAATGGGTCAAGAAACAATCCACAGCCTGTGTGCTGCTCTCCCTAACACTGCCGGACCACATGGCCCCAGTCAGGGCCCCGGGCTGTGCTGGGAGCAACAGGCAGGAGAGATGCAGCCCCATCCCCGGGGGCAATCCCAGTGTCCCCATGGGTCACCAAGCAGAGGGGAGTTAGGGAAGTCGCTGGGGTGCATGCAGCCCGGGTTAGTGTGAGCTCCACCATGCAGCCTGGCATGCCCGTGGGCAAGATGCTTACAATGATGCCAGCCCAAAACGGAGTGTCTCTGACTAGCAGGGAGCTGCTGATGCTGGCCATGAGGAAGCCCAGCACGGTCACGGCGATGCCCAGGGCCAGCTGCAGCAGGGCCAGCAGCAGTGGGAAGCGACAGCCGCAGCATGTCCGCGCCTCCTCCTCTCCTGGTTCCTGGGGGGCTCCCGGGCCCTTCTTCGGCCCCATGTTCCCTGGCGGTGGCTGTGGCTGTGGGCCTGGAGGGACAGGGACAGAGTAAATATGGAAACCCTCCCTAGCTAGGCCTCCCAAGGCCAGGGCCCAGGCGAAGGGGGACCCGAGGGGGGTCGTCAACTGCCAACAGCAGGGAGCAGCGCCTCCCAACAGGGCACTGGGCAGGATTTCTGAAGTGTGTGCATGTGTGCGTGCTTGCTCTCCTGTCTTCTTGGGTCTAGTTTTTTTTTTTTTTTTTTTAATTTTCTGGGAGGTTCAGGACAAGGTAATGAATGTTGAAATCACTTCAGTTTAATTAACAGACAATTTAATCCCAAATAAGCTTTGTTGGGTTGCAAGCTGCGATGGCATTGCCAAAAAGAGTGCTTATTTTCCAACACAAGCATAGACTTTTTCTCGAAAATTCTCCAATACAATTCACACACACATACACACACATGCACAATTATGTGTGTCCAATTGCAATTGAGATACTAAAAACTTGCAAAAGAATCATGATGTTTTAAGTTTATGCTTTTTAAAATATTTTATCTGAGAGAGAGTGGGAGACAGAAAGAGGCAGAGAAAGAGAGAGAGAGAAAGGGCATGCCAGGGCCTCCAGCCACTGCAAATGAACTCCATACGTGAGCACCACCTGTGCATCTGGCTTGATGTGGGTCCTGGGGAACTGAACCTGGGTCCTTAGGCTTTGCAGACAAGTGCCTTAAACATTGAGCTATCTATCCAGCCCCAAGTTTATGCTTTTGTGTTGGGTTGCATTCACAGCTGCCCTAGGCCTCAGGTCACACACTCCTGCAGCTTGTGCTAGTGAAACCTGTCACAAGTGGGAATTTTGGTTTGGTTTGTTTTTCACTTGTTTTTGTGTTTGTGTGTGTGAGGTATGTGTGGTGTGTTGTGGCATATGTGTGATATATATTGGGGTATGTGTGGTGTGTTGTGGCGTATGTGTGGTGTGTTGTGGTGTGTGTGTGGTATATATTGGGGTTTGTGTGGGGTGTGTGTGTGGTATATATTGGGGTATATGTGGGGGGTGTGTGGTATATACTGGGGTATGTGTGGGGTGTGTGTGTGTGGTATATATTGGGGTATGTGTGGGATGTGTGTGTGGTATATACTGGGGTATGTGTGGGTGTGTGGGTGTGGTACATATTGGGGTTTGTGTGGGGTGTGTGTGTGGTATATATTGGGGTATATGTGGTATATACTGGGGTATGTGTGGGGTGTGTGTGTGTGGTATATATTGGGGTATGTGTGGGATGTGTGTGTGGTATATATTGGGGTATGTGTGGGGTGCATGTGTGGTATATATTGGGGTATATGTGGGTTGTCTATGTGGTATATACTGGGTTATGTGTGGGGTGCATGTGTGGTATATATTGGGGTATTTGTGGGGTGTCTGTGTGTGGTATATATTGGGGTATGTGTGGGATGTGTGTGTGTGGTATATATTGGGGTATGTGTGAGGTGTGTGTGTAGTATATATTGGGGTACGTGTGGGGTGCATGTGTGTATATATATATTATGTGTGGGATGTGTGTGTGGCATATATTGGGGTATGTGTGGGGTGTGTGTGTGTGGTATATATTGGGGTATGTGTGGGGTGTGTGTGTGTGTGGTATATATTGGGGTATGTGTGTGTGTGTGTGTGTGTGGTATATATTGGGGTATGTGTGGGGGTGTGTGTGGTATATATTGGGGTGTGTGTGTGGTGTGTGTGTGGTGTATATTGGGGTATGTGTGGGGTGTGTGTGTGTGGTATATACTGGGGTATGTGTGGGGTGTGTGTGTGGTATATATTGGGGTATGTGGGATGTGTTTGCGGTATATACTGGGGGGTGTGTGTGTGTGTGTGTGTGGTATATATTGGGATATGTGTGTGTGTGGTATATATTGGGGTGTGTGTGTGTGTGTGTGTGTGGTATATATTGGGGTATGTGTGTGGTATATATTGGGGTATGTATGGGATGTGTGTGTGGTATATATTGGGGTGTGTGTGGGGGATGTGTGTGTGTGGTATATATTGGGGTATGTGTGGGGTGTGGGGGGTATATACTGGGGTATGTGTGGTGGTGTGGCATATATGTGGAGCATATGTGATGTATTGTGGGGTGTGTGTAGTGTATGTGTGGTGTATATTGGGGTATGGGTGGGATACATGTGTGCACGTATGCAGTACAAGCGTGTAGATGTCAGTCTCACTGGCAGGCACATGGATGTCAGGGAACATCACGTGTCTTTTCTTTGTCACTCTCTGGGTTCTTCCTTGGGACAATCGCCCTACAGGACTGGTGTTACAGTCACTCCTGCCCACTCCCAGGTATTTATGTGTGATTTGAGGAGTCTAACTCAGCTCTTGTGGCCCAGCTGCTTACACGGGTTCTGGCAACTTCAGCAGCTTGGGCCTCCTCAGGCCCTCATGCTTGGGGCAAGCTCTCTGACCCACTGAACCATCTCCTAGCCCAACAAGTGTTTGTTTTGAAAAGCTCTTAACATGGACTGGGGAGATGGCTCAGAGGTTAAGAGTGCTTGCCAATTCAACATAAAGGCCTCTCGGGCCAGAGACTGCCAATGGACCCCCAGACCCCCTGGCCATGCACGTCTGTAACTTCAGTCCTGCAGGGGAGGCCAGGACATCCTGGGACTCTGACTGACAGCAGCTCTGAGCAAAGGGAGAGTCTCTATCTCAAGGAAATATCAGCGTAGTGACAGAGAAGGGCAGCAGACTTCTCCTCTGTCCTGTGCGTGGACACACACCACTCACACATCTATACACACATACATATGCCATTCATTACATACCACACCACACACACTCATGCAAAACATGCTTAATAGATTGTGTAATCCCCAAACAATCTTCACTCATTTGTACAACACTGTCTAGGGGTATTGCCCACCCCACAGATGGACAGAAGTGCCCAAGTAACATATAATCATTTTAGCACTCATGAAATTATATCAAAAAAGAAATGATGGGCTGGAGAAATGGCTTAGCAGTTATGTTGCTTGTCTGCAAAGCCTAAGAACTCCTGTTCAAATCTCTAGGTCCCACATAAGCCAGAAGCACAGTGATGCAAGCACACACAGCTGCACATGTGCACAAGGGGGCACATGAATCTGGAGTTCGTTTACAGTGGCTGAAGGTCCTGGCATACCCATATTCTTCCTCTCTCTCTCTCTCTCTCTCTCTCTCTCTCTCTCTCTTCCTCTCTCTGCCTCTCTCCCTCAAATAAATAATAATAAAAATAAATTGTGAGAAGTTATTTTTTTAAATGATGTAATAGGAGGGAGGAAATGATGATATCAAAATAGAAATATCAAAATAGATTAATTGGAAAGAAGAAGGAATTCAGTGGAGGAGGGATAGGGGAAGAAGAAAAGGGAGGGTTGTGGGAAGGGATCATGACCATGGTACATTGTCTATATATACGGAGGTTGTCCAAACAAAGTTAATTAGGGCTGGAGAGATGGCTTAGCGGTTAAGGCGCTTGCCTGTGAAACCTAAGGACCCAGGTTCCAATTATCCAGGTCCCACATAAGCCAGATGCACATGGTGGCACACGTGTCTGGAGTTCGTTTGCAGTGGCTAGAGGCCCTGGCGTGCCCATTCTCACTCACTCTCTCTCTCTCTCTAAGAAAGAAAGAAAGAAAGAAAGAAAGAAAGAAAGAAAGAAAGAAAGAAAGAAAGAAAGAAAGAAAGGAAGAAAGAAGGAATCTTTTTTAAAAAAATTAATTAAAATGAAATAGATATGATGTTGCCGACATGTTAATACATCATGCCTAGTCCTGGGTGGTTATTGGCTCTCATAAACTATACCAAGTCCCCACAATTGTACTTATTTTATGAATCTCAGTCATCTCCTTATTCCTTCCTTCTGGACCCATGAGGAAAAGACGCTCAGCAGCACCAACTCAGCAACTTAGAGAGCAAAACCCAAACTACACATCCAATTTCCACCCACAAGTGGCCAAAACGGGGTTCCTGCTCACTGGGGGACAAGCATGGGGGGGTCACTGGGATTTCCAGTGTACACAAGGTAACGTGGACTGCAGAGTCCACTGCAGAGTGGACCAAGACACACACTGGACCAAGAAGAACCCAAACACAGAGTCAGACTCTTAATCACTCTATTTAACTGTGATAAACACCACAGGAAGGAAGCCGACTGATGACCCTGTACCTGACTATTTGTCATCAACAGCATAGCTGTGGGGCTGGAGAAGAATGGGGATCTGAGCTCAACCCCCAGTACCCCATGCTGGGTTGTGGGGCTGCGTGTGCTTGGCATCTCACTGCTGGGGACGCAGGGCCTTGCTCAATGGCCTGCCAGCCTAACCTGCTTTGGTGAACCCCAGAGCAATGAGTGACCCTGTCTCAGAAACAGTGGGTGGCACCTGAGGAAAGACACTAGAGGTTGTCTTCTGCCCTCCATAGTTCACACATGTCACCAATGCACGCACGTGCATACACTCACACAAATTAAAAAAAAAAAAAAAACTATCAACAGCCAGTTGGGCCTAATGGGCCAAGCCTGAAACGCCAGCTACGGGGAGGCTGAGGCAGGAGTATTGCAAGGTCCAATGTAACCTACACAGTGAGTTCCTCTTTTTAGGTTGAATTAGCTCAGGTGTCTGTTACAGCAATGGAAAGCAGACTTATACCTAATGGAATCCGTTATTCCTAGTTTCATGAATGTACAGTTAGATACAGTGTTCTATTGTTGACCGTATGGCTGGGCTGTCACCGAGTCAGGAATAAGACAGTCCGAGCTTTTCCCTCTAAGCTTTAATGTGGATGTAAGCGAGAAGGGGGAACAGGACAAAAACGCTGTGCTCCTGCAACGCCGGCACTCGGAGGCCAGAGGAGGAGGGTCAGGAGCGATCAAGGCCAGTGGTGGTGACTATATAATGATTTCGAAGCCAGGTTTGGCTTCCGAAGAAAATCCTGTCTTTGAAAACCCAAACCAAAAAAAAGTCTCAAACGATATATTTTCCTGTAGTTTTGTCTTGTAAGCTTCAGAACCAGAACGAGTGTGGCTTAAAGATGCATAGAACGGGTCTCTTTTGGCCCTGAGCTAGAAATAATACCATACTCCTTATATCCCATGCTTTCCCCCATATATTTCTATGGCAAAGTTTAATGTATAAGTTATAATATATAACAATGAATAATAAACGAATTATAACAAAGAACAATTCCAACAATATGCTGAAATAAAACATACTTAGAATGTGAATTGTGGACTTGGTCATAGTTGAATGAAAAAGTATTTGCCTAATATATGTGAAGCCCTGGGTTTGATCCACAGTGCCACCAAAAAAAAAAAAAAAAAAAAAAAAAGCATTATGAAATGTTTATTTCTGGAATTTTCCCTTTAACATATTTAGAAGTCTAAACTGAGGAAGAGAGGAGCAACTGTGTCTTCTCATAACAAAGGTTTATTTTTGATTTCCTGGTTGAGACTGTTCCAACGAACAGCATCCCAGATAAGCGGTGATTCTTCGGGTCTCATTACAACTGCTTCATTCAGTCTGCAGCTTCCAGTTCTGGCAGAAGCAGGGGACCTCACCCTGTTCATCCTCACAACTGCGTGGGCAAGGTGCGGCTTGACGGGGAGGGTCTTTGGCAATAAAGACATGATTGTGGGAAGGATGAGTATTTTCACTTCAATGACACCAGAAAGTAGAAATGAAGAGGAGGAGGTTGTCAAATGGTTCCTGGTAGAAGAAGTTATTGGGGCTAGAGAACTGGCTTAACAGTTTAGGTGTTTGCCTGCAAAGCTAAAGGACCCGGGTTCGAGTCTCCAGTACCAATGTAAGCCAAATGTACAAGGTGGCGCATCATCTAGAGTTGTGTGTAGCAGCTGAAAGCCCTAGCAAGCCCATTCTCTCTCTCTCTCTCTCTCTCTCTCTCTCTCTCTCTCTCTCTCTCTCAAATAAATAAAATATTTTTAAATACATTTTAAAAAACAAAAAACAGATTTCGTGGAGTTGCTATATTCTCAGGGTTTCCATCAAGTCTCTTTGACTGGATTTAAAAATACCAAGGACTCTGTGGAGAAAAATTGGGAACTTGTCTCATTGTTGTTCCCAATTGTCTCACTGTCCCCACGCCCTGTAGAAGTCGCTTTCTTATTGCTGGGACAAAACATCTATCTAATCAGAAGCTTATGAGAGGAAGGGTTTATTTCAGGCTTATGGTTTCAAAGGGGAAGTTTCATCATGGTGGGAATTCATGCTGGTTCACATCTTCACACATCAGCAGGAGAGAGAGAGAGAGAGAGAAAGAGGGAGGGAGAGAGAACAGTAAGAGAGAGCTAGCTCTCAATACTCAATACTCGGTAGGAATAGACTGATCAGCCCGAGGCCTGCCCCCAGCAACACGCCTCCTCCAGCAAGGCTCCACAGCTGGGGAAGGTATGAAGCTTTAATGACAAGCCCTTGAGGATTTGGGAGACATTTATATTGGACCACCACACTCCCATCCCCGAAATGACTCAACGGAAGTTCACGATCCATCGATGAGTGTGAACGTGTGCATATGAAAAATGAAACCGGCTATATGTTTTCCATTTGACTTATTTCTCTGTCCTTAATTCGAAATGTGTCTTTGGGCCCATTATTTTGCTCAAAAGGATTGATCCATTTACAAGTCTGACACGGCAGTTTGTGGTTTTGAGTTAAACGCCATTAAGCAATGTTCTCTTGATGGTCCGTGGAAGGCACGTGACTGTCTCATTCTATAGAAGTCTGCACAGATGATAACCGTCAATCATTTCATTATGCGTTCTGCCTTGCATTTGCAACAACACATTTTCAACATGTAATTTTGATGTTTCCTCTGTATATGATGAAGTAGAAATAATCAAATTTTAGTTCAAGTAGGAAACACTGCAGGGAGAGCAAATAAACAAATTATAGGATATCCTAAATACCACTTTCCAAGAAGAAAGGGACGAATTATTGTTGCAGGCAATGATTTGGATGATTCTCACCAACAATGAGCTAAGTGAAAGAAACTAGATGTGGGCTGGATGATGGCTCAGTGGTTAAAGTAACTTCCTGGAAGGCCGCTGACAACCCGAGTGCGAGCCTCCGCACCATGGAAAGCCAGATGCAAAGCGGTACACAAGTCTGCAATCCCCACATGCCTATGGCAAGCAGCAGTGGCCGGAAGGAGAAGAGAAAAACCTCAAGACTGACCTCTGACCTTCACACGTATTCTGCACACACAGAAACAAGCACACAGATAAACAAACAAATAAAAATAGAAAAAAATTTTAAAGTAGATGTAAAATAATATGTACTGCATTATTCTTATATATTTTTAAAATATATATTTTATATATTTGTTTGCAAGAAGAGAGAAAGAGAAGGGGGAGGGAGGAAGGAGAGGCCTCCTGCAAATGAATGTGTCACTTTGTGCATCTGGCTATACATGGGTATTGAGGAATCGAACACAGGCTGTCAGGCTTTGCAAGCAAGTGCCTTTAACCCTGAGCCATCTCTACAGCCTCTGATGTCATTTTGAAAAGGCAAAATTAACCCACAATAACAGATTTTTTTAAGCGATTGTGTAGTTGGGACAATTTAACTACAAAGGTCCAGAAGACTTTCTTGGCACAGGAAGTAAGTCTCCCACATCTTGAACGGTCACATGGGTGTGAACAATTGTCAAAACTAACTGAACAGGGACTTGGTGGTGGCTCAGTGGATAGAGAGCCTGCAAGTCTGTGGACCTGAGAACGGATCCCCAGCACCCACGAAAAGCCAGGCGTGGTGGCACATTCCTGTCACCCCAGTCCTGGGGAGGTAAACAGGGGATCCCAGGGGCTCACCTGCTAGCTGATGTAGCAAATCAGAGGCTCTATCTCAAAAACTAAGGTGAAGGATGGGGAGATGGTTCAGGGCCTAAATGTACTTGCTTGCAAAGCCTGCTGGCCTGGGTTCAATTCCCAATGCCCATGTACAGTCAGATGCACAACACAGTGCTTGCATCTGGAGTTCGTTTAGAGTGCCAACAGCCTCCCGTCCCCTCACTTCCTGGCTTCTCCTTTCCTTTATTTATCCTTCCTAGGGTACCTTGCCCATGGGAGAGTGCCACCCCCACTCAGGGTGGGTATTATCCCTCAGTTAAACCTCTGAGAATATTCTTGCAAACCTATCTACAGGTGTGCCTCTCTAACCCCTGTCACAGTCAGGTTCGCATTGCTGGCAGAAATCACCCGACAAAGAGCAGCTTGTGGGAAAAGGGGGGTTTATTTCGGCTTACAGAGTCGAGGGGAAGCTCCACAATGGCAGGGAAAATGATGACATGAGCAGAGAGTGGACATCACTCTCTGGCCAACATCAGGTGGACAACAGCAATAGGAGAGTGTGCCAAGCACTGGCAAGGGGGAGCTAGCTATAACACCCATAAGCCCGCCCCCAATAATGCACCACCTCCAGGAGGCATTAGTTCGTAAATCTCCATCAGCTGGGGACGTAGCATTCAGAACACGTAAGTTTATGGGGGACCCCGGTATCAAACCAAGACAACCGCCTGGGCTATTCTAAATCCAGCGCAAGTGACAATGAACAGAAACCATTGGGGAAGTGAGTGACGAGCAGTCGAGCATCTAAACATGATTTATCCATACCTGACTTGTGCAGTATGGGTACTTCATGTTTGGGGTGCACCTTGGTGATTCAAGTCCTACTAAATCCAGTCCAAGACATTCCCCAAATTCAGCTTAATTCTTGCCACCTCTTAAGGCAAAAGGACTCACACCTTTTCTAAAGTCTATTATATTACCTTTCATTTCTCCTCCCAGGCAGTGGGCTATTACTCAATGTTCTTTCCTCAAATTGTGTCACAACCTGGTAGGCACTGGCTCCTGGCCTCAAGGAGGTCCTGATCAACTGGACAGACAGACTCATGATCCTGGATGGGCAGTCAGATGTGACACGTGTAGACAGAAGCGTGTGTGTGGCATGATAAGGCACAGAGGGCAGGTTACTCGACCGCAGGGTTGCAGTCCCGGGCAATGCACTGCAGTTGGGCAATGCCCACTTATCTGATGACTCAGAGTTGGCAAGGCAGCTGCGTGTTCACACCGTGTGCTTATTTATGTCTCCGAGGTGACGCTGAAATGTGTCAGGTGAAACCTCCTGGCTCAAGTCAGGACATTATCTCAGACCTGATGTCACCTTTTCCCAATGCAGAACTCCTTTCCCTACCCCCAGACATTCCAGACCCTTCTTACTAGCCCTACTTCTTTGCGCCACTGCCCAGGGTGCTATGGTATCATGAGAGCAAAGGTGCTGGATGGAGGACCCTACACTGTACTTGTCAACTCCCTGGGGTCGGGGGAGGAGGGGTGAATGGACTTCTGTCCAGAAGTCATGAACCACTGCCTGTCAATCATTTGCAATCATCTACAACACAATTTTTTATTTTAAAACACTTTTTATCTGAAAGCAATCCACACTATTTAATACTTAATATAAAATGTCTAACAATCTGATCCTAAAAGATCCATATATTAAGTCTAAATAACTTAAGTCTTCTTGTCCGTCCCATTTAGAGAGAATTGAGAAAGCAAAAGAAGAGACGAGACGGAGAATGAGTGAGATGTTGACCGAAGCAACTTGTTGGAGGGTTAATAATGGATGTGGCATTTTAACTTCATGCACCAAGCAAGAAGCCAAAGTGCTTTCTTGGAAGCAGTGGACACAGGGTATTTTTCCCTCTCCTATTTTTCTGTTATCCTCAGAGGAACACATGACATGATTGTATGAAAAGCAATATAACCCTTCAACTTCAAAAGAAACTCACTTCAGTTGTTTAATAGTTTGCTTTTTTTTGGGGGGGGGGGTTTGAGGTAGGGTTTCACTCTAGTCCAGGCTGACCCGGAGTTCACTATGTAGTCTCAGGGTGGCCTCGAACTCATGGCAATCCTCCTACCTCTGCCTCCCAAGTGCAGGAATTAAACGCATGCGCCACCACGCCTGGCGGAGAAGTTTGCATTTTTCCTTCCCTTCCTATCTGAGATAAACGGGCTTCACGTTGTTCACTGTTTCCTACCCCAAGCTCTTCAGTGTGCATGCTCCTCTTGGACAGAAATTAATCATGCCACTGAATGCCCTATATGTTGACCAAGGGTGGTCCTTAGACAGACTTCCAATTGATGGTCACATGATTTATGACTCATCTATACAACTACAAACACACACACACACACACACACACATGCACACACACTATACATCACACCACATACTATGCACATGCAAAAACACCACAAAGAATAATTAGGGAATGCTTCCTCATTGTGTAGGCATTTCTCTGGCCTTCTACGAGCCTGTAAGCAACGGTAGAAACGCGTTTCTCTGGAGGATTCTAAGCATCTCGCGGCTGCCTTCAACCTTAACCTTCCTAACCCGGCCTTCTACTCCTGCAATGCTTTCAGTTCCCCAAATTATTGAATATTCCATTTCATTTTTATATACTTGGTAAATTTAATTGTCATACTTGAGATTATTTTCCTGCCATTGTCTGTTATACATATCCCATGGAGATTGAATCAGTCCATGTAATTATTACGCCTTAGCTCCTAACGGCCCCATCACCGTTGTATAATAAAAAATTATTTCCCACCTAATACTCCTCAAGACTGCACACACTGAGCAATAGGCCAGACTTCCTTTGTCTCAATACAAAATTGATCTGAAGAAGGGTCTATCTCAAGCTCACATTCTCTGGGAAGATTTTCCTTTCCATCTAGGTCACTGGACCATCTCTTTTTTTAAAAAAAGATTTTATTTTTATTTATTTATTAGAGACAGACAGAGGGGAAAAGAGAAAGGGAGAGTAAGAATGACCACACCAGGGCCTCCAGCCACTGCAAACGAACTCCAAACGCATGTGCCCCCTTGTACATCTGGCTTACATGGGACCTGGATAATCGAACTGGGGTCCTTAGGCTTTGCAGACATGTGCCTTAACCACTGAGCCATCTCTCCAGCCCCCTTTTTAAAAGATTTTATTTTTATTTATTTATTAGTGACAGAGAGAGGGAAAGGAGAGGGAGAGTAGACTATTTCTTTCTTGAACCTCTGTAGCATGATGTGTAAAATATTATTTGTCACATTGTTCAGATGGCCTCATAGGCATTGACTATAATATTGTAGTCTGCATTCACTCTAAGGCATTATTTGTCACCTCCTGTGGGCTAGGAACTGTGTTAGCTCTACGGAGAATAAGAATGTTACTTACAGAAAACAGACGCCTGGATCAAGATGAAATGAACAACTTCAGCATAACAACACGCATGCAGTATTTTGCAGGAACGGTCTCTGCCCACCTGAGTTGTCATCTGCAGGTGATGCGCACTCTCGGGACACTGCTGTGGGCTTGCACAACCCCAGTGGCCCACAGGGTTGGAAACCACTTCTTTTCTGCTCAGGTGGCCTCCCAGTAGCAGAGAGAGACGACCGAGCCAGGGTCCTGCTTCCTAGGAAGCTCACGGCTCCTCGGTGCCTTCTATCTGATGCTTTTATTTGGTTTTTCCTGGTGTCTCCCCTTCATGAAGCTGTCTGGATGTCACTGTGATTTGAGTCCATGACCAGAAGCTACAATGGGCCTCAGGATGAGTGTCCACCCTGGGTTTCATGCTCCAGCTAAGAATCACATTGCAATGTGAAATGGTGTTTGGGGCCAAAGTCCAGCTAAGAGCCTGCAGCGTTCCGTGCACATTATATTCTTGTGGGAGCTTGTGCAGAGGGGCAGAGAGGGGCTGGGCTTCCTGTAATGCCGCATTCTGAATGCCCCTTTCATCACCTGCTGGCATCCTCTTCAGTTCCCACCATGGGCCTCTAGAAGTCCAGTTTGACTCTTAGTACTTTTAAATACTGACCCAAGCACCAAAGAGTTAGACACAACATAATGTTCAGTTCAAAGAAAAGAGATTTTCATATATTAATTGATTTTTTTAAATTTTTTATCTATTTATCTGCCAGTAGAGAGAAAGATAGAAGAGAGGCAGACAGAGAGAGAATTGGCACACCACGGCTTCTAGCCACTGCAAACGAACTCCAGATACATGTGCCCTCTGTGCATCTGGCTTACGTGGGTCCTGGAGAATTGAAGCCATTTCTCCAGCCCGTATTAATCGATTTTAATAAGACGTTGTTAAGGTAGTATTTGTATGAGAAATCTTTGAGAGAAGTGGTAGTTACAATCCCCTAACATAATGGTAGAATTTTCTGAAAGTGTAAGAGGTTAAGTCATTGATTTTTTTATGCACGTCTGTATGTGTGAGTACCTATGGGTGTGGGTGTACATGTGTGTGTGTGTGTGCGCATGCGCATGCACAGGTGCAGGTGCAGGTGAGGCCAGAGGCCAACCTCAGGTGTCATTCCTCAGGACCGGCATCCGCTTTCTGAGGCCAGGTCTCGCAGTGGCCTGGAGCTCACCAATTGGGTCAGATTTGCTGGCCAGTTGGACTCCAGGGAACCTCAAAGCTAAGATTATATGTGGCACCGCCACGCCCAACGTTCTATGTAGGTTTTGCAGATCCAACTCAGTTCTTCTTGCTAACAGGGTAATCACTTTACCTACAGAACCATCTCCCAGGCCAATCCATGTTCTTCTCCTTGGTGATATGCCAGAATCATCCATAAGTCCCTTAATCACCCATGACCAAGTCTTTTCTCTAGTGATCCTGATTCAGGAAGGGGTCGGAAAGCAGCGCTATTACTTGCCAAGGGAAGATACTGATGTGTGGCTAGGCCTGCAGACCATTCTCAGACAAAAAAAAAAGGAAAGAAAAAGGAAGGAAGGAAGGAAGGAAGGAAGGAAGGAAGGAAGGAAGGAAGGAAGGAAGGAAGGGGAAGGAGGGAGGGAGGAAGGAAAAGAAAGAAAGAAAGAAAGAAAGAAAGAAGTGAGGAAGGAACAAAGAAGAGAGGGAGAAAGAAAAGAAAGCAAGGAGTAAATGAAGGATGACAAGAAGAAAGGGGAAAGAGAAGAAGAAAAAGAAAGAAGGAAGGAAGGGATGGAGGGAAAGAAAGAAAGAAAACTATGTGCCAAACTAAAGCACATGAAGTGAGTCTAATTGTTCAACTTGGACAAACTTTAAAAGGTTAAAATTTACTAAGTAAGACTATTGTTACTTTAAACAAACCTCTGGAACTTTTCTTTGGGAACTTTCATCAAAGATAATTTAAGAGCCACCCAAGACAACAATTATTATTACTTAAGACTAGGTACACTTAGCTTGCAACTGTTAGTTTGATTCTTTAAAATATATTTTATTTATTTATTTATTTATTTGAGAGAGAGAGAAAGAAAAGAAGTAGAGATAGAGTGAGAGAGAGAATGGGCATGCCAGGGCCTCCAGCCACTGCAAACAAACTCCAGATGCATGCGCCTTCTTGTGCATCTGACTTACGTAGGTCCTGGAGAATCAAACTGAGGTCCTTTGGCTTTGCAGGCAAATGCCTTACCTGCTAAGCCATCTCTCCAGCCCTAGTTTGATTTTTTTACATGTTGATCATTAACCTAGGGCAGAAATTCAGTATGAGGCATATTGACCTCATCCTCCAATTCCTCTGTCAGCTCCCATCACGTACTCAGCACTCCTTTATTCTGTGACTAACTGAATGACACACATGCACACACAAGAAAGACATGACATTAATGACATAGAGTAAATGAATGAAGGAATGAGTGATTCTGCTTCACATGAGGCTCCAGTCTTCCGCTTGCCTGTGATCTCACTATTGACAAGTAACAGTGTTGGCCATCAATCCAGCTCAGTCCATTCCCAGCACCCACTCCTCTCTTCTGTTTACCTCCAAACAATGGGCAGTTGGCCCCAATGTTAAGCCAGTCCTTTGAGTATAATATTAGCTTTTAGATGGAGTGTGAAAAACAACGTGGTGCACAAGGTTTAAAAACAATGGTCAGGGGCTGGAGAGATGGCTTAGCGGTTAAGGCGCCTGCCTGCTAAGCCTAAGAACGCTGGTTCCAATCTCCAGCGGTTCCAATCTCCAGGTCCCACGTTTAGCCAGATGCAAAGTGATGCAAGGGCGCAATGCCGCACTTGACCACAAGGGGGCGCACACATCTGGATTTCGTTCACAGCAGCTGAGAGACTGCTGGTGTGCCCATTCTCTGTCTGTCTCCCTTTTCCTCTCTGTCTGTCTCTCTCTGTGTCTCTCTCTAAAAAATAAAAAATAAAAAAAACTTTAAAAAAATGGTCAGCAGTTAAAGGCACTTGCTTGAAAAACTTAATGGCCCAGTTTTGATTCTCCAGTACCCTGAAAAGCCAAATGCACAAAGTGGCACATGTATCTGGAGTTTATTGGCAGTAGCTGAAGGCCACGGTGTGCCCATTCTCTCTTTGTGTCTACCTCTTTCTCCCTTTCTCTTTCTCTCTCTCTCTCAAATAAAAAAATAAAATATGTAAAGAAATAAAAATAATTCTTAGGGGAGGAACTCTTGAGGGTCCATCCTACCAAAGGAATTACTGGCAATACTGGCTGCTGGGGGAAGAGGAGTCACTTTCTTCAGCGGTGTAGCCACTGGTAAGTTTCCTACACTCCTGTAAAGACCCCTGCCCATGCCCATGCATGCAAGCAAACCTAAGTAAATTTAATGTGAGACACACTTGCATGCACGCACACACGCACACCCAAAACATGAAAGGAAGGGGAAAAGTTGGCAAGGAGGAGTCTAGTGGGAGTAAGGGGGGGATAAGAAAGAGTACTAGGGGTAAATATAATCAGAATACATTGTATGTGTGTCTGAAATTGTCCAAGATAAAATAAAATGAGGAAAAAAATGAGTGCTCAAAAATATAACTAACAAAAATTCTTCAAGAAACAGCAGCCAGCAGGGCGTGATGGCATATGCCTTTAATCCCAGCACTCGGGAGGCAGAGGTAGGAGGATCGCCATGAGTTCGAGGCCATCCTGAGACTACATAGTTAATTCCAGGCTAGCCTGGGCCAGAGTGAGACCCTACCTCAAGAAACCAAAAAAAAAAAAAAAAAGAAAAGAAACAGCAGCCCAGTGACAGGTGACCGCTGTGGGAAGGGACAGGATGTGTTTGTCCATCTAAGTTCTGCTTCCTTTCCAGGAAGCCTTTGAGGCTCTACTTCCAGGATGCCCAGTGTTACTTTCTCACGGACGGTCCAGTGACAACAGACATCAGCTCCAAGTGTGCCTTGCTGGATCCCGAAGGTGCTTAGCACCCTGGACAAATGTGTGGCTTGTATTGCCCTGCAAAGCAAAAAAAAAAAAAAAAAGCAACTAATCTTTGGCCAATAATTAATGTCTCCGTTTTCACAATCATATGCTTTGAGGTAACATTATCCAGCTAACTGCCTTGTGTAAGCGGGCTTGTATTTCCAGTGGATGCTCATAACACCCCTTTGAAGACCATCAGTAAGAAAACAGTGATTCCATTGCCTGCTCTTACAAATAATGCAGCATACAGGGGCTGCCACAGCTGGCCAGTCTCCCCTGGGCATTCAGAAAGTTATCACTGGCTGGAGAGATGGCTTAGCTGTTAAGGCGTTTGCCTGCAAAGCCAAAGGATCCCCGTTTGACTCTCCAGGACCCACGTAAGCCAGATGCACAAGGGGGCGCATGCATCTGGAGTTCGTTTGCAGTGGCTGGAGGCCCTGGTGCACCCATTCTCTCCCCCCCTTCTCTCAAATAAATAAATAAATAAATAAATAAATAAATAAAATATTTTTAGAAAGAAAGCTGTCACTGTCGGTCCTCACCAGCACTGGCCTTGCCTTGCTGCGGTGTTGCTTGTTGCTCTCGAATCTTCCAAGAGAAGATGAACAGAACACTGAGACAATGAAGGGATCAGGTGAAAACTCCCCCAAGCGATATGGACTCAGGGAACTCAGAACAGCTTCTCTGTATTAGAGAAAGAACAAACTGTACACTCCACTTCAAGGAAGGGGGGCAGATGTCAGAGACCACAGGGCTTTACTGGCTGAGCCCGCGTGCGCACGAGCACAGGTCTCCTTTAAACACGCGGCACTGGCGGCGAGCTCCTCAAGATTCTGTGCCGTTTAAGGGCTCGTTTTGTTTCTTTATTTTTAAAAATCTCCCTCTCTGTGTGTGTGTGTGTCTGTGTGTGTACCCACATGCCCAGGTGCCATGGCACATGTGTGGACTTCAGAGGACCCTTCCACCTTGTTTGAGGTGGAGTCTCGCTGTTGGCCACTTCATTTGCCAGGCCAGTTGGCGTGTAGCTTCCACGGATTCTCTCTCCACCTCCCGTTTCGTGCGGAGGGCAGGGAGTGCAGATGCTTCCACATTTTACCGCGTTCAGCTTTTCGTGGGTGCTAGAGACCTGATCTCAAGTTGTCAAGCTTTTGCCACTGTGCTGTCTCCCCAGAGTCACTGGCTTTTGTTCAAATCTCTTCTTTAAAAAAAAAAAAAAAAAAAAGATTTTTATTTTATCTTTATTCATTTATCTATTGAAAGAGAGAGAGAGGGAATGGGTGTGCCAGGGTCTCTAGCCACTGCAAACAAACTTCAGACGCATGTGTATCTGGCTTACGTGGGTTCTGGAGAATTGAACCTGGGTCCTTACACTTTCAGGCAAATGCCTTACCCACTAAGCCATCTCTCCAATCTTCAAATCTCTTCTTATCCTCCTATAGTGTCTCTTCCCTAGAGCAAAGCTGAACCCTGGAGGGCTCTGGGTAGTATACTTGTGCAAACTTTTGAGTAAATGGCTAGACAGCAAGAGTTATTTCCCTCCTGGGTGGTTTTGTGTTTTGTTTTATTTATTTTGTTTTTTTTCCCCATGGGTGAGGGGAGACGAGAGCTTACAACATAATCCTGGCTGGACTCAAATTCATGATCCTCTTGCCTAACCTTGCCAAGTTTTTGGATGACAAGCATGTGCCTGCACACCCTTCTTAGGATTAAAAAATAATTAAGGCAGGTGCTCACTCTGTAGCCCAGGCTAGCCATGAACTCATAGCAGTCCTCCTGCCTCAGCTTCCCGAGTGCTGGAATTACAGGCATGTGCCGTCATGACCAGATCTCTTCTTGTTCACTGAAAGTTTTCCTTCCAGAGCAACAAACACTGTGAACTTTCTCTCTAAGTGAACAACTTCTCTGGTGTTCAGTTGTGTTCATGCCAACGCTGGATGGACACGTTAGCTTGGAACAGCGCTTAACCTTGTCAACAACGACTGAGTATATATTACCTATCTCTAGTAGATAGATAGATGATAGATAGATAGATAGATAGATAGATAGATAGATAGATAGATAGATGATAAATAGATAGATATAGATATATACCATATCTCTATATATTAGAGCTGAAGGCATGGTAGGACTGCAGAGAAGCTAAAATGCAAAAGTCTGGTTTTCTTCCAAAAAGAAAAGAAACAGCAGCCCAGTGACAGGTGACCGCTGTGGGAAGGGACAGGATGTGTTTGTCCATCTAAGTTCTGCTTCCTTTCCAGGAAGCCTTTGAGCCTCTACTTCCAGGATGCCCAGTGTTACTTTCTCACGGACGGTCCAGTGACAACAGACATCAGCTCCAAGTGTGCCTTGCTGGATCCCGAAGGTGCTTAGCACCCTGGACAAATGTGTGGCTTGTATTGCCCTGCAAAGCAAAAAAAAAAAAAAAGCAACTAATCTTTGGCCAATAATTAGTGTCTCCGTTTTCACAATCATATGCTTTGAGGTAACATTATCCAGCTAACTGCCTTGTGTAAGCGGGCTTGTATTTCCAGTGGATGCTCATAACACCCCTTTGAAGACCATCAGTAAGAAAACAGTGACTCCATTGCCTGCTCTTACAAATAATGCAGCATACAGGGGCTGCCACAGCTGGCCAGTCTCCCCTGGGCATTCAGAAAGTTATCACTGGCTGGAGAGATGGCTTAGCTGTTAAGGCGTTTGCCTGCAAAGCCAAAGGATCCCCGTTCGACTCTCCAGGACCCACGTAAGCCAGATGCACAAGGGGGCGCATGCATCTGGAGTTCGTTTGCAGTGGCTGGAGGCCCTGGTGCACCCATTCTCTCCCCCCCCCTCTCAAATAAATAAATAAATAAATAAATAAAATATTTTTAGAAAGAAAGCTGTCACTGTCGGTCCTCACCGGCACTGGCCTTGCCTTGCTGCGGTGTTGCTTGTTGCTCTCGAATCTTCCAAGAGAAGATGAACAGAACGCTGAGACAATGAAGGGATCAGGTGAAAACTCCCCCAAGCGATATGGACTCAGGGAACTCAGAACAGCTTCTCTGTATTAGAGAAAGAACAAAATGTACACTCCACTTCAAGGAAGGGGGGCAGATTTCAGAGACCACAGGGTTTTACTGGCTGAGCCTGCGTGAGCACGAGCACAGGTCTCCTTTAAACACGCGGCACTGGCGGCGAGCCCCTCAAGATTCTGTGCCGTTTAAGGACTCGTTTTGTTTCTTTATTTTTAAAAATCTCCCTCTCTCGTGTGTGTGTGTGTGTGTGTGTGTGTACCCACATGCCCAGGTGCCATGGCACATGTGTGGACTTCAGAGGACCCTTCCACCTTGTTTGAGGTGGAGTCTCGCTGTTGGCCACTTCATTTGCTAGGCCAGTTGGCGTGTAGCTTCCACGGATTCTCTCTCCACCTCCCGTTTCGTGCGGAGGGCAGGGAGTGCAGATGCTTCCACATTTTACCGTGTTCAGCTTTTCGTGGGTGCTAGAGACCTGATCTCAAGTTGTCAAGCTTTTGCCACTGTGCTGTCTCCCCAGAGTCACTGGCTTTTGTTCAAATCTCTTCTTTAAAAAAAAAAAAAAAAAGATTTTTATTTTATCTTTATTCATTTATCTATTGAAAGAGAGAGAGAGGGAATGGGTGTGCCAGGGTCTCTAGCCACTGCAAACAAACTTCAGACGCATGTGTATCTGGCTTACGTGGGTTCTGGAGAATTGAACCTGGGTCCTTACACTTTCAGGCAAATGCCTTAACCACTAAGCCATCTCTCCAATCTTCAAATCTCTTCTTATCCTCCTATAGTGTCTCTTCCCTAGAGCAAAGCTGAACCCTGGAGGGCTCTGGGTAGTATACTTGTGCAAACTTTTGAGTAAATGGCTAGACAGCAAGAGTTATTTCCCTCCTGGGTGGTTTTGTGTTTTGTTTTATTTATTTTGTTTTTTTTTTTCCCCATGGGTGAGGGGGAGACGAGAGCTTACAACATAATCCTGGCTGGACTCAAATTCATGATCCTCTTGCCTAACCTTGCCAAGTTTTTGGATGACAAGCATGTGCCTGCACACCCTTCTTAGGATTAAAAAATAATTGAGGCAGGCACTCACTCTGTAGCCCAGGCTAGCCATGAACTCATAGCAGTCCTCCTGCCTCAGCTTCCCGAGTGCTGGAATTACAGGCATGTGCCGTCATGACCAGATCTCTTCTTGTTCACTGAAATTTTTCCTTCCAGAGCAACAAACACTGTGAACTTTCTCTCTAAGTGAACAACTTCTCTGGTGTTCAGTTGTGTTCATGCCAACGCTGGATGGACACGTTAGCTTGGAACAGCGCTTAACCTTGTCAACAACGACTGAGTATATATTACCTATCTCTAGTAGATAGATAGATGATAGATAGATAGATAGATAGATAGATAGATAGATATAGATAGATAGATGATAAATAGATAGATATAGATATATACCATATCTCTATATATTAGAGCTGAAGGCATGGTAGGACTGCAGAGAAGCTAAAATCCAAAAGTCTGGTTTTCTTCCTATTCATCTCCACTTTCTATGTATCTTAAAATGAAATTTCTTCTACCCAGAGAACTTAGGTCAATTTATATCATTTAGCTATGGGACAGTAAAGTTTGAAGTTAAATTGTAGCGGGGATAAAAATCTGCTATGCTGGACTGGAGGGATTGCTTAGTGGTTAAGGCGTTTGCCTGCAAAGCCAAAGGACCCAGGTTTGATTCCCCAGGACCCATGTTAGCCAGATGCACAAGGGGGCACGTGCATCTGGTGTACATTTTGGAGGCCCTGACATGCCCATTCTCTCTCTCTCTCTCTCTCTCTCTCTCTCTCCCTCTTTCTCTGTCAAATAAATAAATAAAATAAAATATTTTTTAAAACATCTGCTATGTGGTTTCCTCAGAAGGCACAGGGTACAGCTGGGGTGTATGTGTGTCATTTTGTAGGACAGAGCTTTGGGGGCGGTTTGGAGGATGACGTAAGTCTCTTTCCTTGTTGTTGCTCCTGACAGGGTTCCGCAAGCAAGACAGCGTCTAGAGGCGTCAGGACACTCTGTTCATTGTTTCGAGAAAAGAAGTCTCACCGTGAGGTGTACAACCTGTGAATGAGTGCGCAGCACCTCCAGCTCAGCTCACAGCTAATGATCTTGAATTCTCAAGGACACACTGTGCGTCCTCCTGCCCTGGCACCTCCTTGCTTTTTAGCGGTTTCATTATTCGTTCACACCACCAGCGGGAAGTACGGAGAATGGAGATGAACACAAGTTCGTCAACTTTTCCCAAGTCCATGTCTGTCCTTCTGGCTCCCTGGTTCCAAGCCAGGCTGTGAGAAAGCCAGGTGGCCTTGGAGGAGCAAGCCTTGCCCTGCTGAGAGAGAACCACTCCCTCTCTGAGTGGGATTCTTGTGGGTGCATGGGATTCTTCCCATAGACAAAGATATCGTAGCAGGGAAAGTGAACAGTCTAGCATTGATAGAGGCCCACGCACACATATACAGGCACCTGCTAAATGAAATCTGGGGCTGGGGAGACGGCTCGGTGTGCACAGCACTTGCAGCAGCAATGTAAAGCCACACATGGCACTGGCTCCAGGGAGGTGGAGATGGGATTCCTGGCATTTGCTGGCTGGCAAGACTAGCAGAATCAGCTCTGTGCTCAATGAGAGAGCCTTTCTCAAAAAAAATGTAGAGGCCCTGGAGAGATGGCTTAGCAGTAAAGCACTTGCCTGTGAAGCCTAAGGACTCTGGGTTGAGTCTCGATTCCCCAGGACCCATGTAAGCCAGAAGCACAAAGTGGCGTGTGCATCTTGGAGTTCGTTTGCAGTGGCTGGAGGCTCTGGTGCGCCCATTCTCTCCCTGTCTCTCTCAGCCTCTTTGTCTCTCTGTCTGTCACTCTCAAATAAATAAAAAATAAACAATGGGCTGGAGAGATGGCTTAGGGGTTAAGGCGCCTGCCTCCTAAGTCTAAGAACTCTGGTTCCAATCTCCAGCGGTTCCAATCTCCAGGTCCCACATTTAGCCAGATGCAAAGTGATGCAAGGGCGCAATGCCGCACTTGACCACAAGGGGGCGCACACATCTGGATTTCGTTCACAGCAGCTGAGACACTGCTGGCGCACCCACCTCTATCTGTCTCCCTCTCTCTCTGTCTCTCTCTGTATCTCTTTCCAAAAATAAAAAAATAGCCAGGCGTGGTGGTGCATGCCTTTAATCCCAGCACTTGGGAGGCAGAGGTAGGAGGATTGCCATGAGTTCAAGGCCACCCTGAGACTACATAGTTAATTCCAGGTCAGCCTGGACCAGAGTGAAACCCTACCTCGAAAAACCAATAAATAAATAAATAAATAAATAAATAAATAAATAAATAAAATAATAAAAATTAAAAAAAATTTAAATAATACTAATGTACAGAGTGATTAAGGAAGATATCCAATGTTGACTTCTTGCCTTCAAATGCACGTGTGCACACATACCTATCCATACACGCATGCACACATGAGCAGAGTCTTCCAAGGATGCCAGGACTTAACTGATGAGTATCACTGGAGACCCACCACACCATGTGTTCACGCCCACTGAAGGAGAGTAAGGTGTGACCCATGACCAAACTAGTCCCTCGCCTCCTTCCGCAAGAGGCACAACGTTTTGTTGACTGTCTGGGTGACTATGCTGTGGGTCAGCCTGCACTACTTTTCCGGGCTTCCTCAGAGGTCTCGGGGACCAAGACCATAAAGTGATGTGTACGTGAAGACACGAGAGACTGAGAACTCCCAAGCAGGACTCTTGACTGTGACAGGTGATGGAGTACAAGTCCCCTAGGTGCCACCAGGAAGACCAAGACCTCTCTGGACACACAGACCTTCCTTGTTTTGAAACCCCCTTGCCCCCTGGCCCCTGGCAATTGCCATGGGTGCCCACACCCCATTCAGGATGTCTGCTGCATATCCCCAGCTTGACAGCCAGTGCACCAATATGATGGAGAACCGACCACGGGGACAGGATGAATCTCTCCCACCCTCTCCTCATTTGCATATAAAAGTGCCCACTGGTTGGCTCTTCCTTCCAGATCAACTAACCCTGCATGCCAAGTTTCCTACTTTACAGTTTATGGCTGGCTCTCTTCTCCACCTCCAGCCCCACCACACACACACATATTTCCTCCTCTCTGGTCTTTCCAGCCACGCTGTGGTCCTTCCTCAAGCTCAGCTGCCCTTACTCCTCGGCCTTCTCCATGCCTGAAATGTCTGTCACTATACACACACAGCCTGGACCCCACAGACCAGGCCAGCTTTTCTCCTCAAGCCCTGGCTCCGGGATTTTTCCTTGACTGTTTTCATGTTGCGCTCAGTCTCCCATGTGATGCTGTTTCCCTCTCTACGTTGTAAGTCTGTGAGTCTGTGAGCTCCTAGGACAGACAGACGTGTAGCCCTGCTACAGATCTGGGGCAGTAGAAATACCAAATAAACATTTGATGAGTGAAAGATTTCACCTGGTCCAGATATCTAGACCAGCATCGAATCTTCAGTGACTCTTGTATCTCTAAATCTCTTGGATGTACAGGGCCTGATCACATACGTGGTACCGGGAGAACACGCGGGTGGTGCCAGCCACAGGGCAGAGCCCCGCTTCTCGGGTCTGTGCTGTGCAGATGTGAGCCTACATCCAAGCTAGACTCGTTCTGTAGCTTTTTGTTCCACTCTGTGCCTCACCTTTCCCGTATCCTAGTGTGGTCATTCATTTCCCTTCTCTCCCCATGCCTCCTGTTTAAGCTGGATTCTACCCTGTATCTGTGTAGTTATTGTTAACCAGCGAGCCATAGTCCTTCCACGTTTACCTCTCCAGTGTCTCAGATCCAGAGCGTCTCACAGCTGTTATCACTTCTATACGGTACCCAAGTGTACAAGTGTGCTCTCTTGCTCCCTCATGTTCGCACAGCAACATTAAAATAGCAGCGCTGGGCTGGAGAAACGGCTTAGCAGTTAAGGCACTTGCCTGCGAATCCTAAGGACCCCATGTTCAACTCTCCAGATCCCACTTAAGCCAGATGCACCAGGGTGCAAGGTTGCACATGCCCACCAGGTGGCGCATGGTTCTGGAGTTCGACTGCAGCAGCTAGAAGCCCTGGTGTGCCGATTCTCTCTCTTTCTCTCTCTTTCCCATAACAAATACAAAAATATATAAGAGTGCTCTCATCCTTTCCACTGAAGACCACCAAGAAGTTAGCAGCTTGCTCAAGGGCACTGGCCAGAGCCAGAGTCTCTGCCCTTCAGGACGGAGCTCTGCTGCTTCTCACGTAGCAGGCACAGGTACGACAATGGCTGTGGTTGCTGCTTCCTGAAGAATTGTTGCTAGTGACTGGCAGTGACCCCAAAGCTGTGGCCTTGAGTAACTGGGTCTGCTCTTAGTACCAGGCCCAGGAGTACCAATCCATAGCCCAGCCGGTGAACTAAGACTGGGCATTTTACTGTATGTCTTATAGAAGGTCTGAAGTGGGGGACAGCGAGCAGCTAGGTTTGTCATCAGTGAATCGTTAGGTTATACGTGGCATATACAATACACACAGTACATGGAGTGAGATGAAGGAGCGGATGCTGGCTGGGATGGATCATTGTCACTGGGAAGGTGACCACCGCTGGTGTGGCTATGTATGAAGAGGTTTCCAAGGAGAGAAGACCCATCTGGATGAGTATGGGGCCATCGTCCTGAACTGAATACAAAGGATGGAAAGGAGGAAACCAGCCGAGCTGCAGAGCTCCCTTCTTTCTGCCCCCCACCCCATCCATGGAGATCTGACTCATCCAAGCCACGCCTTGCCATGACACGCTGCCTCGTCCCTAGGAAACCATCAAGCCTTCTTCTCTGAGTTGCTTCTGGTCAGGTGTTTGGTGGTAACACTGAGGAAAGGTGCAGGTGCTGTGCAAAACGAGCGAGGAGAGAGGTGTTGGAGGCATGAGCATGGAGCTGGGGACTCTGCCTCCAGCGTGTCACTGTTGTAGGAAGCAGCTCTGGAGATTCCGTTCTTTCTATTCACCTCTGGTCCCAAGGAGCCCTCGTCAAGGCCTCCAGGTGAGCCCAAGGAGAGGAGGAAGAAGAAGCAGAGAGCTCCTTCCTGGGAGGGGAAGCTACAGGTGGCTCTTAAGTGGGTCAACGTCATGTGTGACGCCCAAGGACTGTATCACCATTCCAGTCCCTACCCCAGGGTGACAGTAACAGTGACCACGGGGCAGAGTGACTGTTCAAGGCTGAGCACCACTAAGGGTTAGAAATGCAGACAAAGCACTCAGCACTGACCTGGGCGGCTGGAGTCCTGCAGCAAGAGACCCTCCCCATCTCCAGGGCTTTGTAAGCCGAAGCTGAGACAGCGAGGCACCTGCAAGTGAAATTCTACTCTCCAGTCATTCCCAGGGACTCACTAGAATACAGACAGGCGTGACAACAGTATTAGGCTAAAGGCATGTGAGTCATATGCTGCGCCTTATGGAGCCATTTTCTTTAAATCCACTCAGTGAGGCCTCACCACAGCCTCATATCCTTCCAGGTACTAAAATTTGTTAGGGTTGAAAAGATTTTTTTTTTAATTTCTTTTTACAGAGAGAGAGAGAGAAAGGGAGAGATTTGGCACCCCAGTGCCTCAGCCACTGCAGTTGAACTCCAGATGCTTGTGCCAGCTAGTGGGCATGTGCGACCTTACGCTTGCCTCACCTTTGTGCGTCTGGCTTATGTGGGATCTGGAGAGTCGAACATGGGTCCTTAGGCTTCGCACGCAAGCGCCTTAACTGCTAAACCATCTCTCCAGCTCTGAAAAGCTTTTTTTTTGTTGTTGTTGTTTTTTGTTTTTTGTTTTTTGAGGTAGAGTCTCACTCTGGCTGAGGCTGACCTGGAATCCACTATGTAGTCTCAGGGTGGCCTCGAACTCTTAGCGATCCTCCTACCTCTACCTCCCAAGTGCTGGGATTAATGGCGTGTGCCACCACGCTCGGCTGAAAAGATATTTTTAACTGGTGTATTTTCATTGTATATGGTACTAGTTTTCATAAAAACATCTTCATGCAGGTATATAATATACTTTGAATATAGTCTTCCACATACAAAGATATTTTTAACTGGTGTATTTTCATTGTACAAGGTACCAGTTTTCATAAAAACATCTTCATGCAGGTATATAATGTACTTTGAATATAGTCTTCCACATACAAAGATATTTTTAACTGGTGTATTTTCATTGTACATGGTACCAGTTTTCATAAAAACATCTTCATGCAGGTATATAATGTACTTTGAATATAGTCTTCCACATACAAAGATATTTTTAACTGGTGTATTTTCATTGTACATGGTACCAGTTTTCATAAAAACATCTTCATGCAGGTATATAATGTACTTTGAATATAGTCTTCCACATACAAAGATATTTTTAACTGGTGTATTTTCATTGTACATGGTACCAGTTTTCATAAAAACATCTTCATGCAGGTATATAATGTACTTTGAATATAGTCTTCCACATACAAAGATATTTTTAACTGGTGTATTTTCATTGTACATGGTACCAGTTTTCATAAAAACATCTTCATGCAGGTATATAATGTACTTTGAATATAGTCTTCCACATACAAAGATATTTTTAACTGGTGTATTTTCATTGTACATGGTACTAGTTTTCATAAAAACATCTTCATGCAGGTATATAATGTACTTTGAATATAGTCTTCCACATCCAGCCATGCCCTATCCTTGGCAGCTTTACATTCTGAGATGTTTCTTCTGCCGACCTCTCATCCTATATTCTTAAACAGTGGAGTCCAGCATGGAGATCCTTGAGGGCTCACACTAAGAAACTTAGGCTTTATTCTTAAAGGTAATTTAAAAAAACCTATGCAAATATTTAAGCAGAAAATAATGTGACTGGATTTATATAATAAAGCTATCATCTGGTTATAGTGTGGATACTGGACAGAGGAGGGGAGGAATGGAGGCAGAAGTACTTGTTGCCATGACAACATGTAGTCATGTGGTGACTTGAACAGGGAAAGAAAATTGGGAATGGGAGAAGAAATAAAATTGCGTTAAATTTGGCTTGGGATGTAGCTCAGTGGTAGAGTGTTCGCATAGCATATGTGAGGCCTTGGGTTCAATTCCCCACCTTTGCAAAGAATAAAAGAGGAGGGCCGGAGACATGGCTTAGTGGTTAAGACATTTGCCTGCAAAGCCAAAGGATCCAGTTTCAACTCTCCAGGACCCACGTAAGCCAGATGCACAAGGGGGTGCATGCATCTGGAGTTCATTTGCAGTGGCTGGAAGTCCTGGAGTGCCCATTCCCTCTTTCTCTTTCTCTCTCTTTCTCTTTCTCTCTCTCTCTGCCTGTTTCTCACTCTCAAATAAATAAATAAAATATATTTTTAAAAAATAATAATAAAAGAGCAAGTCCCTCCTCCCTCCCCTGCCAAAGGAGCTAGAAGAGGCAGAAACATTTTCGTCAGTGATAGAGCCCTGGTAAGTTGCCCATGCTTGGGTAAATAACCCCCTGACCCTTGTTCATGCAAGCAACCCTCATTTAACTAAGTAGGTCACAAAAAAAAAAAATGGCATAAAAGCAGAAGGGCTAAGACGAGATTAAATTCCATAGGAGTGGGAAGGGGGCAAAAGACTGTAACGGGTGTTGGCTGTGATCAAAAGCCATTATATACATGTATAAAATTGTCAAAAATTAAAACCTTTACAACTTTTAACCCAAGCATCTATCAACTCGGGGACACTATTGCCAACACAGAAGACCAAGTAGCTGGAGAAGTGACGTTAGCGGACGAGGCCACGCAGCGGCCACTCATTGGAGTAAAAACCACTTATGGGCACAAGCAGTGGAGACTCCATGAGCAGAGACCAAAGAATGTTCTGAAAAGTTACTGATCAAGGGCTGAGGCAATGGCTTAGCGGTTAAGGACCCCGGTTTGATTCCCCAGGACCCATGAAAGACAGATCCATAAAAGGGCGCATGCATCTGGAGTTCATTTTCAGTGGCTGGAGGCCCTGGCGTGCCCATTCTCTCTTTCTCTCTATCTGCCTCTTCCTCTCTCTCTCAAATAAATAAATTTTATTTTTAAGTTACTGAGTCGAGTTTCACATCCTACCCAGCTTCTATTTCATTCAGAACGGGACAGGTTCTAGCTTTAGCACAGGCTGCCTGAACATCATTATGTCATTTGTCTTCATTCTGGGACTTGAATGTCACCATAAGAATGTAGAAGTCATGAACAATGTGTAAAGCCACCACCTGTCATCTCCCCTGTCATTTATTATTGAATGCGAGTCCCCAAGTCAAATATTCTAGGATCAGTTTAATGACTGTGAATCTATCCTACGAAAGGTTCCACAGCAAGAGAATAAATAAAATCTTCTACAAGGTTAATTCGGGTGAAGCTAGGCGTGGGGCTCACAGTTGTAACCCTAGCACGAAGGAGACTGAGGCAGGAGGAGTGCTGCGAATTCAAGACCAGCCTAGGCTATATAGTAAGTTCTAGAACAGCCTGAGCTACAGTGTGACACTATGAGACCCTGCATTTAGTGTGTGTGTGTGTGTGTGTACATGAATCATTAAAAGAATAAAAATTTGGACAGTGATGTGTAACAAACTCGTCAGACGGCATACTCTATGCATAGTGTGTTGAGTGTCAATCATACCTCAAAAAAGACGTCAATGGCAGAACATGGGGAGACGTGGTCAGTATTTGCAATTTAAGTAGAGATAAAAGAGCGGTGTCCATAGTACGATGGTGCTGATGTCCTGAGAGCAAGAGTTCAACCTTCAAATACCGTCTGCCAGGATCATTGCTACCACAGGAGGCTTCCTGGATTGTCTGTCTGTCTGTCTGTTTATTTTATGGTTAGGGTTAGGGCTTGTCCATCAACGCATAAAATAGCTTCCCAAGAAAAACACCACACACACACACACACACACACACACACACACACACACACACACACAATAATATATAAATAAATTTGAAAAATTAATTTATAAAAAAAGAAACAAATTTAACTCTTGGAATGATAGTTCTTGCCCCAGAGTAGTCCCTCTGGTTCTGGAAATGAAATCACCCAGAATCCTACCAGCCCTTGTATACTTTTTTTTTTTTTTTTTTGTCTGGTGTGAGTCCAAAGATGACACATGTGTAAATCTAATCCGTAGCACAAGCCAGAAGGAGCAAAGTCAGCGATCCTCAGAGGGAACAGGGAGACCCTGGGAAATAGGAAGGAGCTAGTTAAAGATGTGGGTGGAGGGCTTGAGAGATGGCTCAGCAGTTAAGGCACTTACCCACAAAGCGTAAGGAGCCGAGTTCAATTCCCCAGGATCCATGTGTCTGGAGTTCATTTGCAGCAGCTGGAGGACCTGGCATCCCTCTCCCCGGCCCTGAAATAAATCAAATAAAAAAAGGTGTGTGTGGAATCGATACATGAAGGAAGCCCTGAGATGGGGCCCAGCGAGGAAGGCTGTGGTGGGGAATGACAACCACAGGTAGAACAAGTGGTGTTAACAAGTCCAGACCTAGAAAGCTCAAGGACCCCCACCCCATGCGAGGGCCGATGCCCAGGACACATACACATGCTGAATGCTGGGTGTGAAAGCCTTCCTGGAACCCCAGCACTGGGGAGACCACGGAGACAAGGGACACTCTGGACAAGGTGATGCAGGAGGCTCTGACTCAGTAGATAAGGTGGAGAGGGCTGGAGGGATGGCTTAGTGGTTAAGGCGTTTGCCTGCAAAGCCAAAGGACCCTGGTTCAATTCCCCAGGACCCATGTTAGCCAGATGCACAAGGGGGAGCATGCATCTGGAGTTCGTTTGCAGCGACTAGAGACCCTGGCATGCCCATTCTCTCTCTCTCTCTCTCTCCCTCTCACTTTCTCCCTCTCACTCCCTCTCTGTCAAATAAATAAATAAATAAATTTAAAAATAAGGTGGAAAGCCAGGTGTGGTGGCGCACGCCTTTAATCCCAGCACTCGGGAGGAAGAGGTAGGAGGATCGCCGTGAGTTCAAGGCCACCCTGAAACTACATAGTGAATTCCAGGTCAGCCTGGGCCAGAGTGAGACCCTACCTTGAAAAACCAAAAAAATAAATAAATAAAAATAAATAAATAAATAAGGTGGAGAGTTACCGAGGAAGACACCTAACCTCACCCTCTGGCTTACACTAGTGCACGCACACTTGCACACTAACAGCCTATAAAGTTCAGCCCAATGGGGCTGGAAATGCATCTGATTCTGACCACAGCACTTTACTTCCTCTAAGTACCCATAAAATAGGGCTGAAAATTTTCCTATTCGTCGAGTTCCTGTGCTGATTGGCATAACGCCAGTCTGTTGCATCCAATGCTTCAGAAACTACAAGCACCACACATTTCCATTTCTGCTATCAAAAGGACACACGAGGGGCAGGAGAGATGGCTTCACGGTTACAGCGTCTGCCTGCCAAGCCTAAGGACCCAAGTTCGACTCTCCAGATCCCACATTAGCCAGACGCACAAAGGTGAGGCAAGTGCAAGGTTGCACATGCCCACTAGGTGGTGCTGGCATCTGGTGTAAAATTGCAGTGACTGAGTGAGCCCTGATGTGCCAATTGTTTCTCTCTCTCTCTCTCTTTCTCTGTTTCTCACTCTCTCTCAAAAATAAAGGACGCATGATGTATCCATACGAAATATGCTGTTAATAATAATTATAATTATAACAAAAAAATGGACAAAGCCAAAGCCATTGCTCTCTGAGTCTCCTCCATTTGCCCAATACTATTTAGGACTAACGCTGTCTTAAAGAAAGATGCCCAGCTGGAAAGAACTTCCCCATGCAGGACCTGCTCAGTGAGCTCCGAACCACAGCCTGGTGGATTCTGAATTTGAAGCAAGTTTCCTACAGTTCATTTGCTATTGTTAGCCAGTCCCAGGTGACAGGGGAAATTGGGCAATGGTGGTAGGTGGTTAAAGAACACGGGGTGAAACGCGGGCCCAAGACGCTTGCAGGGGTGTTTCACAGCCCTGTGTTAGTTTGAGAGGATTCCAGTCGTGCTAATCAATCCACTTGTTTCCATCTCCGTAAATGCATGGAGACTCTGAAAATAGCAATAGTCTGCTCTCACGCCACAGGAGGAAGATGGTCTATTAATGGCTTAGGGCAGTAGCTGCTTAGAGCGACTGGAATTAATGCCATACATTTGAAGATAAGTTTCTTAGTTAGCTTTATTCTAGATCTATAGTTACACTGAGGAAATGAGAATAATTTATTTTAGTCAATCCTCATTAAATTCTTATTTTAGGGGCTATAGCTCAGTTGATAGAGCATGCTTGCCTAGCACGCATAAAATCTCTAAATTCAATCCTGTTAAACCGTGCTTGGGGGATGGGGAGATGGCTCGATGGATCAAGTGCTCAAAGCTCAAGCTGGGGTTCTGGAGTTGCATCACTAGGCCCCATGTAAAAGCCGCAGTGGCCTGTAATCCCAGCCCAGTAACCCTGACACAGAGTCAGGAGACAGAGGTGGGAGAAGCTTGTGGAGAAAGCGGCAGAGAATAGCAGAGTGAGATCTGGAACAAGGAGCCCTGACTCAGATGAGGTGAGCAGAAAGCCTGACAGCCATCCTCTGACCACATGCATACGATGGCACGAATGTGCCCATGCTCACATGCACATACAGGAACACGCACACACACACACACACAATAAATACTTAATGACAATGATAATAATAATAATACTCAAAAACAGAAATGAGCATGGTGGCTCAGAGCTGTTAATCTCTGCACTTGCAAGGTAAAGGCAGAAAAGATCACTAGTTCAAGGTTGTCCTTAGCTATGTAGTGAATCAAGATTAGCTTGGGGCTAGAGAGGTGGCTTAGTTCTGCGAAGCCTAAGGACCCAGGTGCGATTCTCCAGGTCCCACATAAGCCAGATGCGCACACTGGCGCATGCATCTGGAGTTGGTTTGCAGTGGCTAGAGGCCCTGGCGCACCATCCTCTCTCTCTCTCTCTTTCTCTCTCTGTCTCAAAGAAACAAATAAATAAAAATAAATCTTAAAAAAAAAAAAAAGATTAGCTTGAGATCCATGAAACACTTTCTCCAAAAAAAAAAAACCCTATTTCAACTATGTAGACGGGCGGTGAGTGTTCCCTCGTGTCATCTACACCGAGATGCCCAAAGAACGCCATGCTGTGTACGTCCCTGTGACCCCACGCTCACTTGCCAGCCCACACTGCTGACGACTCTCCTTTCGCGTGACTGCTCAGGCAGTCACAAGTTGCTTCTCTCTGTAGACGCCCTCTCTCACCCCTGGCACTCTCCACGGGTGCTTGAGGACTTCACGTCCAGGACTGTTCCACTGCTATGACAACATTTCCTCACGCCACCTTGGATGTGCATCCAGGTCGGCTGGTGGCTGGTCCAGCAGCGCAGACACTCCCACGCAACCCTCCGAAAAGCGAGCCATCAGGCCCAAGTGCCCTTTAGCTTCTACATACGACTCCAGATATTTCTCTTTTTTAAAAAATTATTTATTTATTTGAGAGGGAGAGAAAGAGGCAGAGAGAGAGAGAGAGAAAGGGAAAGAGAGAGTGAGAGAAAGAAAGGGATGCACCAGGGACTCTAGCCACTGCAAAAACTCCAGACGCATGCGTCACCTTGTGCATTTGGCTTATGTGGGTACTGGGGAGTTGAACCTGGGTCCTTTAGGCTTTGCAGTCAAGTACCTAAAGCCTGCTTGCGTGGCTCTCAGGCTTCCATAGGAGGGAGGATGAGAAGTTGGCTATCTGTCCTCAGTCTCTTCACCCTCCTTCCCTGCAGTCGGAGGGCACAGGCTTCAGGCTTTCCGCTTCTGCCCTCTTCTCCCATGAGTCATGCATACTTGGCTGTCCTACAGGAAGGGTGTCCTCTCTGTGCTGTGATAGAAAGAAAGTCTATAGATTGTCTCAGCCTTTGCCAAGTTCAAGGTGAAGAAATTTAAAAATTCTGTCTTCCTGGGCAAAACCTGGCTTACATGTCTATTAACTTCTTCAAAAAGCCCATTTTAATGTTGGAGGCAAAATACAAAGCTTAACTATCCTTTTCCTTCCTTCTATAGCATTCTGCCACCCTCCAAGGCAAGTGGCTGCCTGTGGGGAAACCAGGAAAACGTAACAGGGAATGCTTTGTTAATACATTTTTCAAAATCCCCATCGTGACTGACTACCATTATTTTCAGTTCAGGCAATGTCAACGGCCACCACTTCCCGAGAGTCCTATGGTGGCTGCTGAGAGCCCCGCGCAGACACAGAGCCAAAACATAAAAACGTTACTAGAAAGAGCTGACTCTTCCAGAGACCCAAACTCAAAACCCATTCGCTGCATATTGAAATGCTTTTCAGCTATTCCCTCAGAAGCCCGGTCAGATCACCAGTGCTCATTTGATCTTGGAGGCCAGAGTCACTGGAAGTTCTTTGAGAAAGAAAGGTAGGTGGGAATTTTACTGGCACAGATTCAGTGTACACAAGTGATGGCTTCACAAAGACGTTTGCACTTGGGCGTATCATGGACTTTGATTGTATTAATCCCGCTACCTCCTATAGCCCCATTCCTTTTCCCAGACAGGCTCACTGCTACGCCCCCATATATGCATGGAGAGAGAGATATTATCTTACAAACCTGCTGACCCAAGTTCAGTCCTCCTCAGTGCCCATGTAAAGCCAGACAGAGTGGTACATGCATCGACGAGCCCAACTTGCCTATGGCAATAAGAGGTAGTGTCAGGAGAAATACGGAAGCCCGCAAACAGCAGTGGTATGACACCCTGTCTCAAAAGAAGGTGAAGAGAAAAAGATTCTAGGGCAAGTCTGCTGACTCCATATATGTACTGTGACACGCACACACATACATCATACCCAATATGCACATACAAACAAATAAGTAATAAAACTGGAAAATTTAAAAAGCAGGCTGGGGAGATGATGGCTCTGCAGTGAAGAGAGCTTAAGTTGAATGCCACCTGAACATGAGGCCTTTAGGGCCAGAAACTTACCAAGTCCAGCTCCCCAGAACCCACATGAATAGCTAGATGTGGCCTGGCACATCTGAAGCCCAGTCCATGGCGGGTGGGTACAAGGGGCGGAGGCTGGAGAATCACTGGCACTCAGTGACCAACATCGGCTCCAGGTGAAGAAGAGACAGGGGAGGCACAAGAGGACGGCCGAGGGCCCGCTGGCCAGCACAGCACACCCATGGGGTTTGTGCACACACACACACACACACACACACTGGCCACACACAGCACACCCATGGGGTTTGTGCACACACACACACACACACACATGCACACACATGTATGTACATGCACATTACACCACACGCACACGTATATATACCATACACCACACACACACACACATACATACACCATATACCACACACACACGTACATACACCATATACCATACATACACGTACATATACCATACACACACACACACACACACACACACATACATACATCATACACCACACACACATGTACATATACCATACACCACACACTCACGTACATACACCATACATTACATACACATGTACACCACACACACACACATATATACACCATATACCACACACACACGTACATATACCATACACCACACACACACACACACACATACATACATCATACACCACACACACGTACATATACCATACACACACACATGTACATACATCATTCATTACACACACATGTACATATACCATATGCCACACACACACATACATACACACACATATCACACACGCATGCATATGCACAATAAATCACACATACATGTACATATACCATACATCATATACACACACATATACACCATACATCTCTCACACACATACATACAAACACATGCACATATATACACAATACATCATACACACACATGCATATGCACAATAAATCACACATACATGTACATCATACAACACACATATACACCATACATCTCTCACACACATACATACAAACACATGCACATATATACACAATACATCATACACACACACGTACATACATCACACATGTACATACAAACACGCATGTACATGCAAACATGCACGTACATACACACACGTATGTGCAAGCACACACACGTACACACACACGTACAGAGATAAAAAGGACTAACCCAACTCCAAGGTGTTGAGAAGCAACCTGTGTTCTTTTTTTTTTGGTTTTTCGAGGTAGGGTTTCACTCTAGTCCAGGCTGACCCGGAGTTCACTATGGAGTCTCAGGGTGGCCTCAAACTCATGGCGATCCTCCTACCTGTGCCTCCCGAGTGCTGGGATTAATGGCGTGCGTCACCATGCCTGGCATGCAACCTGTGTTCTTGATGGCAGGTCAAGGCCATGGGAAGCATCTCAGGAGGTCTCTCATTCTGAAGCACCTGCTGTCCAGCGTCCACTCCTCATCATTGGAGTGCCCAGTCAGCACTGAACTTGCCCTTGAAATGTGACCAATCACAGCACTAGCATGCGTGAGGTCGTGGCGCCTTCACACCGCTCTCGCCTTGTGCAATGCACACTCGTGAGGTGATCTGGGAACGAGCTGTGGAGCTGGGTCAGGAGGGAGACCACCGAGATGACAAGACGAGACGAGTCGAGACGAGATGCCCGCTCAGAACTGAATGGGAGCTTCGTGAGGCGAGCTGCAGCGCTGCGCCAAAGTGGCATGATGGGGGCCCCACAGCCAGAGAGAACGAGTGCTTCCAGAAATCCAAGGAACAAAGGGAGGTGTCCCAGTTTGTGAGTTTTGGGGGGAGATACATACGTGAGAGAGTCCCCGAGGTGAGGGAGGAGGCCTCCTCCGGGGGACAGAGGCTCTTCTGCCCTGCTGTGCAGCTGACAGGAAAACACCAGATTCCTTGAGCTGGGCAGCAAGGCCTCTTGTAGTGACCACATCTGTCATAGCATTTCTGTTATGGATTCTCTGTTTTGAATTCCTTTTTTAAAAAATAAATATATATTTATTTGCCAGCAGAGAGAGACAGACACAGAAAGAGAGAGAGAATGGGTGCACCAGGGCCTCTAGCCACTTCAAACAAAGTCCAGATGCATGTGCCACTTTGTGCATCTGGCTTCACATGGGTACTGGGAAATCAAACCAGGATCATTCATTAGGCTTTGCAGGCAAGCCCCTTAATCGCTAAGCCATCTCCTCATCCCTTGAGTAACGTTTTGCTTTGAGTAACATAAACCAAGAAAGATGCTTTCCCCATGACGGACCAGCTACAGATGGGTGTCTGTACTTTGCTTCTCCATGCAGGCTTCAATGAGCTCCAGAGAGCCTCTAGCATCTGTCTGAGTTCATATTTGGACACAGTGCATTTTTCTAAAATGCTGTTGTGGGCCGAATACTCTATTAATTATAAGTTTCTTTAAAGAAAAAAATGTAAACATTTTCCCCATTTTCAAAAGCCCTGTTATAGGCAGGGAGGGATGGCTTAATAGTTAAGGCGCTAGCCTGAAAAGCCAAAGAACCCAGGTTCGATTCCCCAGGACCCACGTTAGCCAGATGCACGAAAGGGTGCACGTGTCTGGAGTTCATTTGCAGTGGCGCTCTCTCTCTCTCTCTCCCTCTTTCTCTGTCAAATAAATAAATAAGCCCTGTTATAAAAGCAGAATTCTCAAAATATTAAATCGTTGAAGGCTGGGGAGTTAGTTCAGTGGTGAAAGATGCTTGTTGCGCAGTCTGCTGACCTGAGTTCACTTCCCCGGCCTCCATGTAAAGCCAGACACAAAATGGCGCGTGGGTTTATAATCCCAACATTCCTATGGCAATGGGAGATGATGCCAGGAGAGCCCAGGTCACGGGCCAGCTAACCCGGCCTACCCAACAGCAAACCAACAACATAGATCTTGTCCCAAAGGACAGGAGAAGAAGGGAAAGGACACCTCGAAGCTGTCCTCTGACCTCCACACATGTGCTGTGGCCCACATGCACCCATACGCATGTGCACGTGCACACACACACACAAAGACACACAAAAACACATTAATATATATATAACATATATGTTATATATATATTATATATAATATAATATATATATAACATATATAATAATATTTTTTCTTCAAATGAATGCCAAGATTTTGGGCCAATAAGTAACAAATGGAATTCACTTATGCACACACAAATAGATAAACAAGTGAAAAAATATCTTTTTTTGCCTTTTAGTTTTGTTATTGATACCACATTTCTCTAGATATGACAATTACCTTTAAGTTAAGTCAAAGCATGTTGACTACACACTTATCAGCCATCCAGAGAGAGAGAGAGAGAATAAGCACACCAGGACCTCTATCCACTGCAAAGCGCAGCATGCCTCTAGCTGCTGCAAAGGAACTCCAAATGCATGCACCACTTTGTGCATCAGCTTTATGTGGTCACTGGGGGATCGAACCTAGGTCATTAGACTTCACAGGCAAGTGCCTTAATTACTGTGCCATCTCTCCAGCCACCCAAGGAGGGAGTATTTTAATTGGGAGGAATCGATGGTACAATAGAGCAAAAGGAAGGGGAAGAATGCTGTACTGCCTTCCAGACCCAAAGGGATCTTGATATTCATGACCTCCCATTGGCTGATACTACCTGTGTGAGACGTACATAACAGGAAGAAAAAATATGATGACATCAAATTAGAAGAGAGACTAATTGGAAAGAAGGGATTCAGTGGAAGGGGCTGGGCGGGGGCGAGGGGGAGACGGAGATTTGTAGGAAGGGATTATAACCATGGCATATTGTCTAAATTAATGGATATTGTCAAAAAGTTTAAAAAAAAAAAAAAGAGTAGGGGCTGGAGAGATGGCTTAGCGGTTAAGACATTTGCCTGCGAAGCCAAAGGATCCTGGTTCAATTCTCCAGGACCCACATAAGCCAGATCCCCAAGGGGGTGCATGCATCTGGAGTTCATTTGCAGTGGCTGGAGGACCTAGCATGCCCATTCTCTGTCTGCCTCTCTCTCTCTCTCTCTGCTTACAAATAAATAAATAATTTTTTAAAAATGAGTATAACTTGATGGGACTATGACCAACATGCAAATTGTTCATAATGTAGGATCACAATTAATTTAAGAAAATTCAAGCCAGGCGTGGTGGCACATGCCTTTAATCTCAGCACTCAGGAGGCAGAGGTAGGAGGATCACCATGAGTTTGAGGCCACCCTCAACACCCTACATAGTGAATTCCAGGTTAGCCTGAGCTAGAGAGAAACCCTAACCTCAAAAAAAAAAAAGAAAGAAAGAAAAGAAAAGAAAAAGAAAAAGATTAAAGAAAAAGAAAAGAACTCACCTCCAAAAGTCAAGTGTTGCTAATTTGATCGTGTTAAGAGGTGTGGCCATGCTAAGACCCTGCGTGTGTCATCAGGATTGAAACATTCTCTCTGTGCCCAGAACAGGGAGGCTCCTGAAACTCACAAGAATGGTATAAGGTTCTGAGGCCCCTCTCTGACCGTGTCAACATAGCAAATGTTTCAGACAATCAGAGAGGGCGCTCTTTTTTGGAACTGCCTGCACACCCATTCTCTTTTTCTCTCTGCCTCCTCCTCTCTCTCAAATAAATAAGTAAATAAATAAAATATTTTTTTAAAAAAGAACACCTACGTTTATGGGGGACACCCGAATCAAACACAGTAGGTTTTAATTAGAAAAGATGAACTTATACAGAAAAGCTCCCAGCTGTCCGGAGCAGGTTAGGGGTTATAAATGAAGTATCTAGTCTGCGTGGAAGGACTGGATACTTCAAAAGTATCGAGTGGCCGATAAGTTAGACTAGTTACTTTGTATGTGGAGGAGAGCTGGCCTCCCCGTGAATGTCAGTGCCAGGGCTTTGGACTTCCTGGTGGATCAATATGAGTCTCTTGGGTACATTTCTTCTATGATGTCGTTTAATCCAGATGCTTCTCTGTTTATTACTTTTTGAATATTTTATTTTTATTTATTTATTTGTTTATTTGACAGAGAGAGAGAGAATGGGCACACCAGGGCCTCCAGCCACTGCAAATGAACTCCAGACATGTGCGCCCCCTTGTGCAGCTGACACTAATGTGTGTCCTGGGGAATCCAACCTGGGTCCTTTGGCTTTGACGCAAACTCCTTAACTGCTAAGCTATCCCTCCAGCCCTGGTTTTAGTTTTTGTTTTGTTTTGTTTTGTTTGTTTTGTTTTTTTGTTTTTTTTTTTTTTTTTTTTGCATTAAGTATTATTGAAGCATAGTTCATTCTTTCCTGTGGTCTCGTCTGTGTCTTGTCTTTTCTTCAGCCCAAAGAATCTTTCTAGTATTTTCTGTAGAGCTGGCTTAGTAGTCATGTATTCCTTTAGCCTATCACGGAAAGTTCTTGTTTCTCCTTCAATTTTAACAGATAGCTTAGCTGAGTATAATAGTCTGAGTTGGCAACTGTCATCGTTCAGAACATGGAACGCATCTTTCCAAGCTCCTTGGACTTTTAAGTTTCTGTTGAGAAATCGGCTGCTGTCCTGGTGGGTCTGCCTTCATAGGTAACCAGGTACCTCTCTCTTACTGCTTTAAATATACTTCTTTGGTCTGTGTTGAGTAGTTTAATTAGAGTATGGCCAGGAGAAACACCTTTCTGATTTTGTTTGTTTGGTTTCCTAAACACCTCCTGTATCTGTATTGGCATCTCCTTCTCTAACTTTGGGAAATTTTCTTCTATGATTTTGTCAAAAAGCACTTACTATGCCTTTAGAGTGAAATCCTTTTCCTTCTATACCCACAGTTCTTACAGTCTTCATAGTATCCTGAATGTCTTAAAATTCCCACTCAAAACGTCTTATTAGTTTGTCTTTCTCTTTGTTGGAATATTCCAAATCTTCTACCTTGTCTTCAAGCACAGATATTCTCTCCTGTCCTTGATCCATTCTATTGGTGAGACTGTCTACTGTGTTTTTTTTATCTCACTTGACTTACTATACTTTTCATTTTCAGTATTTAAGATGGGCATTTCTTCAGCATGTTTTCCCTTACTTGTATCTTGCATCAACCTCCTTATTTAACTAAGTTGGCTTCTTGTGCTTTTCTGGGATTGTCAAGAGTATGTTTTCTTCTTTTATTTCTTTTGTAATATATTATTTATTTATTTTGCAAGCAGAGAGAGAGAGAGAATGGGTACACCAGGGCCTCCCACAGCTGCAAATGAACTCCAGATGCATGCACCATCTTCTGCATTTGGCTTTACATGGGTCCTAGGGAGTTGAACCTGGTCATTGGGCTTCTGAGGCAAGTGTCTTAAGTGCTGAGCCATCTCTCCAGCCCATCTTCTTTGATTTCTTCATCATACTTATGATCATTCTTTTGAATTCTCTGTCTTCATTTCATCTAATTCAGTCATACCAAGACCTTCACTATTAGTTTTATATGTTTTGGAAGAGTTCTATTGTCTTGGTTTGTGTGTATGTGTGTGTGTTTCTTTTTTTTGTTTTTCTTTTTTATTTATTTATTAGAGACAGAGAGAGGGAGGAGAAAGAGATTGAGCAAGAGAGGGAGAGAGAGAATGGGCTCATCAGGGCCTCTAGCCACTGCAAACAAACTCCAGACACATGCGCCACCTTGTGCATCTGGTTTACGTGGGACCTGGAGAATTGAACCTGGGTCCTTAGGCTTTGCAGGCAAGCGCCTTAACTGCTAAGCCATTTCTCCAGCCCTTGTGTGTTTCTTATATGACTGCATTGAGATCTTTTACCTTTCAGATTATTCATGACTTGTTTATCAGCTATATCCTTAGACCTGGAGATCAGAAGTTATATCCTCAGGGTAGGAGCTCAAGGTACCAAATGTGACCCCTATATTACTTCTAGAGTAACGGCAGAAGTGACCCAAGTTGGTGGATAGGCCTGCTATGCGAATTTCCTAGTAGCGAATTTACAACAATGTTCCTTTTGACTTTGGTAAGTGCTGGGGGTAAATGAGTCCTCTGTTCTCTTCAAACCTCCATGCCCATTGGCTCTGTCAGGACAAGCAGATTGTTTATTCCTTTCGGGCCTGTTACCCTGAACAGCTACCTACAAAAGGGGGCTACACTCCTTATGCCTATCACAACTATAAGCAACCCTTCATCCGTGCTCCAATAATAAATTCACAGGTTCACTAAGCTACACTTGAAGAGAATCATTTCTTTGCTCTGGGTCATGCTCTATCTGATGTGAACAGACATTTGTTTATTTTTCCACAGAAAAAAAAAGAAAGAAAGAAAGGATCACACAATGATTGCTAATGGGATTAAGACCCTTTTAAATGTTTAAAAAAAAAAAAACGAGGGTTGGAGAGATGACTTAGTGGTTAAGGTGCTTGCTTGTGAAACCCAAGAACCCAGGTTCAATTCCCGACTACCCACGTAAGCCGGGTGTACCAGGTGGCACATGTGTCGAGTTCATTTGCAGTGGCTGGAGGCCCTGGCTCATCCATTCTTTTCTCCCTTGCTCCCTCCCCTCCTCTCTCTCTATAATAAATAAATAAACTATTAAAATGTTTTTTTTTTAAGCCGGGCACACGCCGGGCAGACGCAGAATTTAGAGGAAACCCGTACACATAACACAATGGGCAAGCATCTGCCAACAAAACACATGTAAGAAACGTGCAGGAAACACCCAGGCAAGCGACAAGAGCCCTCCCCTCCCCCAGCCAGGCTGGGAGAGCGAGGAGACTCACACACCCACGTCCAGGTGAAAGACCACAGGTCAAGATGGGAGAAAGGTGAGCCAGGAGGGCTCACAGCCGCGGCAGACCCCTTCATGGCCCAGGTAGCAAATTAGGCTGGACCTTGTCACTGTGTAAGGGAGAGACCTGACTGGTTGGTGGATGCAGGGGGATGACAGGGAAGAAGTAAGCCCACCTGGATTTGCTAGACTGGGGAGGCAGCAGGGGGCACTGTTGCTGAGGAATGGCTTGTAGCCATCATGGGTGACGCTGGATCAGACACTGAATACTCCTTTAAGACAGGGCAGGTGGGTGGCATCTCCTTGTTCTCCCCGGGCTTCTGTCCCTGCCTAACTGCCTATTATTAAAAAAATTAAAAGCGCCATCCAACCAACCAAGCCTTTAACACACCAGCCATTGAGGGACATTCCAGATCCACACTGTAGCAGCATCCACATTTAGCTTGCTCCTTCATTCCAGTAGTGCTATGGTCTAATTTTCATGCAAAAGTCCAATACCCAGGCCTGTAGACTTCCTCTTCTCTTGGTTAACACTGCGCACTTGCACGTGTGTGCGCGCACACACACATACATCTTGAAGCCTGATTCTTCTAACCTCTCTCATCAACTCTCCCTAAACACCTTCCTACCAAATTATCAACTGTACTTGGACATGTTTTGTCTACATATTTTTAATTTTTACATAAACCTAGACTGTTTTGTCTACATATTTTTTTCAAGTAACATTAATCTCTCTTCCCAAGCTTGCAGGTCATTTTGAAGTTGCATCTTTTTAAAGACTACCTAGATAAAGCTGGATGGGCATTTGATTATAGTCTCAAGATTACACACACAAAAATAAATATTTATTTATTTGCTAAAGTAATATGTTTTAAAAATTAAAAAAAAAAAAGACCTGCTGGAGAAAGTTTGACATTGGAGCAGGTTCATGTAGGGTGGTTGTATTTCCTTCGAATATTTGAAGGTCTTTAGGTAGAGATCTTGTAACTAGCTATGTCTAGACAGAGCTAATCAGATGCTAAGAACTTAAGTTAAAGCAAGAACACCCTAAGGGCTGGAGAGATGGCTTAGCAGTTAAGATGCTTGCCTGCAAAGCCAAAGGACCCAGATTTGATTCCCCAGGACCCATGTAAGCCAGATGCACTAGGGGGCTCATGTGTCTGGAGTTCTTTGCAGAGGCAGGAGGCCCTGGTGCTCCCATCTCTCTCTCTCTCTGCCTTTCTCTCTCTCTCTCTCTCTCTCTCTCTCTCTTTCAAATATACAAAGTAAACAAAAATATTTAAACAACAGAAAAAGAAAACCCCAAATTTAACAGCAGGAAAAAAAAACCCTGAAATGTGAGGGTCTACTTTTTTTTTTTTTTTTTTTGTCTTGTTTTGTTTGTTTTGGGTTTTCTGAGGTAGGGTCTCACTCTAGCTCAGGCTGACCTGGAATTGACTATTAGTCTCAGGGTGGCCTCGAACTCATGGCGATCCTCCTACCTCTGCCTCCTGAGTGCTGGGATTTAAGGTGTGTGCCACCACGCCCGGCTAAGAAACTTTTGAACTTTACTGGCCTAAAAACAAGATCTGGCTGTGAAGTGCTCGCAAAGCCTCTTGAACTGGATGAACTGAAAAACAAATCGAGCCAAGGAGAGGGAGATGGCTTAGCTGTTAAAGGTGCCTGCCAAGCCAGACAGTCCCGGTTTGATCCCCAGCATCCACATAAAGCTGGATGCAAAGTGATGCATAGGTCTGGTGTTCATTCCAATGCCAAGCATCTCTGCCATGCCCATGGGTACACACACATGCCCACAAGTGACATTTAATTTTACAAAAGAAAAATCAAAGCAAACAAATCTCCCTGGGTGGATATGGTAATGATTTTGATATGATTTGCATACAGGATGTTCCAATGAGATGGTTACATCCTAAGAATAACCCAAGGGACTGGCCAGTGGGATGTCTGTCCCCAGGTCACATGGGGAAGGTTTGGATAACAAAACATGCCGAAAATTCTCACGTGCTCGCTCACTCGCTCATCCAACAACATGGACAGAGTGTCTGCACACCAGGCGCTGTTCTCACGTGCTCGCTCACTCGCTCATCCAACAACATGGACAGAGTGTCTGCACACCAGGCGTTGTCATCCAACAACATGGACAGAGTGTCTGCACACCAGGCACTGCGTGCACTCACTCATCCAACAACATGGACAGAGTGTCTCATCCAACAACATGGCGAGTGTTCTCACGTGTTCTCACGTGCTCGCTCACTCGCTCATCCAACAACATGGACAGAGTGTCTGCACACCAGGCACTGTTCTAGGCTCTTGAACAAAGCAAAGACCCGTGGCCTCGGCCTCAAGAGCTTTGCATTTAATTATACATGTGATGGGTAAGTGAATCGCAAAGTCTTAGGAAGTGGTAAGTGATGAGAAAGAAAGGAAGGGAGAAAGAGGGGAGAGAGGGGGGAGAGAGGTGTCGAGAGAAGGAGGAGGATCAGGACATGGAGGACAAAATCCAGAGGCGGTCACCTCCAGAGACAGCCACAGGCAGAGAGGAGCTGAAGTCAGGTCAAGGGAACAGCAAGGAGGGGATGGGCTGACATGCAGGCAGAGGCTGGAGGTCAGAGGCGTGGCCACATCACAGCTCTTGGTTAGAGTGGTTCCAAGCAGATAAGGAAACCGTAGAGGTCCTGAACAAGGGGACCTGGGTGGTAGCATTTTAAAAGAAGAAAAGATGGATACAAGAATTGTGTTCTGTCTATAAAGGAGAAATTCACACACTCCCCTTTTCATGGAGGAAACAAATAAACCCCCGTATGTTTTATTATTGTTGATATTGAATGTTGTTGCCTGCATAATTTCTCAAAGTGACTGACAGCATTTGATATAAAGAAGAGCTGGCTCCGACAGCTACTCTGGAATAGCAGTCATTTCTCTTGCAACCACACACCAGTATGTTATTTGTGCGTTTGTTTCGAGTGCAGTATTTATTACTTGGGTCTACAAGAAGTGTAAACTGACTTTGGAAGCACAAGACCAGGGCTGGAGAGATGGCTTAGTGGTTACAGCACTTGCCTGAGAAGCCTAAGGACCCATGTTTGACTATCCAGGTCCCACATAAGCCAGACGCACAAGGTGACATATGCACACAAGGTGGCACATGCACCTGGAGCTTGACTGCACTGGCTGGAGGCCCTGGCTTGCAAGTTCTCTCACTCTTGCTGTCTCCCTCTCATTTAAAAAAAAAAAAAATACAAGCCAGGCGTGGTGGCACACGCCTTTAATCCCAGCATTGGGGAAGCAGAGGTAAGAGGATCGCTGTGAGTTCGAGGCCACCCTGAGACTGAATAGTGAATTCCAGGTCAGCTTGGCCTAGAGTGAGACCCCACCTCGAAAAACCAAACAAAAAACAATTACAAGACCATCATGGTGGAGCACCAGCAAAGGGGAAAACAAGTTAAGTGTTCCTTTTTGTTAATGAGAAAAAGGAGGAGGCATTTTTCTATTTAAAAAAATATATGAGGACTGGAGAGATTGCTTAGTGGTTAAGGTATTTGCTTGCAAAGCCAAAGGATCCTGGTTCAATTCTCCAGGACCCACATAAGCCAGATGCACAAGGGACGCATGCGTCTGGAGTTCGTTTGCAGTGGCTGGAGGCCCTGGGTGTGCCCATTCTCTCTCTCTCACTCTCAAATAAATAAAAAAATTATTTTAAAAAAATGTACACATGTGTGTGGTATGTGGGTGTTTGTGTGTGTGCACATTCATGTGGAGGTCAAAGTACATCAGGTGTCATCCTCAAAAACACCATCTACCTCCTTTGAGACAGTCTTCCATCGGCCTGGAGGTCACCACTTGTGCTAGACTGGCTGGCCAGCAAGCTCCAGAGATTCTCTTGTCTCCACCCCGTGGCAATGGGACCACGCTCAGAATTGTTACATCGCGGGTCACATGATCACACTCAGGTCCTCGTGCCTGGGAGGCACACGTGTTACTAACCAGACTACCTCCCCAGCCCTTTAGTGTTGTTGTTTTTTTCCCCCTTTTTTGATCAAATGTTGAGTATCTCAGACTGTCCAAGACATTCATAGGCCATTGGCTTCTGTCTTCCGAAGGGGGGAGGCGGCCTGTCCCCCTGCTCTGCAGCATGAAGTGTCCTCTGCGGCTCTCACTTCCTCCTGGGGCAGAGCTACGAACACTTCCCACTCCTGTGGCCGCTGGCCTCTGGGCTGGGGTCTCCTGGTCTCGCCCTCCACAGCCAATAGTGCGGCAGGGAGCATGTGTTCCCTGATGGGCAGAATTGCCCACAAATGCTCAATAGCCCAGCCTACCTTCTTCATAGCCCACACTAGTAGTGGGCTTTCTTTTGCTTTTTAAAATTTTTTAAATGTTTTTATTTTCATTTATTAGAAACAGAGGGAGGGAGAGGGAGAGAGAACGGGCCCACCAGGGCCTCTAGCCACTGCAGATGAACTCCAGACGCATGCACCACCTTGTGCATCTGGCTTACATGGGACCTGGAGAATTGAACTTGGGTCTATAGGTTTTGCAATCAAACCCCTGAACCGCTAAGCCACCTCTCCAGCTCTCTTTTGCCTTTTGGTTGTTTGGTTTGGCTTTTTGTTTTTTCTGTTTGGTTTGGTCCATTTTGAGACTGGGTCTTACTGCGTATCCCAAGCTTGCCTCCAACTTCTGCGGTACCTCCTGCAGACTACACCTTGGTTTTTCATTTGGCCAGCATCTGCCTCTTACATCCTGCTTCCACCTGGGATTCTGTCCTCTTAAAAGAATACTCCGCGGCCATCTCTAGCTCTGCATCCCACAGCCAGCCCTTCTGTGTTTGCAGACCTGACCACCCTCATGAATGGGCACAGAAGGGAGCTACGTCTTGAAACAAAGCACCCAGGAACAGCTTCTGTGATGTTCCAGAAAGAAAAGACCCCTGAGGACCCAACTGGTCACTGCCCTCTGTTCTGAGCTGTCTGCCCACTGGATTCTGACCCCCAACATCCATTCATCGTTCCAGACCCCAGGACACTTGACGATCCCCTGACATTCCTCCAGTGGTCCGTTTTCAGCCTGGCTACCTGGAGATGCTAACCCTGTGTGCCCCAGTTCATTGCTGTTTCTAGGGTCTTAGCAACTCTCCGCCCAAGTTAGCTCACTGGGCCGAGAGTCAACCTTGGGGACTCTCCCTCTGCCGCCTTTAAAAGCTTCTCTTTTTGCTCCTCCCACAACCCAGCACTAAATCCTAATAGGAACAGCTCTCCACCAGCCAGCGTCCTTCCCCTCCTTATGCACTGTGACCAAGACAATGCATCCGGGCTTCAGCCATGGGGCAGAGTCGTCCCTTCTGGTCCTAGCGCTGATGGCACGCTGATGGCGTGGCTGCTCTAGAGACCCTGGAGTCTTAATTAAAGGAGATCCAGCAAGGGAGCGTGTGGCCCAGCAGCATCCCTGATAACAAGCTCTCCTTGCCCCTATCAGCTGGCATGGGAGATATCCCGACCCCCAGTACCTTCCCCTGCTACTCTGAATTTGACCCCAGGATGGACTGTCCAGGGAAAGTGTGCTCTGGGTCATGCACCAGTGTCCACTGACAACCTCTGGCTCTGAGGGGTCCCCTGGGTGCTGAGAGGAGCTAGAGACTCCCAGGCATATAATTAAGTGGCGTCCTCGTGGCCCGCTGGAGGGGCAGTGCTGCTTGCTGGAACCTTTAGCTGCCTTCCTGCAGGGACCCTCCATCCCCAGCTGCCTCACCAGGACCCAACCTGCCTCCTCTGGTTATAAAAAGAGCTGCCCCCAGGCAGTGCATTCAAAAGAGTCCCCAGAAGGGCTTTGTGAAAATCCCTGAGGTGCCCATGGTAGGAAGACCCTGTCACTCAGAGCCTGAGGGGTGCCTACACTGGTGAACTTCCCCTCCCTCGGAGGATCATGACCAGACTGCTTCTGTGGGGGGAGGGTCACGGGTCTGTGTGCAGAGCCCATGTAAATGACAAGGAGGAGACTCAGAGCTGGAAGGAGCATTCACAACCCCAGAAATAAGGTGGGGAGGAGGAACTGGGGAGATGGATGGGTATGCAAAGTATTTGTCTTATAAGCATGAGGAACTTCCATCCCCCAAACCCACATTTGAAAGATTTATTTATTTATTTGAGAGAGAGAGAGAGAGAGAGGAGGTAGAGAATGGACCCACCAGGGCCTTCAGCCATTGCAAATGAACTCCAGCATGCGCCACCTTGTGCATCTGGTTTTATGTGGGCACTGGGGAACTGAACCTGGGTCCTTAGGCTTTGCAGCAAGAGCCTTAATCACTGAGCCATCTCGCCAACTACAGAACTCACATTTGACAAGAAGGCAGGGGCAATGGGCCCAGGGAGCAGCCGGTCTCTGCACGGAGAGCTGCTGCTTTCAGGCACTCATGTGTCTTTAATGCCCTGGGACTGAATCCAGGACCTTGCACATGTTTGTAAGCCACTCTAGCCCTGAGCTACAACGCAGACCCACTTTTTACTTTTTGTTTTGATACAGTCTCACTGAGTTGCCCAAGATACCCTTGACCTCACTCTGTAGTCCAGGCTGGTCTTGAACTTGTGATGCCCCTGCCTCGACCTCCTGAGTAGCTGGGACTTCAAGCCTGCTAATGTCCTGACTTTTGTCCCATGTATTCAGGTTGCCACATGACCCCTGAGCAACTCCAGTCTGATCAATAACTGGGAAGTATTTATTTTCTCCCAATGGAATGGAGCAGAGGTTCAGAAGATAGCCGTGGAGTGTGTCCAGCCATGCAACAGCAACCTCCAAGTGACCTTGAGCATGATTTTTGAGTGTCTTCCATTCATTTGAAAACAGAAGTTTGGGTGTGTGGGCAGATTTCCTTAAAAGAAGAATCTAAATTAGTCATCTGTGCAGCCTGGGAGTATCAGCGTGGTATTGATAGCTGTGTGTATGCAGCGTGAATTTTAGTGAGCATGAAAATGATTCTGAATGGGCCCCAATTAACTCATGCCCTTTTCCTCGGCCATGTGAACAAGCGCTCCAGAGCCAGTGGGAAGGTTCTGGAGCATTTCTGGGCAGTGTATCATTTGTACATGAGTTAGTCATCTAAGAATTACCTTCTGTATTGATTCCTTTTCTCATCACTGTGATAAAATATCTGCCTACAGCAGCCTAGGGGAGGAAAGATTTACTTTGGCTCAGTTGATGAAGATTCGCAGTCTATCATGGGGGGGAAGGTACAGCAGTCTGCTGACATCTGGGCAGACTGGAGGCAGAGATGGAGCAGGAAGTGGAGTGGAGTGGAGTGGGACTCAACCCTCAAGGCCCACCTCGGGGGACCCATTCCCCCTCCAGCAAGGCCCTACCTACTAAATGTTCCACAACTTCCCAGATGGGCTCCCCAGGCTGGGTGCCACGTGTCCAGGAACACAAGCTTGTGGTGGTCATTTCACATCCAAGCCTCAGCATTTCACTGACCATTGTGTCCTGGAGAGCTACAAACCAAAGACTTGCAGTCACGTCTCGAATCACTTAGGTTTTTTTTGTTTGTTTGTTTTAATTTATTTGAGTGCAACAGACAGAGAGAGAAAAAGGCAGAGAGAGAGGGGGAGAGAAGGGGCTTGCCAGGGCCACCAGCCACTGCAAACAAACTCCAGATGCATGCGTCACTTTGTGCATATGGCTTACATGGGTCCTGGGGAATGGAGCCTCGAACTGGGGTCTTTAGGCTTCACAGGCAAGCGCTTAACCGCTAAGCCATCTCTCCAGCCCAAATGTTTGTTTGTTTATTTATTTATTTATTATTTTTTTTTGAGAAAGAGAGAGAATGGACATGCCAAGGCCTCCAGCCACTGCAAATGAACTCCAGACGCACGCGCCCCCTTATGCATTTGGTTTACATGGGTCCTGGAGAATCGGTCCGGGATCCTTTATCTTTGCAGGCAAACACCTTAACCACTAAGCCATCTCTGCGGCCCCCACTTAGTTTTTGAAGTCAGCAGCCACATGTGCTAAGTGTTAGTTAATCCTCAGAAGCAGGACTGAACTCAACAGCGCTATTCACAACAGGCGGAACAGCGGAACAGTGGCAAAGGAGAAAGAGCTACTTGGATAGAAGCAGGTAAAGAGATTTGTTCAAAACTGTTTTTCCAGGGCTGGAGAGATGGCTCAGTGGTTAAAGGCCCTGGCCTACAATGCCTCACGACCCCGGTTCAATTCCCCAGTACCCACATAAAGCAAGATGCACAAAGTGGCACATGCATCTGGAGTTTGTTTGCAATGGCTGGGGGCCCTTTTCTCTCTGTCTGTCTCTCCCTTTCTCTCTTTGCAAATAAATAAGTATTCCTAAAAATTTTTGCCCAGGCCAGGGAGCTACTCAGTGAGTAAATTACTCACCTTCAAGCATGAGGACCTGAGTTCAATCCCCATAGTCCACATAAAAATGCCAGACATGGGGCTGGAGGAACGGCTCAGCGGTTAAGGCGCCTGCCTGCAAAGCCTAAGGACCCACATCCGACTCTCCAGATCCCACATAAGCCAGACACACAAAGGTGAGGCAAGCGCAAGGTCGCACATGCCCACTAGGTGGCACAAGTATCTGGAGTTCAATTACAGTGGCTGAGGCCCTAGTGGGCCAATTCTCTCTATATAAAATAAAAATAAATAAATGAAAATTTAAAAATCTCAGCACTAGGGAGGCAGAGACAAGGAGATCCCTGGAACTCGTGGCCCAGCCAATTGAGCCTAACTCATGAGCGCCTGACCAGTTTTGAGACCCTGCTTCAAAGGACGTGGGTGACATTCACGAGGAATGACACCCAAGGTTGTTCTCAGTCCTCCGTCTACACAGACACATGCTCACACACGCCAATGCATCTGCACATACACAAACATGCACACACATTCCCACATGCACACACCATTCACACATATACACACACACATTCCCACATGTACCACTGAAAATATGACCCACATTTTCTGATATCCCAGGGTTTTCTCTAAAATGAAGATGAAAGCAGGGTATGGTGACACATGCCTTTTCATCCTAGCATGCAGCAGGTTGAGACAGGAGCATTGCCTCCAGTTTGAGGCTAGCTTGGGCTACACAGTGAGCTTCAGTCCAGTCATAGCTACAGAGTTAAGATACTCTTTAAAAAAAAGGGGGGGGGCTGGAGAGATGGCTTAGTGGTTAAGCACTTGCCTGTGCCCAAGGACCCTGGTTCGAGGCTCGATTCCCCAGTACCCATGTAAGCCAGATGCACAAGGTGGCACATGCATCTGGAGTTCGTTTGCAGTGACTGGAGGCCCTGGTACACCCATTCTCTCCTCCTCCTCTCCCTCTCTCTCTCCCTCTTTCTCTGTCTGTTGCTCTCAAATAAATAAATAAAAATAAACAAAAAATTAAAAAAACAAAGAGGAGGGGCAGGAGAGATGGCTCAGCAGTTAAAAGTGCTTGGTCTGGATTTGATTCCCCAGTACCTGTGTAAGTCAGATGCACAAAGTAGTGCATGTGTATGGAGTTCCTTTGCAGTAAGCAGGAGGTCTTCGTGTGCCCATTATCTCTCTCTCTCTATCTCTCTCTCTCTCTCTCTCTCTGTGTGTGTGTGTGTCTTGCAAATGAATAAACAAAATTATTTAATAAAAAAGAAGAGAGAAGGAGGGAGAGAGACAGACAGAGATAGAGAAAAAAAGAGACAGAGAGAAAGAAGAAAGAAGCTGATATGGTATAACACACACTCGACTTAGAGTCGGACACCTGGACTCTAAAACTTGGGGACCCCAGGCAAGTCTTCCAAGTCTATGCATCACAGTTTCCTCTTATGCAAAGTGCTGATCATAAAATTTGCCCTGCGGCCTGGAGAGATGGCTTAGCAGTTAAGCACTTGCCTGTGAAGCCTAAGGACCCCAGTTCAAGGCTTGATTCCCTGGAACCCATGTAAGCCAGAAGCACAAGGTGGCACATGCATCTGGAGTTCATTTGCAGTGGCTGGAGGCCCTGGTGTGCCCATTCTCTCTCTCTCTCTATCTGCCTCTTTCTCTCTCTGTCTGTCACTCTCAAATAAACAAATAATAAACAAAATTTTTCAATTGCCCTCCAAGCTACATGAGGTCGCTTTCTCCTAGCTAGCTAAGTCTCTCTGTGTCCTGCATGGCCACCGTACTTCCTGCCAGCCATCTTTACAGACTGCGTCTCCCTGAGCCCCTCTCCATATGGTGCCTTTGTGAAGCCACTGTTTTCCACAAAGCTTCTACTAGAGTGAGCCATGTGTCAACTATCTGTGACAGGTTGAGGAGTCGCCAAAGAGCGTGCTTTGCCAGTAGCAAGTGTGTCCGGCGATGACCCTCGGCAGAATCGCAGCTGGTCAGGCTTCACCACTGGATGGCTTTTATTTCTTACCCAGAGTCTTGACACAGGAGCAGATGGTGCGAGCCATGACCACCCGGTCACCCTCCCTTTCTCGTTTCTCTTTTCTGTCTTTCTAGTCATGACATATTTGCATGTTCACCCCACCATTCGAAGGAGATGCTGTTTCTGTCCCCTCACACCCGGGCGGGCACTTCCTGCCCCGAGGCAGCTGTTCGAATGGAAATGCTGTGGGCTTTCTAATGCTGGCGGTTCTAATCCTGGCTCTGCTGTGGACTGGCCGTGTGGTTAGCAGTGACTTTTCTGAACTCTCATGTCCTCATCTGTGTGGAGAGAGACTCGCATCTCCTGCTGTGGCTGCAGGAGGTTCTGTATGCATCAGAACACTGACTTCCTCACCTGTAAGAATGCTTTCTCAAAAAGACCAAAAAGCAAGCAAACAAGCAAACGAGTGAAAAAGACAGGCATGGTGGTGCACTCTTCAATCCCAGCACTTGGGAGGCAGGAGTAGGAAGATCAGAGCTGGAGAGATGGCTTAGTGGTTAAAGCACTTGCCTGCAAAGCCTAAGGAGCCAGGTTCAGTTCTCCAGTTCCCATCCCATGTAAGCCAGATGCACAAGGAGGCGCATGAGTCTGGAGTTCATTTGCAGTGGCTGGAGGCCATGGCATGCTCATTCTCTCTCTCTCCCGCTCCCCCGCCATCTCAAATAAAAATAAATTTCAAAATTTCAAAAAAAGACATGGAAGGATCACCATGAGTTCAAGGCTACCCTGAGACAACATAGTGAATACCAGGTCAGCCTGGACTAGAGCAAGACCCTGTCTCAAAAAGACCAAAAAAGGGGCTGGAGAGATGGCTTAGCGGTTAAGGTATTTGCCTGCAAAGACAAAGGACCCAGGTTCAATTCCCCAGAACCCACATAAGCCAGATGCACAAGGGGCACATTCATCTGGAGTTCATTTTCAGTGGCTACAGGCCCTGGTGTGCCCATTCTTTCTCTGTCTGTCTCTCTTCTCTCCGGTCTCTCTCTCTCTCTCTCTCTCTCTCTCTCTCTCTCTCTGCCTCTCTGCTTGCAAATAAATAAATAGAAAAAAAAAAGATTGCTTTCTCTTTTTATTCCTCACTATGTCTTAGGTCCTAACTTCGTTGACATCCAGGTTCTTTGTGCCTTGCCTGCCTGGCCTGCCTCTGCCGCCTTCGTCATCTTCTCTCAGCTTTTGGGCACCAACTGAAAGCCTCAGAGAGCCTGATTCCAAAACTCGGATCATCTCCCCCACCCCAACCTCCCCCTGCTGAGGAGTCCTGGCTGCCCGGCCGACCTGACCGTGGTGTGTGCAGCCCTGCTGACCTGACCATGGTGTGTGCAGCCCTGCTGACCTGACCATGGTGTGTGCAGCCCTGATGACCTGGCCATGGTGTGTGCAGCCCTGCTGACCTGACCATGGTGTGTGCAGCCCTGCTGTAAATCTCCGCGTGGTGCTGCAGGTATATGACAGAGCTCGTCCCCCACCGAGGGCCACCGTGCATTAGTAAGCCTCTCCCTTTTCTTCACACTCATCACGAGTGATCTACCTCCATGGTCTTTTAACCTCAAATTTCCTCTCTCAGATGAACCGTTCCCCTTTCTGACAAATTTCTCTTTCCCTCACTCTCCCCCTTCCCCCGCCCCACATCTTTCCCCTACACATTGCAAAAACCACTCAAGTGTTCCTGAAGTAACACAGGTCATGTGTTCTATTTTTTTAAAATTTAATGTATTTTTCTATTTGTGCATGTGTTTTAGCACTCCAAAGTCTCTTGCTCCTGCAAACAAATGCCCATCTGGCTTTACATGGGTGAGTGGGGAAATTGAACCCTGGCCCTCAGGATGTTCAAGTGAGCACTTTTAACTGCTGAGCCACCCTCCCACAGCTCCAGACCATTTTCTTAAACATATATATATATATATATATATATATATATATATATTGGTTTTTTTCGAGGTAGGGTTTCACTCTGGCTCAGGCTGACCTGGAATTCACTCTGTAGTCTCAGGGTGGCCTCGAACTCACAGCGATCCTCCTACCTCTGCCTCCCGAGTGCTGGGATGAAAGGCGTGCGCCACCACGCCCGGCTTTAATGTTAATATTTCTAATTCCACTGATGTCTTAAGGTTATATACCATAGCCGTTCAAGGATAAAGCTAGGGTCATTTTCATATCACTGAAGGCTTGATTTTTTTTTCTTTTATTTCTCCTTCCCATCACACCCTGATCTTCTATGTTCAGATCTGCAAGCTCATCCCTTGAACCTGTGGCCTTCCTTCCATCCCACCTTTACAGCAGTTGCGTCTTTAATTTTCCAACCCTCATCTGCTAACTTCCACTCGTGATGGACTGTTATTTGATCTCAACATGTTGCCCAATGGCTGTGCAATGCATCATGAACCCACTAGTCAGAACTCTAAGATCAGCCAACGACAAAATCCTTCTAGGGCTGGAGAGATGGCTCAGTGGTAAAGGCGCTTGCCTGTGCAGCCTAATGACCCGTGTTTGGCTCTCCAGACCCCACGTAAGCCAGACGCACAAAGGTGAGACAAGCACAAGGTTGCACATGCCCACTAGGTGGTGCAGCATTCTGGTGTTCGATTGCAGTGGCTGAGGCCCTGGGGCGCCAGTTATTTTCTCTCTGTCTTGTTCTCTCTCTCTAAAATTAAAATAAATAAATAAATAACAATAAATCCTTCTAATCTGGTGTTTAATGAAGTTTAGGTTTCTTTCTTCCTTCTCTAGAAAGTGGAATTTAATGTGGGATGGAAGTTTTTCCGCCATTTGATAACAATCCTGATATCAGTCCCAATACAGTTTTTCATTCATGAAAGGTGGTCAGTTTCTGGATCCTATAGGTTGTTACCTGTCATTATACTGTCATGCCCAACTTCCTCACTCTGTGTGGTCATCGCTGTGTCCAACTTCCGGGCCCAAACCCCACTACTTCCTGCTAACTTTCTGGTCCAGGGTCTACTATGCCCTGTATTGGTGGACACCAAATCCACACTCCTCTAGAAAACCCACCCTGGGCTGGAGAGATGGCTCAGTGGTTAAGGCGCCTGCCCGCTAAGCCCAAGAACTGGTTCCAATCTCCAGGTCCCACATTTAGCCAGATGCAAAGTGACACAAGGGCACAATGCCGCACTTGACCACAAGGGGGCGCACACATCTGGATTTCATTCACAGCAGCTGAGAGGCTGCTGGTGCGCCCATCTCTATCTGTCTTCCTCTCCCTCTCTCTGTCTCTCTCTTTGTCTCTCTCCAAAATAAAAATAAATAAATAAAAACCCACCCTTCAACTAGCTTGTCAATCATGAAAACACCCAGCTAAAATCCCATCCATACCTTTTGGACCTCAAACACAGTAGGTATCAAGTTTGTTGAGATATCTCAACGAGTCCTCATAAATATTTTTATTTCTATTTTTCAAATTAGAAAATGCAGAGAAATCTAGAAATGCTGGTAAAAGACTGGAATCCCAGCACTTGGGAGGTACAGGAAGGAGTATTGGGAGTTCAAGCTTGCCCTCCACTACATAGTAGGTTTTAGGCCAGCCTGGGCTACATGAGGCCTTGTCGTCCCACCCCCCCCAAAGAAAAAGCAGGCTGGAGAGAGGGGTCAGTAGGGAGAGTCAGTCTGCACATGTGTGAGTAGCTGGGTTCAGAACCCACTGAAAGCTGGATAACACCACAGCATGAGTGTCTGTAATCCCAGCACAGCCATGGTGAGAAGGGAGTCAGAGACAAGAGAATCGCCTGGAAGTTCCCAGGTAGCATGCCATGGCATGTCCTTACCTGAACGCAGTCCCAGACATGCATACACAGAAACATGCACCATACAGACACACACATACACAGAAACAAGCACACACCATACAGACACACACACACACACACACACACACAGAAACATGCATGCACCATACAGACACACACACACACAGAAACATGCATGCACCATACAGACACACACACATACACAGAAACATACACACACCATACAGACACACACACATACACAGAAACATGCATGCACCATACAAACACACACACACACACAGAAACATGCATGCACCATACAGACACACACACACACACAGAAACATGCATGCACCATACAGACACACACATACACAGAAACATGCACGCACCATACAGACACACACATGCACAGAAACATGCACGCACCATACAGACACTCACACACACAGAAACATGCATGCACTATACAGACACACACACAGAGAAACATGCACGCACCATACAGACACACTCACACACACAGAAACATGCATGCACCATACAGACACACACATACACAGAAACATGCATGCACCATACCCACACACACACAGAAACATGCACGCACCATACAGACACACACACACACAGAAACATGCATGCACCATACAGACACACTCACATACACAGAAACATGCACGCACCATACAGACACACACACACACAGAAACATGCACGCACCATACAGACACACACACACACACACAGAAACATGCACGCATACAGACACACACACACACACACACAGAAACATGCACACACACACACACAGAAACATGCACGCACCATACAGACACACACACACACAGAAACATGCACGCACCATACAGACACACACACACACAGAAACATGCACGCACCATACAGACACACACACACACACACACAAACATGCACGCACCATACAGACACACACACACAGAAACATGCACACACCATACAGACACACACACACACACAGAAACATGCACACACCATACAGACACACTCACACACACAGCCAGTGTGCACCACCCCCTCCGCTCAGTGATGTTCCAGTCTGAGCTAGGAAGCGCCCCCCTCCCAAGAAAGCATTTACACCACAGCAGTCAGCAGAGGCTGCGGACGGGCGGCTTGATGACTGCACGGAGTTAAGAATCTTGTGAGAGGAACGATCGGGAATGTTCCCAGGCATGCCAGAACACTCCCACGGTGGCTCGAGTCACTGAAGTATGAATGGTACACAGTGATGAATCAGTCATTCTTCCGGTACTTGAGAGTTTTATATGGGGCTGGAGAGATGGCTGAGCAGTTATGGCGTTTGCTTGCAGGTTTGATTCCTCAGTACCCACGTAAGCCAGATGCACAAGGTGGCCCATGTGTCTGGGGTTCGGTTACAGCCGCTGAAGACCCTAGAACATCCATTCTCATTCTCTCTCTCTCGCTTGCTCTTAAATAAATAAAATAAATATTAAACAAAGAAAGTTTTATATGATGGGTGCCTCTCCCTCCCCCTTGTCTATTTCACTCTAAAATTACAACATTACCAAAAGGCAACAATTAATCTGTAGTCTTGGGTGGCGGGGGGGAAACTCTAGTTATTTTATTTTGTTTTCATTGGCAAGAAGTTTTCTAGCTTTTGTTTCTTTCCAGTGCTAGGCCAGCACACATGCTAGGTAAGTGCTCTGCTACAGAGCTTTTTCCTTAGCCCGTTTTGTTTTCAATTTGTCACCACTGCACAGGGGCACAGAAGGAACATTAGACAAATATAGATGAAAAGAATATATGCTCTCAGGGGCTGGAGAGATGGCTAAGCGGTTAAGGTGCTTGCCTGCAAGGCATAAGGACTGGGGTTCAATTCCCCAGTGGGTAGAGGCCCTGGCATGCCCATTTTCTCTTTGTATCCTTCTCTCCATTTCTCTCTCTCTCACACACACATCTCTCTCTCTCTCTCTCTCTCTCTCTCTATTTATCTATCTATCTCCCTTTCTCTCTCTCAAATAAATAAGTAAAATATTTTAATATATATATATATGTTTTGCATATCTGAGCAAAATATGTTAGAGATTGCAGCCCTGTTATAATAAATTTGTAATAAATCTCCTTTGCACCAAGAGCCCCTCCAATGCATGCTAGATCTTGCCATGCGTAAGTTAGGTCCCATGGGAAATCAGATGACCCTAAGCAGCCACATGTGTTTATCAGCTGAGTATCCAGAGAACTTTGAGAGAGAGGTTTCTGACATACTCAAGGCGTGAATAGATACCAAATCCATGGGACATTTTTCACTGCCATGGCGGAACCCTTATGTGACAGGGCTGTGCCCTGAGTGGACAGTAAAACCCACTGAGAGCGGTCCTACTAAGCAAAGCAAACGCAGTGCATGGGGCTGCCTTTCACAGGGTGCTCAGGGAGCTGCGTAAGGAACTGACGCCAGGACCGTCCCAAGGCCTCTAAATGTCGTGACTGTTCAGGCATACCTCCCTTGCTCTCGCTCGCACCTCCAAAGGATGCACATGTGTTTGGCGGCTTTGTTCATCGTTGTCACAGACGCCCATCTCAAGCTGGCACTCTGACAAGACTGCTATCCCAGGAAAAACTACTGCTCAAAACTCACAGGGCACTTAAAAGAACAGCCATGGGCTTGGCTGTTTGTTTGAAATACACATTTTCTCCTTTATGCCCAAGGCTAACCTGAAAACCTGGCTTACATTTGCCATTCCTGTGCCCCAAAGGCAAAGCAGAGGAATTTCTGTATTTTGGGGGGGTGGGAAGAGCTGTTTTGTTCGTTTGAGTCACACTCCAGCCCAGGCTGACCTGACCTGTAATTTACTCTATAGCCCAGGCTGGCCTCAAACCCACAGTGAACTCCAGGGATGGGAGTAAAGGTGTGAGCCGCCGGCTCAAGCTTCTGTATGTTAAAGGGATTTTCCACGGATGACGTCTACGCCAGCTCATCTCATGACCACGGAACATTCTTGTCCAACAAGTCATTGCACACTTCAAAATCTCAGGAGTGCTTTGGCCTGACTGCTTTTCCCCAGAGGCAAGACCTAGTGATGACCGTCCCCTTCTGGGCTTCAAGACGAGTCTAGAAAACTCAAAAGCCTTATGCTTCCTTCCAGAATCCACTTGTGTTCAACAGCGCTGGGTTTGATTAGCAAAATGCTCTCGGCTCTGACATCCCAAAGGTTTCCTTTAGCACATTTTTAGGGGGCCAATAGCTTACAACGATAAGGATGGGCTCCCCAAATGGAAAGTGTCTTAAGATTTGCACAAAAATTAAAAGTATATCTTTAGTTGGCACCTATGTATTTATTTATATTTATTTTGGTTTTTCGAGATAGAGTCTCGCTCTAGCCCAGGCTGACCTGGAATTAACTATGTAGTCTCAGGGTGGCCTCGAACTCATGGTGATCCTCCTACCTCTGCCTCCCAAGTGCTGGGATTAAAGGCGTGCGTCACCACACCTGGCTTGGCTTCCTTTCTTAAAAAAAGACTGTGAACAAACTCTTTGGGAAGGATGTTTAATCTGTGTACACAGGATAACAAACAACATAGTTGTTCCTAGAAGAATAAAATAAATATCTTGGATAGAAAATAAGCAATTTTGGGCTGCACAGATGGCTTAGCAGTTAAGGTGCTTGCCTGCCTTGAAGCCTAAGAACTAGGTTTGATTCCCCAGAACCCATGTAAGCCAGATGCATATGGTGGCACATGTGTCTGGAGTTCATTTGCAGAGGCTGGAGGCCCTGGCACACCCATTCTCTCTCTCTCTCTCTCTCTCTCCCTCTCTTTTTCTCAAATAAATAAATTTATTTATTTATTTATTTATTTATTTACTAGAAAGAGAGGGAGAGAGAGAATGGGCGCACCAGGGCCTCCAGCCTCTGCAAAGGAACCCCAGATGCATGCGCCACCTTGTGCTTCTGGCTTACGTGGGTCCCGCCCATAAATTAATATTTTTTTAAATAAATAAATAAACAATTTTTTAACATCAGTATCTAACACTGGTACTGGACACGGAAAGTGTCAGAAGCCTTTACTGAAATGCCTGGCTCAGGGCTAAAAGCCCAGGCATGAAGTGCTGTGTCTGGGCAGGTTTCACATGCAGTGTGGTGTGTGGATGTGTGCGTGCGTGCGTGCGTGCGTGCGTGCATGCGTGCACTGGGCAGGTGAGACACAGAATCCCTGGGTTGCCAGTCAAATCCACTCCCAGTTCCTCCTGTGTAGCTAGTGCTAGCTTTGCCTTGAGCCTCTGACACAAACAAGAGAGAGCTATGTACTATGGGGGCCAAAGTTAGGATAGCTCAGCTAACAGAAATCCTTCTTCACACGTGAGACAGGCCATTGTAGAGCAGCGTGAGATGCCTGTGTTTCTTCCTCCACTTCAGAAGATGTGGGGAAGGGTGAACCTTGAGAACACATGCCCCCAATACAGAAGGATTTCAATTCTAGAACCCCATAAAAACTTCGGGCCCAGTATAGATAGATAGATGGGCATGTCTGCAAGTGTGTGTGTGTGTGTGTGTGTGTGTGTGTGTGTGTGTGTGCGTGCGCGCGCCCATGGCTTTCAGGAACGGTCTAAAAAAAGGGGGAAGTGGCTGAGTAACGGAGCATCTCCTTATTGCACTAATGAAAGGAACCAAAAAATGGTCCACGTAGAACCCTATTTCCCACATTGCATTGGGGATGAGTTGCCACTGTTGGCAGTAACACTAAGCAGCGCCTTCGACATACAAACCAAGTAAGCTTGTTCTAGTGTCACAATATGTCCATCAGCTTGGTGCAAAGAAATGAGGTCAGGGCTGAAGAGATGGCTTAAAGGTTAAAGTGCTAGCCTGCAAAGCTAAAGGACCCAGGTTCGATTCCCCAGGACCCACGTAAGCCAGATGCACAAAGGGGTACATGCATCTGGAGTTCGTTTGCAGTTTTGTTTTGTTTTGTTTTTGAGGTAGGGTCTCACTATAACCTAGGCTAGCCTGGAACTCACCCTGCGTTCCCAGCCTGGCCTTAAACATACAGTGATCTTCCTACTCAGCCTTCTGAGTACTGGGACCACACCCAGCTTCTACATCCTATTTTTTGAGACAGGGTCTCTAGCTGAACCAGACTAATTTACCAATTCAGCTAAAAGAATTAGCCAGTGAGTCCTAATGATCCTGTCTCTGCCTCTGCTGTGTAGAGATTGCAGGCACGGGCTACCAGGCCTGGCATCCAACATGGATGCTGGAGATCCAAACCCTAGGGCTCTTGCTTGTGCAACGTGCACTTTTACCCACCAAGGGATCTTACGTGGGTGCTGGGGAATCGAACCTGGGTCTTTAGGCTTAACCACTAAGCCATCTCTCCAGCCCACAACTCGTAATTTTTAATAGGCATTTAGGATGTTAGAAACATCGTCACAAAATGTTGATAATATATAACAATACAATCACAGATCACATACTGTTATGGGGTTCGGTATGCACAAGTAAGACCATCAACTCACGGAATGTGAGGCAAAGTTTTATTGGGTACAAAGAAAGAAAAGAAAAAGAAGAAAAGCTGGTGCCCACCAGGACTATATCCAGAGTTCAGTCCTCAAGATGTAGCATTGTACGGTTCGGCGTGTCAGCATTCATTGGAAATAACCACATGATGTTCACAGAAAAAAACATGTTATGGGAATTGAGCCATAAAGTAACTATTAAACGGGGACGGGGGCTATTATAAGAAGTCAGGAGGTATTCATTGCATAGATCACATAGGTGGAACAGAGGCAAGAAGCATTCTATGCTACATAATCACACAGATATTTAGAAACAAAGATACAGGAGGGTCATGGTACATTCACACAGAGGGGTCATCCCATTCCTTAGGTAACAGTAAACACCTGCATTTTGCAAGAAGGCCTATGTTAACGATTCCTGGAACGTCTCCTTTATCTGTCAGGAAGATCAGCTCTGGGTGGTGGCCTCCATGATGTGCGCCTAAAGGCCAGGGCTGCACAGGAGGATGCTTGATCGGGCCTATTGTGTCCTTTGATCAGAAAAGCTTGATGTAAAGAAATAATAACATTTTACCCTCTTTACAATCCTGGAAAGATGAGGCAGAGAATCCAATCCAGCTGCCAGACAATTGTTCCACACTATAAAGCCACGGAGTCTTCCAACAAACCTTTCCTGAGCTCTGATCCATCTGGGGAAATCAGTGGGAAATAAAAAAAGGCAGGTTCCTACCGCCCTGGTGCTCCTGTGTGTGGTAATCACTAAAGCCATCGCTTGCTCATCACCCGCTCCTGTCCTGTGTTCCATGAGAATAATGAAAAGACGGAGCTGTCTTCTTGAGGGGCTCTCAGTGGAAGAGACGGCCACGAATGATGCCGCAAGCTTCACTGTGAACAGGCCAGTGGGAGCGAAGAGCGTTGCTCCCCTTGTGGCTACACAAGGAGGAAGGAGGAGGGGCAGATACTGCTAGCAGAGCTGTAGTGACAGCATCTCGTAAGGTCCCCTACTTGGGGCCCGGAAAGCTGTCCATTTGAGTCACCCGTTACTGCCTCAGCGCATGAAGACACGATTTGATTTTTGTGCTGTTTTATCAACCATGGAAAAGTTCTGTGTTCTGAAAGCTCTTGCCCACTAACTTAATCCTACTCTAATGTCTGTCTAAATCAGTAAATTTGGGGTACTAAGGCCCATCACAACGGTACAATGATTTCTTTCTAGCCTTCCAAACGTGGATCTGACTGTGATCAGTTAAGAAAGCAACATCCATGCGCAGGCCCTGAGGGTCCATCATGAGAGGCCATAGAAAGGCATTTAAACACGAGGTCTGGAGGGAGGCCGCATGCCTGGCTCTCGATCTTAGCCCTTCCTGACTATGATCTTGGGTAAAATCTGTGAAATCTGCCCTCTCCGTCCGTATGATGGGTGAGTTAAACCCTGCGTAGGATGTGTGTGAAGTGCTGGACAGGATGTGTGGAACACAGAGGAACAATGAGTACTCTTGACTACGTGAATCTCATGGGATCAAGTGTACTAAGAAGAGACATGATCGCTTTCTTGAGATCTTTTGCTTAACTGATGGGTGTCACCTGTATTTATTCAAATGGTTACCACTTTTTCAAAATAAGAATAAGCTTTCCCAAATATCTGCCACATCCAGTGGATCTATCCATTTGTCATAAAGGTGGTGTGTGTGCGCATGCATATGTGTGTGCATGTGTGCATGAGTGTGTGTGTGTGTGTGTGTGTGTGTGTGTGTGTGAAACTACAGAGTATATCAGCTGCTGTTCACTGAAACTAAGAACAGAGTAAATATCAAATCATTGTTCCTGCTAGATCATAGATAGATTCACTGATAGGACTGATAGGGTCACTTGATAGATAAGAATAGAGATAGATAGATAATAGATAGATGATAGATAGATAGATAGATAGATAGATAGATAGATAGATAATATACAGTTGATATATGATAGATAGATAGATAGATAGATAGATAGATAGATAGATAGACAGACAGATGACACATGATAGATAGATGATGATATGATAGATAGATGACATATGATAGATTGATAGATGATAGATAGATAGATAGATGATAGATATGATAGATATGATAGATAGATAGATAGATAGATAGATAGATAGATAGATAGATAGATGATATATGATTGATAGATAGATGATATATGATAGATAGATAGATAATAGATAGATGATATATGATAGATAGATGACATATGATAGATGATAGATAGATAGATAGACAGATGATAGATATGATAGATAGATAGATGATATATGATAGATAAATATATGACAGATAGATAGATGATAGATGATAGATAGATAGATGACATATGATAGATGATACATAGAGAGATAGATAGATAGATAGATAGATAGATAGATAGAGATGTAGATAGATGATAGATGATAGATAGATAGATAGATAATAGATAGATAGATAGATGATAGATAGATGATATGATAGATAGATAGATAGATAGATAGATAGATAGATAGATAGATAGATGATAGATAGATGATATAAGATAGATAGATAGATAGATAGATAGATAGATAGATAGATAGATGACATATGATAGATGATAGATACATACATATGTAGATAGATAGATAGATAGATAGATAGATAGATAGATAGATAGATAGATAGATAGATGATAGATAGATAGATAGATAGACAGATGAATGAATAAAATAGATGGGCAAATGGATAGACAGACTGGTGGGTGGGTGGGTGGGTGGGTGGGTGGGTGGATGGATGAACAGATGGATGGATAATAGACAACAGGCAGATAGAAAACATTATATGTGTACATATATATGCATACAGACAGGTACATGACGATCTGTATGAACGAGGCACATATAACTTGCACTAGTTAAAAGCTATGGAGTCTCTTCAGAGGACCTGCCACAGTAACATGTCAGGTGAGTGCCAGGCTGCAGAGGAGGGAGGTGAAGGAGATAGGATGGATGGGGCACAGTCTTGGCTCTTCCTTCCTTTCTGCCCCCCCCCACCCTGTCCCGCTTTCCTGCTCCGCGTCAATCAGTGATGGAATGAGTAAACACTGGCTTCCCCGGGATTCTACTTCCGCTCTGCGCTCTTCTCTTCTGGTGCGGCTCACTCGCCATGAATGAACACTGGCTTCCCTGGGATTCTGCTTCTGCTCTGCTCTCTTCTGGTGCCGCTCACTTGCCATTGACTATCTAGACTCGATTTTTCCCTCAAGCTTCAACCCCAGTTATCCAAATGTCCTTGAGATGCCCCACACTCATGCCCCTGTGGTGGTTGGAATCAGGTGTCCCCATAAACTTAGGTGTTCAGAATTCTAGGTCCTCTGCTGGTGGCAATTTGGGGATTGAAGCCTTCTGGAGGCAGTGTATTGTTGGGGCGGGCTGATGGGTGTTATAGCCGGTGTCCCCTTGTCAGTGTTTGGCACACTCTCCTGTTGCTGTTGTCCACCTGACGTTGGCCAGGGGGTGATCTCCACCTCTGCTCCTGCCACCGTTTTCCCCTGCCATCATGGAGCTTCCCCTCGAGCCTGTAAGCTGAAATAAACCCTTTTTTTTTCCCCACAAGCTGCTCTTGGTCAGGTGATTGCCACCAGCAATGCGAACCTGACTGCAACAGGCCCTTCAACCTGTCCCAGTAAATTCTGCCTCACATTCTTCTTGCTTTACTCTTGTCACTGGGGGTACCATTCTGCGCAGTCACTCAGGCCAAATCCCCAACAATCACTCCTAACCCTTCTCCCTCGCCTCACACCATCTCATAGATTCCACCTCTAAAAGCTGTCTTCGATCTGCCCTTCATGGTCCATCATCCTTGTTTGTGCCCCAGAGGTCTTTTATCTTAATGCAAAACCATTTCATTTTGATTGGGTCCTTGCCCCCAGCACTACTCACCTTCCATCTGTTCTAAGTAATGTATGAGGTAAAAAAATAAAATAAAATAAATGAGGGGTGGGGCTGGAGAGACGGCTTAGTGGTGAAGGTGCCTGCCTGCCAAGTCTAAGAACAACCATTCGATTCTCCAGGTCCCATGTTTAGCCAGATGCAAAAAGTGATGCAAGGGCGCAATGCTGCACTTGCCCACAAGGGGGCACATGCGTCTGGAGTTCGTTCACAGTGACTGAGAGGCCACTGGCACGCCCATTCTCTCTCTGTGTCTCTCTCTCTGTCTCTCACAAATTAAAAAAAAAAAGAGGGCTGGAGAGATGGTTCAACAGTTAAGGTGCTTGCCTGCAAAGTCTAATAATCTGGATTCAATTCCCCAGTACTCACATAAAGCCAGATACACAAAGTGGCATGTGCATCTGGAGTTTATTTGCATTGGCTGGAGGCTCTGACATGTCCATTCTTTCTGTCGGTCTCTCTTCTCTCTATCTCTCTCTGCTTGCAAATAAACATATTTGGGGTCTGGTTGGCTGGTCTACAGGGAGATGGTTAGTGGTTAAGGTGCTTGCCTGTGATGCCTAAGGACCATGTTCGACTCTCCCCATCCCATGTAAGCCAGACATACAAGGTGATGCAAGCACACAAGTTCATACATGTGCACAAGGTGGCGCATGCATCTGGAGTTCGATTGCAGTGGGTGGAGGCCCTGGTGCATCAATTCTCTCTCTCTCTCTTTTGCTCACTCACTCACTCTCTCACATAAAAAAAAAAAAAAAAAAAAAAGGCCAGTCTGTTGGGCTTGCCTCAAAAATAAATTTTAAAAAGCCAGGTGTGGTAGAGCATACACTTATGATCTCAGAGCTAGGGAGGCAGAGACTGGGGGATCACTGAGGCCAACCAGTGTAGCCTATTTGGTGAGTTTCAGGCTAATAAGAAACAGGCTTTCAGAAAAGAACGGGGCTAATGCCGAAGGAACAACACCCAAGAGTGTCTTCTGGCCTTCACATGCATGTATGCACAAGCACTTGCACGCATACACACATGCATGTGTACATGTGCATATACATGAAAATAAATTAATAAATGAATAGAAGATGATAGAAAAATATTCATCAGGCTATTTATACTTAAAAACACTTTGTGCCTATAGTCATTGTATTGTGAACAACACAAACCTGGGCGATCCCTTCCAGCATGTAAAACTTATTTGGTTGAATGAAGTTGCTCAAACGAGCAAGATCATAAAAAAGGCTTCATTATATCACTCTCACCTTCATCACTGGCGTAAACACAAGCATTAATCAACGGTTATGGTGGAGTTACACGTGTGAATTAATTGCAGCCATCGTTTGGGGAGGAAAGAAAAAGGGTTTAGCAAAAATCGATAAAGGCATTCACTGCGAATTAATCAGCTGCACAGAATTCATAGGGCTAATGCACATTTTAGTATTGTGCAAAAGTGTGTGCCTCCCTACAAATCCTTTATAATAGAAAAACATGTAGTGAAGTGCATGTGCGCACACACGCACGTACATGCACACGCACACACATGCACACACATATTTTCCCAGAAGACCAGGTAGACATTCTCCTCCATGCCACTGCTGACAGCTTAAGCTTAACTAAGTTACATGCAGTACTACACACAGTAGTAAAATCATTATATCACAGGGGCTGGAGGGATGGCTTAGTGGTTAAGGCGCTTGCCTGAAAAGCCAACGGACCGAGGTTCAATTCCCCAGGACCCACGTAAGCCAGATGCACAAGGTGGCGCATGCATCTGGAGTTCGTCTGCAGTGGCTAGAGGCCTTGGTGTGCCCATTCTCGCTCTCTCTCTCTTTCTCTATCTGCACCCCCTCTCAAATAAATAAATAAAAATAAAAGAGTAAAATAACCAACATGAGCTAGAGAGATGGCTTAGTAGTTAAGGAGTTTGCCTGCAAAGCCAAAGGATACTGGTTCGACTCTCCAGGACCCACATAAGCCAGATGCACAAGAGGGCACATGCATCTGGAGTTCATTTGCAGTGGCTGGAGGCCCTGGTGTGTCCATTCTCTCTCTCTGCCTCTTTCTCTCTCTCAAATAAATAAGTAACTTTAAAAAAAAAATAAAGTAACCAACATGTGTTGTTTACGTGCTAAATATGTCCATATCTAATAAAAATAAAATTCTAAAACATTTAATATTTAAAAAATAAAGTTGAGTTCAAATTTTTAAAAATGAATAAATAAAATAAAATAAAACATACCACTCTCTACTTGGGCAAGTAGCTAAAATACTCATAGAAATGAATCACAATATTTTAAATGTTGATAAGTAATATCATTTGGGTTCCAGTAAAATTAAAATGGATCCATTAGATCCAAGTTGAGGGGGAATAAGGAGGGAGAAGGTGAGGTCCAAAGGAGGAGAAAGGGGAACAAGAGAGGATCATGGGGGTAGAAAAACACAGTATCATATTCTTCCTTCATATGTGGGAAAAAACAGATGTGTATTCGACCTGAGAGCAGAAGGGGAGACTATCTGGGGGAAAAGAGAGGAGGGACGGGGAAGGTTAAGTCAGGGGAGTGAATACACACATGATCAATGACCCACGTGTATATGAAAATGTCATAATGAAACCCATCATTTTGTCAAACAAATGGATCTATTGGGTCACATAAAACCTGGCTGGTGTGATGGCTTTGGCTTCTCTTTATTTGCTTGGATTTATGCTTGTTAACATTATATATATAAAATATATACATATATACATATTATATATACATTATATTATATAATATAATATATACATATTATATATTAAAACTATATATAAAATTTATATATATATATAATAAATATATATATATATAGTTTTTCAAAGTAGGGTTTCACTCTAGTGAAGCCTAAGGACCCATGTTCAACTCTCCAGGTCCCACATAAGCCAGACGCAAGGTGACCCACGTGTGCAAGGTCACACATCTCACTAGTGCCGCACACATCTAGAGTTTGGTTGCAATGACTGGAGGCCCTGGCACACCAATTATCTCTCTCTCTCTCTTTCTCTCCGTGTTACTCTTGTTCTCGCGTATAAAAAAAGGCCAGTCTGTTGGGCTTGCCTCGAAAACAAAAAGAGAAGAACCCCCATGTTGTTGGGGAGCCCCAGCTAGGAGCCTGTAGTTCTAACCCCCTTACAGTAAGACTGACAAGGTATTAGCAGAAATCACTGAGTGCACTTTGTAAGAAAAGCTCCTTGAGGAGCCACTGCCCCGTTTTGTCCTTCTCTGTGTAGGAGTTCTAGCAGCCATAAGGCAATCTTTTTTTAATCTTTTTTTTTTTTTTTTTGAGAGACAGAGACAAACAGAGAGAGAGAGAATGGGTGCACCAGGGCCATTTCAGCCACTGTGAACCAACCCCAGTAGCGTGCACCCCCTTGTGCGCATGTGCATGAGTCACTTGTGTCTGGCTAAACATGGGACCTGGAGAATCGAACAGGCATTCTTAGGCTTGGCAGGCAGGCGCCTTAACCGCTAAGCCATCTCTCCAGCCCTTTTTTAAATCATTTATTTATTTATTTATTTATTTATTTATTTATTTATTTATTTATTTGAGAGAAGCAGAGAGAGAGAGAATTGTTGCACCAGGGCCTCCGGCAATGCAAACAAACTCCACATGCATGTGCTGGCAAGCACCTTCACTGCTAAGCCATGTCTCCAGCCTGGGTTCTTTGCACAACAGCAGAGCAGAGGGTGAGTACACACTGACAGTTGTCATCTGTGCTGCCATGTGACTGAGGAAGAGGAAGAGGGCTCTCAGCTCCTCTCTTTTTTATTTGTTTTGTTCTACCACGCCCATGTCCCTTTAGTCTATGAGGGTGTTTCCTTCCAATTGCAGGAGACTTCCGGTCTTTTCCAGCTGCCACCGCACCAAGTTGACTAACCCTTACATACATGGCCTTGAACATCTGTATTTTAAGTTCTAATAATTGCAGAAAGCTGCTCAGGAAGAAATGGTCCAGGGTGTGCTCTGCTTCCTGTAGCATGCCAATGGCGCCAGCGCGTTTTCTAGCATGACTGCCTTCCTTTTCCTATTGCGCCACCCGGCTTCTGCGCCATCTCTGTAGCTGTGCCTTCTGCCCCTGGCATCTGGGTAGAAGAGAGAAACTTCCAGCAGAAAGATACTGCTGACAGCTAATCTTCATTGTCAACCTGACTGACTGGCTTTTACATGACCATGGAGCCATACCTCTGAGTGGGTCCATGCAGGTGTTCCCAGAGAGGTTTAACTGAAGAGGCAAGACCCATCTTGAATTGGCTGTCACCATTCCATGGGGTTGGGTTCCCCAACTGAATAAAAAGAAGAGATCAAGCCGGGTGTGGTGGCGCACGCCTTTAATCTCAGCAATTTAGGAGGCTGAGGTAGGAGGATTGCCATGAGTTCAAGGCCACCCTTAGACTACACAGTGAATTCCAGGTCAGTCTGGGCTAGAGCGAGACCCTACCTTGAAAAAAAAAAAAATAAAAAAAAAAAAAGCAGGGCTGGGGAAATGGCTTAGCAGTTAAGGCGTTTGCCTGCAAAGCCTAAGGAACCTGGTTTGATTCCCCAGGACCCACCTTTAAGCACTCGGGAGGCAGAGGTAGGAGAATCACCATGAGTTCGAGGCCACCCCTGAGACTACATAGTGAATTCCAGGTCAGCCTGGGCTAGAGCGAGACCCTACCTCGAAAAACTAAAAACAAAACAAAAACAAAAAACAAAAAAGGAGCAAGCATGTTGTAAGCTTGCATTCACGTCTGCTTCCTAACTGTGGAGCAGTGGGACAGCCACCTCACACTGCCACTGTCCTGCTGTCCCCATCCTCATCCCCATCCTGGTCGGCTGGACCTTCTTCAACTGTAAGCTGAAGTAAACCCCAGCCCCCTGCATTGCTTCTGGTCAGAGGGTGCTGGTCCAACACCCAGTTCCTGTCTCTGACACGACTTCACTTTCTCTGCCTATGGACTGTGATGCTGCCACGGCCCGTGTTGAGCAGGGCGGCTCCTTCCCATGCTGCGGCTTCTGAACGCGCTCTCTGTGGGGTTTGGGTCTACCTTGGCCTTGTGGATCCCGACTCAGGTTGGCTCCCTGTGTTTAACACTGTTAGCAGTGTCTGGTAAGGGACTCCTACTCAGCTCCAGCCCCTCAGCCCTCTTACCCTGGCCCTGGTGGCTTGGGCACAGCCCTAGTAGGTTCTTAGGGTGGGAAAGGGCTGGACAGGGTTGGGAGGGTTGGGGCTGCCTCATTTCCCCTGCTCCAGTGCGGGGTGGGTTTTGCAAGGAGCATCACTCATTGTACTGGCCCATACCCTCCTGATGGCAGTTCTCACACAGAGGCCTCTCATTGGCAGAATCTCAGCTGGAGCCTGCAGGTGAGGGGTTCTGGAAAATGTGGTTCCAAGATGGGGTCAGATGTGGGTGCAGGGCAGGAGCAAAATGAACGATGGACTTCACATCATGCCCAGCGTGGATGTCCACCTTCTGCTCCCACCAGAAATAATCCCAGTAGCACATTCTAGCCAGAGTAAGCTATTTAAAAGCGTATTTATTTGAGAGAGCTGGCAGAAGTTTTTTTTTGAGGTGAGTAATACTGTGTCCATAAGCCATAGTTTGTTACTAAAAAAATGTTCAATGCCAGACACCTGCCAGAGAGTTGTTGGCCAGGGAGGGCCTGGATGCCCCCAAACACTAATGGCCATTGCCAAGGCCTTTGATTTCCCACACAAACTAGATGGTTAACACCCTATTGTTGAAGACTCCACATGCTTGGGCTGCACGTCACTGAGAAGTCAATCTAGAGGGCTGGAGAGATGGCTTAGTGGTTAAGGCACTTGTCTGAGAAGCCTAAAGACCCAGGTTCAATTCCCCAGTACCCACATAAGCCAGATGCACAAGGTGGCACATTGTGTCTGGAGTTCATTTGCAGTGTCTAGAGGCCCTTGTGCACCCATTCTCTCACTGTCTCTCTCTCTCCTCTCCATATATATAATTTGTCTATTTCTCTGTCTCTCAAATAAAGAAATACAATATTAAAAAAAAAAAAAAAAGAAATCAAGCTGAAGCAGAGTTGGAACCTTCCTCTCAGCTGACTAGCTGTCAGGATACTGGACAGAGCTATGCAGCCTGTTGGGGGAAAAAAGTTATCAATGGGGCTGGGGAAATGGCTTAGTGGTTTAGCGTTTACCTGCGAAGCTTAAGGACCCTGGTTTGATTCTCCAGGACCCATGTAAGCCAGATGCACAAGGGGGAGCACGCATCTGGAGTTTGTTTGCAGTGGCTGGAGGTCCTGGCATGCCCATTCTCTCTTTCTCTCTGCCTCTTCTCCCCCCCCCTAAAATAAATAAAAATAAATAAAAATTTTTTTTTGAAAAAGTTATCAATGATGTTAACCAGCAGTGGACCCTGCAAGCTTTAAGGCTGGACATTCAGGCTGACCATATCAACTGGTGCAATGGTGGCATGTCTGTTGTGGAGGAAACCAGCTGCTCTCTGATTGACTTAGACCTGCTCCAAGAGGGAATTCCTGGCTGTTACTGAAAGCCTACTCAAAACCCTATGGCTTGGGAGGTCATAGGCCCTAAGGGGCAGAAACCACTACTATTGTCGGCCTGGATGGATATATTATGCCCACCACACTGCCCTCTGTATACTTACATTTATGTCCATGTATTAATGCCAGTCTCGTTTTTGGTTAGAGAAGCTTCTCTTTTCAGATGGCGGTGACCACGTGGGAGATTCAAAAGTCCCCGTAGTGTTGAGAAGAAGTGACTTGATGGTGGCATGCTCAGCATGAAGAGAGACATCTCAGCCAGGGCCTGGGATTATGCCTCTGGGGCTCCTGCAGGTCCCCAGCCAGCATGGACACATTCCATGCCCAGAGGGGAGTCGGCTCTGCCTATAATGACTCTCTCACTCAGGGAGCTTTTACCCCCTTTCACACTGTGCGTGAGCACGCAGAGACGTCACAGGCTGGAACCTGTCTTGGCAGAGGTGCTTTCAAGACGGGGGTGGGGGTGGAATGGGGAGCAGAAAGGTGACATCTAAGGCCATGGCTCTCAGCGGGCATGGAGTGAATCCTGCCAAGCTGTTTCCTCGGGTCTGCCTGGCCAAGTGAATCACAGGAGGGGGTCCTGGGGCCTGGCCAAAGAACCCAGTTACCAAGAGTGCAGAAAAAAACAAACAAACAAACAGCCAGCAAGTGGGAGTTGAGGCTCAGGCTCAGGAACAAAGTGGGAGGGTGGAGGGAGAGCCAGAGAAACCCATCCATCAGAATGCCATGCTGGTAGGCTGGTAGGCACGGAGGAGGCAAGACATGAGGGTCAAGTGCAACAGAGGAGACCTGGGGCAGGAGGTGGGCGGCAGGGGCCGCGTCTAGACCCTGTGCATTGAGGTGGACAGCTTCTCCTTGGGGTGATCAGACTGTAAGTAGGGTAGGTGGGTGAGGACTGCCTTGGCTCTCACCCCCCACTCCCCAAGCCAGCTTTGTGTTCATTCCTGACACTTAACCTCAAGCAAACACCTCCCAACCGTGTGTTCTGGACGGCAATGCTGATCATCCTGATGGAGGGGGGCCCAGCCCCAGAAACAGGCCTGCATTGGTCACAGGTTATTTGAAGATCTAAGTGTGAACCTATGCTGGTGTTGGATTACAGCATCTTACTATTCCATTACATCTTAGAAATTTGCTTCAGATAGGCCTGAGGTAATGCAATAGACACCTCACACTCGGAAGGCAGAGGCTGGAGGATCAGAAGTTCTGGATCATCTTTGCCTACATGGTGAACTTGAGGCCAGTCGTGGCTACGTGAGACCCTGTCTTAGAAACAAAAACAGGGCTGATGAGGCTGTTCAACGTCTAAACCATTTGCCAGGCAAGTGTGAATGTCTGAGTTCAGATCCCCAAGAGTTCCACGTTAAAAGCTGGAAGCTGCAGGTGGGGTGGTGCACACCTTTAACCCTAGCACTCCGGTGGCAGAGGTAGGAGGATCACTGTGAGTTCGAGGCCAGCCTGAGACTACAAAATGATTTCCAGGCCAGCCTGGGCTAGAGTGAAAGCTTCCCTTGAAAAAAACAACAAACAAACAAAACAAAACAACAATAGAAAGAAACCTAACAAAAACACAAACGCAAAATGCTGGAAGCTGTAGTGGGCTTCTGTAATGCCACAGAGGGAGAGCTGGGAGGCAGACACAGGAGAATTCTTAGCTAGCCTGGGGAATGGACTATAGAACAATGACAGACCCTGCCTCAAACCAGGCGGAAGGCAAGGGCCAACCTGAAAGTTGTTTTGACCTCCACAGGTGTGCTGTAACATGTTCTTGCGCACGAAGAGACCAGAGAGTTGGCTCTGCAGTTAAGGCACTTCCCTGCAAAGCCTAACGACTTGGGTCTGATTCCCTATTACCAACACGAAGCCAGATGCATAGAGTGGTACATGCATCTGGAGATCGCTCCCAAGGGCTGGAGGCCCTGGTACACCAGCATGTTCTCTTTCTCTCGATCTCTCCCTCTCTCTCCTTGAAAATAAACAAAATAGTTAAAACAACAACAACAACAAGATAAACACACAAAAGAGGATCTGGGTTCAAGTGCTGTTATCCCCCCGATCTTGGACAAATGATCATTGTGACACAGAGGAGACACGCTTGATCCAACTGGTTGTGGCATGGTTTGTGACAATGCAGGAAGACTGTCTGTGCCTGCAGGAGCAGTAAGCGACAACTGTGACTTTCCTCTTTTGAGCTGCCTGGTTAAAAACATGGGTGGCCCAGAAAATATGGGTGTTTGAGACAAGTGATGGGTTAAGTAATATATCTTTACACCCAAAAGCTAAATCTATAGCTTGCAATGACCCTTTCCTTCACTAGTGGGTGAATAACAGTAAAACTGCATGCCCGACCTGCCTGTGGCTTTCCATCCACGAAGCACAGTTAAGAGCCCACTTCATTCCAGGTGCTTGCTAGAAGCGGACATAGCCTTCCACTTTTCAGTCCTGCTATCCACACAGCTCTTGAGAGACTTCGCACAGCTCCACCCCTGAGCACGAATGGGTGTGGCGTGCCCTGAGAGCCCATCCTTTTCCATACGTGCGTACTTTTGCTCGGACCTTAAAGGGACGATGTGCCGGAATTAGTCTCAGACGTTGCTGGCCATGGGAGGCATCTTGACTTTCTTATGTCGGCTCTTCTCGTGATAATGAAACGCAGCTTTCTCCGGTACCCGGGACGGATCTGTGCGCTTGTGCGCGTGTTTGTGCGTGAGTATGTGTGTATGCTTGGGAGTATTATATCACCGAGGTACATCCCCAAGGCCTTTATTTTTTCTTTTGTATTTTGAGACCACTGCGCTGGTTTGAATGGCATGTCCTCCCAAAACGTGTGGATTTTGAATGCTTGGTCCTCAGCTGATGACAATTTGGGAGGTGGAGCCTTGCTGGAGGGGGTGTGTTGTTGGGGGAGGGCTTGGGGGTGTTAGAGCCAGCTGCTCTTGCTAGAACCCAGCTCGCTCGCTCTCTCTCTCTCTCTCTGCTGTGGCAGAGGTGACAAACCAGCCTCTGCTCATGTCACTTTTTCCCTGCCACGGTGGAGTTTCCCCTCGAGACCATAAGCCACAGTAAACAACCTTCCTCCATCTGCCGCTTTTGGATGGGTGTTTTGTCTCCGTAACAAGAAGGTAACCACAATGGACAGGTTCTCACTAAGTTACCCAGGTTGGCCTTGAACTCACGCTGCAGCCCACACGGGAGGCCTTGGACGTGGGATCCTCCTGCTTCAGCCTCCAGAGTAGCAGGAGTTACCGGGTCTGGCTTCAAAAGCACTTCGGTATCAGTTATTGTGTGCTGTGCTTTCCAAAGATTAACTCATTGCACTGAGCAACGGTACTTCCGATAGGTGTTGGGATAAGGCCATTAGACAATGGGGAAACTGAGGCACAAATGAATTAGTCGGTTTGTGCCACACAGCTAATTGGGCAAAGACAGGGTCAGAAGCAGGCCGGAGACTACACTAAGTACCCACCATCCTCACAGCCTCTCGGCATGGTGCCCTCATGAATATCCAGATGAGAATTGAGTATTGGGGGCTGTAGAGATGGCTTAGCGGTTAAGGCGCTTGCCTGTGAAGCCTAAGGACCCAGGTTCAATTCCCGAGTACCCAAGTAAGCCAGATGCACAAGGGGCCCACATGCGTCTGGAGTTCGTTTGCAATGGCTGGAGGCCCTGGGAAGTCCATTCATCAATCTGCTTCTTTCTCTCTCTCAAATAGATAAATAAATAAGGATATTTCTATCAACCATGGGTGAATTTTGTTCAGGGATGCCACACCGTGTCAGAAGAAACCCGGGCTTTAGAATGTGGAAACTCTAAGCACAGGACTGGGCCATTGCCCTGACTGTGAGCGGCTGGGCCGTCCAAGATGGCCGCTGCTGGCTAGGTGTGGTTATCAAGCACTGGGGATCTGGTCTGTTAGAATAAGGTCTTGCGCTTCTTTCTTTCTCTTTCTTTCTCTTTCTTTCTTTCTTTTTCTTTCTTTCGAACTGAGAGCTGTGTTTTTTTGTTGTTGTTTTGTTTGTTTAGTAACAGCTTCCTTAATTGTAGACAATATCCCATGGTACTTCCCTCCCTCCCCCCACTTTCCCCGTTGAAACTCCACTCTCCATCATATCCCCTCCCCCTCTCAATCAGTCTCTCTTTCATTTTGATGTCACGATCTTTTCCTCCTATTATGATGGTCTTGTGTAGGTCATGTCAGGCACTGTGATGTCATGGGTATCCAGGCTTTTTCTTTCCTTCTTTCTTTTTCTTTCTTTCTTTCTTTCTTTTTTCTTTCTTTCTTTCTTTCTTTCTCTTTCTTGCTTTTTTTCTTCCAAGGTAGGGCCTCACTCTAGCTCAGGCTGACCTGGAATTCACTACGGAGTCTCAGGATGGCCTCGAACTCCTGGTGATCCTCCTACCTCTGCGAGTGCTGGGATTGATGGTGTGCGCCACCACACCCAGCAAAGTCCTGCATTTCTAATTTTATTTAATTTTAGTAAATTTAAATTTTAGTAGCCACGTGTGGTTACTGGCTACCGTAGGGTAGTGAAAGTCTACATGTTTTAATCATTTCCAAACCTGGATTTATTGGTAGGGAATTCAAGAAACTCAAGGCGCTTTCTTAGCTTACCACCTTTCTCTAAGGTGCGTGTAATACTTCGTATGTGAATAGAAAATAAAAACATCAGTTATCACTGGCCGTGGTGGAGTACCCCTTTAAGCCCAGCTATCTCTCCAGCCCCCATAAGGCGATCTTAAGAGAGGAAGGTGGTAAGGAGTAGATCTGGAAAGCAGAATTCTGGAAGGCTAAGGGCATGTGTTTCCAGACCTGGATTCCTCCCCTGTTTTTATGCAACCAAAGAAGAAATTCCTTTTTTTGAGGGGCAGGTGTGGGGGATTCCATCTAAAGCTTCCTGCATGCTAGGCACGCCCTCTTCCACCCTAATTTCTTCAATAAATGCCATTTTGGTTCCAGTGTGGTTCAGAATTAACAGTAATCCCCACTACCTGGATTTCTACCCATTTCCTTGTTATGAGTGAGAAAGAGTATCAGAACTATATGAATTCTTGCTTACACTGTTCTAACTAGACGTGGTGGCTCACGCCCATAACCCCAGCACTCCTAAGTGTGAGGAAGTTTACCTCCACTTCAAGGCTGGTCTGGGCTACACAATGGGTTCCAGGCCAGCCTAGGCTACAGAGTGAGTCCTGGACTCAAAGAACAACACAAAACAAGAAGGACTAGAGGGATGGCTTAGCGGTTAAGGTGCTTACCTGTGAAGCCTGAGGATCCAGGTTTGATTCCTGGGTACCCACATAAGCCAGATGCACAAGGGGACACCTGTGTCTGGACTTCATTTTAAGTGGCTGGAAGCCCTGGTATGCCCATTCTTCTCTCTCTCTCTCTCTCATCTGCCTCACTCTCTCTCTCTCAAATAAACAAATAAAATATTTTAAGAAAACAAAACCAAGAAGTGCAGAGGGAAATGTAGACCAATGGCTGTAAATCGTTGTGTGGGTTCAAGCCCCCTTTCCTCATCTCCCCGCTCCCTCTATAACGCAGCGTGTTCTCTGACAGACACCTTCGCACTGCCTGGATGCCATGTGACAAGGGACTCAAGGACCTTGAGAGCTCGTGATAACAGGAGGCAAATGGCTGCTCAGTGCATCTTTTTAAAAAAATATATTTTATTTACTTATTTATTTAAACAAGAGAGAGGTGGGGGGGAGGGAGAATGAGCACGCCAGGGCCTCCAGCCACTGAAAACGAACTCCAGATGCACGTGCTACCTTGTGCATCTGGCTTACGTGGGTCTTGGGGAATTGAACCTGCATCCTTTGGCTTTGCAGGCAAGTTCCTTAACCACAAAGCCATCTCTCTCTAGTCACTGTGGGTTCTCCGGTCCTGCTAGGCCAGCAGAACCCAGAGAACGTTTGGGAGCCCCTCTGAGCAAAGCCTAAGGACCCAGGTGTGACTCCCCAGGACCCACATAAACCAGATGCACAAGGTGGCACATGCATCTGGAGCTCATTTGCAGCAGCTGGAGGCCCTAGCATGCCCATTCTTTCTCTTTCTCTCTGCCTTTTTCTCTTGCTCTCTCAAATAAATAAATAAAAATAAAATATTTTTTGAAAAGCAATTTAGATCTATATACATGTACATGTAAATATATAGAGAGTGATGATTTATATATTTATAAAATATATATATATCATCTGATACATTGTATTACAGCACATAATATATATTTCTAACCTGCTTCTGGGTGCTATGCAAAAGCTTAGGAAGTATATGAACATCCTAGGAAGATCTACATAAATATAAAAGGTGATTCACTGTAGGTTTCCAGGCACAGAGAGACATTAATTGGCAGTCTCCAGGAAGACTTCGGTTCTTTTACATATGAAAAGGGGACTCTGCTGAGGCTAAGGGGCTGAGCCTGCTGCTGGGGAGCCCAGCCTGCTTGCTATTCTGGGATCGGAAATCTGGTATCTTCAGCAAATAACATCATCAATATTTTAAAGTCCTATTTGGCTTCAGGGTTCCTTCCCCTCGTTCTTGGCGGTGCTTTCTTTCTGTGCTGTATCCGACAGCGTCCATCCCTCTCCCAAGAGCACACGTGTGTGTCAGAAGCAGGAATTCTTGCCACACACATCCCAAGAGCCAGGCTTCAATGTGATCATCAACTCAAAACATTTTGGTGTGTGTGTGTGTGTGTGTGTGTGTGTGTGTGTGTGTGTGTGTGGTGTGCTCTTAAATGACCAGAGTGGGAAGTCCATTATTCTTCTGGTTGGTTCTTGTTTGATCCATAGTCTATTTTTGTTGTTGTTGTTGTTTTTAGGGTTGTTGTTGTTGTTGTTGTTGTTTGGTTTTTTTTACTTGTTTGTTTGTTTAGGTAGGGTCTCACTGTAGCCCAGGCTGACCTGAAATTCATTAGGTAGTCTCAGGGTGGCCTCGAACTCACAGCGCTCCCCCTACTTCTGCCTCCGGAGTGCTGGAGTTAAAAGGTGTGTGCTACCACGCCCATCAGAGCCATAGCCTTCTACTGATCTCATTTTTGAGGCAAGCTTTGGTGATTCCTGGGTCTCTGCTCCCCTTTAGGACTGGGGTTACAGGAGTGTGTGACTAGGACCAGCTGTTTAACTTAGGTTTCAGAGATTTGAACTTAGGTAGTCTCAGAGCCCATCTGGCCCTCGTGCGTACACAGGAAACGCACTTAACTGCTGAGCCATCTCTTCAGCTCCCAAAACATTTTTAGCTTTTCCTGGGCTCTGCTGTGTAAGCGGAGTGCTTTTTGAGGTAAAGTCATGTGGACTGGCTGCAGGTTCTCATGCGGAGTCCAAGCAGGGACCGGTCAACTGACCCATGAGCAGGCCATGTTCACAGTCTCCCAGGCCTTGCAAGGGTCCACACGCTGGGTCGGTCTCGGGCCGTTAGGTCAGCAAAGATGTACACTTGTTTTGTATCAGATCGGGGACCCCAGAGAGCCACGTCTCACCTCCCCTGAAGAGCAGTAGGGCTTGCAGAGCCCTAACGAGACTCAAGCTCTCTACTCCCAACGAAGACTTAGTCCTTTAGGGAAGAGTGCTGTTTCTGTGGAAACCACAACATAGAAGCCAGCAGGTGAGTGTAATCACAGTGGCACTCAGAACACCTTGGAAGAGAACTAGGGAGAGAGCTCAGTGGTTAAAGGCATGTGCTTGCAAAGTCTGCCCGGGGTTCAATTCCCCAGTGCCTATGTAAAGCCAGATGCACAAAGTGGCACACGCATCTGGAGTTCATCTGCAGTGGCATGAGCCCTTGGTGTGCCCATTCTCTCTCTCTCTCTCTCTCTCTCTCTCTCTCTCTCCCTTTGTTTCTCTATTTGCAAATAAAAATATTTTTAAAAAGAATACTGTGAGGCTGGAGAGAAGGCTTAGTGGTTAAGGCACATGCCTGCAAAGCCTAAGGACCCTGGTTTGATTCTGCAGGTCCCATGGAAGCCAGATGCACATGGTGGTGCATGCGTCTGGAGTTCATTTGCAGTGGCTAGAAGCCCTGACGTGCCCATTCTCACTCTCTCTCCCTCTCTCTCTAACAAATAAATAAATAAATAAAAATTAAATTTAAAAAAAGAATACTGTGGAGGGGGAGAGAGGAAATATGGCCTTTCACTACAGTATCTGTTAGAAAGTAACTTCCCTTCCTTAAAAAAAGGGGGGGAGGCTAGGGGAGATGACTCAGCAGATAAAGTGCTTGCCAACGCAAGCCTGAGTACCTGAATTGAAATCCTGGAAGCCCACGTAAAGCTGGACTTGTGCATAGCAAGCCTCTGCAGTCCTAGCTCGTGCCTATGGTAAGAAGGGAGGCAGAGACAGGGGATGGCCTGGAAGCTCACAGACCAGCTCACAGGCAAACGCAGCGAACACAAGAGACCCTGCTTCAAACAAAGTGGAATGCAAGGAGGTGTTCCTGTGACTTCCACACACACCCGTACTCACATGTGTGCGTACACATGCTTGTCAAAAAAAAAAAAAAGCAAAGATAGTAACTCCATTCTTGCTATGAAAAGAACCAAGATGGGCATTAAAATTTTTTTATTTTAATTTTACTTTTTTTTATTTTTATGAAGGGGGTAGAGTTGGCAGCCACTGCAATTGAACTCCAGATGTGCACGCCACCTTGTGTGTCTGGCTTGCATAGGACCTGGGGAGTCAAACATGGGTCCTTAGGCTTTACAGACAAGCGCCTTAACTGCTAAGCCATCTCTCCAGCCCCTTTTTTAAATTTATTAAATATATTTATTACTTTATTTGCAAGCAGAAAGACAGAGAGAGTTGCTGCAAATCAACCCCAGGTCCAGACGCATGCACCACTTTGTGCACCTGGGTTTAAGTGGGTGCTAGGGACCCAAAGTAGGGCTGAGCCAGCTCTGGAGCGCATTTCAGGCATTTTCTAGGCTGACCTTCCAGCCCCATGGGTGCATCTGAATAACAGCAGAGTTAACTGGGATATTCTGGTTTAGATCTACATGGAGCTGGATGCCATCTGAAGACTCACTCCTCACTTGCTACCTCTGTTCTTTGTAGTTCTTGTTGTTGTTGTTTTGGTTTTTCGAGGTAGGGTCTCACTCTGGCCCAGGATGACCTGGGATTCACTATGTAGTCCCAGGGTGGCCTCAAACTCACAGCAATCCTCCTATCTCTGCCTCTCAAATGCTGGGATTAAAGAAGGCATGTGCCACCACGCCCGGCTCTTTTTTCCTTTCTTATACCTTTTCCATCTCTTCTGTCAGCTTCCATTCTGACATCTCTCCTTTCCCAGTCATCACTCCTACAAAAGTCCCTCCTCCCACTCATACACACACAGTCGTTAGCTAACATACGCACTCACATTCATAAACAGAATCACCCCAGAATCAACTAGGGAAAGCTAAAGCCCCGCCCCTCACTCTCCACGTTATAGGGGTGGCCATCAAGGGCAGATATTGCCCCCTGAAATTCTGCCTGTGAGACCTTCAGCATATTCAATAATCACACTAATTATGTATTTTTATTTTTTTATTTTTTTATTTATTTTTTGGAGAGACACACAGAGAGAAACAGATAGAGAGGGAGAGGGAGACAGATAGAGAAGGGCGTGCCAGCAGTGTCTCAGCTGCTGTGAACGAAATCCAGATGCATGCGCCCCCTTGTGGTCAAGTCCGGCATTGCGCCCTTGTGTCACTTTGCATCTGGCTAAACGTGGGACCTGGAGATTGGAACCGCTGGAGATTGGAACCAGCATTCTTAGGCTTAGGAGGCAGGCGCCTTAACCTCTAAGCCATCTCTCCAGCCCTAATTATGTATTTTTTAATCTTAAGAATGGAGATATTAAAAATAGTATTGGGTTGGAGAGATGGCTTAGTAGTAAAGGCACTTGCCTGTGAAGCCTAAGAACCCAGGTTCAATTTCCCAATACTCACCTAAGCCAGCAGCACAAAGCTGAGGCAAGTGCAAGGTCACACATGCCCACTAGGTGGTGCAAACATCTAGAATTCGATTATAGTGGCTGAGGCCCTGGTGCACCAACTCTCTCTCTTTCTCTCTCTTTTCTTTCTCTGTCTCTCTTGCTCTCTCTAAAAAATAAGAAATAAAATAAAAAATAGTATCTACTTTATAGAGCTGTGGTAAGTTTGAATCAGTCAGTCTCGGAAACAGCATTAGAATGGAGTCTGGTACTCTAACCCTAACTGCCAGGTGCCTGTTAGCTGCTGTTACATGCTCCCTGCAGCAAAGGAAAGTTTGGGGCATCAAGCAAAGTCCCGCAGCCGCAAGCAAGAGTCTGAGAACAAAAAGGAATTAGACTCAAGTTTAAAGGCAAAAGGGAAGAAGCGTCATCAGGGCAAAAGACTAAAGGAAAGGAGCAAAACACAAACAGGAAGCGGCAAAAATACAGGGGAAAGGCAAAATAGACATTTAGCAGGAAAAACAGAGAAAGGGCAGACAACAGGGGAAAGAAAAGAGGGGAAAAATAGAAAAGGGTGTGCAAGGAAGGGAAAGACGAAAAGAACAGTAAACGGGAGGGAACAAACCAGCAGAAGATGGCAGAGAAAACAGAGAACAAAGACCCCATCAATAAGACAAGAAGGGGGCTGGAGAGATTGCCTAGTGGTTAGGGCCCTTGCCTGCGAAGCCTAAGAACCCAGGTTCGATTCCCCCAGCACCCAAGGAAGCCAGATACATGCTTCTGCAGTTTGTTTGCAGTAACTAGAGACCCCGGCATGTCTATTCTCTCTATGTGCTTCCTCCTCTCACTCTTAAATAAATAAATTAATTAAATTAAAATATTTTTTAAAAATAAGACAAGCCAGGCATGGTGGTGCATGCCTTTAATCCCAGCACTCGGGAGGTAGAGGTAGGAGAATCGCTGTGAGTTCAAGGCCACCCTGAGAATACAGAGTGAATTCCAGGTCAGCCTGAGCCAGAGTGAGACCCTACCTTGAAAACCCAAAATAAATAAACAAACAAACAAACAAGAGGAGAGCTGACTGCCACCTTTACCATATCTGCCAGGGCCCAGGAGAAATTGCAGAGGGAAGTGGCAACATGAACACTGCTCCTACTGCTAGCCTGACAACCAGGTCCCAGATGATGGTGACAGACAGGGTGATCAATCAAAAACTATGGGAAGCAAGCCAGGCGTGGTGGTGCACACCTTTAATCCCAGCACTTGGGAGGCAGAGGTAGGAGGATTCCTGTGAGTTCGAGGTCACCCTGAGACTACAGAGTGAATTCCAGGTCAGCCTGGGCTACAGTGAGACCCTACCTCGAAAAAAAAAACCAAAAAACTATGGGAAGCAGAAATTCAGAGGTTACAGAGAACTCAACGTTAAATAAATCAGACCGCCAACCGGCCTGCAGTGGCTCAGGGGACATGGTGGAAGACAAGGTGGAAAGACTGTTAAAGCCACCGAGTGGGTAGAAATACCCTGAGCCAAGCTATGGGTCCCTCCCCTCCTGCTACCCTGTAGGCACTGACTGAGGCCCTGGTGACCCCACAGTGAATACCTAACCCCACTGAGGATCAGCCCCTCCCCCAGGGTAACATGAGCTGGGGCGAGGAGATGAAAGAGTCTATAACCTGTTATAATTTATATAAAATCAATATTAAATTTAAAGAAAAAAAACAAAGAAAAGAGAAAGGGAAGGCACAGGGATTATAAACTGATCAAAACAGGCAACAACGGGCCCATTTACAGTTTGCTGTGGGTATCAGAAGTGGACAGGACAGGAAAAGGCTGTTAACGTAGGCAAGTGTGGGGCAGAAAGCCCAGGCGGCCCTCCGTGTTTTCAGATGACAGCACGTTTGCCAGCTCACCTGACCTTTCCCCATCCTTGAGCCCCGTCTTCCCAGTCTCCTTCCCCCTCGTTTTCCAGGCTTTGGACAGAGCTTGGGGTTTCTGTTCGTCAGACCTCCTCTGCTCTCCTGGAAAAGGCCAAGGTTCCGTGACGCGGGTTTTTTTTCACTTCCACTATTCCTACAAGGCACCGTTTTTTTCCCCATGCGAATACATTGCAAATGTGTATGAACACCCCCTTTCTACGCCAACCTTTCAGAGATCTGCAAAGAGGAGACGTCATATTCATTAAAAAGAGAGAAAAAAGTATCCGCCTTAACAGCACCTCTGCTCGCCCGCACTTTAATTAAGATCTAGAGGGAAGTAATGACACAGTACCGCACTGCACACGGGTGTGCCACTTCTAACTTTGCAGACGGGGCGGGGGATGGGGGGAGGGATCAACCAATCCAAGCGCTTTGCAGACACCGGCGGAGAACAACAACGGGATGGAGGTCTTAAATTGAAATCAGCACGTAATCCTCTCTCAGCGTGATCATTAAATTAAAATTGCCTAGCTGGTGCACAAGGCCGTCGCCCTACTTGAGGGACCCGAAAAGGGTGTGCGGCAGGCAGGCCTGGGACGAGTCACCGCGGCTCCTCCCGCTCGGGTGAGCCCAGGCCGCGCCACCAGCGCCCGAGTCACGCAGCCAGACGCGGCGCGCGCGCCTCCGCCCTGGGCCCGGGGACAGGGACGGACGCGGCTCCGTGGACACGTGACCTCCTGGGAAGACCCAGATCCGTGCCTGGGAGCCCGAGCCCAAGCCGGGCGGGGGACGAAGGGGTGGTGGTGGAGGGGTGGAGGAGGAGGGGTAGGACAGAAGCTTAATGACCCGTCCCTGGCCCTGGCCGCGCTCCATCCGGCGTGCCACCGGCGCTCACGCGTGTGGAGGACAGAAAGTGGGCATCACTTTCGTGTCCAACAACAACACAGTTAGCCAGACACACCTCCACCCGGGAGGTTCCCATCTAAACCTCTCCATCCATGCCCCCAGCTCCCCCAGGTGACAAGCGACACTGGAGATGGGGGGGTAGATTTGGATGTCAGCCCCCTCCCAGCACCCCCAGGTGACAAGCGACACTGGAGAGGGGGGTGGACCTGGATGTCACCCCCTCCCCTTCCCCCCAGCAGCAGGACCTGAGCTCCCAAGCCAGCGTCTCTCGCCAGCGCAAGGCGGCGTGGGTGGGCTGGAGCGCATCAGCGGGCACCTCGGGTGACGGTCCCCGGCGGTGAGTCACGCTCTCCCGGCCCGGGCTGGCTCTGGGGAGAGGTGGACAGGTTCCCCCCCACCTCCCGGCTCCCGCTGGCCCCGGGCTGGCCCTGAGCTCGGTTGCAGGGCGGGAGTGCGCGCTGGCGCGCCCGCGTGCGCGCGGCCCCGCGCAGTGATGTGGCAGCGGCGGCAGGTCGAATCACGTTGCTGGCCCTGTGCTGGTCCCCGCTGGAGACAGGATTAAGGAGGGGAGGCTCCCGAGGTGCCAACGGTAGTAAACGTGGGGCTGGCGCACTCCCCGGCGAGCGGAGAGGATGGCACGGAGGGAGGGACAGGGCCTGGGGATACCCCTCCCGGGGGAAGCCGCTCAGACTGGAGACCCGATCTTCCAGGGCTGCCGGGCTTTTTCCTCGGCGACCCCCTCGTGCCACCCTGTCCTCCCGGAGCCCAGGAGGCCGCGGAACGTCGTCCTATGCGGCGGTGGTGATCAGTGGCACCGCAATTCCGGCTACATGCAGCGGGAAGTTTAAGGTGGCCCTGGGACACCGTGGTGGCCCGCCTCGAAAGACACTCCTCGGAATGCGACATTCTCGCCCGCCCAGTTGACAACAATTTTCATTTCTCTCCAGGGAGCAGATTGCAAGCGTCCACCCCTTTTTTTTTTGCGGGGGGGGGAGACAAGGGGACACGGGGACACTCTCCAACGAGCGCGCCAAGGTTGGGGGTATGGGTGGTGGGGAAGGGGAGTCGGTCCCTCCTCCAAGGCCACTTGAGCCGAGGAAGACTGAAGTTTACAGCACGGCTGATTTCCCTCCTCGGGTGCGAAAGCGATGGCACAGTGGGTGGAAAAGCCACCAGCCACGTTCTCGATGCCTGCTGCACCGCCGAGAGGAGGAGGTGACGGCGGGACCCCGGCGCCCCTCCCCCTTCCCCTCCCCAGCGCAGGCCGCACCGCCTTGGGGAGGGGTGGGGGAGGAGGGAAGAGAAGATAAATAGCTTGGCCGCCGTTGTTTTTTCCTTTCCGGTGGCCCTGATCAGGTGTCCACGCCCCCATCCCTCTGCCCGTGCACCCCCTTCTCCCTCCCTTCCCTCCCCCACCCCACGCTCGGCCCCTCCTCCCCACCCCCCTGCGGGCTGGACAGCGGATGGTACGTTCCGCACGTGAGCTGGGTGCTGGTCTTGGCCGGCGACGCGCGTGCCCTGTGGCCAAACACAGCCCGGAGTTGGAGCAAAGTACCAGCGCAGTGCGAGTGTGCGCGCGAGTGTGTGCGAGCGAGCGTGTGTGTGTGTGCGTGCGTGTGTGTGTGTGTGTGTGTGCGTGCGTGCGCGACGGAGCGCGCGGCGGCGGCGGCGGCGGGGGACCAACTGCTTCACACTTTGAATACTGCACTGAAGAGGGAGAGACGACCGGGGGAGACACACACCACACACCACCACCCCCCACCCCACACACACCTCCAGCGAGAGCTCCCGAGGCGACCGTCCTGCAGATTCTAGGACAGACCCCACCCCCAAAAAATACCGAAAACGGAGGAAACAGCCAGCCACGGACCATGGACGAAGGAATTCCTCATTTGCAAGAGAGACAGTTACTGGAACACAGGGATTTTATAGGGTAAGGTGCAAGCAAGCCTTGAGAATTTTCTGTCTGGGCTTCGGTTTGGGGATTTGGGGGGTTTTTTTTTCTTCTTCTCCAGAAAGTGGAATGGACAGGGCCAAGGCACGACCCCTCCCACAAGGGCCTGATGCCACTCATTGCTGTTTTGCAGACTGGATTACTCCTCTTTGTATATGTGTAAACCCAAAAGGAGCATGAAGCGAGACGACAGCAAGGTAAGTTTGTTTCCCATAAACCTACCTACCTGGAGAGTTAATGAGGGTCATTGACTTCCCCGGGCAAGCTCTGTCTGCGAATATATTCCAGCCCCCCGAGCTTCTCAGACTGAATTTTAAGTGGCTTGCTGGGCACTCGGGGGGATATTAAACACCATACCTGAATTTAAATTGCTTGTCAGAAGTCTAGAGGAAAGAGATTTCATCGCATGGAATGGTTCTGAGGGGGGGAGAGTGAGTGGACCCAGAAAGTGGATGCTTTAGCTAGCTCACTGTTTTCTCTTACATGTTAAGGACACCTACAAATTACCGCACAGATTAATAGAAAAGAAAAGAAGAGACCGAATTAATGAATGCATTGCTCAGCTGAAAGATTTACTGCCTGAACATCTGAAATTGACAGTAAGATACACATTCCATTCTCTGATGTTCTCTTTGGGCGTTGTTAATAGCCTGGCGCGACCTCCGAGCTACGGGAATGGATGTAAATATTGGAGGTCTGACTTCTAACGGGTGCCTTAAGGTATCTCACTCAGAACAGGGGGCTCCCAGCTGAAGGCGGGAGAGATCAATTTATAACCTGTCTTGTGGCACGCACAAGAAGTGAAGCAGCACTACTCCTTTCAAAGTGTTTGCCAGAAAGTTTCTGGGCGTCCTGGAGAGCCAGTGAAGGGAAATGTGTGTGTGTGTCTGTGTGTGTTTTAAGTGACCAGCGGCCCCCCCCTCCTCCCCTTCTCTTTTACGCCACTGCAGACACTGGGGCACCTGGAGAAAGCTGTAGTCTTGGAATTAACTTTGAAACACTTGAAAGCGTTAACAGCCTTATCCGAGCAACAGCACCAAAAGATAATTGCTTTACAGAATGGTAAGTCAGTTCAGGGAAGCCGGTCTACCCTGATGAAGCGGGGTGGGGGGGGAGGCAGTCCACCCCCAGGAGAACAGTGCTAGGACCCCCCCCCATCTACCCTCTAATGTGGACTGGATTGCACTGGTGAAAATCGTTCGTCCTTTCCTTTAGTGGAAAGTGCCCATTTCCTGGGCACATCCTGGAGGCTTTCAGCAGCGCTCCCAGGAATCCCATTTTTTAAATATATATTATATATATAATTTAAATATATATAATATATATATTATATATTATATATATGTAATCAAGCGCCTGCAAGCGCCTCTCCACTTGGTTTCCTCGGCTGGCGGGAGAGCGCCCCCACTCCCCTCTCTCTAAGGCATTGGGTAGATTGTATCCCTGGAATACCGAGGAAAAGCCAAGATCGCTTTAATCAACGCAGGGCCCACGTGATTAGCAGATGTTTTAACGTGGGGATTTTTCTTCTTCTCTCTCCACCAACCCCCCCCCCGCAACCCTTTCCCTGGTGCATCCTAGGGGAGCGAGCTCTGAAATCTCCCATTCAGGCCGACTTGGATGCGTTCCACTCGGGATTTCAAACGTGCGCCAAAGAAGTCTTGCAATACCTCTCCCGCTTTGAGAGCTGGACACCCAGGGAGCCGCGCTGCGTCCAGCTCGTGAACCACTTGCACGCCGTGGCCACCCAGTTCCTGCCCACCCCCCAGCTGTTGACTCCACAGGTCCCCCTGGGTAAAGGCCTGGGGGTGCCCTCCTCCTCTTCCTCCTCCGGGGTCGCCCCGGGCTCGGAGCGCACGGCGGCACCCAAGCTGGAGCCTCTGGCCCACTGCGTGCCGGTCATCCAGAGGACTCAGCCCAGCACCGAGCTGTCCACCGCCGCCGCCGAGAACGACACGGACACGGACAGCGGCTACGGCGGCGAGGCCGAGGCTCGTCCAGATCGTGACCAGGGAGGTGGCGGTGGTGGCAGCGCGGGGACTAGCCGCGTCCCCATCAAGCAGGAGCCCCCCGGGGATGAGTCTCCCCCAGCGCCCAAGAGGATGAAGATGGAGCTGCGCGCTGGAGGTGGTGGAGGAGGAGGAGGTGCAGGTGGTGGTGCCGGATCAGCGGCTGCACTCCTGGGTCCCGAACCCACTGCGCCCGCGTGGCTGCGCCCGGACGCGGCCCTGCTGAGCTCGCTGGTGGCGCTGGGTGCCGGAGGTGGCTCGCCGTTTACGCAGCCGGCCGCTCCCTTCTGCCTGCCCTTCTACTTCCTCTCGCCGTCCGCCGCCTACATGCAACCCTTCCTGGACAAGAGCGGCTTGGAGAAGTACCTGTACCCGGCCGCCGCCGCGGCCCCGTTCCCGCTGCTCTACCCGGGCATCCCCGCAGCCGCCGCTGCAGCCGCCGCCGCTGCTGCCGCCGCCGCCTTCCCCTGCCTGTCCTCCGTGCTGTCGCCCCCTCCCGAGAAAGCCACCGCCACCGCCGCGACCCTCCTGGCGCACGACGTGACGCCCTCTGGGCCTCTGCATCCGCCGCACGGCCGCGCCCACCTGCCCTTCGCTGGGAACCCCGAGAGCATCTGTCATGAAGACGCTTCGCAGCAGGCCAAGGAGGGCCCCTGAGTCCCCTGTCATCCCTTCCCTTAGGAAGGAACCCAGGTTCTCCTCCCCTCCACCTTCACCTCCCACATACCCAAGTTCAAACACCCCTCAAGTTTGCTAGGGAGGAAGCATCCTGCTAGGTGCACAACAGGCTTCAGGAGAAAGACAAACGTTTTCCTGTTTTGCTTATCTCTGGACCTCTATTAATACCCCGCCCGGTCCACACTAACCCCAACTCCCCACACCCCGACATGGGAAAGAGATAAATACTGTAGATCTTTTAATAACCCCACCCCCTCCATTCATTTAGGCTGTGTTCCATCATCTTAAAAAAAAAAAAATCTGGAACTTGATTCTGGAAGGAATGCTAGGTGGGCAAGCTCATGGAACCAAGATAGGACGTCCAGGGTGCTGGGGCCTTATGCCAGCTGTGGCCAGACAGCAGGCAATCAGGTTGCTTAGCGCTGGGTCTGAGCTGCCGGTCTATCTTAGGACAAGGCCCCAAACTGGGGGGGGGGTGTCTTTGAGCATCAAATATACTTTGTCAGTATTTTATAATATTAAGCTTTTTGAAAGGCATCTATTTTTATGAAAGAAGCGATATTGTTACCCACATTGTCCTGTTCTGAAGTGATTGAAAATGGTATCTTTTAGAAACTTGCACTTGTTGGAAGACATGCAGGGTAGGGAGTGGGGCCATCAGCTGTGAGTCTGGGTGGGAGATGGACCAGGAAGGCCACAATTCTTCTTGGCACCTTCGCTGGCACTTTATTGAGAAATTGACCACGGACCAATTGGCTCATCTTCATTTCTTCCCCATTTGCATATACAGCATCTTCTGTACTTCATAGACTCATCTGGAATGCATCTATCTCCCCTCATTATTTAATCCATCAGTTTCCCAAATTTTTTTTCATAATCTTACTGTTCAAAAATAAGTGCACTGGACTGGAAAAAAGAAGTCCACGCTGACTTATCCTTATATCGTAAGAAGACAGAAGTGGAAGGAAGGGTAGACTGGTCAATTGTGATTGGCAATGCTGTGGAGATGAATGGAGCCCCGCGTGGCCTTGCTCTCTCCAAGTCTATGTTTTTTTTTTTCTAGAGACCAAACCAGATACCAGATAATCACAAAGAAAGCTTTTTAAAAATAAGGCTTAAACCAAGACCTTGTCTAGATATTTTTAGTCTGTTGCCAAGGTAGCACTGAGAAATCTCACTTGAATGTTATGTAAGGGTGAGACACAGCCGGCTGACTACAGTGAAGAAAATATCTGGGTCTTGTGAGTCTGTTGCTGCTGCTGCCATTGCTACTGTTTGCCTCAAACGCTGTGTTTAAACAACGTTAAACTCTTAGCCTACCAAGGTGGCCGTATGTACATAGTTGTTAATACATCCAATTAATGATGTCTGACATGCTATTTTTGTAGGGAGAAAATATGTGCTAATAATATTTTGAGTTACCATATCTTTTGGGGAGGGTTTGCTGAAACGTTTGCACTTTTGTTACAATGCTTGTGCTTGATTCAAGCTTTGCTGTCTTAAATTATTAAACAAATAAATAAATATTGTCTGCAAGAAACCAGCTGGTTTACAAAAGTTTAGTATGTAAAGTTAAGCTAGGCATTATCTTTATATCCTAGTATTTTCAGCACTCCATAAATTCTATTACTTAAATATTGCCACACTATTTTGTGATTTACAGATTCTTACTAAGGAATAAAAACTTTATATATGATATGAGATTGTCTAATAATTTAAAAAAGGCATACTGGGTGCTCAGTTACTTTGAAGATATCTAAGATTATAATGGTAAAAGTCATTAATGTTGTTAAATAAACAAAGGCTTGTGTTTGTTTGTGTCAGAGGCCTGACATCACACATTTCCAGCCTCCTGGGAGCTTCCCTGCTCTTTCTTTGCTTGTTCTGGGGATATCCCAATGAAAAACAGAAAAAGCTACCCAACTGTGTTGTGCAGTTTGTTCACGTTCAACCCAACTTGCTAATGCTTTTATAATTAACAGTGTTTTCGCTTTCCTTCTTTGACATCAGCAGTCCTCCACGTGGTCCCCACTAAGTACGCTGCCACTCAAGGTGCTTCACTCACGCAAGAGTGTTGGCACCTTCACTTTTATACAGTAACTGTTGCGGAACTTTGACACGGAGTTCAGGAAACCAGTTCTAGATTTCTCTCAAGTTTCTCATCAAAACTGGACTTTGATACAAACGGATTTCAATCGTGACTTTCTATTTTAAATCTTGGTGGTGTTCTTGAAACCCTTGAGTTTGGAAGGTGTTTAAATGATAGTCAAAATGTCTAAGATGTAGAAAAAGTGCCCCCTCTGCTGACGACAACAAGCAAACTGTAGGTAAGCCTTAAGGGTCTGTTCCTCCTGCTCCCTACACTGTCCCCAAAGGGGCAGGGGAAATGGTTTAGCAGTTAAGGCGCTTGCCTGCCAAGCCTAAGGACCCTGGTTCGATTCCCCAGGACTCATGTAAGCCAGATGCACAAGGGGGCACTGTGTTTGGATGTTGTTAGCAGTGGCTAGAGGGCCCTGGCATGCCCATTCTCTCTCTCTCTCCTTCTCTGCCTCAAATAAGTAAAATATATTTTTTAAAAGGCCCAGAGACTTTGTCTCTCCAAGGTCACACAGGTGCTAAGAGCCAGCACTCACAGCCAGACCTGTTGTCTCCAGAGCCACTGAGCCACTTCCCTGTTGCACAGTTTCACACCGAGTGAGTGTGCTAAATCAAACTACAGAACCCTACAAAGAAACGAACATCAACTTAAAAAAAAAACCAAAAAACCCCACAGGATTTGTGAGCCCTGTTACTGTTACTGAAAAATAGTCTCCTGAGCCAGCATGATGGAAAACTGCATTTAAAATATGAGATACAGGGCTACAGGGATGGCTTAGCCATTAAGACATTTGCCTGCAAAGCCAGAGGTCCCAGGTTCAATTCCCCAGGACCTATGTAAGTCAGATGCACAAGGTGGCACATGTGTCTGGAGTTTGTTTGCAGTGGCTGGAGGCCCTGGTGCACCCATTTTCTCCCTCTCTTTTTCTATCTCTCAAATAAAAATTTAAAACTTTTAAAAAAAGATACATTATGGCATCATTATAGGACTATCAGGTTGTAGATATTTGCAAGCGGAGAGAGACACACAGAGAGAATGGGTACTCCCAGGCCTTCTGCCACTGCATCCAAATTTCAGATATACTTTGTGCATCTGCCTTTACATGGGTGCCGGGGAATTGAGCTCAGGCTGTCAGGCTTTGCAAGCAAGTCCCTTTAACTGCTGAGCCATCTCTTCCCACTATTAGTTTCGTAACCCAAGAAGACTCAAATCAGAAGACAAAATATTTTGCATTTGTGTATAATTATGGAATAATTACTTTTGGGGTGGGCCAGGTTGTTTAGTCCAAGAGCCTATGTAGTAACACCATCATAACACCACAGCAGAAAAGGCAAGGAGTGTTTACTAGCCCCGGAAAATGAGTTGTGGGCGATGAAGTCCGGGGCAAGTGTTCTACCACTGAGCTACACCGTCAGCCTGGCTCACTGATTCATCTTTAGTGAATTAAATCTAGAGTCATTTTGTTCACCAAGGAGCTATCTGCAGTGGTGAAGTGTCAGCAAAATGGAGCTTTGTAGATCATGTGCTTTTTCAATTTGAGACAAACAGAATTTTTTTAAAAAAAAATATTTATTTGAGCGAGAGAGAGAATGGGCGCACCAGGGCTTCCAGCCACTGCAAACAAACTCCAGACGGATACTCCTTCTTGTGCATCTGGCTTACATGGGATGTGGGGAATCAAACTGGGGTACTTGGCTTCATAGGCAAACACCTTAACCGCTAAGCCATCCCTCCAGCCCCAACAAATACAAATTTTGATTCACAAAATTTTGAATACACAACACTTTCCTTGGTAGTAGTGCAATACATTTTGCCTATGTATATTTCTTAGCAAACTTTATAGTGAATTTAATAAAACACCCCTCCAACCCCAAACAGCTAAACTTCTGTGTAATTTCAAGGGTCTAGAAACAATAATATGTAAACAGATCTGGAGGCGCACGCGGTCCCTGTCATTGTGACACGGCTTGCCAGCTAGCTCTCTCTCTATCTCTGACTACACAGGCCTGAATCTAGGCAAGTGACCATCATCTGAAATTTATTCAAAAGCTGTGTTGAAGGACCTTAGCTTGTTCCTGTATGGGTCACAAGTCAATGCTTGAGCTGTCCATGGGAAGTGACAGCCCGTGGAGGGAGGGAGACCTTGGGCAAGCAGGGTTGGGCAGACAGATCACAAAGCCTTTGAACTTCAGGTAGTAATGAACAGAGATCTTACCCATCAATTAAGCCATTGGGATGCCCAGAGCTGGTATTCTTGTTGTGGGAAAGGTCTTTTTTTTTTTTTTAAAGCTTCTTTTTAAAAATTTTATTATTTATTGATTTGAGACAGAGAAAGGGAGAGTAAGACTGGACACACCAGGGCCTCTAGCCACTGCAAACAAACTCCAGACAGGTGTGCCCCCTTGTGCATCTGGCTTACGTGGGACCTGGAGAATTGAACTGGGGTCCTTAGGCTTCACAGGCATGTGCCTTAACTGTTAAGCCTTTTAAAATGAATTATTTGAGAGAGGGGAGAGAGAGCAAGGAAGAGGCAGAGAGAGCTAGAGAGAGAGAGAGAGAGAAACAATGGGTGCTCCAGGGCCTCTAGCCACTGCAAACAAACTCCAGACGTATGCGCCACCTTGTGCATCTGGCTTACATGGATCCTGGGGAATCAAGCCTTGGTCCTTAGGCTTCACAGGCAAGTGCCATAACCGCTAAGCCATCTCTCCAGCTTGGGTAAGGTATTTTAATTTAGTTAGCAACCTGATGCTTTTTATTAATTTTTTTCTTAATCTATTGAAATTTCAATGGATCTATCGTTAGCTACCACAGTGTTATTTTGAATAATTTCCAAGTGGATTTGTGGTGCATGCTAAAATGCAATGCAACTTCCAGCTATTCCTAGAATTTGAGTGGGGAATTGATGGAAAATTATCACATTTTCTGTGATTAAGATGGGTTCACACTAAAAACGTGCACTTTTACATTGTTCTCTACTAGTAGCTGTACTTAAAATTAGATAACTTGTCCTTCAAGGCAAAGATGAAACAAATACAAAACTTTTTTTTTTCTTTTGGTTTTTCAAGGTAGGGTCTCTCTCTAGCCGAGGCTGACCTGGAATTCCCTATGTAGTCTCAGATGGCCTCAAACTCATGGCGATCCTCCTACCTCTGCCTCCTGAGTGCTGTGATTAAAGGCATGCGCTACCATACCCAGCTTAAAACTGCATTTGTTAACAAACTGGTATTTTAAAATTCCCAAACCCAGTGATGCTTCTTTGCAGCAAAAGTTTAGTAAAGAGAAACCGCTAAGTTCAATGCCATTTTTAATTTTTAAAGGTTTAGTGGGGAACATACTAAAATGTATTGCACAGGGATTCTAGAACATTTTATGTATTTTGGAAAAATACCCTGTATATTTAAAGAACCTCCCAATAGTTGAGGGACAGAGTTATAAGCAGCATTTTGCACTGTGCATTTCCTGTGGAATTTGTGCACTTTGGGAAATCTATAATGAGTTCTTGTATCTTCTTGTCACGGGGATTCAGTGTCTTCACAGCCAGGCTGCCAACTGTCACTTCTTGATGGTCAGGAAGCCTTCTCCAAAGCTGAACTAATTTGCTACCTCTCATTCACTGTGGGCTGGGACAAAGCCACACCCATTTGGGATGTGTCTAAAGTAAGAGTAAATAGTTTTTTTTTTTTTTTTTTTTTTTTTTTTTTTTTTTTTTTTTTGGAGAGAGACACAGAGGGAGACAGATAGAGATGGGCGCGCCAGCAGTCTCAGCTGCTGTGAACGAAATCCAAATGTGTGCACCCCCTTGTGGGCAAGTGCGGCATTGCGTCACTTTGCATCTGGCTAAACGTGGGACCTGGAGTTGGAACCACTGGAGATTGGAACCAGTGTTCTTAGGGTTAGGAGGCAGGCGCCTTAACCACTAAGCCATCTCTCCAACCCTTTCTCTCTCTCTCTTTTTTTTTTTTTTATGAGAGAGAGAATTGGCATGCCAGGGCCTCCAGCCACTGCCATCGAACTCCAGACATATGTACCACCTTGTGCACAGGTGCAACTTTGCACACTTGTGTCACCTTGTGCGTCTGGCTTACATAGGACCTGGAGAGCTGAACATGCATTGGTCCTTAGGGCACCACAGGCAATCACCTTAACCGCTAAGCCATCTCTCTAGCTCTCTTGCCCTTCCTCTGGATGTTTTAAGAAACCAAGAGAGCTAGAGAGATGGCTTAGCGGTTAAGGTGATTGCCTGCGAAGCCTAAGGACCCAGGTTCAATTCCCCAGAACCCAGGTTCAATTCCCCAGAAACCATGTAAAGCCAGCTGCATATCATGGCACATGTGTCTGGAGTTTGTTTGCAATGGTTAGAGACCCTGTTGTGCCCATTCTTCTCTCTCTCTCTATCTGCATCTTCCTCTCTCTGTCCCTCTCTCTTAAATAAATAAGTATAAAAATAAATTTAAAAACACTTTTAAAGAAAACTTTCAGGCGGGGCTGGAGAGATGGCTTAGCTGTTAAGGCATTTGCCTGCAAAGCCAAAGGATCCCGGTTCGACTCTCCAGGACCCACGTAAGCCAGATGCACAAGGGGGCGCATGTGTCTGGAGTCTGTTTGCAGTGGCTAGAGGCCTTGGCACGCCCATTCTCTCTCTCTCTCTCTCTCTCTCTCTCTCTCTCTCTCTCTCGGCCTCTTTCTATCTCTCAAATAAATAAATAAAATATATTTTAAAAAGCTTTCAGAGGATGAGAAGATAGCTCAGTGGTTAAAGGTGCTTGCTTGCAAAGGTTCAATTCCCCAGCACCCACATAAAGCCAGATGGGGATTTGTTTGCAGCAGGAGGAGGCCTTAGTGTGTCTCTACACATATGCACACTTGCAAATACCTTTTTTTTTTCCTTTTTTCCTTTTGGTTTTCCAGGTAGGGTTTCACTCTAGGCCAGGCTGACCTGGAATTCACTATGTAGTCTCAGGGTGAACTCAAACTCACAGCAATCCTCCTACCTCTGCCTAGCAAGTGCTGGTATTAAACACATGTGCCACCACAACTGGCTGCAAATACCTTTTTTTTGTTTTATTTTGGTTTTTTGAAATAGGGTCTCCCTCTAGCCCAGGCTGACCTGGAATTCACTATGTAGTCTCAGGGTGAACTCAAACTCACAATGATCCTCCTACCTCTGCCTCCCAAGTGCTGGGATTAAAGGTGTGCACCACCATGCCTGTCCTTGCAAATACATTTTAAAAAATAACTTAAAAATTAAAAAATTAAGGGCTGGAGAGATTGCTTGGCAGTTAAAGGCACTTATTTGCAAAGCTTGACAGCCTGAGTTCATTTCCCCGGTACTGGTATAAAGCCATATGTACAAAGTGGCACATGCATCTGGAGTTCTTTTGCAATGGCAGGAGGCCCTGGTGTGCCCATTTTCTCCCCCCCCCTCTGTGCAAATATATAATGAATTTAAAAAATAAAAAAGATTCCCAGCGATGTTCCACTTCAAATTATTCAAAACCTTCCAGTACTTTATTAATCTATCCAGCATTTTATTACATAAAAATAAAACCAGCTGGTCATGATAGCACACGCCTTTAATCCCAGCACTCAGGAGGCAGAGGTAGGGGGATAGCCATGAGTTCAAGGCCACCCTGAGAATGCATAGCAAGTTCCAGGTCAGCCTGGGCTAGAGTGAAACCCTACCTTTAAAAAAGAAAGAAAAAAGAAAGAAAGAAAGAAAGAAAGAAAGAAAGAAAGAAAGAAAGAAAGAAAGAAAGAAAGAAAGAAAGAAAGAGGGAGGGGAGGGAGGGAGGGAGGGAAGGAAGGAAGGAAGGAAGGAAGGAAGGAAGGAAGGAAGGAAGGAAGGAAGGAAGGAAGGAAGGAGGGAAGGAAGGAAACCCGTTTGCTAATTGTTATACTCCACAGCAAACAATACAAATTCTCCCACTGGGAAAAATTCTTTGAGTGGACGAATAGAAGCTTCTCTCTCTCTCTCTCTCTCTTTCTCTCTCTCTCTCAGGGTAATTAGAACAGGAGATTGGAAAACACCAGGCACTTCCCGAATGACCCTGGCTGCCAGCCTCTGGCGTGCAACCTCTCCAGCCCCTGCATTTTGCATTTTGGACACGGTGGGTGCAGGGCCGACAAGGACATCCTGGACACTGGCAGGCTGGGTACGTGGACCTCCATGTTCTGTCTCTATATTAAGACCCACCCAGGGCAGAGCCTGGCGAGAAGTTTCTGCCCATTGCCACCCAGCCTTCTTCCTGAGCCTACCTACCATTCCACGGGGGCGTGGCTACCATTCCAAGGTGGGCGTGGTGATCCACACACTGGTTTTGCTCCTGCTGTATACCAGGGAGCTGCCTAAGTACAGAAGAACAAGGATTAACCTCGGGGTCCTGCAGTGTTATCCGGACGATAGAACCACGCTCAAATGAATGAAGGCGCAGCGCAGTAAGGGCCTTGCAAGGGGCGATGCAGGAATCGATTAGGTGGGACTTGCTAATCTCGAGATGAGTGGGAGAAGGCCTTAGACCAGCCTCCTGCTGCTTTGAGTCAGCCTCACAAGTTCTATTGGATTTGAGGGCTGAGCCAGCGCTTCTCTTTTCAACCTCTTGAGAACTTGCCCCGCCCTGCCCATCTCTGTTGGGTCTGGACTACAGGCTTGGTGCAGGGGACCCGGTGGGGGGGGGGGCGCACAGCACTTGTAATTGCAAAGGGACATACAGTTGCACCATCTCATAGTATTTTAGTGGACAGAGGGAAACCGTGACCTCACAGGCACCTTTGTTTCATGTCCTGTAGATAGATATATTGTGTTCTACCCCCCCCCCAAAAAAAAGAAGAAAGGAGGAGGAGGAGCTTAAAGAGGAGAAGGGGAAGGAGAGAGAAGAAAGTGGGCTGGAGAGATGATTTAGTTAAAGGTGCTTGCTTGCAAAATCTGAGGGCCCTGGTTCAATTCCCCAGTAGCCAAGCAAAACCAGAGGCACAAAGTGGCACATGGGTCTGGAGTTCGCTTGCAGTGGCAGAGACCCTGGCCCACCATTCATATTCTCTCCCTCCTACCCTATATAAATAAGTTTTTTCCCCCTCGGTTTTTCGAGGTAGCTCACTCTAGCTCAGGCTGACCTAAAATTCACTATGTAGTCTCAAGGTGGCCTTGAACTGGTGATCCTCCTACCTCTGCCTCCAGAGTGCTGGGATTAAAAGCCTGTGTGACACCACACCCAGCCCTAAATAAATATTTTTTTAATTAAATTGGGCTGGAGAGATGCTTAGTGGTCAAGGCCCTTGCCAGCAAAGCCAAAGGGTCTCACTCTAGCCCAGGCTGACCTGGAATTCACTATGTAGTCTCAGGGTGGTCGCGAACTCACTGAGATCCTCCTACCTCTGCCTCTCAAGTGCTGGGATTAAAGGCATACGACACCACCATGCTCTAGCACTTTTGTTTTTTTGTTTTGTTTTTGATGTCCCCATGCAATCCACGCTTCGAGCAGCTACTTCATCCTCTCTGCAGACATATACCTTCCATCGCTATTGCCTGCTCTTCCTTTATATTTATGTATAAATGTATTCATGGAGCTTGAACCCAGGGCCTTGCTATATACTAGCCAAGCGCTTTGCACCCCGAGCTCCTGCAGTTGGTACATGGGGCATATTTTTACGGGTTTCTATTGCAGCGCCTTCCCCTGTGTGCGAAGAAGATAGATATGATATGCAGAGGTGTTGAGCATCCACCCAATATTTTTTTTTATTTTATTTTTTTTTATTTATTTGACAAAGAGGGGGAAAAAGAGAGAGGATGGGTACCCCAGGGCCTCCAGCTTCTGCAAACGAACTCCAGATGCGTGCGCCCTCTTGGGCATCTGGCTAACGTGGGTCCTGGGGAATCAAACCTGGGTCCTTGGGCTTTGCAGGCAAATGCTTTTAACTGCCAAGCCATCCCTCCAGCCACCCCAAATTTTTTTTTTTTTTTTGCAATAAATTGTGCTTCCATAGGTGGCTTTACACTTTCCTGCCTGATTTCAATAAGCTGCTTGCCCAGGATTTTGAACCTGAATCCCACTCCTGAGTTACCCAGAGCAACCAGAAGCCCCCCCCCCCCGCCCTCCATGGAGACCCTGGATTTTCGGATTCCCTAGGGAGGGCGCGATGTTCCCGCACGCATCCCTGGAAGCCGTAGCCCAGCAGAAGAACATCTAGACACCTGCCCTTACGTGGGGTCCGGACGACACGCATGGGTGCCAGAGTGATTGACAGGTCAAGACTCGCCAGCTTCCTGCGCCTCCAGAAGCTGCTGGAGTGGAGGGGGGGGGGAGCCTGCTCGGGTTGCGTAGCAACGAGGCCGCGGATGATGTCATCCTCCCGGAGCATCTCCCTCCCCCTCCCCTCCCCCTCCCCACGCCAGGCCTGGGTTCAAAGTACAGGCGCGCGGCTACGGGGAGGGGGGCGGTCACGTGCGTCCGCACATGTCTCCACGCACGCTGCGCGGCACGTGAGCTGGGGGGGACGGGGCGCATGCGCACGACCGTTGGCGTGGCGGCTCTTGGATGCAGCGAGCCGGGCCCTCGGGCGCGCGGGGAACCGAAAACCCGGCGGGATGCGGTGCGCGCTGCAGACAGCCGGCCGCTGGACCGCTCATCTGACCCTCCTCCTCCCCCTCCCCGTCCTTCCTCCTCCCCCTCCTTCCTCCTCCCCTCTCCCTCCTCCTCTTCCCCCCCCCCCTCCCCCCCCTCCCCCTCCCCTCCTCCACCCCTCCTCCCCTCCTCCTCCTCCCCCTCCCTCTCCCCCCCGTCCTTTCTCCTCCACCGCCTCCTCCTCCTGCTCCTACTCCACCCATCCTACCCTCCTCCTCCCCTCCTGCCCTCCTCCCCTCCTCCACCCCCTCCCCTTCTCCTCCTCCTTTCCCTTCACCACCCCCTCCTCCCAGGACCGGGGTGGGGGAGGGACGATTGAGACGCTGAGTTCTGATGCAGCGTTTCCCAGGGCGGGACTACAGGGGTCCCTGCACACGCAGGCCTGGGGAAGCCCCTGCGGGAGGAGGGATGCTGATGCCAAAGAAATACTTTGAGACTTTGTGGTCCAGCGGTAGGAACGACGGGGCTGTGGCATCATTGCATTGTGGCTGGTGCGATAGATGGAGGAGCCCAGGGGCTGAACGATGGGCTTTTTTAAAAAAATTTTAAAAATGTATATTTAAAAGAATTATTTGCAAACCCTTTCGTGAAAAGTGATCATGTCTCAGACTAATTGTTTTTTTAATTTTTTAATTTTTAAAAAATTATTTTATTTGAGAGGGAGAGAGGGAGACAGAGAGGCAGGTAGAATGGGGGCGCCAGGACCTTCAGCCACTGCAAACCAATTGCAGATGCATGTGCAACCTGGTGCACCTGGCTTACGTGGGTCCTGGGGAATCAAACCTGGGTTCTTTGACTTTGCAGGCAAACGCCTTAACTTCTAAGCCATCCCTCCAGACCTCAGACTGATTTTCTTTTTTATTTTTAATTTTTGTTTATTTTTTTATTTATTTGATGAGCAACACAGAGAAAGAGGCAGATAAAAAAGAGAATTGGCGTGCCAGGGCCTCCAGCCAACTGCAAACGATGCATGAGCCACCTTAGGTCTCTGGCTTACTTGGGTCCTGGGGAATCCAGCCTTGAACTGGGGTCCTTAGGCTTCATAGGCAAGCACTTAACTGCTAAGCCATCTCTCCAGGCGCAGACTGATTTTTTTTTTAACTGACCCTATTACTTGGTATTTTTTAAAAGATATTTATTTATTTATTTATCTTATTTATTTTGAGAGAGAGAGAGAATGGGTGCGCAAGGGCTTCCAACTGCTGCAGACGAACTCCAGACCCATAGGCCACCTTGTACATGAGGCTTAGGTGGATCCTGGGGAATCGAACCAGGGTCTTTTGGCTTTACTGGCACGTGCCTTAAAGGCTAAGTCATCTCTCCAGCCCTGTTACTTGGTTTTGTAATGCTTCCCAGGAAGGCATATCTATGAACAGTCTAAGATGAATAGCTGCAGGAAATGAGGCCTTCCGATGCCTTTTAGACAATTAGCCCTAACGGTCTTAAGGAAGAGAGAGCACTGTCCCTTGCATAAACGGATCTAGTCATGTGATGGAAAGAGAGCCCAGGTGTTGCCAACACTATTTGTGCAGGTCAGGCGACACTGTTTGCTAAGAGGACATGAAGTGATTGTAAACCTCTGTCTGAAGGGCACAGGGAGTGCTGTCCTGGAGACAGACAGGCCAAGGGCTTGTGCTCTTTGGTCCCAGTTTGCCTTTTGATGAAATAAATATATGCATAATATCCTGTAGGTGGAATTTGAAGGATGACCCTGCCCCTGTGTATGTTGAACTTCTGTATCAGGCACAGATCCATACAGCACCTCCTGGGGCTGATCACTTGGCCTCAAAAGTAATGGGAGGGAGAGAGAGATGGGGGGAGGGTATGGGAGCCAGGCATGGGAGCCAGGCGAAGTGGCACAGGCCTTTAATTCCAGAACTCAACAGGGTCTAGGTAGGAGGATTGCTGTGAGTTGAGGCCAGTCTGAGACTACCTAGTGGATTCCAGGTCAGCCTGGGCTAGAGTGAGACCCTACTTTAAAAAAAAAAAAAAGTATGGGAGAAGAATGCAATCAAAATAAATTATTGCTGAGCATGGTGGCGCACACCTTTAATCCCAGCCCTGGGGAGGCAGAGGTAGGAAGATCGCTGTGAGTTCGAGGCCACCCTGAGACTACATAGTTAATTCCAGGTCAGCCTGGGCCAGAGCAAGATCGTACCTCAAAAAAAAAAAATTATTTATGGGGTTGGAGAAATGGCTTAGTGGTTAAGGGGCTTGCTTGCAAATCCAAAGGACCCAGGTTCAATTCCCCAGGACCCACATAAGCCAATTGCACAAGGGGGTGCACACATCTGGAGTTTATTTGCAGTGGCTGGGGCCCTGGCACGCCCATTCCCTCCCTATCCCCCCCATTTCTCTCTCTCTCAAATAAATAAAGAAAAATAATTTTAAAAAAATACATTATTTACATGTATGAAAATTAACCATAAAAAGTTTGACAAAAGTTCCTTGGTCTTTGACAACCAAGTTTAGTTTTGATAATTAGGGATCGTGTATCTTACATGTTTTTGTTTGTTTCTCTGTTTGTTTTTAGTTGGCTGTTACTTAGCAGAGGGTTAGTACAACCTCTGTTGAATAGCCCTCAGATGTCTAGATGGCTAAACAAACCTCCCAGCTTGTAGGTCTCTGTTCCAATGCTACTTCTGTAGATAAACTTTTCTAGGCAGCCGTGGGCAGTATATAAAATGCCTCACTTCACCCTCCTTTATTTTTGCTCTTCCCAGCAGTGGTTGACCTGACTTAGTGTGTGTCCCAATGCACAAGGGTCTCTTAGAATAAGATGTATTGATCCTTGTTAATATTTTCTGGGTGGATGGATGGATGAACACCTCTGGCAGCCACACATTAGCTGGATTGCATCCAAAAACAACAGAGAATTTTCAAAACATCACGTTTTTGAAGGTGTTACGAATCCATTTCTTCCTCTTTACTGTGCTCCCCCTGTGATCCGCGCAGAGGGCAACATTCCTTATCTGCCAATGGAAATATTCAGCGTGACTTAGAAGGTGTTGAAGTTGGCTGGTTTCATAAAAATTTTCAAAAAAATAATATTGAAATATCAAGAAATTTCTTTTGGCTGGGCACTGTGGCTCATACTTCTTATAATTCTTGTACTCAGAAAGCTGAGCTTGGTGGAACACTCTTTTAATCCCAGCACTCTGGAGGGTGAGGTAGGAGGATCACTGTGGGTTCGAGGCCAGCCTGGGGCTATTGAGTGAGTCCCAGGTCCTGGGCTTGAGTGAGACCCTGTTTCAAACAAACAAAAAACAAAACAGAAAAGTGAGGCAGGAGGACTGCTGAGAATTTAAGGCCAGCAGTGCTGTAGAGTGAGACCGTCTCAAAAGGAGAGAGACAAAAAAAGAAAGCTCACTTGATAGAATTACTATCATTTTCACCTTAGTAGTTGTTGGAGACAGGGTCGCTCCTGTTTGCTGAAGTGAGTGCCAGGCTAGCTGCCCTCCAAGCTTTGCACTTCTCCTGTCTACACCTCCCACTGCTGTCATCTGTCTTTACAGACATGTGCCCTGCTTTACATGGGTTCTGGGGATTCGATCTCCAGCTGTCAGGCTTGTGTAGCAAACACTCTTGACCACTGAGCCACCTCGCCAGCCCCCCGGGAAACTGGAATGGAATAAAAGTTGTGATCACTTCTCTGTCACTTGGGTGAGAACAGCTGGCACAGCTGCACAGAGGGTGAACAAATCGTCCTTCATGGCTCAGGTGGCCCTGACCTCTGTGTGGAGCTGAAAAGGACCTGAATGTGACACATGACGAAATGAACAGCACCCGTGGCCGAGGCTGGCTGAGTGAGCCCAGCTGCTACACACCTAGTCTGCCTCACCAGGTGTTTCAACCTTTGTCCCGTAGGGAGTGCCCGTTTATTATTGGATCTATGGCACCTACCACAATGCCTGGCACACAAACCTGTAAGACCTCAACAAGTGACTGTTGAAATCCAAACTCCTCTCCATTCCCACAGTCCCTGGCCTAGTTCAAATCTTTTCTCGTCCCTCGTCCAGGCTGTTGCAAGAATCTACTTGGTATCTTTCACCTCATCTTCCTTCCTGCAAGCAGTGGCCTTAGAACAAGCACAATTAATGTCTAAGCATGGAAGTTACACAAAAGAATAGGTAGGGACATTACACGCAGCCTTAAACTTTCCATTCTGGTTCTGCCCTCTTCTGTTCTCTTTCCTCCAGCCCCAAGATAGGCATGCGCCACGTCCTAGTCCATGTCGCCAGGGGCCATCCCGCGTGCTTTGTGCTCTCAAATGTGTGCCTTTTGTAGGATAAACTCCATTCGAGTCTTCCAACCCATCCTCCAAAACTCATCTGAAACTTGCCTATCTATCCTAGTCAGAACTTGGCCTTGAGCTGGAGAGATGACTTAGCAGTTAAGGCTCTTGCCTGCAAAGCCTAAGGACCCAGGTTCAATTCCCCAGTACCTGTATAAAGCCAGATGCACAAGGTGGCACATGTGTTTGGAGTTCATCTGCAGTGGCTAGAGGCCTTGGTGTGCCCATTCTCTCTATCTGCCTCTTTCTCTCTCTTTCAAATAAATAAATAAATAATTTTTTTTTAAGTTTTAAAAACTTGGCCTTGGGCTGGGGAGATGGCTGAGTGATTAAAGGCACTTACTTGCAAAGCCTGCTCATCCAGGTTCGATTTCCCTATTACCTACACAAAGCCAGGTGCACAGAGTGGTGCATGCAGGAGACCCTGTCTCTCCCATTCTCTCAAATACATTATTTACATGTATGAAAATTAACCATAAAAAAGTTTGACAAAAGTTCCTTGGTCTTTGACAACCAAGTTTAGTTTTGATAATTAGGGATCGTGTATCTTACATGTTTTTGTTTGTTTCTCTGTTTGTTTTTAGTTGGCTGTTACTTAGCAGAGGTTAGTACAACCTCTGTTGAATAGCCCTCAGATGTCTAGATGGCTAAACAAACCTCCCAGCTTGTAGGTCTCTGTTCCAATGCTACTTCTGTAGATAAACTTTTCTAGGCAGCCGTGGGCAGTATATAAAATGCCTCACTTCACCCTCCTTTATTTTTGCTCTTCCCAGCAGTGGTTGACCTGACTTAGTGTGTGTCCCAATGCACAAGGGTCTCTTAGAATAAGATGTATTGATCCTTGTTAATATTTTCTGGGTGGATGGATGGATGAACACCTCTGGCAGCCACACATTAGCTGGATTGCATCCAAAAACAACAGAGAATTTTCAAAACATCACGTTTTTGAAGGTGTTACGAATCCATTTCTTCCTCTTTACTGTGCTCCCCCTGTGATCCGCGCAGAGCGGGCAACATTCCTTATCTGCCAATGGAAATATTCAGCGTGACTTAGAAGGTGTTGAAGTTGGCTGGTTTCATAAAAATTTTCAAAAAAATAATATTGAAATATCAAGAAATTTCTCTTGGCTGGGCACTGTGGCTCATACTTCTTATAATTCTTGTACTCAGAAAGCTGAGCTTGGTGGAACACTCTTTTAATCCCAGCACTCTGGAGGGTGAGGTAGGAGGATCACTGTGGGTTCGAGGCCAGCCTGGGGCTATTGAGTGAGTCCCAGGTCCTGGGCTTGAATGAGACCCTGTTTCAAACAAACAAAAAACAAAACAGAAAAGTGAGGCAGGAGGACTGCTGAGAATTTAAGGCCAGCAGTGCTGTAGAGTGAGACCGTCTCAAAAGGAGAGAGACCAAAAAAGAAAGCTCACTTGATAGAATTACTATCATTTTCACCTTAGTAGTTGTTGGAGACAGGGTCGCTCTTGTTTGCTGAAGTGAGTGCCAGGCTAGCTGCCCTCCAAGCTTTGCACTTCTCCTGTCTACACCTCCCACTGCTGTCATCTGTCTTTACAGACATGTGCCCTGCTTTACATGGGTTCTGGGGATTCGATCTCCAGCTGTCAGGCTTGTGTAGCAAACACTCTTGACCACTGAGCCACCTCGCCAGCCCCCCCGGGAAACTGGAATGGAATAAAAGTTGTGATCACTTCTCTGTCACTTGGGTGAGAACAGCTGGCACAGCTGCACAGAGGGTGAACAAATCGTCCTTCATGGCTCAGGTGGCCCTGACCTCTGTGTGGAGCTGAAAAGGACCTGAATGTGACACATGATGAAATGAACAGCACCCGTGGCCGAGGCTGGCTGAGTGAGCCCAGCTGCTACACACCTAGTCTGCCTCACCAGGTGTTTCAACCTTTGTCCCGTAGGGAGTGCCCGTTTATTATTGGATCTGTGGCACCTACCACAATGCCTGGCACACAAACCTGTAAGACCTCAACAAGTGACTGTTGAAATCCAAACTCCTCTCCATTCCCACAGTCCCTGGCCTAGTTCAAATCTTTTCTCGTCCCTTGTCCAGGCTGTTGCAAGAATCTACTTGGTATCTTTCACCTCATCTTCCTTCCTGCAAGCAGTGGCCTTAGAACAAGCACAATTAATGTCTAAGCATGGAAGTTACACAAAAGAATAGGTAGGGACATTACACGCAGCCTTAAACTTTCCATTCTGGTTCTGCCCTCTTCTGTTCTCTTTCCTCCAGCCCCAAGATAGGCATGCGCCACGTCCTAGTCCATGTCGCCAGGGGCCATCCCCGCGTGCTTTGTGCTCTCAAATGTGTGCCTTTTGTAGGATAAACTCCATTCGGAGTCTTCCAACCCATCCTCCAAAACTCATCTGAAACTTGCCTATCTATCCTAGTCAGAACTTGGCCTTGAGCTGGAGAGATGACTTAGCAGTTAAGGCTCTTGCCTGCAAAGCCTAAGGACCCAGGTTCAATTCCCCAGTACCTGTATAAAGCCAGATGCACAAGATGGCACATGTGTCTGGAGTTCATCTGCAGTGGCTAGAGGCCTTGGTGTGCCCATTCTCTCTATCTGCCTCTTTCTCTCTCTTTCAAATAAATAAATAAATAATTTTTTTTTAAGTTTTAAAAACTTGGCCTTGGGCTGGGGAGATGGCTGAGTGATTAAAGGCACTTACTTGCAAAGCCTGCTCATCCAGGTTCGATTTCCCTATTACCTACACAAAGCCAGGTGCACAGAGTGGTGCATGCAGGAGACCCTGTCTCTCCCATTCTCTCCCTCCCTCCACCCCTCTTTCAAATAAATACAAATATTTTAAAAGCTTAGCCTCGGGCTGGAGAAGATGGCTTAGCAGTTAAGGCATTTGCCTGTAAAGCCAACGGACCCTGGTTCGATTCTCCAGGACCCACATAAGCCAGATGCATAAGGGGGCACATACATCTGGAGTTCGTCTGCACTGGCTGGAGGCCCTGGCGTGCCCATTCTTTCTCTCCCTCTACCTCTCTCTCTCTCTCTCAAATAAATAAAATATATGTTTTTTTTTTTTTTTAAAGCTTAGCCTCACTTTCTCCTTTGTTCTTAGCCTTCTTCTTTGAATGTCCACGTTGGCAGTTAATACTGTGCTTGTTTACACTGATTGTCAGTTTGACAGATTTGGGGTCACCTAGGAGGGATGGTGTAGGTTAGGTTACTCTCTGGGCATACCCAGGAGGGATTATCTTGACTAGGTTATTTGAGATGAGAAGACCCAGGTTAACTGTGGGGCACCATTTCATGGGTGGGATCCTGGACTGTGAAGAGAGCACTTCCCAGTGGGAGACCAGCTGCCTCAAGCTCTTACGACCACGCCTCCCGGCCGATAACAGACTGCGTCCTGGACCTGTAAACTGAAATAAATCCTTCCTCCTATAAACTAATTTTTGTTCCATGTGTTGACCCTGCGGTGAGAAGGCGACTGACACAGACATCCGTCCATGGACAGGTGTGGTGACAGCTAACTGACAGCTATCTCCCAAAAGCTGGTGGAAAACCATCTGTCGCTATCTGCTTCTCTTCCTGTCCTCCACCCCGTGGGGCGTCTCACACAGACATGGGGATCCAGGACAAGAAGAGGAGGATCCCTTCATTCCTGGACACCCTGGAGAATTGTCAGTGGCCGAGTCTCTTGTTGGTTGTCCCTGCCACCTCCACTGCTCTGGGCAGGAGTCTCCACCAGCACTGGGAACTCCAGGTCTTAGGGGCATCACGCGCCCCCCTCTTCCCATCTGGGGCTTTGACATTCCAGAAAAATGCTATCCTATGTGGCCCACTGATGTGCTCCTTCTCCCCACGCTTTCCTCCAACACATCTCAACTTCAGAGGGCGGCTCAGCTAACTGAAAGCAGCCATGCGGGCACAGACAGTGATAGGACCAGAGTGAACTCAGTTCCAACCAACTGCAGCTCCAGATCAGCATTCATGGTGTGGTAGTTTGAATAGGTGGCCCCCAATATATTCAGTGTTTTATTAGTTTGTAGTTTGCATCTGCAGCCACCTGGCTGGGAGGCAATGTCACTGGACGGATCTTAAAGGTGTGGTGGAAGATTAGATTTCAATGTAAAGCTATTCAAAGTGTGCCTAGCTGGAGTTCCTGAGGTGTGCTGTATGGCTTTTTGATTGTGGCTTTTCTCTCTGTGTTTGGTCCTGTGAAGGCAGGCCAGCTTCTTCTACCATGATGGAACTTCCCCTGGATCTATAAGCTTCAATAAGTCCCTTCCTCCATAACTGTGTCTGGTCTGGAAGTTCATCTCAGTGAACCTGAAGCTGTCTGCTATACATGGAGAAACTAATTTAGATCATATGTGAAATGTTGCCCACTCTTTTGACCACCTTTAGGATACTATTCATTACAAATGCAGCGTGGCCATAGAAGGCGAATTCCACCCCGAGAAGTTCCACTTGGAGCAAGTCCGGTGTCCGTCTGCTGGAGTTTTTCTTCGAGTATTTAACCCCAGCTCCCAGGATGCTAGGAGCCCAGAGACTATTCCTCAAGGTAGGTGATAGAGAAGAGGCAATGGGGAACACACACAGACTGTCACTATAAATTATCTGGTTACACGAGCACTCCGCTATTACCGTACGTAACTGTGAGTGTCCCCAGAACCTTGTCACAGCACTGCTGTCACAGTTGACTTGTTCTTAGCTCCACCTCGAGTTTCTTTGCTGACCCTCTTAAACCTCTCTTTTTCTTCAAGACCTCTTTACTGAAGGAAAACAAACAAACATTTAAGGGCTGGTGAGACGGCTTCACAGTTAAGGTGCTTTCCTGTAAAGCCTAAGGACCCAGGTTCAGTTCTCCAGGACCTACATAAGCCAGTTGCTCAAAGTGGCACATGCATCTGGAGTTTGTTTGCAGTGGCTAGAGGCCCTGGTGTGCCCATTTTCTCCCCCCCCCTTATTTCTCTCCCTCTCTCTCTCTCTCTCCTTCACTATCTCAAATAAATAAAACTTTTTTTAAAAAAGATGTCTTTGGGCTGAGGAAATGGTTTAGTGGTTAAGGCATTTGCCTGTGAAGCCTAAGGACCCCAGTTCGATTTCCTAGGACCCACATAAGCCAGATGCACAAGGGGACGTATGCATCTGGAGTTTGTTTGCAGTGGCTAAAGGCTCTGGCATGCCCATTCTCTCTCTGCCTCTTCCTCTCTCTCTCTCTGTTTCTCAAATAAATAAATAAATAAAATAGAAAAAAAAATTTTTTAAATGTTTTTACTTAGCTCCTGGCTCCTTACCCTCAGGGAAACCCCCATATTACCTGAGAATTCACCATCACGTACAATCTCCCTCATTCTCAACCCTACCAACCCACACTCCACATACAACCTCACCTCCCCCCTTTATCGTGAAACTCTTTTTTCCCTGGTGATACAAAAATACCACATCTGGGCTGGAGAGATGGCTTAGCGGTTAAGGCGCTTGCCTGCAATGCCAAAGGACCCAGGTTCAATTCCCTAGTACTCACATAAGCCAGATGCACAAGGTGGCACATGCGTCTGGAGTTTGCAGTGGCTACGGCCCCTGGCGCACCCATTCTTTCTCTATCTGTCTCCTCTCTATCTCTCTCTCTCTGCTTTCAAGTAAATAAATGAATAAATTTTAAAAAGAACAAGTGCACCAGAACCAGTCTGGTAGTTTATTGGGATTACTGATAGAGCAGCATGAGGGGTTGTTTCTGAGATATCGAATGACTGAGAGACACCTACGTCGCTGAGGAGCCCATCTTGTCTCAGGCTGAGTGGCAGTCTACACCTCTCCAGCACATTGCACAATGGACAGGCAGCTCAGTGGGTAGAGCACCTCTCCCCAAGCAGTTGTTTTTGTTTTATTTATTTCTCTTTTTTTGGTTTTCCCAGTAGGGTCTCACTCTAGCTCAGGCTGACCTGGAATTCACTCTGTAGTCTCAGGGTAGCCTCAAACTCATGGTGATCCTCCTACCTCTGCCTCCTGAGTGCTGGCATTAAAGTCGTGTACCACCACGCCCAGGCCCTGTTCTATCTATCTTTAGGGAGGGTCTTGCCATCTTCTCCCCAAACTTGTTTTGCTCCTGAGTCTCCTGTGCTTTCTTCCTCCCCCAGGAGGGAATGTTTCAGCTGCTACCCAACGTTGGTCAGAGTCAACCCTCAGCAGCTGTTTACAGAGTGCTGTGATCTTGAGGAGTGGCCATGTGACCTCGTAAGTTTGAACTCTCCCAGACTTGTTGACCTCTCCGCTCCCTTCAGGAGGGGGCATTTCAGTTCCAGGACTTGCTCTATGGCACCCTCACACCTATGCAGGGAAAGGAGAGCCTGTGCCTGGTCCAGCCACCCAGTCCCTTTGTGCCCTGACAGTGCATTCAGCCTGCTCGCCCCCATCTGGGTAGGAGGCTCAGAGCTGCTGCTGGGAGGTGGAAGGTGAAGGGAGCTCAGAGCTGCCCTCCCTCAACCATCATCGCCCTGGACCTCAGTCCACCTGCCTGGGGCAGGAGAACCTATTAGACATTCCAGAGAAGCGCGCCTTTGAAAACTCTGGGTGCTGGGCTGGAGAAGTGGCTCCACAGTTTAAAGATGCTTACTTGCAAATCCTGATGGCCTGGGTTCAATTCCCCAGTACCCACATAAAGCCAGTGTACAAGCAGGTGTCTGGAGTTCATTTGTAGTCTCTCTCTTAAAAAAAAAAATTATTTAGTGGGTCGGGAGGCAGAAGTAGGAGGATTGCTGTGAGTTCAAGGCCACCCTGAGACTACATAGTGAATTCCAGGTCAGCCTGAGCTAGAATGAAACCCTACCAAAAAAAAAAATATTTATTTATTTATTTATTTATTTATTTATTTATTTATGAGAGAGAGAGAAAAAATGGGGGTGCTGGGCCTCTAGCCACTGCAAATGAGCTCCAGATGCATGTGTCACCTTGTGCATCTGGCTTTTGAGGGTCCTGAGGAATCGAACCTGGGTCCGTAGGCTTCAGAGGCAAGCACCTTTACCACTCTCTCTATTTGCAAATAAAAATATTTAAAAAAAAAAAAACTCAGGGACCTGGAGAGATTACTTAGTGGTTAAGGCACTTGCCTGCAAAACCAAAGGATCCGGGTTCAATTCCCTAGGTCCCACATAAGCCTGATGTACAAAGCGGCACATGTGTCTGGAGTTTGCAGTGGCTGGAGGCCCTGGAGTGCCCATCCTCTTTCTCTCTTTCTTTCCTCTCTTTCTTTCCTCTCTTTCTTTCTCTTTCTTTCTTCTCTTTCATTCTCTTTCCCTCTTTCTTCTCTTTCTCTCTCTCTCTGCCTCTTTCTCTCCCTCAAAATAAATAAATAAAAATAAAATATTTAATTAAAAAACTTGGCGGAAGGGGTGCTGTGCCAGTGTGCCTTTTCCAGAGCCCTCAGATAATTGCTGAAAGCTAATCTTCTTAGGTGATCTGGAGTCACTGCCCTTGGCCCAGAGCACAGGCTAAATTTGGAGGAGATAATTCCCCACCAAGTACAGCTGATGGCTGGGGAGTGTCTCCTGGGTCAGGCGGGTGTGTCCAGCTGTGAGCAGGCTGCCCTGGTGCCTCCTGTGTGTCTTCTCTCATTACTGCTGGTAGGACTGGCCTTCTGGGCCTTGCTAAAGAGATTAAGGGGGACCCTCCATGACTGAGGTATCACATCACACTCTGCCTCTTTTGACTCATGAAGACACTTCTGTTCCCTTGCAAAATTATTTGGGGAAAAGACAGACAGGGAGAGATAGGTCTCTTGTTTCTTATATATTTTGAGACTTTTTTCCCCACCTCTTTTTTTTTTTTTCTGCAACTTTTAAACTTTTCTAAAAAGTTTTTTTTTTAATGACATTTTTAGCAAAAAATCACCTGACCAGAAACAGCTTCTGGGAGGACAGGGTTTGTTTCGGCTTCCGGCTTTGCCGGGAAGAGCACCGTGACGGCACAAAGCGCAGCAGTGTCACGGCAGCAGGAAGGAGGGAGGCCACGTGAACTGTACAGCACTGGCAAGTTGGCTGGATTATAAATTCCCAAAGCTCAGGCTGGGCAGATGGCTCAGCAGTCAAATGTACTTGTTTGCAAAGCCTACTGGCCCAGGCTCAATCCCCCAGTATCTATGGAGAAAGCCAAAGGCACAAGGTGTCTGAGTTTGTTTGCAGTAACAAGGGGCCTGGCATCTTCTCTCTTCTCTCTCTCTCCTTGCAAATAAATAAATAAAATATTTTTTTCTCTTTTTTAAAAATTTTATTGACAACTTCCTTAGTTGCAAGCAATATCTTCTGGTACCTCTCTCCCTCCCCCCACTTTCCCCTTTGAAAGTCCACTCTCCATCATATCCCCTCCCCTTCTCAATCAGTCTCTTTTATTTTGATGTCATCATCTTTTCCTCCTATTAGGATGGTCTTGTGTAGGTAGTGTCAGGCACTGTGAGGTCATGGATTTCCAGGCCATAAAATATTTTTTAATTCCAAGTTCTGTCCCCAGGGAGGCATCTTGGCCTCCCCAAGGCTCCACCAACTCGGAGCTGTGAAGCTTCGTCACGTAAACACTTGAGGCTGTGGGCAACATTCTACTTCAAACCACAGTAATATTTTAAAATCCATAGCCGGGCGTGGTGGTACACGACTTTAATCCCAGCACTCGGGAGGCAGAGGTAGGAGGATCACCGTGAGTTCGAGGCCACCCTGAGAATACAGAGTGAATTCCAGGTCAGCCTGAACTAGAGTGAGACCCTACCTCAAAAAACCAAAAAAAAAAAAAAAAAAAAAAAAAAAAATCCAGATAAACCATCGCGATATTTATTTCACTGGAAATTTTGATACACGTATGTAATAATCACACGTCCTCTCCTATTACCTTCTCTTGTTCTCCTTCCTGCCCACCTTCCACTGAATCCTTTCTCTGCTACTTGGATGTCTTGTTATTGTTGTTCTTAAAAAATATTTTTATTGATTTGAGGGAGAGAAAGAGAGAGAACAAGATAACTGGTGTGCCAGGGCCTCCAGCCACTGTAGTTGAGCTCCAGACGTGTGCACGCCCTTGTGTGCATGTGTGACCTTGCACACTTGCATTACTGTGCATCTGGCTTACATGGGATCTGGAGAGTGGAACATGGGTCCTTAGGCTTTGCTGGCAAGCGCCTTAACCACTAAGCCATCTCTCCAGCCCTTACTTGGTTTTAATTTATCTAGAATCATCCAGTAACACATTCTAATTGTTTTAAATTTCTTCCATTAATTCTTGGCACAACTGCTTTTCTTTTCTACCCTTTGTGTCGTTCAGTGCCTGTCAATCATTCTCGCTCACATCGCGATTTAGAAGACGGTAAATGAAAGCAGGAAGGCTTCCCTGCTTTTGGCTCTGGGTTTCTGGCTGTCACCCCATAATTACAACCTTTTTGTATTAACATTTTTAAACATATTTTATTTTTATTTATTTATTAGAGAGAGAGAGGCAGATAGAGAATGGGCACTCCAGGGCCTCCAGCCACTGCAAACGAACTCCAGACGCATGCGCCACCTTGTGCATCTGGCGTATGTGGGTCCTGGAGAGTTGAACCAGGGTTCTTTGGCTTTGCAGGCAAGTGCCTTAACCACTAAGCCATCTCTCCAGCCCTTAACATTGTTTTTAATACTATATTTTATGCAGTCTTTGTTTTCATGTTGTATGTTTAAAATTCATAGTGTGTAATTTTAATTTCTTTTGGTTTCAAAGAACAAATTCATTCCACCGACCTCAAGTAATTGGGCATTTTACGGTAAGCACTTCTCTTAATGTTCATACCCATATATTAATGCTACTCTCACTTTTGTTTAGAGAAGCTTCTCTTTTCAGATGGTGGTGACCTTGGGATGACTCGGAAGGCACCATGGTGCTGAGAAGAAGGGACAAGGAGTGCTCAGCACTGAAACATCTCAAACACACCTTCCAAGGCTCAGGGTCCATTGTGGAAGAGGTGGCAGAAAGAATGTAAGAGCCAAAGGAAGGGTAGGACTCCTTACAACATGCTCCTCCAGACACAAAATGACCTGGATATCCATGACCTTGCAGTGCCTGACACTACCTACACAAGACCATCATAATAGGAGGAAAAGATGATGACATCAAAATAAAAGAGAGACTGAGAGGGGATGAGAGGGGGAAGAGGTATGATGGAGAATGAAGTTGTGAAGGGGAAAGTGGAAGGGAGGGAATTACTATGGGTTATTGTGTATAATTATGGAAGTTGTCAATTCAAAATTTTTTTTAAAGAAATTGGGTATTTTATTGTAACCAGAGTGCAAAAAAAAAAAAAAAAAAAAGAATGCAGACTGTCATTCACCACTGAGCCAGACCTCCTGCTATCCTTCCTGAAGTCCTGAGAAGCAAAGGGGTCCCCGCAAGGACGAGACCCCCCAAACCAAGCAATAAATCCACCAAGTTCTGAAAGTTTCCCAGGCAAATGCATTAGAGATGTGGCAATCTGACATGACTCCGTAACTCCATGAACCTAACGAAGCCTGAGCATGAGATAAGCGTGTTGCGCCTCCAGCCTGAGACTACAAAGTGAGTTCCAGGTCAGTCTGGGCCAGGGCGAGACCCTACCTTGATAATCTAAAAAATAAAAATTAAAAAAACTTACAAAAAAAGAGACTGCTGTGGATGTCCAGAAATAAGAAGGAGGCATCTGAGAGGAAAACTAATCACAGTGCAGCTGGGCAGCCCACAGGCCCCTCAGCAGCCTTGTCAGAAGTTCTGGGGGACAGAAAAACTGGGATTTAATTTCAAAATACAAAACATCCAGAAGCTTACCATTAGCACAAGGAGGTCAAAGGACGTTTTCAAACTGTAGGTTCGGATATGGAGGCCTGAGGCAGGGGGATTGCTAGTTCAATTGACGACGCAGGCCTGTCGTCCCAGCTGCTCTGGAGGCTGAGGCAGGCAGGGGGTGGGGTTGGGGAGGGGAGGAGGTGGTCCCTAGTTCAAGGCCTGTCTGAGCTACAGAGTGAGTTCAAAGCCAAGTTGGACAACTTAGTGAGACTGCCTCAAAATGAAAATTACCAAGAGGGTTGGGGATGTGGCTCGTTGGCAGAGTGCTTGCCTAGCACGTGCCACCTGCCCGGCCCTTGGTGTAATTCCGGATTGCCATACAGAGAAAGGAAAGAAGGGAAGAGGAGAGAGGGAAGATGACAAAAGAGAGAGAGAGAAAAAAAACCATAGCAGTAGATCTTCACCCAGCCAGCCTCTTGGAACCCGGCTGTGCCTTGCACACACCCCTCAGCCCAGAGAGCCTGTGTGGAGTTTGGAGACACTCGTTTGCACGTTAGATTACTTCAGCGATTTCTTTCTTCACCAATATTGCAAGGCCTCCACCCTCAGACAGTCTGATTGAACCGGCCTAGGACGGTAGCCAGAGGTCAGCAGCTTCTCAGGTGTCCCAGGTATTCTCAGCATGCAGCGAGCTGGGAGTGCTGAATCAGGGAAACCAGACCCAGAGGCCCTTTGGAAAAAAAAAAACTACGGAAAGGTGGACAGCAGACAGCACAGAAGTGGACCAAAGTAAAGGACGTGGCATGAGCTGGGCACAGTTACTGAGTCCATTTAAAAGTAAGCTCCAGGGCCGGGCATGGTGGTGCATGCCTTTAATCCCAGCACTTGGGAGGCAGAGGTAGGAGGGTCGCCGTGAGTTGGAGGCCACCCTGAGACTCCATAGTGAATTCCAGGTCAGCCTGAGCAACCTCAAAAAAAAAAAAAAAAAAAAAAAAAAAAAAAGTAAGTTACAGGGCTGGAGATATGGCCCAGTGGTTAAGGCACTTGCCTGTGAAATCTAACGACCAGAGTTCAGTTCCCCAGAACCCACGTACAGCCAGATGCACAAAGCAGTGCATGTATCTGGAGTCTGTTTGCAGCGGCTGGAGGCCCAGTCTCTGTCTGTTTCTCTTCTCTCTATCCCTCTCTGATTGCCAATAAATAAATAAAGATATTTAATAAAAGTATTTTCGAAGGGCTGGAGAGATAGCTTAGTGGTTAAGGCACATGCCTGTGAAGCCTAAGGACCCAGGTTTGATTCTCTAGGTCCCACGTAAGCCAGATGCATGTGGTGGTGCATCTGGAGTTCGTTTGCAGTGGTTAGAGGCCCTAGCACGCCCATTCTCTCTCTGTGTCTCTAATAAATAAATAAATAAATACAAATAAATCTTAAAAAATATTTTTGAAAAGTAGACTACAGTACAGCAACTGTGGAATTTTGTTGAAACAATACAATGATTAGGACATTCGGGTCTGTAGCCTGTTATCTGCACTGCACATTTCTTTGTGGCCGGAGCACTCACTCACGAAAATGTGTCATTCTTAGAGGTTTGACATCGTCAGTTCTCCTGGTTTCAAATTATAGATTCCTTCTGGGGAGTGTGCGTTGTATGTATGTGTGTTCATGTGTACGAGGATGGACACTTGTGTGCCATGGGCGCACATGAAGGTAGGAGGACAACCGCTGCTTTGACCAGGCCAGCTGGCTCACGAGCATCCGAGCAATCCCCTGTCTCAGCCCGCCTGCCTGCCTTCTCGCCCTGGGCCCACTGGAATTACAGGCATTTGTGTTACAGCCAACTTGAAGGTGGGTCCTAGGGATCTGAACTCAGGTACACATTCCTTGTGTGGGCAAGCCTTTTATCCACTCAGCCTTCTCCCCAATCCCTCTTTTCATTATTTATTTATTTGAGACAGACAGAGAGAGAATGGGCATGCCAGGGCCTCCATCCACTGCAAACGAACCCTAGACACATGTGCCACTATGTGCATCTGGCTTACATGGGAACTGGAGAATCAAGCCAGGGTCCTTAGGCTTCATAGGCATGCGCCTTAACTGTTAAGCCATCTCTCCAGCCCCAATTCCTCATTCTTGCCAACTCACGGCTGCCAGGCCCCCCATCTATCATCAGGAGAGAACCCCTGGAATGACCTTGGGAGCCTGCTCTCTCTCAAACTGGCTTTCGGCAAAGGAAGCCAGAACTGTTGGGGGTGGGGAAGCCTTGTGTTAGGGGGATTTGAGGGCTGCCTATAGACTATGGGGGTATTCGTCTCTCACCATCTCCCCAGGTCTCAGCTTTGAATTAGCCGCTCTTAACCTCTCATCTTGTCCTCCCAGGCTCTGAGGCACTGTCTCGCTCTGTGTGGGTTCTGGATGGCCGCCCTCCACTCAGGAAAGTCCCTCCCCCGCCCTCCAGGCAGAGAGCCTGCAGAGTCACGAGGTCCATTGCTTAGGTTTCCCCACCCGTAGGGATGGATTGCTGTCTTGCATCACCTGCTCTGCCTTATGTGGCCGACGCTCCAATGCCTGAAGACACCTGCCATAGATAGATCATCTAGCTTTACAGCGCAGGCGAGAGGGCGAGGACCAGACACTCCACCACCGGGGAGAGGTAGTACCCAGCAGTAAATATTTCATCCTAGTAGTATATTAATGTTAAAATTCCTGAAATTGAAGGCTGGGCGTGGTGGTGCAAGCCTTTAATCCCCACGCTTGGGAGGCAGAGGTAGGAGGATCCCTGTGAGTTCAAGGTCAAGTCTGGGCTAAAATGAGACCCTACTTCAAAACAAAAACAAGAACAAATTTCCCGAAATGGATCATGGTATTATGGTTATGAACGACTCCCCCGTCCTTAGGATATTTGTGAAGTATTTGGGATGAATGGCTGTGCAACTTACTTTCAAAGGTTCAGTCCTAATGTTAGCACAAGTGACAACACTATGTGAGTGTTGCATGCAGAGAGACTGAAAAGGCAGAGATGGAAAATGCTCAGTGGTGAATCTCGGTGAACTGTATAAATGAAATATTTTATTTTTCTAACTTTTCTGTGTTTGGAATGTTTTCAAAGAAAAGATTAAAGAAAGCATCCCCTTGGGTGCTGCCTGAATTTGGCAGTTTACTGGCAAAGGTTAGAGTAAAGAAAGAGACAAATGCATTTTACAGCAGAGGCCCAGCAGGAGCCACCTTCTCCAAGCGTTCAAGGTCAGCGTCACCCACGTTAGTCAGTCATGTGGGTGTCGGGTGTTCAGTGTGTTGTGCAAGACAGCTACTTTACCTCAGTCATGCTCACCCTTGAAATTCTTAATCCAAATTAAGAATTGATGGGTAGTTTTTTTTCTTTTCGTTTTTTGAGAGAAGGGTCTTTATTTAGCCCAGGCTAGACATACTTTCAGACTGGCCTCGAACCCACAGGGATCCTCCTACGTCAGCCTCCTGAGTGCTGGAATTAAAGGTGTGCGCCATGGCGCACAACTCCAATGGGTGTTCGAGGTAGGGTCTCACTCTGGCTCAGGCTGACCTGGAATTCACTATGTAGTCTCAGGGTGGCCTCAAGCTCATGGTGATCCTCCTACCTCCAATGTGCTGGGATTAAAGGCATGTGCCACCATGCCTGGCTCCAATAGGTATTCTTAATGCACCTTTCTTTAAATATCTTCCAAATTGGGTAAGAATCAGGTATGTCATTTTGTTTCTACCTGGAAAGTAACCTCTATTTTTGGAGAAGTGAAAATAACATCTTCTCGATTTCACTCTAATTTTATATTCCAGAGGAATCTGTAGAAGAGGACTCTTCCATCTTATGTGTGTATAGGGCTGTTTAAGTATAAATGTCAGTGTGACTGACTGAATGCCATTTATAGCACATGAGTGGCCCTCAGGGACTCTTTAGTATATATTGAATTTATAAGCAATATATATATATATATTTCCTCTGTCATTCAAAGTGGAAGTAAAGGGCCGGGGAGATGATTCACTGGTTAGGGCACTTGCCTGCAAAGCCCAAGGCCCCAGGTTCAATTCCCTAGTACCCACACAGAGCCAGATGCACAAAGTGGCGTATGCATCTGGAGTTCATTTGCTGTGGCTAGAGTCCCTCGCCTAATATAACACCTTTAGGAAATGTACCATTAAATGAGGTCAATTTGGGAGAGGGTTCAGGGGGTAAAGTACTTGCTCTGAAAGCATGAGGAGGTGAGTCTGGGCCCACAGCAGCCACAGATAAAGCTGGTCAGTTGGTAAGCTTTGGGTTCAGTGAGACACTGTGTCAAAAAAAAAAAAAAAAAAAAAAAAAAAAAAAAAACGGTAGAAGGGCTGGAGAGATGGCTTGGTCTTTAAGATGCTTGCCTGCAAAGCCTAATGACCCAGGTTCAATTTCCCAGGACCCCCATAGAGCCAGATGCACAAAGTGACACATGCATCTGGAGTTCATTTGCTGTGGCTAGAGGCCCTGGCATGCCCATTCTCTTATCTCTCTCTTTCTTGAAAATAAAAAACAAACAAACAAACAAGGTAGAGGATGACTTTAGAAGACACCTGATGTTGACCGTTGTCCCCATACACATGTGCACACATGTTCCTGTGCACACGCACACATATGAAGACACATACACCCATATAAGCACACACTACACACACACGCAGTGAAGACACATACACCCATATAAGCACACACCACACACACACGCAGTGAAGAGTGTCAATGAGGAAGCTGTCACTGGAAGCATGGGTTTGGGTCCTCTATGATCAGTCGGTGGCTCCCAGAAGGAATAGGAAAGTGAGCTTTGAAGCGAGTCACCAGTTCGTCTGCTGAATTAGGGGAGTGTCTTTGCCACAGGCTGCTGAGTCTTCACCTACGGGCGATTGGATGGGGAGGGAAACTGTCCACAGAGGAGAGCAAGAAGGAGTTGACCCAGGCCTGGTCCAGAGCAACAGGTTCTACAAACTATGCTATCACTGTCACATTGTCCAGGGGGCTGGAGAGATGGCTTAGCGGTTAAGGCACATGCCTGCGAAGCTTAAGGACCCCGGTTCGATTCTCCAGGTCCCGCGTAAGCCAGATGCACATGGTGGCGCATGTGTCTGGAGTTCGTTTGCAGTGGCTGGAGGCCCTGGTGCGCCCATTCTCACTCTCTCTCTCTCCCTCTGTCTCTACTAAATAAATAAAAATAAATAAAAAGAAAAAGGAAAACATTGTCCATTACTCATACCTTCTTTCATCATGGATGGCTTTTCCCTACTGCAGCCAGCTGTGAGCAAGACAAAAGGTCACCTCTCCCCACCTGTGGGGACTGTGGTTTTCATGAGACGGGCCCTTGCACAGGGAGGAGATTCACTAAGTCACATGTGACACCTTTAAGGATGCGTTATGCGGCTCTGGGGACAAACAGTGGCCACACCAGTGGGTGGCAGTCCTTAACTGGATTTTCTTTTGGACGGTCGTTGTTTTCTTTCTGGGTAACTCGACTAAATGGGTATCGTTCTTTCAGTACACATGCTGCCAACGTGAACACTGGTTGTTTTTCTAAATTACTTCTATTTGTTTGTTTAGGAGTAGAGAGCGGATGGTGCAGGCCACGCTAGGGCCTTTGGCCACTGCAAACAAACTCCAGATGCATGTGCCACTTTGTGCATCTGGCTTCACGTGGGTAGTGGGGAATTGAACCCAGGCCAGCAGGCTTTGCAAGCAAGCTGCTTTAGCTACTGATCCATCTCCCAGATGGCTTAGCAGTAAGCGCTTGCCTGTGAAGCCTAAGGACCCTGGTTCGAGGCTCGATTCCCCAGGACCCATGTAAGCCAGATGCACAAGGTGGCACATGCGTCTGGAGTTCGTTCGCAGTGGTTAGAGGCCCTGGTGCACCCATTCTTTCTCTCTGCCCTATTTCTCTCTGTCTGTCGCTCTCAAATAAATAAATAAAAATCAACAACAAATTAAAAAAAATTTTTTTTTAATTAAAAGAAAAAGTTCCACCAGCCAGCCATCCCCACACCTTCTGAAATCACCAGAAACCACAAGCTCTGAGATGAAAGCTGTAGATCAAGGTGCCACAACCTCATTTCCTCCCAATGCAAGATGTTTGCCTTCAGGAGTGCCTGATGTCCAACAGCAGTAATAAAATGCTTGAAACCGGGTGACTCAAGCAACACACACGCTGTTCTCACAGTTCTAGAAGAGATCAGGTGGCAATAAGGCTGGGTTCGTGGTGCAGCCTCCTCTGGCTGGCCTGCAGGCATCTCCTTGTCCGCACAGGTGGGAAGCGTGCACTGCTCTTACAACAGCATGAATAAAAAGCCTCATGATCTGGTTCCCAAAGGTCTTCTCAGCAAACACTGTCACACTGGGTGTTCCATTTCCACACACGTGAATTTGAGCGGGACGCCAGCATTCAGTCTGTGACGGGGAGGACGGAAGGTCTCATCATTTGGTCCCTGGTCACTTGGCATCTGAGACAGGCAGTATGGGTTTATTATGCCTTGGGGGGGGGTGACGGAGCCTAAGGGCACTGCTTCAATTCAGATGTGTAATTTCCAAGATATACATCGTCAACAGAGAAGACAATCTGGATTATGCAAATCCTCTGTGTCACGTGCACAGAGGCAATGGGTCTAGGATGTACAAATGAAGGAACTTGGATGTGAGGTATCACCAGTGGTTCTGTCCTGTCAGAGCTTGAACAGAAACAGGCTCTACATGCTGTCTGGGCATGTTCAGGCCCAGGAAGTAGAGTAGGCTAAGGGCCAAGCCGCAGGACTCTGCCCCCTTCAGCTCTGTGCTCGGCACACCTCACTCTTTCTGTTCCAGTGTTCCTGCTGTAAATTCCACTTTAACGAAAAGGGTCTGGAGTGTGAATCCCACTTCCGGCAGCGAATTGTCTAAACTGGGAGGGATCTCTGGTTCATCTTCTGGTCATGTTTCCTTACCAGGGGGGATGCTGAGTGGGTCACAGGCACACCTGAAAGGACCATGGGTTCTGGGCTTTGTGGGTGTGAAAGCCCTCAGCAAACATCAGGGGAGATTGTTTCCTGGGAGACCAGACAGCAGAGACCTGGAGCCTGGGGGCCTGCCTCTTTTTGTGACCTTCAGCAAGATCCTTCTGCAGATGATTTTTTTTTTTTGTAAAAAGGATGATTAAAAAATTATAGATATATTTTGCCGGGCGTGGTGGTGCACGCCTTTTATCCCAGCACTCGGGAGGCAGAGGTAGGAGGATCGTCATGAATTTGAGGTCACCCTGAGAATGCATAGAGAATTCCAGGTCAGCCTGAGCTAGAGTGAAACCCTACCTCAAAAACAACAACAACAACAACAAAAATGATATATATATATATATATATATATATATATATATATTTTTTTTTTTTTTTTTTTCAAGGTAGTGTCTCACTCTAACCCAGGCTGACCTGGAATTCACTCTGTAGTCTCAGGGTGGCCTCGAATTCACAGTGACCCTTCTACCTCTGTCTTCCAAGTGCTGGGATTAAAAGTGTGTGCCACCACACCCAGATAAAAATATTTTTTAATATTTTATTTTTACTTATGAGAGAGAGAGAGAGAGAATGGGCACACCAGAGCCTCTAGCCACCGCAAACAAACTCCAGATGAATGCATCACCATGGGTATCTGGTTTACATGGGTTCTGAGGACTGGAACCTGGGTCCTTAGGCTTCGTAGGCAAATGCCTTAACTGCTAAGCCACCTCTCCAGCCCTAAAAATACTCTTTTATTATTTACACAGAGAGAGAGAATGAGAATGGATGCGACAGGGCCTCTTGTTGCTGCAAACAAACTCACGAGCCACTTTGTGTATCTGGCTTCATGTGAGTACTGGACAATCAAACCCAGGCTGCAGGCTTTGCAGGCAAGTGTCTTTAGCTGCTGAGCCAACTCCCCAGCCCAGAGTAATTTTCATTTTCAGTGCTAGGGGTTGAACCCCAGGCCTTACATATGCCAGGCAAGTAATGTGCCAATGAGCTACATTCCAGAAAGAGGATGACTCTAGTAGGAACCTCTTTGGATAGCGGCTAGGAGGACAGAGAAACCCTTCCTCCTTACACGTTCCGTGCGAGTTTATTGTCTCACAAGACTGTGGAGGGGTGAAGAATAGAGCAGCGAGCTTCCACTCAGAATAATGGGCTGCATGGCCTGCGGGGCCCTTTGACTGCCTTTCCACCACCACGATGCCCTGTGAGCTGAGCTAGCCGAGCTCTTCTGTTCTTCCCCATTTGTGACCAACCTTGAGGCACCACTCGCTCCCTTCCCTGACAGTTTGCAAAACGAGTTTTCTTGGTATCTTGCCATCTAATCACTGGGTCTCGCTAGCATTCTTCTGTGGGTCAGAGGATCATGAGGTGTTGGATCAACTGCTGTCTGTCTGTCAGGAAGTGGCTTGGCTCATGAGATCATTCAGAAGTTCTCCAGCTGAGTAACAAACAAACTACAACATCTCAAACCTGCACCGGATCGGCCTTAGGTTTCTCCGCCAAGAGCACGTGACTTAGGGATAGCCTAGGCTCACCGGGGCCCTTCGCTACGCTGGGACTGCTCTGCTCCGGCTCTCTCGAGCCTTGGTGCTTGAGGGCAGGACTGTGTCCCTGGCTGTGCCGACAGATCAAGGCTGCTTGCCCAGCCCTAGGGGATGGTTCCCACAGTGTTTTCTGTGTTTCTGGTAGGAATAAAAAAGAGATAGTTGTGATTATTTCCCTGTGGCTCCTACTGTCTACGCTATGCAGTGCTCTGAGCACATAACGTGCATGAATATATTTAATTTATGCAATAAGTGCTACCATATAAGGACATTGAAGTGCTGGTCCCAGTCACACATGGTCCCAATCACACATCCACCTGAGGGTCTTTTTCCTTTTGCTATTACAAATGATGTGTGTGGGGGGAGGGGGTTGTTTTAGTAGCATTTAATTTTTTGCTAATAATTACAGAGCACTATTGGTTTTTATTACTAAATCTAGTATGATAACTGGTAGTCATGCAAAAGACCTTTTAAATATTTTTATTTATTTATTTGAGAGAGAGAGAGAGAGGGAGAGAAAGGGAGAGAGAGAGAGAGGGAGAGAGAGAAAGAAAGAATGGGCACACCAGGGCCTCCAGCTGCTGCAAAAGAACTCCAGATGCATGCACCACCTTGTGTGTCTGGCTTATGTGGGTCCTGGGGAATTGAACCTGGGTCCTTTGGCTTTGCAGGCAAATGCCTTAACCACTAAGCCATCTCTCCAGCTCCAAAAGACCTTTTAAGGTTAAAATTAAACATCCCCGCTATTCTACTGTTCTTATTTTCCTTTTCCTTTTTTTTGTTTTTTTGTGACAGGGTCTCATGCATTCCCAAGCTGGCCTCTGACTGCATGTACCAGAAAGCGATCTCGAACTGCTGATCTTTCTGCCTCTACATGGAGTGCTGGGATTATAGACATAAGCCACAATGCCTGTTTATGTGATACGGGGGTCAAACCCAGGGTTTCCTGCATGCTAGACAAGTATTTTGAGCTACATCCCAGCCCCAGTTCTGACTCCTAAAAAACCTACTTGTTGGGTTGGAAATGACGAGGCGCTCATCATTTTCCTTGTCTAATGTGAGATTTTTTTTTTTTTTTTTTTGAGAGAGACAGAGAGAGAGGGAGAGGGAGACAGATAGAGATGGGCACGCCAGCAGCCTCTCAGCTGCTGAGAACGAAATCTAGATGCGGTGCGCCCCCTTGTGGTCACGTGCGGCATCGCGCCCTTGCGTCACTTTGCATCTGGCTAAACGTGGGACCTGGAGATTGGAACCGCTGGAGATTGCAACCAGTGTTCTTAGGCTTAGGAGGCAGGTGCCTTAACTGCTAAGCCATCTCTCCAGCCCTAATGTGAGCATTTTAAATGAAGTTTTACCACTTTCTCCTTTCTGTTCTTTTTTTTTTTTTTTTTTTGAGGTAGGGTTTCACTCTAGCCCAGGCTGACCTGGCATTCACTATGTAGTCTCAGGGTGGCCTCAAACTAACGGTGATCCTCCTACCTCTGACTTCCGAGTGCTGGGATTAAAGGCATGCACCATCATGTCCGGCAACAACTGACTTTTAAATCAATTACTAGTCAGAACAAAAGTTCATTGCATGAGCCTACCTACCAACAATTATTTTTGAATTTCCTCATAATAATTGTTAATTTTGAGCCTTGCCTATATATTCATGTTTTGTTCTTCTGCGAATCAGGTTGGCAATAAACTTCTGTGGTGTGCAATCCAAAGAAATTCTTCTTCTTCTTCTTTTTTTTTTTTTTTTTTTTTTTTTGGTTTTTCTGAGGTAGGGTCTCCTTTTAGCCCAGGCTGACCTGGAATTCACTATGTAGTCTCAGGGTGGCCTCGAACTCTCTGCGATCCTCCTACCTCTACCTCCTGAGTGCTGGGATTAAAGGCGTGCGCCACCACGCCCGGCCTTGAAGGTTTTTTTTTTTTTTTTAACATTTTTATTGAGATTCCTTTCTTTCTTTCTTTCTTTCTTTCTTTCTTTCTTTCTTTTTTTTTTTTTTTTTTTTTTTTTTTTGGTTTTTGGAGGTAGGGTTTCACTCTAGCTCAGGCTGACCTGGAATTAACTATGTAGTCTCAGGGTGGCCTCAAACTCTTGGCGATCCTCCTACCTCTGCCTCCCGAGTGCTGGGATTAAAGGCATGCGCCACCGCGCCTGGCCTAAGAGATTCTTTACATTCTAAAACTACTGGGCACTACGAGAGATCTTCTCCACATCGCCACAAACAAGGTCTGTGGAGGTCTGCGTATGTGTTCTGTCCTTATTCAGTGACACAGAGCTTACAGAAAGTTGTGCTCCCTCCGCTTGCCCCTCCCACGGGCAGCAGATGCTTGGACCATATGTTGGACCATATGAAACCGCAGACTCTCCATGGAAGGATTCGTCCGAACCCTTTGATTCGTGGTAGGAAATGTCTGCAGACCAACCTCCTCTGGCTGTGGAGAAATGCTGACCACTTCCTTCTGTTCAAGTGTGCGGGAGGAGGGGTGAAGAATTGAAACAGGGAAGGGGACTCCTTGATCTCAGCTCTCATACCCATGAGATCCAACGCTCTCCTTTATTATTATTATTTTTATTTATTTATTTGAGAGAGGGAAAGAAGCAGATAAAGAGAGAGAGAATGGGCATGCCAGGGCCTCCAGCCACTGCAAACAAACTCCAGATGCATGTACCACCTTGTGCATCTGGCTTACATGGGTCCTGGGGAATCAAACCTGGGTCCTTTGGCTTTGCAGGCAAGTAAGTGCCTTAACCGCGAAGGCATCTGTCCAGCCCAAGCTCTCCTTTTATAACAAATATTAAAGACGTTTTCTTAGAATCCTTGACTAGCTTGAAAACAAAAGTCATAGAAAAATATTCTGCAACACATAATTTAAAAATATATAATTCCTCGAGTTCATGTAAAGAACAGCTCTGATGTAGCTCATTGGTAGAGTGCCTACCTAGCATGCACGAAACTCTAGGTATGATTCCCCAGCATGGGAAAGAATTTTTTAAAAACTCAACCAAAAATAAATAAATAAATAAATAAATAAATAAATAAATAAAAGCCTGGGAGTGGTGGCGCACACCTTTAATCCCAGCACTTGGGAGGCAGAGATAGGAGGATAACCATGTGTTCGAGGCCACCCTGAGACTACAGAGTGAATTCCAGGTCAGCCGAGGCTAGAGTGAAACCCTACCTCAAAAAACAAAAACAAAAAAAAAAAAACAAACAAAAAATTCAAGCAGGTCCTGATGGCACAGGTTTGTTATTCCAGCTACTCTTGGAGGCTGAGGCAGGAGGGTTGAAAGTTCAAGTTCAGTCTGGGCAACTTAGTGAGACCTTGTGTCAAAATAAAGCAAAAGAAAAGATGGGGAGATGGCTCAGCAATTAAGGCACTTGCCTGCAAAGCCCAACAACCTGAGTTCAATTCCCCAGGACCCCCATAAAGCCAGATGCACAAAGTGGAGCACATTTCTAAAGTTCGTTTGCCCTGGCATGCCCATTCTCTCTCTCCCTTCCTCCCTCCCTCCTTCCCTGCCTCCTTCTCTCCCTCCCTTCCTCCCTCCCTGCTCTCTCCAACAAATAAATAAAATTTAAAGAGAAAACAGGGCTGGGATTATGGCTCAGTGGGAGAGCACTTGCCTGGCATGCATAAACACCTGGGTTCAATCTTATCAGGAACTGAAGAAAACAAAAAAAAAGGAACAAGAAAACAATGACAAAAAAAAAAAAAGGTTAAAATGAATGAATGACAAGTAACAAGGAAGAATTGGATCTAATTCATGGAAATGTGCAGTAGCAGGGTGGCTATCCAGAACATAATGCAGTAGCCCAAAGCTTACAACAATATTGAAAGAGAACAGATCCAGCCATCTTATTTTTTTTTTTTTTTCCCAAGGTAGGGTCTCACTGTAGCCCAGGCTGACCCAGAATTCACTCTGAAGTCTCAGGGTGGCCTCGAACTCACGGTGATCCTCCTACTTTTGCCTCCTGAGTGCTAAAAAGCTGAATAATAGATCATGGTGTGTGTGTGTGTGTGTGTGTGTGTGTGTGTGTGTGTGTGTACATGCATATGGAGGCCAGAGGTTGGCATTGGGTAGCTTCCTCAATCACTTCCCATCTTGTGCTCAGAGACAAAGTCTTTCACTGAACCAAGAGCTACCCACTCAGCTACACTAGCCAGCTAGCAAGCCCCAGGGATCTTCCCGTCTCCACCTCCTCAGCGCTGGGTTACAGGGACATGTCACTGCACTTGGCTTTTTAAAAAAATATTTTATTTTTATTTGTTTGAGAGAGAGAGAGACAGATATAGGAAGGTAGAGAGAGAGAATGGGCATGCCAGGGCCTCCAGCCACTGCAAATGAACTCCAGATGTGTACGCCCCCCCCCCGTCCATCTGGTTTAAGTGGGTCCTGGGGAGTCAAATCTGGGTCCTTTGGCTTTGCAGGCAAATGCCTTAACTGCTGTGCCGTCTCTCCAGCCCACACTTGGCTTTTTTTTTTTTTTAATTTTTAAAAATTTTTATTTATTTATTTGCAAGAGAGAGAGAGAGAGAGAGATAGAAGAGAGGCAGACAGAGAAAGAATGGGCATTCCAGGGCCTCTAGCCACTGCAAACGAACTCCAGATGCATGTGCCCCTTGTGCATCTAGCTTACATGGGTCCTGGAGAATCGAACCGGGATCCTTTGGCTTTGCAGGCAAAGTTCCTTAACCACTAAGCCATTTCTCCAGCCCAACTTGGCTTTTACATAAGTGCTGGGGATCTGAACTCTGGTCTTTGGGCTTGTTTGGCAAGTACTTTACCAACTGACTTATTTCCCCAGCTTTGTGGCTGGCTCCTTGACATACTGGTTTCTGTCCTTTTGGAAATATACCAGGAAGTAGGGTTGCTGGATCACAGGGAGAATATGTGTGTGTGTTCCCCATCATGTCTGTTCTCACTACTCTCTCACCAACAGTATGCGGGGGTTGCTTCCCCCATGCCTCACCATTGCTCATTTTGGTCTCTCTCATGACAGCTGTACTTCCAGGTTTAAGGAGTGTGGTTTGATTTACATTCCCCTAATACTTGGTGATGTCAGGCATGTTTCATGAACTTATATGCACTCTGTATTTTCTTCTTCTTCTCCTTCTCCTTCTTCTTCTGGGATTAAAGGCGTGTGCCACCACGCCCGGCTGTATTATCTTCTTTTGAGAGATGTCTGTTTGGGTCATTGGCCGGTTTTTAATTGCAGTATTTATTTTGTTGTTATTAAGTGATTTCCCTACTCTATTAAAGGCCATCCTGAGACTACATAGTGAAGCCCAGGTCAGCCTGAGCTAGAATGAAACTCTATCTCAAACAAACAAAAAAACAAAACAAAACAAAAATTGCTGCTGTGTTTTTCGGGTAGGGTCTCACTCTAGCCCAGGCTGACCTGGACTTCACTCTGCAGCCCCGGGCTGGCTTCTCATGTTCTTCCTCCTACCTCAGTCTCCTCAGTGCTGGGACTAAAGGTCTGAGTGGGTCTCAATACCTGGCTTCAATTGTCACTTTAAGACTGTCATTTCAGGAAAGATGCACAGTGTCACTGATGAAGTATGTTTGCTATGTCTTTTTTTTTTGTAAAAATTTTTATATATATTTAAGAGAGATAGTGAAAGAGGCAGAGAGAGACAGAGGGAGAGAAATGGGCGTGCCAAGACCTCCAACTGCTGAAAACACACTCCAGATGCATGTACCACCTTGTTTTTACATGGGTATACTGGGGAATCGAACCTGGGTCCTTTGGCTTTGCAAGCAAGCTCCTTAATCGTTAAGCCATCTCTCCAGTTCTGCCATTTCTTTTTGGAAAAAAAAAAAAAAAAACCTCAGTCGTTGGAGTAGGTAGCTCAACTTCATTCAAAACCAGTGCCTCCCAGAGAATTCACATAAAGGGAAGCAGAGAGCTTTATTTTTCTCAGGTCAAGTTCAAGCTAATGCAGCTTTGGAGCAGGTTGGAAAGATGGTAGTTGCTGCCCCCTAGTGTAGTGATACAGTCGCTGCAGGCACCGGGGTTCTTGGACAAACCAGAGGCTCCCCCTGGCCAAAGTGCTTTTTGGAAATAATAAAGATCATTGAGAGAGTTACAATGTATTATTCTTTCCAAATGAGCACTTAGGACGCTTTTTGTGTTTGTTCTAGATAAATGGTTGCATCATGTTTCTCTGTCATTTCTGCAAGTTTGACTTTCTCATCGTTTGCAGGACTCAGGGTGAGTGAAAATGTGTCACCAAACGGAGACCAGTGTCAGTGAAGGCACAGAGATGTTAGTCTAAAGAAAACCCCCGAATGTTAGCATGGATTTCACTTACGTCATTCATTGCACAGTGCCAGTGAGCATGTTCACGAGCGAGTGGACGCTGGAAGTGCAAAGACAATGTGTTTGGGACTTACCAAAATCATGTCCTTTAGCTCTCGCCTGCGTATATGCTGTGTCCCAGTCTTACCAGGACAGTGCAGACGCTGCACAAACCCGCCTTTAGTCACCTCAGGCTGACCTCCGATTCACTCTGTAGCCCCAAGCTGGCCTGGAACTCATGGTGACAGTGACCTGCAGCCTCCCCGGGGCTGGGACTGAAGGCCTGAACCCTCATGCCTGACTCTTTGGTCCATTTCCCCTCCCCTTTCTCCCCCAAATCCATCCTTCACTAAATCTCTTCTTTCCAACTAATCTCCCTCCTATTTAAAAAAAAATTTAAAAGATTTTATTTTTATTTATTTATTAGAGACAGAGAGAGGGAAAGAGAGAGAGAGAGAATGGGCACACCAGGGCCTCTAGCCACTGCAAGCAAACTCCAGACACATGCGCCCCCTTGTGGGACCTGGAGAATCGAACCGGGGTCCTTAGGCCTTAACCACTAAGCCATCTCTTCAGCCCTGGCTCGTACATTCTTTCCACCACCTCTTCTGCAATGGTCCCTGAGCCTTGGCGGGTGTGATAGAGGTGTCTCAGTTCTATTGTTACTTCTGCTCAGCAGTATGGTGAGCTTTGAGTCTCCCCAGTGGTCCCCACCATCAGAAGTTCCTCTAACCAAAAATGAGAGTAGCATTAATATATGGACATAAACCTAAGTATGTAGAGGGGAGTTTGGTGGGTAGAGGAAGTCTAACAGACACAGTAGGGGCTCCCAAGGTCACAGACACAGCAGGGGTCCCTCAAGGTCACAGAAAGAGTAAATAAACAAGAGCCAGCGAGGATAGACTGCTGCCAGCTGAGCTCCAGGGACACAGCTGTCCCAAAGGGTCTGCTGAGAGTCACCCCACCCCGGGCAGGCTTTTTTCCCACGATGCATCTTGCTGAGCCTTCCACACTCCCGTGAGGAGCCCCAACAAACTGACTGTTTGGCTGTTCCAGCCTTGGGTGGAATTGTTTCTTTGGCCTGTCATTGGCAGTGTAGCTGAGGGCGAGTAGCTGGCCGGGTGTGTCTGCACAGGGCCAGTTAACAAGGCACCGTCCCCATGCTGGACTGCAGGTCTTCCTCCTCTTCCTCCTCTGGTCCTGATGCTGTGAATATAGGTGTGGACTGCCAAGCTCCCAGCTGTGCCCAGGTGGACACCTATTCTGCCCCCCTCCCCCTGCAGTATCAGGAATTATATTAGGACCTCGCCATACGACACAAGTCCGCTACCACTGAGCTGTATCTCCATTTCCCATTTACTTTTTTTTTTTTAAATGTATATATATATATGTCGGGTGTGGCGGTGCACACCTTTAATCCCAGCACTCAGGAGGCAGATGTAGGAGGATCGCCATGAGTTCGAGGCCACCCTGAGAGTACATAGTGAATTCCAGGTCAGCCTGAGCTAGAATGAGACCCTATCTTTAAAAATCGGAAAAAAAAAAAAAAAGTGTATATAAAGAGAGTCTTGCTTAGTTTTCCCAGGCTGGCCTTGAATTTGCAATTCTGCCTCAGACTCCTAAGAACCTGGGATTAGAGGCCTGCACCACTAGGTGTGGCTCTGTGCCTCTGCTTAATAAAGCTCGTTTAATTCTATTCATCTTGTATCCTCAGTCTGCCATAAGGACACATACTTGAACTTCCTACAGAGGAAGCTTTCAAACAGTACACGTCAGTGAATTTGTGTCAGACCTCTTGGTCTTTAAGAAGAAATATAATCCTGTTTCTTTCTTTCTTTCTTTTTTTTAAATTTAGCTGAGCGTGGTGGCGCATGTCTTTAATCCCAGCGCTCAGGAGGCAGAGGTAGGAGGATCGCTAAGAGTTCAAGGCCACCCTGAGAATACAGTGAGTAGAGGAGGACCCTGCCTCAAAAGACCAAAAACCAACCAAACAAAAAGAAATACAGAGTGAATTTCAGGTCAGTGAGACCCTACCTTGGAAAACAAAAACAAATATACTTACTTGAGAGAGAGGGAGAGAGAAAGGGAGAAGGATGGAGACACACAGAGAGAATGCCACTGCAAATATACTCTGGACAGACGTGCCACTTTGTGCATCTGGCTTTACGGGGGTACTGGAGAATCGAATACAGGCTGCCAGGCTTTGCAAGCAAGTGCTCTTAACAGCTGAGCCATCTCTCCAGCCCAAGTCCCGTTTGTTCATTACCAAAAGCATATACGTGCCCCAGCACCCTGCTAGCCAAGCCTTTCCCCGGGTCTGAACGTGGACCAACCCTGATTTGAAGGGCCTGACTTATGCAGCACAAGTCACATGCACTGTGGCTCAAGCTAAGTACCTTTCTTAGAGGTGTCCACCAGCCAGTCTGGACTGGACTGTCCACTGATGCTATCTCAGCATCCAGTAAGCAGAGAACAAACAGGAAGTGGGGCCTGGTTGTAAAACTGAAAGGCCCACCCCCAGTGACCCACTTCCTCCGGTAATGTTCCACCACTGAAAGGTTCCACCATCTTACACAACAGGGTGGCCAGCTGGCAAGCAAGTGTGCAGATGTAAGACCTCTGGGGGCACATCACGTTCGAGGAGGCATCACAAGCTCCAAGCTCGCCTGGCTTCCTTTGCCTTGGGAGTGCAGAGTCAGTAAATCTGGGGATAGAGCAGGAATAAAAAGGAGTAATTTGGGAAGGGGAGAGCAAAAGGCAAATAGGGCTGGAGAGATGGCTTTAGTGGTTAAGGCGCTTGTCTGAGAAGCCTGAGGACCCAGGTTCGATTCTCCAGGTCCCACGTGAGCCAGATGCACAGGGTGGCACATGCTTCTGGAGTTTGTTTGCAGTGGCTAGAGGCCCGGTACGCCTGTTCTCTTTCTCTCTCCCCTCTCTATCTCAAATAAAAAAATAAAAATAAAGTAAAAGGGGGCTGGAGGGATGGCTTAGCGATTAAGGCGTTTGCCTGCAAAGCCAAAGGACCCAGGTTCGATTCCCCAGGACCCATGAAAGCCAGATGCACAAGGAGGTGCACGTGTCTGGAGTTCATTTGCAGTGGCTGGAGGCCCTGGTGTGCCCATTCTCTCTATATCTCTCTCTTTCTCAAATAAATAAAATATTTTAAAAAAATACCTGCTGGGCGTGGTGGAGCACACCTTTAATCCCAGCACTTGGAAGGTAGGAGGGTCGCCCGAGAGTTCGAGGTTTGAGGCCGCCCTGAGACTACATAGTGAATTCCAGGTCAGCCTGAACTAGAGTGAGACCCTACCTCCAAAAACCAAAAATAAATAAATAAATAAATAAATAAATAAATAAAAAGAAAAAGGCAAGTAATCTTTTATTTCAGCTTAAAAATATGACCAGGGCTGAAGAGATGACTCGGTGGATACAGCAATTGCCACACAAGCTTGAGGACCTGAGTTCACGTCCCCCAGGTCTTGTGTAAAACCACAGGATGGGGGACAGAGATGTGAGAGTGTCTCAGGAGCTCATGGCCCCGCACAGTGGTGAACAGCCACCACAGTGAGGGACCCGGCCTCAGAAGAGGTGGAAGGCGAGGACAGACCAGGAAACTTGTCCTCTGACCGCCACAGGTTTGCTGCGGCACACACACACTTCCACACCCACACACATGAACACACAAGTCATGCACGCACATACACATAGCATAAAATGAAAAAAAAAGAGATTATAACAACCGTCATGAAGATACTGAACTCTGTTGACAAGATGACGGTCAGAAAGCACAGATGCGAGGAGGAAATAAAATGAATGTGTGAGTCTTTGAAAAAAATCAATAAATATTAGAGAGAACAGTGACCACATAAGAAAAATAGGGGACTCATGTTCAGAAGTGGGTGGAGCTTTGCTACTGTTCTGGGCGAGTGCTTTCATTGCACAGAAGATTGTGCCCAAGGAAGGAGTAAAGTGGCTTTTCCAGGTCACTCGGCAAGCAGCAGAACATTTACTTTAGCACCTGTTCAGTTCTCATAACAGCTCTAGTTTTTTTAACCTAGCCTGCTCCTAGTTTTCTCTTCAAATGGGAGATAAAATAAATATATATTGGGGTAAAGATTCGGAACAAAGAGAACACAAGAAGGCAATGAGTTGGCTATACTAAAAGTTTTTTTTTTTTTTTTATTGTATAAGGGCTGGAGAGATGCCTTAGCAGTTAAGGTGCTTGCCTGCAAAGCCAAAGGACCCAGGTTCGATTCCTCAGTACCCATGTAAAGCCATATACACAAACTGGTGCACATGTCAGAAGTTTGTTTGCAGTGGCTGGAGGTCCTGGAGTGCCCATTCTCTCTCTTTCTCTCTCAAGTAAATAAATAAAAATATTTAAAAAATAAAAGATAGATAAATTAAGTCATATTAATATCCATATCAGGACCTTCCTCTGAACTTGAAAGTCTTGTAAAGCATAAGTAATTGAAGTGAAATTTAGTAGCGTGAATACAAACCACAAACTAAGCACATGGGAATTTGTGGGCAGTTATAGGTGCCATTTACAAGGTCACAGATCAAGTGGGGCCTGTGACAGTGGACTGAAGGGCAACCTCACCCAGCTCTGGGTCCAACAGTGTCAAAACACAGCCTCCTGCAGAGGGCGTCAGATGACCAGGCTTGGCAGGTCCTGGGTGGCAGGCTGGCTGGAGACCTAGGCTGGCTGGTGGCGGCCAGGGAGCGGGAGGGTGGTGATGTCAGACTTTCCTCCCTGCGGGCAAGGCTCCCACTTCTTTCTGCGCACGTGTCTGCCACAGCCCAGCCTGGCGCTTCTTCATCAGACAGTGAGGGGTGGGGGAAAGGCTACGGGCAGAGTCTGTTCTGGGTTGTGAGGAAACTAAGACGTTCCATTCGAGGATTTGCCTTGATGGCCCTACAAGGGGGAGAAGGGTAGCTGTGGCAGACAGCTTCAGGTTCGCTGAGATGAACTTCCAGACCAGGCTCAGTTATGGAGGAAGGGGTTTATTGAAGCTTACAGATCCAGGGGAAGTTCCATCATGGCAGAAGAAGCTGGCCTGCTTCACAGGTCCAAGCAGAGAGAGAGAGGGGGGAGAAGCCACAAGCCAAAAGCCACACAGCACACTTCAGGAACTCCAGGAGGACTCAAGCGCATTGTGTATCTTTAGACTGGAATTTTAAACCCACCACCACACCTTAGGGCTGGATCCAAGATCTACCTCCTCCCGCCAGGTAGCTGCAGATCCAAACTACAAACTAATAAAACATTGAGTATCTTGGGGGCCATCTATTCAGACTACCACAGTAGCTTGGGCTCTTATTCCCACAGGGACATTTACTCCACTTAGCTTTGTGTTAGAGTCAGCGCAAGGGAGCTTAGAAGAAGTAGGCCAAGCGGAGTAGGCTGTGGGCCTGGACAGGAGGGAGGTGAGCAGATCCTGCAGGTGGAGCGGGCATGCTGGAGTACGGAGCTTCAGGGAAGAGCCTGGAAACTGAGACAAAGGACAGCCGGGCTTTCCCATGGCCCCGGAGCTTGGCATAGCTGATTGTATCACTCAAGTGTCTGGGCGGGGGATGGAATGCAACCTGAGGGACGAAACGAGGGGTCATTATGAACCAGGTCCACTGCGAGACACAAACCAACACCCCCCCGGCTGTGGAGCCATGAGGACTTGTGAGTCATCTGACTTGGGCAAGGAGACATCTCATATGCAGCGGACTGGAGATTCCTCACCGTGTCTCTCAATGCAATTCACATTTATTGAGCGTGCGTTACAGACCAGTGCCTGGAGTACAGGGGTGAAGAAAGCAGGCAACCATCCCTGTGGCCCTTCCAGTTCAGAGAAGATGGGCACCAAAGGACCAGGCAGATCACTGTCTAGTTGTGTTAATAGTGTGACCAGAGGGCTGGAGAGATGGCTTAGTGGTTAAGGTGTTTGCCTGCGAAGCCTAAGGACCCATGTTCAACTACCTGGATCCCACATAAGCGAGATGCACAAAGGTGAGGCAAGCGCAAGGTCACACATGCACACTAGGTGGCGCAAGCATCTGGAGTTCATTTACAGTGGCTGAGGCCCTGGCGTGCCAATTCTCTGTCTCTCTCACTTTCTCACAATGGATAAATAAAATAAATTTAAAATTTTTTAAAAAGTGTGTCCAGAAACAAAGGATGCTACCCCACGTTCATAGAACAGGTAAGCCTAGTCTGGGGTGGGAAGAAGGAAGATGCTGAACCATGTTTTTGGTTTCTCTTAGCTAACATTCCTGGGGCAGGAACAGGAGTTGTTGCAGACACAGAGGTGACTTCTCACAGGACCAGCCTTTGGGAGCGACGACAGGTCGTGTTCTGTATGGGGCCACGCTCTGTGGTGTGAGAGAAGAGGAGCAAGGGTGTTTTTTCATGGGTAGTTAGCCAGGGACAGAGGCCCTGAGAAAACATGGATGCCAACCAATCCTAGCTGGGTTAGGAAAAGGCCACCTAGAGCCACCTTCTGGTCCTTGGCCTTGAAAATCTTTCACATGCTTCCCCCAAACCTGTTTCAAGCCCTACAGTCCTCCTCTGTGGTGATCAGACCTCCCTACATGACTGTGCCCTTTGACTGGTAGCTCCTTATTTTCTCCCCCTCCTCACTCATTACTAGATGTTTCTATGAACTTGATGTGTTTTAGATTCCACAGGAGTGATATCAAGCAGGATTTTGTCTAACTTATTTCACTCAGCATGAGTCTCCAGATTTTTTTTTTTTTTGACTCAGGTGTCCCCCATAAACTTAGGTGTTCGAATCCTAGGTTCCCAGCTGAGGGAGATTTGGTAATTCATGCTTCTTGGAGGCAGTGTATTGTTGGGGGTGGGCTTATGGGTGTTATAGCCAGCTCCCCCTTGCTAGTGTTTGGAACACTCTCCTGTTGCTATTGTCTACCTTATGTTGGCCAGGGAGTGATGTCCACCCTCTGCTCATGCCATCGTTTTCCTCTGCCATCATGGAGCTTCCCCTCGAGTCTGTAAGCCAAAATAAACCTTTTTCCCCCACAGGCTGCTTTTGGTTGGGTGATTTCTACCAGCAATGCGAACCTGACTGCCACAGTAAAGGGGTCCCAAGGAGTGGGATTGCTGCTAGACACTTGACTGTGTGGCTTTGGCTTTTTGGAGCTGATTTTCAAGAGAAATGTGGAAGGATTTGAAACCTTGGCCTAGAGACACCTTGCAGTGCTGTAAGTACAGCTTGATAGACTATTCTGGTCAGAGTTGAAAGACTTGAATGCAGTAAGAACTATGGACTGTAAAGTTTGGCTTATGAAGTTGAAAAGGAGCTTTGTCTGGACTGGGCTAGAAGCAGTTTGTATGCTGTTATGCCTGTGTCCCGAGAAGATCTGCAGGGTTACATTGCATAGAAACACACTGGTGTGAGCAGAGGGATATGGCAAAAAAAAAAAAATGAAATCTTTGGGTGAACTGCTGCAATTGAGAGATTAAAACCTTTGAGATTGGGCTAGCTGACCTGCTTTGGGGCAACAGGAAGAATGTAGACTCTTTTGAAGGGGTCTGAGTGCTCAAGGAGTGTCCTGTTTTCAAAGTCTGCTTTATTCCCCACCGGATTAACAAATTAGCACCTTAACTGGTATTATGGAGTATAAGAAATGCAGGAAAGAGAGGGTCATTGAGTTTGCATTGCCAACTTGTGTTTTGGAAACGGCCACGGGCAGCGTGGAGCCAGTTTGCTGGACTCCCTGTGTGGAGACCCGATGGATGGAGCTGTGAGGATGAACCGTGAATTGCAGTGGAGACCCAGTGGAGATGCCGGGACCCTGAGGTGGCTGCTAAGGAAAGCTGCCGGCCCTGGATGAACTTTTCCAGGACTGTGAGTAGCTTAGCTGGAACTCCAGAGACTTGGCGCTGGTTAGTTATCAGACTTGGAGATTTGTCACTGACTAGAGTTGTTGGACTTGAAGCTACAGTTTGATGTTTGCTCTGGTTATTTTTAAACCTTGTATTGGCTGAATATGTCTTTGCTATCCCCAGTGCCATCTTTTGCAGTATGAGTGTTTATTCTGTGCCATTACGGGTTTTTTGAGGTTACTTTTTCATATTATGGCTCAGTTAAAGACCTTAGATTATGGGGATGTATGAATATCATTGGAACTGTGTTAAAAACTATGGGGACTTTTAAAGTTGGATGAATGCAATTTATGGGTATTATAGCCAGTGTCTCCTTGCCAGTGTTTGGCACACTCTGCTGTTGCTATTGTCGACCTTATATTGGCCAGGGGGTGATGTCCACCCTCTACTCATGTCATCATTTTCCCCTGCCACCGTGGAGCTTCCCCTCAAGTCTGTAAACCCAAATGAACCCCCTTGTCCCCACAAGCTGCTCTTGGTTGGGTGATTTCTGCCAGCAATGAGAACCCGACTGCAACAGGCAATATCTTCTCTTTTAACTGAATAATATTCTGTTCCATCATCCGTGTAATTTCACAGTCCCTTTATCCATTCACCCACCTGGACTCTTGGCTTGAGCCCGCGCTCTGGCTATGGTGAGTACTGTCACAGCTTCACTCTGCTGTCCTTTGTTGCTGACCAGGCCTTAAATGTAGTATCGAATCTTTCCCACTTATCAGAAAGAACCATGATGCCTAGATAAAGAAGATGAGACCCACAACAGTAAGAGGGTCCTTAGGCTTTGCAGGCAAGTGCCTTAACCACTAAGCCATCTCTCCAGCCCCTTTCAACAGTTTCTTAATTAAGCTCTGCCTTGATGAGGCAGCTCTCTTTTGAGCAATAGATAATTCTAAGGATTGTAGTTCACTTGATTTTTGCGCATCCTGCAGTTGCAGACTTCTGCAGATACTGGCCTAGCATAAGCTTGTGCTGTCCACCTCCACTTCCTTCTGTTCTGCCAGCACCTTGGGCATGTGCACATGGCACGTGAGTGAACCTGGTAGACATAGCACAGACTGGTACATAGAGTGCTAGGCAAACAGTATTCTGACAGAGTAGAAAAACGTAAATTAAGCCAGGCATGGTGGTGCACACCTTTAACCCCAGCACTCGGGAGGCAGAGGTAGGAGGATCACCAGGACTTCGAGGCCACCCTGAGACTACATAGTGATTTCCAGGTCAGCCTGGGCTAGAGTGAGACCCTACCTGGAAAAACAAAACAAAACAAAACCCCAAAAATCAGAAACCAAAACCAAACCAAACCAAACAAACAACAACAAAAAAACCCATAAATTAGAAAACTAGAATTAGGGCTGAAGAGATGGCTTAGTGGTTAAGGCACTTGTCTGTAAAGCTGAAAGACCCAGGTTCGATTCCCCAGTACCCATGTAAGCCAGATGCACAAGATGGTGCATGAGTCCAGAGTTCGTTTGCAATGGCTACATTCCCTGGTGCACCCATCCAGTCTCTCTGCCACGTCTCTCTCTCAAATAAAAAAATAAATAAAATATTTATAAAAAAGAATTTAAAAACCTAGAATTAGAAATGCAAATGAGAAAAATCTACATATATATTTATTCCTACTTTCTTTGGCATCTTTGAAAGGAAATAAAATTACTTATTAAAATATTAAGCACATAAGAAACAAACTGTACTTCCCAAATGAATCCTGAAAATTTATTATTTGAGAGAATATCAGATAGTAATCCTCTGCTTTACAGCTCATGGTAATAATCAGAAAATATACATTTTGAAATGAAAGTCAAAAGAAAATATTACATATGATACATATTACAGAGTTTTATTTATACATAAACAAAGCAGTACTAGAAGCGTATTTACGGCCCACAGTCTGTGACGTGGCGAGTTTCTGTTTAAAGCTGCAGTAACTCAGATCCTTCTAGGGTCAGTGAGAAAGGACACTGGGAAATACATTTCAAGCTATCACCATGTCTGGCTGTAAACCTAGATTTGTAACCTTTCCCCTCCCCCCATATATATGCATTTACTTTATTGCCTTTATATTTCTGCTGGTTTAATATCATTAGTATACTAAATAGTTATCTGCATTTATTTGGTTTCTAAAAATATATAAAACGCATTGGGAAGAGCTCCTGCAGCTTCCAGGCAGTCACTGCCCCGGCGTGCAGAGCTCCTCGGGAAAAGGAAAGCAGCAATATTGAATAAATAGTGATTGTGTCGCCTTTAATACAGCTGACGATCTTCACCCGGAACTCAAGACGCGAGAGTAACAGCACGCAGGCAACCGAAATCCATGGACACAACACAAAGGGAGCACTTACGAACTGCAGTTTAGCACGTGGCCACTATAACACAGACAAGGACAAGAGGAACACAGACAGGGCGGTGTCACGCACATGTAAATTAAGGCCTGATTTGTCAAAGGCAATGTAAGACGTAACTGCCCATCTGCCCGTGCCCTTTGCATGTCTGAAATCAAGCCTTTGCTTTTCTGCGGTATTTCCTCAACCTGTCGGAGTTCTGGCTTGGGAAGGTGTTCACAGAAATGACTTCAAAATGAAGAGTTCTTTTGCAGAAGTGCATTTGTTCTCACTGTGGGAGTGCACACGGTTTTGTTGTTATGCATTGCTTCCATCAATTACGTATCAGACTGAAATGAACTCTTGTCTGTGACTAATCAGCTCTAGGAATTGATAATTTACTCACTCATGGCTGGGAATTAAGAGGACAACTTCTATTAACACCAACTGAAGCCATGTAACTATGTATGTATGTATGTATGTATGTATGTATGTATGTATGTATGTATGTATGTAAGTATATATGTATGCATGTATGTATGGCCCTGTGCATTAAGACAAAAAGCACATGCTGGCAAACTGAAATATCTCATCAAGAAAATGAAAAAAGAAAAAAGAGGGTCGTCACCTATGGGTCTTTATATGAAGACAGGTCAAATAGACCAGTGTGATTTCAAAGTATTTGTGGTAAGAAAAAAAGTACTTCACTTATTACTTGTAGAAAATCACAATAAAATGATCCATAGCATGAATAAAAAACACAAAAGTTATTTGTAATCTAATTTATTTAGAACCTGAATATTTCCCTGGTTGCAAAATTTTATATTTGGTATTTTTACATACCATTATCTCTGCCTCTCTGGAGTATACCCAAAGATGTGGCACTTAAGTTAATTCATATGTACTCACAACAGGTAAAAATAGTCACAAATAACTAAAATATTTTCAGATGTTCCTATAGAAATTAGTTGTTTTTCTCCCCCTCTATTTAAAAAGATTTAGAAAATATTCCACAGGTATGTGCTTCCAGAAGTCTGTAGCTGATAAGGTATTCAATGTTCCAGTTCACACCGATACACTCCTCCCATGCAGGAAGCAGTACTTTTTAAAAATATGTTTATTTACTTGTGATCAGAGCAAGAGAAAGAATGAATGGGCATGTCGGGGCCTCCTACCGCTGCAAACAAACTCTGGACACATTCTTTGCTCTCGCGTGTCTCGCTGCAAATGGGAATTGCGCCAACCCAGGCAGGCGGGCTTTGCAAGCAAGCACCTTTAACTGCTGAGCCATCTTTTTCAGCCCGGAAATAGTACTTCTACATGTAAATAAGCTTGTGCAGATTATGGGGCAGCTGAGAAGTTCATAGAAGTTAGCTGTGACACGGTCTGGAGACCACTTGGTACAAGTTGGTGGGAGGCTACGGTCTTTCTTTAGAATCAGTTAATTCTGATAACAATTCACAGTAACAGAATCTGATGCTGTCATGTTTTCATGTACCCCAAGGCATTTTTGTAACTTTTCTTTTCTGATGTTTGGGAGACAGGGTTCCACACTGGGCCCCAGGCTAACCTGAAGCTTGTCGCTATTCTTCTGCCTCAGCCTCCAGAGTGCTGGGAGTATGGGTGTGAGCCACCACCCCCGGCTTCACCTACGTCATTTTTAATGACCAAGTTCAATAAAACTACAGCTAGCATTTTATCTCAAATTGAACTGAATAAACTCACATCATATTTTTCTTTGTGAATAAGGTTTCAATTTCTCTGACTCAGTATAGGATGAGACTCTAAAGAATGTATTTGGGCATATAGCATCATTATTGTTAGAGATGCTACAAATTATTTTCTTTTTAATTATCTTAATTTTTAAATATATATAGATTAATTGGGAGTGTGTCCAGGCAGTATGACTGAGACGAGAATCTTTTATTTCTCAATGGCAAGATCAACTTGCTGAGTCCAGAACCCAAAGCTAGTGCTTTCAGTCTGGGTCCGCCATTCCACTCGGTGAGGAGAGGCAGCCCTCTATGACATTCCGTTCACTAGAAGCATCTACATGTTTTCACAGCCATTCACAGGAAACCTACCTAAATAAGGCAGCAGTCTTGTAATTCATTTAGCCAAAAATAAGGCAAATGTGTTGAAACAGCCAAAGCTGCCTTCATGCATAAGACCTATCGTTACCACAGAATTACTATATGAATCCACTTTTAAAATGAAAATATACCTTGATTTTAAAAAATACCCAACTGCAATCTCCTCTCCCTTTGTCTCAATGATAGGGAAAGCAAACTAGTCCATGTTATACGTTACAGGAAGCAATTACCCATTTGTGGGTGTGTACGGCCGTAGACCACACACAGGAAATGGACTGTTTTAAATACATCATTTGAGGCATGATTCCCAAAGTGTATCAACTTGATCCTCATGTATCTGTAACTCCTATGTTATGTTATGTTGATCCTGAGGGTCCACAAGAGGAAATGAAAAGGCCGGGCAGGAATAAACCATGGAGGTATCGGGAATGCCATGCGTGTTTGGATATTCACATTGCATTTTTGTTTGACTGTCTATGAAAGACTGCAAACCTTCTATGTGTATAATTTACCCCAGGAAAAATACTTCTGTTACATATGTGGTTATATATATGTTTGGAAATACTGAAAAGATTAAATTCCAGACTAAACAGAAACCTGAATTATTTCACCTACTTAAGCAATGCTGGGGGGGGGGCTCATCGGAGCTCGTCTGGATGGTGAGCACCCCGTGACGCTTGCATAGCTGTCCATGGCAATGCAGGGATGGAGTCTGGCAACATGCACATGAAACCATAGTCACAATATCTAACACAGGATAAATGTTAACATAGTAAAAACATCCACACATGATCAAGTACATGGAATAAATTAAGCTAAGCCAGTCACACACTTCTCTTTACTCGTGATTCTTGGTTTATTTGTGTATACACGATAGTAGTAATACTGGCCTAATGCTCATGAAAACGAAGGCTTGGCATCGCAGCTGCTGGACGACGACGTTGACGCTGCCAGCGTGGAGGTGCCGTTGTTCTTCAGCATCAGTGCACAGGCGTGGCTCTGAGTGGTTGGCAACTCAGGAGAGAAAAGGTGAAGTGGCTTGTGAAGCGTCCTCTGTTCATCGTTGGCACAGACTGAAGGTGGCATTTTCTTGTCCCTGGGCCTTTCCCTGAAGACAAGGTTATACGTAGATGCCTTCGGGGTTAAAACCAGAGGAGACGGGATTCTGTAGAATACGGAGGTTACTGGGGAGCTGCCGCGATGAACCAGGTCGCTTCAGGGACCCAGCCTGGAACGGCGCCTCTAAACAGGAAAGAGACAGGCACTGGTGTGTGTTGGCTGGCCAGGAGCCCCGGGCACTGGGGTAAGCTCGGGGCCTCTGCTCAGGAACCTGAGAGCGAGCTGCCGAGAGCAACAGCTGTGGCCCTGAGGAGGGAGGAGTGTGGTGGTTGGATTCAGGTGTCCCCCATTAACTTAGGTGTTCTACATGCTAGTCTCCCCAGCTGATGGCAACTGGAAATTAAAGCCTCCTGGAGGCAGTGTATTGTTGGGGGCGGGCTTAGGGGTGTTATAGCCAGTTTCCCCTTGCCAGTGTTTGGCACACTCTCCTGTTGCTGTTGTCCACCTTATGCTGGCCGGGGGTGATGTCCACCCACTGCTCATGCCATCATTTTCCCTGCCATCACGGAGCTTCCCCCTGAGCCTGTAAGCAAAATGAACCTCTTTTTTCCCACAGGCTGCTCTTGGTCGGGTGATTTCTGCCAGCAGTGCGAATCTGACTGCAGCAAGGAGCAAGGGTGTTCTAGACTGGAAGGCGTCTATTGAAGAACCAGCTCATGCAAATATAAACAGTGAATGGTCTTTTTCAAAGGTGAACTTTAACTTTAAATTTTTTTTTTTTTGCTTTGTCTTTCCTCTTTTCCTAGTTTGTCAAGCCATATGCTTACAGAAATGGGGAACTTATTTAAATATCAGTACAATTTAGTAACAAAGATTTAGGAGAGGAAGAAGGGAAATAAGAGAAGTTAAAGTGCTAATTAGTACAGTTCAATCACACATACTTCAGTAAAATGTTTAATAATGAAGCAGTTTAGGAGCTGGGGAGATGGCTCTGCAGTTAAAGGTGCTTGCTTGCAAAGCCTTCTTGGCCCAGGTTCAACTTCCCAGTGCCCATGTAAAGCCATTTGTGTAGAGTTCATTTGCAGTGGCTAGAAGCCCATGCTCTCTCCCTCACACACAAATAAAGAAGCAGTGCAAAGCAAAGGATGTGAGTTTGGGATTGCATGACTGACTGGAGTAGATAAAGTGAGTTTGGGACTGCATGACTGGAGTAGATAAAGTGAGTTTGGGACTGCATGACTGGAGTAGATAAAGTGAGCTTGGGATTGCATGACTCACATAGATAAAGGACCTAAATGCTATTGTTCTTCCCCAGAAACAGGAAGTATGTCAGGTTTTTTTACATGGCCCACTTAAAAAGGTCAGCTATGGGGGCTGGAGAGCTGGCTCAGAGGTTAAGGCACTTGCCTGCAAAGCCTAACTCCCTGGGTTCAACTCCCCAATACCCATGTAAAGCAGATGCACAAGGTGGCACCTGTGTCTGGAGTTCATTGTTTACAGTGGTTGGAAGCTCTGGCATGGCCATTCTCCCTCTCTTTCTCTACCTTTCTGTCTCTGTCTCTCTCAAATAAATAAATACATTTTTTAAAAAAGTTAGCTATGAATGATAGAATCATACTTTACTTGAATGCAAGCAGTCTGTTCACGTTCGGCAGGGGGGATAAGGGAGAGAGAGAGCAGACCCATGAGCGCCTTACCCCTGTCGATGTCTGCCTGCGAGGCCTCGATCTCGGTGGGCTCTGCTGGCAGGACGGTGACCTTGGTTCCGGTCTGCTGGATGAACTGCTGGAGGTTGACCTGCCTCAGCTCTCTGGTCAGCTGCTCCAGCTCTTGCTCTCTGTCCTGGGTGGAAAGCACCGTTGTCACCCTGTGATCTGGAGCCCAGGTGACTCCCTGCGGTTGGAGGCAGATCCCTGTCTCCACACTCCGCTTCACATGTGAGGACACTATCCCTCCGAACGGCTAGAAACTGAGCCGTGGAGACAATGCTTCAGCGTGTCCTCTTCCGTATGGGCTTCCCTTGGGAAGCTCACTACACATGCAGAACTCATATGAACTAAATTGTAACATGTCCTTTAAATAAATAAAGACATGTCCTTCCAAACTACTGGTATCTAGCTGCCTCTGTGCTACCATGATCTTGCTGAGCTGCTCACAAGCTTCCCTTTTAATCACTTCAGAACTGGCTGCAAATTAACAGTAACTTGGCTTCTAAGACCTGGAACTGCTGGTTTTTGACGAGATGTTGAAGTTTTCACGGTGAGGCAGTTTAGAGTGAACTGCACCCCTAAAGTGGACAGCCTTCTCCCTGGCAGAAAGCACTCTCAGGTCCAGAAGGACAATAGAGTTTCTCTCTTATCTCTTCTCCCCAAAGCTCCATCAGGGGAGATGAATGGATGCTTCTGGTCTCATCACTTCCGTGCCCAGCAGAGAAAGGAATGGGAAGGATTAGAACCTGACGCCTCCCAGACACCCGGTGCTGGTGCTGGTGCCGGTGTCGGCGTCGGGCTGACTGACCCGGTCAGTCCCCTAACCAGTAAGCTCGCTGAAAAGATCCCAACCTGGGTCTCCGAGTGGCCTTTCCCACTTCCAGGAACCTGCTCCTGCCCTCTTTGGACAAGACCTTCTCTTAAGCTCTTTCTCCGTAAGCTTTCCCTATAATAAAATATTTTTAATTTTTTCATTTTATTTGATTTGTACGTAGAGAAAGATAGAGTGAGCAACAGAATGGGCATGTCAGGGCCTCCAGCCACTGCAAACAAACATCAGATGCACATGTCACTTGGTGTATGTGGCTTCACATGGGCACTGGGACTCAAACCCAGGCTGCTAGGGTTTGCAGGCAAGTGCCTTAACTGTTGAGCCATTTCTCCAGTCCTAATCAACTATTTCTAACCCTTATCCTCTGGTCCGGGGGTTTCATTTGTCAAAATTCCTAAGACAAGAATCCAGAAGTCACTAATTCAGCGAAAATTTTGTGTGATAGATCTTTCAGCACCATAGCTCCTGAGTTCTTGCCCAACCTTAAAGACACCCCAAATTCCCTTATCAATGGGTTCTGTTCTGAAGATTCATTTTATAGCCCAGGGAAAGCAAAACTCCCAAGACTCTCAGTCTGAGGTTCTTAACTTTGTGACAAAGGCAAATCACGAAGCCCCAGAGCCAGAGATCAAGGCTACAGCTGGGGCACTCACTCTACGAGTGAGCAGAGGTGCGTTGTGTCCGTGGGGTGTCTGTCATCTGCACAACACCATCAGGACAGCCAGCCTGTGCTGCCCCCACCCCCGCCTGCACGGCTGAAGGATGTGGCAACATGGGTGCTGGGGTTCTCCAGAGACTGACCACATGAAGTGGAACCCAATGACCAGTGCTGGGGTTCTCCAGAGACTGACTACATGAAGTGGAACCCGATGACCATTGCTGGGGTTCTCCAGAGACTGACCACATGAAGTGGGGTTCTCCAGAGACCCATGAAGTGACCACCATTGCTGGGTTTCTCCAGAGACTGACCACATGAAGTGGAACCCGATGACCATTGCTGGGGTTCTCCAGAGGTTCTGACCAGGGTTCTCCAGAGACTGACCACATGAAGTGGAACCCGATGACCATTGCTGGGGTTCTCCAGAGACTGACCACATGAAGTGGAACCCGATGACCAGTGCTGGGGTTCTCCAGAGACTGACCACATGAAGTGGAACCCGATGACCAGTGCTGGGGTTCTCCAGAGACTGACTACATGAAGTGGAACCCGATGACCATTGCTGGGGTTCTCCAGAGACTGACTACATGAAGTGGAACCCGATGACCAGTGCTGACTACATGAAGTGGAACCCGATGACCAGTGCCAGGGTTCTGATTACATGAAGTGGAACCCGATGACCAGTGCTGGGGTTCTCCAGAGACTGACCACATGAAGTGGAACCCGATGACCAGTGCTGGGTTTCTCCAGAGACATGAAGTGGAACCCATGAAGTGGTTCTCCAGAGACCCAATTGACCAGTGCTGGGGTTCTCCAGAGACTGACCACATAAAGTGGAACCCGATGACCATTGCTGGGGTTCTCCAGAGACTGACTACATGAAGTGGAACCCGATGACCAGTGCTGGGGTTCTCCAGAGACTGACCACATGACCAGTCCAGAGACTGACCACATGAAGTGGAACCCGATGACCATTGCTGGGGTTCTCCAGAGACTGACCACATGAAGTGGAACCGGATGACCAGTGCTGGGGTTCTCCAGAGACTGACCACATGAAGTGGAACCGGATGACCAGTGCTGGGGTTCTCCAGAGACTGACCACATGAAGTGGAACCGGATGACCAGTGCTGGGGGGGTTCTGAAGTGGAACCCGATGACCAGAGACTGACCACATGAAGTGGAACCCGATGACCAGTGCTGGGGTTCTCCAGAGACTGACCACATGAAGTGGAACCCGATGACCAGTGAGTGTGGCGGTTAAACCTGATTACGAGTCGCTATGCTAGCTAAACGATCAGCAGTTGTTTCCACGAGTTGTGGGTTCTCTAGTAGGACTGCTGGTGTTTCCTTTCAGCAATAACTAGGAGCTACAGTGTCCAATGTGCCTTTTTATTCTTTTTTCGAGGTAGGGTCTCGCTCTAGCTCAGGCTGACCTGGAATTCACTATGTAGTCTCAGGGTGGCCTCGAACTCATGGTGATCCTCCTACCTCTGCCTCCCGAGTGCTGGGATTAAAGGCGTGTGCTAGCACACCCAGCCAAGGAGTAAAATACTGACCCCCAGAGGCTGGCAACCTTCAACTGCATGAGAAATTCCTGATTCTCACCATCTTCACGGTGGCTTGACTTTTCAAAGAAAGGAAATCCCACATTTTTCCCGAAACCTCAGACTTCTCTGACTGCCACGACTGCGCATCCCAATGCCAAGTCAGCTGCTCTCAGCACCAGCTGCACAGGTGTGACTGGGCTCTCCTTACGACACTCACCTGAGTTTCTAACAAGTGTCCTAAAGCTGTGCCATGGACTACACTGCTTAACTCAGGAGGACAGAACGTCCCCCGACCTGTGCTAATACAATGGCTCAGGTGCTAACAAGCAATTGAAGTGTGGCTGAGACTAAGCATAAACTTTGAAAGTTACTGAATATTTTTAAATAATTTATTGAATATTTGTTTAAATTAAATTTAATAAATCATGTGTCTTTTTCATCTGTTAGAGGCTGTCTAATCCATCTGTGCAACTCGAATTCACACTGCCCTCAAGAATAGAATCCATTATTGGCTCATTGCGCAGCTGGAGTCTAAGTATAGAGAAATATATAGAGACAGAACGTGGGGGACCCAGGAGAATCAAGGATGTCTTATGGAGGAAAGACTGGAAAGAGACTATGTCTCAGGAAAGAAGCTGGGATTGGCAACTGCAGGAGTGACAGACAGGTCACCCAGTCACGCACTCCTTGGTGGGTCATGCTTGGCCATCTCTTGGGGCTCATTGTCAGTGTCACTGCAGCTTTTCAACAAAGCTACACTTTAAATATTCTTTATTCTTTAAATATGCAAAACTGGATATTCCTTAAAAATAAGCAGTCACACTGGGCGTGTTGGCACATGCCTTTAATCCCAGCACTCAGGAGGCAGAGGTAGTTTGAGGCCACCCTGAGAGTACACAGTGAATTCCAGGTCAGCATGGGCTAGAGTGAAACCCTACCTCGAAAAACCAAAAAAAAAACAGTCACAAAATTAGCTCTGAGAACCTAGTAGGTCTTGAATGGAACATGCTACCTGTTAACACCTCCTTACCTGTAACCGCTTGGTGGCCTGCCCAAGAGATCTCTCCACAGCTTTGATGCCATTTTCCAGCCTCAGGCTCTGCTGCCCTTGGATGTCGATGTCCCCTCGGACCTTGCCGATCTTGCCCTTCACCTCGTCCTCGTTCACCTGAGCCTCCTGCACTTCCCGCTGTAGTTTTTCTGCCTCCAGACCGCTCTCCATGGCCCGAATCTGCGCCACGTAGTCCTGCAGCTTGCTCTCGCACTCTGTGATCTTCTGCCGTAGCTCCTGGAGCTGCTCCTTCAGCTGCTTCTCGTTTTCCTGTTCGATCTGCAACTCATTCTCCCAAAATTCTTCCTCCTCGATCTCTACGTCGTTCCTCTTGATCTTCTGCTCGAGGCGGACGATCTCCTCCTCGAGGCTGGCCTTGTACTTCTGTTCCCAGAACTGTATCTCTCTGTCGTTGGACTCCAGCTGCTTCTCGATGCACTGCAGCCTCTCCGTCTGCAGCCTGATCAGCCTCTTCAGCTCATCGGCCGTCGTCCTGCAGTTGCTCAGCACCTTCTGCTTAAATTCCGCTTCTTTCCCTTTCCCAAAAATGTCCATTAAGCCTTTGGCACCTCCCGTAAACGTCAGCGATTTCCGCTTAGGTTCCCGCCTTTTGATGGCTTTGTCTACCTGAGGCCTCAGCTTGGCTAAGGGAGGCAGACTCTGCCTGTACAAAGTTCTTTCTGGAATCCGAGCCACACTGTCCGAGGTGGGCCGCTCGCTGAGGGATGGCCCGGTACGGCGCAGGATGAGCTGGACGTCGCTGGCATACTGTCCCCACTTGTTCAAAGATATGATGGGGTTCTCATGAGGCGCCAAGTGTCTTTCAGTGTCTCTCCACTTTTCTATCAAGGTGTACCTTCCAGTTCGACCTGGGGCCAGAAAAGATCAGAACACACCGTCAAAGTGGGACATGGAATGGCTAAATAATGTAACAAAGGCCACTGGACAAGCGGCTGGTCTTGACCAGCATCTGGATGGAGGCGACATTCGGAGTCTAGCCCGAACTTGACCCTGATACCTTCTCTAGAATACCCCACAACTCTAAGATGAGACGTGCATGCTCAGGTACAAGATAGGGGACAGCGTACGTGTTGGAGTTCAAGGTGCGAGACGGCATACGTGTAGAGATGTGAACGGATGCCTTCTTCCCGCTTGCTTACAATTCCAACCTGCCTGGACAGACTCTTAGACACTGGCCAAATGGCCAACTGCCCAGCACTTCGTACATGGGCAAGACGGAACCAAGTCTGTTTTCAGTCAAAACAAAGACACCAGAATGTCTCTTTCACAGCTATAAGGAGCAGGTTCCAGGAACTACACAGAACTTCCAAGCATGAATAAACTTTCACTCTTCAAGGGAGACCCAGTCCCAGACTGGATAAAAATCCTGCCCCTCAGATCAGATGGCAGGCAGCTCCCAGGTCTCCCGTTTCCCTGCGGGACTGCTAACCCACAGCTCACACAGCTGGGATCTTCTCCCACACACATGGCCAATGACGAGCCTTCGGGAAAACCCACTCATCCAATCACTTCCTATGAAGAGAGACACTGTTCAGTCTTAAAAGTGACCGTTTCAAAGATTTCTTCTTTATAGCTCTGAGAACCTAGTAGGTCTTGAATGGAACATGCTACCTGTTAACACCTCCTTACCTGTAACCGCTTGGTGGCCTGCCCAAGAGATCTCTCCACAGCTTTGATGCCATTTTCCAGCCTCAGGCTCTGCTGCCCTTGGATGTCGATGTCCCTCGGACCTTGCCGATCTTGCCCTTCACCTCGTCCTCGTTCACCTGAGCCTCCTGCACTTCCCGCTGTAGTTTTTCTGCCTCCAGACCGCTCTCCATGGCCCGAATCTGCGCCACGTAGTCCTGCAGCTTGCTCTCGCACTCTGTGATCTTCTGCCGTAGCTCCTGGAGCTGCTCCTTCAGCTGCTTCTCGTTTTCCTGTTCGATCTGCAACTCATTCTCCCAAAATTCTTCCTCCTCGATCTCTACGTCGTTCCTCTTGATCTTCTGCTCGAGGCGGACGATCTCCTCCTCGAGGCTGGCCTTGTACTTCTGTTCCCAGAACTGTATCTCTCTGTCGTTGGACTCCAGCTGCTTCTCGATGCACTGCAGCCTCTCCGTCTGCAGCCTGATCAGCCTCTTCAGCTCATCGGCCGTCGTCCTGCAGTTGCTCAGCACCTTCTGCTTAAATTCCGCTTCTTTCCCTTTCCCAAAAATGTCCATTAAGCCTTTGGCACCTCCCGTAAACGTCAGCGATTTCCGCTTAGGTTCCCGCCTTTGATGGCTTTGTCTACCTGAGGCCTCAGCTTGGCTAAGGGAGGCAGACTCTGCCTGTACAAAGTTCTTTCTGGAACTGAGCCACACTGTCCGAGGTGGGCCGCTCGCTGAGGGATGGCCCGGTACGGCGCAGGATGAGCTGGACGTCGCTGGCATACTGTCCCCACTTGTTCAAAGATATGATGGGGTTCTCATGAGGCGCCAAGTGTCTTTCAGTGTCTCTCCACTTTTCTATCAAGGTGTACCTTCCAGTTCGACCTGGGGCCAGAAAAGATCAGAACACACCGTCAAAGTGGGACATGGAATGGCTAAATAATGTAACAAAGGCCACTGGACAAGCGGCTGGTCTTGACCAGCATCTGGATGGAGGCGACATTCGGAGTCTAGCCCGAACTTGACCCTGATACCTTCTCTAGAATACCCCACAACTCTAAGATGAGACGTGCATGCTCAGGTACAAGATAGGGGACAGCGTACGTGTTGGAGTTCAAGGTGCGAGACGGCATACGTGTAGAGATGTGAACGGATGCCTTCTTCCCGCTTGCTTACAATTCCAACCTGCCTGGACAGACTCTTAGACACTGGCCAAATGGCCAACTGCCCAGCACTTCGTACATGGGCAAGACGGAACCAAGTCTGTTTTCAGTCAAAACAAAGACACCAGAATGTCTCTTTCACAGCTATAAGGAGCAGGTTCCAGGAACTACACAGAACTTCCAAGCATGAATAAACTTTCACTCTTCAAGGGAGACCCAGTCCCAGACTGGATAAAAATCCTGCCCCTCAGATCAGATGGCAGGCAGCTCCCAGGTCTCCCGTTTCCCTGCGGGACTGCTAACCCACAGCTCACACAGCTGGGATCTTCTCCCACACACATGGCCAATGACGAGCCTTCGGGAAAACCCACTCATCCAATCACTTCCTATGAAGAGAGACACTGTTCAGTCTTAAAAGTGACCGTTTCAAAGATTTCTTCTTTAAAAAAAAAAAAACTGGGCGTGGTGGCACACGCCTTTAATCCCAGCACTCAGGAGGCAGAGGTAGGAGGATTGCCATGAGTTCGAGGCCACCCTGAGACTACATAGTGAATTCCAGGTCAGCCTGGGCTAGAGAGAGACTCTAACTCGAAAAACCAAAAATAAAAAACAAACAAACAAAAAAAAAAACTCAAAGCAAAATTTAGATTGCATGGTTAAAAAAAAAAACACCGAAGAACCCTACCTCAAAAAAAAAAACAAACCATAAAAACCCCCACAAAACAAAACAAACACAATAAAACCATTTACATTAAAAATGCTATACTTATTAATTACAGATGCATGATAAACTTTCAAAAGACAATATATGGTATATGTATGAACAAAGTGCCTAAATGTTGTCATTGGGGACAGGTGGCTGTTTTGTTAACGTAACTACAGAGAAACACCTGAGGACCAGTGGCATATGCAGCGGCTGACTTTCTCTTCTTCACTCTTTTTCAAGCATATGCAGTGGCTGACTTTCTCTTCTTCACTCTTTTTCAAGCATATGCAGCGGCTGACTTTCTCTTCTTCACTCTTTTTCAAGCATATGCAGCGGCTGACTTTCTCTTCTTCACTCTTTTTCTAGCATATGCAGCAGCTGACTATCTCTTCTTCGCTCTTTTTCGAGCATATGCAGCGGCTGACTTTCTCTTCTTCGCTCTTTTTCAAACTTCATGAGCTCCCAAGCCCATAGCATTCCGTGACTACTATGTCACGTAAATGAAGGGTGCCTCACTCAAGCAGAAGATGAAGATGAAGACTGCCCTGCTTTGGCCCTGCGGGAGTGTCTGCTGGGAAGAAACCTGATCTGGGACACAGTCAGGGCTTTGGAGGTGGCCCCCGGGCTTTAACGTTGGGGAATCAACAGCAAAGCTTGACTTCTTTTTTTTTTCGAGGTAGGGTCTCCCTCTAGCTCAGGCTGACCTGGAATTCACTCTGTAGTCTCAGGGTGGCCTTGAACTCATAGCGATCCTCCTAACTCTGCCTCCCGAGTGCTGGGAATAAAGGCGTGTGCCACCACGCCCAGCTTACTTCTAAAAATGCCTCACGAATTTTGAGCATCAGGTGCAGCAGATGCCTGCCACGTGCCTGGCCCACAGCAGACACTCAGCGCATGCCCACGAGGGTCATTTAAGGCATTATTACTAGCATAAGAAAAGAGCAGACCAAGGAGTTCATTTGAAGAGCCACCTGTCTGACAATTATTTGACTAAACAAAGCACCCTTCCTTTCATAAGCAACTTTCAACCAGACAAAGCTGGGCTTGGGGGACTGGCAGACAGTGCCCGGGGTCAAACTTGACTCCATCTACTTTTATGGTTTCAACAAATTTCCTGTTTCCTTCAGCCTCAGTCTCGTCCCTCACCTGGCTGAGAGGGCTGGAGGAAATGAGAGGTGCTGCGGTGAGAGATGCGAAAGAAAGGTCTGCAACGTTACGATGGACCCATGTGTTGTCTTTTTAAATTTTATTTATTTTTATTTGAGAGAGACAGACAGAGAGAGAGAGAGAGAGAGAAGGCACATCAGAACCTTTAGTCACTGCAAACGAACTCCAGACACATGTGCCACCTTGTGTAGCTGACTTACGAGGGCCCTGGGGAATCGAACCTGGGTCCTTTGGCTTTGCAGGCAAGTGCCTTAATCACTAAGCCATCTGTCCAGCCCAAGTGTCTTAAAGGCTGCACTTGGCGTCACTGGCTCCCCTGCCCATCAACCACTTAAGGCAGCTCGCACTTTCCCCTGAGACCTACATCCCCATTAGTCACGGGGGTTAGAACAGACAGCAGGAGCCTCCTTTTTCCCAGGCAATGAAGAAGCTTGAGAGGGACCACCAAGTCACACTTACAAGGTCACGTTCTTAAAGACAGGCCTTGTCATATGACATGTAAAGCTGACTCCCACTGCGAATGGCCTGTGGTCCAAGGTCATGTTCTTAAAGACGGGCCTTGTCATATGACATGTAAAGCTGACTCCCACTGCAAATGGCCCTGTGGTCCCTGCAGGAAAGTGTTCAGGCAGAGGCACTTTGGAACTGCGTTGATTACTGGTCTGGTTTGAGCCCTTACAGTCACAGAATGCTTAGTTGGTGCTACTATGCAAAAAAAAAAAAAAAAGTCAGAGAGAGAATGGGTGTGCCAGGGCCTCCAGGCACTGCAGACAAACTCCAGACACATGTGCCACTTAAGCATCTGGCTTATGTGGGTACTGGGGAATCAAACCTGGGTCCTTAGGCTTCACAGTCAAGTGCCTTAACTGCTAAACCATCTCTCCAGCCCCACCTTGTTTTTAATCCGCATACTTGGTGAGCCCTGCCCGCCCTCTTTCACTTAGACTGCCTGAGCTCCTCCTATGCAACTCTGCATTCTCTTGATGAAATGGACATATGCGGTTCACCTTGCCCACGATCTTGCTGCGGTCTCAAGACAAATACATCTGTCTATTTATGGCATTGATAGTTTAAACTGTTTTTCCCCTCTAAAGGACTGCGTGCCACTGTCATATATGTGACTGAATTAATAATGGCAAATAAAATACTAATTATTCTTTTCAGTTGAAGTAACTTGAGGCCAATGCTGAGAACCACTGACTTCACATGAGGAAAACCACACACAGAGCTTCTAATGCCTCAGTAGAGTTTTACTGGAACACTGACATAAGTTAAACGAAAACAGGGGAACAGTTCCTTTAACTTAAAGTAAAATATTAGCTGGGCATGGTGGCGCAAACCTTTAATCCCAGCACTTGGGAGGCAGAGGTAGGAGAACTCCTGTGAGTTCAAGGTCATCCTGAGACTACATAGTGAGTTCCAGGTCAGCCTGGGCTACAGTGAGATCCTACCTCGAAAGACCAAACAAAGGGCAGGAGGGATGGCTTAGCAGTTAAGGCGCTTGCCTGTGAAGCCTAAGAACTCATGTCAACTCCCCAGATCCCACATAAGCCAGATGCACAAGGTGGCACATGCGCAAGGTTGTGCATGCGCACAAGGTGATACATGCATCTGAAGTTTCATTATGGTGGCTGGAGGCCCTGGTGTGCCAATTCTCTCTCTCTCTCATAAAGAAAGAAGGAAAGAAAAAAAGGAAGGAAGGGAGGGAGGAAGGGAGGGAGGGAGGGAAGGAGGGAAGAAAAAGGCCAGTCTGTTGGGCTTGCTTCAAAAAAAAAAAAAAACGCAAAGCAAAACAAAACAAAACAACAACACCACCACCAACAATACAAAACAACAACAACAACAACAACAACAACAACAACAAGAAGGTAAACCACTACCACTGTGAAGTGACGTGGAAGCTTTGCAAGTTCATATCCAAACTCAAACATTTTGAAATAGGTCCCTCCTTGTTTCAAACATCTTAGAAAACGGCAACTGGGACTTCCAAATCACGTCTATTGTTTCTTCCGAGATCTATCTCACTCTAGCCCAGGCTGACCTGGAATTCACTCTGTAGTCTCAGCATGGCCTCAAACTCACAGCAATCCTCCTACCCTGCCTCCCTCCCGAGTGCTGGGATTAAAGGTGTGCATCACTACACCCAGCGCATCTTACAAGTTTTTTTTAACAAAGCCACATTGAATACAAAATATTTGTCAGATATAGTGCCAGGCCCTGGAGTTAGGGCTGTGTGTTCTGTCCCTGTACCAGGAAAGTCGGCTGCATTCCATGTCTACGTAAGCTGCTTCTGGTCCACTAACCTGTCCCAGGAACCAGAAGATAAGTGCTTCACTAACTGTCATGTTCGGACAGACAAGGAGTTAGTTACTTTATATGAGTAATACTGACCAAGCAATAGGAGACACTTGTCGGCATAAAGCAGTAATATGGGGGGAGGGCTGTTTGTTAATGCAGCGCAATCTCACTCATCCCGGGGGATGCACACTGTGAATTCTACGAGGTAATTCACTAAACAAAAATCTCTTATAGGTGTAGAAATTATAGAGCCTCAGAATTTAGAATGACTCGACTACTGTGATAACTGTTATATATTGTTGTGGCTCTAAAAAAGCCACATAGCTTACTACTAAGATTTTTTTTTTTTTAATTTTGCTTTTCGAGATTGGGTCTCGCTCTAGCCTAGGCTGACCTGGAATTCACTATGTAGTCTTTGAACCCACAGCGATCCTCCTACCTCTGCCTCCTGAGTGCTGGGATTAGAGGTGTGAGTGGACCACCACACCCACCAGCCACTACTAAGATTTTTGCTTTTTGTTCAAAACAGTTCAATTGGCAACTTTACAGTTGCCCATGGAGATGACAGCACAACTAGTGTGTGTGGGGGGGGGAGAAGAAAAGAGGGGAGAAGTAGAGGAAAGGAGAGGAGGGAGAAGAAGGGAAAGGAGGGGACCCATAATAAGTTCCTTCCCACTACTACACACCCATAATAACAAGCTCCTCCCCACTACTACACACCCATAATAACAAGCTCCTTCCCACTACTACACACCCATGACAACAATCTCCTCCTCACTACTACACACCCATAATAACAAGCTCCTCCCCACTACTACACACCCATAATAACAAGCTCCTCCCCACTACTACACACCCATAATAACAAGCTCCTTCCCACTACTACACACCCATGACAACAAGCTCCTTCCCACTACTACACACCCATAATAACAAGCTCCTTCCCACTACTACACACCCATGACAACAATCTCCTCCTCACTACTACACACCCATAATAACAAGCTCCTTCCCACTACTACACACCCATAATAACAAGCTCCTCCCCACTACTACACACCCATGACAACAAGCTCCTTCCCACTACTACACACCCATAATAACAAGCTCCTTCCCACTACTACACACCCATGACAACAAGCTCCTCCTCACTACTACACACCCATAATAACAAGCTCCTTCCCACTACTACACACCCATAATAACAAGCTCCTTCCCACTACTACACACCCATGACAACAAGCTCCTCCTCACTACTACACACCCATAATAACAAGCTCCTTCCCACTACTACACACCCATAATAACAAGCTCCTCCCCACTACTACACACCCATAATAACAAGCTCCTTCCCACTACTACACACCCATAATAACAAGCTCCTCCCCACTACTACACACCATGACAACAAGCTCCTCCCCACTACTACACACCCATAATAACAAGCTCCTCCCCACTACTACAAACCCATAATAACAAGCTCCTCCCCACTACTACACACCCATGACAACAAGCTCCTCCCCACTACTACACACCCATAATAACAAGCTCCTCCCCACTACTATACACCCATAACAAGCTCCTCCTCCTCACTACTACACACCCATAATAACAAGCTCCTTCCCACTACTACACACCCATGACAACAAGCTCCTTCCCACTACTACACACCCATAATAACAAGCTCCTCCCCACTACTACACACCCAAAACAAGCTCCTCCTCCTCACTACTACACACCCATAATAACAAGCTCCTAACAAGCTCCTCCACTACACTACTACACACCCATAATAACAAGCTCCTCCCCACTACTACACACCCATAATAACAAGCTCCTCCCCACTACTACACACCCATAATAACAAGCTCCTCCCCACTACTACACACCATGAGAACAAGCTCCTCCCCACTACTACACACCCATAATAACAAGCTCCTCCCCACTACTACACACCCATAATAACAAGCTCCTCCTCACTACTACACACCCATAATAACAAGCTCCTCCCCACTACTACACACCCATGACAACAAGCTCCTCCCCACTACTACACACCCATAATAACAAGCTCCTCCCCACTACTACACACCCATAATAACAAGCTCTTCCTCACTACTACACACCCATAATAACAAGCTCCTCCCCACTACTACACACCCATGACAACAAGCTCCTCCTCACTACTACACACCATGAGAACAAGCTCCTCCCCACTACTACACACCATGAGAACAAGCTCCTCCCCACTACTACACACCCATGACAACAAGCTCCTTCCCACTACTACACACCCATAATAACAAGCTCCTCCCCACTACTACACACCCATAATAACAAGCTTTTGTTATTAAGCTTTTTAATTTTTATCTTGTGAAACAATAAAAATCACAACACACACACAGCAGTAGACTGGTTCTAGGACCCTGTAAGCATTGAAAAGTCTGTGGATGCTCAAGTCCCTCACGTAAAATGGTGTGGTTTTTGCATAGTACCTGCACATTTTATTCCACACACTATAAATTAACTCAAGATGACAACTACTACACACGCACATGATTATACTACACTATTTGGGGAATAATGACAAGGGAACATGTCCGTGTGTCCAGTACAGATGAAAGCGTTGTGCTTTGACTGGAGTTGACCGAGTGAGTGCAGGGACACATCACTTGTAAATGGAGCCTGTGTACAGATTCAATCTGCAAGGCGAGTGTAAGGACTTAATCTAAGAGAACAATGCACAGCGGGTTTGCAAATTCCTGTGATATGAGCCATGGGATACTAGGGTCATTTGTTACAGAAGCCATTTCCCCCAATTAAAACTTCCTATTTCTTACAGTAGAAATGAGATGATGAAATGAGTGTCACTGACTCTTAAAAATTTTTGTTATTTATTTATTTAGTTAGTTTTATTTATTTTTAGACCAACAGACAGAGAAAGAGGCAGATAAATGGAGAGAGAATGGGCGCACCAGGGCCTCCAGCCACTGCAGATGAACTCCAGATGCGTGCGCCACCTTGTGCATGTGGCTTACGTGGGTCCTGGAGAACTGATCCTCGAACCAGGGTCCTTAGGCTTCACAGGCAAGTACTTAACCACTAAGCCATCTCTCCAGGCCATCACTGACTTTTCATTTAGACAGGATATTAATTTCCCATGCAGGACAGACAAGTATTCAGGCGCAGAGTGGAATGAGGCTGATGGCGCGGCTGGGAGGTCCCTGACAGAACAGAGCTGCAGCTCTTGCCTGGCTGCCAGCTCAGTCATTTCTCAGATGAGTTCGGCCTTCAATGAAGTATTTATAACACAGAAAGAGCTATTTAGCCAAAGTTGGATAAACATCATAAAACATCTATATTCTAGTTGTCAACTTTCAAAATAGGCCTTGGATTGAGTTACCGAGAAAGCAAAATGGGGAGTAACTTGGGTAAAACTTTTCAGCTTGTTGACAAGTAAGTTCACGCTCCGGTTAAACAAGTACACACGCTCCTGGTGCCTGCGGGTTCGTGTCCTCCTTGGAGTCCTGGCAGAGAATGTGGGTATCACGGGGCGTGCTCAGCCTGCAGCACTGCAGAGAATGTGGTTATCACGGGCCATGCTCAGCCTGCAGCACTGCAGAGAATGTGGGTATCACGGGGCGTGCTCAGCCTGCAGCACTGCAGAGAATGTGGTTATCACGGGCCATGCTCAGCCTGCAGCACTGCAGAGAATGTGGTTATCACGGGCCATGCTCAGCCTGCAGCACTGCAGAGAATGTGGGTATCACAGGCCATGCTCAGCCTGCAGCACTGCAGAGAATGTGGGTATCACGGGGCGTGCTCAGCCTATAGCACTGCAGAGAATGTGGGTATCACAGGGCGTGCTCAGCCTGCAGCACTGCAGAGAATGTGGGTGTCACAGGCCATGCTCAGCCTGCAGCACTGCAGAGAATGTGGTTATCACAGGGCGTGCTCAGCCTATAGCACTGCAGAGAATGTGGGTATCACGGGGCGTGCTCAGCCTGCAGCACTGCAGAGAATGTGGGTATCACGGGCCATGCTCAGCCTGCAGCACTGCAGAGAATGTGGTTATCACGGGCCATGCTCAGCCTGCAGCACTGCAGAGAATGTGGGTATCACGGGGCGTGCTCAGCCTGCAGCACTGCAGAGAATGTGGTTATCACGGGCCATGCTCAGCCTGCAGCACTGCAGAGAATGTGGTTATCACGGGCCATGCTCAGCCTGCAGCACTGCAGAGAATGTGGGTATCACAGGCCATGCTCAGCCTGCAGCACTGCAGAGAATGTGGGTATCACGGGGCGTGCTCAGCCTATAGCACTGCAGAGAATGTGGGTATCACAGGGCGTGCTCAGCCTGCAGCACTGCAGAGAATGTGGGTATCACAGGCCATGCTCAGCCTGCAGCACTGCAGAGAATGTGGGTATCACGGGCCATGCTCAGCCTGCAGCACTGCAGAGAATGTGGGTATCACGGGCCATGCTCAGCCTGCAGCACTGCAGAGAATGTGGGTATCACAGGGCGTGCTCAGCCTGCAGCACTGCAGAGAATGTGGGTGTCACAGGCCATGCTCAGCCTGCAGCACTGCAGAGAATGTGGGTATCACAGGGCGTGCTCAGCCTGCAGCACTGCAGAGAATGTGGGTATCACGGGCCATGCTCAGCCTGCAGCACTGCAGAGAATGTGGTTATCACGGGCCATGCTCAGCCTGCAGCACTGCAGAGAATGTGGGTATCACGGGCCATGCTCAGCCTGCAGCACTGCAGAGAATGTGGGTATCACAGGGCATGCTCAGCCTGCAGCACTGCAGAGAATGTGGGTATCACGGGCGTGCTCAGCCTGCAGCACTGCAGAGAATGTGGGTTTCACAGGGCGTGCTCAGCCTGCAGCACTGCAGAGAATGTGGGTATCACGGGGCGTGCTCAGCCTGCAGCACTGCAGAGAATGTGGGTATCACGGGGCGTGCTCAGCCTGCAGCACTGCAGAGCAGAGAATGTGGGCCTGCAGCACTGCAGAGGGGTATCACGGGGCGTGCTCAGCCTGCAGCACTGCAGAGAATGTGGGTATCACGGGGTGTGCTCAGCCTGCAGCACTGCAGAGAATGTGGGTATCACGGGGCGTGCTCAGCCTGTAGCACTGCAGCACTGCTCAACTACTTTGTCCTTCACTACTTCCACCAGGCATGATGGCATACATGATAGCGCCCAGAAGACTGAGGCAGGAGGATTGCTACAAATTCAACCCAGCCTGGGTTACACAGTGAGACTCTGTCTCAAAAAACAAATAACAGGGCTGAAGAGATGGCTTAGCAGTTAAGGCACATGCCTGTGAAGCTTAAGGACCCTGGTTCAATTCTCCAGTTCCCATGTAAGCCAGATGCACATGGTGGCGCCTGTGTCTGGAGTTCGTTTGCAGTGGCTACAGGCCCTGGCATACCCATTTTCACTCACTCACTCACTCTCTCTGTCTCAAGTAAATAAATAAAAACAAAAATAAAATAAAAACAAATAACAAAAACACAAAACACTACAAAAGAAATTGCTTTTGGGGGCTGGAGAAATGGCTTAGTTGTTAAAGCACTTGCCTGCAAAACCAAAGGACTCGGGTTCAATTCCCCAGGACCTACGTAAGCCAGATGCACAAGGTGGTGCATGCATCTAGAGTTCATTTGCAGTAGCCGGAGGCCCTGGCATGCCCATTCTTTCTCTCTCTGCCTCTCTCTCTGTTTCTCAAATAAATAAAAGAAATAAAAAAGCAAAAAGAAATTGCTTTATAAAACAATGTCCAAGAGTTGATTCCCAAGCATAATGTAAAAATTTATAAATTTGTAATTCTAGTCTTTACTAAGGAAAAAAAATCATGGAATTTTCTTTTTCTGGGAGGATGGAGTTTCTCAAAGGGAAAATTACTAAAATTTGCAGAAAATAATATAAAATTAAATTAAGTACCTTAATTTTCACCTCATCAATAGCTAAACTTAATTCTAAAAACATACTATTAGTCTCACATATAAGGATCTTCACTGGGTGCAAAGGCCTGGGGGCTCGAGCACTGCTTAGCGTAGGAGAGGCTGCAGTGTCCAGCAGAGTGAGATGTCTTGTTCAGAGCGCCGTCAACATCGTGGGGCACCTGCTGCTGCGGGGACACACCGTCAGCTCTGCCAAACGCCATGGTGCACAGGAAACAGGTAATTCATCTCAATCTTGATCTATCTTGACATACTTCCAATAGAAATGGTCAAGACGTAAAATGAATGTTTGCTCAGATCAAGAACAAGCAGGAAGAGAATGTCAGCACGGTGCCCAGTCCAGCTTCCTTGTAATACGTATGTGTCTCTGTGTCTATGTTTGTGAGTATGCATGTGTATGTGTGTGCATGTATGCATGTGTGTGCATGCATGTATGTGTGTATGCGTGTGCATGTACGCATGTGTGTATATGTATGTGTGTGTCTCTGTGAGTATGTGTGTATGTATGTGTGTATGCATGTATGTGTGTGCATGTATGCGTGTGTTGTGTGTATGTGTGTTGTGTGTGTATGTGTGTGTTATGTGTATGTGTATGTATGTGTGTATGTGTGTGAGTGTTGTGTGTGTATGTGTGTTGTGTATGTATGTGTGTATGCATGTATGTGTGTGCATGTATGCGTGTGTTGTGTGTATGTGTGTTGTGTGTGTATGTGTGTGTTATGTGTATGTGTATGTATGAGTGTTATGTATGTATGTGTATGTGTGTGTATGTGTGTGTTATGTGTATGTGTGTGTGTGTGTGTGTGTGTATGTATGTATGTATGTATGTATGTATGTGTGTTATGTATGTATGTGTATGTATATGTGTTATGTGTGTGTGTGTGTGTGTGTGTGCATGTATAGGCCAGAGGAGAACATGAGGCGTCCTTCTCTTATCACTCATTCATCTCTTTCTCTCCTTGAGACGAGGGCTCTCCTTTAAGCCAGAACTGCTGTCTGTCAGGTCACCAAGCTCCAGGGATTCCTGTCTCCACCTCACACAGACTTGAGTGACAGGTGGGTGTGGCCGTGCCCATCTTTTTGTGTGCGTTCTGGGAGTCAAATATGGCAATTCCGGCCCAGGAAGCCCTCATGCTTAAGCGGCAAATGCTCTGAAGCACTGAGCATCTCCCCAGCCCTAGCTCATTTTTAAAATATATTTTTATTTATTTTTTATTTGAGAGAGACAGAGAGGGAGAGAGACAGAGGAAGAGGCAGAGGCAGAGAGAGAATGGGTACGCCAGGGCCTTTCGGTCACTGTGAACGAACTCCGGATGTGTGCGCCCCCTTGTGCACATGTGCGACACTGCACGCTTGCATCTCTTTTATGTCTGTGTGGGACCTGGTTTGAAGAAACATTCTTGGGCTTCACAGGCAGGCGCCTTAACTGATAAGCATCTCTCCAGCCCGCCCTGGCTAATTTTAAGTAGTCACCCAACAGATGAGACGGACCCAGCGTGGGGTCTGTGATGGTGTTTCCAGGCATGCCCATTAGGACGGACTGGATAAATGGGCCCAGAATTGATGGAGTCATGAGATGATGGCGTTCTTGGGAGGTGGGGACAGGCAGGAGGAAGTGAATCACTGGGGCTGTGTCCTTTGAGTTATTTCTTTTTTAAAAATAGATTTTATTACTTACTTATTAAAGACAGAGAGAGAGAGAGAGAATGGGCACACCAGGGTCTCTAGCCACTACAAACCAACTCCAGATGCATGTGCCACCACGTGCATCTGGCTTACGTGGGACCTAGAGAATTGAACCAGGGTTCTTAGGCTTCGCAGGCATGCGCCTTAACCGCTAAGCCATCTCTCCAGCCCTGAGCTATTTCTTGTTTAGCTAATTCCCTTTTTTCTTCTCCCCGGAAACTACATGTGAACTATTCTGCTCTGGACTGACGCTTCTGAAATGGTGATTGCTCCCATCGAGTTGTTCACACGAGGCTCATTGGCAGCAGCCATGTAAACGTTACTAACGCAGGACACTGTTGGCAAGAGTGGGATCACTGCCAACTAAAACTGATCATGTGGTTCTTTGGAAGTAGATCGAGAAGAATTTGGGAGAGTGGGCAGAAGTAGACCAAAAAAGAAACAAAAAAAAAAACCCCTTAAACTGTCGTTAGTGAAGGTCAGTGGGTAGGAGTTCAGAAGGCCACAAGGCCGATAGAGATGCAGAACGGGAAGGCCTGGCACAGAACGTTTCATATGGGAACAAGATCAGTTGTGAGCTGGACTAGAGGTTATTTGTGTCATGTTGTTGTGAACAATTTGTCTAGGTTAAATATCTGAGAGAGAGAGAGAGAGAGACAGAGACAGAGACAGAGGGAGAGAGTATGGGCATGCCAGGACCAGGGCTGCTGCAGACCAACTCCAGATACACACACCACTTTGTGCATCTGGATCTGCATGGGCACTGGGGAATTGAACCTGGGTTAGCAGGTCTTGTAAGCAAGTGCTTTTAACCACCAAGCCATCTCCCTGTCCCAAATTTGTCTAGATTTTGTCCATGTCCTTACACTTTGTGGGAAGTAGGATTGAATGGACTAGTTAAGAAAACGAAGACAGCATTTAGGCTTTGGCATGGCTGCTGCTGGCAGCTTTCAGCTAGGTATACAGTGAGAACTGGAAGAAAAACAAACAGGATTGGGCTGGAGAGATGGCTTCGCGGTTACGACGCTTGTCTGAGAAGCCCAAGGCCTCATGTTTGACTCTCCAGATCCCGTGTAAACCAGACGCACAAAGTGACTCAAGCATGCAAGGTCGCACGTGCACACATCTGGAGTTTGACTGTAATAGCTGGAGGCCCTGGCATGCCAATTCTCTCATTCTCTCGCTCTCATTAAAATAAAAAAATAAATAAATAAATAAATAAATAAATAAATAAATAAATAAATAAAGTGTAGTCTGTTGGCCATGCCAAAAAAAAAAAAAAAGCCAGATCTAAAAAATGTCTAGTTTCACGAGAAAAGCAGCATGTTTTAGCCAAGGGCGTGACTGTCACAGTTTACAGCCATAGAAGGAAGCCATGGACTTTGCACTGGTCACTGGGAGGCGCCTGGCAGAATCTCGGCCCTGGAAATCGCAGCCATCACACTAATGGGCTCGGGAGGGTGAGTCCGTGTGAGACTTTCCCTGAAAGGAGAGCTTCCCAGGGCCCCTGGCTGGAAGAGGGCTGTCCAAGAAGCCAGCTCCCCAGGGCTCGTTTCACTGTGCTCAGCTATGCAGGCAACTTCAAGAGTGAGCCCAAGGGGCCTCCTGCAGCCTGAGCTGGAGACAGAACCTGGCATCGTTCACGGCATGCTGGTTTCTCAGGCATGCAGAACGAGACGTCTGAGGTCATGGAAGCTTCCATCCAGATTTCAGAGGAAGGCCTGGGAAGTCAGGCAATGAGTACGGGCGGTGGGGGGGGGTCATTGCATGAAGCTGGGAGGGAGAAGGTAAAGCTGTCGCGAGGCTAGGAACACTGAACATCTGTTGAGGAAAACCTGAGTCAACAAGAAGAGTCGGCTGAAGAGTGAAACGATGTGGACTGTGGCTGGCACGGTACGGAGCCATGTGGGGCTCCCTGAGCCCACTGGAGCACTCACCCTGCCACCCCGTGCCCTGGAGGCACAGCAGGAACTACGGGATTGCGTGGGGGACCTGCTGGATTCCAGCCTGCCTGGTCCGATCGTTTCTTGCTGTTCTCCTGCTCCTCACTTTTGAAATGGGAAACTTCACTGTGGGCCCTTGTATGTTGGAATTATGTAACTGGTTCTTTAAGAACTCACAGCTAAAAATTACCAAAGTTTCAGAGGAGACTTTGAATTGGGGCTTGTGAACAATGTTATAACTGTTAAGACTACAGACACAGACTGGATCTCTCTCTGCTTCCTGTCTATCATGAAGTCAAGAGGTGAGGAAACTCTACAACCAGGAATTCTGCTGTCCTATGTTGTGCCCCGTGTCCTTCCTGCAGCCAAGAAACCGCAGGCTCAACCCTCGGAAACTATGAGCTGAAAAAAAATCTTTCCTCCTGTAAGCTGTGCTTTCAGTGACGGTCACAGTGGCAAGAAAGCGAGCGCGCGCACACACGCACGCACGCGCACGCACGCACACACACACCAAACCATAATCAAAAAGAGCATCGAGTACTTTCCCCCCTCATATGTCAACAGACCTCACTTACCTATAGCTTGAGCGAGGGCTATCACAACCTCCTGGCAAGTCGTGACCTCAGTGACCCCACAAACAATCCTCTGAACGCCATCCACCCATACTTTAAGTTCCATGGTGCACTTGCCGGTCACCCAAGGGCCCTGACAGTGGTTGCTGCTGTTTCAGGTCATGTCTCTGGCTTCAGGAACATGGAGCAGGCAGAAGCTGATGTCGCTTAAAAGAGAAAATGGCACGTGTTAAAAAGGAAGGTAACCTTTTTCTACGTAATGTCACACCAACATTTAACACGCGTCATCTTTCACACCCGAGGTCCACATGCATGTCTCACAGCAGAGGATTCGGCAAAGAGGACCACTAATCCAAGACAGCTTCATGTGACGGCCTCTGGCGTCACCACTGTGAGGTGGGCTTCCCTGCCGAGAAGCCACTGCCTTCCCGCTCAAGTGCTGGTGCTCAGTGTGTAGCTGGTTTCCGGTCTGTTTCTGACTTCCTTCATCAGGATAGTGTCTGAGGTGACTTCAGCAACCACGCACAACCACACCACGCCCCGTGGCCTTGCTACCCCGAACAATCTTTCAGCAGCTGTCCTGCCTGCGTGCTGCTGAGTTGCAGGTCCCCCACCCCAGACTGAGTGTGGCGTCCTCTGTGAACTGCCCTCAGCAAGTGCTGCAAGAGTGGGTGAGTGACAGCCTCAGCTACGGGAGACCCCTTCCTCTGGTGGCCAGCCCTTCCCTCACCTGTGGACTAGGTCCGGGTTTGGGGATTTATTAATCTAGAAGTCATGCTCCCCATTTAAATCACAGCCTTTGTTGTACTTGCTGTGCTCCCTCGGTGCTTTAGAAATGGCTATGTTCTATGTCAAAAAGACAGTTCAGGCTCATTTAATCACACCACATGCTCCGAGCCTTCTATTGATTTGAATGCTATTAGCCTGCAAAAAAATCAATTATGCATAATTCTCTTTTCCCATGGGTTTTAAATCTCAACTCTCCCCATGGTAAGCCCGCCCGTAGTCAGTGTAGGCTTCATTGGTCCGTGTTGTCGTCTCCCCAAATCTTTGTTGGCTCTAAAAAAAAGCACTAGGTCTAGGTGATGTAATAAACACTGGTTTGATTAGAACATTTGGATGAATTTTACGGTTTATAATGCACTGATATTTTAGGATTAATGGCATTAAAAATTTATTTAAAAGGAGATCTGCTGCTCTAGTGAAAGAAATTTTGGCTATATTTTTTTATGAAACTAAGCTTTAACACTAAGCTTTTGAATAACTGCATTAAAAATCTTACACATAGGAAATATCTTAATAAATCAGATCAAGCAACCAATCTGTCCTCAGTTTTATTTCTAAGAATGCTATTGATTTCAGGAAGGCATGTTCCTGTCAGGTTTTGGGCTGCATTGCAATTATTCCCAGCTTTTTTCTCACTGTGTGATTTATGAAAGTCACTGACAGAACCTGCCTCTCCATCTTCCCAGAAGCCTCCTAGCACTACTCTCCAGTGGCTGAGACCCTCCAGAGTCCAGCTCCTACAGCTTTCTGCCCAGCATCCAATGACCGCAGGGGAAATGGCAGTCCTACAACGCAGTGGGTGTGTGGTGAAATGCTCACTGCTGGAACCGCGTGCCCCACAGCAATGGACTTGGCATTCGACTTAGAACCTGGAGCCCATGTTTCTGTGGGAACAGCAACGCAGAACGTAGACGGTCGGGCTCTCCTGCAAGGTATTAAAACACGTGAGCTTCTATCTTCAAGTCACTATTATCTTAATTTTTGGTCAAGTCCAATGGCTGGGCACAGAGCTGTGCAGGGCACGACGGCTCAGGAAAGCGGTGTCCATTAGCAATGACCCACTTACACAGAAAAGGCCTGCTGGACCAAGCCTTTGCACTGGCGGAGGATTCCCAAGCTTTCACACAGGAGTTAGAGACAACCTTCAGTACCTAGAGATGTCACATTTATGGACTTGCTGCTTGCTAGAACTTGTGACCCCCAGAAAGTGATAGCTCTGAGGATTACTTGAGGTCAAGATATGAGAAGTACAGAGGGAAGCCTGAGTTGCCTGAGAAAGAACTGGGCACCAAACTGCCTTTGTGGTGTTCCGCGGCCGCAGCCTGCTTGGGGAGTGTCATCTCTCACTTTTCTCAGTGTCGTGCTTCTCGTGCTTCGGTTGATGACAGTGTGGTTGAAATGGCCCAAGCATAGCAATGAAGAGATGTCAGGAGTTTCTGAGTCAAGAAGTCATTGTAGGGCTAGAGAGATGGCTTAGTAGTTAAGGTGTTTGCCTGTGAAGCCTAAGGACCCAGGTTCGATTCCCCAGGACCCACGTAAGCCAGATGCACAAGGAAGCGCATGTGTCTGGAGTTCACTTACAGTGGCTGGAGGCCCTGGCGTGCCTATTTTCTCCCCCTCTCTCTCTATTCCTCTCCCTCTGCCTCTCTCAAATAAACAAATAAATGTTTTATAAAAAAGAAGTCATTGTAATCAATGGAGAAAACCATGTTAAGCAGATGTGTTCAGACATGAATCATGACATGATCAGCCAAGTTCCATAAGCTACAAAACCATGTATCATACATGTGGTCTTCACACAGAAAAGTGCCTATGATAAGACTACGTACTGATTGGTTATGAACTATTCTGACCAAAGGCTCACTGGACACCAACTCGTGCTCTCCTGAGGAAAAATGGTTCCATATTCCGTGTGTGTTCACACTCATCCTACAGGAATGTGAACACTCAGGGCAGTGGCAATCTTTGGCATCTTTTCAGAGCACAGCTCTTCCGTGACGGCATTGCCCCATGGACACCGGAAGCAAGCGCACAGACAGCCCAGGCCGAGGCTGCTCTGGAACAGTCACGAGACAGGCTCTGGCACCCACGGCAGAGGAGCTGACCGCCCTGCGGTGTGCTCCCTCCACAATGCAGCGTGGGGCCACGTTTGAAGGGCAGCATTAGTCAGATAGTTAGTTACTTTTCCCACTTGTGACAGAATACCTGTGAAAGGAACCTCGGAGAAGGACTTGTCCTGGGCCACACTTTGAGGTGGGAGCAGAGGCATGGTGGCTCTCTGGTGACTGTGAACGAGGCCACCGGCTCACATCCTGGTGCATCAGGAGGCAGAGAGTGCAGGTGGATCTGGAAGCAGCCTATCATCTGGAAGCCCCACCTCTGTTTGCCAGGCCCCAGACCCAAAAGGTCCTGAAACAGGGCCACCAGCTGAGGCTCGGGTGTTCAAACAAACACACAAACCCAGGGAGAACGTCACACTCAAACCCAAAACACTGCATTAAATTATGCTGATGAGCCACAGGGTACAAACTACCAGCTTTCAGAAATTTTGCCCAGAAACAAACTTATAAATGTGCACCCACGCTCTCGAGTGTGTCTGCGACACCCAGAGGTGGCCGTATGTACAGTAAAACTGTACCTGTAGGAAGGACACAGGACAGATGAAAAGGCTGCAGGACTCTAGGTGTCCTCTGACCCTGTGTGACAAGTGGTCACTGCCACCATGAAGCCACCGCTTCTGAAGATGACTTTCTTTTACAGATGTCTGTATCATGGGATTTCTTTGACAAGATGTTTTTCAAAGCCCCTAAATTGTGGTCAGAGAGTTTATATTAATGATTAAATGAAATAAACACACACTCCTTTCTTCACTGTTCACCACCATGCAAACACACCCAGCGATTTAACACTGCTAGATATTACGAGGACACTGCCTTTTGAATTCCAAATTTGTATCTGTATATGGGAATGAAAATTTTGTCTTTTAAAAATTATAAACTGAGCCGGGCATGGTGGCACATGCCTTTAATCCCAGCACTTGGGAGGCAGAGGTAGGAGGATCACCATGAGTTCGAGGCTACCTTGAGAATACAGAATGAATTCCAGGTCAGCCTGGGCTTGAGTGAGACCCTACCTCAAAAAACCAAAAAGAAATATACATATATATATAAACTGGAAGCTGGGCATGGTGGTGTACGCCTTTAATCCCAGAATTTAGGAGGCAGAGGTAGGAGGATTGCTGTGATTTCGAGGCCTCCTGAAACTACATAGTGAATTCTAAGTCAGCCTGAACTAGAGCAAGACCCTACCTTGGAGGACCCAAATTTGATTCCCCAGTACCAATGTAAGCCAGAAGCACAAAGTGGCACATGCGTCTGTAGTTCGTTTGCAGAGGCTGAAGGCCCTGGTGCACCCATTTTCTCTACCTGCCCCACTTCTCTCTCTCTCTCTCTCAACTAAATAAAATAAAAATAAATTATAAACTTACACATGTACACACAAAAAATTTTACAAAATAAAAGGAGCATGGGGAGATGGTTCAGAGAGTAAAGGTGCTTGCTTGCAAAGCTGGCCGGCCCAGGTTTTATTCCTCGACACCCACATAAAGAAAGCAGCAAAGGGGTGCACGCTTCTGTGACCTCAGCATGCTCACCAGGAGAATCAAAACTGGCAAGCCAAACTCATGTGTGGTGGCAAGAAAGCCAGGATCACAGAAAATGCAGCAGGTTCTATGTTGCCCTCCACATGGGCAGGGTGGCACACATACACCCACAGATCCACATGTGCCAATAAACCAAATCAAATTCTCAGCCAAATCAAATTCTCAGCTTCTATAGAAGTTCTGGAAACGTGAACAAGAGCTTCGGAGAATAGAGGCCATCATGGGTGACTGTATTGTGGATCTAAGAACAGCCAGCCCCCTTCCCACCCCCACCCTCAGTGACTCCTCTTTAACACCTCAGTCACATTTAGCATACAACATCGCAGTCAAGATAATGCCACTGGCATGAGAGTGCCAACTCTTCTATTAAGAACCCCTTTTCCTTAGACTAAAGTTTAATTTTTATTTTATCAAAAACTTTAGTATTACAAGGATTTATTATCTTCAGTTAAGATTCTTTTGTTTTGTTCAAGGCTCATCCAGACAGTTCGCTGACAAGTCTCTACTGGATGTTACCCCACCCCGACAGCATTACAGCCGAGACTTCCTCTGTCCACATCCAGAGGCATGGAGGGACAGACAACTCATCACACTGCATCTGAAGCCTCTTGGGAGCACAGTGCTTTGTAACTTCATTAAAGAGTGACGCTTACTTGTGAATTAACAAAGCAGGTAAATTTTGGCCCATCATTTAAAACTCTAAGTATAAATATAGGATCTTCGTGTAATAGTTATAATTCAAGATTGAACACAATCTTTACATTTCTCCTTTCTAGAAAACAAAGAGAGATGTTTCCAATAACCGGAGGTTAGTCTGCAAAATTAGCATTGCTTCAAAGTAACTCCACTTACCAGTCTATCACAACAACTGACACACTAAAATAAAACGTATTTATTCCAGCCGGGCGTGGTGGCACTCGCCTTTAATCCCGGCACTCACCTTTAATCCCAGCACTCGGGAGGCAGAGGTAGGAGGATAGCCGTGAGTTCGAGGCCACTCTGAGACTACAGAGTGAATTCCAGGTCAACCTGAGCCACAGAGCTGCTCTAGATACTAGTGTTAGCATAAAAATCTATGATTGGTCGATGTTTGCCAATTTTCTTAATGTTTATGGAAGAGAGGACAATGCAGGGTCCTAGAATTTGATTTTACTGGTACAAAATCTCGTGACTACAAGTACTGATGGGCATTCCCGCGGGTGAGTGCTTCTCACAGCCTTTGGCTGCAGAGATGGACACAGCAGAGATACGCATCTGGCCAAAGTGCTGAGAGGAAGGGCCCCTTGTGCACTCAGCCCTCAACAGGACACCCCTGCAAAGCTCAGGGAACATCAAAGAAGAGGGGCAGAAAGAACCGAAGAGCCCGCGCATAGGGAGGGAGGAGAATTGTGGAACACTGCTTTCTGGATACAACACGGCCGTTACACGAGAACTCACAGTAGCTAGTGGACGAGGAAGGGTCCTGGGAGCCCACCACCTCCCAGATGAGCTGCTGGCAGTTTGGGGGCGGGAAGCCACGTTCTTCGTAAGTGGTGTAGCACTGCTAAACTGCCCATGCGCCACATTCACTTCTGAGCAGACAGGAAGCCAGTAGATGGGGGAGGAGAGGCTGATGGGAGTAATGGGGGTGCAGACGACCAAAATGTGTTATATGCATACATAAATTGTTAAAGAGATAATAAAAAGAGGATTTTAAAAACAAAAAGGGAAATGTAACAAATGCTGGATCATAGGAAAACAAAGACGACAAAAGCCATCCTTCAGACTGAAGAGATGGCTCAGCAATTGAGAGAGCACTTCCTGTGACTGCTTGAGGGCCCGAGACGAAGGAGGTCCCAGAGGGGCCCAGAACCTACACCAGCCTGGCCACACACGGCTCTACCCATGTCCTGTGGGGAGCAGACATCCGAGAACTGCTGAGGCTCATGGAGAAACCGGAGGCTCCGGGATCAGTAGAAGACTGCCCGCCAAGTGAGAACAATGGACCAGGCCGCCCGGCGTTCCCTGCTGGCCACTGAGGCACGGGGTGGGCACACACATGCACATGGACCCCCCCACACACAACTATACGTTTTGCGGAGGCCCTCCAGAGACAGAGTGGTGTGTGGGAGTGTCAAGCTCTGTGATGTTTTGACGCGTGTAGGCACTGTGAGAGCTAGCTGGGACTGGAGACTGCATCTTCAAAGTCATTGTGCAGAACCTTCAAGGTCACTGTGCAGAAAGCTGAGCAGTGTTTTCTACTTCATATGCTAATAACAGGGAACTGAGAGCTTTGTGACGTTTCAAAGGCAGATTTCAGTACAAACAGACTGTGCATTTCTCCCTGAGTAGGTGTTTCAGTTCCTTCATGGTGAACAAGCCAATCAAGTGGTAAGTGCCCCTGTTGATAGCCAGAACAGGAAGGAGCCTTGCATGTGACAGGTGGGGTGTTAGCTGTGACACACACTTACTCCATTGCCATCTGCGGCTCTATGTGAAATGATTATTAAGCAGAGAGAAGTCACATGTCCACACAGGGTCACCGACCTGTCAGGGGCCCATTCAGACCTAATGGTGCTCATGACCACTACAAAGGGTTTTTGCATCTATGCGACGGAAGTCTACAAGGACCCGAGTAACCACTAGTCCTCTTACAGGAGAGAAGGCCACCCAGCAGGTGACCACATAAGGATAAAGAAAAGGTGGTCAGCCAGGCGTGGTGGCGCACGCCTTTAATCCCAGCACTCAGGAGGCAGAGGTAGGAGGATCGCCGAGAGTTCAAGGCCAGCCTGAGGCTACATAGTGAATTCTAGCTCAGCCTGAGCTAGAGTGAGACCCTACCTCCGAAAACCGGAAAAGAAAAGAAAAAAAAGAAAAGGTGGTCAATATGCACAATGAGATTTTCTCTTTTGCATTTGTGCTACGGGATGCTTGCATGTGGAAGTATGCATGCACGTGTGTGTGCATGTGCGTGTGTGTATGTGTGTGTGTGTGGTCAGAGGAAAACATTGGGCATTATATTATCTAAGGAATGCTGTCCACCTCTTTGAGACAGGACCTTTCATACAATGTGACTGTATTCAGCCGTGAAGAAAAGTGAAATCACAACATTTGCAAGAAAATGGACAGAACTGGAAATCATTATGTGAGGTGAAATAAGCCAGACTCACAAAGACAGACACTTCATTAGTTTGTGTGTGTGTGTGTGTGTGAGTGCACGTGTGTGCACATGTGTATGTGTGCACACGCATGTGTATGTGTGCATGTGTGTGTGTGGGTGTGTATTATGTAACTAGAAAGAGGACCATGCGAAGGGAAGAAGGGGGGGTAATGGGATAGATGTGACCTGAGGGCAAAGGGGGGCTACTGAAGAGGAAGGAGACCAGACCAGCAAGGGCCAGGGAAGCCTAAGAAGGCCTGTCGGATCTCCAGGTCCCCATAATGCAGCATCTGCTTGAACCCATCCAGACCAGTCCAAAGGGCAAAAATGGAACCGGCGTCACTTGCGTGTGGCTTCACAACTTCAGGCAGGTGATATAGAAATTCACCCCCCCCCAAAAAAAAAGCCTTTCTCTGCCAGGTGTGTTGGCGCACGCCTTTAATCCCAGCACTCAGGAGGCAGAGGTAGGAGGATTGCTGTGAGTTCAAGGCCAGCCTGAGACTACATAGTGAATTCCATAGTGAACTAGAGTGAGACCCTACTTTGAAAAACCAAAAAAAAAAAAAGAACTTAAGAGTCAAAGGGTGGCTCTAGAGGAGTGCTCTGGAAAGCTGTCTTGTGGACACGTAACTGCCACTGCACTCATGACCTCGCAGCACTGTCGTGACCTGCACAATACTGGGCCCACCAGCACCAGCATGTCACTGTGGATGACAGAGGAAGGGAGAGAAAGACACCAAAAATGGAAGAGGGACTAGCTGGAAAGAAGAGGTTTAGTGCAAGAGGGATGGGGACAAAAGAAAGTAATGGGAGGGGATTATGATCAAAACACATAAAGTGCTGTATGAAAATTGTCAGTAAAACTGTTGAAATAAAAAATAAAGATGAGGGAGGGAGGGAGGGAGGGAGGGAGGGAGGGGAGGGGAGGGGAGGGGAGGGGAGGGGAGGACTTCAGAGGTACTTCATATAGGTGCGTAGGTGAACACATTACTGGAGATGGAAAGGCCTAAGCAAGGCAAAGGGAAGAGATTGAGTAAAAGAAGGGTGGGGGAGGGTTAATCAAAATCCAAGATGTTTTGAATAAGCCATATGGAAACCTACTTTTTTGGATAATGGTGCATCCAGAAGCCATAGACTATTACTAGAAAAATTCAGTGCCAGGGATGGGATACCTTCCAGTGAATTTTTGGCCAGGGAGGTCCCTCATGCCCCCAAAACATTACAGGCCTTTACCAAGGCTCTTGGTAATGAAATCAAGCTGCAGCTGAGCTGAAAACCTCCTCCCTGTGGACCAGTTGACAGAAAGCTGCAAAAAGCTGCACTGCATGTAGGTCCGTGGGAGAGAGAAGTCATCAGTGGAGATAAACAATAGTGGGCACTGCAAGCCTTAAGTTTGTCCAGCCAGGCCAAATGACCCAATGGGTGCACTAGTGACATGTCTGTTAGGGGAAACCAACCGCTCTCTAATTGGACTGAAGGCCCGCTCCATGGGAGGGAATACATGCCTGATACTGAAAACCTAATCAAAAGCCCATCGCAGGGGAGGTCATGAGCCCTCGGGGTGTAAAGCCTGCTCTTGTCTGGCTGAATGCATGTATTATGCTCACCACACTGCCCTGTAAGCACTTTTCTTAATGTGCACACCTAATTAATGCTGCTCTCACTTTTGGTTAGAGAAGCTTCTCTTTTCAGATGGCTGTGACCACTGGGATGACTCAGAAGTCACCATGGTGCTGAGAAGTGACAGAGGAGTGCTCAGCACTGAAACATCTCTATCACACCTTTGAGGGCTCAGGGTCCATTGCTGTAGAAGTAGTGGAAAGAATGTAAGAGCCGAAGGAAGGTAGGACTGCTTACAGTGCAATTGTTCAGACATAAATTGGCCTCGATATCCATGACCTTGCAGTGCCTAGAACTACCTTCCCAAGACCCTTATAATAGAAAGAAAAGATGATGACGTCAAATTAAAAGAAAGACTATGGACTGGAGAGATGGCTTAGCAGTTAAATGCTTGCCTATGAAGCCTAAGGACCCTGGTTCAAGACTCGATTCCCCAGTACCCACATAAGCCAGATATACAAGGTGATGCATGTATCTGGAGTTCGTCTGCAGTAGCTGGAGGCCCTGGAGTGTCCATTTTCTCCCCCCGTCGCTCTCAAATAAATAAATATTAAAATTTTTAAAAAGAGAGACTAATTGAGAGAGGGGATACAATTTGTGAAGGGGAAAGTGGGGGAAGAGAGGGAATTATCATGGTTTATTGTCTATAATTATGGAAGTTGTCAATAAAAAAAATAAAGAGCTGGATGCAGTGGCGCACACCTTGAATCCCAGCACTCAGGAGGTAGAGGTAGAAAGATCTCTATGAGTTCAAGGCCAGCCTGCGACTACAGAGTGAATTCCACATCATCCTGGGCTACAGTGAGACCTACCTTGAAAAATACAAAGAAAAAAATAAAAGAAAGATAGCTGGCAGAAGTACAAATCAGGTGTGTGGTATGAGACAGTTTCTTTAACCTACAGGTAAAATTATTTCTCTAATTAGGGTGATAAAAATTTAAACTAAAAAGCCGGGTGTGGTGGCACACGCCTTTAATCCTAGCACTTGGGAGGCAGAGGTAGAAAGATCGCCATGAGTTCAAGGCCACCCTGAGACTACATAGTGAATTCCAGGTCAGCCTGAGCTAGAGTGAGACCCTACCTTGAAAAAACAAAACAAAAAAAAAAAAATTAAACTAAAATAGAAATTTGAGGTTTTAATATGCAAAAGTACCGGGAAGATGGACATAAGAAATAATCCGTGAAGAAAATATTTTGTGTCTAGAACTTCAGCTAGAGACAAACACACGGCACAGGTGACGTGCCTGCAGCTCTGCAGCCTCGTTTACTTGGACGTGTCATGGAGCACCAGGATGTGAGGACACACGAGCACCTGCACACAACTACAGCAGAGATGAAGCAAAGCTTGTCTCGGGAATTTTGAGCTTATGATTGTGACCACCAGAGGTCACCCGTCCCCAGAAAGAGACAAGGCAGGGCTGCGGAACTTCTCACTGTTTTTGGAGGCATGGGACAAAAGACCCAAGTGCTGGCATTATTCTCTCTCCATTCAAAACATATCCGAGATGGGCCTCCTTTCAGTGCAGACACTGAAACCAGGGGAACTGAACGCAACCCCAGAGGCTGCACGAGGTACAGGATGGACTTAAGTCAAATCGCCAGGGGCAGATGTGCTAACAGCTTCCAAGGTGTGGGATTTGTATGAGAGAATTTAAGAGGTTCTTATTGTGCAATATAACCACCCTGGATGTCTTCAGCTATGACTGCAGGGAAATGTTAAACTGCTTTATGGAAAATGAAACAGAACAGAGCCTGGAACGGTGGTGTGTGCCTATAATCCTGCACTGAGGAGGCTGAGGCAGGTGGACCACAAGTTTGAGAACACCTTAGGCTATACAGTAAGAATCTGTCCCCAAAACAAAACACAAGAGGAAGAGAGGGAGGGAAGTATTGCAATCAAGCTTGCATTGCTGGCAGAAATCACCTGACCAAGAGCAGCTTGTCGGAGAAAAGGGTTTATTTTGGCTTACAGGCTCGAGGGGAAGCTCCATGAAGGCAGGGGAAAACGAAGGCATGAGCAGAAGGTGGACATCACCCCCTGGCCAACATAAGGTGGATAATAGCAACAGGAGAGTGTGCCAAACACTGGCAAGGGGAAGCTGGTATAACATCCATAAGCCCACCCCCAACAATACTCTGCCTCCATTAGGTGTGAATTCACAGATCTCCATCAGCTGGGCACCTAGCATTCAGAACACCTAAGTTTATTTCATGTATGTTTCCAAGGAACAGCTCAGCATAGACTCTTACAGTTCCCTGCTAAAACACAGTATTTTTAAAAATTCTATATAGCTAGCTTGCAGGAAATTCCAAAGAAAGGACTTTTGGAGCTCAGCAGAAAAGTTCTTAGCAGTTTCTTCATCGAATACTTCTTTAGAATATACTGGTTTTTAAAAAACATTTATTATTTGAGGGCTGGAGAGATGGCTTAGCAGTTAAGGCACATGCCTGTGAAGCCTAAGAACCGTGATTGGATTCCCGAGGACCCAAGTAAGCCAGATGCACATGGTGGTGCATGCATCTGGAGTTTGTTTGCAGTGGCTAGAAGCCCTGCTGTACCCATTCTCTCTCTCTCTCCCCTTCAGTCTGTCTCTAATAAATAAATAAAAATAAAAGATCAAAAATATTTATTATTTGAAAAAGAGGGAGGGAGGAAGAAAGAGAGAGAATGGGCACTCTAAGGACCCCACCTATTGCAAATGAACTCCAGATGCCTGCACCACCTTGTGCATCTGGCTTTACGTAGGTACTGGGAAATTGAACCTGGGTCATTTGGCTTAGCCAGCAGGCGCCTTAACTGCTAAGCCATCTCTCCAGCCCTAGAATATATTGTTTTATATTACAAATATTGGCAAATAAGGTTATTACACATCAATGTATCCTTCAGACATCTAAAACCCTTTTCCCTACTGCAAAACAAGTTCATTAAAGGATATTCAGAAAATAAAAAAAGGTTTGAAGAAAAAGAAATGAAATGCACAGGGAAATGCTAATACGCAAGTTCACACGTGGCTCCAGCCTCTTTGAACTGTAGCTTCCTCCATTGCCCCAAATCAATTCTACTCTGCCCGCCCTTGAGCAATAATGTCGCTAATAAGTTAGTGAGAACCTCACACTGGGCAGGTCACAGCTCCACGGTTCCCCTTCCTGGATGTCCCCGTGACCACTCCTGCAAACCCGCCTGTCTGGACTTCTCCCGCCTCCCTCCCAGCCTCTGCCATCCTCTAGTCACTCCTCTGTCATGGTCACTGGTTTGGGCTGTTCCTTTGGGGTCAGGGATAATTAAATACAGAATTCCAGCTCTATGCTCTGTGTTCTTCATTCCCTGCCCCCTCCCGCGGGTAGCTAAAGTTGGTCGATGTACATACACTAGGTCCATAAGTGATTTGACTTTATCAATGACTTATTAATGACCTCAAAGAGGCTGAGAGGCCAGAGCCACACAGCAAATGCCTCTTTATCTAGCAGGGCTTGGAGTGGAATCAGCTGGTTAGTGCGAAAAGTGTTAAGGCAGTGAACCACAAAACAAAAGTATTTTACACTTAAAAATGTTCATTCAGTTCCCAGGTCGTTTAGAGTCAATCTTTGCTGTTTGTTTTTGAAGGTTGGTCTGCTGACCTGAGTTCTGTGCCATTCTGCCTAAATCACAGCCACGGGGAATTGCCTGTGCTAGCCAGTTTCTGTCTGGTTGCTGATTAACAGCATTACTGAGCTGTTACTAACACATCATGCAATTCCCCATCTCAAGAGCACAAGTGGATAGCTTTCCAAATATCCCCCAAACTGTGCAGCCAACACTGAAGTCAGGTTAGGACTATTCTCACCAGCCAAAAAGCAGCCCGAGTCCATTCACCTCGCCTCCCAGCACAGCCCAGCTGTGCCAATCCTTAGGCCTTTTCTGAGGAGACTGGTGCTCTGCCTATCCCATATAAACAAAGTCATGCAGCCTCGGGCTTTTGTGGTCAGTTCCTTTTACTTAGCACAGTATTTGCATATATACCATCCAGTCTCCTTAAGGCCACCCCCACCTCCTCCCTTACGCAGTGTTTTCAACGTGCGCCTATGTTGTAACAAAGAAGGTCTCCTTATTTCCTTTTACCAGCTATGTGTATAGAGCAGGCTTTAGTTATCTATCGTTTCAACCTTGGGCATTTATGAGTAATGCTGCTATGAATATTCAGGTATGATTTTTAAACTGATGTTGGTTTTTCCATGTGTATGTGGTACACGCACGTGTCGGGCAGAGAGCGACATTAGGCGTCTCCCTCGCAGAATCTCACACTGCAGTCCAGAGCTCTCCAATTCACAAGTCTAGCTGGCCAGCCTGCCCCAGGGGACTGCACCACACCCCTCGACACTTCCGTGGTGCAGAGGTCCAAACATCAGACCTCATGCGGGAGTGCAAGCGCCGTACCCACTGAGCCGTCTCACAACCCTCATGTATAGCGTTCTTCGTGGAAATATGTATTATTATAGGAGTAGAGCTGCTGAACCACAGATAACGTACACCTAATATTTCCATGAATTACCAGCCTTTTTCAAAGCAGCTGCGCAAAGTTTACGTTCCTATCAGTAGCAGAGAGTTCTCATTTCTTTATAATCCTATTAATAGTTATTATTTTTAGCATATTTTATGTATTTATTTATTTGAGAGAGACAGAAAACAGGTATGCAGGGGCTCTAGCCATGCAAAGGAACTCCAGATGCATGTGCTACCTACTGGGGAATCAAACCTGGGTTCTTAGGCTTCTCAGGCAAGCGCCTTAACCACTAAGCCATCTCTCCAGCCCATTATTCTCTTTTTGATTACAGACATCTTCACAGGTGAGAAGTGACATCTCATTGAGATTTTGATGTGCATGTCCCCGAGAACTATGTTAAGCATCTCTCCATCATTCCTTGGTCACGTGCTCTCTGGAAAAGCGACTATTTTCTAGTTGTGCTACTTGCTTCTGTTAAAGCTGGAAGAGTTTTAATGTTGTCTAGAAACAAGTCCCTATCAAAGGAATGAGTGGCAAACATGTTTTCCTATTCTAGGAAAGATTTTTTTCCGCTTTTTTAACATATGTGTGTGCACAGTATATGTAGTATGTTGTATATGTATAGTGTATGCACACATGTGTGCAGATACATGTGTGGGTCACATGCGTAGAGTAAGTAGTGTGTTGCATTATGCATAGTAAATGTTCATGTGTGCAGGTGCAGGTGTGCATGGAGGACTACTGTATTGTAATATGCATAGTATATGCTCATGTGTGTGAAGTTGCATGTGTGTAGTATGTAGTATTTATTATGTGGAGTATATGCTCATGTGTGTGAAGTTGCATGTGTGTAGTATGTGGTATTTATTATGTGGAGTATATGCTCATGGGTGTGTGTAGTATTTATTATGTGGAGTATATGCTCATGTGTGTGTGTGTGTAGTATTTATTATGTGGAGTATATGCTCATGTGTGTGAAGATGCATGTGTGTGTATGTAGTATTTATTATGTGGAGTATATGCTCATGGGTGTGTGTAGTATTTATTATGTGGAGTATATGTTCATGTGTGTGAAGATGCATGTGTGTAGTATGTAGTATTTATTATGTTGAGTATATGCTCGTGGGTGTGTGTAGTATTTATTATGAGTATATGTTCATGTGTGTGAAGATGCATGTGTGTAGTATGTAGTATTTATTATGTTGAGTATATGCTCGTGGGTGTGTGTAGTATTTATTGTATGGAGTATATGTTCATGTGTGTGAAGATGCATGTGTGTAGTATGTAGTATTTATTATGTGGAGTATATGCTCATGGGTGTGTGTATTATTTATTATGTGGAGTACATGTTCATGTGTGTGAAGATGCATGTGTGTAGTATGTAGTATTTATTATGTGGAGTATATGCTCATGGGTGTGAAGATGAATGTGTGTGTGTGTAGTATTTATTATGTGGAGTATATGCTCATGGGTGTGTGTAGTATTTATTGTGTGGAGTATATGTTCATGTGTGTGAAGATGCATGTGTGTAGTATGTAGTATTTATTATGTGGAGTATATGCTCGTGGGTGTGTGTAGTATTTATTATGAGTATATGTTCATGTGTGTGAAGATGCATGTGTGTAGTATGTAGTATTTATTATGTGGAGTATATGCTCGTGGGTGTGTGTAGTATTTATTGTATGGAGTATATGTTCATGTGTGTGAAGATGCATGTGTGTAGTATGTAGTATTTATTATGTGGAGTATATGCTCATGGGTGTGTGTATTATTTATTATGTGGAGTACATGTTCATGTGTGTGAAGATGCATGTGTGTAGTATGTAGTATTTATTATGTGGAGTATATGCTCATGGGTGTGAAGATGAATGTGTGTAGTATGTAGTATTTATTATGTGGAGTATATGCTCATGGGTGTGAAGTTGTGTGTGTGTGTGTGTAGTATTTATTATGTGGAGTATATGCTCATGGGTGTGAAGTTGCATGTGTGTGTGTAGTATTTATTGTGTGGAGTATATGCTCATGGGTGTGAAGTTGCATGTGTGTGTATGTAGTATTTATTATGTGGAGTATATGCTCAGGTGTGTGCACATGCAGAGGCTAGAGGAGCAAAAGAACTTTGGTGCCCTTCTCCACTGCCTGCTGCGTACTTCCTTGAGACTGGGTTTCTCCCTCAATCCAGAGCTGGTGGCTGTGTTTGTGCTCAGCAAGCCCCAGCTATTCTCTGATCTAGTTCCCATAGATGGAGTTAAAAGAAGTGTGTGGCCGGGCAGGGTGACACATGCCTTTAATCCCAGCACTCAGGAAGCAGAAGTAGGAAGATCACTGTGAGTTTGAGGCCACCCTGAGACTACATAGTGAATTCCAGGTCAGCCTGAGCTACAGTGAGACCCTACCTAAAAAAAAAAAAAAAAAGTGTGTGGTCATGCCCAGCTTTTTACGTGGGTCCTGGGGAATCAATTCTGGGCCTTCTGGCTTTGCAGGTGAGTACCTTAATCACTAAGCCATCCTTCCAGCCCATCTCGCTATCCAGAGTTTTGATCCATTATGAAAAAAGAAAAAAACGTAAGAATGTTTCTTTAACATTCTAGACATTCATGAAAATTATCAATAAAACTTCTTTTTTTGTTGTTTTGGTTTTTCAAGGTAGGTCTCACTCTAGCTCAGGCTGACCTGCAATTCACTATTTAGTCTCAGGGTGGCCTTGAACTCACAGTGATCCACATACCTCTGCCTCCTGAGTGCTGGGATTAAAGGTGTGCACCACCATGCCCAGATCTATTTTTTGTTTTCTTTGAGGTAGGGTCTTGGTCTAGCCCAGGCTGATCTGGAATTAGTCTCTGGCTGAGCTTGAACTCACAACGATCCTTCTACCTCAGCCTCACAAGTACTGGGATTAAAGGCATGTGCCACCACTCCCAACCAATAAAAGTTTTTTAAAATGCTTCTTCATGTAATATTCTTCATTATGAGGAAAGAATTTCTCATTGAAAATATTGTAAACAAAGTACAGAGACTCATTATGTATATATGCCTGGAGAGATGGCTCAGCAGTTAAAGGCACTTGCTTGCAAAGCCTGACAGCCCAAGTTTGATTCCCTAGTATCCATGTAAAGCCAGGAGCACAAAGTGGTGTCTGGAGTTTGTTTGCAGTGGCAGGAGGACCTGGCACATCTATTCTCTCTTTGTCTCTTTCTCTCTCAAATAATATATATTTTTTAAAGTACATTAAGCCAAGCATGGTGGCACACACCTTCAATCACAGCACTGGGGAGGCTGAGGTAGGAGATTGCTGTGGGTTTGAGGCCAGCCTGAGACTACATAGTGAATTCCAGGTCAGCCTGAGCTAGAACAAGACCCTACTTTAAAAAACCTTTGTAAGTGGATGTAGCATGGCCAATGACCAGCAAACAATTTTCCTTATAAGCAACTCAACTCTAAAAGAAATCCTTACTAATTTTTAGAAATCTTATGCCTTATAGTTGCCTAAAACTAGTAAGTTCATTCAACATGAAACCTGCAAAGAACTTTGAAATTTACAAGGCTGTTTCTCACTCTCTACATAATGAGAGTAGCAGTATAGATTTATTTGAAAATTGTTTTTCAAGTGGACATTTAAAATAAGAAATTTTGACAGCATTCAGAGAGATTGTGATTAAATCAAATCTTGTACCCAGTCAGTAGCAGTAACTGGCTTTGAAGTCTTTATTAAATTCTAATCTTAGAGCAAAATCGTAATCCTCTAAGAACTCAATTGCACACTGCATGGCAGCAGCAGAAACAAAAACTCATTGGAATTAGTAATTACAGCTCTTTTCTTTTTGCCCCTTTTTGGTGACTGTATTACTGCATCCGCTAAAGCTAGCATTTAGTCTCCTGATGCCTGGTGTTAGTACTGATGCAGTGCAAACTACATCTTCACAGGGTTACAGAGAAGCACGATGGGGGGGCACTCGGGGCTGGAGGGTGGCACCCCTCCAGGAATCTACAGGATAGTCTCATTCCTGTCTGCTGCTTAGTATGTAAGCTTCCAGAAAATACTCTCCAGTTTTCGTCTCTGAGGAAGAGAAAATAACTTAAAACTTATGTCTAAATATATTTCCACTGATAGGTCACCTGGCCGGCAAAGATGGGAAGAAAGATGCAATGTAGATGAGTATGTGAGGCCACGGAGGATGCTGACCAAGGGTGTTTACCCTTACACTGAAGGACTCGGCCCAGTTTGCAAAGAACTAGAAATTCCTCATTGTGTAATGATAATGCTAGGACAGTGTCAGTGTGTATTAGTGTGTCTGTGTGTTACATAAGGTTACATTGTAATTGTGCTGCTCTGTAAAATAAATGAAATTATTTTATTTGAATATCCTTTCAAAGAAATTAAAAATAAATGATGCCAAGAGAAATAAGTTACCAGTAAGTAGTGTCTCTTCAGTTCACCCTGCCTTCTTAGTAACATTGTTTCTTCCCCCTTCTTAGTAACATTGTTTCTTCCCCTCTTCTTAGTAACATTGTTTCTTTTTCCCCCTCTTCTTAGTAACATTGTTTCTTTTCCTCCTCTTCTTAGTAACATTGTTTCTTCCCCCCTCTTCTTAGTAACATTGTTTCTTTTTCTCCTCTTCTTAGCAACATTGTTTCTTTTTCCCCCCTCTTCTTAGCAACATTGTTTCTTTTTCCCCCTCTTCTTAGGAACATTGTTTCTTTTCCCCCCTCTTCTTAGCAACATTGTTTCTTTTTCTCCTCTTCTTAGCAACATTGTTTCTTTTTCCCCCTCTTCTTAGTAACATTGTTTCTTTTTCCCCCCTCTTCTTAGTAACATTGTTTCTTTTTCTCCTCTTCTTAGTAACATTGTTTCTTTTTCCCCCTCTTCTTAGTAACATTGTTTCTTTTTCCCCCTCTTCTTAGTAACATTGTTTCTTTTTCTCCTCTTCTTAGCAACATTGTTTCTTTTTCTCCTCTTCTTAGCAACATTGTTTCTTTTTCCCCCTCTTCTTAGTAACATTGTTTCTTTTTCCCCCTCTTCTTAGTAACATTGTTTCTTTTTCTCCTCTTCTTAGTAACATTGTTTCTTTTCCCCCTCTTCTTAGTAACATTGTTTCTTTTTCTCCTCTTCTTAGGAACATTGTTTCTTTTTCCCCCTCTTCTTAGTAACATTGTTTCTTTTTTCCCCTCTATTGGTAAGGTCCAGGCTCTGACTACTTTAAACCCATAGACACCACTCACTCGGCCTCACGACTGCTTCAAGGGCTGGGTGGACAGTTGGCATTAGCAATGTGTCACCCAGTCACAAGGTACCTTTCTTTCTGCCCCATACTTTGCCTGTCAGGAGTTCACATTCTGCAAACTGGAGTTTTCGGAGCATTCACCTGGGGAGTTTAAACCAAAGAAGGAAGAGCTGTATTCCCTCGGGAATCATGGAGGGAAAATAATTCGTGTTTCAAAGATTTTAAAATGTGGAAGATATTTTGGGCTGGTTCACATTTCACTTGTTTGTTTTGTGTTTGCTTGGTTGATTTTTATTTACATTTTCTTTTGTGTGAGGTTGCCTCACGTCCCTGGCTGTCTCCGGCAGCTGCCCATGTTTGTTCACTTGGCTTTCTCAAGGGCAAGGACAGGATAAGGGTCCCTGAGACCAAGCACTAGCTTCGGTTGGGCCTGAGGCTCACCAGGAACACTGGGCTGTGGTCTCATGCGCAGCCGTTTTCTGGCAGCGTTATCTTAATGAATCTGCACACTCCTATTGTCTGCCTTAAAAGGTCACCATTTGGGTCGCAGGAGATGGAGGGGTCTGTTAGTTCATAATGTCTTGAAGATACATTTTCCACATGGAGATGACTTTCAAATATTACTAAAATGGAAATGACTTACAGTCACTTCAACTGTCCACATGGTCAAGATGGACACAGGAAAATGTCCCATGCTTCTTCTTATAAAACAGAGCAATGAATGATCTCTTTGTTATTCCCCAAAGCAAACTGGTGCAATTTCAACCCTGGGGTTTAGGAGAGAGTTCAATAGATGCATGTTGAAAGCCATGTAGAACACGTGTTTTACATTGTCTATCAGGTCTGCATGCTGAGCTATGGATGCCGGAAGGTGATGTGGAAGAGGATCATGAGACTCAGCGGCAATACGCCATGCTCGATTAATGATGTCTGCCACAGGCACAGGAGTAAACCTATGACCATCCCCAGTACGAATGATGCCTACCACAGGTGCAGGAACACACACCTGTGACATATTTCACCATCCCCAGTATAAAAGTTGTCACCAGGGCTGGAGAGATGGCTTAGTGGTGAAGGTGCTTGCCTGAGAAGCCTAAGGACACAGGTTCGATTCTCCAGGTCCCAGTAAGCCACATGCACGTGATGGCACATGCATCTGGAGTTCGTTTGCAGTGGCTAGAGGCCCATTCTCACTCTCTCCCTCCCCCCTTTCTCTGTCTCAAATAAATAAATAAATAAATAAATAAATAAATAAATAAATATCTTTTTAAAAAGTTGTCACGTGCTGGGCGTGGTGACGCATGCCTTTAATCCCAGCACTCGGGAGGCAGAGGTAGGAGGATTGCCGTGAGTTCCAGGCCATCCTGAGACTACATAGTTAATTCAAGGTCAGCCTGGGCCAGAGTGAAACCCTACCTCGAAAAACCAAAAAAATAAATAAAATAAAAATTAAAAAGTTGCCACGTGACATGTTTCAGTTGCCAGATAACTACATGCCTGCAGACAAGTTATTAGTCTCCTTGGCTCTAAAATGGGAATAATAATCCTAAAATTGGTTGGAACCAAGTAACAATGAACTCCTATGAACATCTGAATAAGGCTTAATGTGCCACAATCACTTAAGCAGTGAGCGACTGGCCTGTTAGCGTTTCTATCAGAGCTGCATTCTAGAGCTGATCAGAGTGCTGAATGTGACTGAAGGTTTCCGCCACGTGTGCTGCTGCCGAGGAAGGCCTCCACTCAGCAGCCACGGCGGCTCAGGCGGGGAACAAGCCCACAGCTCACAATGCAGCAGGGCCCGCATACCCATGCTCCCTCCACCAACACCCACACCCACCCCTCTGAGCTTTGTCCAAGCACTAGGGAAGTGTGCCATTTACTCTGATGAGGGTTGGAGAAATGATAGTGACAAAAATAGAACCGTTTATTCTTCCTGGGAATACTCGCCTACCTGCCGAGCACAGAGCACAGAGCAAGAACCGTAATTACACTCTTCTCGGTAGTTCGCAGTCTAATGTAAGCCTGCTCAACATTAGCCACGCACAGAGAAAAAGACTTCTAGCGCATAAAACTGACTTCTATGACGAAGAATAGATACCAGAAAATTACCTTTAAAAACTTAAAGATTCTAAGAAAATGCTTATAATGTGTCCTAACCAATGAGTAACATGGCTAAAAGGAAGCTAGGTACTTTGGCCATAGAAGTGAGTTTCAGCAGCTAGTGAGCACTGAGTCTTGATTCTCACTCCCTGATCATATGATCATGACCAGCCCAGCCTGTCCGCTGTGCCAGCTCTCATTAGCACGATCTCACTAAGCCCAGGGAGTTGACAGAAAGGCAGTAACACTGGGAGGACACAGGGTTTGGTCAGCAGACCAGGTTCACAGTGTACTTGTAACTGCAACCCTGGGCCTCCTTGCCATAGTGGAAGTAATGCCTTCATCTACACAACGCTGACTCGCCCATTACAAAGTGTCTTATGAATTGTAAATGTTACCCCATCCAGGACAGCTGGCGTCCACCTTCCCCTGCTGGTTCATAAAACAGACCTGGCTTACTAGAAATGGGAGGGAAGCAGGCAGGGTGGTCCCCAGATGCACCACAGCATGAGAACTGTGCCCTGTCACAGACCCCGTGGAAGCCATGCTGTGACAACATGGAAGGAGGGCAGTTTTCTATTCTGGAAGCTGCACTCTGAGTTGACGCATCTGGGTCCAGGAAGAGTCTAAGGATGGCTCAAAGCGCACAGCTTAGAGCTCAGGTGGGAGGAAGAGTCAGGCGCAGATGTTCCAAAGCAACCCTGAAGCGCCCACAGACTCAACACTCGCGCCCCAGCAGGATCAGAGGCCGTGGAAGCCAGGGCACCCTTATGTTTAGGTGCCCAGGGTGACGCACGGACATGAAGCCAGTGGCTGTTCTTCCTTCTCCAGACACACAGCCGTGTGCAGCTACGGCAAGATGCAGAGCTAAGTGCAGTCCACACACCTGGCACTCACATGTCCACTGCCCGACAGGATTTCCTCACTGTTGAAACATCAGATACCTCACAGTTCCCATCACAGCCATTGAAGTGCTCGCCACACACTGGGCACTGCTGGGAGTGTTCTCCAGTTGTCAGCTTCTCCAGTTCTTCTGAAGCCTTACGACATACACATTCGTGACCCCGTGTTTCTGAAGGAGCCACACCGCGGGCAGATACTCAGCAGCGCACACTCCAGCAGAAGGGAGCCACGCTTCACCTCCAACGCTGGAACCAGGGCTTCTGCACAGCACGTGTGGGGCCAAACTGTCTGCAACAGCATTTTCGGGGCTGGGGAAATGGCTCAGTTGGTAAAGAGCTTACTGCACAAGCATGAGGACCTGAATTCGTACACTCACTGCCCATGGAAAAATGCCAAGCATCGTGGCACACACCTTAATTAATCCCAGTGCTGGGGAGCTGCAGACAGGGGGATCCATAGGGCTTGCTGGCCAACTAATCTAGATCACCCAGTCAGTGAGCTCTAGATGAGACCTTGTTTTAAAAAATAAGGTGGGGGCTGGGAAAATGGCTTAGTGGGTAAGGCGTTTGCCTGTGAAGCCTAAGGACCCCGTTTCAATTTCCCAGTGCCCATGTAAGCCAGATGCACAAGGGGAGCATGCGTCTGGAGTTCGTTTGAAGTGGCTGGAGACCCTGGTGTGGAGACCCATTCTCTCTATCTGCCTCTTTCTCTCTCTCTCAAATAAACAAATAAATTAAATAAAAATTAAAATTAAAAAAATTAAAAATAAGGTGGAAGCCAGGAATGGTGGCTCGTGCTTTTAATCTCAGCACTCAGAAGGCATAGCAGGGTGACTGCTGTGAGTTCGAGGCCAGCCTTGGACTGTAGAGTGAATTCCAGGTCAGCCTGGGCTAGAGTGTGACCATACCTTGAAAAAGACAACAAAAAACAAGGTGCAGAATGACTGAAGAAGACACTTGACATTGCTATCCAGCTTGCACATGCATGTGTGTACCCACACACACCCCCCCTCATACTGTGCACATACACACAGACATAGCATTTATAAAAGGGTTGTTATTCACAGCGCATGTAATGCACACTAAAGGCAGATTTAAACCAGAGCTCATGGGTTAGCATCTTGTGCTGTTTCAACAAAAGACCACAAATGGGTCATTTCTTAGCATCACAAATTTATTGCTTGTACTTTTAGTGGCTGGGTAGTCCAGAGCAGGCTCTGTCACGTGGTTTCCGGTTAGGAGATCACAGGTGCTGTCTTCCTACTGTGTCCTCACTTTGCTGTGTGTGTGTACATGCATATGTGTGCAAGGAAGCTCTTTCTGTGTACATGCATATGTGTGTGTCTGTTTAGCAGAAACTAGTGGCAGAGAAAGGTTCAACATTGAGTAAAACTAATTATCACAGTAGAAAGGAAGGAAGGGAGGGAGGGAGGGAGGGAGGGAAGGAGGGAGGGAGGGGCAGGGAAGGGAAGGGAAGAGGAAATGAAAGGGAAAAGAATAAAGGAAAGTAAAGGAAAAAGGAAAGTAAAGGAAAAAGGAAAAGGAAAGGAAAGGAAAGGAAAGGAAAGGAAAGGAAAGGAAAGGAAAGGAAAGGAAAGGAAAGGAAAGGAAAGGAAAGGAAAGGAAAGGAAAGGAAAGATCCCTATACAGACAGGAGAATTCTGACTCAGTAAAGTCGGAGAATCTGTAACAAGTGCTGGAAGCAGAGGAACAGGACAAGATGCTGAAGTGTGCAAGACTGTCCAGGAGGCCTGTGGGTTTGCTGGCCTCACACAGTCCACTGTGACGTGAACAGCATGCGCTTTTCTGTGGAGAATCTTTCTGACATTGTCAGATTCTGTTTCTCAAAGGCAGCTTGCACTCTGGTCTAGATACAGATTCTTGTTTCTTGTTTTTCTTTTCTTTTCTTTCTTTTTTTTTCTTTCTTCTTTCTTTTTTTTTTTTTTTTTTTTTTTTTTTTTTTTTTTGAGGTAGGGTCTCACTCTAGCTCAGGCCGATCTGAAACTCACTCTGTAGTACCAGGCTGGCCTTGAACTCACAGTGATCCTCCTACCTCTGTATCCTGAGTGTAGGGATTAAAGGTGTGTGCCACCAAACCTGGCAACTTTTTACTTTGATTTTTTGAGGTAGGGTCTCACTCTAGCCCAGGCTGACCTGGAATTCACCATGTAGTCTCAGGCTGGCCTTGAACTCACGGTGATCCTCCTACCTCTGTCTCCCAAGTCCTGGGATTAAAGCGTGCACCACCATACCTGGCTATACCTGGCAACTTTTTAAATGAGTAATTGTTTTAAATATATGACTGTATCATTTTGCTAAAAATCTGGGGAAGAAATTCAGAAAATAAAAGGTATCAGACCCGGTGGAAAAGAAATGTACAGTTAATCTTTGACTTGAGATCAAAATTTAAAAACCTGAAAAGTATTTTTTAACAAATTTAATTTTTTGTTGTTGCTGGTTTTTTTTTTGTTTTTTTAAAGCAGAGTCTCACTGTATCTCAGGCTGACCTGGAATTCACTATGGAGTCTCAGGGTGGCCTCAAACTCATGGCCATCCTCCTATCTCTGCCTCCCGAGTGCTGGGATTAAAGGCATGTGCCACCACGCCCAGCCAGGACAGAACTACACACTTGTAATTGCATAATTCACAATTGTGACTCTTGATTTGGTCCTGTTTTTACTAGGATGTGATTTATTCTTTTCATAGTTAGGGACTTACATTTCTTATTTCCTAAGGAGAATATTTTTTTACTCAAAATAATCTGGGTTAACATTATCTTAGAGAAACAAAACCTTAAAAAGTTTTTTGTTTGTTTTTGTTTTTTGAGGTAGGGCCTCACTCTATCCCAGACTGGGCTCACTAATGCCCAGCTCTCTTAAAAAAATTTTTTTAAAGGGCTGGAGAGATGGCTTAGCAGTTAAGGCGCCTGCCTGCCAAGCCTAAGAACACTTGTTCTCAGGGCCCAAGTATAGCCAGATGCAAAACTGACACCAGCATGCAATGTCACACATGTGCACGAGGGGGTGCATATGCCTGGAGTTCGTTCACAGTGGCTGAGAGGCCCTGGTACGCTCATTCTGTGCCTCTTCCTCTCTGTCTCTCTCTCAAAAATAAAAATTTAGCTGAGCGTGGTAGCACACGCCTTTAATCCCAGCACTTGGGAGGCAGAGGTAGGAGAATCGCCGTGAGTTCAATGCCACCCTGGGACTACATAGTTAATTCCAGGTCAGCCTGCGGTAGAGTGAGACCCTACCTCAAAGAAAAAAAAAAAAAGCCTTCATCTTTAGAAACAATATCCCACTTTGTAAAGATAAAAATAGTGTCTTGCCGGGCGTGGTGGCGCACGCTTTTAATCCCAGCACTCGGGAGGATCGCCGAGAGTTCGAGGCCACCCTGAGACTACATAGTTAATTCCAGGTCAGCCTGGACCAAAGTGAGACCCTACCTTGCAAAACAAAAAAAAAAAAAAAAAAAAAAAAAATAGTGTCTGAACACAAATTCAAGTTAACCTTACTTTCCCAGTTCGAGCAGTACCTCATCCTTTTTTCTTACATACATTTGCTGCTAATTAAGACAACAGCACACATCATAAAGTAAAAATACTAACATGTAAGCCAGGCGTGGTGGCTCACGCCTTTAATCCCAGCACTCGGGAGGCAGAGGAAGGAGGATCGCTCTGAGTTCGAGGCCACCCTGAGACTACAGTGAATTCCAGGTCAGCCTGGGCTAGAGTGAGACCCTGCCTTGAAAAACAAAGAAACAAACAAAAATTAAGATGCTGATCTTAAGCATTCCTAAATCAGTGCCTCGTGGAAACTAGATTCCAGTACTTCCAATCAGACCTGCATGTGAACAATGGATACAGCAATTTCTTCAATGCTTATAAGATCCTATTTTTCATAAGGTAACAATCACACTGAACTGTCTAAGTCTGAAATCATTTGTGTAACATTATCAGAAAACACCACTATCAAATATAAACAGCACAACTTTTCAGCTTCCCCAAAGAAGTTTCAAAGTGCTAGCATTAGTGAATTGCTCCTTATGTTCATTCAATAAACAGAATAAAATAACGAGGTCGCAATGGATGCCTCCTTTCTTGGCAGAAAAAAAAAAAAAGGTCAATGAAAGCAACTGGAATGTTTATTGTTACTGAAATTCTTTAGGCCTGAATTCCAAGTGTGTCTTGATACAAGTTACTATGACAACTTAAATTACAGAAAATGTAGCCCCTCTTCTATCAAACTGTTTTCTCTGGAAGATCATTTCAAGCCTTCTAAAATCTGTTGGCATAAATTATCTCAGCAACAATAAACACTCTTTATAAGCATTATGCAGGAATGCCCAATCCCAAACTCTTTAAACCAAATACAAGCATATAAAATATTTCCCATTAAATCAACATGGAACAGAAAATGAAGCCTGAACATACATGTATGCACACAAACAATGTAAAACCTTGCCAGTGTTGCAAAACTACTTCTAGTTACTAGAGGGGAGGCACAGTATATTACTACCATATGCTTCCTTCCAGAACTTCCGTGAGACTGCTTGAAGGGACGCTCCAAAGAAGACTCGGAGCTAAGTCCAGCGGGACTCCTCACTATGCCTTTTAGAGGACGGAGCCAGAGTGGTGGGGAGGTGTATCATCATACACTGAACAGAAAGAAAAGCAAATATGTACTCTGGGGGCTGGAGAGATGGCTTAGTGGTTAAGCACTGCCTGTGAAACCTAAGGACCCCAGTTCAAGGCTCGATTCCCCAGCACCCACATAAGCCAGATGCACAAGGTGGCACAAGCATCTGGAGTTCGTTTGCAGTGGCTGGAGGCCTGGTGCACCCATTCTTTTTCTCTCCTTCTCTGTCACTCTCAAATAAATAAATAAACAAATAATAAGAAAACTTTTAAAAATACATAATCTGGAATATTTATGCTAATTTACCAAATCTATCTTTTAACAGAACATTTAAGCTTCAAAGTTTGCTCTCACTGCTTCAAATTTATAAACCTCGCAAGTTGTCTTGGGATAATAAAGTGTGAATCATTCTCTACCATCATTGTCTAAAAGCAAAATGATTCAAGCAAAATTATGTCTTTATAGAGAAAATGTGACATAATAGAGATATTCGGATTATAAGGCATTAACATTAACACTAATGTAAAGCTCTAGGAAAAAGCAAGACACTCAGATGCTCCAGGAAGCCGCCTCTGCATGGAAAGCTCTGGTACTTGAGATGCCGGCATCAGCTAAACCATATTTTGAATTCCATAGACAGCTACACCCCAGCCCTATGTAGAACATTCACTTATTTAAAACAGCCAAAGGGTAGCATGCCAGAGGAGGCTCTACTCTTTCTTTCTTTCTTTCTTTCTTTCTTTCTTTCTTTCTTTCTTTCCTTCTTTGTTTCTTTCTTTCTTTCTTTCTTTATTTCTTTCTTTCTCTTTCAAAGATATAGTTTATTTATTTATTTATTTATTTGAGAGAGAGAAAGAGGGAGAGAGAGACAAAGGAGAGAGAATGGGTGCACCAGGACCTCCTGCCCACCGCGGACAAACTCTAGATGCATGCACCCCCTTGTGCGTCTGGCTTACGTGGGTCCTGGGGAATCGAACCAGGATTCTTTGGCTTTGCAGGCAAATGCCTTAACCACTCAGCCATCCCTCCAGCACGAGACTCTGCTTTCAAGAGTCAGAGGCTGCTGACTTGACCACCAGGCACTTGAGAAGCCACAGAAAAGACTGAAAGCTCTCCCACAGCAAACTCCAGGCAGCTCACCCAGCCTTGCCTGTGGCACTGCAGTAACCCAGAGACACCTAACCTGCGGCATTTCAAACCAAGTCCTGAGCCTAAGACACAGCTCTCCTGGTGGAAGACAGAAAGGGTTCCCAGTAAGAAGCTGGGAGGTGGAGGGGCGTGCTTCATCACAGCACACACCGAGAGGACTCCGAGCCAGCGGAGGTTTACTTCAGAGCACTCCTCCCTTGGCTTTTTCAAAGCACGGTACAAGCCGTGCAGTGCACATTACGGAAAGGGCTGGAGTGGGCCGTTTTAGTTCCCGAGAAGACATGAAAAGCTGGCCCTGTTAGTCGCTGTCACACTCAGTTCTCTTCTCAGACACTGTCACAGAAGCACAGAACGTCCACGAAGAGGACTAAGGAATCTATGGGATAGCAGGCTGCTAGCTGACACCCTGCAAGTGCTTATTCGCCTGAAAAATGGGGGCAGCTAGGCTGTACGCACATAATTCATTAACCACAAGCAAGGTCGACCTGTCTTCCTTCTGGGACCAGTAAGTCACTTCAAAGTTTCACAGACACGACAGGACACGCAGCAAGCGCATGAAAGCTGGTGAACATCAGTTAGTTGTGAGCCTCGCCTGCCTCACCTCACCTCACCTCACCTCCCGGGTCACTTAATGAAGAAGACACTTGCAGACATTATTCAAGAGAGATGCTTGAGCACAGGACATTTTAAAGAACTCTCAGGAAAATCAGCTTGCCACTGACACTTCCTAACCTTGCTCTGTGGAAACACCAGTGCTTGAAGAGGCAGCGGCAATTCATGCGCCAGCCAGGCAGCGCTCAGGACGCCCAAGGCCAGCAGGGCACCACTTGAAAACACTGCTCCAGACTCCAAAGTAAGAACCAGAGCTTGTGTTTAAGATGCTTTTGAAAGTGTCAGCGCAACTTCTGTCAGTGTACTTTCTGCCGTCTAAATAAACATTCCAAGGGATGACTCCTAAGTCACCAGCGAATGAATACAGCCAGAAACACCTCAGAGCTCTGGAGGGGTTTCAAAGCAACTGAAGGAGGCAGGAGGACGCCTGCGAAGTGCAAGCTTCTGACTCACCTCCCCGGCTGGAGTCTTGGAGCAGAGCCAGGGTGAGTGAGGTCGTCTCGAGGGAGGGCCGAGCACCACGCACGTGTGCTGCTCAGCTGCTCAGGTACCTGCAGACATGCACAGTGTTCCTAGAGCACTGCCCAAGGTACTTAAACAGCAAACCAGAACTGGGATGTCAACTCACGCAAGCTGGGAACTTGAAATAGTTCTCCCAAGGGTAATTTCACCCCCCCCCATCAAGTATCTGAATGGTGGTATTTGGGGTGGAGTGGTTTTCTACTGGGTTTCAGTTAAAGTTTTTGTAACTTTAAAAAAGGAATTTCAGCCAGGCATGGTGGCACACACCTTTAATCCCAGCACTTGGGAGGCAGAGGTAGGAGGATCACCGTGAGTTCAAGGCCACCCAGAGACTACGTAGTGAAGTCCAGGTCAGCCTGGACCAGACTGAGATCCTGCCTTAAAACACCCACCCACCCCACCCCCCAAAATAAGAATTTCAGTTGTTTCTTTGAAGGTCATGTATGGACCCAGTGTTCCAGGATAGGCCTCTTGACCTCTTTTTTTTTTCTACTAATCAAAGCTCCTGAATAAGTACTGGAATCTTTTCTTACACAGTTACCAGTGGAACATCTGGAAATTATCTACAGCCAGGGCTAAGGGATGTCCGCAAGACAGTCCTACAAAATAAAACCATAAGCAGGCCACTTTCCCTCGGCGAGAGCGAACGACCACGGCAGAGCACCCTGGGGAAGAAGGCAGCCTGTTGGGGTCCCCCCCAAGGCCAGCTCAGGGGGGACGATAGGGTCTCTGCCGAATTGGGGTGAGCAGCGCGGAGTCACGACACAGACTCCGGGAGTTGGGTGAAAGTGGGAGCGAGAACCCACAAACTCGTTTATTCAGGAAGTGTACATGGGTTTTAAGGGGCTGTTAATCTTTGCATGGGGCGGTCCCCTTTTGGTGACCAATGACAGCTTGTCTCTGGACAGGACATCTCGTAGTAGGCTTCTCGCGAGCATGGGGCTGTAACTGTTGTCACATCAAGCCTGCGCAAAATGCCACTTTTACAGAAGCCACTTCCTGTTGTCTTTTGCCATGCGGTCTGGCTAGGACCAGGCCTGTATTGTGCCATACATATCCTCCTTTTTGTTTTTATTATTGGCAACCCTGAGAGGTATGGTTTATTGCCAAGCCATTGTTGAACCCAGGCCCCAAGGGATCATCATACATGACAGTGCCTGTCTTAGGTTGATCCATCTCATGGAGACTTACCCGTCATGGGCCAAATGCCACCTAGGTGAGGAAACCCGAGGGGGATAGCCTGGTATGGCTTTTGGAAAGCCATTGTTGAACCCAGGCCCCAAGGGATCATCACATGTGACAGTGCCTGTCTTAGGTTGCCCCATCTCATGGAATCTTACCCGTCCTGGGCTGGCTGCCATCCTGGTGAGAAAACCCGAGGGGTATGGCCTGGTATGGCTTTCAGCATGAGGTCTGGCTAGGACCAGGCCTGTATTGTACCATACATATGAGGCTGTTGATCCCTGTTCGGGCGCCAGATGTTGGGGTCCCCCCCAAGGCCAGCTCAGGAGGGACGATAGGGTCTCTGCCGAATTGGGGTGAGCAGCGTGGAGTCACGACACAGACTCCGGGAGTTGGGTGAAAGTGGGAGCGAGAACCCACAAACTCGTTTATTCAGGAAGTGTACATGGGTTTTAAGGGGCTGTTAATCTTTGCATGGGGCGGTCCCCTTTTGGTGACCAATGACAGCTTGTCTCTGGACAGGACATCTCGTAGTAGGCTTCTCGCGAGCATGGGGCTGTAACTGTTGTCACATCAAGCCTGCGCAAAATGCCACTTTTACAGAAGCCACTTCCTGTTGTCTTTTGCCATGCGGTCTGGCTAGGACCAGGCTTGTATTGTGCCATACAGAAACAAAACCATTTTCAAAACCATACCCAGTATTAAAGTACACTTTTTTTAATGAGAGAGTGACCGAGACAAAGGGAGCGAGAGAGAAAACTGGTGTGCCAAGGCCTCCAGCCACTGCAATCAAACTCCAGATGTATGTGCCATGTAGTACACACGTGTGACCTTACGTGCTTGTGTCACCCTGTGTGTCTAGCTTATATGGGATTTAACTGCTGAGCCATCTCTCCAGCCCCACTTTCTTATGAATAGAAGATACCACCCTAAAATGTCTCAATTTTTAGATTCTTAGGCATGAAATTATATGAAGTATCAAATTAGAAATAGCATAAGAAAACAGAAATGGCAGACACTAAGTCTTGACACAAGATGGAAGATGTGAGGCTTCCAAACACAACTGAGGAAGGGACGCCAATCCTGAGTGGCCCTTTGGTGGCCAGCTGTCCCAGCACAGCTGAAACCCTGCATGGAGACGCGGTCTCCAAAGCTTTATGGGGCCTATCTACCTTCTTAAGAAAGCCAGAAGATGGGCTGGAGAGATGGGTTAGAAGCCTAAGGACCCAGGTGTGATTCTCCGGGACCCGCGTAAGCCAGATGCACATGGTGGCACATGCATCTGGAGTTTGTTTGCAGTGGCTAGAGGCCCTGGCATGCCCAATTCTTTCTCTCCCTTTGTTGTCTCTAACAAATAAATAATAAAATAAAATATTTTTTAAAAAAAGGAAGTCAGAAGGCTCTTGCACACACCTGAGGCTAGGTGAAGAGCCTGTCACCCACAAGACAAAGGAGGGTCAACCTGCAGCTGATTCAGAACCAAGTGGAAGAGGGTTACTACACCCACAGCCACGCCAGCTCCCACCTGCTGGCCTGGAAGCTACTGGGATCCAGCCTGGGTGCAAAACCTTTTTTGTGTCACTGTGAGTTCGAGGCCAGCCTGAGACTATATAGTGAATTCCAGGTCAGTCTGGGCTAGAGCGAGACCCTACCTTGAACCCTCCCCAACCAAAAGAAATTTCATATATATATATATATATATATACACACACACACACACATCTATCTGGAGAGAGGGCTCAGGGGTTTGTGTGCTTCCTTGCTAAAGGTGCAGGCTCGATTCCCCAGTACCAATGTAAAGCCAGATGCACAGGGTGGTACGTGCATCTGGAGTTTGTTTGAAGTGGCAGGAGGCCCTGGTGCACCCATTCTCTCTGTCTCTCTCTGATTGAAAATAAATAAAATAGCAAAAAAAAAAAAAGAAAAGAAAAGAAAAGAAAAGAACAGAAAGTTATACAAATAGTAAGCAGGGGAACCAGGAATTGGATGCCCACGATCCTCAGCAAGCATCCCTGGATAACACCCGGCATACGTCATCATTAAATGTCTGCCTCTTCCTAAGGGTAAAGCCACTTTCCCTGATCTCTCCAATCATGGTGCCTCGCACCTAAGAAGCACTCAACTAACGTGGGCTGAGGCTTGATGAATTCAGGAGTCATGGGATGGTGGCACGCAGTTCCACGGCACTGAGGCCATCCTGCCTAGCTGTGCAAATCCTTTTCCCCCTTTCCACACTATTTATTACTTCTCCAGTCACCATGTATCTGAAAACCAAGTGTGTTTTATGCAAATAGGAACTGGAATAGATTAATAATAGGGTGTGCATTTTGGAAGACCATTTAATTCAGTAGTATATTTAGTAAAACTTAAATTAAAGGTATTCAAACAATAATTAGACACTTACAAAAAATGTAAAAGGTTAGACATTTTCCTATGTCAGTAAAGAGATGGCTCCTAAAGAGCCCTGCCTCACGGCATCCGTAGACTGTCCATCCTCGTCCCACGTGAGCAGCGTGAGGTTGTACATGACAGCTCTCTCCTTGCTGTCTTTGATTGCCTACCCCAAGACACGTCAGCAACACACAAGTCTCTCTGCAGTGGCTAGAGGCCCTGGCATGCCCATTCTCTCTCTATCTGCATCTTCCTCTCTCTCTCTCAAATAAATAAAATATTTTGAAAAACTGCTCAAAACAATTTAAAATCAAAATAATTTACAAGGAATTCTGTCTAGTCTTTCTGTTGTTACAAAAGAGACAAGGGACCAGCTCTTTACTTCCTTGTAACGCTGAGTACTCCCTTACTCCAACAGGCCCACCAGGAGGGAAGTAGACACTGGAGGCATTTCTATTGCTGTTGAAATGAGTTTACTGAGCTGGTTGTTCAAGTATCACAGGTCACACAGGAGTTTACAAAGCTTTGGAAGAGACTGCCTATTCTGCACTGAGACTCTAGGATGTCTGAAAATTAAGAAAACACACAGTTCTTTTCATTGAAAAGAGAAGACTCGCCTGTGTGTGGTGGTTCAAGCCTTTACCCTTTAATCCCAACACTTGGGAGGCAGAGGAAGGAGGATGACTGTGAGTTTGAGGCCAGCCTGAGACTACACAGTGAATCCCAGGTCAGCTAAAATAAGACCCTACCTCTAAAAACCAAAAGAGAAGACTCAACTGAAAATTCTAAACTTCCTAGAGAGATATAGCCATTCATTTCCATAAATAGTATACCTCTGTATGTATAAAATAAAGTCATAAATATTATATGAATCTGAACCATTCCTGCTTTGGGGGGTTCTAATAAAGGAAGGATGGGGACACTCAAGGGGTTGACATCAAACTCACAGACACATTTTTACCTGCACTCAATTCTGCTAAAAGCAATAGGTACTGTTACTGAGGAAGGTGTCTGTTTTATACATTCCAGATAAAAGGTTTAAACAACAATGATTATAAAAGTAGTAAGGTCAACTTCCTCTGGAGAGAAGTCCATTATGAGCTAGGCACTATGTTAGTTTGCACAATGGGCAGCAATGTTACAAACCATTTACTAAGCTCTCATATTTAAAGTAGAGTAGGAATCATAAAGATGAAGATGTGATTTCCTTCTACTAACTGCAAAAAACCCGTGAGGCATAAGTGTTATCTAATGACAACCATACCAAGCAGGAGTGCGGCAGATGCCAAGGAGCCTTGATGAGATGTTGTTCATGCCAGACACTGCCTGTGCTGGTGGATAGATCCAGTAACCCTTCACGAAACAAGCCCTCTCATACCTGCCGCGGCCCTAAGTTGTCGACCTTTTCACATTAATATATTAATAATCCTACCTACAGACGTCAAAGTGTAGGATCAGAAAGATTGAGTGGCTTCATTAGAACATGGTTACTAGTGTTACAAACTCACAACAGCCCAGCACGTAAGCACCTGGCACCACTCTGCCCAGCTCTGCCCATCAGGTTGTGAAGGCAATAAATCAATTATCTTTCCAGGTTCTCACAGCTAGTAAACAGCAGAGCCCTGTCTGAACCCAGACTTCCAACCCAGGCTGGCTCGCCTATCCCACACTGCTCTCAGAAGTGTTCACACTCGACCACACCTTGTCCCTCTAGCCTGGTCCCCAGCCATAAGGAACCAAAATGCTCCTTGGGCGTATTATTACCTAGGAAACATCCATCACCCAAGAAGCCAGCACAGAAGAGGAGGGTTAAGAGCAGACAGGCATCCGATCAATCGTCAATCAGCTTAGGACTCTGGAACAGTGCCTGTAATCAACTTTCCCTGTGACTGCAGGACCACTGCGTGCTTGAGGCTCCTCCCCCTGCTCACACTTAATATCATGTCAGAGAGCTGTTTTCACAAGACCAGCTTTGGAGTTTGGATCAGTCTTCCTCCAGTTAGGTAGCCAGGAGTCCCTGAGAATGGGAAGGCAGAAGAGGACGCCCCTCAGTAAGCACACGGTTTAGAAAAAAAACAGAACCAGGCATGGGAGGCAGAGGTAAGAGGCCACCCTGAGATTACACAGAAAAGAAATAGAACTACATGAGTATAAAATGAGCAGAAACTGTTTACACTCATGAACACACCTGACAGATGTAATACTGGGATGTATCACAGGATTCCATCCAACAAGCACTGGAAAAGAACAGTTAGTATACGTTCAGGTGTGGGCCAGTGGCTATTAAGTACACAAACAGCACATGGCTGGGCCATAGTTATTTTTCTAATATTTTATTTTATTTGTTTATTTGAGAGAGAGAGAGAAAGAGAAAGAGAGGCAGATAGAAAATGGGTGCTCCAGTACTCCGGCCGCTGCAAACGAACTCCAGACGCGTGCGCTACCTTGTGCTTCTAGCTTACTTGGGTCCTGGGGAATCAAACCAGGATCCTTTGGCTTTGTAGGCAAATGCCTTAACCACTAAGCCATCGCTCCAGCCCTGGGCCATTCTCACTGATGGCAATGTGAGGCTTGGACCAGAAAGCCTGAAAACATGAGGCTGGCTCCCCTGCCCTCCCTCACAGCACAAGCGTGGTGTGTGCAGAGGGATGGCAGGCAGGGAAGCAGGAGTCAAGGGAGTTAATGAGTTTTAACTTGGATCAAAGACAAAGACAATCTTGGGGTGAAGGTACGAAGCATGGGGGGCACGCTGGAGTTCAAGGAGGTTTCTACCAGTGCTGTGCTACTTGCACACTCCTGTACCCCACCCCATGGCATCCTGGCATCTTCATCACAGGCCAGCACCTGGCCTGGCATCGGGAACCTGGCCTGGTGCTTCCTGAAGTGGCAGTGTTGGAGGCTGGCACATTCAGAATCTCTCTTCTCCCTGGGAGAAGTACTAGTTGGTATTTTGGGGTTTGTTTGCTTGTTTGGTGAGGGCATGGAGTAGAGAACTTTTTAAAATCAAAGGAAAATTTTTAATTAAAACAAACAAAGGCTGGAAAGATGGCTTAGCGGTTAAGGCGCTTGCCTGTGGAGCCGAAGGACCCAAATTCGACTCCCAAGAACCCACCAAAGCCAGATGTACACGTGTGGTAGTTTGAATACACGGCCCCCAATATATTCAGTGTTTCATTAGTTTATAGTTTGCATCTGCACCACCTTGCTGGAGGCAATGTCAGTGGGCGGTTCTTAAGGAGTGGTGGTGGGTTTGAGATTCCATTGTAAAGATATGCAAAGTGTGCCTAGTGGGAGTTCCTGAAGTGTGCTGTGCTATGTGGCTGGTTGGCTTCTCTCTCTGCGTGGCCCTATGAAGGCAGGCCAGCTTCTCCTGCCATTATGGAACTTCCCCTGGATCTGTAAGCTTCAATAAATAACATCCCTTCCTCCATAACTGTGCCTGGTCTGGAAGTTCATCGCAGCGAACCTGAAGCTGTCTGCTACAACATGGTAGCACATGTGTCTGGAGTTGGTCTGCTGTGGCTAGAGACCTTGGCACACCCATTCTCTCTCTGTGTCTCTGATAAATAAGTAATTTAAAAAAGAACAAGCTTGTGGAGATTTATGTTGTACTTTTATATCAACACAAATGAAATCCCAAATACTGGCCCCGAGACAACCACTCCCCAGTTACTCTGGAAAACCTTCTAAAAGCCATAGTTTGCTCTAGGCAACCTCTTCTTAGTTCACTAGATCTGACCCTCGAGCCTCCCTGTCTATGAACCAACCACCTGTCCTTTGACAATTTACCACTGCCAGACAAGAAAAACGCCAAGATGAGGGGTCAGAAGGCTCTGACAGTTGTTTCATTTTTTTTTCTTTCTTTCTTTTTTTTTTTTTTTTTTTTTTTTTTTTGTTTTGTTTTTTGTTTTTCAAGGTAGAGTCTCACTCTAGCTCAGGCTGACCTGGAATTTACTATGTAGTCTCAGGGTGGCCTCAAACTCATGGCAATTCTCCTACCACTGCTTCCTGAGTGCTGGGATTGAAGGCATGTACCAACACGCCGGGCTTAGGATCTGACAGTTTTAAGTCTGCATGGATGTATTAAACTTTCCCATTTTATTTCATTTTTTTTTTCTAATGGTCTTAGGAAACTTTTCAATTCCCCAGTACCCACCCTAAAGCCAGATGCACAAAGTGGCACATGCAACTGAGTTCGTCTGCAGTGGCAGGAAGCCCTGGAGTGCCCATGTTCTTCTCCTCTCTCTCTATGTCCAAATAAATAAATAAAACTTTAAAAAACAGAAAATAAAAGAAGGAAAGTGGAGACCAAGATGTGGTTTAGTGGTAGGGAGAGTGTCAAAAAGTTGATCAAAAGCCTTTACATACATTTTAAAAGATAAAAAATAAACATATAGAGAAAGCCCAATATGGTGGCACTTGCCTTTGATCCCAACACTCTGGAGTCAGAGACAGGAGGGTGACCAAGAGTTCGAAGCTAACCTGGGGCTACAGAGTGAATGCAATGACAACCTGCAGTACAGTGAGACTGCCACACACACAAAAAGTCAAGAATATGCTGCTGATGAACAGAAAATAATTATCATATGTTGCCATATCCAAGTATGGTTTTTAATATTTTATTTTTTATTTATTTGCGAGAGAGAGAGAGATACAGACATAGGCAGGTAGAGAGAGAGATAGAATGGGCATGCCAGGGCCTCCAGCCACTGAAAACTAACTCCAGATGCATGCGCCCCCCCTGGGCATCTGGCTTACATGAGTCCTGGGGAGTCGAAACTGGGTCCTTTGGCTTTGCAGGCAAGCACCTTAACCACTAAGCCATCTCTCCAGCCTCTCAAGTATGTTTTAAACAGTTACCTGACTTCCTAAATTGAGCTACTACATAATGTATGCAAATCGTGAACAAAGTCCTCACTGTCGCTTCAAAGAAAAGCATAAGCAATGAAGCAGCCTCCATCGTAGAAGAGAATATCTTTACAACCTAAGGGAGAACTTGCGTCTGACCTGTTTCTGAAAACTTATCATTTCCTATCATAGTGACTGAAGGAAAAAAGTCCTTAAACCTTCAATCCCAGCACTCGGAAGGCAGAGGTAGGAGGATCTCTGTGAGTTCCAGGCCACCCTGAGACTCATAGTGAATTCCAGGTCAGCCTGGGTTAGAGTGAGACCCTACCTTGAAACCCACCCCCACCCCCAAAACAAAAAGGAAGAAAGAAAAAAGTCCTTAGCTCCTTTTGGAAATTACAGTACCTCATAGTTTGGGGTTCAATTTTGTACCCTCATCCTAAGTTGAAAGGACAGGACACAGCCTATAAATAATGCTGGTTTAATAGTGGTCAGTATGGATCCAGAAACGTCCTTGTCCCCAGACTGCAACTGTGACTCTGGCCAGTTGCTGTCACAAAGGCTCATCGCCCAGCTTGAAAAGTTCCGTGGGCTCCTGCCCCAGGGACGGGAAAGGAGTAACTAGATAAGGATGGGAGGAGGGAAGGGCTGAAAGACAACCGAGCAGGCAAGCAAAGAGGCACAAAGGGGAGGAAGTCCAGGGTCATGAGAAGCCAAAGGGCACTGGAAAGGAAACACGAGCAATTCCATGCACCTCAGCTCACCCCAAGAACAGCCCACAAAGACGCGGCCACCGGGGCGACCCGGCAGCCCAATGCCAGGAAGAAGCCCGCGGGTCACACAGGCAGAGAAAGACGGAAACACAGGACGAAGAGAGGCCCCTCACCTGGGAGTCTCCGTGAAGAAGTGACAACTCCATCACAGCTGCAGTGAAGGTCGCGGGAATAATATTCCTTCCATATGTAGATATTCCATGTGAAAAACAGAAGCTAACCAGGCTTAAGGTCTGAATATGCGTGGCCTTGGGTGGGACCTCATTCCTTGACCTGGGCACTTTCTGGGAATCCTAAACAAGATGGCTATTCATCTTGTCAATCACAGATAACCAGTCAGGTAACAGCCTTAGTTCCTTAACACAGTGAAAGCTTTTAAGGAAGGATCATGGCTTCAAGGAGACTGGAGAGAATGGAGAAGCCTCACCCATGCTCTGGGCAACAGGCTCCTTACCCTCTTCATTCTCCTGACTCATACACCCCAAATCGCTATTGAAAAATGTCTTTAAAGCCGGGCGTGGTGGCTCAAACCTTTAATCCCAGCAGAGGTAGGTGGACCGCTGTGAGTTCGAGTTCACCTTGAGACTACATAGTGAATTCCAGGTCAGCCTGAACTAGAGTGAAGCCCTACCTCGGAAAATTTTTTTTTTAAAAAAGCGGGCGTGGTGACGGACGCCTTTAATCCCAGCACTGGGGAGGCAGAGAATTCGAGGCCACCTTGAGATTACATAGTGAATTCCAGGTCAGCCTGAGCTAGAGTGAGACCCTACCTCATAAAACAAAAAAATAAATAAATAAGTAAAATTTAAAAATTAAAAAATATATAAAAAGCTATATATCCAAACATTTTCATTCAAAACTGATTGCCATGTGCTCCATTTTTATCCCCAGATGCAAAGACAGAACATCATTTCTCAACATGGCATTTTAAAAAGTGGTTCCTAAAAAATGGATGCATGCAGAAAGTAGTGCCTAGAATGTTCAATTTCACACAGTAAAAGCTACCAGCCTGTAAACGTGTATTTTAAAAGTCGGTGTTACGTTCCCTTTACCTGAGCATCATTGATGGACTTCGTTAGTGCAGATACGGGACACTGGGATTGCTGTGCCCCTCCCAGACCATACATGACATCTGGTAAAGACCAAACAATAAGCTAAAGGTAACGAGGGTGGCCTGGAAAACCATGACACAGAAATACTGCATCACGCTTTAAATGGTGCTGACACATCAGACCCCTGGTAGCACGGGCCTCAGTGACTCCTTACAGCAGTGGCAAGTTGGGTCAGCAGACCTGCCCACCCCGCCGCATCAGGGAAGGAACCAGCAGCCAAGACACTGCATTGTTAATGGAGACCATAGAACTGATTGCTCAGGGCAGAAGTGAACCCAGATGGACCCAGTACACCACTGTGCATTTCAGCCTCTGATACGATACACCTTTCCTTCTTTTGGTAAAGCAACGACCTCAGCGTCTCCTTGGAACGGCCATAAAAGCACCCATCGACTGCCTGTTTTCTCCTCTACGTCACCTGTATTTACGGTATAAGACCCGCATATGTCCTCACCCTCCTAAAACTGTTTCATGTATTGTCTGTTAAAGCAGATAGCCTGAGGTACTGCCATTCTTTTTTTAAAGTTCATTTTTATTTTTATTTGCAAGGAGAGAGAGAGAATGGGCACATCAGGGCCTCTTGCCATTGTAAACAAATTCCAGGTGATGCGCCTCTGTGCATTTACGTACTGTGAAATCGAACCCAGGCTGTTAGGCTTTGCAGGCAAGTAGTGCCTTTAGCCACTAAACCTACTCCCATTCTCACAGTGAAAGCTTTTAAGGATTGTGCTTTAAAAAATTCATTGAGTTGCTAGGCGTGGTGGCGCAGGTCTTTAATCCCAGCACTTGGGAGGCAGAGGTTGGAGGATTGCCGTGAATTCGAGGCCACCCTGAGACTACATAGTGAATTCCAGGTCAACCTGGTCCAGAGTGAGACCCTACCTTGAAAAACCAAAAAAAAAAAAAAAAACAAAAAAATTCACCAGAAGGCATGGTGGTACACACCTTTAAACCCACTGGGGGGCTGAAGAGATGGCTTAGCAGTTAAGGCATTTGCCTGCAAAGCCAAAGGATCCTGGTTCGACTCTCCAGGACCCACATAAGCCTGATGCACAAGGGGGCACATGCATCTGGAGTTCGTTTGTAATGGCTGGAGACCCTGGCATGCCCATTCTCTCTCTCTCTCTGCTTCTCTCTCTCTCTCTAAATAAATAAATAAATAAATAAATAAATAAATAAATAATTTTAAAAACCTCTTTAAGTGCTGGGAGGCCAAGGTAGCGGATCACTGTGAGGTCCAAACCAACCAGGGCTACGAATGCATTCTGGCTTGGGCTTGAGTGAGACCCTGCCTCAAAAAAAAAAAAAAAAAAAAAAAATTCCCTGAAGTGAAATATCTTGTGCCATGACTTATTTTTATTTTTTAAAAGAATGCAGCCTTGTGTGAGCTCACACATGTGGAAGAGGCTAGATTTTTATTTTTATTTATGCATTATTTATTTATGGGGGTGGGAAAATGGGCGCACTAGGGCCTGTAGCCACTGCAAACAAACTCCAGATGAATGTGCCACCATGTGCATCTGGGTTACGTGAGTTCTGCAGAATCGAACCTGCGTCCTTAGGCCTTGGAGGCAAGCCCCTTAAACACTAAGCCATCACTCCAGCCCCATTTTTATTTTTGAAAGTTTTTTTGGGGAGGCTTTTTTGAGGTAGGGTCATGCATTAGCCCAGGCTGACCTGGAATTCACTATGGAGTCTCAGGGTGGCCTCGAACGTATGGTGATCCTCCTACCTCTGCCTCCCGAGTGCTGGGATTAAAGATCTGCACCACCACACCTGGCAAAAGCTTTTTTAAACAATGTCTAGACCATGCAGAATATCAAACAATTTATCTCAACGCATGATTTTTTAAATATTTATTTATTTTTATTTATTTATTTATTAGAGATAGAGACAGACAGAGAGAGAGAGAGAGAATGGGGGCACCAGGGCCTCCAGCCATTGCAAATGAACTCCAGACGCATGCACCCCTTGTGCAGCTGGCTTATGTGGGACCTGGAGAATCGAACCGGGGTCCTTAGGCTTTGCAAGCAAATGCCTTCACTGCTCAGCCATCTCTCCAGGCCTCGATGCAATTTTTTACATTACTGTTGAACAGGACTATCTCACCAGTGTTCCCCCGGTTACAGAAAGACACAGGCATTCATGACTCCTGGCCTTGCTGTGGTGGACCTGGCATAGTCATGTAAGCAAGACACCCTCTCGTATGCTGACCTCACAGCCTAAAGGCTGTGCTGTGCAACGCTTCCGTGGAACGGCCATAACTCAAAGGAAGCAGAGGGACTGCGGAAGGCCTTCGTCTGTCCCTCTGGGCAACAGGCTCCTTGGGAGCTTTGCAAGCTCAGAAGCAGTGACTGAAGAAGGCATTTGCTACCCATGAGGGACCAAAGTCACGCCATTTACTTTTTAAAATAATTTTTTTTTTTAACTGAAGATAATGGTCATTTTGTTGTGCATATATGTGTACTTTTTTCTTAAAATAGCCTATGTCAGGGGTCTTTGGTTTCCTTCTCTGCACAGAGGCTGTAATTATGAGTATTACAGTATAATGGTGACCTTGCCAAACTCCAGGACAAAGCTCTCCCCATAGGTCAAGGGCCTTGTTAACATAAACCTGCTGGGGACTTTTAAGGCACATAACATTGACTTCAATTGTTTTGTTTTGGTTTGGTTTGGTTTGGTTTGGTTTGGTTTGGTTTGGTTTGGTTTTTCGAGGTAGGGTCTCACTCTAGCCCAGGCTGACCTGGAATTCACTATGTAGTCTCAGGGTGGCCTTGAACTCATGGCAATCCTCCTACCTCTGCCTCCTGATCCTTCTACCTCTGCCTCCCGAGTGCTGGGATTAAAGGCGTGAGCCACCACGCCCGGCACCAATTGTTTGTTTTTAACCAGGGAGGGAGGTTTTGTGAAAATCTGATGAAAGCAAGAGGACCTAAGGGTGGAATTCCAAATATTCCAAGGCACCATCCCAGTTTGACCACTGTGACCCCCAGTGTCACGGACACCTCTGCCAAGAGAACTGTGACCCCCAGTGTCACCGACACCTTTGCCAACAGAACTGTGACCCCCAGTGTCACCGACACCTTTGCCAACAGAACTGTGACCCCCAGTGTCACCGACACCTTTGCCAACAGAACTGTGACCCCCAGTGTCACCGACACCTTTGCCAACAGAACTGTGACCCCCAGTGTCACGGACACCTTTGCCAAGAGAACTGTCCCAGCTACTCTTCCTCCAACGGTTAGAACTCCCCAGTTCTTTGCCTCTTTGCTCCTACTTCCACCACAGTTCACTGAGACCCCTCAAATATTATAGTAACACCACTGTGATTTAAAAACTAAGTCTCAGGCTGGAGACATGGCTTAGTGGTTAAGGCATTTGCCTGCAAAGCCAAAGACCTAGGTTTGAGGCCCCAGGGCCCAAGTAAATCAGATGCATAATAGTGCATAGTGCATATCTACTATGCATAGTAGTGCATGCATCTGGAATTTGTTTGCAGTGTCTGGAGGCCCTGGTGCACCCATTCTCTGTCTCTCTCTCTGCCTCTTTCTCTCTCAAATAAATAAATAAATAAAAACTAAGTCTTAGGCTGAGGAGGTGGCTTAGCAGTTAAGGTGCTTGTCTGTGAAGCCTGAGGACCAAGCTTTAACTCCCCAGAACCCAGATAAGCCAGATGCACAAAGTGATGCATGTGCACAGGTGGCACATGCACGCGAGGTGGTGCATACATCTGGAGTTTGTTTGCAGGGGCTAAGGCCCTGGCATGCCAATTCTCTCTCTCTCTCTCTAAATAAATTAAAAAAAGTCTTGAACTGGAGATATGGTATAGTAGTTAAGGTCACTTACTTTCAATGACTGCCAGCCTGGATTCGATTCCCCAGTACCCACGTAAAGCCAGACGCACAAAGTGGTGCATGTGTCTGAAGTTTGTATGCAGCTACAAGAGGCCCCATAAGGGCCTCTCTGATCACAACAAAACAAAAACTAAGTTTCCATTCCTTTTTTTTTTTTTTGGTTTTTCAAGATAGAGTCTCACTCTGATCCAGGCTGACCTGGTATTCACTATGCAGTCTCAGGGTGGCCTTGAGCTCACGGCAATCCTCCTACCTCTGCCTCCCGAGTGCTGGGACTAAACGCGTGCTCCACCACGCCCTGCTCCGGCTCCATTCCTATCTTTAACTCAAGACTTACTTCAGGTTATGGGAAGATCGTCACTGAGTTCCTCAGTACTGGATAGTTGAGCCTTTTCCCCGTGACTTCCTCTGTGTAGTGCATACTGACGGCCATGTCTTTGCTCCCGAGGCTCTTCCTGTGTCCAGAAAGAGCATCTCCTAGCTTCTGCTCTTGTCTGGCGCTGGCTGCTAGAGTTCAGACTGAGTCTCCACTATGCTACCTGCCTGTCAGTCAGCCATCAGATAGTACTGAATGAAGGGCTGGAAGGAGGGCTGTGCTCTGGCGCTCCTGCTGGACCAAGTCTCCAATGCCTCGCTTCCTTCCAGGCACCTCTTCCTCTCCAGCCCTCTCACCTGCACTGTCCCAGGTACAGATCGTCACAGAGATGTCCTCGCGATAATGACTGAAATGAAGCCTTCCATTCAGGTTTCTCACTGTCTCGACTGCCCTACTACCTTCTGGTCCCACAGGCTGGAGGAGGGGCGACCAGGGACTCCGTAAACGATGGCAACACACTGCCCAGCCTCCACAGAGCCAAGCCCGTCCTGAGCCTGCTCCTCGGTCCTCACGCACCTCCACGTGCACTGAACACTACCACCTCACCATCCACCAGTGCGTATCAGTGTCACCCGTGCTGCAGAGCACAGCTCTGTGTCCAAAAATTCCTGCCTCTAAGGATCGAGTTTGCCAAAAAGCATATTTTATTGCTTCAAATGTACCCCAAATTCTACAATGCAACTATGCCATCTACCAACAAGAAAAAAATTTAAACAATGATTTACTTTGCTTTTACATTTTTTTGAGATAAGGTTTGAAATGTAGACTAGGTTAGACTCAAACTCCAATTCTTCCTACTTCAGCCTCCCTCACTTAATTTTTATTTGTTTATTTATTTACTTTTTGTTTTTCGAAACAGGATCTCACTCTGGCCCAGGTTGACCTGGAATTCACTACGTAGTCCCAGGCTGGCACTGAGCCCACAGTAATCCTCCTACCTCTGCCTCCCAAGTGCTGGGATTAAAGGCATATGCCATCACGCCTGGCTAACTTTTTTTTTTATTTGAAAACAATCTCTTGGACTGGAGAGAGGTCAGTTGGTAAAGTGAGGACCCAAGTTTGGTCCCCAGAACGCATAGCAAGCATGGTGGTGCCTGTGATCCCAGCTCCAGGGAAGGATCCTTGGCTCCAGAGAGGTAGATGGCGTTCTTGATGCCACCTGAGGTTGTCCTCTGACCTCCACACACATGCACACACACACACACACACATACACATGTGCATAGACACACATCAACTTTTTAGCCTGGTGTGGTGACACATGCCTTTAATCCCAGCACTCGGGAGGCAGAGGTAGGAGGATCGCCATGAGTTCGAGGCTACCTTGAGACTTCAGAGTGAATTCCAGGTCAGCCTGGGCTAGAGAGAGACCCTACCTTGAAAAACAAAAAACAAACAAACAAACAAACATAAGGTCAACTTTTTATTGAAAATAATTTTACTTTGATATTGATATTTATCATATGATTTATTTCTAGTAAATAATTGGCTCAACTACAACATATAAAAATCACTAGTTCGAGATAAACTAAAATTTTGTGTCAAATATTGTAAAAGGAATATGAGATATTAAATAAATCAGAAGCGGACTGCGTTCATAGAACACAAAGAACCACACTGGATATTCCCAACTGAGTAACTGAGAACTGTTTTTCTAAATAGTTGGCATCTCATTCCAGTATAAAAGCACTCAACTACCTCTTCACAAATACTGTAATTGTGATTCAGTCCAAGTTCTTTGAAAAGCAGGATCAACTTAACAAATTTATTAACTGAGAAAATATAATAAAACTGACTGTTTAGACATGAACTCAGGCAGAGTGTTATGAGTTCGAGGCAATCTGGGCTACACAGTGAGACCAAAAAACAAACAAACAAACAAAAAACCCACAACAACAAGAATAAACTAATGTAATAAACAAAAGCACTTGTGGTACCAACAGGCTGCATTAACTTGGACAAAAATACAATTACCAGAAATCCACCTTCCTCATTTTGTTAGTCATTTTATAATCAAATTAATGTGCCTGTTAACAAACACACTTCCTTTTTAGTAAACAGAACAGAACAGACAGATACTAGAACCTTCCAAGACAAGCCAGCTGTGTGGGCTGTTTCCATGTCTTCACTGACTTTCTGAATGCTGTTGGCATAAGAAACCTGTGATATTCTGTGATGCTGTTGAGACCGTGACAGCACACGCTACCTAGGGGGAGGGGCGGGGCAGCTCCAAGCAGGAAGCTGCACGCCAGAAGCAGTTGCTTGAAACCCTTGCAGGCCTTGCTCATCCGTGTCAGTGACATCGGAGCTGGCCGGCATGAGGACTAGAGATGGGTTTGCAATGGTGAGCTTCAGAGATCTGAATCTGGGGACACCTACTGCACCCCAGTAGCAACTAGAAGTCCAGGACCCTCTGCTATGCAATTATGTTTGCGCTATGTAAATAGTCCTGAGATATGTCGGAGCACCCGACAACAGAAAGCTCAGAGCCACCAAGTCTTTAAACCAGCCATGCGGCACCCTGGGGAATGCTGCCGTCGCCTGAACCCTGCCTACGTGGCGATCTTGAATGAGGCTGTGATAAAAATGAGAAACCCCGTCTGCTTTAAGTTTCTTTGGTAGACACCACTATCTGCCTGCTAGTCCCCAAAAACCCATCCAGGAGTTGGTATGACCACGCTTACTGTGGACGAATGATCTGGACGTCCACTACGTGACAGGACGGCTGTCTTGCTATGATGCAAGAAGTGTCATGGAGAAATGGGGATGGTACTCACTACCACCTCGCAGGCTGACTGGGACAATCTAGTCCCTAAAGGGATGTGAGAGCCTTGGGCACACATAATGGGATTACCACCTTTCTGATGTGAGTCAGGAGCGTGTTGGGCCAGCTGCTGGTCTACCCCTTTCCCAGGTGGCAGTTTCAAGGCTTTCATCTGCTGCTCGGAACCCTGCCCATGTTCACCGAGCACACGCACAGACACATGCTTGTCTAAAATCGGCAAGTGTGGCAGGCGTTACTGTTCAAATGATGTTAGCACCAGCAAGTGCAGGAAGCACACATATTAGCTCCATGAAGCACACACTAACGCAAAATCAAGAAGCAGCTGGGGCTGGAGAGATGGCTTGGTGGTTAAAGAGCTTGTCTATGAAGACTAAGGACCCAGGTTCGATTCCCCCATACCCATGTAAGCCAGGTGTACATGGTGATGCATGTGTCTGGAGTTCATCTGCAGTAGCTGGAGGCCCTGGAGTGTCCATTCTCTCCCTCTCTCTTTTTCTCAAATAAATAAATATAAATATTTTTTTTAAAAAGGAGCTGATGATGACAGGAATAAGCAGGGATGGAGGGCAGTGGCCAATGCTGCAGCAGGCACTCTAATTCCGAGACAGCAAAGTTACACAGAATACACAAGGCGTTATACGTGGCAGTCATGTAGGAGTTTAAAACCTTACTTGATTTGACCTTGGCATTGAGCGCTGCTCTACATTGGCTCCTGTAGATGCTGCTATATTTCGTGAGCAGTGTTCATGAGCTTCAACTTTCTTTCCTGGAACTTGTCATTAATAACCCAGGAGCTATATTTGCTCAGCATACCTGAGCAAGCAGATGGCAGGGCTAAGCTGACGACTGCCACCAGGGATTTAAACAGAAGTATCCCACCCCTGGCGCCCACCTGCCCATGGGCTATACGCCTTTCCCATTCTCTTCTTCATTTTGTTCCTCTGAGAAAGAACATGGTGGACTCCCAGTGGGAGTCCAGTCTCCCAGGGTCCACAGAGCCCCATCTCTATGGAGACCCTACAGGTTGTTTGATGCCAGAGGCCCTTGGTTTAAACAGCAGCATTTGCTTTTCCAGTAGCTGCCTAATAAGTCTCTTTTCTCAATGACAACTCATAAAAAGTTAACTTTGCCACTGCTGACGAGGCACGGAATGTTTGTAGAACAAGATTCTTGAGTTTTCTTGTCATATAAGTTCTTTAATTTGCACATTAAAGTTGGAAAGTCACATTGCCAACCAAATTTACTAGCTAGCTTGCCAAATATCTGAAAGGTGGAAAACAACCCTTCTGTATGTGCAAGATCAAGAACACACACTGGATGCAGCATGGTGGCACACGCTTAGAAGTCCAGCACTTGGGAGGCTGAGGGAGGAGGGTCACCAAGAGGAGTTTGAGGCCATCCCGTGCTACAGTGAGATCTTGCCTCAAACAAACAAAACAAACAAGAAGCAAATTTCAAAGGGAAAATATTGAGCTGGGGAAATTGCTCAGCAGTTCAAGGCGCTTGCTGGCGTCAGTTCATTTCTTTAGCATCCATATAAAGATAGCAACAAAAAAATAACACAAGCATCTGGCATTCATATACAGCCTCAAAAAACCCTGGTGCACCTATACACACACACACACACACACACACACACACACATACTTTTTTTAAAGAAAGAATGAATGTGAATCGCAGTGGTGCTGGTTGATTTTTCCAGAAATAAAAATCAAGTGAGCTGGACGTGGTGGGCACGCCTTTAATCCCAGCACTCGGGAGGCAGAGGTAGGAGGATCACATGAGTTCAAGGCCACCCTGAGACTACAGAGTGAATTCCAGGTCAGCCTGGACTAGAGTGAAACCCTACTCGAAAAAAAACCAAAAAAAAAAAAAAAAAAATCAAGTGACCGCTGAATGGAAGAGCTTCACTGAGAAGTCGGGCTATTCCTCAAATAGAGGAAAGAAAAACAACTCGGCGGTCATGGGCAAACTCCCATAGTTTGAGTTAGTTTCTCTGCACAGTGGTCATGGACGAAACCCACAATATCAGGCATTTAAAAGCACTTAGGTCACAGTGACCCTGCAGGAACACAGCAGGCCAGCAGCATTCCCTGGCAGGGCCAGGACCAGTCAAGTGGAAGGACCCTGACCAGGCCAGGTCAAGACACTATCTCTTGGCCTACACTTCGGCTGACTTTCTGAGCTGACCTCCTGACTATAAAATGCAATGACAGTTAAGACATGAATCAGGTGTAGACTCAAAAGTGGCTAAAAGCTGGCACTCTGCATAAGCCCAAGTGACACCCACCCCTGAAGGAATATCCAACTCTAACCCAAAGTCAGAGCCTTCCTGGTAATCAGGAACGTACGTCCTCGTCACGTGGCGCGGGATGAGGCGCCCCAAGCCCAGCTTGTGCTGCACACGCTCAGTGGAAGACACGGGAGACTTGCTGCTGGAACAAAGTCCACGTGTCCCTGGAGCATGGTCCCAAGTCCACGATCAGCTCCAGCTCCAGCTCCAGCTGGGGCTGTCCAGTCCTGGAGGCACAGCCCACACTCCCGTGTTGGCTCTTACAACTTGCAATGTCTGGCAAGTTACACCCAAGGAAACCGGCTGAGAAGGTCCAATGAACAATCAAGCCCACCAGGATTGGAGATGAGATGCAGGTTAAGAGCTCCCGGGCCTCGGGCTGTGCTGGCCTCCTCCCCGCTTCCCATCACCTCCCCCTTCAACACTCAAGTTCCTGTGGGTCCTCTGGTCCTTGATTTGTCTGCATATGCTACTTTTACTTCATTTACTGCTTTTTTTTTCCCCAGCCCAGGCTGACCTGGAATTCACTCTATAGTCTCAGGGTGGCCTTGAACTCACAGAGATCCTCCTACCTCTGCCTCCCAGTGCTGGGATTAAAGGACACCAGGCCCTGTTCATTTACTTCTTACTTCCTTCTCCCTATGGGACTCAGCCCAAGGCCTCCGCATGCTGCTTAACTAAGCAAGTGCTCTACCACTGGGCAGCACTGCCAGCCCAAGAGCCCACAGTGGCCTGGAACTCACTCACCATGTCACCCAGGCTGGCCTCACACTGGCAGGGACCCCGCTGCCGCAGTCTCTTCGAACTACAGGTGTGTGTCACCACACCTGGCTGGACACAAGGATCTTTTTTTAATTTAATTAACTTACTTATTTTAGTTTTTCTAGGTAGGGTCTCGCTCTAGGCCAGGCTGACATGGAACTCACTATGTATTCTCAGGGTGGTCTTGAACTCACAGGGATCCTCCTACCTCTGCCTCCCAAGTGCTGGGATTAAAGGCGTGCACCACCACACCCAAGGCTTTTTAAAGCTTATCTTTTGTTTTGTTACACTGCAAGCTTCCTAAGAGGCAGAGCCCATTCCTCTCTGTATGAAACCACTACAAAATCACCATGTGCTCCGTAAACAGAGTCAACAAGAAGCAAGGTGATGGCAATACTGGGAGATAGGGAAGATGAGTCCAAAGCCAAATCATGACATGCTAAATGTCATCCGGTGACCTCCTGATAAACAAGGTTTATCGAAAGGTAAACAAGCTTTAGAGGGAGGTGTTCTTTGCCCCCAGGGCAGGCCCCCTTTGCACAGCTAACCCAACAGGACCGCAGCTATCCGCAGACCAGTCCGGGCTGTCTACACCCTGGGTCTCTCATGCCTCAGCTACCATTCTACCTGAGTGGGTGAACTTGCAGAAATATGCCTTGGCAGCCTTCACCCGTGGCTCAGGGGTGAGCTTCCCTCTAAAACTCTGACAGATGTGGGGGCATCTCTCCAGTGGTTTTACTCCCAGCTCCACCAGCAGCAAGCGCGTGGCCATTTTCTCCAGAATTACTTGTTTAGATGCCTGACCTTTGAAACAAAGAACATGGAAGATAAGACTGGCTCTCTCTGTACACCCCTTCGTAAGCAGGGAGGTAAGGTACCACCCTGCCGCTGCCTCTCAGTTTCCAGCAAGACAACCCACAAGGGATGGGCCGGCTCCCATCCAGCCCAGTGCTAGTTGAAGGATCTGAAAAGGCAGGGCACTGGGCGCTGGGCGAAGCGATCATTTCTTCTTGCTCTGAGTCTCCACGAGGAGATGCTGGCATGCTGCGGGTTCACATGGAACAGTGCTCTGCGTCCAAGCATAGTGCTGTGCAGGAAAAACTTCGCGGTCACACAGAAGCAGGAATGGCCCGTCTGCTTTGTAGATTTTGCGGACTACATTAAAAAGCTTAGGCCTCTCTTAGAGACATGCCAAGTCACAACGGCTCACATTTTAAGTCAGGGTTCCTCCAAACAGGGCGTTCTATGTCATTACACCTGTATGTCTCACCTGGCAGCTGTCGGCTTTTCTTCTATGTCATTACACCTGTATGTCTCACCTGTCAGCTGTCGGCTTTTCTTCTCTCTCCCCTTTCTTTCTTTTTTCTTTTCTTTTCTTTTCTTTTCTTCTTTTCGGTTTTTCATGGTAGGGTCTCTCTCTAGCCCAGGCTGACCTGGAATTCACTGTCACTATGTATTCTCAGGGTGGCATCAAACTCACGGTGATCCTTCTACCTCTGTCTCCTGAGTGTTAGATTAAAGGTGTGCACCACCACACCTGGCTCCCTTTTCTTTCTATTTTTTTTTAAACATTCCCCACTTGTACCATCAGGAAAAAGGCGGTTTAAGAGTAGCCCAAATTATGCTCCAACCTCAGCTGGGCTCTCTGTTATAACACCAGCTTCATTCTCTTTTCTCCAAGGTCACTGAACACTTAGGCGCTGCCTGTCCACCAATTTCTATTTTGTTCGAGCTTCAAACTTGAAACCACATGTTTTCTCTTCTCTTTCAAATAACACATTTCCTCGTCCCTCGCTTTATATAGGACTCTGTGCCATGGACACTGGTTCTCTTTTGCGTGTTCAGAGAACTGTGACAAAGTACTGTAAACCAGGTAGCTTGTGCCAATAGAAATTTCTATTTTCACAGTTCTGGGGGATAGAGGTCTAAGGACAAGGTGCCAGTAAGTTCAGTGTAGTAAGGGCTCATCTTCTGGCTCACATGTGACACTTTATTCCTGTGTCCTCACATGGTGGAAGGGGCCAGCTGCTTCTCTTTTGTAAGGACATGAATTCCACTGAAGAGGGATCTACCTCATGACCTGGTCACTTCCCGAAGGCCACACTCCTGACATCATTACCTGGGGAGTTAGGAAGTCAACATGGGGACTTTAAGGAAAAGCACCAACATTCAGATGATAGCAGAAAACTCCCCACCCCATCCCCAGTCGGCACCCTCTGTAACCCCAGAGTTCAGACCTCAGTGACTGGCAGATAGATGATCTCACAGACTCATGACCTAAAGTTGAGCAGCAGTCACTACCACTGTCCCCAGGTGACCCACGATGGCAGGTCTGAGCACCAATGGGGCTGAAGCATGCGTCCACAGTCCCGTGACCCCCAAACAAGACAGAACGTGGTTCTGAGCACAGCTGTACTGTGCTGCGTCTCACTTGTTTTTGTAGAGCGCCGATTTTCTTTTCAACTCTGTCCCATATGTTCCATCGTCTATCCAAACTGGCCACAGACACTTTTGAAGCATGTTAAGTAAACCAGCCTTTGCCTCACTTAAAAATCAAATGCTGGGCTGGAGATACAGCTCAATGGTAGAGCACATGATGCCCTCAGTTCAATTCCCAGCACAAGCTAAACCCAAAACAGTAACTAACAACAACAACAAAAATCTCAAGAATTGGCTGGGTGTGGTGGCTCATGCCGGTCACCCCATACTTGTGCAGGCTGAGGTAGGAGAATTACCATGAACAAGTGAGTGCCAGGTCAGCCTCGGCTAGAGGGCGACCATTTAAAACAAACAAACAATAAACCCAAGTAGTATCTTCTTACAAGTGTAAAACGCATGTCCATTTTAGAAAAAAATTGGAAAACCAAAGATAAGAGTAGGATTAAGACCTCAATAATAGGAGTGAGCAAAGCTACATCTACACATAATGGGCACAACTGTCAGAGCGCTGCGTGGGACCAGCAGAAACGGACAGGGTGCGGTTTCATGTGTGTGAGGAAAACAGTCAACGCTGTTGGGAGCTCAAGGCATGGGGCCTGGGCGGGTGCAGATGATGACGTTTTACGTCCTATCGGGCGCCTCCTTGCTGCATGCCTAGGTTCACTGTGTAAAGTGAACTGTACATTTGTGTATCGTGTGCACACAAAGTCCTGTACATGCACACACACACACACACATAACATATTTGAAGTCAAAAGTAATACTGACATTTTATGTCTTCATCTTTGTGCTTTTTTCCCCCTTTTGGCAGGACTTTTTTAAAGTAAATGTTATAACTTTTTAAAAATATTTTTATTTTATTTATTTATTCAAGAGAGAGAAGAAAGAAAGAAAGTGAGAGAAAATGGGTGTGCCAGGGCCTCCAGCCACTGCAAATGAACTCCAGATGCATGTGCCACCTTGTGCATCTGGCTTACATTGATCCTGGGGAATCGAACTGGCATCCTTAGCTTTGCAGGCAAATGCCTTAACCGCTAAGCCATCTTCTCCAGCCCAAATATACCATTTATTATGATATTTCACCTTACATAAAAGCTATTTATTTTTATAAATACTGCTATAATGGACATCTTTACCTCTATGGTTTTTAGCCACTCTGCCATTCTCTCTTAAATATTTATATTATACTTATTTATATTTATTTATAATTTTTATATAATTATATAAAAATATTTATAACATTTATATTATATTATACAGCATAGCCTTGTGTAATTATTCATTACTTGCCACGTTCTCATTGCTTAATCCCAGGCATCCTCCACACCAGCCTCTGTCATGGCCCTGAGTGTGCGCAGGTGCTTGCTATGTGTTGGAGAGTTTTCAGAAGCCAAGTGAAACCTCCTTTCTCACGCCAGGTGTGGTGGTGCACACCTTTAAGCCCAGCACATGGAGGCAGAAGTCAGAGGACCACTGTGATCTCCCAGCCAGCTTGGGACCACAGAGTGAGTCCCATTTCAAAACAAACAAACAAACGAAAGAAAATACCTCCTGAGCTGGAAAGATGGCTTAGCGGTTAAGGTACATGCCTGTGAAGCCTAAGGACCCTGGTTCAATTCTCCAAGTCCCATGTAAGCCCAATGCACATGGTGGCACATGTGTCTGGAGTTCATGTGCAGTGGCTAGAGGCCCTGGTGTGCCCATTCTCTCTCTCTCTCTCTCCCTGTCTCTAATAAATAAATACATAAAAATAAAATCTTAGCTGGGCGTGGTGGCACATGCCTTTAATCCCAGCACTCGGGAGGCAGAGGTAGGAGGATCACCATGAGTTTGAGGCCACCCTGTGATTACAAAGTGAGTTACAGGTCAGCCTGGGCTAGAGCAAGACCTTACCTCAAAAAAATAAAATAAAAAAAAAAACAAGAAAATTATTCAATTAAACAAAAATTGGAATAATTCTAATTTTTCCTGATCAATGTCTACTCATTAAAAGGACTTTAAAAGAAAGAACTTTAATTTTTCAGCAAACACGTTCATATTGGCAGAATAATTTAATATAAAGTGATTTCCCAAAATCACTATGACTGAGGAGACCCATGATTTAAAACTCAGACATCGATGGTTGCTAACAAGAAAGACAAAATATATCCACGTGAATAAAATGTAGAGGAAATGATCACAACTATTCTCTTGTTATAATCTATATTTATAGGACCTTTTACAAAACAAACAGTAAAATGATATACTACTAAATAAAAATATGTTATAATGCATAAAACTTGGACGGCCCTTAAGTTAACTGTCATCTCTGACTGTACGAAACATACAAACAACAACAGCAGTAAATATAGATCCAATAGCAGGGCTGTGAATTAATAGGTAATAAACATTCTTGGCAATTTATTCAAGGTCACCCAGGCAACCAGTAGGCACATATACAACGAGGACAAAAGTGACAGAGGTGCCAGAAACCCTGACTTTCCTCCCTAGCACTGGCTATTCGTGAAGGAACTGTCCCAGGGCCCAGGGACCATACGTGTGCCCTCGCCAACCCCATCGGGGTCTGTTTACAGGTAACGTTGAGTTTAAACAGGCACGAAGGGAATGGAGCGGGAGACCACGATCCTCCTGACTGGAAGATACGGAATGTGAGGACGAGGGGACAGGGGACGAGGGGAAGGTTCCCTGAGGGAGGCTTACATATGAAAACTTTAACTTCCTCTCGTGACTCTGCCCTTCTCTTTGGCCTGCACAGGGCCTGGCATATCTCAGGAGCTCCAAAATATAGCTGCAATCCTTCCTGGCCACCGTAAGAGCGCCTAGGCTGAGGACAGGCCAGGGTCCAAGCCACCTGAAGCTATCAGAGAAGCCCTGGAGCAACTTCTGAAAACACCAGGGTCAACTCTAAAGTCTCAGGCACATTTAATGAGTCACAAGAAAGAAAGAGGAATTACGTGTACTCACTGTAAGAGTAAGACAGGGACATGAACAATCATCACAGGCCTTAAAAAACACCACCAGAGGGCCTTTAATCCCTGTACTTGGTAGGCAAAGGCAGGAAGCTAGCCTTGACTTTGAAATCATTCTTGAGCTATCGAGTGAGTTCCAGGTCAGCTTAGGCTAAAAGGAGACAATACCGTGAAAAAATATTTTTTTAATTCAGGGAGATGGTGCAGATGGCTATGTAGAAAAAAGTGACAAGTATTGACAGAACAGTGTAAGTACCTCAGAGTCTCAGAGTATCAAGCCTTGACAGGAACAGGGTAAGTACCTCAGAGTCTCAGGGTATCAAGCCTTGACAGAAACAGGGTAAGTACCTCAGAGTCTCAGGGTATCAAGCCTTGACAGGAACAGCGTAAGTACCTCAGAGTCTCAGAGTATCAAGCCTTGACAGGAACAGGGTAAGTACCTCAGAGTCTCAGGGTATCAAGCTTTGACAGGAACAGTATAAGTACCTCAGAGTCTCAGGGTATCAAGCCTTACCAGGAACAGGGTAAGTACCCCAGAGTCACAGAGTATCAAGCCTTGACAGGAACAGGGTAAGTACCCCAGAGTCACAGGGTATCAAGCCTTGACAGGAACAGGGTAAGTACCTCAGAGTCACAGGGTATCAAGCCTTGACAGGAACAGGGTAAGTACCTCAGAGTCTCAGGGTATCAAGCCTTGACAGGAACAGTATAAGTACCTCAGAGTCTCAGGGTATCGAGCCTTGACAGGAACAGTGTAAGTACCTCAGAGTCTCAGGGTATTGAGCCTTGACAGGAACCGTGTAAGTACCTCAGAGTCTCAGGGTATCGAGCCTTGACAGGAACAGTATAAGTACCTCAGAGTCTCAGGGTATCGAGCCTTGACAGGAACAGTGTAAGTACCTCAGAGTCTCAGGGTATCGAACCTTGACAGGAACAGTATAAGTACCTCAGAGTCTCAGGGTATCGAGCCTTGATAGGAACAGGGTAAGTACCTCAGAGTCTCAGGGTATCAAGCCTTGACAGGAACAGGGTAAGTACCTCAGAGTCTCAGGGTATCAAGCCTTGACAGGAACAGGGTAAGTACCTCAGAGTCTCAGGGTATCAAGCCTTGACAGGAACAGGGTAAGTACCTCAGAGTCTCAGGGTATCAAGCCTTGACAGGAACAGTATAAGTACCTCAGAGTCTCAGGGTATCAAGCCTTGACAGGAACAGGGCAAGTACCTCAGAGTCGCAGGGTATCAAGTCAGTATTTTGTAAGAAGCAACAATAGAACAAAAAACTCCATCAAAGCTTACTTTAAGCTTTCCTTGCCAGTCCAAGGAAATGAGTGGGTTTTTTTTGTTTTGTTTTGTTTTGTTTTGTTTTGTTTTGTTTTGTTTTGTTTTGTTTTGTTTGGCTAAAACATGGATGGAAGGCTTTGGTGAGAGAGAAATAGAAAGAACCTGTCCACCCCTAGGTGACTCCCGCTGCTCCTCTCCCTAACTGTCTGGTCCGATGGCATGCAGTGAGACAAGTCACATGATGCCTGGACGTCCTCACACCTCACCCTCTTCCTTTTCTACTGCTGCTTCCCCAACCTCCTTTTACGTCTGGCACTGAGCCGTCAACAGCAGTTGTCTGGCACATTACTACAAGATGCTGTGTAAAATAGTACAGCATAGTAAGAGTTTTTTTTTATCCTCTCAGTAATCCTGTGCTGATGAAAAAAATCAAATTATCTTAATGATGTACTTAGAAAACGGATTATGTACAACAGAGATTCACAAGGGCAACACTAATTAAAAAGTATCTCGATTATTACTATGAAGTTCCCACAGTACCCAAAAGCATTTACCTGTTATCCACAAAGGCTATTTCACAGTAGTCACATAACAGCAAAAATGGAACACAGGAGTGTTGGTCTGGCTTTTCTGTCACAAAAAGCAAACTTGACAAGCCTGATATGAAATCGCGAGTATTAGGCACTGAGGAATACAACAGGCACTACCACTGCCCTTGAGAAACAGATTAAATGGTAAAATCAAATAATGTACATTTACAAATTATGGTAAATATTAGGAAGAAAAGTTGATTAACCCTGAGGGAGAAAATAAAGGCGTTGTAACTTATATAATGACAAGAGTGGCCTTCACAGAGAAGACATTTATAAAAAAGAATATTGGGGGCTGGAGAGATAGCTTAGCGGTTAAAGCGCCTGCCTGCAAAGCCTAAGAATGCTTGTTCTAATCTCCAGGTCCCACATTTAGCCAGACACAAAAGTGACACAAGCACACAATGTCGCACATGTGCACAAGGGGGCACACGTGTCTGGAGTTAGTTCACAGCAGCTGCAAAGGCCCTGGCGCACCCATTCTCTCCTCTTCCTCTCTCTCTCAGTCTCTCTCTCTCTCTCTCTCTCTCAAACAATAATAATAATAATAAAAGAATGTCTGGGCTGGGGAGATGGCTCAGTGGTTAAAGGCACTGGCTAGCAAAGTTTGCCAGCCCAGGTTCAATTCCCTGGTACATATGTAAAGCCAGATGTACAAAGTGATGCATGTGTCTGGAGTTTGTTTGCAGTGGCAAGAGGCCCTGGTGTGCCAACCACCCCCCCACAAATAAATAAAATATTAATAAAAAAATAAAAAGGATATTTGAGCTAGCACCCAAAGATGAGAAGTTATTACTCAAGGAGACAGTCCCAAAAGAGAGAGATCAAGCACAGGAAGGACTGCACTAAAGCACATCTGGTAAAGAACTGGCCTCCATGCTGGGCAGAGATACAGGGAAGGGGCCACATAATAAACACAAGGCATTCCAGGCAGGTGGATGATTTTGTGGTTTTGTTTTTTTGGGGGTAGGGGGGCGGGATTTCAAGGTAAGTTTTCCATTCTAGCCCAGGCTGACCTGGAATTCTGTAGTCTCAGGGTGGCCTCAAACTCAGTGATCCTCCCACCTCTGCCTCCCAAGTGCTAGGATTAAAGGTGTGCACAGCCATGCCTGCCATGGATTTTGTATTTTACCCCACGTATAAGTCTTTAGGACTGTAAAGACCCGAACGAAAACGGGCAAGTAGGTTTTTTCTTTTTCTTTTTCTTCTTCTTCTTCATGCTGCTGGTAGGAAAACAAAACAGGAGGACTGGAGAGGTGGCCCAGAGGTTAAAGGCACTTGCTTCCAAATTTGGCCTGATGGCCCAGGTTCGATTCCCTAGGACCCACATAAAGCCAGACGCACAAAGTGGTGTATGTGTCTGGAGTTCCTCTGCAATGGCAGGAGACTCTGGTGCCCATTCTCTTTCTCAAATAAATAAAAAAATAAACTTTTTTTAAAAAAAAGGAAAACAGGAAGGGAAATGACTGTGGGCAGCAGCAGACCACTGAACTTGAGGAAGGTCACTGAACTAGGGTGCCACCCAGCAGACACAGAATCTCTGAAGAGTCTGAAGACGGGCTGGAAGAGCAGGGAAATGCCCCGGACTTTGTGATGAGCTGGTTTGGAGGGGCCGGACAAAACAGAACAGTGGAGCGAGCATGACTCCCTGGACAGATGAGGTGAAAACAGACAAGGCAACAGGCCGAAAGTCCCGGGTGGTCACAAACTTAGCTGGGGAGAAATGTGAGATGTTGCAAGGTACTGGCCAAGATGTGCCAGGGCTGTATGAGGTTTTCCAATGGTCACAGCATTTCTTTTATTCGATATCTAACCCCTTCAACACAGTGAATCGTAGATCACAGAGCTGGAGTGGCATGGCACGTTATGACGCTTAATGTACCTTGACAATGGCCAGTGCTCACCTTTGCCACTGAAGTCTGTCTATCTGGCTGGCTATGCACATTCTTTTCACTATACAGAGCCCCTGGAAACAATCCATACAGTTTCAATTCTGAAGTCTGCCTGGGATTGGACCAAAGTGATCGCCAAGGACAGCAAATGATGTTTAATCCAAATCCTCGGGTTTATGATGCTGCACAAAGGTTCCTTTTCACATCCCAACCCTTCTACCTGCAAAGGGTTCTGCAATATCTTGAACACTGGCAAGATATCTAGGACCGTGTCACTTTGTGGTAAGTGGGCAAAGCCACCATGCCAGAATGAACAACGATGGAAAGAACAGTATCTTGCAGCAAGCAATCGTGTACGCCCAAGGTATTTTTCGCGTCACTGTCGGATAGACCCATACTGAGCTCCCGGGAAACCCTGAAGACCTAGTCCTGCCTCAAGTGCACGACATTCAGGTCTAAAACTGATGCCAGCCACCACCGAGTGTAGAAGACCACAGAAGCCAAGCACCGAGGATTTAGAAAGTCGCAAATTTGACAAATGTAAAATAAAATACAATAAGATGCAAAACAACTGAAACTACAGCCGTGGAGGATTTTAAGTGTGCATTTCCCAAATACGTCAACCAAATGCCTAATTCAGGCAACATGACCCCTAAAAATGACCCACATCTTTTCATCCTTGTTGACTGCAGGACAGTGACACTTGTACGAACTGAACTATCTTTCTTTCTTTTTTTTTTTTCAAGGTAGGGTTTCGCTGTACTGTACCTCAGGCTGACCTGGAATTCACTGTGTAGTCTCAGGGTGGCCTCCAACTCATGGTGATCCTCCTACCTCTGCCTCCCAAGTGCTAGGATTAAAGCTGTGTGCCACCACAGCCGGTTACTGGGATCTGCACTGTCCCACCTCTTGGATCCCTCTAGGGACTCCTTCACGCCCCCTGAGCTACCGAAGCCCCAAAACAGGGCTTGATCAATGAACCAGCAAAAAAAAAAAAAAAAGAAAGAAAGAAAAAAGAACAGAAAAAAACTTAGTGCATTACTGCCAATTGTGTCTATTATGGAAAGTGCCATCTTGGTGTGCTTAAAAGGAAGGGATTTTTTTTTTACAAGGGGAGATTTTTGAAAGACTTAACCACCAAATTATGCTCTGGTATATCTGATCCTGGGGTTCAGCTTTCTTGGACCATGGCGCATATATCATTTTCATGGTATGGGGAAGTTCCCCAGTGGAAGGAAAATGACAAGAGCCATTAATATACCTTCTGCACTGACAGAACTGTATGGGGGGGGGTGCCCCGAGTCTCTGTGCCCAGCAGTCCCTACTTTCTGCCCAGTGCTGACGGGCATTCCCAACTGCCTCCTGGGGGCGAAGGGCAGGATTGTTGAAAACCCATCAAGACAGCTTTTCATTTTCCTGTGCCTTCTTCGTGACATGATCGCAACTCCCGGCAACCACAAGAAGATGAACGACTTTTACAAAAGGAAGAAAGAAAAACTACACCTTCCCACCCCCTACACACACACACACACACACACACACACACACACACAGTGAACAGAAGGTAGGAATCTGTACATACTTTACAGTGCTGCCCCTGGACCACAGATCCCATGAAGAATAGCACGGGTTTGTCCATGCTGTCACCAGGCAGGAGGATTTTTTTTCCCTCTCTTTGAAATGCAATGCTTTGGGGGTACTGGCAGGGCTAACATGACAGGCTAGAAAACGTGCCCTGCATATCCCACCCCCTACAACCCAAAGATATGGACCAATTCTGACCTACAAATGAAGACGTCCCTGTTCAAGATGCCACTCTCTGCTGGCCAAGTAGCGTGGATAAGGGGTAACACCAGGTGGCTCTGGATGCTAAATAACAACGCCACCCTCCCACCACCACCCCGACCCTGCTCAGCATCACAGCTCCCCCTCCCCGTGTGGGACACACAGGACCCCCCACATCCTTGCACCCCAAGCTCCCATCCCTCCAAGTTGGTCCTTCCCTTCCCGGGGAGGGGGATCTGTCTGTGATGTGCCCTGTCCAAGTTTTTTTTTTTTTTTTAAGTGTGTAGATCAGAATTAACTTTGCAAGTCCCCACCCCCGGAGTGGGGAAGAGGAGAGAGCCCAGGATGGACCAAGAAGCTGGACAGGACAGTCAGCATGCAGACAAGAAATGTTCAAATCGATCACAAATCACTTTTTTTTTTTTTAAATCCCTTCCCCTTCACTGCCAGCCAGGTTGAGGTTGGCATCTGCAGAGGAAAAACAGCAGCAGGAGGCAGCAGCCCAGGGTTTCCCTTCCGCACACAAGTGGCCTGGGCCAAGGACACCCATCGCAGGGGAGCCGGTCCGGGGGACGCGCGGGCGGGGGCGGGCGGGCGGCGCCGGGGAGACGACGGGGCGACGACGGAGGGCCCGGGGTTAAAAAAAAAGTTCCTACTTACTCCGTCCGCCGCCTCGCGGGGTGGCTGTCGTGGGGGAACGTCCCGGAGCCGGTGTGTGCAGTCGTCCCCGCCCTGGCCGAGATCGCCCCGTTTCCGCGGCGGTACCCGGTGCGCGCAGCTCCGCAGACCGCGCTGCTGAAGGAGCCGCCGGGGAGGCGGGCGGGCGCAGGGTCGGTGCGGGCGGGCGCAGGGTCGGTGCGGGCGGGCGCAGAGTCGGCGGGAGTGAGTGAGTGTGTGGGCGGGCGGGCGTGCGGGAGGGCGCTCCTCCGCAGCCGAGCCGGGCTGCCGGCGCCGTGGGCCCCGGCTGAGGGAGGGGAAGACAGGAGGGCAGCGCCGCCGGGCGGCTCCGCCCCTTCGCCGGGTCGTGGGGCCGAGCGCGAGATGGGAGATGGGAAGGAGGGACGGAGAGGCGGGGCGTCGTCCCCCCACACACACTACCACCCCGGCTCGGGTTACCGCCGCGCGCCCGCCCGCACACACATTGTAACGGAACGGGCCGCAGCGCGGCATTGTGGGAGCCGCTCGGCCGCCTTCGGGCGTCTCCGCCAACGTTCGTCCACCAGCCGAAGCCGGTGGGCCAGAGCCGAGCCCAGCCGAACCGAGCCGAGTCCAGCCGCGAGGGAAACGGGCCCTGGAGCCTCTGGGCCCTCGAGGACCGCGCTGAGCCGCTTGCCCTGGGGTGTAGGCGGGATGCCAGCCAGGATGGACGGGAGTGCCAGCAGCCCAGGCCACAAAAGTTCAGAAAGAGGGAGGGGGCTGGAGAGATGGCTTAGCAGTTAAGGCGTTTGCCTGGAAAGCCTAAGGACCCCAGTTCGATTCCCCAGGACCCACGTAAGCCAGATGCACAAGGTGGCTAGAGGTCCTGACGTGCCCATTCTCTTTCTCTTTCCTACCTCTTTCTCTCTGTCTGTTAAATAAATAAATAAATAAATAAACAAACAAACAGTTTTTAAAAAGAAAGTTTAGAAAGGGGTTGAGGAGATGGCTCAGCGGTTAAAGGCACTTGCTTCTCAAGCCTGTTGACCCAGGTTCAAGTCCCCAGTGCCCACATAAAAGAAAGCCAGAGATGGGGCTCTGGCTCTGGTGTGGCCATTTCTCCCTCCCTTCCTTTGTCTCTTCCCTCCCTCCCTCTCAAATAGGTAGAAATAGCCATGAGTTTGAGGCCACCCTGAGACTACATAGTGAATTCCAGGTCAGCCTGGACTAGAAAGAGACCCTAACTCTGAAAAAACAAACAGAAAGAAAGAAGAAAGAAAAGAAAGAAAAAGAAAGAAAGAAAGAAAGGAAAAAGAAAAAAAAATGTTTAGAAACACCTGGGCTGGAGAGGCTGAGGCTAGTGGATAGTTTCTCAAGTTCAAGACCAGCCTCAGCCTGGGCCCTATAAGCTGGGTGGTGGAGAGTTGAAAAGAAAGAGATTGAGGGCTGGAGAGATGGCTTAGCGGTTAAGGTGTTTGCCTGTGAAACTTAAGGACCCCGGTTCGATCCTCCAGGTCCCACATAAGCCAGATGCACAAGGGGGTGCACACATCTGGAGTTCATTTGCAGTAGCTAGAGTCCCTGGTGCACTCATTCTTTCTCTTTCCCTCTCTCTGTCTCTAATAAATAAATAAAAATAAGCAATTAAAAAAAAGAAAGAAAGAAAGAAAGAGATTGAGCGAGAAAAAAACAATTCCACTCTCCAAGGACTGGTTTAAATTGCTTTTCCTGTGAAGTCGTTGTGATTCAGTGTCCCTCTTACCAGCAAGCAATGAGAAAAAAGAAACAAGAAGAAGGGGGAAAAAAAACTGATGAATCAGAGGTGAGTAACAAAAGTTTAGAAAGAACTGGGCTCAGATTCAGAAAATGCACCCCCACGGCTCTAAAAATAGCCCATAATCAACGAAGGCCATTGGAACCCTCATCTGGAAAAGTGAATTTTTTTTTTTAACATCATGCAATGACTCTTGTAAGTGGACGAAATCCAGTCTTTGAGCCTGGCTGGTGCGCCCATGCCCGCAACTGAACAACAGCTGTTAATTTGAAAGGAGAGGGGGCCTATATCTAGTGTGTGCCATGCAAGAAGCATTCCAATTATAAAATACCCCCCTTACATCCCAAGTATCTTTTATTGTCAAAACAAAGAGAGTAAATTTGAAGTGCATCTCGTCACAATCCAACTGACTCACACCCAGATTTGTTTTGGTTTCTTTGACCTAGAGTTATGTCACCTCTCCTTAGACCCTTCCCCACCAAGGGGGACCAGGGGAGAAGAGTGCCGGCTAACACTTAAATCGGACAAGTCAACATGAAGAGGGTTGGATGAGAAGAGTTTTCTAGGATTAAAGTGCAATTAAAGGGGAAAACGATGGAAATGTGAGCCCATGAGGCAGGAGTTGTGCCTTAGCCCTGAATGTTTGCAGTTTTCTCCGCCTTAAGGTAAATGTGTCCCAACCTCTCATTCCCTCATCGCCAATCTTCCACTCCACTGAACAGTGTCATCACCTGCAAGATGGGAAAATGTAATCCCCACCCTAGGCCCTCGGTGGCATTTGCCAGTCTTGATGTCTTCTTCCTTTTCTTTTCTTTTCTTTTTTTTTTTAATATTGCCATAGCTATTTCTCTTTTGTGGAAGTATTAAAGAGGTGAGTGACAGGAGGCAGGACTTGGCTTCTTCTAACCTAGGATTCAAGAATTCACTGGTAATTACAACTCTGATTTCTTTTGGTCAGCAGGAGGGTCAATGCATCTGGGGGTTTTGTTGTTGTTTTTGTTTGTTTGAAGCAAACCCAACAGACTGGCCTTTTAAAAGTTTTTATTAATTTGTTTATTTATTTATTTATTTGAGAGAGAGAGAGAGGAAGAGGCAGATAGAGAGAAAGAGAGAATGGGCACAATAGGGCCTCTAGCCACTGCAAACAAACTCCAGACATATGTGCCACCTTGTGCAGCTAGCTTATGTGGTCTTAGGGAATCGAACCAGGGTCTTTAGTCTTCACAGGCAAATGCCTTAACCGCTAAGCCATTTCCCCAGCCAAAACTGGCCTTTAAAAAAAAATTATTTATTTATTTATTTATTTATTTATTTGCAAGCAGAGAGAGAGAGAGAAATGGTACACCAGGGCCTCTTGCCACTGCAAAGAAACTCCAGATGCATGTGCCACTTTTGTGCACCTGGCTTTATGTGGGTACTGGAAAATTGAACCCAGGCTGTTAGGCTTTGCAAGCAAGCACCTTTAACCATTGAGCCATCTCTCCAGCTCCCCCCTTTTTATGTAAGGGTGAAAGAGAATTGGCATGCGAGAGCCTCCACCTTGTGCACATGTACAACCTTGTGCACTTTCTTCACCTTGTGCGTCTGGCTTACGTGGGACCTGGAGGGTCAAACATGTGACTTTAGGCTTCAAAGGCGAGTGCCTTAACCGCTGAGCCATCTCTCCAGCCCTCTGTTTTAGCACACATGCTGAAGTTGTCCAGTTGACTCATGACAGCCAGCTGTCATGTGACCAACACCTCAGAGGATTACATTGACTGTGACGCATAACCCTGCCCACCATTTGGTAGAAGCCCTTCTAAGACCCAGGCACCGAGTGAGGTGAACCAAGAGCCTACCTTACATTTATCATTTATCGGTGGTTTCCAAAGTCAGTGAATTTGCCCTCCTCAGTGTTAGATAAGCAGAAAAATAAATAAATCTCCACCTCAGCCACATTTAGTTAATGCTTGTTTTCTTCCTCGGAGTATAGTACAATTTGTGTTAAGCTTTCTTGGCTGTAATCTCGCCCCTGTTAAGCTTTCCTGAGATCAGGCCAAATGTCCTTGGTGGGATTTGTAAACAGTCCTTACTTCCGGTTTCTAATTATATTCCGGGAAAAGTACCTATCCGGAGTGAGTGAGTGAGTGAGTGAGTGAGTGCACTTCAAACCCGGCGACATAATCAGATTTGGTTTTAGAAAAGCTTTGAGAGGCAAGATTCAGAAGAGAGGTACCGCCAAAGGGAGAGTGGCTGACAGATCAGTGGGAGTCAACGGGGGGGGGGGGGAGCACGGGTCTTTCCTATAGAACAAGTCATTGCAAACATAGTGACTTTAAACAACCAAATGTATTATTACCTTACAGTTCCGAAGGCCTGAGATCCAAAGTCAAAGTATGAGCTCGACTTCGGAAGTTTCCAGACCCCACCTGTGTTTGTCTTCAAGGCCAGCAGTCCCCCTCTGTCCCTTTTTCACTCCCTCCCTCCCTTCTCACCTTACCTCCCAGCAACAGGGACATCTCAGAATAGAAACTTCCATAACCGTTTATGTTAGGGACGGGATTGGATGCCAGCAAGAGACGGCAAATAACTTCATCGTTTGCACTCCTGACTTGACGGTGGAGCCATGATTCATTACCTCAGCTGACCCTGTGTTCATACCGTAACCATGTCACCGAAACCAAATTGTTAGGGCCGAGCCTGGTGGCTCATGCCTGTGATTCCAGCACTTGGGAAGCTGAGGTAGGAGGACTGGCAAGAGTCTGAGGCCAACACAGGTTACAGAGTGAGTTTCAGGCCAGAGGGAGACTGTCTCAAAAGATTAAAAAGAAATAAAAGCCTAGTATATGCACTTCATATATGCAGTTCTCAGGGATATATGTTTCTCTGGAACTTTCTGACAACTCTTCATTTATTATTATTTTGTTTGTTTGCTTTTAATCTTTATATGTCCAGTGGAGTCATGTTGTCAAGTTTAAGAATTCTGGCACTTGCCTGCGAAGCCTAAGGACCCAGGTTCAATTCCCCAGGACCCACATAAGCCAGATGCCCATGGCAGTGCATGCGTCTAGAATTCGTTTGCAGTGGCTAGAAACCCTGGCATGCTCATCCATTCTCTCGCTCTCTCTTGCTCGTAAATAAAAAAAAGAATTCTGTGTTCTCAGTGTATGTGCCTCGGCCAGCATTTCCCAAAGTAGCCCAATGGGGAACTACCTTGTAAGATGGAGTGCTGAATTGACACCCTATGCTCAGGGAGGTGAGCCACCATCCCGAGTCCATTCAAGACTAGCCTGTATGCTCAAACCCAGGAGAAAGGGACTGTAAGTGGGTCAAAATGCATCAAGGGCAAAATACTGGGAAATCCCTTCACGAGGCAGGTGGGGCAGCAGACATAGAAATGGCAGGAGTAAACTACAGAGTTCTGAATATAATTTATAACTTTTTGTTGGTGGGGGTGGGGGCAAGGGACTTTTCGGAACAGCAGCTCACTATATATATATAGAGAGAGAGACACAGAGAATGGGCACACCAGGGCCTCTTGCCACTACAGACAAATTCCAGATGCATGGACCACTTTGTGCATCTGGCTTTACATGGGTACTGGGGACTAGAACCCAGGCTGTCAGGCTTTGCAGGCAAGCATCTTTAAATGCTGATACATCTCTCCGGCCTATCTTTATTATTTTTTTAATGTAAAAGAGAGGTATCTAGTCATTCTAATGCTTCGTCATGTTACTCAATTTGAGCAAATGGGATGACTTAAAGATCCTCACCCGGAATGGCCAAGCCTTTGTTTGGATGCTGTTACTGATAAATTTGGAGGAGCAAGGAAAAAGTCAGATGTCCTCCACCCTGTCGGTTTATGTGCGCCTCACACAGTAAATATGGTATTCCTTCCCATTCCAAAATGCTCACAGCCGGAAATATTTCAGTGATTGAGGGATATTGAGATAGACTTGACCAATGTAAAAGGTCTCTTGAGGAAAAAAAAAAAAAAAACACCTAACTGTTCTCATACCTAGGGTGAGTATAGTTTCTTCATAAAAACTAAATTCCAGTCAGTAAGTCATAACCTTGGAAGACCCTCCAGGGATCTAAGCACACAGGGGGACAGTGGTCAGTTTATTTAGTCAAACAATAAAGCACAACGTGAAAAGAAAATAAATACAAATGATGAATAGAAATCACGACCGCTTAAACCAAGAGGAATTTGTCCAGATTTATTCAGAAACTAGAATTAAAAGCATGACTGGGCCCTTTCTTTAGATGAAGCTACTTGAGAGGATGACCCCTACAAAGATGGACGAGTCTTGGTTCTTTTATTGTGGGCTGGAAGGATGGATTTAGTTGAGATTAAGATGGGGGTTTCTGTAAGAGCCTATTTGAGGGTGACATGTTGGGGGAGGGGAGCTGCGAATGAGGGACCAGATGTGTGTGGAGTTGCATCCTTGTAAATGCTCCCAGTAAGATCTGCTCTGTCTGGCATTCTTTCGACCTGAATGCCACTCACCCGTCTCCCTCCACGTCTGCAGCACTGTAACTGGGTTTTATAATGATGACCCTCCTATGACTTCTGAATCATAGCAGGAAGATTAAATTATGGTCTGTCCTGCCTCCATCTATTTAATTATAGTTTTATTAGTTGCAAGCTAGGAAATACGATCTGTTTTATAACAGTGCTAGGGAACCTTATCAGGAACCCAGCCATCATTAATACCAAGTTTCATGAAGGAAAAGAAAAAAAGCATAGAAACTACAATCATTGATTTTAAAATGTGAGAATTACACTATCATGACAAGAATAGTTAGTATGAAATAATTTAGTCCTCCAGCCACGGTTTTTAAGAATTATAACAAATGTGTTGCTTAATAATAAATGCGTACAGCTATTTTTTTTTTCCTTTTTTGGTTTTGTGAGGTAGGGTTTCACCCTAGCTCAGGCAGACCTGGAATTTGCCATGGAATCTTAGGGTGGCCTCGAACTCACAATCATCCTCCTACCTCTGCCTCCTGAGTGCTGGGAGTAAAGGCTTGTGCCACCACGCCTGGCTTCAGCCAATTCTTTTTTTGTTTGTTTGTTTTTTCAAGGTAGGGTCTCTCTCTAGCCCAGGCTGACCTGGAAGTCACTCTGTATTCTCAGGATGTCCTCGAACTCACAATGATCCTCCTACCTCTGCCTCCTGAGTGCTGGGATTAAAGGCATGTGCCACCACGCCTGGCTTTAGCTAATTCTTTTAATAACTCTATTACTTTATAATCTAGAGTGAGGAAAAAATAAATATCAATTTGGGATTGGATAGAATGCTGTGTGTGATTCCATATGTGAGAGAAGATGCAGGCAAATTATGAATGGAGTTGTGTGTCCTCGTTTGGCTGGAGGGCCCTGTCAAGCCCCTCTCATCTCGCCTTTGTTTACCCCAGAGATGCAGTTTGGGGCTCTGTAACAGAACATTCCTTTAATACACACTTGGACCAAACATGTGGATTGCAAGAAGCTTCCAAGACAGGGACTCGTGGGCAACTGACAAGCTGATCGTGCTCTCAGGAGAAGGGGAGCACGGGGAGGGAGCATGGAGCACAGCGATGACGAGAAGCCAGGATGCTTCTCCAGCAGAGAACAGCTTTGGTGTGAGCCTGTGAGGAGAAAAGAGTAAGGACTGCCTGCAGAGGGTCCCTGTGGGGCAAGGAAGCCAACCTCCCTCATTGTCAGTCACCTCGGAAGCAGGCTGGTGGTGATACCCCAAGACAGGTGCTTCAGTTCCCCAAGGGGACAGGTGCTTCAGTTCCCCAAGAGCAAGGGTCAATCTCCAAGAGTGTCCCTGCACTCAGCACCTGGGAGTCCTAAGAAGGGGGACTGGCCAGGGCCCCCGCAGTACCCCTTCCCAAGGAAACCCCACCACATACTGGTCAGAGCCCCAGAGCAACACTTCATAATCTTGTAAGAACGGCCATGTCATATACGCGCTGTGGCTTTGCTTCCAAAGGACAGCGTGCTCAGAAATGGGTAGGCAAGCAAGGAGCATGCTTCCTCTTCTAGCAGGGTCCTCGGTAACCCTGTCTCCCCTCCTCGGCCTTTTATGCCAAACAGTGTTTTTTGGGAGTGGGGGCAGGGCGAGCACTGGGGAGGTTGAGGAAAGCGAGAATAGAGAGCCTGGCACGGGACCAGGGGGTCCTATGGGTAAAGGCTTAAGTCTCGAGAACATCTACCTTGCTTGTCTCCCAGTGGTCATAGAGGTGAACTTGCTGGTCAGTCTTTCCTCTGCATTCCAGGTTCCTGTCTCTCCAGGCCTCCTCTGCAGTCCCCGGTAGACAGGGCATGTCTCTGGACAGCTCTCCCACCACTCTTCACCCAGCGCACACGGAACTTCAGCTTCTCTGACATTTGGTTGATAGATAGCTAAATAAGACTGAATGTTGGGGGAGAATAAGAGGGTGGTCGGAGTGGCTCTGAGTGTTGGGGGAGAAGAAGAGGGTGGGCGGAGTGGCTCTGAGTGTTGGGGGAGAAGAAGAGGGTGGGCGGAGTGGCTCTGAGTATTGGGGGAGAATGAGAGGGTGGTTGGGTCGGGCATGGTGGTACACGCCTTTAATCCCAGCACTTGGGAGGCAGAGGTAGGATTTCCATGAGGCCACCCTGAGACTACAGAGTGAATTGCAGGTCAGCCTGAGCTAGAGTGAGACCTGCCTTGAAAAAAAAAGACAAAGAAAAAAAAAGGAAAAGAAAAAGACGGTGGTTGGGATGTCTCTGAGCCTGGCGGGAAAACAAGAGAGGTGGTACTGGGAGTGCATCCTGAGGTGCAGGAGGGAAGCAGGCAGAGGTGCTGGGTGGGGGTGGGGAGCAGAGATGAGACAGTAGATGGTACACATCCAGCAACAGCAGGCACTTCCGGTCTTCCTTCCCAGCCTCACACCTTCTCCTGACAATGCCATCATACACTAATGGGAGACACACTGGGAACGGGTGAGTGTGAGGCAAGTGTGACAACATACTACCAACGGTAGGCTCTGATGGAGAAGAGGAAAGTCTATACATACATACATTCATTCATGTATTTTGTATTTATATTTATCATTAGACTATCTCCTACTTGAGAATGAAAGAGACATCCCTTCTCCCTAACTCTGGGGTAGCAATACAGGAGCCTGAGAATTACTGACACAGAATGACAAATACTATTCCTTTAACTCGCTTCCCCAGTACCCACATAAAGCCAGATGCACAAAGTGGTGCATGCTTCTGGAGTTTGCGGTGGCAGAAGCTCTAGTGTGCCCATTTTCATCCTCTTTCTCTCGCCTCACAAATAAATAAATTAAAATTAAATTAAAAAGAACGGGAGGGCTGGAGAGAAGGCTTAGCGGTTAAGGCGCTTGCCTGCAAAGCTAAAGAACCTCGGTTCGACTCCCCCAGGACCCACGTAAGCCAGATGCACAAGGTGGTGAGTGCATCTGGAGTTGGTTTGCAGTGGCTGGAAGCCCTGGCGTGTCCATCTTCTCTCTCTCTCTCTGCCTCTTTCCCTCTTTCAAATAAATAAATAAATAAAATATTTTTTAAAAAAAATAAAGAATGGGAGAAAGGGAGGATAATTGTGGTACAAAAAGAGTTTCTTGGAAGATCAGCCGAGAAAAGTGTGGAAAACATAGTGCCTGGTGCCTCGGTCTCCTGACATAAGAATCACTATTTAGCCGGGCGTGGTGGCACACGCCTTTAATCCCAGCACTCGGGAGGCAGAGGTAGGAGGATCGCCAAGAGTTCAAGGCCACCCTGAGACTACATAGTTAATTCCAGGTCAGCCTGGGCCAGAGTGAGACCCTACCTTGCAAAAACCAAAAAAAAAAAAAAAAAAAAGAATCACTATTTTACCTGGAAGCTCTCTGGTGAGAAGACACTGACATCAAAGCAAATGATTATAGTTTTCTGTTCCGAGTGTACTCCGTGCCAGACGTTGTTCCAAACACTTATCCATTGACTATTTTAATCCCTATTACAACCCTCTGAGGTGGCTCCTATCATTAAACCCTTGTTACAGATAAGGAAGCTATAATACAGATTAAGTAAATTACCCATGAGTCCCTTGTCAGACGGTGGCCGAGCTGAGATTCAAATGCCAGTGTCGAAAATCTGCACAGAACCACTGTAGTATGCAGCTAAAGAGCAAGGTAGCCGAGACGCTGAAGCACAGACCCAGGAAGGCTCCTGATGGAAGTGCAGCTTGAGGCTAGGGTTGAGGGGGCCCTTTGCCCTGGAGCTCAAGGTGAGGGCCACTGGGCAGTCCCATTTTGTTACGGTTTCATCTTGGATAGCTCACTTAGCAAAATAGGCACCTATTTTATTTGAAAATGACCAGCATTTCTAAGAAAATGAGACAAAATGATATCTTTGTGACAGATATAACTATATGCATTTTAAAAGCCATGCCTAGCCTTTTGTGTCTTTCTCCAGATAAGACACCATCCTAGGGAAATGATCTCGAGAGCTCTCCACTTGCAAATTAGCTCTGTAACCCTGGACAAGTCCCTCTGCCGCCCTGCATGGCTGTAAGATGGATGGATGATACGATACTAGTGTGTTTCCTTTGAACCCACTGTTGATTGGCAGGTCTGGCCAGCCACTGGGAGCCCCCTTTCCGGTTCCCTGTGTGCCCTCCCTGAACTGTCTATATCCAGGCGGGGATGCATGGTTCTTGTCACAAGCGCTTGCAGAATTATCGCAAATGTCACATCGAACTCTAACGTCCCAGATCTGTGCATCACAAATAGCATGTGCCAATGCAAGAGAAAACCCATGCCAAACCAGACTTGCTCTACATTGCACTAAACAGCAATGTAACACACAACCAAGATATTGGCGGGAGAGGGACTTAGGCAAGGCTCAAGACAGATGTGCCCTGAAAATGTAACCTTCATGGACTCTCCTTCAATTACGAATTTATTTTTTTTAATTATTTATTTATTTATTTATTTATTTATTTGAGAGAGAGAGAGAGAGAGAGAGGCAGAGAGAGAGAGGGGGTAATGGGAGCATCAGGATCTTCAGCCACTGCAAACGAACTCCAGATGCATGCGCCTCCTTATGCATCTGGCTTACGTGGGATCCTGGACAATTGAACTGGGGTCCTTTGGCTTTGCAGGCAAATGCCTTAACCTCTAAGCCATCTCTCCAGCCCCTCTATTACATATCCCATTCTTCATTCTGTGACACTCCTGTCACTCCCTATATATAGGGTAGAGTGAACATAACATATCTGAAATGTCTGAGACCAAAAGTTGTTTTGGGGGGGATTTTGTAATATTTACATGTACATAGTGTGGTAGCTTAGGGATGGGACCCAAGTACCGACGTGAATTTCAGTTGTTTCATGTGCATTGTAAACACATAGCACAAATGGCGTACAAGGTTGTAACAGTTTTGTACATGAAACAGAGTTTGTTTAACTGAACAGTCAGACAATATCATGCGGCACCATGGTGATTCTCAAAATAGTTTTGGATTTGAGGGCTTTATGGATTTAAGGTTCTTGGGTTGGTGCAGCTCAATCTGTATTTCTGAGCATTTCCCCCAAAATGTCATTGTTTTATGAGCTCTGTTCATCACTAGAGCTTTGCAACAGATGAATGAACATAGCTGACGCCCAGTTCTGCTTAGTGCTGTTAGCCAGCCAAGCTGGGGCGTGTATGTCTCAATAGCGGTCATGACAGCATAGGAAGCTGGAGGAAACCGCTGACCAATAGCCCAGCAATTCTACGTGGAAGTGGTAATCCACTCAGCCCCGGGGTAGTGTCAGAGAGTAAGCCCAGCAAAGGAACTCTTTTTCCTTTCCTCAAGGCAGAGATTACTTTCTGTTTTTTTTGTTGTTGTTGTTTTTGCTTTTTTTTTTTTTTTAATTTAGCCACTTGATATTCTCTAGGGAGGCACTGGCTAAAACAAAACTTAACATTTATTAGAAGGTGTCAGTTTCCTTCTCCTCTTTTATAGCAAAAGAACAATAACAACTGGACTCTGAAGTCCCTAAAGGTGATGGATTAATCCTGCCTGACTCTGTTATGCAGGAACAAACAAGAGGATTAGAAAAGGAGATTTTAGACCAAATGTATAAGCTAAGAAAGCAAGATAAAAATGCATCATGGGGGGGGGGCTGGAGAGATGGCTTAGCGGTTAAACGCTTGCCTATGAAGCCTAAGGACCCCGGTTCGAGGCTTGATTCTTCAGGACTCATGTAAGCCAGATGCACAAGGGGGTGCATGCATCTGGAGTTCGTTTGCAGTGCCTGGAGGCCCTGGCGCACCCATTCTCTCTCTCTCTCTCCCTGCCTATTTCTGTATCACTCTCTCAAATAAATAAATAATAAAAAATTTTTAAAAATGCATCATGGGGGCTGGATAAATGGCTTAGCGGTTCAGGCTCTTGTCTGTGAAGCCTAAGGACCCAGGTTTGATTGCACAGAATACACATAAGCCAGGTGCACATGGTGGCACATGCATCTGGAGTTCGTCTGTAGTGGCTAGAGGCCCTGGTCTGCCCATTCTCTCTCTCTCTCTCTCATAAATAAATAAAAATAAAATATATTTTTAAAATGCAACATGGGAGCTGACAGTCCAGGCTTGATGCTGGCCAGCAACAGTGAAACCCAGCACTGTGCTGAGAGAGAAAACCCGTGAGACCCAGTGGCCATAGTGGTTAGAGCAGGTGGCTTCAATTACTGTGTTTCTGGAACCCTGCAGTTGGAAAAAGGAAATAGTGGCGATTTGGAAAAAGAACTATTTTTCACATAAATATTTTACTATGAGAGCCCAAGGCCACGTTCAGGATATGTTTTAGACATAACATATGATTAATCTGGGTAAGTAAAAAACTTGAATCTCTAGATTGGAGGAAAAATATATTGCAATTGGGCCCCTTGTTTGTTAGCCTAGCCAACATACACATAGACAATATGAATCACGTTGAATGTTGGGTTTGGAAGAGGTTTGAAGGCTGTGGATAATGGAGCAGAATCCTTCCAGGGCATAGACAATGCCTGGGACTTCTTTTCTGTTCTTTCAGACCCACTCTTCAATAGCCAGTAAGGTGTCAGGCATGAGAGCTTTCTTGTTAAACAGATGCCAAGTGAACTTGTGTACTTTTCCGAGCTCGCTTCAGAACCTAGGCTGAGCAGGACAGAAGATTCAAGGATGGAAACTCCTGCAGTCAGACACTGCTGACTTTTACTCTGTGTGTTTTCATCCTCCTGACCACCCCAGGCCCAACGTGGAGAGTAAGAGGATGGCGGGCCGTGGATGGCTCCGGGCAGCTATGAAGTGCAGGTCCACATCCATCCTCATCAGTGCCTATCCACAGCAGCAACACTGGGGCTCAACTTGCTCGCTGGGTCCCAATTTCTGCATGTATGCAAAGAATAATGCATGTTTTTGGCAGTGAAGATGGACCATCGCAGCATGTGAGCCCCCATCCTTGGACCATCCACTCATAGTGAAGACATCCTTGGCCCATATGTGTAAACCAGAACTTATTTATTCTTTCTTTCCATTTTTTGAGGTAGGGTCTCACTCTAGCCCAAGCCCAGGCTGACCTGGAGTTCGCTCTTCTCAGGATGGCCTCAAACTCTCGGTGATCCTCCTACCTCTGCTTCCCGAGTGCTGGGATTAAAGGCATGCATCTCCATGCCCTGCTGATTTTTATAATTTATTTTCTTTCTTTCTTTATTTGAGGGAGAGGTAGAAAGAGATAGAGTGATACAGAGAGAGAGAAAGAAAGAGAGAGAGAGAGAATGGGTGCCCCAGGGCCTCCAGCCACCTTAAATGAATTCCAGATGCATGCACCACCTTGTGCATCTGGCTTATGTGGGTCCTGGGGAATTGAACCTGGGTCCTTGGGCTTTGCAGGCCACAAAGCCATCTCTCCAGCCCGGGACGTCTGAGCTGTTAGTGAGGTGCTGGCCCTTATTTGTTGGCATATGTTGAAGTAAGGATGAGCATTTGGATGTAAGATCAGCAGATGTCGGCATCTGCATTCCTCTCACTGGAGCCCATTTTCTGTGCCTGGTCCTTCGCAAGCCGCCTCTCCCAGTCTGAGCCCCCTCCCCCCTGGTCTAGGCAGGAGTCACATTCCTCGTAGTCTTGGCTCAGGAAAAGCTCAGCTCCGGGTTGTTCACATGTCACTGGCATGTCACTCACACGTCAGCCTTTGGCTCCTCTTCCCATCTTCAACTTCACTTTGTCTGTCTTCCTCTTCCCTCTCTCTTTACACAGACGTGGAAACACACAGACGTGGAAACACACGTGGGACACTCCCTCCCTTCCTTTTCTCCCCTGTCTGCTGTGTGGGCTCCTCTTTTTCTCTGCTCTGTTCCTCACATCTACCTCTAATGCTCAGCTGAGAAGCACTGCATTTGGCTTCTCATAAGCCTTGAGGACAAAGCAAGGTTTTCCATTTTTGTTTGGTTTTGAAAGACAGAATTCTGCTCTGTTGCTTCTGAAAGTTCGCGCTTTTGTTGTTGTTGTTATTGTTGTTGTTTTCTGAGGTAGGGTGTTGCTCTAGTGCAGGCTGACCTAGACTTCACTATGGAGTCTCAGGGTGGCTTCGAACTCACGGTGATCCTCCTAACTCTGCCTCCCAAGTGCTGGGATTAAAGGTGTGTATCACCACGCCTGGCTCTGAAAGTTCACTGACTGTCACAGTGAATATTTCCTCTTCAAACTCCTTCTCTAAGTTTCACTTATTGAAAATGTTCTTTAAGGGGGCTGGAGAAATGGCTTAATGCTTAGGGAGCTTGCCTGCAAAGCCTAAGAACCCTGGTTGGATTCCCCAGGACCCATATAAGCCAGATGCACGAGTTGGCGCATGCATTTGGAGTTCGTTTGCGGTGGCTGGAGGCCCTGGTGCATCCATTCCTTCTGTCTCTCTCTTTCTGCCTCTCTATCTTTTCTCTCTCTCTCTCTCAATTAAATAAGTACAAGATAAAATGTTCTTTCAGATGATTTATTCTTACTAGCATTTCCATTTTGAGCACCACAGTTTCCTCTCTCCTTTGGCTTTTCATTGCAGATACTCCACATGAGGTGAACGAGCCCTTTTGAAATGGCTCGGAACTCTGCCATGTATAGAACATTGTTTCTATGAGAATGGCTTCCAGCTTTTTATTTTTTAATATTTGAGAGAGAAAAATAGGCAGGGAGAGAGAGACAGAGAGAGAGGGGAATGGGAATGCCAGGGCTTCCAGCTGCTGCAAACAAACTAGACGCATGTGCCCCCTTGTGCATCCGCCTTACCTTACGTGGGTCCTGGGGGAATCAAACCCGGTCCTTTGGCTTTTGCAGACAAGTGCCTGAGCTGCTAAGCCATCCCTCCAGCCTGATTCCAGCTTTTAGAACTGATTTATCTTGAGCCGACTATTTCCTCTGCTTGTTTGTGGACCGAAGTCTTCCGACGTGGTGACATAAAATCAGAGAGCTGCCTCGGCGTTCACCTTGGCGAACATTTCCATCGTTTCTTGTCTTTCTCGTACTGGTGTTGCCCGTCTCGAAGCGTGACAATGTGTCACTCGGTTATTTACAGGTGCTCGCAGCCGAGCAGGGTTTGGAGACTGGGATTTTCCAGCAGTTCCGTTCTCTCTTCCAGGCCTGTGGAGGGGGCTACCTACCTCTCAGAATCACTCTTGAGGCTGGTGTGGATGTATGACCAGACATTTGCCAATGGCACGTGAGCACAGGTTATTTGAGAAACTTCAGCCTCATCTATATAAAAGGAAATCCCTGACCAAGGAATCTCCCTTTTCTCTATTCCGGGTGACCTGGGGTCCATCAGAGTTAGACGGTACTAGCCTGCGTCTATGGATTCAACTGGGACACGTAGGAGGCAAATCAACTTCATAGTGGAGAAAATGTCTTATTTATTTATTTTCAGAGGCAGGGTCTTACTCCAGCCCATGTTGACCTGAAACTCACTCTAGTCCCAGACTAGCCTTGAACTCACAGCGATCCTCCTGCCTCTGCCTCCCAAGTGCTGGATTTAAAGGCGAGAGTTTTTGTTAAGGTTACAAACCTCTTCAATGCTGTCATGAAAAAAAAAAAAAAAAGCCGGGCATGGTGGCGCACGCCTTTAATCCCAGCACTCGGGAGGCAGAGGTAGGAGGATCTCCGTGAGTTCGAGGCCACCCTGAGATACATAGTGAATTCCAGGTCAGCCTGAGCTAGAGTGAGACCCTACCTCGCAAAACAAACAAACACAAATTGCCGTGGTTTTGCGATCCCTTCAGACGATTAGCTTCGTGGTTTTCTCTCCTGATGTTGCTGTGCATTCCCCAGCCTCATGCAAACAGCAGCGGGTCCTGGTCTCATAAGAACTGTTCCCTTTCCTTACTCCAGGGCCGCAAGTCACCTCTCAGCACCACATCCAGCCGCCTGACTTTTCCCTTTGCTGAGCTGACCTCTCCTGGGTGTGGGCCTTTACTCAGGGCTCCTCCTGAGCATGTTGTCACCGACCTTCCTGGTCTTCTTCAGGGCACCTTCCTTTCCCAGCCTGTCCCAAGTGACTTCCCCTCGGGTGCTGTCTCCCGTCTTTTCCTTGCCTTCCTCATCAACTCCCATATTTTCCTAAATTCATACTTCTTGTCAGTCATTGCAAACTCAAAACTCTGCCTGCCTGTTACATGCTTCTACCTTGGGTGGTTTAGAGAAGGGGCCTGGCAGACTTTCTCAATCAAGGTCAGGCAGAAAACATTTTTCAGGCCCTGCAGGCCATATGGTCTCTGTCCCACTGCAGAACTCTGTTGTTATAAACGAAAACAGCCACTGATGACACACAAGTGGACGCGTGCAGCTGTGTCCCCGCAAGACTCTATTTATGGGCCTCGATAAACTGAATTTCATGTATCACAAAAATATCACTTTCTGGATTTAGAAAAAAAAATCACTTTCAAATGTAAAATGTTCTTAGCTCCTGGGCAAAATAGGAGCTAGGCCAGATATGGCCCTGAGGCAGTTTGCCAACCCTTACTCTAGGGGTCTGCCTGCAGGCCACATGTCCCTTATTTATTCCTCCCTTTCTGCTGGGAATTTTGTTTCCTCTTTAGCATAAATGCCTTTATTATTATTATTTTTTTTTTGGAGAGAGACACAGAGAGAGACAGACAGAGAGAGAGAGGAGAGGGAGACAGATAGAGATGGGCGCGCCAGCAGTCTCCCAGCTGCTGTGAACGAAATCCAGACACATGCGCCACCTTGTGGTCAAGTGCAGCATTGCACCCTTGCATCACTTTGCATCTGGCTAAACGTGAGACCTAGAGATTGGAACCGGGTTCTTAGGCTTAGCAGGCAGGCGCCTTAACCGCTAAGCCATCTCTCCAGCCTGCCTTTATTTTTCTTTTAAGATAAAGAGTTGTGTTTTCTGCAGCACCAAATTTGTCTAGGGTGGATTTAGGAAAAACCAATACAAGTTCAGTATTCCCATTTTTCAGGCAAGGAAGCTGAGGCTATGTTAAGGTGGGCTAGGCTAAGGAGAAAAGTAGTGCTGAAGCCAGCATTGAAGCCCAACTTTTCTGGATTTTTTTTTTTTTTTCAGAGCGAGATTCAAGCGTGTGTTCATGCTGCTATCAGCATGCATTCCTGTCAATCTTAGGGACCTCTTGGCTTAGCTGGGCAGTCAAGGGCCCGTGAAGGAAGCAAAACTATGTTGAGACTCAAGGCTCCATGAATGCCAGCTTAAGGTTAAAGCCGAATTTTTAAAATATTTTTATTTATCTGAGAGAGAGAGAAACAGGCAGAGAGAGAGGGAGAGAGAGGGAGAGAAGAGAGAGTATGCATGTGTCAGGGTCTCCAAAGGAACTCCAGACACATGTGCCACTTTGTGCATCTGCCTTTACGTGAGTACTGGGGAACAGAACCCGGACCATCAGTCTTTGCAAGCAAATGCCCTTAATTGCTGAGCCATCTCTCCAGCCCCTGCAGCTGAAATCTTTATATACACAATGAAGATCTATATAATGGCCATCACGATAATTCTGGGGCAGGAAGACAGAGTTAGTCCATTATTGCATTCCAAGGTCAGACATATGTGCTATTAGCTACAGCATATCAAAAGAGAATAGATTATTTGCCTGTCACTAACGTAGGACACAGTCAGAACTTAGAGTTCCATTAAAAATATTATGATGTGAGCCAGGCGTGGTGACGCATGCCTTTAATCCCAGCACTCAGGAGGCAGAGGTGGGAGGATTGCTGTGAGTTTGAGGCTACCCTGAGGCTGCGTATTTAATTCTCTTAGCTTAAAAAAATTTTTTTTTTATTTGAGAGAGTCAGAGAGAGAGCGAGAGAGAGAATGGGCACTCCAGGGCCTCCAGCCACAGCAAATGAACTCCAGACGCATGTGCCCTCTTGTGCATCTGGCTTACGTGGGTCCTGGAGAATCGAACCGGGGTCCTTTGGTTTTGCAAGCAAACACCGTAACCACTAAGCCATTTTCCCAGCCCCAGTTCCACTTTTAAAAACTCAATGAAACTCGCTCTTCTTCATGCTTCTTTTGTTGCTTGATTAACAAGTGAACCTCAAGGAGTTTTATTTCTTGAAGGCGCATTTTATCATAAGCAGAATTGGGTCCTAATTAAAATGGGATTATCATGGGATTCTTTATCACAGAAATGCCTGCTGAGGTGAGCACTGTTACTCATCTCCCTCTAACACGTAGAACGAGCGCCACAAGAAATGGCCTCTTCTGAGTAACAACTCGGGCAAAGCTGTCTGGCTTTGCTCAACAGCTCTTTATGTTCGAACAGGCATTACGTTCATTTTATACACTGGCTAATTTTAGAGAAAAATCACTATTAGTAAAACAATTGAATGTATCAAGTTCTTTTTTTTTCCCGGAGAACATTATTGTTTGCTTATATAGGACAGTTTTTATAGCGTGTTTATTAGACAGTAGGCTGAGCTGCTGTGAGAAAGCCCCAGGAGTCAATGGCTAAAAGAACCCCAAGGTTCAACAAGTACCACCTGCCGTCACTCACCTGGGAGCATTGAAAGTTGATCTAGCATTCAGAACACCTAAGTTTATGGGGGACACCTGAATCAAACCACCACATTGTGCCCCTGGCCTCCATAAACTGATATCCATACATGATGTAAAATACAATGCATTCCGTTCAACTGCAAAATCCCCATAGTTTTTATCAAACCTAATGATGTTCAAACATCTCCATAATCCAAGCTCTTTATATATATATAGCTTCCTCCCTGTCCTCCCCCCTCCGAAGGGACACTCCTCACTATAATGCCTCCTGGAGACAGTGTATTGTTGGGGGTGGGCTTATGGGTGTTATAGCCAGTGTCCCCTTGCTAGTATTTAGCACATTCTCGTGTTACTATTGTCCACCTTATGTTGGCCAGGGGGTGCTGTCCACCCTCTGCTCATGCTGTCGTTTTCTCCTGCATCATGGAGTTCCCCCCTCAAGTCTGTAAGCCAAAATAAACCCTTTAAAAAAAAAAAAAACAAGAAAGAAAGAAAGAAAGAAAGAAAGAAAGAAAGAAAGAAAGAAAGAAAGAAAGAAAGAAAGCAAGCAAGCAGATCTAATGGAAGCAGACAATGAAATGGGGTGTGTCAGTATTGTAGTTGCCTTTATATTACTGGGACAAAACACCTGACCAAAAGCAGCTGATGGGAGGAAAGGGTTTATTCTGGCTGACTGGGGACAGGGGAAGCTTCCTGGTAGGGAAAAGATGCTAGAGCAGAGACTGGTCATCGCCTCCTTAGCACAGCAGGTGGAAAACAGGTGTGGTCAGGACAGCGAGGCAGTCTGATAAGAGGAAGCTGGCTGTAGCACCTTTCAGCCCGCCCCCGGAAACACACCTCCTCCAGCAAGGCTCCACCTTCCAAATGGCCACCAGCTTGGCACCAGGCATTTGGGACACATGAGTTTGGGGTGGGGGGAGACATCTAATTCAAATCACCACCACCAGGATCTGGGACAACAGTAGGAGTCCAGGAGAGGTGGTTAGTGGGAAGAGAGCAGGGGTAGGTTCTGTGCTCCATGGCGTGGTAGTTGGCTATGGTCAACACTAATTCATTGCCTGCCTCACAACACCCAAAGGAGAGGACTTGAATGTTCTCATCGTAATGAAATAATAAGTGTTTGGGATGATGGATGTGGGAGCTATCTTATATGTGTCCTGTTTGTTGGCTGCTTGTATTAAAATATCACCATGAAAGTGACTCATGTCAATCATTACAGCACTCAGGAGGCTGAAGAGTTCAAGGCCAGCCTGGGCTGGAGTGAGGCCCTACTTCCAAAAAAGAAATCCCTGTGCTCCATGAATCAATCTGTGTAATAATTATGTGTTAATTAAAAATAAATAATCTTCACCGGGTGTGGTGGTGCACATCTTTTATCTCAGTGCTTAGCAGGGAGAGGCAGTAGGATTGCTATGAGTTCAAGACCAGCCTGGGACTACAGAGTGAGTTCCAGGTCAACCTGGGCTGGAGTGAGACCCTGCCTTGAAAAACCAAACCAAAACAAAACAAAACAAAAAAACCCAGGGCTGGAGAGATGGCTTAGCAGTTAAGGCATTTGCCTGCAAAGCCAAAGGACCTAGGTTTAATTCCCCAGGACCCACGTAAGCCAGACGCACAAGGTGGCACATGCTTCTGGAGTTCGTTTGCAGTGGCTGAAGGCCCCGGTGCGCCCATTCTCTCTTTCTCTCTCCCTCTCTCTCTTTTCCTCACTCTCTCTCAAATATAAGTAAAAATAAAATATATTTTAAAATTCAAACAAAAAGATGGAAATGCAAAGAGGAAACACAACCAATCAAATGGCAGGAGAAGGGATGCGAAAGATGATGATGGGATGACTAGGTTTAGAAGCATGGCGGGGGGTGGCTCACTCTGAAGCAGTCAGGAGAAAGGAAAGCAAGAAATTACAGAGAGAACACGGAGGCTGTGCAGAAAACGGCATGTGACAGTAAGTAGCCAGGTCACCTGGTGGACTAGGGGAGCTGGGAGGAGGATGACACCCAAGTCGAAGGGCAGACAGTGGTCACCCGGTCAAAGGGCAGACAGTGGTCACCCAGTCGAAGGGCAGACAGTGGTCATCCTGGTCAAAACTATCTACTGGAAAGTCTGAAAGCACTGCTGAGGACAAGTTTTTTGAGATAGCTTTACAAATTGTTTTTTAAAATATTTTATTTATTTCCAAGGGGGAGAGAATGGGCTCACCAGGGCCTCCAACCACTGCAAACAAACTCCAGGTGCATACACCACTTTGTGCATCTGCCTTTCTGTGGATACTGGGGAACTGAACCCAGGTCATTAGGCTTTACAGGCAAGTGCCTTCAGTGCTGAGCCACGTCCCCAGCCCTATAAATACTTTTTTTTGTTCTTACAGAAAGTGGTAGCTTAGGTGTGGAAATCAAGAAGAAAATTGAGATGATAAAGGGCTAGAGTGAGTGCAAAAGACAAAAAGAAAAGCTAAAAATTTGAATGAGGATTTCAGAAGATAGTTCGAACTTTTCCTGGAGCCCAGACTCGTTGGAGCAAAGAAAACAGTGTGGGAATGTGATGAGATAGGATTAAGAAGAGTCAAGGTGATCAAAGTGTCATTTTATGAAATAGTTGACTTCTGTAAGTTAGAAATGAACTCAGAGATCATCTGTATTAGTTACTTCACATTGTCACAAAACATCTGACAGAAACAACTTGAAGGAGGAAAGATTTGCTTTGGCTCACAGTTTGATAGGATTCAGTCCAGAATGGTGGGGAAGGCAAGGCCACATGGCAATTTGATGGCCGTGGCAGCGGGAGCCCAGGACTCCTCTTATCTCAGAGGAACAGGAAGTCGAGAGAAAAATCCCAGCGCGCCTCTGATTTTCTGCTTTTGCCCTTTTCTCTGAGTCCAGGACCCTACGCCCATGAAATGGTTCCACTCACATTCAGGACAGGTGTTCCCCTGAGTTCACCCTCTCAGGAAAACCCATTAGAGACATGCCCACAGGTGTGTCTCACTAATGCCCTAGACTTTTCTTTTTGTGATTTATTATTATTAATTATTTTGGTTTTTCAATGTAGGGTCTCACTCTAGCCAATGCTGACCTTGAATTCACTATGTAGTTTCAGGGTGGCCTTGAATTCTCGCCGATCCTCCTACCACTGTCTCCCAGGTGCTGGGATTAAAGGTGTGCACCACTGGAGAGATGGCTTGACTTGATGGTTAAGGCCAAAGGATCCCGGTACAGTTCTCCAGGACCCACGTAAGCCAGATGCACAAAGTGGTGCATGCATCTGGAGTTCATTGCAGTGGCTAGAGGCCCTGATGTGCCCATTCTCTCCCTTTATCTCTCTCTTTCTTGTTGGGGTCCCCCCAAGGCCAGCCCAGGAGGGACAGCAGAGTCTCTGCTGAGTTGGGAGTGAGCAGCGTGGAATCACGACACAGACTCCGGGAGTTGGGTGAAAGTGGAGGGTGAGCTGCCGCAAACTCATTTATTTGAGGAAGTACAGGAGGTTTTAAGGGGTTTGGCTGGCCAATCATTGTATGGGATGGTCCCCTTTTTGTGACCAATGACAGCCTGTCTCCAGACAGATCATCTTGTAGCAGGTTTCTCGCGAGCATGGGACTGTAGCTGTTGTCATGCCAGGCCTGCACAGAACGCCATGTTCACAGAAGCCACTTTCTGGTTTCTTCTGCCATGCAGTCTGGCTAGGGCCAGGCCTGCATTGTACCATACACTTTCTGCCTCTTTCTCTCTTTCAAATAAATAAATAAAATATATTTTTACAAAAAGGTGTGCACTACCACACCAGACTCTTTTTAAAAAAATATTTATTTTGCTGGGCATGGTGGTGCACACCTTTAATCCCAGTACTCAGGAGGCAGAGGTCGGAGGATCACCAAAAGTTCGAGGCCAGCCTGAGAATACATAGTGAATTCCATCCAGGTCAGCCTGAGCCAGAGTGAGACCCTACCTTGAAAAACCAAAAAAAAAAAAAAAAAAATTTATTTATTTATTAGAGAGAGAGAGAATGAGTACTTCAGGGCCTCTCAGGGCCTCTAGCTGTTACAAACAAACTCCAGAGGCATGTGCCACCTTGTTCATCTGGCTTACATGGGTTCTGGGGAATCTAACCTGGGTCCTTTGGTTTTGCAGGCAAGTGCCTTAACTGCTAAGCCATCTCTCTGGCCCCCCTCTCTACTTTTCTTAATCCAATCAAGTTAACAATCATTCCATAACATAAGACCTCTGTCATCACCAACACCAAGTTATAAATCTTAGAATATTGACATGATAAAGGGGCCAGGCCCTTCTGGTGGGCTCCACGGGGGCTGAGGCTACAGTTCTAGGAATGTCTGCTTGACCCGATGGCCCTTATTCCTCAGGAAGTTCCTTGTTCCATAGCCTCCAAGATTTCTTCATGTGGACGATGACCAGAGAACAGGCAAGTGATGTGTGAGCTGGGGTTACTGGGAATCAATCACAAAGGAATCTTATATTGAACCTGAGGGGTTGAGCTGAAACTCAGAGCTGTGCCACAGCGCTAAACAATGACTCAACTCACTGACTTCGGCTCACAGGGCTCGGGTGCCCTCCCTCCCAGGGACATGGAGATTGAATGAATAGTAGCTGTGAAACCCTCCCATGAGAGCTTACCTCCCACACGTTCATAAAACCGAAATGCTTTGCATTACAGCGCCAGTGAGTGACTTGTTTCCTCTGACAGCGTCTCGCGATGAATGTCATGAGAAAGAATGATATTCCCCCGAAATGTTACGTAACAGTTTGGGGGAATGTTCCAGTATCAGTTCATAGTAGAATCACGAATGTCTGCAAATTTTGGTGATTGAAAATTACCTTGTGTAAACAGTTGCTGATGGGTGGGAGGGAAGTTAATACACACTTGGAATTATTCAATTATTTGGAGTACTGGAGTGTTAGGGAACATTTACTCGAGCATGGAAAAATGGGAAAAAGAACATTGAGAACATTATTATTATATAATTCGGTGTTGACATGTGGGATTTATTTGAAATGAAAAGACATCTTTGTTTTCTCAGATCCCATTTCACCTTCCTGACCCTGGTTTACCACAAGACCGCACCCCACCCCTATTGCTGCTGCCCCTAAATAATCTCCTTCAGAGATACCCAGCAAAGATCGGAAGTAAAAAACTTCACACATTGCAGAAAGCAGTTAATTTTCTGATCTTCGTGACAAGAATATTAACTCTCCCACAGAGAAACAAATTGGATGACAACTTAAGGGTAATTGAATTGCTCAGTGTTTTCGAGTTGTCAGCAAACGAGTGCTGTGAATATTATTTTTTCCCCAGTGCTACCTGTCATGTCCTGTGATAGGAAATGTTCTTGGTTTTGTTTTCTTTTCAAGGCAGGGTCTCACTCTAGCCCAGGCTGACCTGGAATTTACTCTGTAGTCTCAGGGTGGACTCGAACTCACGGCGATCCTCCTACCTCTGTCTCCCGAGTGCCAGGATTAAAGGTGTGCGCCACCACATCGGCCAAATGTTCTAACTTACTCATTAAAGCAAAAAGATTTGTGAGTAGCTTGTACTATCTTAAAACAAAGTGGTCAAAGTTTCAATATAATTAGGAAGTGACAAATGCCTTTATAAAAGAGAGCCACAGAGTCTAACTTTAAATCCTTCAAGGCTTAATAACTATTATTTTAGGGGCTGGAAAGATGGCTTAGTGGTTAAGGCATTTGCCTGCAAAGCCAAAGGACCCAGGTTTGATTCCCCAGGACCCACATAAGCCAGATGCACAAGGGGACGCATGCGGTTTTTTTGCAGTGACTGGAGGCCCTGGCGCGCCCATTCTCTCTCTCTCCCTCTTTGTCTGTCAAATAAACAAATAGATAAAAATAAAATATATAAAAAGATTATTTATTTTAAAAAATATTCTTTTTGGATGGGGATGAAGATGATAGAGCTTGGAGGTACTAAACTATTGATGACGGCCGGATAAAATGGCCAGAAATCAGAGAAGAGACTAAGACAGGAAAAGGCTGTGGGCAGAGACAAGCTGTGGAGCTGGTTCTCAAATCTAATTCTGCATCAGAATCTTCTGGAGGGCTGGGAAATGGTCAACGCTGAAGAGACCAAAGCTCACCAGAGCAGAAAAGCAAAGGCTGCTGGGAGCTCAACACTCCAAGGCTCAGGGGAACATCGTGGAAAAGGGGCGGAAAGATGATAAGAGCTACAGGGCGGGAAGGTGAGCTGGGGGCTCTGTCTGTCTACCCCCGCAAAGACTGACTGCTCCGTTCAGGACCCCACAGTGAATACTGATGACCCCACTGAGGGGGCGCTGCTTGTTACTGATTCTGGGATCCACTTGAAGAGCCATTGACTTAGGGTAAGGAGGGGAGGCAGACGGCCCAATAAGAAAGCGAAGGGGCCGGGAAGATGAAGCAGCTGTTAAAGGCGCTTGCTCGCAAAGCCTTTCATCCCAGCACTCTGGAGGCAGAGATAGGGGGATTGCCATGAGTTCAAGGCCACCCTGAGACTACATAGTGAATTACAGGTCAACTTGGGCTATAGCAAGACCCGAAGTTTGGCCAGACAGACCCAATGACTGAATGGGTGCGATAGTGGCATGTCTACTCTTGGGGTAACCAACTGCTCCATAATTGGACTGAAGGCCCTCTCTACGGGAGGGAATACATGCCTGGTACTGAAAAACCTAAGCAAAAGTCTATGGCAGGTGAGGGCATGAGCCTTAGGGGCATAAAGCCTGCTCTTGTCTGACTAGATGTATATATTATTCCCACCAAGTTGCCCTGGGGGCACTACACTTAATGTTCATGTTCACATATTAACACTACTCTCACTTCTGGTTAGAGAAGCTTCTCTTTTCAGATGGCGATGACCACTGGGATGACCCAAAAGGCAACATAGTGCTGAGAAGAAAGGTTGGAGGAGTGCCCCGTACTGAAACACCTCTGTCACACCCTCCAAGGCTCAGGGACCATTGCAGAAGAGGGGGCGGATAGAATGGAAGAGCCAAAGGAAGGGTATGACTTCTTACAATGCAACTGCCCAGACAGAAATTGGCCTCGATATCCATGACCTTGCAGTGCCTAGCAATACCTTCACAAGACCCTCAAAATAGAAGAAAAAGATGAAGACATCAAATTAAAAGAAAGACTAATGGAGAGAGGAAGGGGATATGATGGAGATTGGAGGTCTAAAGTGGAATGGGGGAGGGGAGGGAAATATCATATGTTTTTTGTATGTAAGTATAGAAGGTGTCAATAAAAAATAATAATAAAAGAAAAAAAAACAAAAACAAAAATAAAATAAAATAATAAAATGGGGAAGGCAAACTGGGAATGCCAGACTGTGACAGATGCTTTATATTCACAGTCCATTTTGGGGTTTTTTGGTGCCTTTTTCTTTTTTGCTTTTGTGTATGTATGTGGGGGGTATATGCTGTGTGTGCACATGTGACCACTCCATGTACTCATCTGGGACACCCCGGGGTGCTCACCTGCAGTGATCAGCATAGAATGTCAGGTTCCATTATTCTTGCTTCTGTATTTTTTTTAAAACAAGATACCACTGGTGGCTTGTATCTTTCATTTTATTTATTTTTTAAATCTTTTTTTTATGTTTATTTTATTTTATTTATTTGAGACAGATCAAAAGAGGCAGATAAAGAGAGAGAATGAGTATACTAGGGCCTTCAACCACTGTAAATGAACTCCAGATACATGTACCACCTTGTGTATCTGGCTTACGTGGGTCCTGGGGAGTCGAACTGGGATCCTTTGGCTTCACAGGCAAACGCCTTAACCGCTAAGCCATCTCTCCAGCCCTGTTGCTTCTTTTCTTATTTGATCCGGAATGTCTTGCTGATTCTGGAGATTGCTATTTTGGGGGGCGCTCCTAAAATTCTCAGGTCTCTGCTCCCCACAGCACCCACAGCACCAAGGTTACAGGCACATGTCGGCAGGCCCGGCTGTTTATGTGGGTTCTGGAGATCAGAACTCAGGCGGTCTCAGCTCACACTTGGTCGGGAAGCACACTTAACCGCTGAGCCATCTCTCTAGCCCTCAGTTTATTCTGGATTACTGACAGATTTCTTATTGCTGTAACAAGATACCTGACAAAGCGGCTCAAGGAAGGAGCGGTTTGCTTTGGCTCGGTCTTGGGGCATAGCCCATCACTGGAAGTCTTGGAGTCAGGAGTGTAAAGTAATTGGTCACGCTGTATCTGCAGTCAGGAAACAGCAACGAATGCGTGCCCTTTACTTTTTTAAAAAATATTTTTAATATTTTTTTTTTATTTATTTGAGAGAGAGAGAAAGAAAGAGATATAGAAATAGGCAGGTAGAGAGAGAATGGGCATGCCAGGGCCTCCAGCCACTGCAAACGAACTCCAGACGCATGCGCCCCCTTGTGCATCTGGCTTATGTGGGTCCAGGAGAATCGAGCCTCAAACCTGGGTCCTTGGGCTTCATAGGCAAGCGTTTAACTGCTAAGCCATCTCTCCAACCCTATTTTTAATATTTTTATTTATTTATTTACATATTTATTTGAGAGAGAGAGAGAATGGGCACACCAGGGCCTCTAGCCACTGCAAACGAACTCCAGATGCATGCGCCCCCTTGTGCAGTTGGCTTACGTGGGTCCTGGGGAATCTAACCAGAGTCCTTTGGCTTCACAGGCAAACGCCTTAACCGCTAAGCCATCTCTCCAGCCCTTGCCCTTTACTTTTGAATCAATCCAGATCCTCAGCCATGGGATGGTCCCCTAGTGTGGGTGGGTTTTCCCATCTCAGATTAGTTAGCCTAATCTAGAAACTCAGACATGCCCTGAGCTTGCTTCCATTGTGACTCTGCATCCCATCAGGTTGACAGTCAAGCTGGCTTGACAGAAAGACAACATTCATAAGAGAAGCCAGAAGACACTCAAAAACTTGGCAGATGGGGTGTGCTCAGGGCAGAAGGCCCAAAGGATGGCTGCTCTGTTTATAACACACCCAACGGGAACCTGGCCATTGTGTGAAGAGGGTTACAAAATGTGTGGTATTCCTCTGAACAAATGCCACGTATGTTCAGAAAAAAAAAAAAAGAAAAGAAAAGAAAAGAAAGAAAAGAAAAGAAAAGAGGGCTTTAGCTAAGAAATTTTCCAAGGTGAACACATCAAAAATTGGTCCTGAGTTCTAAGCCATTTAAGATGTCGACGAGAAGTAGGGCAGATGGAAGATCAAAGCCAGCTGCTTACTTCTGATTAAGACTGTGGGGATAACGTGGCCTTGGAACGCAGCCACTTTGAACTCCCTAATGCTGCGTCTCAGTAGCGGGCCAACATCCTTGCACCCTGGCCAGATGGACACAGGCTTCCTGCGGTGGTGGCCTCCCGTTACAAACAAGAGGGGGGACCATGAGCTTGACTGTAGACTCTTCTCAAGCGGGAAATCACGGCAGTGCCCTGAGCTCTCTACCCTGGGTTTCCTCAACTCAAATGTATCCAGTCAGGGCGTGGTGGTACACCAGCACTCGGGAGGCACAGGGAGGAGGAGCGCCCTGAGTTCAAGGCCACCCTGAGACTACCGAGTAAATTCCAGGTCAGCCTGTGCTGGAGTGAGCCCCTACCTCAGGAAAAAAAAATCCAGTGAAGAATTGCACCTTATTCCCTAAGGCAGAGTGGTGGAGGGGTGAAGAAATACTAGAATGGGGGTCTCCAGATAAAGGAACCATCCAGAACCAAGAATAAATATCCTCTCCTTACAGGAGGGAGCGCTGAGGTTATAAGCAGGCTCTTTCATTCTAAAACCTGCTCTTTTCAATGATTCTATTGTTTCTATACAGAAAACACATCCCAGACGGAGGAGGAAGAAATGACATTTAACAAGCAAAAAATGCTAGGTGTAGGGCTGGAGAGATGGCTCAAGGGTTAAGGCACTTACCTGCAAAGCCAAAGGATCCCAGTTCGATTGTCCAGGACCCACGTTAGCCAGATGCACAAGAGGGTACACGCATCTGGAGTTCGTTTGCTGTGGCTGGAGGCCCTGGCACGCCCATTCTCTCTCTTTCTACCTGCCTATTTTTGTATCTCTCTCTCTTTCTCAAATAAATAAAATAGAAATCTTTTTTGAAAATACTAGATGTAGTGCTGTGTTTGTAATCCCAGCACCGAGGCTGAGGCAAGAGGACCCCGAGTTCCAGGCCAACCTAGACTTCCTAACAATAAGTGGCTGGGGTTCTTCTTCACAGGTCAGATGCCAATGACGGGGAGGGGGTCACACCTCTGTCTTGGCATGGCAACTTAAGGAGCTAAGGCTTAGTGTCCACGATCTGTAAGACCCAGCCTTGCTATTGAGTCTATTGGATGGCTGTCATTATTCCAAGGAGTGGCTAGTTGCTGGAAATTTCATGTATGGCTTCGCAGTCCACTTCCCTTTACTTGTGAATATTTTGTAGGTAGAGGGCACAATGATTTATTTTCATCTTCTGTGTACACATGTTCCTTAGCTTGTCTCTGTGGAAAATGGTTCAAGTTGACTTAAAAAATTTTTTTAATTTATTTGAGAAAGATAGAGAGAGAGATAGAGAGAAAGAGATAGAATGGGTGCGCCAGTGGCCTCTCAGCCGCTGTGAACGAACTCCAGACACATGCTCCCCCTTGTGGGCAAGTGCAGCATTGCGCCCTTGTGTCTCTTTTGGCTAAATGGGGCACCTGGAGATTGGAACCAGGGTTCTTAGGCTTGGCAGGCTGATGCCTTAACCACTAAGCCATCTCTCCAGCCTTCAAGTTGACATTTGGACGCATTTGAAAGGGAAACAAGAAACTCGCAAGCACAGCTATTCTATTCAAACAGAATAGGTGGCTGGTGGGTCGGTTCCTCAGGTCACCAGGCTGAGCTCCTGCTTCCATAGGCGTTGGAGCTGCTCAGCTCTTGAAGCTCCATCTGAGGGGTTGGGGCAGGATGCCACGTGGAGTGCTCTCATCTCATGATATTTAATCCACTCAGGCTGAGTATAATTCTTCTTTGGAGGCTGAGCGTGGTGGTGCATGCACTCGGGAGGCTGAGGTAGGAGGATTGCCGTGAGTTCGAGGCCACCCTGAGACTACATAGTGAATTCCAGGTCAGCCTGGGATAAAGTGAGACCCTATCTTGAAAAACCAAAAAAAATATTTGTTTGGGGCTCAAGAGACAGCTCAGTGGCTAGAGCACTTGCCTGCAAAGCCTAACAACCAGGGTTTAATTCCCATGTAAAGCCACATGAGCAAAGTGGTGCATGAATCTGGAGTACGTTTGTAGTGCTTGGAGGCCCTGGTGCGTGCACACACACACACACACATGCACGCGCGCACACACACACACACACACACACATACACTCTCTCTTGCTTTGCTTGCAAAATAAATTTTAAAAATATTTCTTAAAAATTATTCTTTTCAAAAACATATCCTTCTTTGGCACAATAGAAATTTTTTAAATTGGACTTATGTTAGATGCTTCTGGAGGCACATATAAAAGCTAATATTTTAATTATATGCCACTAATTATTGCCACTTTCATATATGATAATTCTTTTTTTTTTTTTTTTTTTTTTTTTGCTTTTTTGAGGTAAGGTCTAGCTGTAGCCCAGGCTGACCTGGAATTCACTCTGTATTCTCAGGGTGCCTTGAACTCACGGCAATCCTCCTACCTCTGCCTCCTGAGTGCTGGGCTTAAAGGCGTGCGCCACCACGCCCAGCATAAATCAATACTTTATATTTTGTTGTAGGGTCCTACATATTTTTATTCCAACAGCTAAAGCTTTGCATTTTGGTTGTTTTTGATATAATTTAAGGGAAAATTATCTGAATTCTAGCATACCTTGCCAAAACCATGGAAAGCAATGGATGTCCAGAAATTCAATAAGTAAAGTGGATGAAGATGAGCATACAGAAAAAAATTGAAAATGGGTGCTGGGTTGACAGGAGTACAAGAAATCTTAAAATCTTGACACTCAAGAAAAGAATTACAGCTTATGTGTAACCCAGGGGTTATATTGGCACACTGTCATACAGTTGGGGTGGTCAGGGATTCTTGACGAGTCAGAACCAAACATGTAGTTTGCTGAAAACTTCTGGCTGAAAAGAATTACAGGCTAGAGAGATGGCTTAGCGGTTAAGGCATATGCCTGCGAAGCTCAAGGACCCAGGTTCGATTGTCCAGGTCCTACGTAAGTCAGATGCACATGGTGGTGCATGCGTCTGGAGTTCCTTGGCAGTGGCTAGAGGCTCTGGCGTGCCCATTCTCATAGTCTCTCCCCTTTCTAATAAATAAATAAAAATAAATCTTAAAAAAAAGAATTACTTGTCCCATACCTATTGTAATAATGGTACCACTCAGGAGGCTGAGGCAGAAAGATTGGGCTACACAGTGAGACAGTGTCAGAAATATCACATACACACACACACACACACACAAGAGCAGGACACTAATTCTTTTAATTCTTCTCAAAGTTCTAAACAACCATGACACTTGGAAAATTTTGTATTACTGTAAATGAGTACTGTGTGTGTGTGTGTGTGTGTGTGTGTGTGTGTTTTTTTGAAATAGGGTCTCATTCTAACCCAGGCTAACCTGGAATTCACTATGCAGTCTCAGGGTGGCCTCACCCGGGCTGAGTTTTAGATTTTACTGAAACGACTTCAAGTATCCACTGTCCTGAATATTCACGGAATATGTCAGCGCTCAGTCCAGTTTGCAAGCTCTTTTACAAACAAAGAGAGGAAGGGAAGAGACCCAGCCTTTGTTCTACTTCCTAGCATGGACTAGTGTGATGCTGAGTTTCCCGAGATGTCAAACGCCTTTGCCGTACAGCTTTCAGAAATATTGAGATGATAAAATGAGACAGTGGACGGAAAGCGCTGAAGAGCTTTAGTGTGAAGATGATGATCACTTGAAATGAACTAGTAGCATTAATGAGGATTTTTTTGTTTTGTTTTTTTTTTTGTTTTTCAAGGTAGGGTCTTACTCTAGTACAGGCTGACCTGGAATTCACTCTGTATTCTCAGGGTGGCCTCGAACTTACTGAGATTCTGCTACCTCTGCCTCCCGAGTGCAGGGATGAAAGGTGTGCGCCACCACGCTCAACAAAATCATGTAGTTTGATGCTCAAATTATCCTATACCTGGCCTGTAGAAGCTCTTTGAAAATAAGTTTTTTGTATCATTTTTATATACCTCATCCTTCAGTTGAGCCATATTTAAAATTTTTTTAAAAAAACTTTATTTATTTATTTATTTATTTATTAGAGACAGAGAAAGGGAGAGAGAGAGAAAGAAAGAAAGTGAGAATGAGCCTCTAGCCACTGCCAATGAACTCCAGATGTGTGTGCCACCATGTGCATCTGGCTTACATGGGACCTGGAGAATCAAACTGGGGTCCTTAAGCTTTGCCTTAACCGCTAAGCCGTCTCTCCAGCCCTTGAGCGATATTTTTATTTTACTGTGAAATGGACTGCTCATCTGACACTTTTCCTGCCTCTTTTCTTCAAGTATCTGTATGTGCTTGTGGTTGAAAATCTTGCTAAAATCTGGGTGGTGGGTGTGTTTTATTGCTATCATTGTCTCATTGTGTCTAGGGCTTTTCAGAACAGATAGATAGATGCAATAGATAGATAACAGATTAGATAGACAGGTGATAGATCCGTGAATTTAACTATTATGACATAAGATCTGGGCTGGAGACATGGCTTAGTAGTTCAGGCACTTGCCTGTAAAGCCAAAGGACCCAGGTTCGAGTCCCCAGGACCCATGTAAGCCAGATGCACAAGGTGCTGCATGCGTCTGGAGTTCCTTTGTAGTGGCCAAAGGCCCTGGTTCACCCATTCTCTCTCCCTCCCCCCTCTGCCTCTTTCTCTCTCTTTCAAGTAAGTAAACAAATAAAAATAAAATAAACATAAGATCTCCATTTCCATACCAATACTCTCCAAAGGATATAATTATAAACCACATGTAATTACAAATTCAAGCTTCCATGTTTAAGAAGAGAAAAAGAGCCATAGAAATATATGATTGCCATGTACCCAAGCCTTTATCACTCCCAACTGATAACCCACGTAGAAAGTTGTTAAGGAAGTGCCCCCTGCCTTTCGGTGCCCAGCCTGCCTCCTGCTGTGGACTTGTCACGCCGCAGCATACACTCTATTTGGTATAATCACATGGCAAACCATGTAGCTCAGGATGGCTTTTTCTTCTTCCCAAGTCCATCAGCATTCCGTCTTTTCTTCTTTATCCCCCTCTACCTGTCCTCCCTCCTCGAGTTGATTGTCTCCTAAAATCTCTCTGATCCACTCAGCACCTCTGTCTTACTTCCTGCTAGAAATCCACTCTGGCTGGGGAGTGCTCCATGCGCATCCTTCTTCTCTGCCATGCTGGTGTCGCCTGGCGCAGTGGCACCTGTGTCCACCTTCTGAGCACCGTGAGAACTGGAATTCGCTCTCATTCTCCTTTGCACACGTTTGCCGGACGCCACAGAAACCGGGCAGATGCAAGCTGGTCACATTGCAGTGCATAAAGAGTTAAAATAGACTGAAAATGTGAGTTCAGTTTTGTTTTCATTTATTATTTTATTGGCTTGGCTTAATTTTCTTATGCAAGCATTTTGTTTAAACTGAAACGAAGAGATTTTTTTTAATTTAAATTTAATTTTATTTATTTGACAGAGGGACAGGCAGAGAGACTGTGTGTGTGTGTGTGTGTGTGTGTGTGTGTGTGTATGTGTGAAAAGAGAGAGAGAATGGGTGTGCCAGGGCCTCCAACCACTGTAAACGAACTCCAGATGCATGCATCACCTTGTGCATCCGGCTTACGTGGGTCCTGGGGAATCGAACCTGGGTCCTTTGGCTTCGCAGGCAAGCGCCTTAACCACTAAACCATCCTTCCAGCCCAAGAGATTTTTCTTTACAGACTTGGTCTGAAAAAGGAGAGAACCTAGCAGGTTCCTCAGAGTCAGAGTCCTCATCCCGGAGACAAACAGCTGGGCTAAGCGATGACATCACTGGGCCGTGGGGTGGGGTGGGGGTGGGCAGCACAATCCATGAGTTCAGAACTCCAGACAGCCCACAGCTTGAGATCAGGACCTGGGGACTGGGAACACTGCGTCCTGGCTCTGGGCGGCTCTTCACTACAGGATGGCCAGCACTGGGTCAGTCATAGCAGACATACCAATGCAGTTTTACCCACTCTCTATGTTTTAGGTCATTTGGCCAGATTTTTTCAGTATCCATGGTAACAGGGTGATCTATTTCCATGACTGGGTTATACTCCAGGGGCAAGTGCTACAATCTGCTCCACGGGGTTTGCAGACAGACATACACGGACAGGAATACCCTAGTCAACCACTGCCAAACAAGGAAATTTATTGTTTTTATTCCCCAGCCATCGTTCTAACCTAAGTGATATTTCAGGCTTCGTTGTAAAAGCTGAGACACTGTCCTGTTTAGTATTCCCTGGTTCCTGCTAAGAGTGGAAATGGAACTCTAGCTGTTAAGCTGCAGAAGGGGACAACATACAAAACAAAACAAAACAAACAACAACAAAAAAACCCCAAATCCTAAACACACCCCCACGGCTCACGCTACGTTGATGCTGTCTCATCGTGTGACACACGTCCTTGCTGTGTGTCATCTTTCTCAGGTTGCAGAAGGGTTGGTGAAAGCACATTAGGGAAAATGTCACTAGCAGCAAATGCTGTGTCCCTGGGACAAATCCGGGATCTACTTCTTCCTTTTGGGAACAGCCAATCCTCAGAGACTGTGGACAGATGGCCAGCCAGGCAAGTTTCTTCCCTTCCCTTCCCTTCCCTTCCCTTCCCTTCCCTTCCCTTCCCTTCCCTTCCCTTCCCTTCCCTTCCCTTCCCTTCCCTTCCTTTCTTCCTCCCTCCCTCTTTCTTTCTTTTTTTTTTTTTTTTTTTTTTTTTTTTTTTTTTTGGTTTTGCAAGGTAGGGTCTCACTCTGGTCCAGGCTGACCTGGAATTAACTATGTAGTCTCAGGGTGGCCTCGAACTCTCGGCGATCCTCCTACCTCTGCCTCCCGAGTGCTGGGATTAAAGGCGTGCGCCACCACGCCCGGCCCTCTTTCTTTCTTTCTTTCTTTCTTTTTCTTTCTTTCTTTCTTTCTTTTTCTTTCTTTCTTTCTTTCTTTCTTTCTTGTTCAATCCCTTGTTCAATCATGAACAACCACAAGGTTTGATAGGAGGATTTTACCCCTCCTTAGAGGTAGAGCCACAGCTTCCAACCTCTGCGGATTTCCCTCCCTGCTGGATTAGTGTTCTTTTTCTGGCTCACACAAGTTTTCTGTCATGCTTATTATAAATCAGCAAATTTGATCTCAAGAATATAGCTTGCTCCAGGCGTGGTGGCACATGTCTTTAATCCCAGCCCTCGGGAGGCAGAGGTAGGAGGATCTCTGTGAGTTTGAGGCCACCCTGAGATTACACAGTGAATTCCAGGTCAGCCTAGAGCTATAGTGAGACCCTACCTCAAGAAAAAAAAAAAAAAAAGAATATAGCATGCAATTATGAAACTTTTTTTTTTTTTTTTTTTTTTTTTTTTTTTTTTTGGTTTTTCAAGGTAGGGTTTCACTGTCTAGCCCAGGCTGACCTGGAATTCACTATGTAGTCTCAGGGTGGCCTCGAACTCATGGCGATCCTCCTACCCCTACCTCCTGAGTGCTGGGATTAAAGGCATGCACCACCACTCCCGGCTTTGAAACATTTTTTTGAGACAAGCCCAATGACTATGTATGAGTCCTCTACACTGACATTCTACCAATCTGTGAATTCTTTCTTAAAAACATTTTATTTATTTATTTGAGAGAGAAAGAGAGAAAGAAAGAGGAAGACAGAGAAAATAAAAAAGAGAATGGGCACGCCATGGCCTCCAGCCACTGCAAACAAACTCCAGATGCATGGAGCACCTTGTACATATGGCTTACGTGGGCCCTGGGGAATCGAACCTGGGTTCTTTGGCTTTTCAGGCAAGTGCCTTAACCACTAAGCCATCTCTTCAGTCCATGTGAATTCTTGAGTTGAAGAAAAACCCTGATATGCATATTTAGTGCCCTGTTTCTGAGGTTTAGGGTATTTCTGGAGCAACTCACTCGCTTTGAATTACTTAACTGATCTCTGCCAAGCCATCCGTGCATTTAGACAGTCTTTCCATCTTTCAGTGAAGTAATCTCTACTTGGTTTACCAATGCTCGTGCTCCCTCTGTTGGGTCAGGTAGAAGGCAAAGTCAGCCCGTCCAGGTGAGTGTCGTGAGACACATGAGCACAGGAGGACGGGGACTGGAGAGAGAAGACACATTTCCGGGCTCCAGCGCTAGTCGGGAGCCACCGCCATGGCCCAGAGAGCAAGACAAACAGCACAGCTTCAAGTTCAATGAAAAGTGGAGGGTGGGACGTGAACACACCAGTAACTAGATGGAAAACCCTCAGGTATTAGGGACTGTACATATTCAAAATGACTCAAGTCACAAGAAGAAGTAGGAAATATTTTGTGGGATGAAGTAAAGACAGTGCGGAGAGAGACAAAAACCCATAACGTTAAGCGTTCGCGTGAGAAAGAACAGTGGACTCAAATAAATGATCTTAAAGATCTCGAGACATGGGAATAAATTGAACCCCAAATTGGTTATAAGGAAAGAAATGATGGAGATCAGAGCATCCGCTGATGGAAGAAAAGCTGAAGAAAAAAAAAGATAGAAAAATCAATGAAACTAAGGTTGGTGCTTTGAGAAGAATAATAAAATTGATAAAAGTTTAGTTGAAAGAAAGAGGAAGTGCTGGAGAGATGGTTCAGTGGTTACGGCCCTTGCCTGCAAAGCCTAACGACCCAGAGCTGATTCTCCAGAACTCACATAAAGCCAGATGCACAAGGGGGTGCATGCATCTGGAATTCGTTTGCAGCGGCTGGAGGCCCTGATGCTTGCTCTCTCACTCTCCCTCCCTCTCTCTCTCTTCTCCTTCCTACTATTTTCTCTCATTCACCCAAAAATGTTTCCTCTAGGATTTTCTAACCCTTCTTGAGTCTGAGAATAAAGTGTTCCTGGTTGCATTGTGTGTGTGTGTGTGTGTGTGTGTGTGTGTGTGTGTGTGTGTAATTTTGTTCATGCCAACAGGGTGGGTGATCAAAGAGGTAGTGGGTGAGACAGAAAACGTCACAGAGATCTGGTGAGTGAAGGGTAACATGGAGCACATCATCGAGACAAAGAAACCCTCAGCCACTCTTGACAAAGTTCCAGAACGGCCTCGAGTCATGGGGAGGGCTACAGAAGGGACCACAGGAACTACTTGCAAGCTGCTTAATTTCTCTACCTGAAAAGCCGGTGGAAGTGAGGTTGCGCAGTGATGCGTCCAATGCCAAGAAACATAATTCATCGCACAGGGGAAGAAGGGGGCGGGAGTTCCTTTCATCCAGTTTAATCAGACTCAGACACCTTGAGGAAGATTTTGAGACGTTATTAGAGTTGGAGAGCATGTTTTTTTCCACAAGTAAAAGACCAGCCTAGAGACGGGAAGCTAAAGAAAAAGAGGTGATAATTATTGAAGGAATGAAGTGCAAATTGTGGAATTACCTAGTCAGTATTGGAATTGACTGCATTTGATATTTTTGTTTGTTTGTTTGTTTATTTATTTATTTATTTGGGGGAGAATGAGAATGGGTGCAGGTGCACCAGGGTCTCCAGACACTGCAAGCAAACTTCAGATGCATGTACCACTTTGTGCATTTGGCTTATATTGGTCTTGGGGAATTGAACTTGGGTCCTTTGGCTTTGCAGGCAAACGCCTTAACTGCTAAGCCATCTTTCCAGCCCTATTTAGAATTGTTATAGAGGAGAGCAACAGCCTCACCTTCACTTTCTAGGGGACAAGATGGCAGGAGCAGAGGGAGCATCGGAGGTGCTATTAAATGATAGGATAGCAACAGACATCTATAGGCAAGCTTCTTTCCGGCAATCACTGATTTAGGTAAAAATAAGTCAAGCTACATTTATAAAGGGATAAGTTTCAACATTCTGCCATATATCTGAAAGGAATCTGTGAGGTATTATAGACATTTTATTCTGTTTTCACAAGACAAATGGGGGCTGGAGAGATGGCCCAGTGGTTAAGGCGCTTGTCTGCAATGCCTAGTGACTCAGGTTCAAGTCCCCAGAATCCACATGAAGCCAAAGCACAAAGTGGTGCATGCACCTGAAGTTCATTTGCAGTGGCTAGAGATTCTGGTATGCCCATTCTCATTCTCTTTCTCTCTCCTTCCTTGCAAATAAAATAAAATATTTTTGAAAAGAAAGAAAATGTATGTTGTCTAGGATAATTTTTAAACTTTTATTTATTTATTTGACAGAGAGAAACAGGGAGAATGAGAGAATGAGAATGGATGTGCCAGGGCCTGAAGCCATTGCAAACAAACTCCAGACACATGTGCCACCTTGTGCATCTGGCTTACGTGGGTCCTGGGGAATCAAACCCGCGTCTTTTGGCCTTGCAGGCAAATGCCTTAACTGCTAGCCATCCCTCTAGTCCTAAGATAATACTTTAAAAAATGTTTTTATTGGGCTGGAGACATGGTTTAGTGATTAAGGTGCTTGCCTGCAAAGCCAAAGGACCCAGATTCAGTTCCTCAGGACCCACATAAGCCAGATCCACAAGGTGGTGCACGCATCTGTAGTTCATTTGCAGTGGCTGGAAGCTCTGGCATGTCCATTCCTCCACCTTCCTCTTCTCTTCCCCTTTCTCTCTCCCTCTTGAATAAATAAAATAAAATAAAATGTTAAAAATGTTTTTATTGGTTACTCATTTGCAAGCAGAGAGAGAGAGAGAGAGAGAGAGAGAGAGAGAGATGCATCAGGACCTTCTGCCACTGAAAAGGAACTCCAGACACCTGTGCCACTTGTGCATCTGGCTTTCGAGGGTCCTGGGGACCAGGACCCAGGCCATAAGGTTTTGCAAGCAAGCACCTTTAACCACTGAGCCATTTTTACAGCCTCAGGATACAATTTTAATCTTTTAGTAAATTTATGCAAGTTCTAGCCATCGTAATTTTCCCAGGCAGGCAGTAGTGTTGCATTTTTCTCACAATCCACTAAATTACAGAAGGGAGGAGTCAGTATTTTAAGTACCTGCAAAGGGAATCTTTGCGTAGATGGCACGCTGGGAAGAGAGTGGTTCAGCATAAATTTCCCTTCCAGATGAATCTGTGAGTGTTGATTTCAGCATAAATTATCCCTTCCAGATGAACTGTCCCACTTTAGCCAGATGTTGGGCTTAAAACCCTGAGAGACTGCTGGCGTCCATCTCTGTTTGCAGATTTCCTCCAAAAAAATAATAAAAAAATTAAAAGTTTTAAAAAAAAACAAACCCTTTTGCAGATTTCCCACTTTTCTCTAAAAAAAAAAAAATACTGGTTCCAAAGCTGGCCTCCACTCTGGCATGGCATAAGCAGACACCCTACAGCTCAGAAGAGTTAATAAGTGGAACCATTTAAGAATAACCTGTCCCCAGTCCCAGCAGAATAAATGTGAGATCCACACAGCCAGACCAAGTCACTGCGGGCCTCTAAGCTCTGAGTACATGTCCTTAACAAAGTCAGCTTTGTGCCTCCTTGCAGGTGCTAATAATGCCAACTTTAAAAATGAAAGTGGCGGGCTGGAGACATGGCTTAGCGGTTTAAGCGCTTGCCTGTGAAGCCCGAGGATCATGGTTCAAGGTTCCATTCCCCATAACTCACGTAAGCCAGATGCACATGTGGCGCATGTATCTGGAGTTCCTTTGCAGTGGCTGGAAGCCCTTGTGTGCCCATTCTATCTCTCCTTCTCTTTCTCTCTCTGTCACTCTCAAATAAGTAAATAACAAACAAAAAATTTTTTAAATGAAAGTGGTATGGACATGGTGGTTTCTGCCTGTAATTCCAGCAGTCAGAAGGCTGAAGTAAGAGGATCACTACGAGTGAGGCTGGCCTGGGCTACATTGTGAGTTCCAGGTCAGTCTGGCTACCTGCTTCAAAGAAACAAATAGGGACTGGAGAGATGGCTCAGTGGTTAAAGGCACTTGTTTGGTCCTGGGTTCGGTTTCCCCAGGACCCACATAAAGTGAGATGTACAAAGTGGCGCACGCATCTGGAGTTCATTTGCAGTGGCAAGAGGCCTTGGTGCGCCCATACTCACTCTGTTTTTTTTTTTGTTTGTTTGTTTCTGTCTGTCTCTCAAATAAATAAATAATGTTTTTTAAAGAAAGAAAGAAATAAGCGGGGGTGTGTGGGGACTGAGGAAGTAGCACAGTCAGTGAAGTGCTTGCCTTGTAATCACAAGAACCTGAGTTTTGCAGAACCCACGTAACAATACTTGGTATATGGTGGCACGTTCTTGTAACCCCAACCCTGAGTAGTGACAGGAGGGTCCCTAGAGCTCACTGGTCAGCCAGTCTAGCCTAAATGTTGAGCCCCAGGTCAGGGAGATACCCTGCCTTGAAAAGAACTGGATGGAGGGGGTGGTGGGATGATGGCTCCGAGGCTAAAGGCTCTTGCTTGCAAAGCTTGCAGACTAAGGTTCAAGTCCCAAGCCACTCACTTAAGCCTGATGTAAAAAAAGTGGTACAAGTGTTCGGTGTTCAGCAGCAAGAGACCCTGGTACACAAGAGTGCACACACACATGCAAATTCATAGACGTTTGTATTATTATTTATTTATTTACTTATTTTTGTCGAGGTAGGATCTCATACTAGCCTAGGCTGACCTGGAATTCACTATGTAGTCTCAAGGTGGCCTCGAACTCACAACGATCTTCCTACCTCTGCCTCCCGAGTGCTGGGATTAAAAGTTTTTTTTAAAAAGAGTTGGATGGTATTTCATGACACCCAACACACACAGAAAAGAAAAAAGAAAGAAGGCAAACGGTCTTGCAGGTTCAAGGAAAAGTAGTACAACTATTTAAAATATTTAATTAATTAATTTAAGAGAGAGAGAGAGAGAGAGAGAGAGAGCGGGTGCACCATAGTCTCTAGTCACTGCAAACACACTCCAGATGCAAGCACTACCTTGTACATCTGGCATTACGTGGGTACTGGGGAACTGAGCTCGGGTCCTTAGGCTTTACAGGCAAGTGCCTTAATTGCTGAGCCATCTCTCCAGTCCAGCAGTACAATATTAACCAAAGAAATATCCACATTTTCTTTAAGGAACATGGGACATTTCTTTTTAAAAAAATTTTTTTATTGACAACTTCTATACTTACAGTCAATAAACCATGATATTTCCCTACCCTCCCCCATTCCCCTTCAGAACTCCACTCTCTGTCATATCCCCTTCCTCTCTCCATTAGTCTCTCTTTTAATTTGATGTCATCATCTTTTTCTTCTATTATGAGGGTCATGTGAAGGTGTTGCTAGGCACTGCAAGGTCATAGATATTGAGGCCAATTTCTGTCTGGGCAGTTGCATTGTAAGGAGTCGTACCCTTCCTTTGGCTCTTCCATTCTATCTGCCCCCTCTTCTGCAATGGTCCCTGAGCCTTGGAGGGTGTGACAGAGGTGTTTCAGTGCTGGACACTCCTCCATCTCTTCTTCTTAGCACTGTGTTGCCTTTTGGGTCATCCTAGTGGTCATCACCATCTGAAAAGAGAAGCTTTTCTAACCAGAAGTGAGAGTAGTGTTAATATGTGAATATGAACATTAAGTGTAGTGCTTTCAGGGCAGCTTGGTGGAAATAATATATACATTTATCCAGACAAGAGCAGGCTTTATACCCCTAAGGCTCATGCCCTCACCTGCCATAGACTTTTGCTTAGTTTTTTCAGTACCAGGCTTGTATTCCCTCCCATAGAGAGGGCCTTCAGTCCAATTAGGGAGCAGTTGGTTTCTCCAAGAGCAGACATGCCACTATTGCACCCGTTCAGTCATTGGGCCTGTCTGGCCAAACTTGAATTTTCCAGTGTCCACTGATTTCACCGCTGATGACTTCTGTCTCCCATACGCTGCGTGCAGTGCAGCTTTTCCCAGCTTTCAGTTGGCTGGTCTAGAGGGAGAAGGACATTTCTTTTGGTTTCTTTTAGTCTCCTCTACTTGAACTCACCTTTAGGTAAGCACGGCGGTCCCTGATCACCTCGGATACTCCCTCATTCTCTCCTTCCCTCTTCCCACTCTTCCCTCTCTCTCTCTTTTTCTTTTTTTTGAGGCAGGGTCTTACTCTAGCACAGGGTGGCTTCAAACTCATGGCAATCCTCCTACCTTTCGAGGTAGGGTCTCACTTTAGCCCAGGCTGACCTCAAACTCATGGCAATCCTACTACCTCTGCCTCCCGAGTGCTGGGATTAAAGGCGTGCGCCACCACACCAGGCCTGAGCTCTTTTTATTCAACATCCTGCACGCACATATCTGTGGTGGTGACCGCCATGACTGGAGATCGTGAGAGGACCATTCTCATGTCAGGAGGTACAAACAATAGAGCTCATGGGGGAGGGCGGGGCACAAGGATGCTGTCCTGAGTCACCGCAGAAATCAACAGTGGATAAAGTTCTTCCCATTTCCTGGGACTGGAGATATGGCTTAGTGGTTAAGGCACTTGCCTGTCAAGTCTAAGGACCCAGGTTCGACTCCTCAGAACCCACATAAGTCAGATGCACGTGGTAGCACATGCGTTTGGAGTTCTTTGCAGTGACTAGAGGCCCTGGTGCACCCATTCTCTCTCTCTCTCTTTTTCTCTCTAATAAATCAACAACTTAAAAAAAAAAATCTTTCTTGTTTCCTGCTTGGACTTCCAGGGCATGACTGTCTGCATTGATTTGTCTTTCTGCATCTCTTTGTCTTCGGTGTGAAGGTCTGTGTGTCTCTGGGTGGTTCAGGAAAGTTCTTGAGGAAAGGCTCTGGGTGATCTTTGTCTCATCGGAAGCAAAGCCTGAATCTATTAAACACACAAGCACAGATTGGCTTAAGTTGGGTGGTCCTGAAAGAACACCAGACTGGGTCCTTCACATACCCATACATCCAGAAAAATCTTCGACGCTGGTGAGCGACTTTGTCATAGGAAGAGATGTAATTCAGCTACGTGGGCAGAGCAGTTTGCATTCCTGACTCACTCAGCTTTTACCGCCCATCCATCCTCCATCAAGGTGAAAGAGCCAGGCAGAGGGTAGGCTCATGAGCATCTCTCCCTGCAGAGGGCGTGGCCATTAGCATCCTTAAGTAGGAAAATGCGCCCAGAGACAGAACTTCCTGTGTCCTGTGAGTGTTCCTTAATCAAATCCATCAGCTGCTGCTCTTCCACCATACGGTAAGGGTGATGCTTGAAAATATTTTGTAGGGGCTGGAGAGATGGCTTAGCAGTTAAGCACCTGCCTGCAAAGCCTAAGAATGCCTGTTTGATTCTCCAGGTCCCACATATCAAGCACGTAATGTTGCATATGCCCTCAAGGGGGCGCATGCGTCTTGAGTTCATTCACAGAGGCTGAGAGGCCCTGGCACACCTATTCTCTCTCTCTCTTTCTCTCTCTCTCTCTGTTTCTCTCAAATAAAAACAACAACAACAAAAAAGAAAATACGTTCATCAATCACTGTTCCTGTTCTTGGCCTGGGTAGCAATGCTTATGCCTTTTTTGTTTTGTTTTGTTTTGTTTTGTTTTGTTTTGTTTTGTTTTGTTTTGTTTGTTTTCTAGGCTGGCTTTTTGGCTCTTCTGTCCTGGGGACAGATTCTGGGTTGGTTGAAGTAGACAATGACTACTATTTGATCCTTCTGCTTTCTGTGCACTTGGAGTCTAGAAATGCACAAAGCAAAACTGTTGGCGACCATCCAAGTGGTTCTGCAGGAGGGGGAGCCCGCCTTCTCCCTTGTAGATGGCAGAACAATGTCAGCTCAGATTCCCTCAGGCTCGTGACAGTTCCATCTGATATGGCATTGCATATGACAGGGAACGTGTGGTCACTTTTTCTTTCTAGGTTTTGTTACCTCACTTAGTATAATTTTTCACAACTCCATCTATTTCCCTGCACATTTAATAAACTTCATTTTTTCGTTGTGTTATGTACCACATTGTCATGATCCAGTCATCGGATGATGGACATGTATGTTGATTCCACTTACTGGCTATTGCTAGTAGAGCAGGAATGAGTGTGGATGTGCAAGGATCTCTGTGGTAGGAAATCAGGTCCTTTGATAATTTTCAGATTTTCACTTTTGATTTTTTTAATTTAATTTAATTTTTGGTTTTTCTATGTAGGGTTTCACTCTAGCCCAGGCTGACCTGGAACTCACTGTGTAGTATCAGGGTGGCCTTGAACGTTCTACTATCCTCCTATTTCTGCCTCCTGAGAACTAGGATTAAAGGCGTGCTCCACCATGCCAGGCATCAGATTTTCACTTTTTAAAATGTGCTGTTTGAGGGCTGGAGAGATGGCTTAGAGGTTAAGGCACTTGCCTGCAAAGCCAAAGGGCCCCAGTTCAACTCCCCAGGACCTACGAAAGCCAGATACACAGGTAGCACATGAATCTGGAGTTTGTTTACAGTGTCTAGAGGCCCTGGCGCACCCATTCTCACTCTCTCCTCTCTCTGCCTCTTTCTCCCTCTCAAAATAAATAAATTAATTAAAAAATTATTTTTATTTATTTATTTGAGAGAGAGAGATACAGAAATAGGCAGGAAGAGAGAGAGAGAGAATGGGAATGCCAGGGTCTTCAGCCACTCCAAACGAACTCCAGATGCATGTGCCACCTTGTGCATCTAGCTTACTTGGGTCTTGGGGAGTCAAACCTGGGTCCTTTGGCTTTGCAGGCAAATGTTTTAACTGCTAAGCCATCTCTCCAGCTCAGCAGTTTTAATTTTTATAATTTTTCAATTTTTCAATTTGTTTGTAGTCTATATATCATTGTTTGTGTAATGTATGTATGTATGTATGTATGTATGTATGTATGTATGTATGTATGTAAAAAGGGGGTGGGAGTGACTGGGCTATGATTAATGGTAGGAAATCACAAGAGGCAGGCTGGAGAGTCAGCTTAGTGGTTAAAAACCCTTACTTGTAAAGCCTGACAATCTGAGTTTAATTCCCCAGCACCCATATAAAACCAGATGCACAAAGTGGTGCATACTTCTGAAGTCCATTTACAGTGGCAGGAGGCCCGGGGTATAACCATTCTCTTTCTCTCTCTCTGTCTCTTTCTGTCTCTGCCTCAAATAAATAAAACAATTTAAATGTTAAAAAGTAAAATAAAACAAGCAAGAAGGGAACAAGAAGGCTGGAGAGATGGCTTAGCGGTTAAGGCTCCTGCCTGCTAAGCCCAAGAACCGGGTTCCAATCTCCAGGTCCCACGTTTAGCCAGATGCAAAGTGATGCAAGGGTGCAATGCCGCACTTGCCCACAAGGGGCACACGCATCTGGATTTCGTTCACAGCAGCTGAGAGACTGCTGGCGCACCCATTCTCTATCTGTCTCCCTCTCCCTCTGTCTCTGTCTGTCTCTCTCCAAAAATAAAAAAAAAAAAAACATTTTAAAAAGAAGGGAACAAGAGTTGATGAGAAGGGGGAAAGGACTAAAGGAAACAGTGTGACAGCAAAAAAGAGTCTAAGTTGGGGGGAGGGCAGAGGGAGGAATGGGGAAAGGAAACAAAAACAATGCCTGCAAACCCTAAAGACTCAGGTTCGATTCCCCAGGACCCACATAAAGCCAGATGCACAAGGTGGTGCATGCATCTAGAGTTCCTTTGCAGCTGGGCAGAATGGGCACACCCATTCTATCTGCCTCTCTCTTCTATCTCTTTATGCTTGCAGATAAATAAACACAAATATTTTTTAAAACTCCAGATGACAAAAATGTCATTGCTTAAGCTATGCACGAGATTTATCTGGTGTTTGCTCGAGCTTCAGCCCTCATGAAACATTTTAGAATTTCGTGTGACCACAAGCAAGTCGCTTAATCTTTCCAACTCTTATTTTTCTTGCAAGAGAACTTAAACTTCATGCCTTCTAAGGTCTTCTCCGACTTTAAATTTTTATGTTATTGCTGTAATGTTTCCCCAGTGGTTAAAAAAATTACCAACTAGAGATGCTATGTCTAATGGCTACACTATATTTTTTAAGTGGGTGAGTACCTACTAGAGACTATTTGTAACTCTTGTTCATCCATCAGCTCACTGACTTTGGGTTTTTTTAATTCAAATTTAATATTAAAGAAAGAGTACATCTTGACACCCAGTAGTCATTACCATCTCTGTCTCTATTTTTCCATGCATATAACTTGTCAGAGCTACCACTCTACAAGACAAGAGGAACAGTTCTTTCTTTTTTCTGGAAATAAGCTGTCTCAGTTAATGGATTCTAAGGGTGGGAGAGCCATTCTTTTCCGTGGTATAGCGACTGGTAAGCAATGAGAAGACCAAGAGGGATAAGGGAAGTAATGTGAGGTACATATGATCAAAATGTTCTTTATACACATGAGAATGTAAAAGAAAATTTAAAAAAAAAAAAAAGCTGTCTCAAAACAAATGATGAGGACTGGAGAGATGGCTTAGTAGTTAAGGCATTTGCCTGCAAAGTCAAAGGACCCAGGTTCGATTCTCCAGGACCCACGTAAGCCAGCTGCACAAAGGGGTGCATGTGTCTAGAGTTTGTTTGCAGTGGCTGGAGGCCCTGGTGCACCTATTCTCTCTCTCTCTGCCTCTTTCTCTCTCTCAAATAAATAAATAAAATGTATTTAAAAAAAAAAAACAAAGGATGGGAGCTGGAGGGACGAGTCGGTCACCGTCAAGCTCACTGTGGTGACATTTGTCCTTTCTAGCTCACTGCCCGTGTCATTACGACCTTTGCTCCTTTCTCTATGACGTCCTTGCGCACAGACAGGAATGTAACACGTGACACACATACATGACCAGATGGAATCATTACATGTACTATCTTGGCCCTCGAGGAGTTTGCTGTCTTGAACGGTGGAGGCAAAATGCACAAGGGACGTAAGTCCTTTGACCATGTGACCATTTTTAAATGTAGACTTGGCTCTGGTTTTGCAATGGTTCAATTATGCCCCTGATGGTCCCTGTGCTAAAGGCTTGTGCCAGGGTTTGGCATTTAGGGGGCACTATAGACCTTTAAGGGGCGGGGCCTTATAGGAGGCCCTTAGTGCATTGGGGTGTGTCATCAAATGGAATGTAGGAGTTTGCTCCTCTCTCTCTCTCTCTCCCTCCCTCCTTCCTCTCTCTCCCTCCCTTCTCTCTCTCCATTCTCTCTCTCCTCTCTATTCTCTCTCTCTCCTCTCTCTGTCTCCTTTCTTTCTGTCTCCTCTATCCTCTTTCTCTCTCCTCTCTGTCTCCTTTCTCTCTGTCTCCTCTCTCTTTCTCTCTCTCTCTCTCCTCTCTCTTTCTCTCTCTCTCTCCTCTCTCTTTCTCCCCCCACCCCCTCGGTGCTGTTTAAACAATTTCTTCCGCCTCTTCCCTGCTGTGACAGAATATTATGCTCTGCTCTTGCCAGAGGCCAAACCAGAGAGGCCACTGATCTTGGATACGAACACTTCAACAGTATGGTCTTTTCAAGCCTCTTCTTCTTCTTCTTCTTCTTCTTCTTCTTCTTCTTCTTCTTCTTCTTCTTCTTCTTCTTCTTCCTCTTCCTCTTCCTCTTCTTCTTCTTCTTCTTTTTTTTTTGGTTTTTCGAGGTAGGGTCTCACTATGGTCCAGGCTGACCTGGAATTCACTATGTAGTCTCAGGGTGGCCTCAAACTCATGGTGATCCTCCTACCTCTGCCTCCCGAGTGCTGGGATTAAAGGCATGCGCCACCACGCCCGGCCTTTTCTTCTATTTTTATTTAGAGAGAGAGAATGAGAGAGAGAAAATTGATGTACCAGGGCCTCAGCCACTGCAACTGAACTCCAGACACTTGCGCCACCTAGTGGGCATGTGTGACCTTGCTGCTTGCCTCACCTTTGTGCATCTGGCTTACATGGTATCTGGAGAGTTGAACATGGGTCCTTAGGCTTCTCAGGCAAGCGCCTTAACTGCTGAGCCATCTCTCCAGCCCAGCCTTTTTCTTCACCTCCCTCAGGTATTGTGTTAAAGGACTGAGGGGGGACTTAGAAGGAGGCTGATTGAATGCTCCCAACAGAACGAGAATTCATTGTCTGATCCAGTCTCATCCAATCAGTTCTCTCTCTCTCTCTCTCTCTCTCTCTCTCTCTCTCTCTCTCTCTGTTCCCCCCTTCCTGAGCCCAGACCCATCATCTCTCTCTCAGGCTCACCTGAGTGAGGGTAGGGCCCACCACAATAAGATTATCAAGAGATGCTTGTCAGGTCTCTCTTGTCAGGTCCCTACTCTGGTAAGCCCCACCTCATCTCAGCCTGGCTGTCTACCCCTTCCTGCCTTCTCCATGGCAGGAGCGCTCTACTCCTCTCCTCTTCATCTAATAAAGTCTTACTCTGTGCTCCGTGAATTTTAATTCTTTAAATTCACAAGATAAGGATCTGGGAGTGGTAGTTTGAGTGACCGTCCTCCAATCGATTCAGGAGTTTTATTCAAGCTTGTAACCTGGTGTCACTGCGGGTGGATCCTGGGGTCCAGCCCTGAGTTATGGGGACGGGCCAGGAATTCCAGCCTAGGATATGCAAAGCCTGAGTTCTGCCTGGGTTCCCCTTTGTCTGTAAGCTTCAATAAATCCCTTCCTCCATAACTATGTCTGGTTTGAAGTTCATCCCAGCAGCGTGAGGCTGTCTGCTACACGGGGGTACCCTTAATGTGCTGGTGCAGTAGCATATTGGTGTATTGGCAAGGAGCCCCAAAATTCCTGTTACAGGATTAAAAAGCTGTTGCAAACATACAGAATGGATTACCCCAGCTATGATTTACTAGGTGGAGGGTGTGCTTTGACTCTGATAATTATCCTGAGAAACTTATGTGATAGGCATATTTTTCTCCATTTACAAAGGACACAGAGGGACTTGCCCCAGCAAGTGGCAAAGAGGCAGGGTTTCTCAAAGACAGTCAGCTGAACTCCAGAAGTTTGGCAGGTTTCCTGCCAACTTCCGATGAGCACCGGGCATGCCCTTCTCTGAACCCTTGAGGGTCTTCCGCGAACACAGCTGTGCACTGATTGTTCAGTCAGGAGGGTCACGACATCAAGGTCCTACCAGATTCTGCCCGTTATTGTCCAGAGCTATTGTTGCAGGCTGGTCCCCAGGCCAGGCTCTGAGATGGAGACAGAGGCCCCCATGCAGGACGTTAACTGGGGAGACCTCAGGCACACCCATGAGGGGTACGGGAACAGGAAAATGTCAGCATCCATTCAGAGCAGATAAGACTGCCAGTGCCATACAGAGGCTTAAGGAGCCAGGTTCGATTCCCCAGGACCCACAAAAGCCAGATGCACAAGGTGGTGAATGCTTTTTCCTTTGCAGTGGCTCCGTGCCATGACAAGCATCAAAGAGAGCGCTTCCAAAAGGGGGTTGGGGTGGTGGTGGTGGTGAACTACACTTGGTCTCTCAGCAGCATTTTCCAGCCTTGGAAAGGCTGGGATATTACAGAGAAATACATGGGTAAGCAGGAATGAAGGAGAAAGCATTTGCCTGCTACCCTCTACTCCTAGGAAAACTTCTTCCCATTCTCTGGGAAATTCAACTAAATATAGTCCTCTGAATGGAAGCTAGCTCCTGATAGGAGGGCCCTGGTTCTGGAGAGTTCTATATTGTACCTGGAGTGGGGAAATGAAACTATTGAAAAAGTCTCATCCAATCAGTTCTCTCTCTCTCCCTCTCTCTCTCTCTCTCTCTCTCTCTCTCTCTGTCTCTTGTTCTGTTCCCCCTTCCTGAGCCCAGACCCATCATCTCTCTCTCAGGCTCACCTGAGTGAGGGTAGGGCCCACCACAATAAGATTATCAGAGATGCTTGTCAGGTCTCTCTTGTCAGGTCCCTACTCTGGTAAGCCCCACCTCATCTCAGCCTGGCTGTCTACCCCTTCCTGCCTTCTCCATGGCAGGAGCGCTCTACTCCTCTCCTCTTCATGTAATAAAGTCTTACTCTGTGCTCCGTGAATTTTAATTCTTTAAATTCACAAGATAAGGATCTGGGAGTGGTAGTTTGAGTGACCGTCCTCCAATCGATTCAGGAGTTTTATTCAAGCTTGTAACCTGGTGTCACTGCGGGTGGATCCTGGGGTCCAGCCCTGAGTTATGGGGGCGGGCCAGGAATTCCAGCCTAGGATATGCAAAGCCTGAGTTCTGCCTGGGTTCCCCTTTGTCTGTAAGCTTCAATAAATCCCTTCCTCCATAACTATGTCTGGTTTGGAAGTTCATCCCAGCAGCGTGAGGCTGTCTGCTACACGGGGGTACCCTTAATGTGCTGGTGCAGTAGCATATTGGTGTATTGGCAAGGAGCCCCAAAATTCCTGTTACAGGATTAAAAAGCTGTTGCAAACATACAGAATGGATTACCCCAGCTATGATTTACTAGGTGGAGGCGGTGTGCTTTGACTCTGATAATTATCCTGAGAAACTTATGTGATAGGCATATTTTTCTCCATTTACAAAGGACACAGAGGGACTTGCCCCAGCAAGTGGCAAAGAGGCAGGGTTTCTCAAAGACAGTCAGCTGAACTCCAGAAGTTTGGCAGGTTTCCTGCCAACTTCCGATGAGCACCGGGCATGCCCTTCTCTGAACCCTTGAGGGTCTTCCGCGAACACAGCTGTGCACTGATTGTTCAGTCAGGAGGGTCACGACATCAAGGTCCTACCAGATTCTGCCCGTTATTGTCCAGAGCTATTGTTGCAGGCTGGTCCCCAGGCCAGGCTCTGAGATGGAGACAGAGGCCCCCATGCAGGAAGTTAACTGGGAGACCTCAGGCACACCCATGAGGGGTACGGGAACAGGAAAATGTCAGCATCCATTCAGAGCAGATAAGACTGCCAGTGCCATACAGAGGCTTAAGGAGCCAGGTTCGATTCCCCAGGACCCACAAAAGCCAGATGCACAAGGTGGTGAATGCTTTTTCCTTTGCAGTGGCTCCGTGCCATGACAAGCATCAAAGAGAGCGCTTCCAAAAGGGGGTTGGGGTGGTGGTGGTGGTGAACTACACTTGGTCTCTCAGCAGCATTTTCCAGCCTTGGAAAGGCTGGGATATTACAGAGAAATACATGGGTAAGCAGGAATGAAGGAGAAAGCATTTGCCTGCTACCCTCTACTCCTAGGAAAACTTCTTCCCATTCTCTGGGAAATTCAACTAAATATAGTCCTCTGAATGGAAGCTAGCTCCTGATAGGAGGGCCCTGGTTCTGGAGAGTTCTATATTGTACCTGGAGTGGGGAAATGAAACTATTGAAAACAGGCTTCTGTAGGCCTCCTCCTTGTGTGCATGTGTGTGCATGTGTTGCATGTTTCTGTGTGTGTGTGTGTGTGTGTGTGTGTGTGTGTGTGTGTAGGCCAGAGGACAACCTGGGGTGTTGGTCCCCTCCTTTCTCCTCATTTGAGACAGTGTCATCTGCTTTAAATATCTTATTTTATTTATTTATTTGAGAGACAGTGGGAGAGAGAGAGAGAGAGAGAGAAATGAGCAGAGAGAGTGAACTCCAGATGAGTGCACCCCCTTGTACATCTGGCTTACGTGGATCCTGGGGAATTGAATCGGGGTCCTTTGGCTCTGCAGGCAAATGTCTTAACCGCTAAGCCATCTCTCCAGCCCTGCCTGTTGCTTTTTGCCACTGGATAGCTGGCATGCATACTTCTGGATTCTCCTGACTGGACTTCCCCTTGCCATAGGGAGGGGATTACAGATGCATCATAGGGAGGGGATTACAGGTGCATGGTGCTTTGTGTTTGGTTACATGGGTGCTGGGGATCCAACTCCACTCAGCAGCTTGTGGATCAAGCACGTTTAACCCCTGAGCTATCTCCCCAGACCCCATTAGGCCTCACTTTAACAACAGCACCATTTTCTCCTGCCTTTTCTAGCTTCTTCCCCCTCCTTCACTCTCTTCTCCCTTCTATCCTCTGTATGCCTAATGTGAGTGTGTGTGTGTGTGTGTGTGTGTGAGAGAGAGAGAGAGAGAGTGTGTGTGTGTGTGTGTGTGTGTAGCGTCACAGTGACTTGTTATATTCATAGCAATCCTGCTAATAGTTCGGAAGCCCCCTATGTGCAAGATCTTGTGGATATGACTGAAGAGCTTGAAACCACATGTGGGTGTGTGTGTGGGAAGGGGGCGTGAGCTAATCCTGTTTGCAGCTGAGGAGTCTGTTGGTCTAAGAAGAGTTCAAGTGAATTGCCCATGATCTATAGCCAGTGGCTGATAAAGACAAGAAAGTTGAAACAGTCTGTCCCTATCCCAAACTTATAGACTTTCCATAACATTATTTTAAAAGGGTTTGAAGTTTGAAGATCCTTGGGTCTTTTGTGGAGTGTTGTGTGGCAGATGTTAGTTCTGAAAGAAGAAAACATGAGTTTAGGGAAGGCTAAATAGGGCTTTGCTTGTGTGTCTGCCCACACTCCTGCCGTCCCTTTATGGGCCCTGTGTGTGGTGGTAGGCGCTAATTGCTTACATATCCACACTAAACACACAAAGTCTTTATTTAACTAGAAAACTTTAATGACTGGTTTTTGCCTTGCTCAAAACACCCTCTAATCTTCCCAGTAGAAAGTGGCTAATTTCCCCTCACAGCTGGCAGGAGCTTCAGTTACAATCAATAGTTAACTTTTCATTTGTTGTAAGACCTTGAATGTGTAATGCACAGCTGTGTGCAGCCACAAATGGTCATCTTTGAAACTCAAGTGATTGCCTTGAAAAGTTCCCTGTGGATTTTTTCCCCCATCACACCTAACATTGAAGCCATTAGACTTTCCAAAGACCAAAACCCTTCTATGCTGCTTATTTTTTATTTTTCACTGGTGCAGTAAAAATGGTACAAGTTAACAGAGTATGATGTAACTCTCGGATACATGCACATTGTTTAACGTCCAAACCAGACTAAACATATATGTTTGCTCTAACATGAATCATGTCTTTATCATGAAATCTTTTAAATCCTTTATTCTTGATGTTTGTAACAGACAATACAACTGGGTTTTATTTTATTTTTTTGAGTCAGGATGATGGCTTGCTAGGTAGCCTAGAATGACCTTGAACTTCTGGTAATCTTGTCTCCACCTCTTAAACCCTGGGATTACAGGTGTCACCCATTTTGTTTATTTTTATTTATTTATTTGAGAGCAACAGACGGACACAGAAAGTGGCAGAGAGAGAGAGAGAGAAAGAAAGACAGAGACAGAGACAGAGAATGAGTGCGCCAGAGCCTCTAGCCACTGCAAACAAACTCCAGATGCATACACCTCCTTGTGTATCTGGCTTACGAGGGTCCTAAGGAATCATACCTGGGTCCTTTGGCTTTGCAGGCAAATGCCTTAACCGCTAAGCCATTCCTCCAGCCCAGATTATGGTTTTAAAAATATTTTATTTGTATTTATTTGAGAGGAAAGAGGCTGAGAGAGAATGGGCACGCCAGTCTATGGGGGACTTGCATTCATATTCAGACTGCCACAGGACAGCACCCTTGTGTCCTCACCTCAGAGCAGGATGGACGAAAACCTGCTCCGCCTTGAGTATCCACCTGGGTCTGGCAGTGCCGGAAGGTGTGGCATGTACACCTGGGTGTGGCAGTGCCCGATTGGTGGTGAGTCTACTTTCATTTTGGTCTGTTCTTGTCTCCCAGGACCCTCTTCCAAAATATTTATTCTGCAGGTTGCATTAGTTTAGTGCCAATATGTCCAGCATCCTGCCTGTGGGTTTTGTTATTATTGAACAGGACCAGGTTTCAGAAAGTTCTATCAATCCGGCAAAAATCAAACCAGGCTGAATGTTTGCGCAGGTTAAGGCTTTTGCTCAAGGAATTGAGTTACGGAAAGATTAGACTTATGCTGCAATACTAAAGTGGCAGTTGGAAAAACCTCAGAAAACAGTTCAGCATGAAGAAATACTCCAAGAGACAGGAGCTGAGTCCTGGGAACAGAGAGCGCTGTGAAGGGTCAGCCAGCCAAAGTCTCAGAGACATGTCAGGACCTGCAGTACAGACGAGGGACAAAGTAGGAATGTCTCTGCTTTTATTGCAGTCGCTTTTCTTGTTCCTGACACCAGAGATACAGATGATTACTTTCTGCCTGTGGGTAACAAGTGACTGAACAACCACCGTGGCTTTTGAAACTGTGAGCTTGGGACGGAGACTGCTCTCCACTTATGGCATCGTTTGATCAGACAGCACAATGAAGCCTTTAGTGACAATACTGACACTGGTCAATACAGCCAAACAGGACAAAAATACGGTAAAGGTAGTCGTCACTGAGCAAAGCGAAGTGCGAGGAGACCCGATAAAGTTCATCGCAAAGGTGACTTCCTTCTGTCTCAGGGCTGCGGGCGCTGGCAGTCAGCTCGGGGGTGAAGGCCAAGGCTGTGACACATTGCTCCATTATGATGTCACGGTGCCTCTAACGTCCTTATAAAGACAGGCTGATGCACGAACATGAAACTGCAGTGCTGCTGACTGTGTGTCAAGTTCAGCCGGCCGGTCACCTCCAGGTCTGGTCTACCTCTGAACGTGGTCCCTGTGAAGGAAGATCTTCACAACGGAGACTCAGGGTCTCATGACAGAATGAGCTCTGTCACTGTGTGGCCTGGAAGGCCTCCAGCACTCAGGCCTTTTCTATTCTTCTTCTCGGACTCATCGTTCATGAGAAGACCCCCGCCAGGGTCTACCTTAGCCTTGCCACTTCTTTCTAACTCACCGCACCCCCTTTACCTCTGCTGTCTTCGATAACCTGCAGTAAATATTGCCTAAAAATTTTAGTGTCATCCCCCCAAGTCAGAGATGGAATGTCTGTAAAGTCTAGCAGGAATTTTTGCAAACAAGTGTCTTTAAGCACTGAGCAATCTCCCCACTCCTAAGCATGATTTTTTTCAAAGAAAATATACCCTTCTGTGGGGTGAGAGAGACAGAGAAAGAGACAGAGCTCAGTGGGTTGAGTACTCGCTTTGCATGGACGAGGACCCAAGCTTCATCCCTAGAACCCATGTAAAAGTTTGAGGTGTTATGGGGCACGCCTACCAGCTCCATGCTATGGAAGCAGAGACAGAAGGATCCCTGGGGCTCTCTGACCATCCAGTGTAGCTTAATTGGTGAGTTCCAGGCCAATGAGAATCTCTTGTCTCAAAAAGACGAATCGTGGGGCTGGAGAGATGGCGTAGCAGTTAAGCTCTTGCCTGTGAGGCCTAAGGACCCCAGTTCAAGGCTCAATTCCCCAGGATCCACGTAAGCCAGATGCACAAAGTGGTGCATGCATCTGGAGTTCGTTTGCAGTGGCTGGAGGCCCTGGTGTGCCCATTTTCTATCTATCTGCCTCTTTCTCTCTCTGTCACTCGCAAATAAATTAATAAACAACAACAACAAAAAAAGATGAATTGTGTTCATGAGGAACAATATCAAAGCTTGTTGTCCTCTGGCCTACACACACACAATCACGCACACACACATAACCACACACACACAACCACATGCACACCCACCCATACACACACACATAACCACATGCACACACACACACATAACCACATGCACACACACACATAACCACATGCACACACACACACATAACACACACACACATGCACACACACTCCCACACCCACACACATATAACCACATGCACACACACACAAATAACCACATGCACACACACACACATGCACACACATAACCACACACACACATAACCACATGCACACACACATAACAACACACACACACACATGCACACACACTCCCACACCCACACACATATAACCACATGCACACACACACACACACACAAATAACCACATGCACACACACATATAACCACACATGCACACACATAACCACACACACACATAACCACACACACACATAACCACATGCACACACACATAACCACATGCACACACACATACCTGTGCACACACACACAGCCACATGCACACACACATACCTGTGCACACACACACACACAACCACATGCACACACACATACCTGTGCACACACACACATACCTGTGCACACACACACACACACAACCACATGCACACACACATACCTGTGCGCACACACACACATACCTGTGCACACACACACAACCACATGCACACACATATACCTGTGCACACACACACACAACCACACACATGCACACACATATACCTGTGCACACACACACACACACAACCACACGCACACACATATGCCTGTGCACGCACACACACACACAGACACACGATATACTTTGGAAAGGAGAAGTGGAGGCTTTGTTGTACTCTAAAACCATTCTTACACCGACTGCTTTAATACAATCTCCTAACATAGCATTGGTCTCAGAACAATAGCCAGCAGGCACCTGACAGCCAATGACTCAAGCTGTGTTCCTATTAGTAACACTTATCTGACAACAGTGGCTTAACATATAGAGATTCATTTGCCTTTGTATAAAAAGATGGCAGAAAAAAAACATTAAAAGGGCCGGAGAGATGACTTAGTGGTTAAGGTACCTGCCTACCAAGCCAAAAATGCCCATTCGAGTCTCCAGGTCCCACATTTAGCAGACGCAAAAGTGATGCAAAGGCGCAATGCTGCACTTGCCCACGAGGGGGCGCACACGCCTGGAGTTCATTCACAGCGGCTGAGAGGCTGCTGGCATGCCCATTATCTCTCTCTCTTTCTCCAAAAAAAAAAAAAAAAATAGAAGGCAGGCTTAACCAGCAGCGGATCCTGTGAATGATACAACTGGTCACCCAGACAAGACGTGCCCTCTAGTGCAATGGTAGCATGTTTGTTATGGAGGTCACCAAATGCTCTCTGGTTCAATTTGAGGCCCATTCTTCCACGGGAGGGAATTGGTGCCTGATGGTGAACACTGAGCCAAAAGCCTGCAGCTGGGACGGTCACAAGCCCTAGCGGGGTCGGGGGTGGGGAGTGACTACTGTTGTTTTTCTACCCGGATGTGTTATGCCTACCAGATTGTCTTCTAAGTGCTTGTGTTTATGCACATATATATTAGTGCTGGGTAGATTCAAAACACACCCAAGTGCAAGAGATGGCAGTTGAGGGCTCACTACTTATTGAGACATCCATGTCACACCCACCCATGGCTCAGTGAGGTGTCACCGAGGAGGTGGCAGAAAGAATGTACCAGCCAAACGGTGAGAAGGGTGCTTTGAGACTCTGTCTCTCAGGCATAGAGTGGCTGAGACGTGTTCATGACCCCACAGTGGCTATTTTCATTATACCCGCCTAATACTGGACCCACCAACAGGATATCTTGGATAATAGAAGAGGGGAAAAAAGACATCACTGTAGAAGAGGGAGTAGTAGGGGTTCAGAAGAAAGGAGGTCAGGGAGAGGGGACAACGGAGGGTAGTGTGAGGAGACTATGTGAGTTTAAAAAAAATTTTTTCAATTTTATTTAAAAAATAGAAATAAGGGGCTGGAGAGATGGCTCAGCTGTTAAAACAGTTGCCTGCAAAGACTAAAACAGTTGCCTATAAAGCCTAAGGACCTGGGTTTAATTCCCCAGGACCCACATAAAACCAGATGCACAAAGTGGCACATTCATCAGGAGTTCGTTTTCAGTGGCTGGAGGCCCTGGCACACCCATTCTTTGTCTCTCTCCCCTGCTCTTTCCCTGAAAATAAATAAAATAAAACAGTATAAAATAAACCAGTAAAAATAAAATATTTCTTGGGGCTGGAGAGATGGCTCAGCAGTTAAAGGTGCTTGCTTGCAAACCCTACAAAAAGCAGAGTTGGCAGACTAGGGAGATAGATCGCTGAGCAGTTAAGAACTCTTACTGCTTAAGCATGATGGTGTCTTGGGGAAGAGATCTCCAAATTCTGCTCTCCAGGACATACATCAAAAAACAAAAGCTGGCATGGCCGCCCACCTCTATAACCCTAGTCCATGGCAGGTGGAGACCAGAGAATTGCTGAAGCTAGCTGAAGGACAGCAGCTCCAGGTTGAGGGAGACACTCTACCTCAAGGATAGAAATGCAGAGAAACAGACGAGGGCTTGAGAGATGGCTTAGTGGTTAAAGCACTTGCCTGCAAAGCCAAAGGACTCAGGTTCAACTCCCCAGGACCTGCGTTAGCCAGATGCACAAGGAGGTGCATGCATCTGGAGTTTGTTTGCAGTGGCTGAAGGCCCTGGCATGCCCACTCTCTCTTTCTTTCTCTCTCTAATAAATATATAAAAAATTAAAAATTATATACATACATAAAAGAGGCAGATGAAAGATGAGAAGGTCACAATGTTGTCCTCTGGCTTCCCCAAGCACACCTGCACACTCATCACCTCACAGCACATCACACTACACACACACACACACATGCAAAAAAACCCCAAATAGTTGGCAAGCAGGAAGCCCAGATTCTGCCAATGTGCTGGTGGGCAGGCCTTGGCTAAAGACGGGAAGGGGAAATGAGCACGTATGAGTCAGCTCCCTTTGCGGAGCATGCTGGGAGACCCGCCCACCTCACCACTGTGTGTGAGTTACTTTCTCGTTGCTGTGACCTGACAAAAGTCAACATGAGGGACGAGGAGTGTATTTGGCCTGTAGTTTGTGGGGGTACAGCACGTCATGACCTGGAAGCCAAGAGGCTGTTGTCTACAGTCAGGAAGCACAGAGTGGACAAGAGGAGTAGAGGCAGGGCTTGTTGGGTATAATGGCCGTGCCTATAATCCCAGCACTTGAGAGGCTGAGGCAGGAGGATTGCTGTGAGTCTGAGACCAGCCTGGAATGACAGTGAGCTCCAGGATCTAAGTCAGCCTGGGCTAGAGTAAGACCCTACTTAAAAAAAAAAATAAAATAAAAAGCCACAAGGCTGGTCACAGGTAACCCACTTTGTTCATCAAGGCTATAGCCCTAAAGGTTCCATAAACATTCAATACAGTGCCAGCTGATGAGGAGCTGGTGTTCAAACACAGGAGCCTGTGGGACACATTTCACATTTAATTTGTTTGATTTATTTTTATGTATTTATTAGAGACAGAGAGAGAGAGAGAGAGAATGTGTGCACCAGAGCCTCCAGCCACTGCCAAAGAACTCTAGATGCATGCACCACCATGTGTGTCTGGCTTATGAGGGACCTGGAGGATGGAACCTGGATCCTTAGGCTTCGCAGGCAAGTGCTTTAACTGCTAAGCCATCTCTCCAGCCCACGTTTCACATTTAAATCACAATACGCTGCATGTATGTCTTTGGTCACTTGCTTTTTTTTTTTAGTTTTTCAAGGTAGGGTCTCACTCTATCCCAGCTTGACCTGGAATTCTCAGGGTGGCCTCGAACTCATGGTGATCCTCCTACGTCTGCCTCCCAAGTGCTGAGATTAAAGGTGTGTCACCATGCCTGGCAGGCTTTTTTTTTTTTTTTTTTTTTTTTTTTTTTTTTTGAGAGAGAGAGAGAAAGAGAGAATTGGCACACCAGGGCCTCAAGCCACTGTAATTGAACTCCAGATGCATGTACCACCTAGTTTACATGTGCAACATTACACACTTGCATCATCTCATGTCTGGCTTATGTGGGACCTGGAGAGTTGAACATGGGTCCGTAGGCTTCTCAGGCAAGTGTCTTAACTGCTAAGCCATATCTACAGCCCTAAATGTAGTCTTTCATGACGTACGTTGCCAAATGAAAGAACACTGTATTAGATACTGAGGAAGAGAGATGGTTAGTGGTCAAAGTGGCTTCTCTTTTCTTTTTTTTTTTTTTTTTTTTTTTTTGAGAAAGGGTGTGTGGGAAAGAGGTTGCTGCATGGTTTGAGGATGGAACAGGAGGTTTAGGATTCCAGAGGCTTAGCTGTCCTGAGGGAGGACAAGGTTCAGAATGTGGCTTTCAAAGTGGAGCAGGGCCGAAGGTCATTAGAGTGGAAAGATGTAAGTTCCCGGGGTCGGGACTCCTCAGCACAGGGCTGAGCACCATGCCTATTCTCCCACCTGCACAGCGCAAGTTCCCCATTGAGCGTGGCACGTAGTTTCAGTCACTGCTTATGAATATTTGCCTATTCATATGTATATGTATAAATATATGCATGTTTGATATATACATGTGCATACGCACATCACACACACATACATACATGTATGCATACATATACGGTCTTGCTATCTTGCTAAGTAGGCCAAAGTGGCCTGGAGCTCATGATCCCCGTGGCTCAGCCCCCCTCTCAAGTGCTGAACTGATAGGCTCGCACTGCCACAGCCCTCTTCATAGTGCATGTAACGCGAGCATTTCCCCGGAACGCGCGGCATGGCTTTTACAGCTGAGTGATGGGCTTTTAGTAAGTGTTTTGCGTAACAGACCGGGGATCTTCCAGATCACAGATGTGATCCTGTTTCCAGAGACTGTAATTAACACAGCGCTCACCTTACATGACAGTTTCAGGACTCCTGTTTGGTTTGATGTTTGAAAATTGTTGCTGCATCTTTCATCCTAACTTGAGAAATTTTTTTTCTGTTTGTCTTTAGATTCATTCTTTCCAGAAAAGCCTTCAGGCATTCAGCAGAGGGGTAAAAATAAATGGCAGAAATCAGCCAGTCTTTTTTAAAAGTTTTTTTAAAAAATATTTATTTATTTATTAAAGACAGAGAAAGGGAGAGAGAGAGAGAGAGAGAGAGAGAGAGAATGGGCACACCAGGGCCTCTAGCCACTGCAAACTCCAGACGCATGCACCACCATGTGCATCTGGCTTACATGGATACTGGGGAATCGAGCCTTGAACCAGGGTCCTTAGGCTTCACAGGCAAGCACTTAACTGCTAAGCCACTTCTCCAGCCCTTAAAAGTTTTTTTAATTTTAATTTTATTTATTTATTAGAGACAGAGAGAGAATGCGTGCACCAGGGTATCTAGCCACTGCAAACAAACTCCAGGCGCATGCACTACCTTGTGCATCTTCAGCCAGTCTTTCAGAATATTTAAAATGAATCATTTCTAGGATGGAGATATGACTCAGCAATTCAGAGCTCTTCCTGTGCAAGCATGAGGGTCTGACAGGGTCTTGAGCTCCATCACCAGGACCCACGTGAACCACCGGCGAAGGCCACACAGGTCTATAATGTCAGTCTGTAACATCAGGGAGCAAGCGTGGGAGAATCCCTGGGACTCACTACGATCAGTAAGGCAAGCTCAGGTAAGGGTGGGAAGAGAAGGGTGGAGCCCCTGACATTCCCATCAGCCATTGCAGGACAGTGGAAGCCCCTGGGCCCGTAAACGTGCATTCACCACACCCAGCACATTACACACACACACGTACACACACATACCACATTACGTGCCCCCACATACCACACGACACACACGCCACATTACATACCCGCTCACACACCCAGCACCTTGCACACACAAATGCACACACACATGCCACATTACACGCCCCCACAAACCACATTACATACCCCCTCACACACATAGCACATTACACACACAAATGCACACAGCACATTGCATACATACCACATTTCACATACTCCATGTTACATACATGAACACACACAGCACATTGCACACACATACCATATTATACACACACCACATTTACACACACAACATTACACACACATACCATATTACACACACACCATATTGCGCATGCACACACGCACGCACACACACAATCATTTCTAACTCAGGAAGTGACCAGCAATGTTCTTTGTCCCCTGACAGAGGAATGAGAAGGTGTGTCACTCTCTTGTGTTGTCTGGGGCAAGGATATTTAGAGTAGTATCTTCTTAATGCTCTTTGTTCTATTTATTTTGTAGCACTGAGACTTGAACCTATGGCTGTGTACATGGTAGGCAAGTGCTATCCACTGAGCCGCCCAGTCCTGGCACTCTTCTAAAGGCTTTGGTGTGAGGACTGGGCCACAGGAGACCGATCCATTGATTATTCTGGGGCTGCGGGTCGAACAACACTGCAATTCCTGCGACTTGAAATGGTTGAGCAATGCAGTTGGGTGGGAGGGAAGATGAGGAGTGTGATGTGGTGAAATACGCCTGCAATCCCACCATTCAGGAGGCCAAGCAAAGCTTGACCTGAACCTGAGCCTAGCCTGGGCTTCATGTGAGTTTGAGGAGAGGGAGAGAGAGGGGTTTTGAGCAGCATCAGGGTACGTCAGAAGGCCGTGCCTCTCTAATAGGAGACAGTGATGAGACACAAGGCCTTGATAATTGGCGGGTGTGCAGTAACCACAAACTGCTCTTTGCAACACTTACTAGTAACTCATCAATTAATTATCAAAGCTGTGCTACACCAGGAAAGCGCTTCCACTCCAATGTCAGAAGGATAGACGGGCCCCTGTGAGCTCTGGCGCCCACACTGGGTCATGTGGAGGGCGACACAGCCCATCGAGAGCTCGCATTGTATCCATGGCAGAGTATGAGCAATTCTCCCGTTTCCCAAAATGCACTTCTGGTTTATTTTTTAACTTAATTTAATTTTTTTTTGTCATTTTTTTCGAGGTAGGGTTTCACTCTAGTCCAGGCCAACCTGGAATTCACTATGTACTCTCAGGGTGGCCTCGAACTCATGGCAATCCTCCTACCTCTCGGAGTGCTGGGATTAAAGGTGTGTGCCACCAGGCCCAACTGGTTGTTTAAAAAAATATTTCATTTATTCATTTATTTGAGAGAGAGAGAAGGACAGACAGAGAGAAGAAGAGGTAGACAGAGATAAAGAATGGTCACGCCAGGGCCTCGAGCTGCTGCAAATGAACTCCAGATGCACCACTCTGTACATCTGGCTTACATGGGTACTAGGGAATCAAACCTGAGTCTTTATGCTTTGCAGGCAAGTGCCTTAACTGCTAAGCCATCTCTCCAGCCCTTCTTTTTTTTTTTTTTTTTTTTGTTGTTGTTGTTAAGGTTTTAAAAAATTTATTTATTACAGACAGAGAGAGGGAGGGAGAAAGAGAATGGGTGTACCAGGGCCATTAGCCACTGAAATGAACTCCCGCATGTGCCACCTTGGGCATCTGGCTTATGTGGGACCTGGGGAATTGAACCTAGGTCCTTAGGCTTCGCAGGCAAGTTCCTTAACCACTAAGCCATTTCTCCAGCCCTTTTTTTTTAAAAAAGGTTTTTTAAAATTTATTTATTAGACACACACACACACACACACACACACACACAACCTTCTGATGCTCCACCCTGCTGGGGACTATGTAAAGTACAGTCCATGGCTATCAATCTGGAACCCGGGAGCTTACACATCTTTCCACTCTAATGACCTTCCGCCCTGCTCCACTTCGAAAGCTGAGTTCTGAACCTTGTCCTCCCTGGGACAGCTAAGCCTCTGCAGTCCTAAACCTGTTCTGCTGTGCTGGTTTGATTCTGGAGTTCCCAATAAACTCGGGTGTTCTGAATGCTAGTCTCCCCAGCTGATGGCAATTGGAAATTAAAGCCTCCTGGAGGCGGTGTATTATTGGGGGCAGGCTTATGGGTGTTATAGCCAGTGTCCCCTTGCCAGTGTTTGGCACACTCTCCTGTTGCTACTGTCCACCTTATGTTGGCCAAGGAGTGATGTCCATCCTCTGCTCATGCCATCCTTCTCCCCTGATGTCATGGAGCTTCCCCTCAAGTCTGTAAGCCAAAATAAACCCTTTTTTTCCCCAAAGCTGCTCTTGGTCAGGTGATTTCTGCCAGCAATGTGAACCTGACTGCAACATCTGTCCTCAGACTGCACACAGCCTGTCTTCCCACCTGCCATTTCCTTTCTTCAGCACAGTAACTTGCTCTCAACACTAGAACATTCAGTCCCTCCATCCCTTCACAGTTCCATTTTGTTCCTAGAATATTCAGTTCTCTCGCTTGGGAAGCCTTCTTATGCAATCTAAACTCAACTTCTCACTCCAGTCCTTAAATCTCCTGCCCCCGATTCCTCTGGAGACTAGCGTCACAACCGCCTGCCTCTGTGGCTCACCTCGTGCTGCCGGTAGAACCCTTACCACGTGATTTCAAGCTGGGCCAGACTCGGTGCCTTTTCTGAATCTCTATACTTGTCAGTAGCCATTTCTTTCTTTCTGCTATGTTCCACCCTGTCTGATCCAAATGTTGTCTAATGCTGCAGTCCATTGAATGGGTTTCTCCATGCTTGTGTCCCTCACCCCCTTTCCCTGTGTTCATTCCACCCTAACTACCATTGGCTGAAAACTCACCTCCAAATTCCACCCATCCCTCGACCCCATACATGCATATTGTGCTTGGATGTCAGACCCTCAAGATCAAGCTAATTATATATATATTTTAATATATTTAACTTATTTATTTATTTGAGAGAGAAAGAGGCAGAGAGAGACAGAGAGAGAGAGGGAAAATAGACGTGCCAGGGCCTCGAGCCACTGCAAACGAACTCCAGACGCGTGTGCCCTCTGTGCATCTGGCTTACGTGGGTCCTGGAGAATTGAATCCTTTGGCTTTGCAGGCAAACGCCTTCACTGCTAACCCATCTCTCCAGCCCCAAGCTAATTATATTTTAACCAGAAAACTGTCCTCTGAGTTCAGGCTCTGTGTTTATATTTAAACGCCCACATCCTGGATGCTGTGGCAGGGGCTTTTCCTCTCCCTTCTCTGGGGTCCTTCCACGGCACCCCTAGTTTTGCTCCCATCATGTTTTGGAGTGACTATCGTTAGTTCCGTCTCTGGATTAGATTATGGATAAGTCCTTGCAAGCCCTGCCCATGGCTCAGTCACTCTGGTCTTCCTAGCGTCTGGCATATCTGTTCACTGTCTGAGAAGTGTAAAGACACAAGCCACTGGTCCCCGTGGCTCCTGTTCTGCACTCATTTCCCTGTGCCTTACCCGAGTGCCAGCGCAGCACCACCCAGAAGTCCCTCTTCCTCCCCCTCTCACCTCTCCAACTGGGCCATCGGGTTCCCACCCCTTGCACAACTGCGACAACTCTGGGAAAGGTGAGCAGTGACTCACAGTTGCCAAACTCCACACTTTCCAGGACTTGAAGATGCTGGTTTTACTGGTTTGTCCTATGTGTTGGACACTGGAGACTGCTCCCTGCACAGTTCCCTGTCCCCACAGAGCTCCTTGCGTGAGTGCGCATGTTCCCCCTCTGTCTGCCTTTGGGAAGGCCACTGCTGGTCCTACCTCGAGGTTTGGGCCGCTGCCCACTGCTCTTCCCGGTCCCCAAACTTTACAATGGACCAATGACCTTCGCTACCATCTCAAACAACGTGACTTAGCCTCACGGTCCTTATCACTTACAATCTCTTAGGTTTCCCCAGACTGTATCCAGCCATCGGCCCTGAGCTGAACTCCAGATTTGAATCTGCTATGGCTCAAGGGACGCAAATATTTACCTGCTTCGTGAGTCTCCTTAGACAAGTACAAACCCGAATCCACCCTTTGGCCTTCCCTCCCTGCGTGCTTCCCTGTTCCCCTCGCAGAGGGTTATCTATGAATTCCTTAGGTCAAGCACTGAAGTCTTGCGTTCCCTCCGTGACAAAATCGGGATAAAAATAAAGTAAATTGATGATGCTGTTGAAGGATTAAATGAGGCACACAAGACCTGGCTATGGAAAAAGCTCACCGTACTTTATAATGTGACTATTGTCCTAAGCTATGTCTTCCCCATTGTTTTGCCACTGGGGCTAAGCAGTGCTTTGTGACAGCTATTCAACAAAGAGCAGAACAGAACCAAGCTAAATGAATTTATGAGCTGGAGAATAGTTATGCATGGTGACATATGAAGAAAGGGGATTATTGGAGGGGAGGAAGGGGACCAGCAGGAGGGGAAGAGGGGGCGAGGAGGACAATGGAGGGTGAATAAGAGCAAAATATCATAATATGTAGTGTGAAAATATCAGTTAAACTCATTTCTTTGTATGCTTACCAAAGGCTTAATATTTTTTCGTTTTTTGTAATTTTTTTTTATGAGAGAGAGAAAGAGAGAAATGGCAAGAGAAATGGCACACCAGGGCCTCCAGCCACTGCAATCAAACTCCAGACACGTGTGCCACCTTGTGCACACAGGCGACCTTGCATGCTGGAGTCACCTTGTACACCTGGCTTACATGGGATCTGGAGAGTGGAACCTGAGTCCTTAGGTTTCACAGGCAAACACCTTAACCACTAAGCTATCTCTCCATCCCAAGAATTAATAATGTTTGTTAAAATTGTTATTGTTATTTAAAGCACAATCAGGGCAATAAATGTAGTGGGAAAGAGAGAAGAAAACAACTAAAGAAAGAAAGCAACCAAAATATATGTAAAACACAGAAAAATAGGACTAGAATTGGTGACCCCAAAGTGCAGCAAACAATCAAAAAAGCACAGGAATGCGGAGCATGTCCGACTCAGCGTAAATCACGATTCTAAAAGAGAAGGCGGCGTCCTGTAAGCACTGGCAAGAAACACGTTCACTAAACTCGTTAGATACCAGAAGATTCGAAGATGAGATAATTTCATCTTTACGGGGCTACAAAGAAGCTGCAAAGAATGGAATATATGCCCCCTTTGCTCTTTTCCTAGGAGTGTTTATTTTATTTTATTTGTTGACAATTCTATACACGTATACAATGTGGTTTGATCACAGTATCCTCTCATTAACTTCTCTTGTCCCCTTCCACTGAACCACTTCTTTGCTGATAGTCTTCTTTGTGTGACACACTGAGTTTAATTAGGGTTACCTGCATGAGAACAGGTGTAGGTGGGACATTGTTTTCCAGCGCACACGCACCATACCAGTGGCTACGCCACTGAGACAAATGTGTCCCACTCCCTCAGTTAGCCATGAACTGGCAGCTCCTCAAAGCAGGGATGGAGGTCTCATACCCCCTCCATTATCTGTGTCAAACTGTGGACGGGCCCACTATTGTGCAGGTAACACCAGTCGCTGGGAAGTCATAAGTTCAATGGCGAGTCAAGTCGGACGATCAACGCCCCACAGCCATTCCTTCCCATCCTCGGGCTCTTACACTTTTTCTGCCCCCTTCTTCCAAAATACTTCCCGAGCCTTGGGGGAAGTGACAGAAACGTGTCGTTTAGCACTGAGCCAGAGCCTTGGAGGAGATGGAGATGTCTCATTTAGCCCCGAGCATTCCGTGGTCACTCCCTCAGCACTTTGGTAATTTTGGAGTCCCTCCTGTAGTCACTGCAAAAAGAAACTTCTCTGACCAAAGATGAGCAGCAGCGCGAATCTATGGGCATAAACATAAATATTTACAGGGCAATTTGATGGGCACAACACGTCCATTTTGCCCGGCAGAAGTAGTCGCTTCCCACGTGGGGCCTATGACCTCAACAGCCACAGGATTTTAACTAGATTTTCAGTACCAGGTATGAATTCCTTCCCATGAAACTGGCCTCAAACACAATCAGAGAGCACTCGGTTACCCCCAGAGCAGTCATGCCTCTGCTGTGTCGCTCGAGGGTCCACTTCTGAGAGTGGCTGTGATGACTTTTTGTCCCAAAGCAGGCTTCTTAGCACTCGGAGCACCGCGACAGCGAGCCAGCAGGGACAGGCCCTCCAGTTCTGTTCTAGCAAGATGTCTCAGCGTCCTGCACCCAAAGCAACAGGGTCTTAGCATTTAGTTCTGGTGGGTAACCAAGAGTAGTTGCAATAGCCTGTACTGTTTCGGGGGGAGGGGGCTCTCAGGGATTTCCCTGACCAACAACCCACCCCGGACGGTGGGATTTCTTTGTAATAATCCATGGCTTCTGGGAACAGTATTAAAGAATGAAATGTGGGGCTGGAGAGATGGCTTAGCGGTTAAACTCTTGCCTATGAAGCCTAAGGACCCCAGTTTGAGGCTCGATTCTCCAGGACCCACGTAAGCCAGATGCACAAGGGGGTGCATGCATCTGGAGTTCGTTTGCAGTGGCTGGAGGCCCTGGCGCACCCATTCTCTCTCTCTCTCTCTACCTGCCTATTTCTGTATCTCTCTCTCTCTCAAATAAATAAATAAATAATAAAATATTTAAAGAATGAAATGTATTCTTTTGGGGGGGAGGAGAGAGAGAGAGAATAGGTGCACCAGGGCCTCAGCATTGCCATCACACTCCAGACTCTTGCGCCACCTAGTGGGCAGCGACCTTACGCTTGCCTCACTTTTGTGTGTCTGGCTTACGTGGGATCTGGAGAGTCGAACATGGGTCCTTAGACTTCGCAGGCAAGCGCCTTAACCTCCAAGCCATCTCTCCAGCTCAAGAATGGCATTTACTCTTAAAAGTGTTTCCATGGGGCTGGGGAGATGGCTTAGCAGTTAAGTGCTTGCCTTTGAAGCTTAAGGAGCCCGGTTCTAGGCTTGATTCCCCAGCACCCACATAAAGCAGATACACAAGGTGGCGCATGCATCTGGAGTTCGTTTGCAGTGGCTGAAGGTCCTGGTGAGCCCATTCTCTCTCTCTGTCTGTCGCTCTCAAATAAATAAAAAATAAACAAAAAAAGTGTTTCCAATGTAAAAGAAAGACTTTTATACATACTTGGAAATGAAAACCAACCAGAACAAGGGACTTGGTGAGGTGACTTACTCAGATAGAGAAAGGGAGCATATCTTGTATAGCGGACCGTGTGGAACATGGCTGGCTGACCCTGCTTTCAGAGTGCTTCAGTTGCTGAGAGCTGGGTGACTGGCAAGCGGCTGTGCATTCCTCTGGTGGTCATACTGGCTGCAAAGGACCATCGTGTGCTTGAAGCGGTGTTCTTGCCTGCATCTGGAGCCAGGCGGGTGAGGGTTAGTAACATCTGACCGCCTAGCTCCACATCAGGATAACCTGTTAGGGTAACACCAGGCTGTCTGTAAAATGGGTGTAGAATGGATGAGCCGCTGACGAGACTCCACTGTCGTTCAGTTTCCCTCTGTGTCCAACCTTGCTTCTTCTGCAGCTCCACAGAGATCCCTGTGACACCTACTGTGGGTCCTTGCCGTTCCCGGGGTCATTGGCCACTGACAACCTGGGTACAGGAGGAGTTGGGTGGAAGCAGGGTCCTGGAGCGGGTGAGTGCGACGGGCAGTGAACCACCCAGGAGGCCGTCTGATGGATAGCGCACTCTGTTTATTCAAAAGGGGAGTGGGAAGCCGGGCGTGGTGGCGCACGCCTTTAATCCCAGCACTCAGGAGGCAAAGGTAGAAGGATCACTGAGAGTTCGAGGCCACCCTGAGACTACATAGTAAATTCCAGGTCAGCCTGGGCTAGAGTGAGACCCTACCTTGAAAATCCAAAAAAGCGGGGGAGAGGGGGAGTGGGATTATAAACACTTGAGAAAGGTTGAGAAGGCACATACAGATTATATGGCAATTGGATACATAGTTTATGGGTCGCTATCTTATTGGCTGGTGTTGGAAGGCAGAAGTCTCGAGGGAGAAGCTGCAAGGGAGATAACAGAAGTGGCGGGAAAAGCTACGTGACTTCAGCCACATATTGGATGGCTGCAGCTGCAGGGAGACTGTTTATATAAGGGTCTCTTGGGCACATCTTCTCAGTACCATGGTGCCTTCTGAGTCATCTGAAAAGAGAAGCTTCTCTAATCTAAAGAGAGAGTAGCATTAATATATGAGTCTGAACATTAAGAGAAGTGCTTACTGGGCAGTTTGGTGAGCAGAATATATGCATTTAAACAGACACCGGCAGGTGTAGGGCTCATGACAGGTTTTCTTTTTTTTTTTTTTTTTTTTTTTTTTGGTTTTGCAAGGTAGGGTCTCACTCTGTCCAGGCTGACCTGGAATTAACTATGTAGTCCAGGGTGTCAAATAGGTTTTCCAGTGCTGGGATTATCAGGGATGTTTTCAGTATCAGGGATGTATTGCCTCCCATGAGTAGCTGTCATGTTTTATTTAAAAAATAGAAGTTTAGATCTTCACATCAAAACGTATGATCTTTAATCAGAGTCAGACAATGTTTGTGTTCGACGAAGCAAAAGCCAGTTTACATTTATTTCCTTTGTTATTGAATATGGATTGAAACACCCAATTGTCATCTCTACAGCATTGGTTATAAATAGGACTGTTTTTTCTAGTTTCTTATGAATTTGTTTGCATTTCTTTCAAACCCCGCTTTGAACTGGTCCTGTTATTCAAAGCCCTGCTTTCTCGTGAGAGGGATCCAGTTCAGATAGGAGCAAGGGAGGAATCAGGGAGAAGTGTCATCTTCACCCACACTCAGAGCATGGAATCCTGTTTGCCAGCAGCTCCTGGACGCCTGAGAAGCCTAAGGACCCATGTTTGACTCTCCAGATCCCACGTAAGCCAAACACACAAAGGTGAGGCAGGCGTAAGGTCGCACATGCCCACTAGGTGGCGCAAGCATCTGGAGTTCGAGTGCAGTGGCTGAGGCCCTGGCACTCCAATTCTCTCTCTCCACTTAAGGATTACAGATGCCACCAAGCCTTCTCTGCACAGTGGGTTGGCGCCTCAGACCACGGGCTAAAAGAAATCCTTCCTCCTCTGATTTGCTTTTATGTCACGGCAATGAGGAAAGTGAACAAGATCCATGCAGCGTGAATTACAGGTGAAATACATCTGTAAAAGAAAATTGTGAGAACATCTACTTCCTGAGAACAGCGTGTGCAATACAGCTTAATTCTTGCAGCCAGAAAAAACCAAAATGACCGTGAGTCAGAAAAATGAGCCATGAAATCACTCTGAGACAGAACCACGAAACACCCTGAATTCAGCCTTTCCTGTCAGGCATCCTTTCATCTTTTAAACCTGGCACTTTTACCTTAAAAATCATCATTCTTCTTAGAGCAAAGAAGTCCCATTGGGGAGGTGGGTAGTGATCTGAAAAACAAAGAGAAGACTCCAGAATTTTTAACTGCCAGCAAGCAGTTGGAATCAGGTATCACCGGAATCATTTTCCCAGTCAACCTGGGCCAAGAATGCACAGTGTTTCTTCATGCGATAAGGGTTTGACTATAGCACCTATTTTAGCTTGTTTGCCGTTTACTCATGCTTAACACGGCCGATCAGACCCAGTTACATCCCAGCGTGGAGGGAAACCTCACCCCACAAAAACATTCCCCTGGAACTGTCAGCACAGCCGGTGTCTGGGACAGTTCACAACACACCAGGCTGTAGCTCTCCCAGGCACCCAGGCATGAGATTGGTGACTTTGTCTTGCCAGTCTGCTGAAACTTTCTAGTGCCTGTGAGGTTAAAAAAAAAAAAAAAAAAATCTTGGACCATCTAAAGAAAAGAAAGTCAGTCATTTCAAAACAATGTTGGAAAGGGTCTAATAAATTCTTGAGGATTAACACCAAAGTCTAATGCAAACGAATTTAATCCCCTTGATGTTTGGGGAGAAAATTAGAGCTAATGAATTAAATACACAGGGTTTCTTCTGCTGAAGTTCTCATTTTCGCAAATATTGCGACAGTCTTGCCTTGTCAGCACTGCTGGAAGCTACTTTCTAGCTGCCTTGAGTAGATTCTCCCCTCCTGAGCGGCACACTTAGAATGTCGATGCTCGGTGTATTGATCGGTTTTATGACCTTGAACTCCTTTTTTTCTTTCGTAAGTGCAGATCTTAGGGAATAGACAAAGATGGGTTGTGTAAGTGTGTGTGCCACTAATGATATCCTTTGAAGATGACCCTCAGCCCTTTTATTTTTGCCATAAACATATCAAAAGTTTTTTCTATGGCCTTTAAAAAGATATGTTAGGTATAAGATTATTTTACAAAAGAAATAAAGAGGCTGAGATTTTTAAGCCTTGTAGGATTAGAAATATCTTCTGATAAATACTTTTAAAAATATGTTATTTTTGATTATTTATTTGAGAGAGAGAAATGCAAGGGGGAAGAGAGAGAATGGGCGAACTAGGACCTCCAGCCACTGCAAATGAATTCCAGACACATGCGCCACCTTGTATAGCTGGCCTACATGGGTCCCGGGGAATCGAACCTGGGTCCTTTGGCTTTGCAGGCAAGTGCTTTAACTGCTAAGCCATCTCTCCAGCCCTATTTTCTGTTTTTATAGCCAAATGTTTCCATAAGTTATTTCAAAATCTGTTTCCACTCCCACTTCTATGACGTCTGACTGTGTATTGCTGGAGCCTTTGCCATGTTAACACATTGATGAGGAACAGTGGTAAAGTTGGCTGCGTTACACTTTCTGGAAGTAGGGGAAGGATTTAAAGGATGACCCAGCTCTATGCCCTCACTGCCCTGGAGCAATGTGAGCGTGCACCTTTAGTTTACTGGTCTTCGTTGGAACTAGGGAGGGAGACAGTTCTGGTTTTGAAATGTAGCTTGAGGTCAAGGCAGAATGTTCCTTCTCTATTGTTATATATTCCTCCTCTTTGTGTTGTGTGTGTGTGTGTGTGTGTGTGTGATGTGTGCACGGCGTGTGAGTGTTTGTATGTGTGTGAGTACAGGTGCATGCTGGTGCACGTGCATATGCGTGCGTACGTTTGCAGAGAGGCCAGAGGACAACCTCCTCCATGTCTTTCCTTAGCACAGTCCACAGTTTTGTTTTTATTAATTTATTTCTGCTTTTGAGCCATGGTCTCTTGTTGGCCTGGAACTTGTCAAGTTGGCTAGACTGGCTGGGTTACAAGTCTCAGATGCCTGCCTGTCGCTGCCTTCCCAACACTGGGATTACAAGCGCTGCCACCACAGTTGGCTTTATTAGGTTGGGTTTGACATTGATCTCAGGCCCTCAAGCTTACAAGGCAAGTACATTACTGACGGAGCCATCTCCCCAGCCATCTATCATGGCATATATTTTTAAAATTTATTTGTTATTGACAGCTTCCGTAATTGTAGACAATAACCCATGGTAATTCCCTCCCCCCCCCCACTTTCCCCTTTGGAACTCTACTCTCCATCATATCCCCTCCCTCTCTCCATTACTCTCTTTTAATTTGATGTCATCTTTTTCTCCTATTATGAAGGTCTTGTGAAGATATTGCTAGGCACTGCGAGGTCATGGATATTGAGGCCAATTTCTGTCTGGACAGTTGCATTGTAAGGAGTCATACCCTTCCTTTGGCTCTTACATTCTTTCCACCACCTCTTCTGCAATAGACCCTGAGCCTTGGAGGGTGTGACAGAGATGTTTCAGTGCTGGACACTCCTCTGTCCCTTCTCAGCACCATGGTGCCTTCTGACATGGCACATTTAAAAAAAAAAATGGTGATATCTTTGATAATCAAATATCTAGGGTTTGTTGTATTGTCAGACTAAAGCTCTTGATCCTGGGGCTGAAGAGATGGCTCAGCTGTTAAGTGAGCTTCCTACAAGCAAGAGGGCCTGAGGACCTCAAACCACGTGAGCTCCAATCTCGAGAACCTACATGAAAGCCTGAGCATGGCCACGAGCCTCCTACCTCAGTCCTGCCGGGGAGCAGAGACCAGGGCGCCCCCCCGGGCTCACGAAACACAGAAGCAGGGAGAAGAGTGAGTGGCGGGGCAGACACTCAACGTTCTACTGACCACCTCAGGCGAGTGTCCCTACTGCAAGGGTACACAGATGTGCATACACACACACACACATACATGTACACACATACATGCACACACATACATGCATGTACACACGTACATACTCATGGACACACACACATACAAACACATTCACACACATACACACAAACATACACACACATACACACACATACATGCATACAAACACATTCACACACATACATACAGACACACATACACAGATACAAACACATTCACACATATACACACACATACACACATTCACACACATACAACACACACACATACACACATTCACACATACACACATACAAACACATACACACATTCACACACATACAACACACACATATACACACATTCACACATACACACATACAAACACATACACACATTCACATACACACATTCACACACATACACACATGCAAACACATACACACATATACACACATACACAAACATACAAACACATTCACACACATACAAACACATACATGCATGTACACACATACACATACATGCACACACATAGAACACATATACACATTCACACACATACAAACACATACACAAACACACATTCACACACATACAAACACATACATGCATACACATGGACACACACATACAAACACATTCACACACATACAACACATACACACACACACACACACACAACTGTCTAATCTGAGTCACAAGGACCCGAGATTGTGGACAAGCTAATGGGAAACTGCAGGGCAGAATTCTCCACGGGCGTGTAAATACTCCATCCGGTGAAGCAGTCACTGTGCAGATATTCCGCCAGGTTTCAGGAGACATTACAGCCCTTGCTTGGAATGCACAGGGCGGTACTCGCTCCACCTGCTGTGTGGTCTGCGGGCTCACGTGAGTTTGCAGAAAAAGTCTCTGAGCCTCACTCAGCATGGCGGCCGTGAATGAGACACCAGCGAGTGCCGAAGAACAGGGATGCCAGACAATTTTCTCTGACACTGATTCTTTCCACCCTTCCTGCTTGGCCCCTCCCTTCCTTCCTTCTTCCCTTCCACCCTTCCTGCCTGGCCCCTCCCTTCCTTCCTTCCTCCCTTCCACCCTTCCTGCCTGGCCCCTCCCTTCCTTCTTCCCTTCCACCCTTCCTGCCTGGCCCCTCCCTTCCTTCCTTCCTCCCTTCCACCCTTCCTGCCTGGCCCCTCCCTTCCTTCCTTCCTCCCTTCCACCCTTCCTGCCTGGCCCCTCCCTTCCTTCCTTCCTCCCTTCCACCCTTCCTGCCTGGCCCCTCCCTTCCTTCCTTCCTCCTCCCTTCCACCCTTCCTGCCTGGCCCCCCTCCCTTCCTTCCTTCCTCCCTTCCACCCTTCCTGCCTGGCCCTCCCTTCCTTCCTTCTTCCTTCCACCCTTCCTGCCTGGCCCCTCCTTCCTTCCTTCCTCCCTTCCACCCTTCCTGCCTGGCCCCTCCCCTTCCTTCCTTCTTCCCTTCCACCCTTCCTGCCTGGCCCCTCCCTTCCTTCCTTCCTCCCTTCCACCCTTCCTGCCTGGCCCCTCCCTTCCTTCCTTCCTCCCTTCCACCCTTCCTGCCTGGCCCCTCCCTTCCTTCCTTCCTTCTTCCCTTCCACCCTTCCTGCCTGGCCCCTCCCTTCCTTCCTTCCTCCCTTCCACCCTTCCTGCCTGGCCCCTCCCTTCCTTCCTTCCTCCCTTCCACCCTTCCTGCCTGGCCCCTCCCTTCCTTCCTTCCTCCCTTCCACCCTTCCTGCCTGGCCCCTCCCTTCCTTCCTTCCTCCCTTCCACCCTTCCTGCCTGGCCCCTCCCTTCCTTCCTCCTCCCTCCCTCTCTCCCCTCCTCCTCCTCCTCCTCCTCCCCCATTTTGGAGACTAGGTCTCTTTCTGTAGCCCAAACTAGCCTCAAACGCACACTGATTTCCCTGGCTCAGCCTTCCTCCCTAGTGCTGGAATTGCAGGTGTAAACCACCATACCTGACCTTGACTTTTTCTCTGAGTTTCTTCATTTATTTAAAGTGGAAGAAATTCTCCCACAGAGCCAGGTGTGGTGACTCACACCATCACCCCCAACACCTGGGAGGCTGAGGAGGGAGAATTATCATGAGTCTCGCTACATAGTGAGTTCCAGCCCAGATGGTAATGACTCGTAATGAGTCATATCTTAAAAGGAAAAATAATGTTTAGAAAGGAAACAGGAAAGCCGTTCTCTCAATTCAAGAACGCAAGTGAAAATTTATTTTTCCGCTTCTCTGAAGCAACAATCAAAGGCACCAGGGCTGGGACTTTGGCTTCATTGAGCTTGTTAAACTTTTCCCAAGTGTGATGAGTGTTGACATCAGAGGAAGTGCTTAGTGTGCCAGGACAAAGGGACTTTTTAAAAAAAATTATTTTTTTTATTTTAGAGAGAGAGAGAGAGAGAGACAGAGAGAGAATGAAAGAAAGAATTGGTACACCAGGGCCTCAGCTACTGAAATCGAACTCCAGATGCTTGTGACACCTAGTGGGCATGTGCAACCTTGCGCTTGCCTCACCTTTGTGCATCTGGCTAATGTGGGATCTGGAGAGTCAAACATGGGTCCTTAGGCTTTGCAGGCAAGCGCCTTAACGCTAAGCCATCTCTCCAGCCCGAAGATACTGTTTTTTATTATTTTTTTTTATCACATAAGGAGCTTGGTGTCTGCTGAGGAAACAGGCACACAAATGGACACTCTCCAAGTCATAGCAAGGACTGCAATAGAGTTGAGCTGGAGGTCGGGGCTGGAGAGATGGCTTAGTGGTTAAACACTTGCCTGTGAAGCCTAAGGACCCCGGTTCAAGGCTCTATTCTCCAGGACCCACATAAGCCAGATGCACAAGGGGGCACATGCATCTGGAGTTTGTTTGCAGTGGCTGGAAGCCCTGGTGCACCCATTCTCTCTCTCATTCTCTCTGTCTCCCCCTGCCTATTTCTGTATCTCTGTCTCTCAAATAAATAAATAAAAATAAATATTAAAAAAAAAAAACCTGGAGGTCAGTCACTGATGTTGGCCATGGATGGAATCTCCCGGGAGGAGAGAATTCCTGACATGTGCTTAGAGCATGAAAAGGAGATCACAAGCTAAGAAGATGAGCAAGGAAGAACAGGAGATGCGTGCTCTGGGACACTGCGACACACTGCGGGCATGAGCAAAGGTGGGAAGAGGCAGAATAGGACGAGCTCACTGGAGAGGCAAGAACAGCTGTGGCCCACGAGTGGGCACTGGGAGCACGAGGAGGAGAGCAGAGGTGTAGATAGAGGAACGGGAACACCGGCTCACCGAGGACCTTAGAGCCAACTGTGCAGAACAAGCACTTGAGGGCTGGAGAGATGGCTCAGCGGTTAAGGCGTTTGCCTGCAAAGCCAAAGGACCCAGGTTCGATTGCTCAGTATCCACGTACAGCCAGATGCACGAGGTGACGCATGCATCTGGAATTTGTGGGTAGTGGCTGGAGGCCCTGGTGTGCCCATTCTCTCCCTCTCTCTCTCTCTCCTCCCCTCTCTTTCTCTTTCTGCCTCTTTCTCTCAATTAAATTAAATTTAAAAAAAATCATTACTCAAAAAGAACATGGACTTGAGTCTACACACGATGGAAAGAGATACGAAGGGAGAGAATGGTGAGATGTGTGAAGGTATGAGGTGTTAGCCTGCTTGCCCATTGACAGCGTAGGCAGCTACCGATCCACTGTCGCTCGTAGAAGTAACGAGACCCAGGCTGGGCAGACGGTTCCGTAGTTAGTGGCACTTGCTTTCAAATCCTATCGGCCTAAGTTTAATTCCCCAGCATCCATGGAAAATGAAGCCAGATGCCAAGTGGCCCCTGCATCTGTAATGACAACATGCTTATGACAATGGGAGGTGGAGCCAGGAGACTGAAGGTAGTGGCCTGCTAATCTGATGTTCATTTGCAGTCTGGCAATTTGTTTGTGGCAGCAAGAGACCCTGTCTCAAGACGGTAGACCACATGGGCTGGAGGGATGGCTTAGTGGTCAAAGCGCGTGCCTGTGAAGCCTAAGGACCACGGTTCGATTCTCCAGGTCCCGTGTAAGCCAGATGTACAAGGTGGTGCATGCATCTGGAGTGGGTTTGCAGTAGCTAGAGGCCTGGGCATGCCCATTCTCTCTCTCTCTGTGTATCTCTAATAAATAAATAAATAAAATCTTTAAAAAAAAGAAGGTAGAGCACAAACATCTTGAAGTTATCTTCTCACCTCCACATGGGCGCTAGAGTACACACACACACACACACACACACACACACACACACACACCCTACATTGTTTTCCATGCAGCACGAGCTTTAAGTTCTTATTGGTTCACCTTGTTCCCAGCGTTCTTTGGTGGGACCATGAAGATCAGTCCAGGTAGATGTTGTACACCCAGTAGGTTTACATAGGAAGATTGGCCCACATGGAGGCTGTGCACGCAGTGGGTTTTACACCACAGACAAGAAGTCCCCTTCTTGGGAATCCACCAGTATTTATAAGGGAGAAGCATGCAAGCTTGCCTCATCTCAGCTCAGGAGGCAGATGCTATCTTGATTACACCAAAAAAAGGAAACAGATCTGCTCTTTGTGCTGAAGGGATATACTGGATCTTTTGAGAATGTTTTCCACATGCGTATTCTTTTTTTTGGTTTTTCGAGGTAGAATTTCACTGCAGTCCAGGCTGACCTGGAATTCACTATGTAGTCTCAGGGTGGCCTTGAACTCCTGGTGATCCTCCCACCTCTGCCTCCTGAGTGCTGGGATTAAAGGCGTGCGCCACCATGCCTGGCTCAGGCTGTGGTTTTCTGTCCCTGGGCCTGGAACAAACCCCAGATTTACTACCAATTGACAAAAGAGATCTAGCTGTTTTCATGCTGATGTGAGTGAATGGTGATGTGAAGTAAGTGTGTGTGTGTGTGTGTGTGTGTGTGTGTGTGCGTGCGTGCAGATGACAACTTTCGGCTGCTGGTCCCCACCTTCTCTCTCATTTGAGGCAGTGTCTCAAGCTTCCGGAAGATTCTCCTCCCATCCTGTTGTAGGCATGCCAGGATCACAGAAGCTATCCAGAGCTCCAGCTTTTCTCTGAGGCCCTGTGATCTGAACTCAGGTCCCCATGCTTTCACAGCAAGCCCTTTATCCACTGAGCCATATTCACAGCCCCCGAGGTGGGTGTTTGAAAGTTTTGAAATCAGGGAAGCAGGGGACCAGGCTAAATGTGTAATCGTGGAACTTGGGCCAGGCTGGAGAAGTTCTCAAGGTACAGAAAGAAGTTCAAGCGGTGAGCGAGAACGTGGGCATTCATAGGGAAGGGGTGAGAGACACAACTCCAGAAGCCACCAACATCGTAAGACCCAGGCTTGCCTCTGGAGGTACCCCCAAACTTCCCAGATATAACATCAGGTTATTATCAGAGCCACACAGCTCTCTCCCATCTCCCTCTCCCTCCTCCCACCTGGCAATGCGGAGTAAAGATCTCGACACCACTCAGCACACCTCCCTCCACTGAACAGTCACCGTTCCCCAGGGGCATGGGCGCAAAAGCCCGCAGATGCCACGCTCTTCCTCTTCTTGAAGGCCTTTTTCATGAAAGTGCGTGTCTTCTCTCTCTGGCTCTGTCCCTGTCTTTCTCCCTCTATGTCTGTCTCAGCTTCCCAGCTTTCCTCTCTCTACACACACACACACACACACACACACACACACACACACCCTTCCTTTCTCTATCTCTCTCATGGTTCGTCTCTCTTTCTCTCTCTCTCTCTTCCTGGCTCAGATCCGGCTCCCTTCCAGCTGTCTTCCTGTCACATGCCCCAGATTTTCACTAACACTAGTGATAGAGGCCAGCCCCTCCCCCTCACCTCTTAAACTGTGCCTGCTCTGAGCCAATAATAAATAATCCCTTGTATATCAACATAGGTGTGGTCCCAGAACCTCTGTCTCCAGCCTCTGACTTAACTGTTACATCTGGTGTGTGTGTGTGTGTGTGTGTGTGTGTGTGTGTGTGCGAGCATATAGAAGGGATTAGGAAAGGCATTTCATTTTAAAACGACCCTATCCAAACCTTCAATCTGAAACCTGTATGCCATTTATTCTTCCTAAAAATAAGTAAGACTTCTAAGAACTTCCATGGGTACATTCATTGATTTTTTTTTTCTCTTTTCAATGTGTAATTTGTGAGATTAAATTTGATGGAGATAGGCCTTGATGAGCCACTCTTGAAATCCAAATTACTTCCATTAGAAGTTTTTCAGCCAAAGGAAGGGTAGGACTCCTTACAACGTGCTCCTCCAGACACAAAATGGCCTGGATATTCATGACCTCACAGTGCCTGACACTACCTACACAAGACCGTCCTAATAGGAGGAAAAGATCATCACATCAAACTGAAAAGAGAGACTGATTGAGAGGGGGAGGGGATATGATGGAGAGTGGAGTTTCAAAGGGGAAAGTGGGAAGAGGGAGGGAGGGAAGTACCATGGGATATTGTCTATAATTAAGGACGTTGTCAATAAAAAAAAAAAAAGAATCTAGCTTTTCATTCCGTCAGGGAAAGACTGCGCTCCACTCCTCCGTGCGCCAGCGGGGCTGTGGGCAACCGTGAGCCCTCAGCAGGCACTCTGACGCACTGTAATGGGTCCAGAGAAGCCTGTGCATAGACCATGAACGAGGCACGGGCCGCCCGAGTTTGAGAAACTAAGAACAGCACAGGCAGGCTAAGAGTAAGCGCTCAAGAGACGGCCACTAAACCCCGAGGGACACTGCTCATGTGTTTTCTCTGCAACCCTTTGTAATTAATTCAGTTTCAAAGCTTCTAGAAAAAGCATGCTTTCGAGAGAAGGTGATCTATGGGCATAGGAAGGGAAGATGGTAAATAAAAAGGGATCATTTCATATGCTTTGTCCAAAGACTCTGATATTAAAGCGGGAGAGTTAGTCCACACCGGTACTGCTTACTTGAGCCATACCAACATGGTTTCTTAGTAGCTTGTTAAAAATACTCATCTTGGGCTGGAGAGATGGCTTAGGGGTTAAGGCGCCTGCCTCCTAAGCCTAGAGAACACTGGTTCCAATCTCCAGCGGTTCCAATCTCCAGGTCCCACGTTTAGCCAGATGCAAAGTGACGCAAGGGCGCAATGCTACACCTGACCACAAGGGGGCGCAAGCATCTGGATTTCGTTCACAACAGCTGAGAGGCTGCTGGCATGCCCATCTCTATCTGTCTTCCTCTCCCTTTCTCTCTGTCTCTCTCTGTGTCTCTCTCCAAAAAAAATAATATCCTAAACCGGGCGTGGGGGCGCGCGCCTTTAATCCCAGCACTCAGGAGGCAGAGGTAGAGGATGGCCATGAGTTTGAGGCCACCTGAGACTACATAGTGAATTCCAGGTCAGCCTGGGCTAGAGTGAGATCCTACCTCGAAAAACCAAAAAACAAATAAATAAAAAATACTCATCTTACAAGAATAAAAAAGTGTTTGCTTTATTTTTTTTATATTTACTTATTTGTGAGACACAGAGAGAGGCAGATAAGAGAGAGAGACTGAGCATAGCAAGGCCTCCAGCTACTGCAAACGAACTCCAGACACATGCGCCACCTTGTGCAGCTGGTTTATGTGGGTCCTGGGGAATCGAACCTGCATCCTTGGGCTTTAGGACAAGCACCTTAACCACTAAGCCAGCTCTCCAGCCCAAGTGTCTGCTTTTAAAAACAGCATATAAGATCAGAAGCTGGAGAGATGGCTCAGTGAGCAATGAGTACTTGAATTTGGATGCCCAGCACACACCCCGTCATACAATCCCAGCACTGGGGAGGCCGAGACAGGAGGATTCTGGAAGCTTGCCCCCGAGTGTAGCTGAATCAGTGAGCTCCAGGTTCCATGAGAGACTTTATCTTGAGAAATATGGTGGAAGGCTGGAGAGAAGGCTTAGTGGTTAAGGCGTTTGCCCGGTTCATTCCCCAGGACCCACGTAAGCCAGATGCACAAGGTGGCACATGCGTCTGGAGTTCGTTTGCAGTGGCTGGAGACCCTGGTGTGCCCGTTCTCTCTCTCTCTCTCTCTGTCTGGCTGCCTCTCTCTCTCTTTCAAATAAATAAAAATAAATAATAAATAAAATATTTTTAAAATTTATTTTATTTTATTTTTTTATGATTACAAACACCTTTAATTCCTAGCCACTTGGCGGCACTTAAGTACCAGAGCCTGCCAAGCAGTGTCAGCCTTTGAGCTTGCTCAGCAAGAGTAGATGATCACACACTCTTAAGGTAAATCAGAATTAGACGAAGGTTATTTATTGGTGTGACTTGTTTTAATTTATTTTTATTTGAGAGAGAGAGATACAGAAATAGGCAAGTAGAGAGAGAGAGAGAGAGAGCCTTCAGCCACTGCAAATGAACTCCAGATGCATGCACACCCCCCCCCGGTGCATCTGGCTTACGTGGGTCCTGGAGAATCGAGCCTCGAACTGGGGTCTTTAGGCTTCATAGGCAAGTGTTTAACCGCTAAGCCATCTCTCCAGTCCAATAAATAAAATATTTGTTAAAAGAAATATGGTGGAGAGCAACCAAGGAAGATACTTGATATCAACTTCCAGCCTCCACATGTACATGCACACATACATGACCACACATGCACATGTGTGTGCACAGCACATATACACACGTGCAAAAAAAAACAAGGGTGGTGACGATAAGGACAGTCCTCACACAGAGATACGTTTGACTTTAGTTCAAGCAACTATTTTTCAGTTCCCATAATGACAAATAACTTAAACTTCTGAGCATCTTTTAAAAACATCAAGGACTTTGAAATGCTTTAGAGATATAAAAGTAAAAAAAAGAAAAAGAAAAACATCCAAACATTTATTCTTGCCAGGTTAAGTTCCATATTGGAAGAATCAATATTTGGAGGCAGGATGATGATACTGGCACCGGAGTTTCTCATTTTATTATCAGCACAAAGCAAGCCGCATAATAGGTGGTTTCTTCGTGCTACGAGCGCATATCTGCATTTGAGGGGAAACAAGCCTGTGTATTTTCTTCTTAGTTACTGATTTTCTCATCAGAAATAATGTCTGTTTTTGATGCACTAATGACAACTGAGTGTGTTTTTGGTGGTGGTTTACTATTGACCCTGTGGGGTAAATAAGCCGTAATTTTTTACTCCCCAATTTTGATTTTAATTCAGATAATTAGAGGAGCCCTTCTGTTATCAAAGGCTAATGCATGTTGTATCAGAGGATCTATTGACTCATCCTTTTGGGTGCTCATTGTGGAAACAGGCAGTGTGAAATCACAGCTGGGCATAAGCACTATATTTTGCATAGCGTTTGCATCTGTAAATCACGGTAATTGTCAAAAATGCCTATTTGTTTTCATCAAAGGAAATTTCCTTGACTGACAGGCTGGGCACCTGACTGATGGTGCCCGTGGCTGGCTTGTTCTCTCCTGGGTCATGCAAAGCCTGCTGGATGGCTGGTCGTTCGTTGTTGTTCAGATCACATTATTTCTAGTGTCCAGCTTCAAGTTAACTATTCTTTCACGGTCCTGGTCAAGCTTATTTTAAACCCATCCATTGAGTTTTCTTTCTCCTTTTTTGTTTATTACATCTTTCAGTTCTAAAATTTCCACTTGGTTCTTTTTGCTAAAACTATTTTTTTTTCATTTGCTTCAAGTGTGTTCATAGTTGTGGAAGCATTTTTATGATGGCTGCTATAAAATCCTTGTCAGGGCTGGAGAGATGGCTTAGTGGTTAAGGTGTTTGCCTGCAAAGCCAAAGGATCCGGGTTCAACTCTCCACAACCCACGTAAGCCAGATGCACAAAAGGGCGCATGCATCTGGAGTTTGTTTGCAGTGACTGGAGGCCCTGGTGCGCCCTCTTTCTCTCTCCCTTTCTCTCTGCCTCTTTTTCTCTCTCTTAAATAAATAAATAAATAAATAAAATATATTTGAAATCCTTGTCAGATTATTCCAACATCTGTGTCATCCCAGTATTGGCATCTGGTGATTCTTTTTGTTTTTTAAAATTTTATTTATGGATTTATTTTATTTTATTTTTTAAAATATTTTTAAACTTTTTATTTATTTATTTGCAAGCAGAGAGAGAGAAGAGAGGCAGACAGAGAGAGAATGGGCATGCCAGGGCCTCTAGCCACTGGAAACGAATGCCAGATGCATGTGCCCCTCACACATCTGGTTTATGTGGGTCCTGGAGAATCGAACCGGGATCCTTTGGCTTTGCAGGCAAACACCTTAACCACTAAGCCATTTCTCCAGCCCTATTTTCCTTTTTTAGAAAACAATTTGATGGGGAGGGGACAACATATCCATTTCAACAAAGCACAATGGTAGTTTCCCTCCTAGAGCCTATGACCTCTTTAAACCATAGGCTTTTTTTTTTTTTGAAAGAGAGACACAGACAGAGAGGGAGAGGGAGACAGAGAATGGGCACGCCAGCAGCCTCTCAGCCACTGTGAACGAACTCCAGATGCGTGCGCCCCCTTGTGGGCAAGTGTGGCATTGCGCCCTTGCGTCACTTTATGTCTGGCTAAATGTGGGACCTAGAGAATCAAATGGGCATTCTTAGGCTAAGCAGGCAGGCTCCTTAACCACTAAGCCATCTCTTCAGCCCAAACCATAAGCTTTTGACTAACTTTTCAGTACCAGGCGTGTATTCCTCCCATTGAATGGGCCTCAGATCTAATCAGGGACCAGTTGACTACCACTATAACCAAAATGCCGCTGTTGCACTCGTGGGCACATGTTGCCTGCTGGCTGGTTGTGTAGCTTGCGGGGTCCAGTGCTGGTTAAGACTGTTGATTTTTTTCTCCTGGCAGCAGCATGGCGCTTTCCAGCTCTATGTCAGCTAGCCTGCAGGAGACAGCTTCCAGCTTGATCTCTCCATGTCCTACAACCTAAGCACGCGGGATCTTCAGCAATAGGGTCTTACTGCCTGGTTGTAAAGACAGGAGTACTGCCAATAATCTGTAGTGTTTGGGGAGCCGCAGGGACCAACAACACACTGGGAGGTGTGGTAATTATTTTTCTCTGATTCAAGTTGAGATCTTCCTGCTTCTTGGTATGAAAAGTGACTCGGGACTGCATCCTAGACACTGAGAATATGACATCATGAGTCCTGGATCTTGTTTTGTTTAGGAGACTTTGTGTAACACTAGTCCAGTAAATGAAATGGGTGACAAGCAGATTCCTGGTCCAGGTCTACGTTCTGCACTCAGCTTCTCTTGTCAGGCTAGAGGAGGGCTCTAGCAACCAGCCACCGTGACGTGACCCTGGCCAAAGGGACAGCGTGTTTTCTGCAGGTATCATGGCTCCCCACAACACCACTGTGGATGGTTAAGGAACGAGGACAAACCGCAGGGGAGAATGAACATCTGGGTCCCCATGCCTCCTTACGTCTGAGCACACCCCAGATCCCCCTCAGCCTTTGCTGAGCAAGCAGAGGAGATAGCTGGGTTATTGTTGGGTGGTTTTCTGTCTGTCTAGACTACCGTTTTCCTAGTCCCCTGGCTAGAAAGAACTGGATCTGGGGCTTTTATTTATTTTGTTTATTTCTATTGTGTTCTCACTTGGCATGTACAAACTGCTCCTTTTCTGACTAAAAACAAAAGCCAGGACACCTATTCCTGCACTGTCTCCTGGGAACATCCCTCTCTCGCTTCCTTGCAGACCTGTTTTGTGTTGGTGTGCAGTGTCGACACTTTGCACAGTACTTTTTCGTGCCCATCCCCGAGCCTGTGGTGTTTGAGTCATGTCCCTCCATAAGCGCGTGTGTTCTGTATGCGTGGTCCCCAGCTGATGGCAATTTGGGAGGTGGAGCCCTGCTGGAGGAGGCGTGTTGTTGGGGGTGGCCCTAGGGGTGTTGTATCCAGCTCCCCCTGGCCAGAGCTCAGCTCACTCTCCTGTTGCTGATGTCCACCTGCTGGGGCAGAGGTGATGTCCAGCCTCTGCTTGTCCCCTGCTGACCCTGCCACCATGGAGCTTCCCCTGGAAACTGTGAGCCGAAGCAACCAACTTTCCCCCTGCCGAAGCCCATGGTCTGTGCAAGTTGGTTCCAGTCGTTGGTGATGTGACATCGAATTCTTCAATGCCTGCAGGACTAAAACCTTAGGATGGATTATTTGGAAAGGAAATCCTGAACTCCATGTTCACCGTTGGGTTATAACAGGGAAGCAACACAGAAGCAGTATGTTTACATAATGGACCAAAAAATTTGTCATTCACAGAAAAAAAAAAAAAAAAAAAAGCTATGACCGGAGAACATTATCTTTGGCGAAACAAGCCAGACACGCTAATGCCACATGCTCTCATTCGTTTAAGGAAACCAACAGGCCAACCTTGTACAAGAACAGTGGTTGCTAAGGAAGGAAAGAGTGAGGGCAGGGGGCAGGAAAACAGCAAGAGGGATTTTCAGGAAGTGAGAGGGTGCTAGGGGAGTTGAGAGTAGAAGAGTGGATAGATGCAGTTCGTGCACAACATATGCACGTCCAGAAAGTCACAGTGAGTCCCGTTAATTTGTACAGTTGACATGTGTGTATAATTATAGCAGTGAAAGACCTTTTACATATTTTAAAATTTTGTCTTTTAGAAGGGATAGCTACAAGTACTTCTACCAAAAGTATTTGTAAGTTACGTTCATTACAATTGAATTGTAAGGAATGTCATTGTAGCCAGTTGTACATGACAGCTTTGCCAACTGTTAGGCACAAATTGCTGTGAGGGTAAAATTTCTACTCCTATTTTCAAAGAAACAATTTTGACTCTTACCATCACTTGCGAAATAGTTCACCAAAGAAAAGACGGTAATGCTAACATCATATTTTGTTTTTCAAGGTAGGGCTGACCTGGAACTCAGTATGTAGTCTCAGACTGGCCTGAAACTCATGGTGATCCTCCTACCTCTGCCTCCCGAGTGCTGAGATCAAAAGCGTGTGTCACCACGCTCGAACGCTGACATCAACTTATAGATAACCTATATCTTTTTTTTTTTATTTTCGAGGTAGGGTCTCACTCTGGTCCAGGCTGACCTGGAATTAACTATGTAGTCTCAGGGTGTCCTCGAACTCTCGGCGATCCTCCTACCTCTGCCTCCCGAGTGCTGGGATTAAAGGCGTGCGCCACCACGCCCGGCTCGAGATAACCTGTATGTTTTTAAAATTAAGTATATATTTTGTATGAACACATCACATGTTGGCGCCATCATTCCCCTCCTCCCTCCCCCACTCCACTGAGGGCCCTCCTCGGTGGGATTGCTGGTATTCCCCATGGGGGTGTCCATTGTGAGCTGTGAGAGCAGCAGTCATTTTGGGGTGGGGGAGGCAATGCGTCTGGATATTCCCTCCCACCCTCTAGCTCTTGCAGTCTTTCCGCCCCCTCTTCAACAAACTTCCCTGAGCCGTGGTGGGCGTGTTTTAAGTCTACTTTAGTGTTGAGCTCTCAGGGGCTTCTGGATTTCTGCTTTGGTACGTGTTCAGTATCCTCAGTGTCTGACATCATTTCATATATATATTTTATTTGAGAGACAGAAAGAGGCAGAGAGAGAGAGAGAGAGAGAGAGAGAGAGAGAGAATGGGCACGCCAAGGCCTCCAGCCACTGCAAACGAACTCCAGACGCATTGCACCCCCTTGTGCAACTGGCTTACATGGGTCCTGGAGAGTCAAACCGGGATCCTTTGGCTTTGTAGGCAAACAACTTAATCGCTAAGCCATCTCTCCAGCCCTGACATCATTTTTAATGCTCAAAAAATGCCGGCCACTCTGGTCAACTTTCAACTATCACTTTTGAGGCAAAGATGATCGATTCCGTTTCTGTGTGATTTGGAGAGTGCAGGCCATTGTCTAGGTCACATGATTAATAAGTGGTAGGATTGAAATTTCATTTAATCCAGCTTCAAAGCCCTTGATGCTCTCGTAGGCGGTGGAGAGTGGATCTGCCAAGTGATTAGCAGGCTGCTTGATGGCCGCAGGTGGGGGCTGGTGAGAACAGACGCTGTAAGGAAAACCACTCACCTGCCACTGCCACATTGGACATTCAGCTAGTCACAAGCAGTGACAGAGAAAACCAGTGTAAGGTGCTGAGGTTTTTACATTTGTATTTTTTTTATGAGAGAGAGAGAGGGAGGGAGAAGGGGTACTCCAGAGCCTCAGCCACTGCAATCGAGCTCCAGACAATTGTGCCACCTTGCGTACTTGCATCACCTTGTGTGTCTGGCTTGCATGGGATCTGGAGAGTTGAACATGGATCCTTAGGCTTCGCAGGCAAGTGCCTTAACCACCAAGCCATCTCCCCAGTCCTGAATTTTTTTTTTTTTTGGTTTTTCGAGTTAGGGTTTCACTCTAGCTCAGGCTGACCTCAAATTCACTCTGTAGTCTCAGGGTGGCCTCGAACTCACAGTGATCCTCCTACCTCTCAGTCCTGAATTTTTATATGAAGTGCAGATGATTGAAAACTCAAATCCATATTTTGTTTTAAAATTTATGAGGGATTTTTTTTCAAGAACTTTCTTATAGAAATAATGATCAGATCTGGCAGGAAACAGGTGGAGTCCTATGGAGGGGCTGGGTTGGATATGATTAACGCTTTACCTTAAGGGAGTAAGAAAAATCTTTGCTGAAGAACATGGTCCTCTTACCTGGAACTCTCACTGATGCTGGTTTCACTTTGTATTTTTAACTTTTGGCAATTAAAAAGTATATCTAGCTGGGCGTGGTGGTGCATGCCTTTAATCCCAGCACTCGGGAGGCAGAAGTAGGAGGATTGCCGTGAGTTCGAGGCCACCCTGAGACTACATAGTGAATTCCAGGTCAGCCTGAGCTAAAGTGAGACCCTACCTCGAAAAAACAAAAAAAAAAAAAAAAAGTGTATCTATTCAGAGAAAAGCTCCTTAAATAATGTTTATTTTTTCATTCAAATAAAGCAGAAAGAATTGACAACTACTTGTGGCAAATAACATGAACATGTGTCCATATGTGAAAGTGTTTGGGTAAAATCTTCTTGCCAAAAAACAATTGAATTTTTCAAATACTTTTATTCTTATTTATTTATTTGAGAGAGAGAAAGATGCAGAAAGAGAAGGAGAGAGAGAAAAAGAGAGAGAATGGGTACACCAGGGTCTTTAGCCACTGCAAACAAACATGTGTGACACCTTGTGCATCTGGCTTATGTGGGTACTGGGGAATTGAACCTGGGTCTTAGGCTTTGCAGACAAGTTCCTTAACCGCTAAGCAATCTCTCCCGTGCTGATTTTTGTTTTAATTGCTTATGTCTGGTCTCTCTAGAAATCACCAAACATTGTGAATTATTGAAAAACCACGATGAGCCACAGTACAGATGCCAGTTCTGTGATAGGACACACATGCCATTCATTGTGACCTTGAGGTGAAACTTGGTTCAACCTTCATGATAGTTGTTGGTGATAAAAATTCAGAGATGTAGGGCTAGGGAGAGTGCTCAGTGGTTAGAGATGCTTGCTTACAAAGCCTGACAGCCCAGGTTTGATTCCCCAGATACACAAGGTGGCACATGTGTTTGGAGTTCATTTACAATGGCAAGAGGCCCTGGCACAACCATATTCACACACATGCTTCATCTCCTTGCAAATAAATAAAATATTTTTTAAAAGTTAGAGATGTAATTGAAGCATGAACAATGCAAGAATCTCACTATGTTTTGCTTTCTCTGAAAAGATGATGATTTTTATTTGTAGGATTTACTTTAAATATATAAAACTGCGTACTTAAAACAATTGGGTTTTTTTTTTGAAAGGAATTAGGAAGTCATTTTGGAGAAATTAGGTATTGAGACAAAATGACCTGCTTCTTTCATGTAATACCATTTGTCAATTTTTGCTACTATTTCCTGAGCTCTTAGAGTCCTTTCTGGTAAGTCTTTATCTACGCCTGTGTCTTTTGCTCGCCCTGTGAGTTCCTCTAACAGTTGCAGGTCTTACATTAAGGTCTTTGATCCCTTTTGAATTGATTTTTGTACAGGGATGAGGGGAAGATGGAGACTAATGAAAACAGAGAGAGGGACAGGAGAGAATGGTAGGGAGAGATCAAAGAAAAATATTGTTTCCTCTCATGTAAACCACACACACACACACACACACACACACACACAGAGAGACATGATGTAAAAGCAGAAAAAGGACTATCTGGGCAGAGGAAGGGAACTAGATGGAGGTGGGGAGAGGGAGGGTAATGTTGGGGTAGAAAACAAATTTTATATGTTTGCTCATATATGGATTCCAGATTAAAAATGAATACATGACATTGGCTGGGGAGATGACTCAGTGGTTAAAGGTGCTTGCTTACAAAACCTGCCAGTCTAGGTTTAATTCACCCAGTACTCATGTAAAGCTACTGAAGTCCAAACTCATTTGCAAAGAAGGTGGGATACAGACGACTCTGACCTCCACATGCATGCTGTGGCACACATGGGCCCCACACACATGCACACATACACACAAGTTAACTTAAAAGCCCACATTGGTTATAACACTTGTACATGGTTGGGACATATCTATACATGTGACTTGGAAAGTTATAAGATAAGAAAGCTTGACATTGCTTTGAGTTATATGCCTTTTAATGGCAAATATTAAAATTGCAGTATAGTTATGGAATTATTATATTTGTTTTCTATGCTATTGGGAAAGTACAGTACAAGACTATGAGAATGTATTATAGCTCATGTATTGTATTATTTCTAATATACAAGAATACCTACAAATATATAGGAAAAAACACTTAAAGAGGGCAAGATATATATGAAAAACGCTCAACCTCATGTGCAATCAATGAAACATGATTGTTTTTCCTATAAAGTTGGCTAAATCAATGTGTAATATCCAGAGTTGGTTTTGTGGGTGCTATTGACAGAGGTGTAAAATGGTGTAGACTTATAGAGAACAGCTTGGGCGTATATATAAAAATTAATCTACCTTAACTTCCCAATGAGATGTGTAGACTTTATCCCGCACACCGACACACAGAGCTACATGCTCAGAACAAAGGACCTCACATGGCGGCCATGCCCTCCAACAACCCCACCACCCACATTGCTGAGCACGATCTGGACCAGTGGTCTGAAGACGCCCCTGCCGCCCAAATGTTTGCCCCCCACTTGTGACCTTATAAGGAAACTTCTGTCCCCTCCCATCCTTGAATCAGTTACATTCCTCAGCCTGCCCCTGGGTCCTAGCTGACACGTTATCTTCCCCCACCCAAGCCTTTAAAAGATCTCCATCTTAGGTCCCGGATGTGACTTCTCTGGCCTCGTGTCTTGTGTCTCAAGACCATGAAACTTGCCCGATAGCTGTGCCAATAAACCTGAGCTAGCTTTACTGGTCTGGTCTGGTCTGATCTGGTTCCTCACGTCGGTCAAGCCTTTCAATATGCAAGTTCATTGCAGTTTTGTTCATGATGCCCAGAAGGTTTATATGGACATACACTGTGATGACACCAAACATGTCGGTTTTATGGGATGCTGTGCATTCACGGACCAGGTAGCTTTCTATTAGAACACATCATTTCTTGTCCAGACTAGCTCATTAGTAGCAAAGAAGGCTCTAGTTACAATTAAGGAACCTAGGTTAACCTAAACGTACGATCCCTGCATTCTGTGTGCACTGGCTTGGAAAATATCCAAAACGTCTTTAGGTCAAGAGAGCGCTTTACTCATATGCATCGAGGGCTTGGGAGATGGCTCAGTGGTACAGTGCGTGGTATGCAAGTGTGAAGACTGGAGTTTGGACCCCTAGACCCCACGTAAATGCCAGGGGGATGTGGTGGCTGCCTACAAACCCAGTGCTCAGGAGGTGCAGACAGGAGGTTCCCGGCACATAATATCTAGCTAGACACTGAATGAGTGAGCTCTGGGTTCAAGTGAGAAACTCTGTCTCAATAAATAAGATGGGGGCTGGAGAGATGGCTTAGCGGTGTAAGCACTTGCCCATGAAGTCTAAGGACCTCTGTTCGAGGCTCGACTCTCCAGGACCCACATAAGCCAGATGCACAAGGTGGCACATGCGTCTGGAGTTCCTTTGCAGTGGCTGCAGGCCCTGGTGCACCCATTCTCTTTCTCCCTCTCTGCCTCTTTCTCTCTCTGCCTATCTGTCGCTCTCAAATAAGTATAAATAAATAAATAATAAATAAATCAGATGGACAGTAATGGAGGAAGACACGTGACATCAACCTCTGGCCTCCGCTCACACATAAGTATGTGCACCTGCACACACAAATACCCACGTGCATACAACTGTGCATACACATGCCACATTTACACAAACAAAAGAACCACATGTGCATAGATATGTGCACACATAGGGTTTTAATCTTCCAAATTCTAGCTGTGTATTTTTATGTAAATGCATGGAAAGAGAAGAAGCCAGACCAGACTAAACTGACACCTTTGTGACTTCTGAAAAGCAGAGTGGAATTGTAGAAAGGAAGAAGTAAACTTACTCTTTTTTTTTTTTTTTGAAGTAGGGTTTCACTCTAGTCCAGGCTGACCTGGAATTAACTATGTAGTCTCACGGTGGCCTTGAACTCACGGCGATCCTCCTATCTCTGCCTCCCGAGTGCTGGGATTAAAGGCGTGCGCCACCACGCCCGGCTTTATTCTTTTTTTTTAAATTAATTTATTTATTTGAGAGAGAGAGAGAGCAAGAGGCAGAGAGAAAACAAGGGAAGAGAGAGAGAAAAAAGGAAACAGGTATGACAGGGCCTCTAGACACTGCAAACAAACTCCAGGTGCATGCCCCACCTTGTGCATGGGTCCTGGGGAGTCGAACCTGGGTCCTTTGGCTTTATGGCAAGTGCCTTAACCGCTAAGCCATCTCTCCAGCCCTGCACTGTTTTTAATAAGGAGCCATCGTTTATGTATTGCAAAATGAAATAGCAGCAAATCCTTCCAAAACTCAAGACACTAAGAGCGTCTTTGGACGCATTATGCAAACCTTTAGTTTTGTTTGCCCTGAGGGCTGTTGTGTGTTCTGTGGTCGTGGCGAGGAGAAGACCAAGGTCTAAGTTCTCCACTAGAAAGCTCAGGCCACAGGAGTCATGTTGGCGAAGACTTTAACCGTGATTGTAAAGACGCAACTGGTTGCAATCAAAAGTTGCAGTTTGAAAAAAAAGGAGTGAAAAGAGCCGGGCGTGGTGGTGCACGCCTTTAATCCCAGCACTCGGTAAGCAGAGGTAGGAGGATCTCTGTGAGTTCGAGGCCATCCTGAGACTGCATAGTGAATTCCAGGTCAGCCTGGGCTAGAGTGAGACCCTACCTTGAAAAAAAAAAAAAAAGGTTGTAGTTTGGAGTCAGAGCATGGTCTGTATTCTGCTGGGGAATTTAACACAGCTTGGTAGGCATGAAGTGTCTGGGGAAAACTGGCTGTAGATTGTCGTCACATACCAGGCCCTAATTATAGCACCGTGCACAGAATTCTGTGTTGATGGAAACAGTGCAGACCGTATCTGACTTGGTCAGAGGCTTCCTGGTGGAAAAAGCAATATGTAGCCGCAGGACTCTTTCCACGGCCATGCTTTTGTTACTCAGGATCCGTGCCTTTGGAGTGTCTGTCCCAGTGACAGTCCCACAGATTGGCAGCTTGCTGGCTCTACAGGTAATGGCTTTGTTTCTTTCATATATCTTACCCTGTTCCAGGCACGAGATGGGCCACAAAGCGTCAGAACTCCATGCCCTTGGCATTCTAGCTGTGGAAGAGGGAGAATGAGGAATGTTTGTTATGGGGCTGGAGAGATGGCTTAGTGGTTAAGGCGTTTGCTTGCGAAGCCTAAGGACCGGGTTCAATTCTTCAGGTCCCACGTAAACCAGATGCACAAGGGGGTGCATGCGTCTGGAGTTCATTTGCAGTGGCTGGAGGCCCTGGCGAGCCCATTCTCCCTCTCCCTCTCTCTCTCTGTTTCTAATAAATAAATAAATAAAATTTTTTAAGAAAGAATGTTTGTTAGGTTGCAGTGAGTGTCATGGAAATCATACGAGAGACTTTTAAATATATTTTATTTATTTTATTTGAGAGAGAGAAGGAGAGAGAGAGAGAATGGGGACGTCAGGGCCTCCAGCCACTGCAAACAACCTCCAGATGCATGCACCCCCTTGTGCATCTGGCTTACGTGGGTCCTGGGGAATTGATCTTTGAACTCTTCTTTGCACCAATTGCTTCCATCCACATGTTTCCACTAGGTTTCAGACGCATCATTATTTTCTTTGGAAACAGGTATTTCCAGTTAAGAGTTGATAAAAGACATGTTTAAAAATACACTTGTATTCAGGGCTGGACCTGACAGGCTTACAAAGGAAAGCAAGCTTGTCAACATGTGTCCAGTCCACAGAGCCAGAATGCTATCAGGCTTGACTTGCACATCTTAAGAGCGCAAGGAGAATTTTCAAAATTCTAGCTGTGCTCTCCAGAAACCGACAGAACAAATTTCTTCACCCCCGTCTCCCTTACCTCATGCACTTCTCTGCCCCCAACACCTGGGTCTGAGAACATCACTTCTTCCCTGGACGGGTGTGGGAATCTCCTGTCTGGTGAGGGTGCAAGCTGTCTCACTCCTCTGCCCCTCACAAATGTCTCAGTCTGCTACCTGCAGCCAAATGACCTCAGCAAGCACAAGACGTGTTTCGAGCACTGTCCTCAGCTCAGAGCAATCCTTCTCACAGCTTATAGCCTTCTGTGAATCTACCTATCACCCAAACCCAGTCAATTTCTTAAATCCTACCTTTATCTCACTGCTCATTTATTTTATTTTTATTGTCTAAAAGATTAAAGTCTAGATCCCCTCACCCCCCCACCCCACTCGGCTTCCCTTGAGCTCAACACTAAATCATTTTCCATTCTTTCCTTTCTTTATTTTTTCCTCTTCATTTTTTAACTATTTTTTTTTTGAGAGAGACAGAGAGAGAGAGAAAGAGAGAGAGAGAGGAAGACAGATAGAGATGGGCATGCCAGCAGTCTCTCAGCTGCTGTGAAAGAAATCCAGATGCGTGCGCCCCCTTGTGGTCAAGTGCGGCATTGCACCCTTGCGTCACTTTGCATCTGGCTAAACGTGGGACCTGGAGATTGGAACTGCTGGAGATTGGAACCAGTGTTCTTAGGCTTAGGAGGCAGGGGCCTTAACCACTAAGCAACCTCTCCAGCCCCTCTTCATTTTTTGAGGTAGGGTCTCACTCTGGCCCAGGCTGACCTGGAATTCACTATGTGGTCTCAGGATAGCCTCATACACGTGGCGATCCTCCTACCTCTGGCTCCCAGGTGCTTGGATTAAAGGGGTGTGCTACTGCACCTGGCTTATTTTCCCTCTTTCTTTCTTTCTTCCTTCCTTCCTTCCTTCCTTCCTTCCTTCCTTCCTTCCTTCCTTCCTTCCTTCCTTCCTTCCTTTCTTCCTTTCTTTCTTTCTTCCTTTCTTCCTTTCTTCCTTCCTTCCTTCCTTCCTTCCTTCCTTCTTTCTTCCTTCCTTCCTTCCTTCCTTCCTCCTCTCTCCCTTCCTTCCTTCCTTCCTTCCTTCCTTCCTTCCTTCCTTCCTTCCTTCCTTCCTGTCTTCTTTCTTTCTTTCTTTCTTTCTTTCTTTCTTTCTTTCTTTCTTTCTTTCTTTCTTTTGGAGAGAGTTAGAGAGATAGAGAGACAGAGAGAGAGAGAGAGAGAGGGAGAGAGCGGGTGCTCCAGGGCCTCTCAGCCACTGTGAATGAACTCCAGACACATGCACCCCCTTATGGGCAAGTGCGTCATTGAGCCCTTGTGTCACTTTGCGTCTGGCTAAATGTGGGACATGGAGATCAAACAGGTATTCTTAGGCTTAGCAGGCAGGAGCCTTAACGGCTAAGCCATCTCTCCAGCCCTGATTTTCCATTTCTTAGTGGTCAAGTTTTATAAATTCTCACTCTATAGTGCCTACCTCCTCCTTCTCTCCTTCCTCTTCCTCCCTTTCTCCTCTTCCTCTCCTCATCTTGCTTCTCCTCCTGCTCCCTTCTCTTTGGGTCCTTCTCTTCCTTCTTTTATCTCCTTTTGTATGTTTTTTTAAAATTTTTTTATTTTTGGGTTTTCCAGGGAGGGTCTCACTCTAGCTCAGGCTGACCTGGAATTCACTCTGTAGTCTCAGGGTGGCCTTGAAATCATGGTGATCCTCCTACCTCTGCCTCCCAAGCGTTGGGATTAAAGGCGTGCGCCAACACCCCCATCTGCATTTTATTTTTAAACTGACAGTAAGATTGGATGTGGTGGCTCACTCCTGTAATCCCAACACGCTGGGAAGCTGAGGCAGGAGGATCACCACTAGTTCAAGGCCAGCCTGGGCTACAAAGTGAGTTTCAGACCAGCCTGGGTTATATAGAGTAAGACCCTGTCTCAAAGACAAAGAAATCGACAGTAAAATGAACCCAGTTTTGCCCACAACAGCACCTTGTGGTGTAGACGAGAAGGTCACAGAGATGAGGAGAGGCTGGTGGTGTTACCAGAGGCAGAAGAGCCATCTCCTCCCCTCAAGGTCAGTGAGGGGAATGCACATTGATCGCTGTCACAGAAAGTCATGTCTTTTGACATATAGCCAATATTTAAATTAAAAAGTTTATTAGAAAGAAAAAAGGTTTGGGGCTGGAGAGATGGCTTAGCAGTTAAGGCATCTGCCTGCAAAGACAAAGGACCCAGGTTCAATTCCCCAGGACCCAGGTAAGCCAGATGCACAAAGTGGCACGTGAGTCTTGAGTTCATTTGCAGTGGCTGGAGGCCCTGGTCAATCCATTCTCTCTCTCTCTACCTGTCTCTTTCTCTCTCTCTCTCTTTCAAATAAATAAAAAAAAATAAAAAAAATAAAGAGGGCTGGAGGATGGCTTAATGGTTAAGGCACTTGCCTGCAAAGCCTAAGGACCCAAGTTCAACTGTCCAGATCCCACATAAGCCAGATGCACAAGGTGACACAAGTGTGCAAAGTCACACATGTACACAAGATGGGTTAAGCATCTGGAGTTCTCTTTCTCTTACCCCCTTCTCTCTCATGAAAAAAATTAAAAAAAGAAAGAAGAAGGAAAAAAAACTTTTGCTGGGCATGGTGGCACATACCTTTAATCCCAGCACTCGGGAGGCAGAGGTAAGAGGTAAGTGAGTTCAAGACCACCCTGAGGCTATATAGTGAATTCCAGGTCAGCCTGGGCTAGAGTGAGACCAAAATAAATAAATAAATAAATAAATAAATAAATAAATAAATAAATAAGAAAGAAAGAAAGAAAGAAAGAAAGAAAAAAGAAAAGGAAAGAAAACAAACAAACAAAAAGCGCCATACAAAAAGGTTCATTTCTTGGTGAACAGTTTCAAGACTTTCCAATACAAGTTCTGAGACCATTTATGGTAGATGGAGGAATTACACAATCCTTCCTCACTGCATCACTCAAGGACAGACAGAATGCAATCCTTTCAGAAGTCTCAACAGAAGGGATTCTGTACTGACTATGACTCCGCCACGAACCCAGAGAACAAGAGAAAGGGGAGTTGATAGGCTCTGCCTTCGCGTTGATAGCACGGGGAAAAGCCTTATTAGGTTTCAATGTGCCAGAGTCTCTTGGGAATTTAAAAGACGAGACTAATGACAAAACTCACAGGAGCCAATTAACTCGGACTCTCTGCATCAGAATACTCTAAATGTCCCCAGGGTGAGCCTAACTAGAGCAGAGGGGAGACACAGCGTGTGCACGCGCATGCTCCTACACGCTTGGTACTGAAAACTTAAGCAAAAGTCTATGGCAGAGGAGGTCATGAGCCTTAGGGGTAGAAAGCCTGCTCTTGTCTGGCTAAATGCATATATTATTCCCACCAAGCTGCCCTAAAAGCACTACACTTAATGTTCATGTTCATATATTAACGCTACTCTCACTTTTGGTAGGAAAAAATTTTCTTTTCAGATGGCGATGACCACTGGGATGAACCAAAAGGCAACATAGTGCTGAGAAGAGACAGAGGAGTGTCCAGCACTGAAACATCTGTCACACCCTCCAAGGCTCAGGGACCATTGCGGAAGAGGTGGCGGATAGAATGGAAGAGCCAAAGGAAGGGTACGACTCCTTACAATGCAACTGTCCAGACAGCAATTGGCCTCGATATCCATGACCTTGCAGTGCCTAGCAATACCTTCACAAGACCCTCATAATAGAAGAAAAAGATGATGACATCAAATTAAAAGAGAGACTAAAAGAGAGGGAGGGAGGGGATATGATGGAGAGTGGAGTTGTGAAGAGGAAGGGGAGAGGGAAGGGAAATATCATGGTTTATTGTCTGTAAGTACACAAGTTGTCAATAAAAATTTTAATAAAAGAATTCAATTTATTGATCTGGTAATTTTTATAGGAAGTATCCCCTTAGGAAAAAAAATAACTGGGGGCTGGAGAGATGGCTTAGTGGTGAAGGTGCTTGCCTGTGAAGCCTGAGGACCCAGGTTCAATTCCCCAGCACCCAGGTAAGCCACTTGCACAAGGTGGCACATTTGTCTGAAGTTCATTTGCAGTGGTTGGAGGCCCTGGCATGCCTGTTCTTTCTCTCTGTCTCTCTGTATCTGCATCTCTCTATCTGCCTCTCTCTATCTCAAACTAATAAATAAATAAAATATAAAATATATAAAAAATAATTGGCCAGTAAAGGCAGAATGTTGTTAAGCATTAAAAATAGTCACTGAGCCAGGCGTGGTGGTGCACGCTTTTAATCCCAGCACTCGGGAGGCTGAATTAGGAGGATTGCTGTGAGTTCGAGGCCACTCTGAGACTACATATTGAATTCCAGGTCTGGAAAATTCTTGAAATTAGCTCAGTGGTGGCTCAAACCATGGCCATGTGTTCATTTCTTCAAAGATGGCTAAGTGGGGCTGGAGAGATGGGTTAGCAGTTAGGGCGCCTGCCTGCTAAGCCTAGGAACACCAGTTCCAATCTGCAGATCCCTCGTTTAGCCAGATGCAAAGTGACGCAAGGGCGCAATGCTGCACTTACCACAATGAGGAGCACGCATCTGGATGTCGTTTGCAGCGGCTGAGAGGCTGCTGGCGTGCCCATCTCTATCTGTCTTCCTCTCCCTCTCTCTCTGTCTCTTTCTGTGTCTCTCCCCCCTCCAAAAAAAAAGATGGCTGAGTGACTAGTGGACTGTCCAGTGTGGGTATGGGCATGCTGCAGGGCCAGTGAGGGTGACCTCAACAAAGGATCCTTGGTCTTGTCTTCCTCTCCCCATTGCTTGCACTAGCTTCCTAATGCCGCCTTCCTTCCTCTGGGCCACTGCTTTCCCCTTACTCTGCATGAGAGACTCAATCACCCTGCACGATAAACACCATCCACCTGATTCCCTCCAAGTTATAGAAGAGGAAAGCGTGGGCTGGAGACATGGCTTAGCGGTTAAGGCACCTGCGTGTAAAGCCAAAGGAGCCAGGTTCAAGTCCCTAGTACCTACGTAAAGCCAGATGAACAAGGTGGCGCATGCATCTGGAGTTCATTTGCAGTGGCTAGAGGCCCTGTTGTGCCCACTCTCTATCTGCCTCTCTCTCGAATACATAAAATATTTCAAAAAAAATTTCTTACAATGCAGCTGCCCAGACAGAAATTGGCCTCGATATCCATGATCTTGCAGTGCCTAGCAATACCTTTGCAAGACCCTCAAAATAGAAGAGAAAGATGATGACATCAAATTAGGAGAGAGACTAATGGAGAAAGGGAGGGGATATGATGGAGACCAGAGTTCTAAAGTGGAATGGGGGAGGAGAGGGAAATATCAGGTGGGGTTTTTTTTGGTATGTAAGATTAAAAGTCAATATAAATAATAATAAAAAAAGAGACATTGAAAAAAAATACGTTATGTACTTATATGAAAATTGTCCAATAACAGTTTAATAATGGTTGGGGCTAGGGAGATGACTCAGCAGTTAAAGGTGCTTGGTTGCAAAGCCTGACAACCTGGGTCAAATTCCCTCATACCCATGTAAAGCCAGATGCACAAAGAAGTGCATACATCTGAAGTTTATTTGTGGGAAGCCCTGATGTATTGTGTGTGTGTGTGTGTGTGTGTGTGTGTGTGTAAAATACATAATTAAAAATATTTAAAAAGGTTAATAATGGAGAAAAAGAAGGGTGTTAATGAGAGAGGAGAGGGATAAAGCATGGCAATTGGAGGCAATAACGTCAAAACACATGAGACAATGTCAAATTAGAAAAAAGAAATAAAAATTAAAAATTTTTAATTAAAAAAAAAAAAGCCACAGGAAAGCATATGTGGAAACACAGACAGCATTCTCAGTTCTCAAATGGCAAAACCGCCTTCGATCTGATGCCCTCATTGTCCAAGCTGACCTCATCCTTCCACTGTGGACGGACTCCCAGGACATGCCTGGGCTGTTCCCCACCCGTGTCAGATGCTGTCTGTCCAGTCTATACCATGGAACCCATCTGCCTATTCTTCTGCCTCCCTGTTATGGTCAGCCCCCTGACCACCCACGTATACTGCACATCTGGAGACGTCCCTTGGAAGTGGACAATAAAAACCCACCCTCTGCGCATGTCTTTGGTTTTTCTCTAGAGCCATTCCAAGGAAGCACTCATCGGTCTGTCTTGGCAACAGTTCCTTCCTAGTTCCTGTGGTGGTTGGTCTTGGTTGCCAATCAGACAGAATTTAGAGTCCCCATGGGAACAAATCTCTGGGCATTGCTATGAGAGTTTTTCCAGATGAAGTTAGTTGAGGTGGGGAGACCCACTCTTATGGTGGGCAGTGCCATTTCATAGGCTGTTGTCCCTAAGTGAATGAAAAGGAGAAGGGGCACCAAGCACCAGCTCTATAGTGCCAGCAGTCATTTCTCTTCCTGACTGGATGCAATGTGACCAGCTGCCTCCGATTTCTGTCATCGTGCCTTCTTTGTCATGGTGAACTGTGTCCCATCAAACTGTAAGTGAAAATACATCCTTCCTCCTCCCTCCCTTCTTTCCATCCTTCCTTCTTTTTATCTTTTTCTAAATATTTTATTTACCTATTTGAGAGAAAAAGAGGCAGAGAGAGAGAGGGAGAGAGAGAATGGGTGCCCCAAGGCCTCCAGCCATTGCAAATGAACTCCAGATGCATGTGCCACCTTGTGCATCTGGCTTACCTGGGTCTTGGGGAATTGAACCTCCTGGCTCCTTAAGCTTCCCAGGCAAGCACTTTAACTAACTAAGCCATCACCCCAGCCCCTTCTTCCTTTTTTAAGTTGCTTTTGTCATTGCAACAAGAAAAGTAAATAATGCAATCCTTTTGGAGAGTGGGTTAGGGCTGGAATCACCTCCTGGTTATTTCGGATGCTCTTCCTCTCATGTAAAAAGCAGGCCATTGAGCTGGGTGTGGTGGCGCACGCCTTTAATCCCAGCACTCAGGAGGCAGAGAAAGGAGGATTTCTTGAACTGTTCAAGGCCAACCTGAAAATACACAGTGAATTCCAGGTCAGCCTGGGCCAGAGTGAGACCCTACCTCAAAAAAAAAAAAAAAAAAAAAAAAAAAAAAAAGCTGGCTGGCCATGGACTAAGATTGCTTCGATTAGAAGGCCATACAAGGCTTTTCTCTGTAATCTGTAGGTCAGGCCCCTCATATATTTAAGTGTGTATTATACGCCTGTATACACAAATACTTAAAGGCAGGTGGCGGACATTAGTACTGTGTCCTTAAAAGTGTTACAGTCCCTTGACAGCGAGGTGGCTGGATTTCCTCTGCCAATGCTCCAACTCAGGGCCCTTGATTTATTGCATGCCTTGACAAAATTTACCCCAAGTCAATGTCACCCGCTCAGAACATGGTTAACTGCCAGGAGAAGTAAGTGCCATGTGCCTTAAAAAAGGAAGGGAAGGGCTGGAGAGATGGCTTAGGGGTTAAGGTGCCTGCCTGCTAAGCCTAAGAACGCTGGTTCCAATCTCCAGTGGTTCCAATCTCCAGGTCCCACGTTTAGCCAGATGCAAAGTGACGCAAGGGCGCAATGCCGCACTTGCCCACAAGGGGGCGCACACATCTGGATTTCGTTCACAGCAGCTGAGACTGCTGGCGCGCCCATCTCTATCTGTCTCCCTCTCCCCCTGTCTCTCTCTATGTCTCTCTCAAAATAAAAATAAAAATAAAAAAGGAAGGGAAAAGGATCAACTTACTTGTCCATTGTGGGTCCCCTAATGGCTAAAAGGTATCACATGTACTTAAGACAACATAGGAATTTTTGGAGGCTCAAACATTTGGTTCTGGGAATTGTTTTGAAAGCAGTCTATTCTCATTCGCATTTGGACTGGCACTGTTTTCTTCAAATGCGTTATCTGAGGAGGCTCCTGGGGGTGAAGAGTTCTCTGTAAGAACTTACCAACCTCAACATATTTGGGGTGTGTGGTAATGATCAATTCGGTACAATTAAAATGCCGACAAAAGTGCAGTCAGTGCTGCGAATCAAGGCACTGAATTTGTTTTCCTATTGATGGTTTCAGATACTTATGAAAAGGCCCAGTTGCTCCAAAGTATTTTTTTAATATATTTTATTTATTTATTTATTTATTTATTTATTTATTTATTTATTTATTTATGAGAAAGAGAGAGAGAGAAATGGCATGCCAGGGCCTCTGGCCACTGCAAACAAACTCCAGATGCATGCGCCCCCTCCTGCATCTGGCTTACGTGGGTACTGGTGAATCGAACCTGGGTCCTTAGGCTTCACAACTAAGCTTCCTTAGCCACTAAGCCATCTCTCTAGCCCTCACATGACTTTTATGACAATACATTGTTATAATCATTTTTTAAAATATATTTTGAATATATATTTTATTTTATTTGAGAGAAAAAGGCAGAGAGAGAGAGAGAAAGAGAGGAGGAGAGAATAGGCACGCCAGGGGCTCCAGACATTGCAAACAAACGCCAGACACACGCGCCCCCTTGTGCATCTACCTTACATGGGTCCTGGAGAATCGAACTGGCATCCTTTGGCTTTGCAGGCAAATGCCTTAACTGCTAAGCCATCTCTTCAGCCCCCAAGTTAATGTTTTAAAGAGGGATGAGCACTGTGAAAATTACTGCCCACTTTCATCTTTATATGGAGCTTCATTAGTGAAGAAATTATTGTAAACAGGTTGATGCTACAAGATTTCACAAGGGCCCTGCAGAAGAATTAGTGCCAAGTGTCCTGAACATGGTTTTTATTCTAATTTAAAAGTTTCTTTATCTAGAAGAATTTAGCAATAAAAAGAATTTGAGGACTGGAGACAAGGCTCAGCGGTTAAGGAGCATGCCTGCCAAGCCTAAGGAACCCTTTTGATTCTCCAGGTCCCATGTTAACCAGATGCACATGGTGGCACATGCATCTGGAGTTCGTTTGCAGTGGCTAGAGGCCCTGGCATGCCCATTCTCACTCTCTTTCTCTCTCTCTCCCTCTGTCTCTAATAAATAAATACACAAATGAAAATAAATATCTTTAAAAATAAAAAAAGAATTTGAGCCGGGTGTTGTGGCGCACACCTTTAATCCCAGCACTTGGGAGGCAGAGGTAAGAGCATCACCATGAGTTAGTTCAAGGCCACCCTGAGACTACATAGTGAATTCCAGGTCAGCCTGGGCTAGAGTGAGACCCTACCTCAAACAAACAAACAAACAAACAAACAAACAAACAAACAAACAAAAGAATAGAGAATTTCTATTGGGCTTCAGCTCTTAGAAGCCTGGAAAGTGGAAAAGCAAAGAGCATTTAGTGATGTAATCATTAAACTCTAACTATAAAGTGTAGATATGTGAGAGTGAAAATGATGTGCATAATTTTAGTAAAAGAAATGTGGAAGCTGGGTGTGGTGGTCCACAGCTGTGACATCAGCACTTAGGAGGTGGAGACAGAAGGCTTACCAGCTCAAGGTCATGCTCAGCTACACTGTGAGTTCAAGGCCAACCCGGGTTATAGGAGACTCTATCTCCAAAAGGAATGAAAAGAATAAAAAGAAATTTATGCAGTAGAATGTAGTCTGTATTTGTTTTTAAAAAATCACCTTCACTGCAGGTCAAATCCTACGTGATAGAAAATATTACGCCAGTGTCACAGTAAACCCCTTGTGGACTCCACTGTGTTAGTGGATGTTGCACAAATAGATCGACTGCTGTAATATTTTGTTTGGGTCTTGGGTTGGTAGGCAGGAGTTGGCACAGTGGACATCTGGTCCTATACCTGATCAAAGCTTCTTCTCTAACTGAAATCCTGGCTCTGTTGGAAAGCCTTCTACTCTGAATCCTCATGGCTCCAGAGAGGCTGTCCATGGCAACCACACAGCCAGTCCTCCATGCCTCCCCTCATGGTTGCAGAGACGGTATCCATGGCAACTATAAAGCTAACCCTCTATGTTTTCATGTTCCCCAGGTACAGGTTAAACTAACCATATGTTGGACGTTGTCACACACGGGCTGGGACTGTGAGGAAGCTGGCCTGGGCTATTGGACATGGCCGGGGACCTTAGGCTGTGGCGGTTGCAGCTGGCCTTATCGACGGGAACCCACTCTGGTGACTGAGCTGGCCCTCCCTTCTCTCAAGGTGGTAGTGTGCCCCATCTTCGCCCAGAACCGGAGGGCCCTCCCCCCATTCCAAAAGCACCTGAGCATTACATAGTCAGGATTTGTACCCCCTCAGTTTCCTGACCTTGTGGTCAGCTGCCCAAGAGACCCTTATATGCAGCTGTAGCCATCCAACATGTGGCTGAAGTCACGTAGCTCTTCCCGCCACTTCTGTTACCTCCCTTGCAGCTTCTCCATCGCAATTTCTCCCTTCCAACACCAGCCAATTAGATAGCAACCCATAAACCTATGTATCCAATCACCTTATGATCTGTATGTGTCTTCTCAGCCTTTCCCAAGCGTTTATAAACCCACCCTCCTTTTGAATGAACGAGAGCACACTATCCATCAGATTCATTGCCCCTGCACTCACCCACTCCAGGACCCCACTTAGCCTCAGTTCCTCCTGTGCCTGGGACGTCAGTGGCCAGCTGACCTCTGGGAAAAGCGAGGACCCCAACCACAGATCAAATATTTGGAAAAATGATTGCATCTATAGGGAACATGCAGACTTCTGTCCTTGTATTCTCTGAACAACGCAGCATAACTGTAGATGTCTCTCACATTGTATTAGTTATATAAATAACCTAGAGATGACTCAAAAGACACAAGAGGCTGCGTGTGGGTTATCTGAAAACACTACATGATTTTTTTAATAAGGGACTTGAGTGTCTACAAACTTGGGTATCTACAGCGGTTCTAGAACCTTCCCCCTGCAGCTACCTAGGCACAAGGACTGCACGAGTTTGATGCCTGGGAGGAAGTACGTGGTCCAGGCCTGACCAATGAGAATGCAAACCTTGACGGCTGGGATTGGTTCAGAACTAGCTTATGGCCCAATTTGGACCAATTATAATCTACTCCAGAATTTCAGGAGCTATTAGGAAAGATAGCCCTTTGTTCAACAATGGAGTTACTGACTTCATAGGCCATAAACCTGGATGAAGGTGATGGTGCCATCCTACTGAAGTCCATGAGAAGCGTAGGTGGAAACCAAACGGCTACAAAGGAAAGGGGAACTGAGGATGGAGGGAAGCAAACACCTGAAGTACCGAGCGCTTGGGCCTCACTCTGTTCAAACCTCGGAACCCCTTAAATCTTCAGACACACGAGCCATAAATTTAGCTTTTGTTAAGCTAATGTGATTGTGTGTTTTTGTCCCTAAAATCGGGTACCTCATTAAGATACTTAATTTAAGCAGTGATAGTAATAAGTGCCTAATTCTTTTTTTTCATTTTTATTTTATTTATTTATTGGAGACAGAGAGAGAGTGTGTGTGTGAGAATAGGCATGCCAGGGCCTCTAGCCACTGCAAACGAACTCCAGACGCATGCACCACTATGTGCATCTGGCTTACATGGGAACTGGAGAGTTGAACCGTGGTCCTTAGGCTTTGCAGGCATGCGCCTTAACTGCTAAGCCATCTCTCCAGCCCATTCGTGCCTAATTCTCTTTTTTAATTATTAATTTTTTATTGACACCTTCTATACTTACATACAAAAACCATGATATTTCCCTCCCCTCCCCCATTCCACTTTAGAACACCAATCTCCATCATATCCCCTCCCTCTCTCCATTAGTCTTTCTTTTAATTTGATGTCATCATCTTTTTCTTCTATTTTGAGAGTCTTGCGAAGGTATTGCTAGGCACTGCAAGGTCATGGATATTGAGGCCAATTTCTATCTAGGCAGTTGCATTGTAAGAAGTCATACCCTTCCTTTGGCTCTTCCACTCTATCTGCCCCCTCTTCCGCAATGGTCCCTGAGCCTTGGAGGGTGTGACAGAGGTGTTTCAGTGCTGGGCACTCCTCCATCCCTTCTTCTCAGCACTATGTTGCCTTTTGGGTCATCCCAGTGGTCATCGCCATCTGAAAAGAGAAGCTTCTCTAACCAGAAGTGAGAGTAGCGTTAATATGTGAATATGAACATTAAGTGTAGTGCCCCCAGGGCAGCTTGGTGGGAGTGCCTAATTCTTAATAGTGGGCCTGATATCTGATAATTAAGGAGAAATATTTAAAAGAAAAATATATTCATATCACATATCACCAGAAGCAAGATCGGATTCCTGTCAGATTATTTGAAATTTAGATAAGACTATGGAATTTTAGGCCTGTTGGGATTAGTTCTTCCGACCTGTAAATTTTAAACTGATAGGAGGGTAAACTGAGGCTCACAGCAAACATCTAAAGTAGCTAACTTATTCATGAGCAATTATAGTGATTGAAACAAGCAATGAATTTCTGAAGAATCTTAAGAGGATTTAAATTTTTCAAGATTAACAGTGACTATGAAAATCAAAACTAATGTTCATTTCCATGTGATTTGATCTAGCCAGAAAGAATTCCAGCAAAGAAGAAAAATGAGTCTTGTTTAAAAATACTCCATTTTTCCCTTAAAAATGAGGTTATTTCCTTCTCAACCTAAAACTTAGATTAAATGTATAATTTAGGTATGTATCTATAAACACAGAGTGGCTTATTTAATATTCAAGTAATAGATGCTTGGTTGAAGTGGAACTTTGGTTAAAATTACAGATTAGTGTCCTCACTTTAATTTCTAAATGACTCTCAGTATTTCCATGTCACCAAAGTTTATGGTTATGATGAAAACGATCAGATCCGTTGTTTGGCATTGTAGACTCTCCACAGCTGGCAGAGATGGGTAACACTCTCAGTTCTTCTGTAACTGGGCATTGTGACATGCTGGAGTTTCAGACAGTAACTATCATGCGAACTGTGTTAACTTATTGTCAATAATTTGCAGTGGCAAGAGGCACTGGTGTGTCCATTTTCTCTCCCTGCCCCTCCTTCTCTCTCTCTCTTTCCAAATCAATAAATAAACTGTTTTTTAAAAGTAAAAGAAATGGAATTAAAGACATATATGTGAATGTTGATCAGAAGAAATCACAAGGATACTTGGCATGAAAAGTGACATGAGGGCTGAGGCAATGGCTTAGCGGTTAAGGCATTTGCCTGCAAAGCCTAAGGACCTAGGTTTGATTCCCCAGGACCCACATAAGCCAGAAGCACAATGGGGGCGCCTGTGTCTGGAGTTCAATTGCAGTGGCTGGAGGCCCTGATGTGCCCATTCTCTCTTTCTCTCTATCTGCTTCTCTCTCTCTCAAATAAATAAATAATTTAAAAAAATTTTTTAAGTGACATGAGCCTGCTCATATTCATTTTGGGAATGAATTCCACAGTGAGTGACGACTTGGGCTGTTATAAACACATGGCAAATAGTGAGCACAGTGTCTCTGACCATTGCTGGTGGCACCCTCCACCCCCGTGTACAGATGAGTGCATAGGCCACTCACTACAAGGGCACATACATGTGCGCACACACACACACACATTACGTATACACAAGCAACAAGCAAAAGTCAAATACTAGCTGGTCAAGATGGCGCACGCCGGCCATCCCAGCACTCAGGAGGCAGACATGGGACAATCAAGGTCATCTTTGGCATGGTAGAAAACTCAAAGCCAGTGTAGGCGACAAAGACCCTGTCTCAAAATCCATAGATACTATCAAAGTCAAGCTTCTCAAACAGTTTCCCATCTACATAAATGTATCAGGACTAGAACTGGGTGTGGTGGAGAGAGGAGTGGAGGTGCCCGAGAATGGATGCCTGCAGTCCCGTACTCCAGCCATGCCATTCCTGTCCCTTCGTGGTCCCTAACCCCTCTTCTGAAGTGTATGCAAATATGTGCACGCATGTTTATGTAAATGATAGGAAAGAGACTTAAAATAAATACCCATATGTTATCAATAACTCATCAGAGTCAACAATATATGGAATGCTTTCTTCCTTGAGAAAATATTAAATCTATGTCCTTTCAAAGAGTCCTGACATGTCAACATGAATGTGTGATAATTCACTAAGTTGTTCGGCTGTTGATGGATGGGCTTCTGTCATTTCTAGTTTGTTTGTTTGAAGGTAGGGTCTCACTTTAGCCCAGACTAAACTGGCACTCACTCTTGCAGTTCCAGGCTGGCCTTCCTACCTTTACCTCCTGAGTTGGGGATTAAAGGTGTGCGCCACCACACGTGGCCCATTTCAAGTTTTTGAGTGCTGCCAATAATGACCAATGTTGAATACATACATATATATATATATATATATATATATATATATATATATATATATATAAATTTTTTCATATCTGTGGATTTTTGTATGCCTTTTGCCTTTTTGTATACCCGTGTGTTTGTGTACCTGCGTATTTCGGTCAGGGAGATCGTTATGCATTCAACAAATGTTCACACTTTAAAAAAGTTGGTCAGTCACTGACAACCTTGACCACCAGCACTATTAAATCAAACTCTGGGGCCATTCGGGGTCGTCCAATCTGGTTGGCACCAAGCACATGAGACGGGACCCCAGGGCTTTGTTTCATTTGTTTTCACTTGTTTTGAGAAGAGCCTCGTGTACCCTAGGCTGGCCTTGAACTTGTTATGTGGCCCTGAGGATGCTCATGAACTTCTGAGCTTCCTGCCTCCCCTTCCTGAGTGGTGGAATTACAGGTGTGGGCCACCACTAATGCCGGCCGGCTCCGTTACACAGGGATCCTTGCTCGCTAGGCAAGCACTCAACCAACTGAATTCTATTATCCTCAGTCCAGAAACTGAGTTTGAATTTAATTTCATTTTAAATGTAAAATGTTCACGGCATATGGCTATGGTTAAGGCTTTCATGAAAATATTTAATAACAACCGTGAGTGGGCAGACTTTTCTTGTTCTGACTTTTAATTGGAATACTTTGAATGTCTCACCATATGTTGGCTCTCGTCGGTTTCTGAGAGACTCCCTTTGTCAAAGTAACAAGCATTTCTCCCAGGAAGAAGCCAGCAGTCATCCCGCCTCCTTCTACTGGAAGTGCTGGGAGCAGACTGCCTGGGCTAGGCGAGGGAAGCTTGCCCCATGCTGCCGGCTGAGAGCCGGTGTGTCCTCTTAAGGAACACGTGAGCGGGGAGCTCCGGGCACCACCTGTCTCTTGACCTGGTAGCGCTGCCCAGTGCAGCGGTGACCCTGTGACCCCTAGCAGACAACTCTGGGGGAAAGGACCAATGGCTGAGTGCTGTCAGAGCTCAAAGCTAGAGAGCTGAGTTCTGGGGTACAGTTCAGCTCACCGAGTTCTGAGACTACTTCACGAAGGTCTGTAAAATAAACACAAAATATTTATAGTTTAAAACACTGTTTTTAGGGTTTTCTTGATAACTTTCCACCAGAAGCATTTAAATTTTTAAAAAATGTATTTATTAGAGAGAGAGTGGGTGTACCAGGGCATCCAGCCACTGCAAACAAACTCCAGACGCATGTGCCACCTTGTGCTTCTGGCTTATCTGGGTCCTGAGGAGTTGAACCTGGGTCCTTAGGCTTCACAGGCAAGTGCCTTAACTGTTAAGCCATCTCTACCGTCCCAGAAGCATTTTCAACTAGCATAAGCATACCCTCCCCATTCTGAGCTTTATGTTGGAAACCAGAAATGAGAGTTGTAACTAATCAAATATTACTTTGAAATGACTTTCAAGTTACAGCAAACACTTCAATGAACTTCCCATGTGTCCTACATTTATTTATTATTATCATCTTTTCCACACCCTGTCGATGTCTGTATTTACAGACGAGGCACTGGGGCAGTGGGTAAATCACCTGAGGTCACGCAGGAAGGAAGGAAGCAGGACTTGAACTCACAGTTTGATGGAGGATCTTTCTCTAGTCTCATGGACCTCAATATGTATTTCTTGATTCCATCATATTTTTATTATTAGTGATTCACCTTCAACCTAAGGGTGGTTGATAGCATTATTAATGACAAGCAGATATAAATTATTTCTCTGTGTGAAAGACAGAATCAGCAAGATTCAGTGGATGAAATTTGAGAGCAAATCTCAGCTATTACTCAATTTATCTTCTTCAGTTTGAATTCCCCCCAAAATCATTTTTACCTTTTTTCTCTTTCTGGGACTCAGAAGAACAACATCTCTTTTGTATTCTTCCTAGAGCTACGCCTGCAGGAGCTGAATGGAGGCGACTGTTCCCATGTCTTTGATGAGTCCTGACTGACAACATGGCTGCAGTTTCCTCCCTTGCTCCCTGGCACAAGAACAGAGATGGCTCTGTTCCTCCTCATCCAGTGAAGTGTCACGGAAACAAACACGAGACGGAAATGAGCACGCAACACTCCCGTTTTTCTCCAGGCTTTTGTATCTCATCTTGTTGTTTTCAACTACACTGTGGGTGACTCAGCCATCTCTGGACACTGCCTGAGGTCTTGTTGACTCCCTGAGCCATACGGGACAGTGACAGAGCTTTGCTGATAAGGGCACTGGCATCTGTTAGCCACACTTCATTGCTGGAATGACCACCCCGAGGAAGGAATTGTAGAGAACGAAGAACTCATCTTGACTCATGGTTCCGGAGGTTTCCGCCCGTGGTCAGGTAGTGCTATTGCTTCTAGGCATGCCGTGAGACTAGGTCATCATGCCAGAAGGACGTAGCAGAGGGACACAGCTCACCCCAGGGCGTCTGGGAACAGGAAGGGGCCAGGGTCAAGACGGACTTTTGTTCCAAGGTGCAGATCCACCACTGACTCAGAATCTGGAAAGGGTGCCTGCATTGAGAGGATGAGCCTGGGGGCGGGGGGGGTGTAGACTCATAATGAGCAGAAGAACGTTCAGCACGGATCGTTTTTTGTCCTCCCCAGAGCCGTCTTGGGTAAGTTTGTTTATGGGAAAGTCGGCCACTGTCTTTAGACTTTGGAGAAGTTACTGAAGCTCCTCGAGGCATGTTGTCTACATCTATGCAATGGGGATCATTGCATTTATGCATGCATATGGCTAGTATAAGAATTAAAGGCACTCTCTGTGACAAGTTCCAAGTGGCACTGAAGCCTGAATTAATGGTGAGAGAGGAGATTTATGGGAATACTCCAGAAATCATGAATTTCTTTTTTTTTTAATATATTTTGTTTATTTATTTATTTGCAAGCAAAGAGAGAGAGAGAGAGAGAGAGAGAGAGAGAGAGAGAATGGGCACACCAGGGCCTCCAGCCACTGCAAACGAACTCCAGATGTATGTACCCCCTTGTGCATCTGGCTTACGTGGGTCCTGGAGAATCGAACCGGGATCCTGTGGCTTGGCAGGCAAATGCCTTAATCGCTAAGCCATTTCTCCAGCCCAGAAATCGTGAATTTCATCAACCTTGCAAGGCTTTGAGTTTGGAAAGAACGTAAAGAATGAAGGTGAGGGGCTGGAGAGGGGCTTGGCGCTTAAGGCACTTGCCTGTGAAGCCTAAGGACCCAGGTTTGATTCTCCAGGTCTCATGTAAGCCAGATGTACATGGTGGCATATGTGTCTGGAATTTGTTTGCAGTGGCTAGAGGTCCTGGTGCACCCATTCTCTCTCTCTCTGTCTCTAATAAATAAATAAAAATAAAAACTTTTTTAAAAAAGAATGAGGGCTGGAGAGATGGCTTAGTGGTTAAGGCACTTGCCTGCAAAGTCAAAGGACCCAGATTCTATTCCCCAGTACCTACGTAAGCCAGATGCACAAGGGAGTGCATGCATCTGGAGTTCATTTGCAGTGGGTAGAACCCCTGGTGCATCCTCTCTCTGTCTATCTCCTCTCTATCTCTATCTCTCTGCTTGCAAATAAATAAAATAAAAAATTTAATCTATGCACCCTTAAAAAAAAGAATGAAGGTGAGGAATCCAGCTATGAGTGTTGATTAAATATAAACAAAGATCAAGATTGTCACACATCTCACAAATCATCTTCACCCGCTCATGCCATTCCTTAGACACAGACCCAGGGTAACTTAACAAGAGGCAGACCCAAGCAAAGCCATGGGGTGGAGATGGACACTGTGGCGTCCATGCAGACGGGTGTGGTCCTGCTTAGTTGCTGGTGACGACACTGTAAAGTCAGGGGCCAGTGATCAAGAGTGATGCTGAGACAGACTAGAAAACAGAAATACAGATTCCGACCATTCGGGGAAAGATTAGAATATAACAAGTTGGAAGGAAATGAGATTAAACCTTTGTGAGTGATCTTTTACATATCTTTCTAAATTTATTTGCAAAGAGAAAGAGAGAACATGAGAGAGTGAGAAAGAGACAGAGGGAGAATGGGCACACCAGGGCCTCTTGCCCCTGCAAACTAATTCCAGATTCACACACCAGTTTGTGCATCTGGCTTTACATGGGTACTGGGGAATTGAACCAGGGCCATCAGGCTTTCAAATAAGTGCCTTCCACCACTGAGCCATCTCTTCAGCCCATCATACACTATCTTTTCTTTTTTTGTTTTGCTCTAGCCCAAGCTGACCTGAAATTCACTATGTAGTCTCAGGCTGTTTTGAACTCACAGCATTCTCCTACCTTTAAAACTGATTTCCCATGTGTCTGGTCTCATCACATCTGCCCTGAAAGGCCGAGACATTTCTCCTGCTGGTGACAGATCTTGTGGGCTGAGGACATGGTTCAGTGATAGAGCAGTGACAAGATTGGCCACACACACACACACACACACACACACACACACATTGTTGTTGGCTTGAACATGGAAGAGACCACACAATGAAAAACGAGAGTGGTTTCTTGGAACTGACAGTAGCCTTTGGCTGGAAGCCATCAAGGAAATGGGTACCTCAATCCCGTGGTAAAAAGAGCTGGGTTCTGCCCACCCTGTACTCAAGAGCAGAGTCTTTCCTTGACTGTCAGAGGCCAGCCCAGCTGACCTTGGGCTTGGGCTGTGTGGAACTCTACATGGAGTCCACAGCCCATACCCCAGCCTTCTGATGCACAGAACTGAGATTGCAAATAGACAACAGGACACAGCTAGATGGGTGGTACTTTGTCACACAGGAATAAATGAAAACATCCTGCTATGAATAGGCAAGTGGAATGGCTGCCAAAGTTATGGGATGAATAAACACCCTCTAAGTTTTATCCTCAAATTCAGCAATCCTGTGGTTTCATCTTTTATCCCTGCCCTTGTGCATGCATCCCTCCTATTTGCTGGAGATGGGTGATCATCTTTCCCTATGGCCTTGAGTGATGGGACCCTGCACTGCCTATCAGCCCGAGTGGGATTTAGTTCCATGGAGACTGACGCCACGTCCATCTCGTGCCCTGTGCAGTGAGATCACTCCGACAGGTAAGTTTTACCTCAGCTGTCACTCACATCTCGGAATCCTTTTCATTTAAATGGGATAAAATGTATAAATAATAATTTAAAAAACCATGCATTGCTGCCCACGCTAAAAAAAATCTTTCACATGAGGGAAATGTTCAAAAGGTTACGGGGCAAGGCAGCATTAGCTGCTAATTCACTTTGGCAAATGTTATGGGGAGGAGGGGGCTGCTCGGGTATCCACGAGGGACTTGCTATTTGGAAATGTCTCAGTGTTGAAGCCAGGCAAAGCTGGCCAAACCTGGAAGGTTGTCCTACCCTCCCTGTGGGACAGGGACTGGGAGCATCTCCCGCGCAGACCTCTGAACAGCTGATCTAGAACAGAAACCATGCCTGCTTTATGTTTGATTGGTCCTGGTCATAGGTATGAGAAGAGACACAACCCGCGTTAGCCTGATCGGTGAACACGCTGGGGTTGCCTTTCCATGTGCTTGGGTGGGCCCAGCCTCCAGCTAATGGATACAACTAAGTGGAAGCAGTTGTGAGTTATCTGTTTATTCATCCTAGGAAAGGGAGCTTCCTCATCTCTAACACGAGGGCAATAATGTTTACCTCACAGGGCAGCCGTGATGGGAATTACATGGCACGGCCTGGCGGGTGTCAGGACACCGTGCTGTGTCGTGCTGGTTCTTGCTTCTCTGGGGAAGGTGAGGGCTCACGTGCTTGGGACAACTGGTTTGTTTCTGAATGGCGTCCCTGTATCTTTACAGTCACATCTTACTTCCAGTTAGCAATGGTGACACAGCCCCAGGGTCACAGAACCCTCTGAAGCTGGAGGCTTGTTTAACACAGTGAAGGTGCCACGTGCTTTCAGATGTAGCCCAGATTGGGCAGCAGTGCTGCTAAGTGTGTAAAAATTGGTGTGCATGATTACGTACTTGGAAATACTCATTTAGTCCCCAGTCATTGTCACCTGTTCCACTCTGTCTCCTCCCGCTCTCAGGATGTTAAGCCAATGATCACACAAGGTGTTTGGAGACGTAAAGATCCATGTGGCGTGCCTTGCCAGACCACTGAGATCTACACAAATTCCACAGCTCATCAGCTCCTGAAGCAATAATTGTAATAGTGCTTTGAGGTTGCAATGCACCCTCATCATTTTTATCCACATCATGAGAATGATGGCCTATGATTCAGGAGGGGAGGTGCCTTGCTCAGAGCTATTTCTTAAGTTCCCAAAAAACAAGATTGTTTTTTTGAGGCAAGCCCAACAGACTGGCCTTTGTGTGTGTGTGTGTGTGTGTGTGTATGTGTGTGTGAGAGAAAGAGACAGAGAGAGAATGAGAATTGGTGCACCAGGGCCTCCAGCCACTGTAATCAAAATCCAGATGTGTGTGCCCCCCCTTGTGCACATGTGAGCTATTGTGCGCATGCGTCACTGTGCAGCTGGCTTACATGGGACCTGAAGAGTCAAACATGAGTCTTTAGGCTTCGCAGGCAAGTGCCTTAACTGCTAAGCCATCTCTGCAGCCCAAGGAACAAGACTTTTTATTTATTTTATTATTTTTTTTGAGGCAAGCCCAACAGACTGGCCTTTGTTTATATATAGATATAGATATATTATTCTTTTTTTTTTTTTGGAGATAGAGAGAGAGGGAGAGGAAGAGAGACAGAGATTGGCGTGCCAGCAGTGTCTCAGCTGCTGCGAATAAAATCCAGATGCGTGCGCCCCCTTGTGGTCAAGTGCGGCATAGCGCCCTTGTGTCACTTTGCATCTGGCTAAATGTGGGACCTGGAGATTGGAACCGCTGGAGATTGGAACCAGCGTTCTTAGGTTTAGGAGGCAGGCGCCTTAACCGCTAAGCCATCTCTCCAGCCCATGGCCTTTGTTTTTTTATGTGCGTGAGAGAGTATATGTGTATGTGTGTGTGAGAGAGAGGGAGATTGGCAAACCAGGGCCTCCAGCCATTGCAATCGAACTCCAGATGTGTGTGCCATCTTGTGCACATGTGTGACCTTGCACACTTGCATCACCTCATGCGTCTGGCTTACGTGGGACCTGGGCAGTTGAACATGGGTCCTTAGGCTTTACAAGCAAGTGCCTTAACCACTAAGCCATGTCTCCAGCCCAGGAACAGGATTTTTAAGAATTTTAATAACATAAGAATGAAAAGCAGTTCACTTCCAGGGAACTGCTAATGAGCCGGATCAGGAGAAGGTAGAACAGTGCTTTGGCTGATAGGAGACCAGTGATGGCCATCGCAGAATTCAATGACTGATAACAATCTAAAGTTGATATCGAACCAGGTCTGTTGAGAAATTAAAGCTCCAGACTTCCCGCACGTTTTGTGGGCAAGAATACATTTGAAGAATGGAGTATTTGTGATACTTAGGAAGAAATCACACCATGCCACAGGTTTGCCAGACTCAATTATGATGCATCTGCAGAGAAAAAACACTAACCTAGAGTCCCATGTCCTGAGGAGCCTACCTACACCATCTCTGTAATTTCAGGGTTTTGTTGTTGTTCGTGTTTGTTTGTTTGTTTGTTTGTTTGTTTGTTTGTTTGTTTTTTTTGAGGTAGGGTCTCACTCTAGCCCAGGCTAACCTGGAATTCACTATGCAGTCTCAGGGTGGCTTCGAACTCATGGTAATCCTCCTACCTCTGCCTCCCGAGTGCTGAGATTAAAGGCGTGCGCCACCCGTCTTAATTTCAGTTTTTTAAAAATATTTTATTCATTCATTCATTTATTTGAGAGAGAGAGAGAGGGAGAGAAAGAGGCAGGTAGAAAGAGAATGGGCACTGCAGGGCCTCTAGCTGCTGCAAACGAACTCCAGATGCATGTGCCACCTTATGCATCTGGCTTTAAGTTGGTTCTGTGGAATTGAACTTGAGTCCTCAGGCTTTGCAGGCAAGCGCCTTAACCGCTGAGCCATCTCTCCAGCCCAACATTGCCGTTTTTAAAAACAAGTGGAGCAATGCCTTAAATACTTTCAGAGTGATTTACCAGCTAAAATTATCTGAACGTCTTCTTCTTCTTCTTTTCTTTTTTTTTTTTTTTTTTTTTTTGAAGTAGGGTTTCACTCTAGCTCAGGCTGATCTGGAATTCACTATGTAGACTCAGGATGGCCTTGAACTCACGGCGATCCTCCTACCTCTGCCTCACGTACCTACAAAGGTGCGTCTCTCTAGTGCCCTGGGTGCTTGTCTATCCAACCAAGCAGACAGTGAGTTAGGACAGGTGTACAGGTGACGTTCTCAACACATCAGGCAGAGTGAGTGTGAGAAAGAAGGTGGGGGGGGAGGAGAGAAAAGAAAGGAGAAAGAAAAGCAGGAAGGCAAATAAAGGGAAGAAAGGAAGGAAGGAGTGTGAAGGAAGGAATGAAGCCATTCATGTGCTACTGAGTGGCAGCAGCATGACCTTTAGGTGCCCTTGGGTGTGGGCACCCTCATTGGGATCTAAATCATGGCGTCACTGGATAGTAAGCAAGGCTGGTGTCTGTCCCCTGCGTGCTCGTCTTCCTCTGTGGAGTGTGTGTGGCCCCTTGCCTCAAATGCTTTAATCATTTTTACATTTTTATTTCCTTCTCCTCCTCTAAGCTATGACCCCATTCCGTGTCCTCCCCTCCCCCCACCAGCATTTTGACAGGATTCACCTTCCTCTGCGTAGGTAATCACTTGATTTCAGCTCTTGAACAGAAGCAGCCTGGGCTAAATCGACATTACCTTGCAGATTTGCAAGAGCAAGTTGTGTTTTAAATAAGCTCCTCTAGGCACACAAATAGATGAATTGGCAAAAATGTATTTTTTTCCTTTGGTTTCTAGAAATCAGAATAACAATAGGCTCTTTTCACCAAAGCAAGAAGAGTTTATTTCTCTCCATTCTTTACAGTTGGTGCCATAAATAAATAAATACGGCTGGAGAGATGGCTTAGCAGTTAAGGTGCTTGCTTGCAAAGCCAAAGGAGCCAGGTTTGATTCCCCAGGACCCACATAAGCCAGATGCACAAGGTGCATTTGCAGTGGCTGGATGCCTTAGCATACACATTCTTTCTTCTCTCTTCTTTCCCTCTCTGTCCCTTTCTCTCTCTCAAATAAATAAATAAAATTATAACAAATAAATAAAATATTACAATAAATAAACGCCTATAGTTATTTGCACAAAAGGCTATCACCAAATTGCCCACTTTTTGATTAAAATTCTCTCTTTCTCTCTCTCTTTCTGTTTCTTGATCCAGGACACTTTAACTGCCTCCACACACACTCCTACCCGGGTGACTGCATTCAAGTTTCCAACACAGAATGCCTCTAAGGTGGAGCGTTCCTTGGCACTATGGGCAGGGAAGGCTGCCACAAGAGTTTGAAGTTTAATGCTGGGAGGAATTTTCTAGACAGGGTAGAATTTACTCCTAGGTGACTTTGGTTTTCTAGGAGACCATAACTTTCGGAATTCCTTTTAAAGAGGAAGACTGGCATCAGCAGATGCATTTGGAAGAAAACAGTCCGGTGTCTTCTGCCCAAGTGAAAGCCTAAAGGACCATGGGGGTGCTTCGTAACCCCAGGAGGGCCTGCGCGTCTGCTACGCTGACACTGTTGATGGTGCCCACACTCACCGGTCCAGTATGGCTCCCCAGGAGCGCTTACCGTGGGGACACTTCTGCCTCAGGAGCTGAGGAGAGCTCACTTCTAAGTCACACTTGGAAGAACAAAGCACCGGATGAAGTCTTGGCTTGGATCAGTTACTATTTATGGAGGTCAGAAGCTCTTCTTTCTTTCTGCCCAGCAATCTCTTCAAAGACAGAACAATGGCCAGAGTTTCTGAGCATTAGGACACTGGGATGGTCGTTTTCCAAATCCCTCTCCATAGGTTTTTTTCTGTCCCCAGACACCAGCGAGGGTACTTTCCCCGCTAAATAAGAACAATAATGGGTCGTTGGCAGGGAGATTGTTTCTCTCCTCCACTTGTGGGTGTCCCCGAAGACTGTGTTATCCTTGTACAGATGTCATGTGGCCAGCTGGAGGCTGTGAGGCCAGAGATGATTAGCGACAACAGACCAGTGTCATGGATATATATTTTCTCAGTTGTCCAGAATCCAGAAAGATTACAGAATGGGACAAGTGTGTTACTTTCCACTACTACAACGGAACACATGAGGTAATCTACTAATAAGAAGGACACTTTCATGTTAGCTCACAGATACATGGATATCAGTCCATGGGAGACTGGCCCCCTTCTCTTGGGCCTGCGAGGAGGCTGGGCATGTGTGGATGAACCAAAGACATTCGCCTCATGCCTGGACACAACCAGAGGGGACATGGAAGAGGTCCAGGGTCCCTTGATCCCCTTTGAGGATCTGTGCTCACGACTAAGTCCTCCCACAGGCCCCATGTCTTAATTAAAAGTTTCCCACCCATCTCCCAGTAGCACCACGCTGCGAACTAAGCTTCTAATTCACCGGCCTTTGGGGCCCATTAGGATCCAAACTTTCCCATCAACGCTACCTTAATGAATACTGACAGAACAGGGAGGGTCGAGATCCAATAGTCTTTACAAAAAATCTTGAGGGCTGGAGAGATTGCTTAGTGGTTAAGGTGCTTGCCTGCAAAGCCTAATGACCTTGGCTCAGTTCCCCAGTACCCACATAAAGCTAAATGCACAGTGGCACATGTGTCTGGAGTTCGTTTGCACTGGCTGAAGGCCCTGGTGTGTCCATTCTCACTGTCCTCTTCTCTCTATCGCTCTCTGCTTACAACTAAATAAACAAAAAACAAATATTTTTAAAAATAGTGATTATCAGGAAAGGAACCTGTTCCACTTAGGTTCACATTGCTGGCAGAAATCATCTGACCAAGAGCACTTGTGGGGAAAAAGGTCTATCTTGGCCTACAGATTCGAGGGGAAGCTCCACGATGGTAGGGGAAAACCATGGCATGGCCAGAGAGTGGACATAATGCCCTGGCCAACATCAGGTGGACAACAGGAGAGTGTGCCGAACACTGGCATGGAGAAACTGGCTCTAACACCCACAAGCCTGCCCCCAACAACACACCGCCTCCAGGACGCTTTAACTCCCCAATCTCCATTAGCTGGGAACCTCGCGTGCAGAACACCTGAGTTCATGAGGGACACCTGAATCCAACCAGCACAGGGCCTTATCTCAGTCTTTTCCTGTATGCCTCGGTTTGGGACCTAGGAGATTCCACACCTCAGAAAAATGCCCGGCAGTAAGACTGGCTATGCACGACAGTGTACCTTGCTTCTGTAACATGGGAGGGGGTAAGAAACGTTAGCCTCATTCTCCAGAAACTTAGCTTTTAGAAAGCGCACAAAATGAAAGAGGAACATCAGGAAACCGACTCCCTGTAAATTGTGTAAGTGTGTCCCGAGGGTCTGCGAAGCTCAGGGAGAGGCCACTGTTTAAGCAGTACCCTCCTTCCAGTGCACTGTGGCTTGGACAAGAACACATGGTCTCCTGCTAGTGGCACTCTTCAATATCTTACAGTCATTTTGTCATTATGTCATTTTCACTTATTGGTGTGTGGCTACATGTGTGGACATCAGAGGCTAGCCCCTTCCTTCCACCCCGTCTGAGTCGTCTCTCATTGTTTCCTGTGCAGCCATCAGGCTAGCTGGCCTATAAGATCCAGGAGACTCTTTCCTCTGTCTCTCTGTCTCCCGCGTCACTGTAGGTGTGCTGGGATTGTAGACGCCCACTACGGTGTCTCACTTGATGTGGGTTCTGGGGACCCAAACTCAGCACTCACGCTGGCACAGCAAGTGCTTTGTGCATAGATCCACCTCCCCGGTCTCCCCGTGATATTTACAGGACTTTGGGGGCCTGGGTCTTCACCTATCCCAGTCCTCTAGAGACATCCTGATGTAGAGGTGTGCTGGTGGTGAAAAGAGAGCAAAATGTTATTATTTCTGTACATCAAGCTTAGAGGAAAACAGAAGTCACACCTGTTGAGCAGGCGGGGTGGCAGATAAACAGGAGGCTCTGCTGGTCTGAATGGCTTTACCCAGGGCCTGCATTGTGTGCAAAGTCTTAAGGGCAGATAAGCAGGACACTTGGAGACTCTGGCCTAACACCCCCCAACCCCAGGCGCTTCCTGTAACTGAGTAACAAGCATTCACAAGTTTGTTTAATCCTCTAGAATGGAATGCCCCTGCCGCAATGCCAATTCCCTTTTATGTTTAAAGATCACTTTTATGACTGTAACTGCAACATGTGAATTGTGATTTATGGCTTAACTCCCATCCTGTTTTTTCTATGAACGTCATGTGGTTATTTCCAATAAAAGCTGACACTCCGAACAGCACAATGCTGCATCTTGAGGACCCGAACACTGGGTGTAGCTCTGGTGACACCACCTTTTCTTCTTTTTCTTTTCTTTTTTACCCAGGAAAACTTGGCCTCACATTCCGTGAGTCGATGGTCTTATTTGTGCGACTCTGGATGCCACGGCAGTAGACGGTTGGCAGCTGGGTCTTTGCAGGAGGAAGCGCTGGTGCACTGTGTTTGCCCATTTGTTGTGGGGTCAGTAGTCCCGCCGTGCCCTACTTCAGGCCACAAGGGGAAGAACATGCGGCGTACACAATACCTGAAATTAGCAAGTGGATCTCAGACTTTCATGCGCTGGTCAAGGTTTACTAACTCCACAGCTGAGGTCTGCGTCAGCTGGAGAAGCAGCGGGCTGGCCGTTCTCAGGGCTTCCTGGCAGGATTCCACAATAATGGATGTACATTTTAAGGTGGATTTAGAATAAAATTATTCCTAAAAACAAATCTATCTTTAAGACAGAGAGCACAATGTTGCAGGTCTGTGATATGATACGTTTACTTTGGGCTCCTGACACGGAACTGAATTTTATAGAAATGACACTGTATAAATGAGTTCGTAGGCTGACTCGTGTTCTTCCCATGCTAAAATTAATCATGTCGGGGAATGTTTCAAATCAAAAAGTGTTATAAATGACTGTTGCACTTCGTATTGGCCTGACAAAAGATCACGTTATATCACTGGATCTTGACTGGGAGTTTCTAGTGATAAGACAAGGTTTTCTCTTCCCTGCTTCCCCCTAAAAATGGCCTGGTTAGCTCTGAATTTGCAATGTTTTTATTCCACTGATTAGTGATTTTAAAAAATCAGAATTGCTGAGTCAGCTATAGTACAAAAGCAGTTTTCTCAGAAAGCAGAAAGGACATGGAAACATCAATTTTTAAAAAAAGAATGAGCCTGGCATGGTGGCGCACACCTTTAATCCCAGCACTCGGGAGGCAGAGGTAGGAGGATCGCTGTGAGTTCGAGGCCACCCTGAGACTACACAGTGATTTCCAGGTCAGCCTGAACTAGATTGAGACCTTATCTTGAAAAATCAATCAATCAATCAATACATTAATTAATTTAATTAAAAAAGAAGAATGGGGCTGGAGAGATGGCTTAGTGGTTAAAGCTCTTGCCTGCGAAGCCTGAGAACCCATGTTTGACTCTCCAGGTCCCACATAAGCCAGACACTCAATGTGATGCAAGCGTGCAAGGTCGCACATAAGCATGAGGTGGCGCAAGTGTTTGGAGTTCCATTACAGTTGCTGGAGGCCCTGGTGTGCTCTCTCTTCTCTCTCTCTTCTCTCTCTCTCTCACACACACACACACACACACATGTATTTTCACTCCCTCTCATAAAAAGGGGGTGCAGTCTGTTGGGCTAACCTCAAAAAAAAAAAAAAAAAAAAGAAGAAGGATTAAAGTGCTCTTAGCAGGCCAGCTTTCTGGCCTTGCAGAGTGACAGCCTCATTCATTCCCAGAAGAGAAGATGCTAGCTCTCTGCCTGCTGGAGACTCACGCCCCCGGGCCAGGGGCGTAATTTAGTTGCTAGGACTGTTCACACTTCTTGTTCATTTACTCACAAAGGTGCTAATTAGGGTAAATTGTTCTGTGTTATTTTTCACTTTAACATCTGTTCTGGAGGAGCTGGGCACAGACCAGTGACTAATTCTGGAGACACACACAGGGAAGCTGGGGTTAGTTAGATTCTCAGGCATTTCCAGTCAGCTGAGTGTAAAGTGGTCCCGGTGTGCCAGGCTCAGAACCCCATGAAGCCGCAGACACTGCATGTTGAACACAGCAGAGAAATACATTGTTTGCACGAAGACTAGAAACCACGGAAGCCAGAGCTTTCAAACATAATAACTTTGGGGGCTGGAGGGATGGCTCAGCAGTTAAGGCACTTGCCTGCAAAGCCTAATGACCCAAGTTCCATTTTCCAGTACCCACCTCAAGCCAATGCACAAAGTGGCACACGTGTCTGAAGTTCATTTGCAGCTCCCATTCCCTCCCCCTGCCGGGTGTGGTGGCAGACAACTTTAATCCCAGCACTGGGGAGGCTGAGGTTGGAAGATCACTGTGAATTCAAGGCCAGCCTGAGAATACATAGTGAGCAAGACCCTACCTCAATAAAGAAAACAAAACAGTACAACAACAACAAAAAACAACTTTTGGACGGAAAAGTTAGATTTGAGGAAAAATTGCTCACATTTCATTCTTTCTTGGAAGCATGGTTAAGATTTGTGCCCAACGTAGTTCTGTGTATTAACTCGCTTAGTAACTGTTAGTTTGAATCTGGAATGTTCTCCATGGGTGCATGTGTTTGAACACTTGGTATCCAGCTGGTGGTGCTGTTTTGGGAAGGTGTGGAACCTTCTGCACGTGGGGCCTTTAGCTGGCACATATAAGGCTATAGGGGCAACCCTCAAGGGTTACACCCTAGAGCCAGCTCCTGCCAAGCTCTCTGCCTCCTGAATGACATGGTGGTGTAAGTAACTGCCTCGTGGTCCCCCCACCACACCTCACATGTGGAGCACCTTGTGTTCCTATAGCCATACTGTGGTGGTTTCAATGTCCCCATAGTCTCCGTTGTATTTATTTATTTACTTTTTTATTTATTTGCAAGGGGGAAAGAGAGAGAGACAGAGAGTGGGCATGCCAGGACCTCTTGCCACTGAAAATGAACTCCAGATATATGCGCCACTTTGTGCATCTGGATTTATGTGGGCACTGGGGAGTCGAACCCAGGATGTCAGGTTTTGCAAGCAAGGACCTTTAAATGCTGAACCATCTCCCCAGCTCCACCTCAAGTGTGTTTAATTGAGCTTTCTGGTGGTCCCCAGGAGGCAGAGCCCTGCTAGGAGGTGTGTAACTGGGGGCGGATGGTGAGTCTAGTCTACTGTGTGTTCAGAGCCAGCTGGTGCTTGCTGTTCTTTCTCTGCTATGGATGTGTGTGAAGCGAGGCAGCTTCATCTGCCACAATGAACTTCCCCTGGAAACTATAAGCTAAAATACCCTGTCCTCCTGTAACACAGGGCCAGGAGTTTAGGAAGTCCTTGAACTACAAACCTTCGGTTCATGTCTAATTTTTTTTTTTAAGGTAGGGTCTCACTCTCGTGTTTAATTTAATTTATTTGTTTGTTTGTTTTTTTCGAGGGAAGGTCTCATTCTAGCTCAGGCTGACCTGGAACTCACTCTGTAGTCTCAGGGTGGCCTTAAACTCACAGCGATCCTCCTACCTCTGCCTCCCGAGTGCTGGGATTAGAGGCGTGTGCAACCACACCCAGTTTTGTATCTAATTTTAATCAAAGAATTGAATAAAATGAGACTGAGAAGGATAACTACCAAATTATTATATGTATTTAGGGAAGTACAGAGCCAAGAGAAGGAAAATGAATACTCCCCCGTGGTCCGAGAGCCCACCTGGTGGGCCTGGAAAAACAGTGGAGGGACCGAAGAGAAAGTACAAAGAGCTCCTGCCACGTGGAGGGCAGGAGGGGGCGAAGAGGCCATGTGGGAAATAGGGGTGAGGAGGAGAAACTCACCATTAGCTGAAGGTCCACCAGTGGGTAGGCAGCCCCGAGAGAGCTCGCCCTATCCCCACAAATGCATTTATAACCTTATGGTGGTGGGTTTCACCTTCTGGCTCAGGTGAACCAGAGAGAGACCATTGATTGGTCTGGGCTTGAGGCTGGCTCAGGAAGAGGCCAGCTGTGACACCACGTTCTTGGGTGTTGACCAACTACCATGTCAGGATTCTAGAAAAAGACCTCCCTCCCAGGGAAGGGCTCAGGTATGCCCCCCACCCCCAAGGAGGGGCTTGGGTATGGAAAAACGGGCCTATGGAAGTAGGCAGGAGATGAGAAGTCAGATCATCTTCTGCTCTCTAGCCAGTGCAGACTTTCACCTTCAGGGACCCAGTCACCCCACCTGACCTGAGTCAGACAGAGACCTGAGTCCCTCTGGCTCCCACACGCTGCTTCTGGTTGGGTGTTTCTCCCAGCCACGTGAAAGCTATTGCGACTTGCGACACATACATGCCTTCCCGGCCGCGATGGGCTGTGCCTCTCAAACTGTGCGTTATGCCCTGAGACCCTGTACAAATAAGCGAAGAGAGATTTTTCTCCTCAAAGTGAAAACAAATTTTGAGAGTCAGAATCAATCCTTCCTCCCTTAATTTCCTTCTCTCAGGTATTTGATCACAGCAATGAGCAAGGTACCCAGAAATAAGGCGGGCGCTTCTATGGTCTCCATGTTTCGGAGGTCAGACAAGTGTCGGAAAGCCACTGAGACGCAGGATGGGATGAATAATGCGTGATCGATCTTGGATTCTAACGTAGGCAGCCTCACAACTAAAATAAAATGAAGTTTATATGTTTATATCCATGTAGGAAGGAAGGTACTCAGGATATGATTGTTATGGGGAGCTTGGGACTCATGCCCGGAGAGTTTACTTTGGCTATATGGGAGGGGTACCCTTGTGTTTAAAAGTTCCCATGGGGGCTGCAGAGATGGCTTAGCAGTTAAGGCACTTGCTTGCAAAGCCAAAGGCCCAGGTTTGATTCCCCAGGGACCCATGTGAGTCAGATGCACAAGGTGATGCATGTGTCTGGAGTTCGTTTGCAGCAGCTGGAGACCCTGGCACACCCATTCAGTCTCTCCCTCGCTATCTCTCTTTCCCTTCCTCCCTCTCTCACAAATAAATAAAAATAAAATGTTAAAAAAAACCAGTAGGATCCCTTAAAAAAAAAGTCTAAACAGAGGTAAGGATGGAGCTAAATGGTAGAGCACTTACCGAGCATGTGTCAAAGTCTAGGTTCAATTTTTAGTATTGTAAAATATTTAAAAATAAATATTTCAGACAATATAATTTGTCAGTTTATGAGAGAAAACTGTATCAGATAATGGTTATAATTATCAAACGAATGAACTTGTTACAAATGAACTGGGCCTGGCGTGGATGACACAGGTAGTGGATGACATGGATGACATGGATGACATGGATGACACAGATAATGGTTGTAATTACCAAACGAATGAGCTTGTTACAAATGAACTGGGCCTGGCGTGGATGACACAGGCCCTTAATCCAACACTGGGGAGGATGAAGGAGGAGGATCAAGATGGCCTGAGTTCAAGGTCAACCCGGGGCTACGGAGTGAGTTCCCGGTCAGCCTCTGCTAGAGTTCTCACTCAAAGAAATCAAAACAACAAAAATGAACTGAGTGTTTTATCAAATGTCCTCAAAGAGAGCAGAGTCAAGTGCTATTTGAAATCTTGCCAGATTTTTGTTGTGACTTAACATGTTGTTTTTAACAAAGAGCTCCTGGAGGTGGGAAAGAAAGTCAAACTGCCTTGAAAGTTCCCATCAAGCCTCATTCTCCCGAGGCATTGCGCAGGCCTTGATGGGGCTTCTTATGTAACCAACTTTGGCATCCAATGGCGTCTTTATAAAAAGGCTGAGTTCTTGCCTAACGCAGCTTCCCTCTCTTTTCCTGCCCTTGTTTCTTAAGTTTAGACACTGACCGGGTCCTGGCACCCGGGGCACCAGACTGCCCAGCCGGGGCTGCAGTCCTTGCTCAGCAGGGCCAGGTGACATTAATGACTCTAAGGAGGGACTGCTAGATCTCCCTTGCTCTTCACAGAGCACATACATCATACATGGTTGGCATTGTGGAAACATGAAACAATATTTGCATTTCCCATTATGTAGTGTTTGGAAGGTGTCCCGATGCAAATGTGCATGCTGTTTTTTTTTTTAAAGCTACAGAGCTCGTAAAATAATCAGAGAGATAAAAATCTCATTAGTGTCATAAAACAACTACCCAACCTAAAATGAGTTTTATAACTGGCCCAACAGGTTGTGGATAGAACTCCTTAAATTCTCACTGTGTGTTGTAGAATCTTCCAATACTGCTAAAAGCCCATTGCTGCTTTTTTAAAAATATTTTTTAAATTTTATTTTATTTTATTTATTTGAGAGAATGAGAAAGAGAGAGAGAGAGAATGGGCATGCCACGGCCTTCATTTGCTGCAAATGAACTCCATACGCATGTGCCACCTTGTGCATCTGGCTTACATGGGTCCTTGGGATTGAACCTGGGTCCTTTAGCTTTGCAGGGAAGTGCCTTAACCGCTAAGCCGTCCTTCCAGCTGTCCCATTGCTGCTTTTTAAATTGTGTCAGGGGATCGACCAACTTTGTCTTCCTGCAAAGAGTATTGTAATGTCACCCTCAAGTAACCCAGTGCACTGTACTCAGCAGCAAGTAAGAAGGTTTTCTTCTCCCTAACCTTGTCAGAATCAGAGACTTTGTCTCAGGATTAGGAGCTAAAATTCACCAGAGGTGTCAGAAACATGGCCAAACATGGCCGTAACTCTTAAGCATTACTGCGATGGCGTGACAACTCTGTGAATATAACCCAGTGCCACTGCACTGTTAACATGGTTAAAGTGGTACATCATACATTGTATTTTGCTACAACGGAACACACATACACATGCACACTTACACACAAATTGTAATGCAATGATCCAATAATCTGGCTGGGTACCCATGATCAAGTTTCATAAAAAGAACACCATATGCCAGTGTGGCATCTTACAAGAACTGTCTTGGGTCCAGCCTTGTCTTTTTCACAGCCCATCTCTGTCATGGTCTAAATGTGATGTTATCATCCCCAGCTCCACTGTTCAACCTGGCATACTAAACAGCTTTGTAAAAATATACTGTAGTTTTATTTGAGAGTGAAGGAGGGAGAAGGAGAGAATGAGTGCCCCAGGGCCTCCAGCCACTGCAAATGAACTCCAGACGCAAGTGCCATCTTGTGTATCTGGCTTACTTGGGCCCTGGGGAATCGAACCTGGACCATTTGGCTTGGCAGGCAAATGTCTTTAACAGGTAAATTATCTCTCTAGCCCAGCATACCAAACAGCTTTATGCATAGATTCTCATTGTGTTTTCTTCTAGATCTATCTTTTCCTTTTTGGTTTTTCAAGGTAGGGTCTCACTCTAGCCCAGGTGACCTGGAATTCACTCTGTAGTCTCAGGGTGGCCTCAAACTCATGGTGATCCTCCTACCTCTGCCTCCCGAGTGCTGGGATTAAAGGCGTGTGCCACCTCGCCTGGCCTGGATCTGTCTTTATTTCTGGATCCATCCATAGTGTTCCATGGCTTTGTTGTGATTGCAATATGATATTCCATCACACAGACATGCCCTTTACCTGTTTACTGCTGTCTGCTGACGCGCATTTGGGCCGTGTGTGTGCTCCTCTTGTGTTTTTGCATTTGGGCCATGTGTACTCCTCTTGTATTTTTGCATTTGGGCCGTGTGTGTGTGCTCCTCTTGTATTTTTGCATTTGGGCCGTGTGTGCTCCTCTTGTATTTTTGCATTTGGGCGGTGTGTGCTCCTCTTGTATTTTTGCATTTGGGCGGTGTGTGCTCCTCTTGTATTTTTGCATTTGGGCCGTGTGTGCTCCTCTTGTATTTTTGCATTTGGGCGTGTGTACTCCTCTTGTATTTTTGCATTTGGGCCGTGTGTGCTCCTCTTGTATTTTTGCATTTGGGCGGTGTGTACTCCTCTTGTATTTTTGCATTTGGGCCGTGTGTGTTCCTCTCCTCTTGTATTTTTGCATTTGGGCCGTGTGTGCTCCTCTTGTATTTTTGCATTTGGGCGTGTGTGCTCCTCTTGTATTTTTGCATTTGGGCCGTGTGTGTTCCTCTCCTCTTGTATTTTTGCATTTGGGCCGTGTGTGTTCCTCTCCTCTTGTATTTTTGCATTTGGGCCGTGTGTACTCCTCTTGTGTTTTTGCATTTGGGCCGTGTGTGCTCCTCTTGTATTTTTGCATTTGGGCCGTGTGTGTTCCTCTCCTCTTGTGTTTTTGCATTTGGGCCGTGTGTGCTCCTCTTGTATTTTTGCATTTGGGCCGTGTGTGTTCCTCTCCTCTTGTATTTTTGCATTTGGGCCGTGTGTACTCCTCTTGTGTTTTTGCATTTGGGCCGTGTGTACTCCTCTTGTGTTTTTGCTGTTCTAACTGTGTTGTTAGGAACCACCTGTCTCCTTGTCCACACGGACACAGCAGCAACCCCAGGAGGTACACCTAGGAGTAAATTGATGTTCCTAGAGAATGCCACATTGCCACTTTGCTCCTCACACTTCCCCGTGTGCCCTCTCAGCTGCCCGGGTTACGAGCTGGGGGCGCTCCCATTCTCACGAGGCTTATGGGGTTTTGCCAGTCTGGTTTACATAACATCACTGCTCACTGTGGTTTTAATTTTCACCTCTCTGGTTTCTAATGAGGCGTTGTATCCTTTCCTTTGTACTGGCCTTCTGTGTCCTTCCTCCATTGAAGGGCCTGTCCCAGCCTTTTGTTGGCTTCTTTTTTTTTTTTTTTTTTTCTAACTAATTTGCAGAGGCTCTGAGTGACAGATATCGCGTGTTTTCTCCCCAAGATTTACTGCTCCTTTTGTGTTTCACAATTTCTGCCGCGGTGATGAGGCCCCGGTGGGTCTGCCTTCTCTCTTGCTGTCTCAGGAACCCGTGAGCTCTCTCCTGCTGAAGGCCTGAGCCTGTGGATCTGCTGATAAAGGCTGCAGGGAGCTGCACCCCAGTCAGGGCTCAAAGCAGGTTAGCTCAGGCTGCAGCAGGCGACTGTCCCCACGTCCTGTCCTGCAGCCCTACAACCTGCCCACCCGAGATGCCATTTTACCCAAGATGAGGATCCTGTGTGGGCATCCAAGTGCCAAATTTATAGACGAATCCAATCCTTCTCCATTCTCCAGTCGGATGAGGCTCCATAAAGTCTCTAGTGCAGCCCATTTAATTAGATCATTGATTTGGATCACTTCATCACTTAATACGTGCTCAGCAAACAGCAAATATTGGTGAGTAATATCACAAAGGAGAGCTGGAGAGATGGTTCAGTGGTTAAGGCATTTGCCTGCAAAGTCTAAGGACCCAGGTTCATTTCCCCAGCACTCACATAAAACTAGATGCACAAGGTGGCACATGGGTTTGGAGTTTGTCTGCAGTGGTTAGAGGCCCTGGCGTGCCTCTTTCTCTCTCAAATAAATAAATAATTTTTTAAAATCACAAAGGAGGGACTGGAGCGATTGCTCTGTGGTTAAGGCGCTTGCCTGCAAAGCCTAAGGACCTGGGTTCAGTTCCCCAGTGCCCACCTAAAGCCAGATGCATGCACCACCTTGTGTGCAAGTGAGACCTTGTGTCCTTGTGTTACCTTGTGTGTCCAGCTTACGTGGGACCTGGAGAGTTGAACATGGGTCCTTAGGCATTGCAGGCAAGTGCCTTAACCACTAAGCCATCTCTCCAGTCCCTAATTTCTTTTAACAATCACTCATTTGGGCTGGAGAGATGACTTAGTGGTTAAGGCACTTGCCTGCACAGCCAAAGGACCCAGGTTTGATTCCCCAGGACCCACATAAGCACAAGGGGGCACATGTGTCTAGAGTTTGTTTGCAGTGGCTGGAGGCCCTGGAATACCCATTCTCTCTCTCTCTCTCTCTCTCTCTCTCTCTCTCGCTCTCTCTCTCTCTCTGTCTCTCTCTCTCTGTGTCAGAAAATAAATAAAAAATATTTAAAAGAAATTAGGTTACCTGTGTTTTCATATACTCAAATTTTTATTGTCTAGCTCCTAAAATAATTGCTTAGTATACAATTATTTGTGAAGCTAAATGATCCCACGCCAACAAGCCCATAGGGGAAAAAAAAATCTCATGGGACTTGTTATGGTTTTTCCAAAGGCTCCATGTTTTTAACTTTGTGTGCATGCGTATGATATATACATTCATGAGGGCGTGTGTGGCCGCCGGACACATGAGGAGGTCAGAGGACAGGCTCCAGTGCCAGCCTTTACCTTCTGCCTTGTCTGTGGCATGGAAGCCAGGCTAGCGGGCCTGCAAGCTTCTGAGGGGTTTCTTCTGGGCCTCCTCCCACCTCACCTCAGGAACACAGGGATTATACATGCGTGCTATCACATCAGGGGCCCAAATTCTAGTCCCCACACTTACATGGCAAGAGCTGAACACACTGAGCCTGTCTCCTCACCTCGTGTCCATCTGGAGTGTTGTGTGACTGCCTGAGCTATCTCCCCAGCCTTGCGTCCCCCGGAGTGTTTGTGTGTGACTTTGCCTGAGCTGTTTCCCCACCTCTGTGTCCATCTGGAGTGCTTTGTGACTGTGCTGTTTTCCCAGCCTCCTGTCCATCTGGAGTGTTGTGTGATTTTGCCCCTGGAGTGTTGTGTGATTTTGCTTGACTTTGCCTGAGCCGTTTTCCCAGCCTCATGTCCATCTGGAGTGTTGTTTAATTTTGCCTGGGGCACCTACTTCTACATTTTTTTTTTTTTTTGAAACAGGGTCTCCAGCCTCAACTTCCCTACATAGGACCTTGAACTTCTGATCCTCCTGCCTCTTCACCTTGAGATCTGGTTTTACAGATCTCACCACGCCTGATTTATGGGCACTGTGAATCCAGGGCCTTGTGCATCGTACCAAGCCACATCCCAAGCCCTCCAAATATTTATTATTCAATTTAATTGTGCAATAGTGAAGACTTACATGTTTAATTTTTTTTTTTTTTTTTTTCTAGTGGAACAAGTCATTTTGTGAAAATACAGAAACAGACTAGTTATGAATTAGGGACATCCTAATTCTATCAAAAATGTATGTTTTTGAAAATGTATTTGTTTGTTTTTTTCAAGTAGGGTCTCACTCTAGTTCAGGCTGATCTGGAATTAACTATGTAGTCTCAGGGTGGCCTCGAACTCCTACCTGTGCCTCTCAAGGGCTGGGATTAAAGGTGTGCACCACCATTGAAAACTAGTGTCTCAGTCTGGTCCAGGCTGACCTGGAATTCACTCCTAGTCTGTGCCTCCTCACCTCTGCCTCCCGAGTGCTGGGATTAAAGGTGTGCACCACCACACCAGGCAAAAATGTATTCTTAATGGGGATTGACCTAGTTAAAATTTGTGGCTAAATATTGTGTATTAAATTAACACTAATACATTCTTGTGACATTTTATTTTTGTCCCTGAATTTCTGTGGCTTGAACTTTCTCATTGGTGTTATACTGTCACACTGGGAGAGTCACTGATTTCAACTGATGAAAATAAATGAATAAGCCAGTCCTAGGGATGGTTTCTGAAGCTAATATCTTTAGCATGTGGAAACTTTAATTTAAAAAAAAAAAGCCCTTTCCTTTTTCTTGATTAGTATCAGGGCATTTTTGCATCCTGGGTATCTATGGAATAGAAGGTCTGGGGTATTTTGTGGAATACCAGAGTTCTTATTAGCTTCAGCCACATTCAGCATCCTGACACATGTATGTTTGAATTTTTGCACACACCATTAAGTATACTCTAGTAAACACTATTTAAAACAAGCCTACAGGCCAATTTCATTACCCCAACACCCTGCACACTACTCAATATTAATTACGTCCATGCATTGTCTCCAATTCTGTGATCCAGAGGCCATGATGGGTTGAATAAAGTTGAATAAAGGGTCATGGAAGTTCAACAATGCGCCCCAAATTATACAAATCCTTGCTGGAGTTCATCTGCACGCTGTCTTTACCAAGCATTGTGGACCTCAACTATTTACAGCAACAAGAGACTGTTTCAGACAACAGGGAGACGCAGAAGAATGTGGGGGACCTGGAAGGGGGCTCTCGTCAGCCCTGAGCCACTGGGCTTGGGCACTGCTGGCTAGCTGTGAATGTCTGACCGAGCCTGTGAACCGTGATCCCAGGTCTGCGTGGCCTGTCGATGTCTTGAGTGTGTGTCTTGTTCCCATAGCGATGGCCACTTCCATCCGTCGTTGTTACCCAACTTTTCTATTGGTTGTTCTTGTCCTATGAATTCTTGCCCTGCCCGTCGGTCCCCTTATCCACGGTGAGGGGCACACCGCATGGCATCCTGACAGCAGCCAGCACTCTCCCTGGCGCCTTTGACTGGGATTTGGGGAATGACTGCCTTATGATCTTTTCTACCTTCTGAAAGCCTCGGCCACTTCCTCAGCAGCAGCTGCCTCGCTGTAAACCACTACTTGTCACTCCCCTTTGAACTCCTTCTTCGCCTGGAGTTCTTTCCCAGGCTCTCAATCTAATAACCATTTTCAGCAACTGTCAGGATGTGGAATGCAACCGCCTTGTTTTGGGATGAAAAGGGACAATGAATGATATCCATGGGAAAACTGAACTGTCTAGTGGCACTCATCTCTGGCTGTCATATTAACTCTGGTACTTTAATTACCGATATTGGCAGTTTAATTTACAACCTTGGAAACAGGTTCAGGGCAAAGTAAGGTAGAGGTCTAATTTAAACCTCATTGTGACTTTAAAAAAATCTCTTAACCGTCAGGAAGGGAAGAGAGGGAGAAAAGGGAAAAGAGAGAAAAATACACAAACAAGTGCACAGGGAGGGAAGCTGAGCCCAGAGAGCAGTATTGGAGGGACAGAGGGCGTCTCTGTTCTGACGACAGCAAGGACAGCCACTGTCTATGTGCCACATCGCGTGGCTCCATAGAACGCGGAACCCGAGGGCCTGGCAAAGACATGGGGGGTGTCTGCTGACTGGGTGCCCACCCAGTGCTCTTTGCCCCATTGGTGGGGAAAGGAAATATCATTTATTCATTCCATGCAAAGTTCAAGAGTGCATCCCTCCTCATAACCAGTTCTTCCTCTGATCTCAGTGCCACAGGAGGGGTGAGCAGAACCAACGAGAGCAAAGGTGAAAACAGTATAAGGTGTGTGCATGTGATTCTGAAAAGCCTGGAGGGAGAGCCGTGAGCACCGAAGAGGAGAGCTGGCAAAGCCCGGATCCCATGGGGTGCTACAAAAGAACACAGACCTGCGTTTATCCCAAGTGGCACTTTCTTCTGGGTGTAACCCGTGCGTGTCTGTAGTCCCAGCACGTCGGAGGTAGAGGCAGGACCTCCAAGTCCAAGGCCAGCCTGGCTTACGCTAGACTGTCACAAAAATAAAAATTAAAAAAAAGCAACAGGGGGCTAAAGGGATGGCTTAGTGGTTAAGGCATTTGCCTGCAAAGCCAAAGGACTCAGGTTCGATTACCCAGGACCCATGTTAACCAGATGCATAAGGGGGGCGCACACATCTGGTATTCGTGTGCTGTTGGCTGGAGACCCTGGCTCACCCATTCTCTATTTCTTGAGCTGTCAAATAAATAAATTTTTTAAAAAAAGAAGTGACAGGGGCTCCTTTCTAGTTAAGAAAAAAATTGATGTGTCAATAGAAGGAGCAGAGCTGGGGAAGTAGGTCAACAGGACGCCAGGAGAGGAAGTAAGAAGGCAGAGCCAGTAGAAGATTCTCTGCAGGGGACTGGGGTGGGTTGAACAGGTGGTTAGCAATGTAGATCCAAGCTTGAGATGGGTCTTGGTTCCTGGGAGAACTAGTGAGAAAAGCTGGGATCAGAAGTGGAGGTCGGGCAGGGTCAGGAGCACCCCAACACTCAAGCTCTGGGGTCTGCTCTGCCCTCACCTGGCTCCTGTCTCACCTCAGCGGTGGGTTCTCCCTAGTGGCCCTTCCCTACCTGTGACCTGAAGGAAGAGAACAAGACTGGGGAGAAGCTACTTCTGGGTCGTAGCTCAAGGGACTTCATTCTTAAACTAAGCATCTTTTTCTTTCTTAATTTTTATTTTGGTGAGTCAGAGACACAATTGGTGCGCCAGGACCTCAGCCACTGCAATCGAACTCGACACTAGTGCCTCCTAGTGGGCATGTGCAACCTTGTGCTTGCCTCACCTTTGTGCATCTGGCTTACGTGGGGTCCTTTAGGCTTCGCAGGCAAGTGCCTTTAACCACTAAGCCATCCCTCCAGCATCTTTTTCTAATGTCCTTATTCAGCTAGCTTTTAACTAAACATAGATGCACCTATTTCTTAGAAAAAAAAATTATTTCCCCTGGAGAAACTCACTTGGTACAAACAAGTATTATGGGGATGAATTATCAGAAAGGAGTGCAAGAGTATTTCTTCGCCTTACACGTAACTTTTCTGAGAATGTTGCTGTGAGATGCTAAATTCCCTTCGTGTAACTTGCCCTAAAGTTAATCTTACAATGGTGTAATCCCGCTTAAAGCAATGTGAGTAGGTTCCCTCTGCCTTGGCGTACCTTTGACCTGAACAGCAGCTGACCAATACTGACAAGCAATGTTTAGCGATGCTGACTGGTCTTAAGCTGTGATCTTTTCCTCAGTGGCCTGGCTGGACTCTCAACTCAGAGCAAACACACATCTGTAAGGAGTGCTGATCACAGTGTTGAAGACGAGGTAACTATGGAACCCACAGATCCTTTGAAGGCAACAGGTGAGCTTAATGTGGTGGCTGTTGTGATCAGAGTGAATGTGTGTTCTGCACCAGCAGAGTCCTGCCAGTCACACCCCTAAGTCCCATCCTTTAACATTTGAATGTTTAAGGATTATCCAAGGTAGAAAGTTCTGCATCCTTTGCTCATACAATGTACAACTTTTTCACGTATTACTGGTTTTTCCCTGTTCAATAAAAATGCCAATGAGGCCTGGAGAGATGGCTTAGCGGTTAAGGTACTTGCCTGCAAAGCCCAAGGACCCATGTTCGACTCTCCAGATCCCTCATTAGCCAGTCTCCCAAAAGATGAGGCAAACAAGTTGGGGCACTAAGCACAGAGACTTGGCCTATCCCCCATCGCTCTTGACTACCCCCACAATGCGTGAACCACATTCCCCAATGATGAGGGTCCCTATGGAAGAGGGAGGACAGGGAGGAGGATAATGGAGTCACCTCTATGAATGTAAACTTAGAGTAATATACATAAAAATTAAAAAAAAGGTGAGGCAAGTGCCAGGTCACACATGCCCACTAGGTGGTGCAAGCGTCTGGAGTGTGATTGCAGTGGCTGAGGCCCTGGCCTTCCAATTCTCCCTCTCTCTCTAAAATAAAAATAAAATAAAAAGAAGTGCCAATGAGCACCTGCATGCAGAGGAAGCCACAGCCCCAGTAATGTCAGAGAGGTGACGGCAGATGCAGCAGGTTTACTGATGGCATCAACTACACTTCTCTTCCGTTTCCTTTTTCTTCAGGCTGCTGCTAGGCTGGGAGTCAGCTCTCACCTCTCTGCTCCTAGAAGCAGTTTGTCCACCTCTGGATAGGACAGCTCCAGAGGCTAGTCTTCACTAAATGCCGGACACAATTTTGTTAAGAAGTACACACATTTGCACACACACAGGTCATGTGATGCTTCACTGCAGACATTTTAATAGGTAAATGTACACTGCAACATGAACCAGCAGGGAGGAGTGGATGCAGGGAGGAGTGGACGCAGGGATGGCCTCCAGCCACACCCTGGCTTCTCAGTATTCCTCCCCTTCTTCAGCCTCGGCTTCCACGGAATCCACGCCCACCTCTTCGTAATCCTTCTCCAGCGCTGCCAGGTCCTCCCGGGCCTCGGAGAACTCCCCCTCCTCCATGCCTTCGCCCACGTACCAGTGGACAAAGGCCCGCTTGGCATACATGAGGTCGAACTTGTGGTCCAGGCGGGCCCAAGCCTCGGCGATGGCGGTGGTGTTGCTCAGCATACACACAGCCCTCTGTACTTTGGCCAGGTCTCCCCCGGGCACCACGGTGGGGGGCTGGTAGTTAATGCCCACCTGCCAGAGAAGGGCAACATACAGTCAGCCTTACATTGGCCTCAGAAATGAGTGATAAAAAGTTGGGAGCAGGCCGGGCGTGGTGGCGCGCACATTTAATCCCAGCACTTGGGAGGCAGAGGTAGGAGGATCTCTGAGCTGGAGGCCACCCTGAGACTATATCGTGAATTCCAGGTCAGCCTGAGCTAGAGCGAGACCCTACCTCGAGAAACCCAACAGGTTGGGAGCAGCTGACCTAGTTTAAACTATAAAAACCACATCTATACTTTTAAGAATTATGAACATTTAATATTTTTGGCCCTCTAATTTCACTTTTTGGATGGATTCACCCACACAGGAGCACAGTGCAGCATGAATATTGAGTTTTTGCATATTTACTTGGGGTCACTAAAGGCAAATCCACATAGTACACCATGGCAAAAGTAGGAGTGTTGAGGTTGTCTTTGTGACGCATGGATGATGGAGTTCAAGGTGTGTGCAGTGAGAGGCAAACTGCTCATTCCACATGGGCAAGAGATGCACACACCTCCCTGCGACCTTCTCACGTCGCCTTCACCTGGAGTAACCCCGGAACTTAAAATTTCCCCTAGCATTTTAGGAACTCGCTGGGAAACCATTGTGGGTAAGGTTAATAAACCAGATGCCACAAAGCTGAGGAACAGTTACTATGACGCACTTGGCCCGGAAATCACAAAGGGTCTTATGAGTCTGAAGTTCTTTGATTTAGCTTCTAAATAACACAGTGTCTTTCCCTCCACAGACATTTCATTATGACACTAAACCCACCAAATGTACAGAGTAATTTTGCGTCTGAGGCAGGAGTCTCTGGCCTGGTTTGGTGACACAACAGGCCTACCCTCAGCCTAACGTTACCGGCTGTGAAACACTTTAAAGACTCTATTTACCAGGCTGAGGATGGAATTCAGCAGAGTGCCCACACAGCACAAACACAGTCCTGGGTTCCATCACCAGCACGGCACAAATCAGGAGTGGGGCTCAGACACTCAAGAGGACCCCAAGTTCAGGGTCATCCTCTTTCTTACAGTGAGTTTGAGGCCAGCCTGGGGTACATGAGATTCTGTCTAAAAAAAAAAAATGGGGCTGGAGAGATGGCTTAGTGGTTAAGGCGCTTGCCTGCAAAGCCTAAGGACCCATGTTGGACTCTCCAGGTCCCATGTAAGCCAGATGCACAAAGGTGAGGCAAGCGTAAGGTCACAGATACCCACTAGGTGGCGCAAGCCTCTGGGGTTCGATTGCAGTGGCTGAGGCCCTGGCACTCCAATTCTCTCTCATTAAAAATAAAAAGCCAGTCTGTTGGACTTGTCACAAATAAATAATAAATAAATAAATACATAATTCCACTTACAAATACTCAAGTGTAAACTAAACCTAAAGGCAGGTCAGCTTCAGTTTTCAAAGCATCAACACTGTTCATACTACCCTAAGAATTCAAAGTGTGGCTGTAAGAGAAAGGGCGTCCAGTGTATTGAAAAGTGTAAGACATTTTAGCAGATTATTCTTTGTACTGCTTTCTCTGCAGCCTAAAATGAAAAGAGGATTCTCCTCCAAGGCTGTGGCTGGCTCTGGGGGCTGACAGGAACATTGGCATACCAACATCTAGTCTTACCTTAAATCCAGTGGGGCACCAGTCCACAAACTGGATGGTACGCTTGGTCTTGATGGTGGCGATGGCCGCGTTGACATCTTTTGGGACCACGTCACCCCGGTACAACATGCAGCAGGCCATGTACTTGCCGTGGCGAGGGTCACACTTGACCATCTGATTGGCCGGCTCAAAGCAGGCATTGGTGATCTCGGCCACAGACAGCTGCTCGTGGTAGGCCTTCTCGGCTGAGATGACTGGCGCATAGGTGGCCAGCGGGAAGTGGATGCGGGGGTAGGGTACCAGGTTGGTCTGGAACTCGGTCAGGTCAACATTCAGGGCCCCGTCGAACCTCAGGGAGGCCGTGATGGAGGACACGATCTGCCCGATCAGACGGTTGAGGTTGGTGTAGGTGGGGCGCTCGATGTCCAGGTTGCGCCGGCAGATGTCGTAGATGGCCTCGTTGTCCACCATGAAGGCACAGTCCGAGTGCTCCAGGGTCGTGTGTGTGGTCAGGATGGAGTTGTAGGGCTCCACCACGGCGGTGGACACCTGAGGGGCGGGGTAGATGGCGAATTCCAGCTTGGACTTCTTGCCGTAGTCGACCGAGAGGCGCTCCATGAGCAGAGACGCAAAGCCAGAGCCGGTGCCGCCCCCGAAGCTGTGGAAGATGAGGAAGCCCTGCAGTCCCGTGCACAGGTCGGCCTGCGGGAAAGGGGAGCACGTGAGCCCATGCCTGCAAGACTGCACCACCACCCGCCGAGCCCCAGACTTGACACACACACAGCACCTGACACATCACGATGAACTGTGATAAGCTCATTCTTTCTTATGTTTCATTTATTTATTAATTAACGAGAGAGGGAGGAAGGGAGGGAGAGAATAGGCATGCCAAGGCCTCTAGCCACTCCAAATGAACTCCAGAAGCATGCGCCACCCCGTGTGCTTCTGGCTTATGTGGGTTCCAGGGAGTCAAACCTTGGTCCTCAAGCTTTGCAGGCAAGCACTTAACCACTGAGCCACTTTCTCCAGCCCTAAAGTCAAACTCTTGATTCTAACATTTTCCTGAACGACCTCCGCCCTTCACAACCCATGGCCACCCCTTCCCACCAGGACAAGCCGTGTCCACTTCCCTCTGTTATCATCTTACCAGTTTGCGGATCCGGTCCAGGACCAGGTCTACGATCTCCTTGCCAATGGTGTAGTGGCCTCTGGCATAATTATTGGCAGCATCTTCCTTCCCTGTTATCAGCTGCTCCGGGTGGAAGAGCTGCCTGTAGGTCCCAGTGCGCACTTCATCTGCAGAGACACCATGAGTCTTTCAGGCAATTCTACAAAGCACATGCTCTACCCCATAGGTCATCAGTAATGTCCTTGTGACCTATAAAACCACAGATGGCTAGGGTTTCTTGAGTCCTCCGCCATAAGGCTTTCAGGTTTTTGTTGTTGTTTATTTTTATTTATTTATTTGAGAGCATCAGACAGAGAAAGGCGCAGAGAGAGGGAGAGACAGAGAGGAAGAGAATGGGCACACCAGGGCCTCCAGCCACTGCAAACAAACTCCAGATGCGTGGGCCACCTTGTGCATCTGGCTTACCTGGCTACTGGGGAATTGAGCCTCGAACCAGGGTTCTTAGGGGCACGTGGGCTTTCCTGAGGCACTCCCACCCCTCCCAGAAAGCCTCCAATCGGGGCCCCAGCACCTACCGACCACCGTGGGCTCCAGGTCCACAAACACTGCCCTGGGCACGTGCTTGCCAGCCCCAGTTTCGCTGAAGAACGTATTGAACGAGTCGTCCCCGCCACCGATGGTTTTGTCACTGGGCATCTGACCATCAGGCTGGATTCCATGTTCAAGGCAATACAGTTCCCAACAGGCATTGCCGATCTGGACGCCTGCCTGGCCCACGTGGATCGAGATGCACTCACGCTGGAAACCAGAACATGCGTGTGAACCACTCGCCCTCAAGGCAACACACCACACAGCCGTCTGTGTTGGTGCACTGCCTCGAACTATTTCCAGCTAGACTAAGGGGAACTCCTTCGTCTCTATTAAAAACTGACTTCCAGCGGTGTGGACCCCAGCACTCCAGTACCAGTCCCGATCTAAGCCAGTCAGTGCACGCCAGCCACCACCCCTCCCCCACACGTCACTGGTGCCTTGAGCCCCCTCCACCAGTCACCCCGAGCACAAGACATATCCCCCATGCCAGCTCCCACGCACAACACCCTCCTGCGGCCATCAGGTCCTACCCAGACACTGCCCATGAGCCCCTCACCAGATCAAAAACAGTCCACCCGGGCAGAAGAGATGGCTTAGCAGTTAAGGCTCCTGCCTGCTAAGCCTAAGAACACTGGTTCCAATCTTCAGTGGTTCCAATGTCCAGGTCCCACGTTTAGCCAGGTGCAAAGTGACACAAGGGCGCAATGCCGCACTTGCCCACAAGGGGGCGCACGCATCTGGATTTCGTTCACAGCAGCTGAGGCACTGCTGGCGCGCACATCTCTGTCTCCCTCTCCCACTCTCTGTCTCTCTCCAAAAAAAAAAAAGTCCACCCACACCAGTCACCCCGCGCACGAGGCCCCATCTGCACCAGTCACCCTGTGCACCAGGCCCCACCCGCACCAGTCACCCTGTGCACCAGGCCCCACCCACACCAGTCACCCCGTGCACGAGGCCCCATCTGCACCAGTCACCCTGTGCACGAGGCCCCATCTGCACCAGTCACCCAGCGCACGAGGCCCCATCTGCACCAGTCACCCTGTGCACCAGGCCCCACCCGCACCAGTCACCCTGTGCACCAGGCCCCACCCGCACCAGTCACCCCGTGCACGAGGCCCCATCTGCACCAGTCACCCAGTGCACGAGGCCCCATCTGCACCAGTCACCCCGTGCACCAGGCCCCACCCGCACCAGTTATTCTGTGAACCAGCACCCACGAAACCAGTCACCCCGTGCACCAGCCCCCCCCAACCAGTCACCCCGTGCACGAGGCCGCATTTGCACCAGCCCCCCCCACACCAGTCACCCAGCGCACCAGCCCCCACCCACACCAGTCACCACATGCACGAGGCCCCATCTGCACCAGTCATCCAGCGCACGAGGCCCCACCCACACCAGTCACCCCACACACCAGGCCCCAACTGCACCAGTCACCCCGCGCACGAGGCCCCAACTGCACCAGTCACCCCGTGCACGAGGCCCCATCTGCACCAGTCACCCCGTGCACGAGGCCCCATCTGCACCAGTAACCCAGGGCACGAGGCCCCACCCGCACCAGTAACCCAGGGCACGAGGCCCCACCCGCACCAGTAACCCAGGGCACGAGGCCCCACCCGCACCAGTCACCCAGGGCACGAGGCCCCACCCGCTCCAGTAACCCCGCGCACGAGGCCCCACCCGCACCAGTCACCCCTCGCACCAGGCCCCACCCGCACCAGTCACCCAGGGCACGAGGCCCCACCCACACCAGTCACCCCGTGCATGAGGCCGCATCTGCACCAGTCACCCTGTGCACGAGGCCCCATCTGCACCAGTCACCTTGCGCACCAGCTTCCATCCACACCAGCCCCCACCCGCACCAGTCACCCCACGTACCATCACCCGGAGCACCAGTCGCCCTCCATGCGTACTAGCCCTCCCCACCCGCACCAGTCACCCCGTGCACGAGGCCCCATCTGCACCAGTCACCCAGCGCACGAGGCCCCACCTGCACCAGTCACCCTGTGCACCAGGCCCCACCCGCACCAGTCACCCCGCGCACGAGGCCCCACCCGCACCAGTCACCCCGCGCACGAGGCCCCATCCGCACCAGTCACCCCGCGCACGAGGCCCCACCCGCACCAGTCACCCCGCGCACGAGGCCCCACCCGCACCAGTCACCCCGCGCACGAGGCCCCACCCGCACCAGTCACCCAGGGCACGAGGCCCCACCCGCACCAGTCACCCAGGGCACGAGGCCCCACCCGCACCAGTCACCCCGTGCATGAGGCCGCATCTGCACCAGTCACCCTGTGCACGAGGCCACATCTGCACCAGTCACACGACGCACCAGCCCACACCCGCACCAGTCACCCTGTGCACGAGGCCCCATCTGCACCAGTCACCTTGCGCACCAGCTTCCATCTACACCAGCCCCCACCCGCACCAGTCACCCCATGTACCATCACCCCAGCACCAGTCGCCCTCCATGCGCACTAGCCCTCCCCAGCCGCACCGGTCACCCGTGCATGAGCCACCAGTGGCACAGCACAATCGCACCAGGCACCCACCCGAAGACCCACACCCCACACTCACGGCAACCGAAGACTCCGCCACTCAACCCACACCAGCCAGGGACACGCCTGCACCAGGCACGTCCCGCGCAGCACCCCACACCCCTGTCCACAAGCGTGTCCCCCACAAGCGCACAGGCAAGGCCAGCGAGCCCGACGTACCATGCTGAGCTCCGCCGCTGTGCTCCACCAAAACACCTCCTCTCGTCAACCGCTACGAAGCAGGCACTCAACTGCCGAGGATGCTGCACGCGGGTTTTATCCCTCACCGCCCCGGCTCTCATTGGTCCAGTCCTCCCGGGGGCGGGCCCACGGGCATGGACCCGCACGCAGGATTGGCTTTTTGCTAGCTGGCACTTTGTGATTGGACGGGATTTGGCGGGAAGGCTGCCGGAGGCCCGAGGCCCCGAGCGCTGCAGCCTATGGAGTGGAGCGCGGGCTGGCTCGTGCGCATCTGGCCCTGCGCGCATAGCCACGGATGAAGCCACGCCAGAGCACGTGTTTCCGGGTTCCTTCTGCAGGCCGTGCAAACTGGCCGCCCCCTCCCCCAAGGCTCCTCTGGCATCCACCCAAAGCCGACAGGGGCTCCAAGTGAGCCTGCAGCACCAGATGCCGGGCAGTAGCCGCCAAGGCCAAGGCCGGGATCTTGCCCTGCAGCTGCGTCTTGGAGCTCACCGGCCATCCTTTCAAGGCTGCGACATCCGCAGCCCGTCTCAGCAGGACACCGAGCTCAGGGTGCAGTCCGGGCCACACCTCACGTGTCATTTCGAGTGCCACCTGCTACGCACCGAGCTCTGTGAGCTGTAGTGGACCACAGCACTTGCCTGTCATCGCCCATCAGCACCTTGCCCCTCCCGGGATGACGGGCGTGTGCGCCACCATTAACACAGGTATGTTAATACAGTGAGAGAGGAACGCCTCTCAGTCCACAGCACCTTCCTCCCTTGAGGTCTTCAGTGACCCATGCACATAATTGGGTGTTTTTGTTGTTGTTTTGGTATGATTTTGTGTCTTCTTTTTTTTTTCCAGCCTGAAAAATTTTTTTTATTTATTTGTGAGCAGAGAGTGACAGAGAATTAGCAGGTCAGGGAATCTAACCACTATATATATATACACACACTTTGTGTGTCTGCCTTTATGTAGGTACTGGGGAATGGAACCTGGGTTGGCAGACGTTGCAAACAAGTGCCTGTTGGTTTTGTGTTTTAAGAAATTTTTTAGATATATTTATTTATCTGGCTGTGGTGGCGCACACCTTTAATCCCAGCCCTCGGGAGGCAGAGGTAGGAGGATGCTGTGAGTCTGAGGCCACCCTGAGACTGCATAGTGAATTCCAGGTCAGCTTGGACTAGAGCAAGACACTTCCTCAAAAAACAAACAAGGGCTGGAGATATGGCTTAGCGGTTAAGCCTTTGCCTGCAAAGCTAAAGGACCCTGGTTCAATTCCCCAGGACCCAGGTAAGCCAGCCACACAAGGTGGTGCATGTGTCTGGAGTTCATTTGCAGTGGCTGGAAGCCCTGGAGCGTGGATTCTCTCTGTGTGTCTCATTCTCTCTTTCTCAAATAAATAAATAAAAATAAAACATTAAAAACATGTTTATTTGCAAGGAGAGAGAGAGAAGGGAAGGGAAAAGAAGGGAAGAGAAACGGAGAGAATGGGCCTGCTTGGGCCTCCAGCTGCTGCATATGAACTCTTAGAAGCATGGACCACTCTGTGCATCTGACTTTACATGGGTCATGGGGTCTGGAACCTGGGTGGTTATGCTTTTCAGGCAAGCCCCTTTACCACTGAGCCATCTCTCTGGCCTCGGGTTTTACGTTTTTGAGACAGGATTTCCTGTCTCCCAGGCTGACCTGCAACTTACTATGAAACCATTGAAGACCTTGAACTCTTGACCCTACTTCCTCCTCCTCCAGAGTACTGGGATCATAGGTGAACACAATCAGCCCGTTTATGCTGCCCTGGGGCCGGAACTCAGAACCTGGTTCGTGATAGGCAAGCACTTCAGCAACTGAGCTACATCCCCAGCACCCAGAATTGTGTTTTTTTTTTTAAAATTTATTTATTTGTTATTTATTTATCTGGCTGTCCACCTCAGCCTCTGCGTGGTGTGTTTCCTTAAGATGGAATCTCTCAGCTGCCCTTTTCAGTCAGAATGGCTGACTAGCAAGCTGCACTCATTGTTTTCATTTATTTATTTATTTTTGGTTTTTCAAGGTAGGGTCTCACTCTAGCTCAGGCTGACCTGGAATTCCTCAGGGTAGCCTCGAACTCATGGCGGTCCACCTACTTCTGCCTTCCAAGTGCTGGAATTACCGAGTGCGCCACCACGGCCCCCTTCTGGCCATTCTTCAGTCTCTGTTCTGCACAAGATTAGGGTTACACGTGCGCATGGCCACACCCAGCTGTTTACCTGGCCACTGGGGATTGAACTGTGGTGAATCAGGCCCTCAAGCCCTTTCCAGCCCTGAGCATTCCTTGTACTGTACAATTCACTCGTTTAATGTGTGCAGTTCACTCCTGGGCTCAAGCCACCCTTCTGATGTGGCCTGTTTAGCTGGGACTACAGGTGTGCACAACCATGCCAGGCTTGTTATTTATATATTTATCATTACTATTTTATTTTATTTATTTGTAAGCGGAGAGAGATAGGGGAGAGAGAGAGCGAATCAGAATGGGCGTGTCAGGGCCTCCTCCAGCCACTGCAAATGAACTCCAGATGCATTCGCCACTTTGTGCATCGACATCTGGCTTTACATGGGTTCTGGGGAATCGAACCCAGGTCGGTAGCTTTGCAGGCAAACATCTCAGCCGCTGAGCCATGGCTCCAGCCCGCTCTTGCATTCCATTTGGACATTTGTTCTTGTCCTCTTCAAGTAGGTTGCATATATTTAATCATAATTGTGTTTTGGAATTCTTTGTCTGCAGTTTCTTCTAAGTAGTTCTCATTGTTGGTGCATGATTTGTCTTGTTTTGGGGGGGGGCGCTTATTTCTGTATTGGGATTTGCCCATCTGGAGATAATCCCTTTGTTTTGCCAAGAATGTAGCAACAGCAGCTCCCCTGGGGGGTCACAGGGTGGCTGGGGTGGAGACAGCTCTGGAAGAGACTTGCATTTGGGACCAGTAGAGGGAGCAGGCCACCACAAACTCACTGGGTGGGGACTGCTGGCAGGGGGGTCTACCCAGGTCTCTGTTGGAGGCAGGAAGGCCAACATGTGGTCACTGGGGCCTGTGCCAGGCAGGTCTAATCCTCCATCTGGGTTGGGGGTAAATAAGTGGCCTATTTATTTAATTTTGGGGGGAGGGGGAGGTTTGAGGTTGGGTTTCACTCTAGCCCAGGCTGACCTGGAATTCACTATACAGTCATACATAGGGTTAGCCTCAAACTCACTGAAATCCTCCTACCTCTGCCTCCCAAGTGTGTGCGCCACCACACCCGGCTCCACTTATTTCCTTTTTTTTTTGTTTTGTTTTGTTTTGGTTTGGTTTTGTTTCGAGGTAGGGTCTCACTCTAGCTCAGGCTGACCTGGAATTCACTATGTAGTCTCAGAGTGGCCTTGAACTCATGGCGATCCTCCTACCTCTGCCTCCCTTGTGCTGGGATTAAAGGGGGGAACCACCACGCCCTCACACCTGGCTCCACTTCTTTACTTTTGACAGGGTCTCACTAGATAGCTCAGGCTGACTGGAACGTGTGAGTCCTCTGCCTCACCCTCTTGAGTGTGAGATTCATACGACCAGTCTACATGGGCTTGGCTTTCCTTGAAAGCACTGAGCTGCACAGTGTCACCACAATCAATTTGAGAACATTCTGTAATCTCCACAGAAGCACACAACCTGTAGCTGTCAACCCTGAGTTCTGTCTGTATGGATTTGCCAAATCTAGACATGTCATGTAAGCAGAACCAGATAAGGCACGGCCTTGTGGCTAGCTTCTCTTACTCAGCGGTTTCCAGGTTTCATCCATGTCCTATGTATCAAGGCTTTTTCTTTTTAAAAAAATCTTACTGGGTTGGAGAGATGCTTAAGGACCCATGTTCAACTCCCCAGATCCCACATAAGCCAGATGCACAAGGTGATGCATGCACAAGGCTGCACATGTGCACAAGGTGGCACACATATTTGGAGTTCTATTGCAGTGGCTGGAGGCCTTGGCTTGCCAGTTCCCCCTCTGTCTTGCTCTCTCATTAAAAAAAAAATTGGGGCTGGAGAGATGGCTTAGCGATTAAGGCATTTGCCTGCAAAGCCAAAGGATCCTGGGTTGATTCTCCAGGACCCACGTAAGCCAGATGCACAAGGGGGCGCATGCATCTGGAATTCATTTGCAGTGGCTGGAGGCCCTGGCTTGCCCATTCTCTCTCTCCCTCATAAATAAATAAATAAATAAATAAAATATATTTAAAAAAATTAAAGCAAGAACCCTGACTAATACATGTGGTAATTCCATGATTAACCTTTTGAGAAGCTACCAGACAAACCATGCGATTTTTGATCCCGATATCCTTGGCCAGCATGACTCACGTGTGTCTCACAATGGTTTGGTATTCTTGGAACCTGTGGCTTTTATAATTGGCAGAGCTCTCAGTCTTTGTTGACAGGCATGAAGCTTACTTCCAATTTTCTTTTATTGTTTATTTTTGTTTATTTATTTATTTGTGAGCGACATACAGAGAGAGAAACAGGCAGATAGACAGAGAATGGGCATGCCAGGGCCTCCAGCCACTGCAAATGAACTCCAAATGCATGCGCCCCCTTGTGCATCTGGCTTATGTGGGTCCTGGGGAGTTGAGCCTCGAACCGCTAAGCTATCTGTCCAGGCCTACTTCCAGTTTTCATGATTGTGAACGGCAGTGCAGTGAGCGTCTTCAGGATCAGTACTTGTTGTTTTGCTTAAGATAGGGTCTCAATCCCCACTCCAGGGCCTGCTCCAGCTCACTACACCCCGGCCTCAGCTTCCTGAGATCTGGAATCATGGCTGTGTGCCACCAGCTTAGAGGCATCAATCTCCTCTCTTCCCTCCCCACTGTCTTTCTCTCTGACAGCACCTCGTATATCCCCAAGTTGTTCCTGAACTTGCTATGGCACCAAGGATGGCCTTAAGTATTTTATTTTATTTATTTTGGGTTTTCGAGGTAGGGTCTCACTCTAGTCCAGGCTGACCTGGAATTCACTATGTAGTCTCAGGGTGGCCTCGTACTCACAGCAATCCTCCTACCTCTGCCTCCCAAGTGCTAGAATTAAAGGCATGCACCACCACACCTGTTGGCCTTGAACTATTTTAAAAGATTTATTTTATTTATTTAAGAGAGAGAAAGAATGGGCTCACCAGGGCCTCTAGCCACTGTAAACGAAGTCCAGATGCATGCGGCACCATGTGCATCTGGCTTACGTGGGACCCGGAGAATCAAACCTGGGTCCTTAGGCTTTGTAGGGAAGCTCCTTAAGCACTGAGCTATCTCTCCAGCCTGGCCTTGAGCTTTTCATCCTCCTTCCTCTACCTCCTGAGCGCCAGGATACAGATGTGCGCCCTAGCATGTGTAGTGTTGGGGGTATCGCACAGGCAGGCAGGCACGCTTACCAACTGAGCCGCTTCTCAGTCCCGTGGGCACCAATCTTTTTATGCATCTCTGGTTATTTCTGAAGAACAGAATCAGTGTATCAACCGCACTGAAGAGTCAGTCAATCAATATCAACTGGACCAGTGAGAGCAGGCAGTTTTATGGCTCTGTGCGTAGTGCAAGGTTGTCTTCCAAGAAGGCTGTGATTGTTTGCTTACAAGTAGAGTTTAGGGAACGTGGGCTGCACTTCCTGTCTAAGAAGATCACCAGAACGTGCGTATCTGGATGGCAGGGACACCTGTGACCCTGTGTCTAGCTCACTGTCTAGGTCACAGTAGGGGCTTTTGTGATGTGAAGGAATGAATAGTGGCAAAGGAAGGCCAAGCTTCGTGGTGGTGTGGCAGCTACAGAGCAGAGAGAAAGGGCCGGTCATAGGGTCGAAGGTACAAGCAGAGAAGCATAGAAGGTTCAAGGTCACCTTGCCATCCTTGGCTACATAGTTCCAGCCTGGCCTGGGCTGCATGAGATCCTGTCGCACAAAAACAAATAAACAGATGCTGGAGAGATGGTGCAATGGTTAAAGGCAGTTGCTTGCAAAGCCTAACGGCCTGGGTTTGATTCCCAGCACCCACATAAAGCCAGATGCACAAAGCGGTGTATGCATCTGGAGTTTGTTTGCAGTGGCAGGAGGCCCTGGCACACCCATTCTCATTCTGTCTCTGTGTGTTTGCAAATAAATAAAATTATATATATATCCTTTTTTGGTTTTTCGAGGCAGGGTCTCACTCTAGTTCAGGCTGACTTGGAATTCACTATGTAGTCTCAGGGTGGCCTTGAACTCACGGTGATCCTCCTACCTCTGCCTCCCAAGTGCTGGGATTAAAGGCATGTGCCACCATGCCTGGCTTAAATAAAACATTTTTAAAAACCACTACCACCACCACAAAAACAGAAGACAAAGAGAGAGGAAAGGAAAGGGGAGAGGGAGAAAAGGAGGAAAAGAAAGAGAGGGAAGGAAGGAGAGGGAGAGAAACAACCAATACTTGGGGGAATTGGGACAGGAAAGATTTGACTTGTGGGAAGGTCCTCAATAGCAAAAAAGAGATTCCAATTGACAGACCGGGCATGGTGACACATGCCTTTAATTCCAGCACTCGGAGGCAGAGGTAGGATCACCTGACTTCAAGGCCACCCTGAATTCCAGGTCAGCCTGAGCTAGGGTGAGACCCTACCTCGAAAAAAAAAAAAAAAGGGAGAGAGAGAGATTCCAATTGACAATTAGATTCTGTTACTCTTTAATATTGTTATATACCAAGACCTTAATTTACAACTATAAACAGAACAGAGAGAGAGAAAAAAATATGACTCAAACATGAATTACGTCTTTCCCAAAGTATGTTCAGCACACAAAGCTCTGATGTCCTGCCCAAATGTGTTTTCTATGGGAATGAAGGCAGTGGCCAGGGCACATACTTAGTAATGCTGCCCCTTTGCCCAACTCTCAGAACGTTTTGTGCCTGCCAAAGAACCTAGCATATAGGGCAGATAGCAACAGAACTTACCCAAACCGTGCATGCTGTTTCAGTGATCTCGAAACAATTCGGATTTCTCTGGCTTAGAAATTAGGACAGGATCTCAGGACAGATGGCTTCGTAATGAGTTTCTCTCCTCTTTCGGCTGCCAAGCAGTTTGGAAATGGCACTAGGCCGGGCCCTTGTCACTGTGGTTCAGCAGGGCATCTTGAAGAGGTCTGACACCAGGAAGCCATCACCATTAGCAGCTAATGCTTCGTGAGTGTGGCACAGCAAGTGTCCTAAAAATGGAAAAAAAAAAAAGGAAAAATTCTATTCAGATGGCAACTTGTTAACAAGCTTGGGTTGCCACTGAGTTTCTGCACTAAGCTAGCTCAGCGTAGTTTTTCAAGTCCAGATTTCCTTCTTAGCTTCAGACTTATTTATCAGATTATTTATTGGACATTTTTCACTTGGAAGTCAAACAGGTACCTCAAAGTACATGTGCTCATAAGTAGAATTCTTTGGTGTTTTGTGTTCGCTTTGCTTTGTGTGTGTATGTGTGTGCATGCACACATGTGTGTGTGTGTTTATGTCTGTACAGTTATGTGTGTGCATGTGTGCAAAGGCCAGAGTGTAAAGTTGGATGTAGTTATGTGTGTAGGGAAACAGTTATGTGTGTGCATCACTGGGATTTGCAAAGGCCATCATGATGTAAAGTTGGATGTAGTTCCTCAGGTACTTTCTAGGGCAGATCTCATAGGCTAGAACTCATCAAGTAGGGAAACCAAGGTGGGCACTGGGCTCAGGGACCCTCCTGTCTCTACTTCCCCATCACTGGGATTTTAGGAGCATGCCATCATGACCCATATACATACATACATACATACATATATATATTGGAGAGAGACACAGAAAGAGACAGTTCAGTGTGATGCCCCATCTCAATAAATAAGGTAGATTGATTGGGGATGACATCCAACATTAACCTCTGGCCTCCACGTGCACATATAGGCGCACCCCCCCCACACACACATGCACACCACACACACCACACACAAATACATGCAAACAAGGGAAGAGCATACCAACACTCCTTCCTGTCTGATTTCTGACATCAGGCACAGTGAGACCAGCCACCTCACATTCCTGCCACCATGGCCTTGCCCGCCCTGATGGACTACGTCTCCCCAGACAGGAGCCAAAGCAAGCCTCCCTTCCTTAACTGGTTTTTGCCCGATACGTCGTCACAGGAAGAGTCACAAAACACATGCCCAACACCTCCGCGCCTACCCACACACTGCTTCTTCAGCTGAAAGTCACCAAAGCCCGACAGTCTTCAACCTCAGAGCGTATCTTCCATGTCACAAGTCCCAAACAAAATCATTTCCAAGTTCACGTTTCTTAGCAAACGAGAAGAAACACAAACACACTAGTCGCATGTAGATTTCATTATCTGTACAAACTTGGTGGTTTAGGATAAATAAGTTATGGAATTTTTGTATTTAAAATTCAGTGCACGTGAGTCTGCCCAAATCTGAACAGTTGTACATTTCAGTCCTCTATTTTTTTTTGTGCTGTCACCAATTTATTTCTGCACCATATTCTACCTGGGGCTCTGAGGAAAAGAACATCTTTGCCCACTTCTGATCACCATAAAACAGAACAAATTGCAACAGATAATATTTACTTGAATGAAGTTTCCACGGGCTTTCTATGCTTCTTGAAAAAATAGTTCACCCCACCCTGAAGTATCTGCTTATATAATTTTGACTATTTTGTCTTGTTATGGATGAAAGAAACTTCTGGGGCCACTCTAAGTTCCCTGTCTTTTGTTGTTTTCTTCTTAAATTCCTACAACAGCCAGTGCTTTTGCAGAGGTTGTGTAGGGTGTGGACCATGTTTTCTGTACGAAACACTAACTTTTGAAAGAAGCTTAGCACACAGGATCCACAAGGACACTGCTATCAATTTCTGTTGTCTTCCAACAACCATTCCTCAGTCAATACATTGCTTGCAAATATATTTATGTGTGTGTATTTCTCACACGCAGTAAGTTGCTTGTTTTAATAGGTGTGTAGAGAAAGCCCGAGTTTTGGAACTGACATGTGTAACACCAGGGTAGTTCTCTGAGTTGTGTAGTTTACGGCCTTTCTGCTGATCTGTAATTGCCTGTCTTCTCAACTTCTTGAGAACTTACATCTTAAAAACTTCCATTGCAAAACTTCCTGATTGCAAACCAATCAGGAACTTGGCATGGTGTTAATTCCTTTGGCATTGCTAGTTTAGCAACTTTATTATTTTATTACAACTTAATTATGCACAATTTCAAATACAATTTTTTTTTTTTGGCAATGCTGGGAAATGTATCCAGATCCCGAATTTGCTACTAGCTTGAGTGCTTTTCCATGGGGCTACATCTCCTCATTATATCAGTATAAAAATTCTCTCTGACCAGGCATGGTGGCACATGACTTTAATCCCAACACTTGGGAGGCAGAGGTAGGAGGATCACTGTGAGTTCAAGGCCAGCCTGGGACTACAGAGAGAATTCCAGGACAGTTTGGGCTAGAGTGAGACCCTGTCTTAAAACAACAACAACAACAACAAAATTCTGTCTGCAAACATTATTCCTTTTACATACTTCTGAACGCTGCAATAATTATAATGTACTTGTTGACTTTGAATATTATCGAACCTTCATCTCATTCCATGGCTTAAAACATGAATGAGGGCTGGAGTGATGGCTTAGCGGCTAAGGCACCTGCCTGCTGAGCCTAAGAATGCTGGTTCCAATGTCCAGCGGTTCCAATCTCCAGGCCCCACGTTTAGCCAGATGCAGTGAGGCAAGGGCGCAATGCCGCACTTGCCCACAAGGGGGCGCACACATCTGGATTTCGTTCTCAGCAGCTGAGAGGCTGCATGGCGCTCCCATCTCTATTGTCTCCCTCCCTCTCTGTCTATCTCTCTCTGTCTCTCTCTCCAAAAATAAATAAAAAAATAATAAAAAAAAAATTAAAAAAAAAACATGAATGAATGACTGGTCAGAGGCTAGGCCTGAAAAGAATCTAGCTAACCCATTCTGCAAACTCCTGTAGCCATCAGGCTTTCTAGCCTCCAAGCCCCAATCACTTAAGCAAAGCAAAGAAACAAGTGTCCAAACCATGGTTACCTGAGGCCACGTGGTAAAAGCACTCTCGAGCATGCTACAGGCAGGACTCGCCTGAGAGACAGTCCCCCAAATGTGGAAAAACACAAGACATTCTTTCTCTCTAATATTTTATTGAATTTATTTTTATTTATTAGAGAGAGGAAAAGAGGCAGAGAGAGAAGAGGAAGAAAAAGAGAGAGAGAGAAAGAAAGAAGAGGGAGAGAGAGAGAATGGGCTTGCCAGGGCCTCCAGCCACTGTAAATAAACTCCAGACGCATGCGCCACCTTGTGCATCTGGCTCACGTGAGTTCTGGGGGATCAAATCTGGGTTCTTAGACTTTGGAAGCAAATGGTTTAACTGCTAAGTCATCTCTCCAGCCCAAGACATTCTTTCTTTATGGCAACTCTTGCATTTCTCATTCTCTGGGCCTTGCGAGTTTATTCTGAGAACCCTGCTCAGTTTCTCTAAGGGGTAAGAAAGAGCCACTTTCTATTGTGTGGAGTTACAGAATTATAATAGCAAAAATTTAAAGCCCTGTAATCTTTTCCTTTCGTAACGTTAGCTTGTCCTCTTCTGGGCGACATAATTCTGCATTGGCCCTTCGGCGATAGAAACATTTTACCCCTAATGCCATTTGGAATTTGGGATGGACTGGGAGGGCATCAGTAACTTCATTTTTCCATCTGTGAATTCACTCAGCGCAGACTGATCAATTCTCAGAGAACTCCACTGCTGTGTTGGCAGCCAGTACTTGGGCTGCCGAGACCTATCTGTATTCAATGTGTGTGAGTTGCCAGAGAAAACACAGCTGTCAGCCTATATCTCAGGCAATCCACACCATCTCCTTGGCTGCAGAGATTTGTAAAAATGAGCTGGAGTATGTTTTAAGAACCAAATTCAGTCCTGGAAGGACAGTTGTCCAAAGCAAAAAAGAAAGAAAGAAAGAAAGAAAGAAAGAAAGAAAGAAAGAAAGAAAGAAAGAAAGAGAGAAAGAAAGAAAAGAAAAAACTCCCAAGCAGAAACATTAATTCAGACTAGCAGAAGTTTTAAATTACTGATCATTTTAAAAGGATTTTCCTTTCCCTAAGAAAACAGTGCCAGGGTCTACCAGCCAAAGGCTTTCTTCTGGCCTTCAAGTCTCCTCTAGATAATTTTTAAAAAATGTTTTATTTATTTGTTTGAGAGAGAGAGAGAGGAAAGAGGTGGAGTGTGTATGTGTTGTGGGGGAGATGAATGCTCCAGGGCCTCTAGCCACTGCACATGAACTTCAGAGGCATGCGCCACCATGTGCATCTGCCTTATGTGAATACTGGGGAATCAAACCTGGTTCCCTAGGCTTCACAGCCTTAACCACTAAGCTATCTCAACAGCCCTTTGTTTAAAAAGATCCTGGTGAAGCAGGGTGTGGTGGCACACGCCTTTAATCCCAGCACTCGGGAGGCAGAAGTAGGAGGATCACCATGAGTTCAAGGCTACTCAGAGACTATATAGTGAATTCCAGGTCAGCCTGGACTAGATAGAGGAGACCCTACCTCGAAAAAAAAAAAAAAAAAAAAAAAAAAAGATCCTGGTGGTCTAGAAATTGCCATGCAGGGTTACTTCATGGTGACATTGATGGAAAGGGCCCACAAGGTTGGCAGCTATGATAGAATCAGCCTGACATTTCCATAAACTAAATTGAATTCTTGGCACAATCTGAGCTTGGACAGCATATGCTTCCCACCCTGTTCTTGCTCGGCTGTGTCAGTTACACTTTCATTTCTGCCCTGGTACTGTGATCGAATAAAGTGGGTCATTTTTTAATTAGGTGTTTATAATGATCTAAGGTACGGCAAGCTGCATAAATGATACAGGAACGTGTTTCTGGACATAAGAAAGGCATCTTTATGTGTCTTCTGCCTTTTATTCCCCTTTGCAGTGACATGTCCAACACCTTCGTGGCTTGCTTCAGATGCTGAGTATCCAGGTCAGATAAGCTTGGGCTATGTGTAATCTCCTATGCACACATCAAACTCCAGCTGTTTCCAGCCATGAGTACAACTCCCTCATATCATAGCATGTTCTCCTGAGAAACCCAATTCTGGGGGCTAGGACCCTTTTAACCCTCAGTGGTTAAAAGCACACGCTACGAACGCCCACCTACTACTGCATTTGGGTCCCCAGAACCTATTTAAAGCCAGACACAAAGTGGCTCACAGGACAGTAATCCCAGTGAGTCTACGGCAATAGAAGAGGCAGGGCAATCCCAAAGCTCCGGGGCAGCTAGTGGAGCTTTTCCAGTGGCAAACAAGAGATTTTGTCTCAACCAGGGTGAAAGGTGACGACAGATACCCTGAGGTTGTCCTCTGGCCTCTGCATGTGTACCGTGGCAAATGTGCCCTCATACAAACACACAGATCATACGTGCACACACACATGCATAAACACACACACAGCAAATAAGAAAGAAACATTATCCCAGATTTTCTGGGATAGTCTTGAAAATTAAAACTCCGTAGGTCATCCACACCTCTTTTTCTTTTCTAATATTTTAGATTTATTCATTGCAAAAGAGAAAGAGGGAGGGCAAGACACTATGGATGCACCAGGGTCTCCTGCTGCTGCAGATGAACTCCAGACACATGTGCCACTTTGGACATCTGGCTTTACATGGGTCCTGGGGAATTGAACCTGAGACAGCAAGCTCTGCAAGTAAGTCCCTTTAAAAGCTGAGCCATCTCTCGAGCCCCCCACATTCCCTCATTTAATCAGTACTTATTATGTCTCCCTTAAGCCACACACACACACACATACACACACGATGTCTTGATTAATCCTCTCAAAAATAAATATAAGTCCAGAAAGTTCAAGTCGCATGTCCAAGGTCACACAATAAATAATTCATGGGTTGAGATGTGAGTTCATGTTGTCTAGAACTCTCTAGCTAGTTCCCAGCAAATGTGTTGAGACACCACACGCTGACAGTGGCAGTAAGATGTGTGTGACAATGGAAGCCATATGCCTCGGAACTCATGGAACCAGTAACATAGCATGGCTCAGCGTGTGGTCCTTAGGGCCTGCCTTGTACTTTTCTTAGGTACGATGGGAGCTGATGATGTGTCAAAATTTATATCAGTGAGGCACCAGAGTGATCTTCTCACTTCAGAAAATAAATACAACTTTCAGTCAAGGTCGGTGGAATCCATATCCAAGGGCCATTATTCCATAGATCTCAAGAGAATTATACTCAGCACCTAGACATACACATTTCCTCACTGGGATTTAAGGATCTTCCTCCTAGCTTCTTGCTCCCAGCTATTTTGTGAAACCCTATGAATAGCTTCTCTTAGAATTGGTTTTACTTTTATTTATTTTTTTCTGAATGCATGTAACTTTGAGACTCTGTTCTGGCATTTGCAGCTCTGATTTTAATTGGATTCGTGTCACTGTGATTCAAATCTCAGAGTAGCCTAATGAAAATCATAAAACTGTTTAAGTAGAAAGAGACCTCAGAGACCAGCCAGTCACAAAAATCTCAATCTGACAGCTCCCAGACTGTAGATGGTCCCAAATATATATATATATTCTCCACAGTAAAGACCCATTAAGTCTTATATTTTTTAACGGAGTGTCAATATATTTAAATGAGTTTATTTCAAATAAAATAATCTGCATAATGGGCTTCTCTTAAAAGTTTGGATTAGGCAGCACTGGGCCTGTTTTCCTTTCTGTAGTCCCTGACTTCCCGGATTCGGTAAGGCTGCCAGCCCCCTGGAGGTCAACGGTATTGTGGTCAGTGGCCTGCTGATACTGGTCACTGTGCTTGTCTTAGTATTGTCTTATAGCAGACTTGAGAAGGAGGAAAAATATTTCTACTTGTCAGAAACAGGAAAATACGATCATCTGAGAGGGCTGTGTATCAAACAAAAAACAATGTGAAGAGAACATTTCCTGTGAAAGCACGGAGTGGGCTTCTTAGTTTAATATATAACAGTAATATGTACTCTGCTTACATCTGAAGTTCAAGTCTGTGTATCTTCTTTGGCCTTACAAGCACTTTGGAGCCTTGATCTCGTTTCACAGATGTGAACCTAGAGATCAAAAGGGTTAAATGCAGGCTGGAGAGATGGCTTAGAGGTTAAAGCGCTTACCTGCAAAGCCAAAGGACCCAGGCTTGATTCCCTGGGGCCCACATAAGCCAGATGCACAAGGGGGCACATACGTCTGGAGTTCGTTTGCAGTGGCTGGAGGCCCTGGTGCGCCCATTCTTCTCTCTTTCTTTCTCTACCTGCCTATTTCTGTATCTCTCTCTCAAATAAATAAGTAAATAAATAAGGGTTAAATGCCTTCCCTAGGTTCGCATGTGTAGGCCGCAATAAGAATGAAGGTTCCTCTCTTGTACCATACCATTGAGCATCATGCAGGAGATACCAGGCACTGGCTGGTTGAGTGTGTGAGCTGAAACTTTATATATATATATTCAAAATGGACACAAATATCATGGAGCACAGCTTTTTAAAAAATTTATTTATTTGAGAGAACAAAAGGCAGAGAGAGAGAGAATGAGCATGCCAGGGCCTCCAGACACTGCATATGAACTACAGATGCATGTGGCACCTTGTGCATCTGGCTTGGTCCTGGGGAATTGAACCTGGGTCCTTTGGCTTTGCAGGCAAGCGCCTTAACTGCTAAGCCATTTCCCCAGCCAGACAGCTTTGTTTTATTTGTCGTCCCCATAACTGTTCCAGCAAACACCCTTATCCACTGAGCCGTCACCACTCAGCCCCCCACCCCACTAAGTTTATTGGCTTCTGTGGCTACTGTCATTTTCCTACAGAGGAATTCCATAATAATAATTGTGCTTAAAAATGACTCACAGAGGCTAGTTAAATGGTTCAGCAGTGAAAGGGGCTTGCCTGTAAAGCCCACCAAACAGGGTTCAGTTCCCCAGTACCTACATAAAGCAGGACATAAAAAAATGGCACATGCATCTGACATTCATTTGCAATGTCAAGAGACCCTGGCAAGCCCTCCCTCCCCCAACACATGCAAATAAAAAATAAATAAATGAGGGCTGGAGAAATGACTTAGCGGTTAAGGCGTTTGCCTGCAAAGCCAAAGGATCCCGGTTCGATTCTCCAGGACCCACGTAAGCCAGATGCACGAGAGGCACATGCATCTGGAGTTCATTTACAGTGGCTAGGGGCCCTAGCATGTCCATTCTCTCTCTGTCTGCCTCTCTTCTCCTTCTCTCTGCTTGCAAATAAATAAATAAAAATTTAAAAATAAATAAATAAATGAAATAGTTAAAGAAATAGAATTTGAATATTTTAGCAGACTCCTCTAAATTGCAATATTCCTTCCTGAACAGAGGAAGAAAGCTCTGGGGATTCAGGAAGTCAAGTCTGGGAGAGTTGAAACAAAAGGTCGCATGGCTCTCCTCAAGGTTATCAGGGTGACTGAGAGCCGACTTTGAGCAATGTCAGTTAGGAATTGAAACATTCCTTCCTCAGGGAAGGCAGGAAGTCAACAAGTCTGGCACGGAGGTTGCAAGACCCTGCCCTAAAACTATAGAAAGGACAAGACTCACCTACAAGCCGCCTGGAAGTCATGTAGTGTGCTGGCGATGCCAGGCAGCCCCGGCCGCCTTCAGGCTGTGCAGTGAGCTCCAGAAACCAGCTTCCATGAGACGTCACCTGGGCCAGGGATGCAGCCGCCTTTGAGTCCCCCATGATCCTATAAGCAACCCCTCACCCTGCTCCGTAAGAAACCCCAAGAAGCCCATGGGTTCGCCATAACTGGTGCTGGTGTCACTGTAGTTTGGTCTGCCATCTGAGCCCTGTCTGGGTGGAGACATATGTTTGCGTCTCCCCAAAGAAAAAGTTTCCCAAAACAACCTCTGGCCCTGGGTGAGGACATGACAGTCTAAGATTCTCCCCCCCCCAAAAAAAAAAGGTAGTAATCCAACTGATGTGGGTCACTGAAGACCACCCCTCACCTAAAGACATGCTAGATGGGAGGAAGATTTCTCCATTTATTTATTTATTTATCTATTTTTGGTTTTTTCAAGGTAAGGTCTCACTCTAGCCCAGGCTGACCTGGAATTCACTCTGTAGTCTCAGGGTGGCCTTGAACTCATGGCGATCCTCCTACCTCTGCCTTCCGAGTGCTGGGATTAAAGGCGTGCGCCACCAGATTTCTCCTTTTAATGAGATCATTTATTTAAGTCCACAGAAGTCCTTTCCCTGATGTAGTTGCTTGTAGACTCTCGTTACTGAACTCCCCACTTTTCTGAGTTCTAACTTAGAAGATAGAACTTTTCATTTCTTGCTTTTTTTTGGACGTAAGCCTAACAGACTGGCTTTTTTTTATGTGTGTGTGAGAGACAGAAAGAGTGAGAGGTGATTGCCAGAGCCTCCAGCCACTGCAGTTGAATACCCTTTGTTCACATGTGCAACATTGCACGCATGGGTCACTGTGCATCTGGCTTACACGGGTCCTGAAGAGTAGAACATGAACTCCTTAGGCTTTGCAGTCAAGCGCCTTAACCACTAAGCAATCTCTCCAGCCCCTTTTCACTTTTTAAATAAACTTTTATTGACAGCTTCCACAATTATAGACAGTATACCATGATAATTCCCTCCCCACCTGTACTTTCCCCCTCACAAATCCATCGTCCATCATATCCCCCCCCCTCAGTCAGTCTCTCTTTTCATTTTGATGTCATCATCTTTTCCTACTATTATGACGGTCTTGGGTAGGTGGTGTCAGGCACTGCGAGGTAATGGATATCCAGGCCATTTTGTGTCTGGAAGAGCATGTTGTAAGCAGTCCTACCCTTCCTTTGACTTACGTTCTTTCTGCCACCTCTTTCTCAATGGACCCTGAGCCTTGGAGGGTGTGATAGAGATGTTTCAGTGCTGAACACTCCTCTGTCCCTTCTCAGCACCATGGTGCCTTTTGAGTCACTCCAGTCTGAAAAGAGAAGCTTCTGTAACCAAAAGTGAGAGTAGCATTGATATATGAGAATAAACATTAAGAAAAGGGCTTACAGGGAAGTTTGGTGGGAATAATATACACATTTAACAAGACAGTAGCAGGCATTATTCCTGAGGATTCATAAACTACCCCCACCATAGGCTTTTGACTAGATTTTCAGTGCAGGCATGCCTTCCCTCCTGTGGAGCAGTCCAGTTAGAGAGCAGTTAGTTTCTCCCATAATAGACATGCCACCATTGCACCTACTGGTGGTCCTTTTTTTTTTTTTTTTTTCTTGGACAGAGTCAGAGAGAGAAAGAGAGAGAGAGAGAGGGACAGATAGAGAATGGATGTGCCAGCAGCCTCTCAATCATTGTGAATGAACTGCAGATGCATGCGCCCCCTCATGGGCAAGTGCAGCATTGCACCCTTGCATCATTTTGCATCTGGCTAACATTGGACCTGGAGAATTGAACGGGCATTCTTAGGCTTAGGAGGCAGGTGCCTTAACCCCTAAGCCATCTCTCCAGCCCCCTTTTTTTATTTTAATCTCTTCTTTGGATGCCAGTTGAATCATAAGTATGTTTGCCTTGATAATCTGGATTTTTTTACCTTTTTCTCAATAAACCTTTGCTCTCTACTTATTTCTCATGGCTCACGTGCCTAGTTTTTTTGTGGCTATGAGACCAAGGACTCAGCAGTATGAAAACCTGCATCATTCAGTCGCCCCCGTTAGACGCTGAACGGTGCACTAGGTACCTTTCTCATTGCTGTCACCGCGCCTCACAAGAAGCAGTGCAAGGGAGAAAAGGGGGTCGCCTTGACTCACGATTTGAGGAAGCAGGAGAAGCTTGTAGCCATTGGGGTGTCAGGCAGCCAGTCAGACATGAACAGGCTTGAAGGTCACTGTCAAGGACATCTCCCCCATAACCAGCAACTTACAAAACCAAGAACTGAAATGGCAGGATTCTAATGTTACCTTGCCCTGGATGCCCTGCCACCCACAATTTCTACCAAAACAGGAGACAGATTTGGGAAAATGAGGTTAAAAAAATGGTCCATCTGAAAGAAAAAACATTCCACAATTTTCCAAAAACAGAAGGTCTGAAGGTGAGTGGAAGATTTTTTTTTTTTTTTTTTTTTCTGAGGTAGTGTCTCACTAGCCCAGGCTGACCTGGAATTCACTCTGTAGTCTCAGGGTGGCCTTGCTCACGGTGATCCTCCTACCTCTGCCTCCCGAGTGCAGGCTAAATGGAAGATTCTTGTGTGAGCAAAGTTCTTTGTGCATTGCATATGCCCTTTGGAATAGCATCTATTACCAAATATCAAATATTTTGTAATTTCACAGTGATATATGATTTTTTTAAAGAACCAAACAAAAGGGCTTGAGAGGTGATTTAAGGTGCTTGTCTGCAAAGTCTAAGGACTCAGGTTTGATTTCCCAGTACCCGTATAATGCACATGGTGGCACATGCATCTGGAGTTTGTTTGCAGTGGCTAGAGGCCCTGGTGCACCTGTTCTCATTCATTCTCTCTCTCTCTGTGTAATAAGTAAATAAAATAAAAGTAAAATAAAATATAAAATCAGGGCTGGAGAAGATGGTTAGCAGTTAAGGTATTTGCCTACAAAGCTAAAGGATTCAATTCCCCAGGACCCACGTAAGCCAGATGAAGAAGGCGACGCATGCATCTGGAGTTCGTTTGTAGTGGCTGGAGGCCCTGGTGCGCCCATTCTCTCCTTTTCTCTACCAATCTCTCTCTCTGAAGTAAATATTTAAATAAATAAAAATATATTTAAAAATATGAAAGCAAATGAAATAGTGTTGGCTGTGATGTTATAATTTCAGTTGTTAACTTGACAGGATTTAGAGTCACATGGAAACAATTCCGTGATCATATCTGTGAGGGAGTTTCTCAGATAAGGTAATTGGAGTCGAGGGATCTACCCTAACTATGGGTATTCTGAAGGAGAAACAGGAGTCACATAACTTCTTACAGGCAGTTAGTCAGGGACAGAAGCCCGAAGAGGGGCAAAGGAGATGCCTCTTTGTTGGTCCGAGCAAAAGTGGAACGCACATCCGATCCTGCCTCATCCGAGGTGGCTGCCAGCTAACCTCCCCTGCTGGAACTTCCTGCTTCTCTTCCTCAGCTCAGCTTCTCTGTGAAACAGTCAGCAAGGCTCACCTATTGGACGCCTGGTTTTATAAAGGAGGTTGACCACATGGGCCACTCCTCTCTCTTTTCCCTGTGACCTGGCCTGGACATGCATGTAAGTCCACGTCTCTCCTTCCCTGCCTGGGAGGTGGAGAGCAGGTCTCCAGGCCTGGATATTGCCTTCTACATGTCTGTTGCTTTGGGATACTCTCTCACTTTGATTACATGTATGACTTTTCCTTTATCTCCGAGTCCTTCACTATTTTCTTTCTTTCTTTTTTTTTTTTTCTTTCTTTCTTTCTTTCTTTCTTTCTTTTTAAGACTGGCCTTTTTTTTATTATAAGAGAGAGAGAGTGTGTGTGTGTGTGTGTATTGGCATGCCAGGGCCTCCATCCACTGTAATTGAACTCCAGATGCATGCACCACCTGGTGTGCCTGTGTGACCTTGCATATGCGCAGCCTTGTGCATCTGGCTTAAGTGGGATCTGGGGAGTCAAACATGGGTCCTTAGGCTTCCCAGGGAAGTACCTTAACTGTTAAGCCATCTCTCCAGCCCCTTCACTATTTCTTAATTCTCTCCAGTCTTTTATTTGAAGGGATTGTTTTGGGTCTTATGCCTTCCACATGTGTGTGTATGTGCCATCTCCAGGGCCCCTTTGCCTCTGGAGATTTCTCTGCCTCCCTCTTCCTTTCCAGCTGGAAAAAGAGGAGAATTCTCCTCCAGTTTAAGTCTCTCAGCAGGTCTCCTCCTTGGATCTTTTTTTCTTTTTTCTTTCTTTCTTTCTTTCTTTCTTTCTTTCTTCCTTTCTTTCTTCTTTTTCTTTTTTCTTTCTTTCTTTCTTTCTTTTCCTTCCTTCCTTCTTCTTCCTTCCTCCTTCCTTCCTCCTCCACTTTCCTCCTTCCTTCCCTTCCTCCCCCTTTCTTTCTTTCCTTTCTTTCTTTCTCTTTCTTTCTTCCTTTCTTTCCCTTCCCTTCCTTTCTTTCTTTCTTTCCCTTTCTTTCTTTCTTTCTTTCCCTCCCTCCCTTTTTTTTTCTTTTTTTTCTTTCTTCTGGCAGGGTTTCACTCTAGCTCAGGCTGACCTGGAATTCACTATGTAGTCTCAGGGTGGCCTCAAACTCATGGTGATATTCCTACCTCTGCCTCCCAAGTACTGGGATTAAAGGCGTGTGCCACCATGCCCGGCTTCCTGCTTGGATCTTAATTCTCCTCTGGATTGAGTCTCTCAGCTAGCTAGCCTCCTCCCTGGATCATAATTCCCCCTGCAGTAAATTTCATAACTCATTTCCTCCCTAAATAAACTTAATAATTAATACCTTACCCTTCTCAGAGTCCATTTGATCAATTCTTTGCTAATATGGTATAAGGACCCAAAAGTTGGTGTTCATAAACCTTGGGGACCCCTCCTGAACCGCAAAATCTTGCATCCATTTATGGGCTGGACTGAATAAAAAGGAGAAAGTGCACTGCTAATCATTGCTGTCTGTCTCCTGATAAGATACAGCATGGCAGCCACTTCGTGCTTCTACGGCCATACTCCCGGCTGGGGTGGGTTTCACCTCCAAGCAGAGATGAATGAAGAGGAGAGGATGCAGAAGTCAGAAGCTGTGGCATTGTAGCTAGATGAAAATGTTCTAATGGGACCCGTCTTTTTTTATGTTAACTAAAAAAAGTAATAAAGTTAAATGAAACTAAAAATCCTGTTTCTTTGTTTGCAACATTTTAAAATGGCTGTTGTGATGGCAACATAGACGTGGAACATTTTGATGGTTGTAGAAGGTCACTTTGGTCAGTTCAGGTTTTCATAGACGTGGAGCATTTTGATGGTTGTAGAAGGTCACTTTGGCCAGTTCAGGTTTTCATAGACGTGGAGCATTTTGATGGTTGTAGAAGGTCACTTTGGCCAGCCAGTTTTCAGGTTTTCAATGGTTGTAGAAGTCACTTTGGCCAGTTCAGGAGCATTTTGATGGTTGTAGAAGGTCACTTTGGCCAGTTCAGGTTTTCATAGACGTGGAGCATTTTGATGGTTGTAGAAGGTCACTTTGGCCAGTTCAGGTTTTCATAGACGTGGAGCATTTTGATGGTTGTAGAAGGTCACTTTGGCCAGTTCAGGTTTTCATAGACATGGAGCATTGAATGGTTGTAGAAGGTCACTTTGGCCAGTTCAGGTTTTGGCCAGTTCAGGTTTTCAGGTTTTCATAGACGTGGAGCATTGAATGGTTTTAGAAGGTCACTTTGGTCAGTTCAGGTTTTCAGACGTGGAGCATTTTGATGGTTGTAGAAGGTCACTTTTTGGCCAGTTCAGGTTTTGGCCAGTTCAGGTTTTCATAGACGTGGAGTTTTTTGGAGCATTGAATGGTTGTAGAAGGTCACTTTGGCCAGTTCAGGTTTTGGTTAGACTTTGGAACAGGTTTTTTTGATGGTTGTAGAAGGTCACTTTGGCCAGTTCAGGTTTTTTCATAGACATGGAGCATTTTGATGGTTGTAGAAGGTCACTTTGGCCAGTTCAGGTTTTTTCATAGAAGGCGTGGAGCATTTTGATGGTTGTAGAAGGTCACTTTGGCCAGTTCAGGTTTTTCAGAGAGGTCACTTTGGAGCATTTTGATGGTTGTAGAAGGTCACTTTGGTCAGTTCAGGTTTTCATAGACGTGGAGCATTTAATGGTTGTAGAAGGTCACTTTGGCCAGTTCAGGTTTTCATAGACGTGGAGCATTTAATGGTTTTAGAAGGTCACTTTGGTCAGTTCAGGTTTTCATGGTTGAGAAGGTCACTTTGGAGTTCAGGTTTTTTTGATGGTGGTTGTAGAAGGTCACAGGTTTTGTGGAGCATTTTCAGGTTGTAGAAGGTTTCAGTTCAGGTAGACGTGGAGCATTTAATGGTTGTAGAAGGTCACTTTGGTCAGTTCAGGTTTTCATAGGCGTGGAGCAGTTCAGGTTTTTAATGGTTGTAGAAGGTCACTTTGGTCAGTTCAGGTTTTCATAGACGTGGAGCATTTAATGGTTGTAGAAGGTCACTTTGGTTCAGTTCAGGTTTTCAGAAGACGTGGAGCATTTTGATGGTTGTAGAAGGTCACTTTGGTCAGTTCAGGTTTTTGGAATGGTTGTAGAAGGTCAGTTCAGGTTTTCATGGTTGTAGAAGGACGTGGAGCAGGTTTTGAATGGCATTTTTTTAGAAGGTCACTTTGGTCAGTTCAGGTTTTCAGGTTTTAGACGTGGAGCATGGTTTGAATGGTTTTAGAAGGTCATTTTGATGGTTTGGTCACTTTCAGTTCAGGTTTTCATAGACGTGGAGCATTGAATGGTTTTAGAAGGTCACTTTGGCCAGTTCAGGTTTTCATAGACGTGGAGCATTTTGATGGTTGTAGAAGGTCACTTTGGCCAGTTCAGGTTTTCGTGGAGCATTTTTCAGAAGTTTTCATGGAGCATTTTGAGGTCACTTTGGCCAGTTCAGGTTTTCAGCATTTTGATGGTTGTAGAAGGTCACTTTGGCCAGTTCAGGTTTTCATAGACGTGGAGCATTTAATGGTTGTAGAAGGTCACTTTGGCCAGTTCAGGTTTTCATACGTGGACGTGGAGCAGTTCAGGTTTTAATGGTTGTAGAAGGTCAGTTCAGGTTTTGGTCAGTTCAGGTTTTCAGGTTTTCAGACGTGGAGCATTTTGATGGTTGTAGAAGGTCACTTTTGGCCAGTTCAGGTTTTCACTTTGGCCAGTTCAGGTTTTCGTGGAGCATTGAATGGTTGGTTTTAGAAGGTCACTTTGGTCAGTTCAGGTTTTCATAGACATTTTAATGGAGCATTGAATGGTCACTTTGGCCAGTTCAGGTTTTTTAGAAGGTCATTTTTTGGTTGTAGAAGGTCAGTTCAGGTTTTCATAGACGTGGGCGTGGAGTGAATGGTTTTAGAAGGTCACATTTTGATGGTTGTAGAAGGTTTGGTCAGTTCAGGTTTTCATAGACGTGGGCATTTAATGCATTTAATGGTCACTTTGGCCAGAAGGTCAGCATTTTTGGTTCAGTTCAGGTTTTCAGGTTTTCAGACGTGGAGCATTTTGATGGTTGTAGAAGGTCACTTTGGCCAGTTTTCACGTGGGTTTTGATGGTTGTAGAAGGTCACTTTGGCCAGTTCAGGTTTTTCAGACGTGGAGCATTTTGATGGTTGTAGAAGGTCATGGTTGGCCAGTTCAGGTTTTCATGGTTGTAGACATGGAGTTCAGGTTTTCATAGACGTGGAGCATTTAATGGTTGTAGAAGGTCACTTTGGCCAGTTCAGGTTTTCATAGACGTGGAGCATTTTGATGGTTGTAGAAGGTCACTTTGGCCAGTTCAGGTTTTCATAGACGTGGAGCATTGAATGGTTTTAGAAGGTCACTTTGGTCAGTTCAGGTTTTCATAGACGTGGAGCATTTTGATGGTTGGAGGCAGTTGAATGGTGGTTTAGAAGGTCAGGTTTTTTGGGTCACTTTGGCCAGTTCAGGTTTTCATAGACGTGGAGCATTTTAATGGTTGTAGAAGGTCACTTTGGTTCAGGTTCATGGGTTTTGATGGTTGTAGGAGGTCAGCCAGTGGAGCATTTTGATGGTTGTAGAAGGTCACTTTGGCCAGTTCAGGTTTTCATAGACGTGGAGCATTTTGATGGTTGTAGAAGGTCACTTTGGCCAGTTCAGGTTTTCATAGACGTGGAGCATTGAATGGTTGTAGAAGGTCACTTTGGCCAGTTCAGGTTTTCATAGACGTGGAACATTTTGATGGTTGTAGAAGGTCACTTTGGCCAGTTCAGGTTTTCATAGACGTGGAGCATTTTGATGGTTGTAGAGGTCACTTTGGAGCAGGTTTTTGATGGTTGTAGAAGGTCACTTTGGCCAGTTCAGGTTTTCATAGACGTGGAGCATTTTGATGGTTGTAGAAGGTCACTTTGGCCAGTTCAGTTCAGGTAGAAGGTCACTTTGGCCAGTTCAGGTTTTCATAGACGTGGAGCATTTTGATGGTTGTAGAAGGTCACTTTGGTCAGTTCAGGTTTTCATAGACGTGGAGCATTTAATGGTTGTAGAAGGTCACTTTGGCCAGTTCAGGTTTTTTCATTTAGATGGTTGGAGCACTTTGAATGGTTTTTTAGAAGGTCACTTTGGCCAGTTCAGGTTTTTCAGTTCAGGTTTTAGACGTGGAGCAGTTCAGGTTTTTGATGGTGGTTAGAAGGTCACTTTGGTCAGTTCAGGTTTTCATAGACGTGGAGCATTGAATGGTTTGTAGAAGGTCACTTTGGTCACAGTTCAGGTTTTCATAGACGTGGAGCATTTAATGGTTGTAGAAGGTCACTTTGGCCAGTTCAGGTTTTGGTCACTTTCAGGTTTTCAGTTCAGGTTTTCAGTTCAGGTTTTCATAGACGTGGAGCATTTTGATGGTTGTAGAAGGTCACTTTGGCCAGTTCAGGTTTTCAGGTTTTCACTTTGGCCAGTTCAGACGTGGAGCATTTGAATGGTTTTAGAAGGTCACTTTGGTTCAGTTCAGGTTTTCATAGATGGAGCATTTTGATGGTTGGAGTCAGGTTTTGAATGGTCACTTTGGCCAGTTCAGGTTTTCATAGACATGGAGCATTTTGATGGTTGAAGGTCACTTTGGCCAGTTCAGGTTTTCATGGAGCATTTAATGGTTGAGGTCACTTTGGAGCAGGTTTTGAATGGCATTTTTGTAGAAGGTCAGGTCAGGTTTTTTGGTCATGGTTCAGGTTTTCCAGTTCAGACGTGGAGCATTTAATGGTTGTAGAAGGTCACTTTGGCCAGTTTGGTCAGTTCAGGTTTTCATGGCCAGACGTGTGGAGCATTTTGATGGTTGTAGAAGGTCACTTTGGTCAGTTCAGGTTTTCATAGACGTGGAGCATTTTGATGGTTGTAGAAGGTCACTTTGGCCAGTTCAGGTTTTCATAGACGTGGAGCATTGAATGGTTTTAGAAGGTCACTTTGGTCAGTTCAGGTTTTCATAGACGTGGAGCATTGAATGGTTTTAGAAGGTCACTTTGGCCAGTTCAGGTTTTCATAGACGTGGAGCATTTTGATGGTTGTAGAAGGTCACTTTGGCCAGTTCAGGTTTTCATAGACATGGAACATTTAATGTTGTAGAAGGTCACTTTGGCCAGTTCAGGTTTTCATAGACGTGGAGCATTTTGATGGTTGTAGAAGGTCACTTTGGCCAGTTCAGGTTTTCATAGACGTGGAGCATTGAATGGTTTTAGAAGGTCACTTTGGCCAGTTCAGGTTTTTCAGCAGACGTGGAGGTCACTTTGGCATTGAATGGATGGTTTAGAAGGTCACTTTGGTCAGTTCAGGTTTTTTCATTTAATGGTTGTAGAAGGTCACGTGGAGCATTTAATGGTTGTAGAAGGTCACTTTGGTCAGTTCAGGTTTTCATAGACGTGGAGCATTTTGATGGTTGTAGAAGGTCACTTTGGTCAGTTCAGGTTTTCATAGACGTGGAGCATTTAATGGTTGTAGAAGGTCACTTTGGTCAGTTCAGGTTTTCATAGACGTGGAGCATTTAATGGTTGTAGAAGGTCACTTTGGCCAGTTCAGGTTTTTCATTTTGAGACATGGAGCATTGAATGGTTGTTAGAAGGTCACTTTGGCCAGTTCAGGTTTTCATGGTCGTAGAAGGTCACTTTGGCCACAGGTTTGGAGCATTTTGATGGTTGTAGAAGGTCACTTTGGCCAGTTCAGTTTTTCATGGGCATTTAATGGTTGTAGAAGGTTTTCAGTTAGACGTGGAGCATTTGATGGTTGTAGAAGGTCACATTTTGATGGTTTGGCCAGTTCAGGTTTTCATAGACGTGGAGCATTTAATGGTTGTAGAAGGTCACTTTGGCCAGTTCAGGTTTTCATAGACGTGGAGCATTTAATGGTTGTAGAAGGTCACTTTGGCCAGTTCAGGTTTTTATTTTCATCCCCGGCTGCGAGCTAGTTGTTGAGTCTTCCTGTGATTCTGTAGGTGAGGCTGTTGGCCTTAGTGGCTATTCCATCTCATATAAAGATTTTATTTGTATTTATTTATTTATTTATTAGAGACAGAGAGAAGGGTGAGATAGAGAGAGAGTGAGAATGGGCGTGCCAGGGCCTCCAGCCACTGCAAATGAACTCCAGATGCATGCACCACCATGTGCATCTGGTTTATGTGGGACTTGGAGAATCGAACCAGGGTCCTAAGGTTTCACAGGCATGCACCTTAATGGCTAAGCCATCTCTCCAGCCCTCTCTCTCTTTTTTTTTTAAATTAAAGTTGAACTAACTCAAGTTCTTAAGAACTTGTTAATATTGTAGTGTGAATAGTAGGTTTGGGATTTCACTAATTAAAAAAAAATTTTTTTTGGATATTTTGAGGTAGTGTCTCACTAGGGTTATAGATAATAAGGAAAATAATTTAAGACCAGAAATAGAATAGAAGAGGCAAAATGGTTGACCACTTTACATGTTGTGAAGAAAGAAGGGGGGAAGAGGGAGAAGAGAGTCAGAGTTGATAAGTCCTGTGTGAAACAGCTCAAAGATAAATTTTACCTTTCAACATTTTGCTACAGGCAGATCCTGAAGCTCTGGATATAATGATTTTGGCTGGAATTCCTGTGCTAGATAAACAGAAATCTGAGTGTGTCAACAAATCATTTAATTAAACAGAGTAGGCGGCAATGTGGAGGCCGAATTATAATGTACTAAGATAATGTGATTGAAAACTTCAGCCATGATGGGAAGGAGAGAGTGAGACATCCAAAATTCCAATTGTGCCATTCCGGAGAGCAGGTGACAAACCAGTGTGAAATGTGAAACATGGAGTGAGATTAGGATGTAGTAAGATGCATCATTCAAGGAATATGCTCATTTGAATCAACCCAGTTAACCCTTGGGTTTAAACATAAATTTAAAAGCAATTGAGATGACACCATCATTTTAGAGAAGCCAACCATCAGGAGGAGAAACGGAAGTAACATTAGAAAAGAAATTCAGAGGCTAGAGGGATGGCTTAGCAGTTAAGATGTTTGCCTGCAAAGCCAAAGGACCCAGGTTCCATTCCCCTGGACCCACGTTAGCCAGATGCACAAGGGGGTGTACGCGTCTGGAGTTTGTTTGCAGCTGCTGGATGCCCTGGCGCACCCATTCTCTCTTTCTCTCTCTCGGTCGAATACATAAATAAATAAAAATAAAATATTTGAAAAAGAGTACAACCTTAAAAAAAAAAAGAAACGAAACTCAGCATTTGTGCCATCAGCAGTTGTAATTCGAAGCAGAAGCGGAATGAGTGAGACGTACATAAACTAGAAATGAACATATGGCCAAGAATTCAGCTTGCTAGGGTACTAAATCGGATATATTTCATATTTCGTTTCATGGTAGCAAATATTAAGACATTAAAATGCATGAAACATGATGTGAATCCCAACTTGCCATGTTTTTATTACCAAGTTGAAAAGAATTTGCATGGAATGTTTTCAGATACATTGGGTTCAGTGATGCAGAGTCAGGACAGAGTAAGGTCGCCTGGCTGCTGTTTCTGGAAGTGGAGTCTGGTCAGTCATACCCTAAGTACCCTTCATGGGGACAGTCCTAAAGTGACCCAGCCACTTCCCAAACAGATGGTGAAGAGGATTAGATTGCAAAGTGACACTTTGGTCATAGGTGGCAGTAGCTTCTGTGGCATTGATACAAGGAAGGTATTTCTTGGATTTTATTTATTTATTAATTTTCATGTTTTTAAAAGTTATTATTATTAACAACATATTTCATATGGATACATTATGAGTTGGGACCCTCTTTTCCCTCGTCCCTGCCCCCATTCCATTGGGGGTGCTCCTCAGTGCAGTTGCAGGTATTCCCCGTGGAGTTGTGGTTTATGAGTTGTGGGAGCAGCAGTCAGTTATTTTTTGTGGGGAGAGAATGCCTCTGGGCATGATGTCTCAGCCTGTGACTCTTACAATCTTTCTTCCCCCCTCTTTGGGCGGATAGAATGGAAGAGCCAAAGGAAGGGTATGACTCCTTCCAATGCAACTGCCCAGACAGAAATTGGCCTCAATATCCATGACCTTGCAGTGCCTAGTAAGACCCTCATAATAGAAGAAAAAGATAATGACATCAGATTAAAAGAGAGACTAATGGACAGAGGGAGGGGATACGACAGAGATTGGAGTTCTAAAGGGGAATGGGGGGAGGGGAGGGAAATATCATATGTTTTTTTTTATGTAAGTATAGAAGTTGTCAATAAAAAAAAAAAAATCCCTGAGCCGTGGTGGGTGAGTTTTAAGTCTACTTCAGTGATGAGCTCTTTGGAGCCTCTGGATCTCTGCTTTGGTAGGTGTTGAGTGTCCTCAGGGTCTGTCTCTTTCACCCTGGCACTGATTGTCAGATTCACCATGGAAGCAGCATTCTTGCTCATCTCCCCATTCCTCTGTGGTGTCAGCTGCGGCTTGGCTGAAGTATGAGGGGTATTTATCTCCTCAGGTCTCACCACCTTCTGAAAAAGATGAACAGATCCTTCAATGGAGAGTGAAGCCAACATAGTTTAAATAGGATAAGGATCATTAATGTAGGGAGGATTTGATATATGCTTCCCCTCTTTTAGCCAAAGACTAGTGAGAGCTTGACACAGGAGAACATAATCTTTGTCTCCATAGGATTCTGATCTGGTTCCCAATTCCAGATACAGTTTCCTTTACACTGAGTGGATCTCTTAGCCAGTCAGAAAGCTATTGGTTACCTACTGAGGCTGTGTGCCACTATTGCACTGGGGTGTACATCCTGTTTCGTGGATATTTGATTTCTCTTAAGTCATCATCTATACATGTAGATTGTTATGAACACCACTCTGTTGACCATACTGGACTGTCATGAGGACGCCTCTATCCTGCACGTGCATGAGCATACGTGTGTACACATACATGGAAGTGTAAAAGGTAACGTGTTGCTGGCCTATCATCCTAGCTACTCAGAGGGCTGAGGCAGGAGGAGCCCTGCAAGTTCTAGGCCAAGCTGGGCAATTTAGATGCTGTTTGATTGCTTCCATAGCATGTGTCAGGCACTCAATTCAATCCCCAGTGCTGCAGTAAATTGAATTAAATACATAAATAATACGGTTGAAGTACATTTGCTCAGTTGCTTATCTGTATGTTTGATTGCCTACTACACATGATAGGGGCTGCTCCAGGAACTAGAGATAAAACAGACTCTCTTACACTTAAAAAGATTTCAGCTTCTTAATAGCCTGAGCTTATTAACCCTGCAATTGAACTCTGGATGCCTGTGCCACCTAGTGAGCATGTGCGACCTTACGCCTGCCTCACCTTTGTGTGTCTGGCTAACGTGGGATCTGGAGAGTAGACCACAGGTCCTTAGGCTTTGCAGGCAAGCACCGTAACTGCCACGCCATCTCTCCAGCCCAACCCTGACTCTTTTGATATTATTTAAGTGCAGTGGAGAAAAACAGCTCATTGTAAGGTCTATGGTGGCACCAGCTGAACATAGAAAGAAATGCTCAAGAAAGCATGTGCTCTCTGTCCCTGGCAATGATCCAAGGTAGGGTTTAGAAAATATTATAGGTTTGGAGAGATGGCATAGCGGTTAAGGTGCTTGTCTTTGAAGCCTAAAGACCCAAATTCGATTCCCTGGGACCCACACAAGCCAGATGCATAAGGAGGCACATGTATCTAGAGTTTGCACTGGCTAGAGGCCCTGGTGCACCCATTCTCTCTCTCTCTCTCTCTCTCTCTCTCTCTCGATCTGCCTCTTTCTCTTTTAAATAAATAAATAAAATATTAAACAAAGAAAAATACTACACACAGAAAAGAAATTGACTGTATTTTGTTCCCAGTCTGTGGTATCATCAAAAAAGACCAAAGGGGCCGGGCGTGGTGGCGCACGCCTTTAATCCCAGTACTCCGGAGGCAGAGGTAGGAAGATCACCAAGAGTTTGAGGCCAGCCTGAGACAACATAGTTAATTCCAGGTCAGCCTGAGCTAGAGTGAGACCCTACCTTGAAAAACAAAAAAACAAAAACAAAAACAAAGGGAATGAAATGATATTCTTATGCAGTCATGTTGCAGGTTTGGGGGCCAATGGAGCCTTTTTCTAGCCTGGGTGGGCTTAGAGAGGAGGTGACTCAGCAGTCACTAAAACACCCTCTCAGTGCTCTCCAGTTCTTGTCTGGTGGCCCACAAAGAATGATGAGTACAGACATGGCAAAAGGGCCAGTCGAGCAAGAGTTTATTAGAAAGAAGCCAGAAAGTAACATGTGCTGGGTTCTGGTCTTGGGAGGAGCTGGGTGGGGTCTCTCCTGCTGGTAGACTCATGGTCAAGATGTGGGGCCTCAAGTGAGGGTGGAATTGTTACTTTGAATGTCTGTAAGGGGTGGGGAGGCCCTAACAGGCTGGAGTTAGACAAAGGATTAGTTAGTTTGTATATGTGAGCCAGCTGGCCTCCAGTTGAGCCAGCATGCATTAGAGCTTTTGGTGGGTCAGCATGAGTCAGGGCTTTTCAGACTTCAGTTCCTGGTCTCTGTTCTCTTAAAACCTCTGTGTCCATCAGTTTTGTCAGGACCGATGATCTGTGTATTCCCACTGGACTCGTAACATTGACTAGCTGACTCCTAAATGGGGCTACTTGACTCCTAATTCCTATCAATATGTTGTATAATTTCGTATGGGTATGCCTAAGATATATTTATGCGCACATAACTTTTATATCGCTCCATCATTATTTATGTAAAAGCACAAGGAATCAACATAGGCATTAAAAAATAAGCTTAGGGCAGTCTTCACTAATCGCAGTTGGCTCAGAATTTGCAGGTTTTGGTCTATGCTTAGTTGGCCTCTTGCTTTTGAGCCTGTGGTTAGGCCAATCGTGATGGAGGTTCAGTGCTTGATGGAGCAACGCTTCTTCTCTCATGGTAGCCGGGAAGGAGGGGGAGAGAGAGAGAGAGAAAGAGAGGGGGGAACAGAAACGGGCTGACGTCCCAGTGTACTCTTCACTGATGTGTTCCAGTGACATCGTGCCCTTCACTAGTCCTCACCCCCTAAAGTTCCCACCACCTCCCTGTAGTGTAACAGGCTAGCAACCATGTCTTTATCACACAGGCCTTTAGGGGGACACCATAGCCTACAAGTATTGTGTGTGTGTGTGCGTGCATGTGTGTGTGTGTGTGGGTGGGTGTGTGTGTGTGCATGGTGGGATATGGATGAAGGAATGTAGAACACTTTATGTCTGCTACCATAATTATTGTCTAGGCATAGCCAAGAGTGTCGGCAGCAGAAAGGAAAATTTTTGAAAGGAGATGGATTACAGGAAGTTGATACATTGACTATACTAAACAGCAAGTTCTTCTGCTGACCCTGAAAATGAATACGAAGTCTTCCTATTCGCTTTTCTACGCTTTCTCTGTACTTTACTATAGTATGTATTTATGTGCAACATATCTATGTATGTATGTACACACAAAAAATTATATACCAATAGCTAACAGAAACATCTTTCACAGTTCCAGAGTTTGGAAAGTCACACAAAAATTTCTTTATTTGCTAGCAGAATTAAACCACCTTTATTTATAAACCACCAATCAAAATAATTTAACAGCGCATCTGTATATAATTTGCCATAAAGAACGAGGACTTATTTAACCTGATGAAAAATGTATATGTATATCTTCCACCACATACCCCGCTGTTGATTACATGGTCTCTTTTTTAAAAGCCAGTAATTATTCCAGCATTCATTTAAGATAGCCTGATTGAATGGGGAATTAAACAAGTCTGCCATGAGAAGATGAAAGGAATGTGTATGTGTACAGTCATCAAACAGAATGCTTTAGAGAGCTGCACAACTGCTTGAGGAAAAATCCTGTCAGTATCGTTTTCAGACACTTAAGTGTAAAAAGGTCAATATGCACCCGAATGCTATGACATCATGAATATGCGTTGTCCTGAGAGGCAGTAAGGCACAGGCACTGTGAATTTGCCTTGAGGATAAACACTACTTAACACAAACAGAAAACATTTTCCAAGTGCCCTGATTGCCAAATGTTTGCATCAGCTACCACCGTTTCAGTCAAAAATAAATACAGATTTCCAGGTAGGAAAAAAAAAAAAAAAGTGAAGTCTGCTTTTCTTTTATTTTCTCCAGAACACAATCCTCAAGAAATTTCAATGATAGAAATAATCTGAATGACTCAAAAAAATTACCTAAAAAGTTGAACAGAAAAGTACATTTCCCAGGACATTTTACAAGTATCAAGTCTTTTGGGGGCTCTACCATGAAGTAGTTGTGGCAAGAGGTATTAGAACCAGCTCGAGAGACAGAATGGGGGCAGGCCAGAAACACTGCTCTAGGGCACATGTCCTCATGCTCGGAAGATAAATTATATAGAAGACAAAATAGCAAATATTGAGTGCCTATTGCCTACCCAAATGTGTGAGACATGAGTTGAGTTTGACTCGTCTTTCAAATAGACTCCCCAAACCCTATGAGAAGTTGCAACGGTCACCCTTGTGTTACGAACAGACAGACAGTAGTATGCGGAGTGATAGACGCTGACCCATGCAGGGTTGAGGAATAGAAAATGGCAGTGAAGTCAGGCATGGTGGCACACGCCTTTAATCCCAGCACTCGGGAGGCAGAGGTAGGAGGATCGCCGTGAGTTCGAGGCCACCCTACGACTACAGAGTGAATTCCAGGTCAGCCTGAGCTAGAGTGAGACCCTACCTTGAAAAACCAAAAAAACAAAAAAACAAAAATGGCAGTGCAGGGTAGGGAGTTAGGAAGCTACTCCTTTTACCACGACTAGTCAGCTGTCACACTGGGTGATTAATTTTATCTTGGAAGTCACAGACCTGTAAAATAACCTGCCCAAGGTTATTCCAAAGATGAAGCATCAGAGCGGGATTTAAACCTGAGTCTGTTGGACTCCAGAGTTGCCTGACTCCATGCCCCGCTGGCTTTCATCTGAGATTCCTTGTCACACACTGGCCCCTGCAGCTCACTAGTCTTTTGGCATCTTGCCCTCAAGGATCCCAACAAGGTGCCAATGTAGGGGACAAGGGACCAGGGAGAGGAGCACTTCCACCTGAAAGTCCACTCAAGCCTTCCCAGCTACGCATCAGAACCAGTTCTCCCCATGCTGTGGAGACCCCTCCCAGAACCTATGTCCTATACACCACAAAACTGACCCCAGTGCTTCAAAGTGAGTTGAAATGGGTGGATGACACGTGCATGCGTGGTAGATTAAAGACAAAAGTTAAAGTAGACAGATGAACGCTAACCAGAAGGGTATAATGCAAATATTGGAGCATTAAGAAATACAACCACACACATGTGATCCATGGATATGGTTTAGATGTGCAATGTCTCTCATAGGCGCGTGTGTCTGAACACTTGGTTGATCTTGTGGGAGGTTGTGGAGTAGGTAGGAGGTGGGGGCCTGGCCGAAGGAAGTGGGTCACTGGGGGTGGGGAGGTGGGTCTTCCTGACCCACAGAGATGTGAGCAATGTCCTCACTCTGCTCTTCCACAGCTGTGAGCCGCTCCCACCGCCGTGCCTTCCCCACCACGATGGACTGTGAGCCAGCGTAAACCCTTTCCCTCTGCCAAGTCACTTCTTGCCAGATATTTGGCAACTAGGAAAATACTGATATTTATAAGAGAGAGAGAGGGAGAGAGAAACAGAATGGACACACCAGGGCCTCTAGCCACTGTGAACAAACACTAGACACATGTGCATCTGGCTTACGTGGGTTCTGGGGAATTGAACCTCAGTCTTAAGGCATCACAGACACGTGCCTTAACCACTAAGCCATCTCTCCAACCCAGAAACAGTTGTTTTCCCCATCAACATAGTATCATAAGGATGGCAATCAGATTATTACTTGTAAGCACAGAATTTATTATCAAAAAGATATTCTACTTTGTCAATACCAGTTATGCAGATCTGCTGAGGCATCTGTTCTAGATGAGGTACAAGGGTTTGGACACTTGCCTGTGTGTGCCCGGTTCATGACTCTGCAATGTGGGCGCCGATGACGGGAATGAATGCGTTGGGATGAATGGAGGTGCACTTCCCCAAATGGATCATCATTAGTGAGGACCCAGGTCTTTCCACTTTGCCAAAACAGGCGTGTCATGGCTGCTGAGACCAAAATGCCAGAATTATAAAGTGACCGACCATTAGAGAAATTCTTGCTTTAGAAAGAGGGCTGGAAAGAGCAGAATTTGATCAGACAAATGACCTTTAGTGTTGATAAGGACCGGAATTCCTGCAGCAGATTTTCCCATTTAATTTGGCAGCTAGCAAATAAAGTAAGATGTTGGAACCTGGCCGAGCACTGGGGAATCATTTCTCCTGCTAAGCGGAGTCCTGATAGGAGGCAGAGTCACATGGTGAAGGCAATGGTGGTCAGTTTGCTCCCTCCAGCCCATTCTTCAGTGTTGAGCTTGCTCAAAACCTGAAGGGCTGATAAACCTCCACTCCTGAAGTCCTGTCCTAGCCTCTGGCAATTAAGTGACCAGACACCAGCAGACCTGGTGAGAGAGAGAGACACAGAGACAGAGAGAGAATGGGCACGCCAGGGCCTCCAGCCATTGCAAACAAACTCCAGACGCATGTGCCCCTTGTGCATCTGGCTCATATGGGTGCTGGGGAATCAAACCTACATCCTTAGGCTTTTCAGGTGAGCACCTTAAGTGCTAAGCCATCTCTCCAGTCCTCCAAAATTTGTGACTGTAGTCCTTATGGGAACACCATTCTTGTTGCTAAAATCGAGTACTGTGCTTCCCCCCCCCCCCCGCTGTAATGCTTTTCTCTGCAGAATGTAACTTTTTAAAATCACGAGAGAGATACAAAAAAAAAAAAATTCATCACAGTAATATGGTCAGCAGAATGACTTCAGGTGGGGGTGTAATTTATTAAAAACTTTCCATGATCAGTGATTGGAATGGAAATTGAAAAATGCCTTTTGTTGAAGGCCAGCCAGCTATTATGATAGATAGCACTTTTGCTTTTTTTTCTTTCTTTTCTGTCCAAGCCACTGTGTTTTGTGAAAGCATGGTGATTAAGGTCACACACCAATCTGGTGTCTAGTGGCCTTGGTTGCTCTTAGGCGTCTCACCTGAAATAGGAGATAAGGATTCTAGGAATGTTGTTAAAAGCAGCTTGGAAAGGAAAAACACATATATGCTGCTCCATGCATTGAAATTAAAATCGGCTACCATCACTACCTATTTAAATTAATTAATTAATTTCTTTCTTTCTTTCTTTCTTTCTTTCTTTCTTTTTTTTTTTTTTTGACAGAGGAAGACAGAGAATGGGTGCACCAGCAGCCTCTCAGCTGCTGTGAACAAAATCCAGATGCGTGCACCCCTTGTGGGCAAGTGCGGCATTGCGCCCTTGCCTCACTTTGCATCTGGCTAAACGTGGGACCTGGAGTTTGGAACTGACGTTCTTAGGCTAAGTGGGTAGGCGCCTTAACTGCTAAGCCATCTCTCCAGCCCTCAACTTATTTCTTTAAAAAAAAATTCTTGTCAGTTTTTAAAAGATGTTTGTTTGTTTATTTATTTATTTATTTATTTATTTATTTATTTATTTATTTATTTGAGACAGAGAGAGGGAGGGAGAGATAGAGAGTGAATGAGAATGAGCGTGCCAGGGCATCCAGCCACTGCAAATGAACTCCAGACACATGTGCCACCGTGTGCATCTGGCTTACTTGACACCTGGAGAATCAAACCTGGGTCTTTAGGCTGTACAGGCATGCGCCTTAACTGCTAAGCCATCTCTCCAGCCCTGTTTAAACTTAGTTCTTTACAAATAATCTGATGGTTACCATTATATTAGTTTATACTTGTTAGTTTTTGCTTTATTTATTTATTTGAGAGAGAGAAAGAGGCAGATAGAGGGAGAATGGGCATGCCAGGGCCTCCAGCCACTGCAAGTGAACTCCAGATGCATGTGCCACCATGTGCATTTGGCTTATGTGGGTACTGGGGAATTGAACCTGGGTTCTTAGGCTTCGCAGTTAAGTGCCTTAACTGCTAAGCCATCTCTCCCCTATTTTTTTCTTTTGCTTTTTTTTAAAAACCTTGTTTTTGTTGTTGTTTATTTATTTATTTATTTGAGAGTGACAGAGAATGAGGCAGATAGATAGATAGATAGATAGATAGATAGATAGATAGATAGATAGAGAATGGGAGTGCCAGGGCCTCCAGCCACTACAAACAAACTCCAGATGCATGTGCCACCTTGTGCATCTGGCTTATGTGGGTCCTGGGGAATTGAGCCTTGAACCGGGGACCTTAGGCTTCACAGGCAAGCGCTTAACCACTAAGCCATCTCTCCAGACCCCTTCTTTTGCTTTTAAGGCAGCATCTCAATGTAGCCCAGGCTGAGCTAGAACTTACTCTGTAGCCCAAGCTGGCCTCAAACGCACAGTGATGCTCCTACCTCAGCCTCCTGAGTGTTGGGTTAAAGGACTGAACCATCATGCCTGGCACACATGTTATTTGACTGGCTGTTGTGAAACACTTAATACAGAGGTTTCATTTTCACCGGGAGTTCAATCTGCTCTGAATGCTCTGTTGATATGAATCATTTGATCTGAACATGGGGAGGAGACACTTTATTAATGGGCTGGCTGAACCTTCACACTACCCAGATATTCAGACATCCTACAACATTTTCCATCAGATAGAAATGTAGTCTATTATTAGACCTGTGTAGGAAGGGCCAGTTTATACATGCCATGTAAATTCATGTCAGGACCTTACATACGTTATTCATCAGGGTCCATTCATGCTTAAAATAAAATACTTCATCCTCGGACTCCTTTCAGTGGGTCTTCTATATTAAGTAAGTAATAAATATTTTTGAATAAAAATACTCAAAATTGAGTGAGGCCTAGTGATCTCCAGATGGTAAAATATAAAATCTTTGTGTTGTTTTTGGAAGAAAAATTTAACAACAGTAGCCAGGAGATGGAAAAGTTGATTTTATGAAGAATGCAAATGTATGGTGAGAGGAATTCAGCTGACAGGAAGGGAGGAAGCGGGCAGCTTGTTAGCAAGGATTAACAAGAATGTTCCCTACCACCACCGGGTTTTTCCAGCTCCAGGCTTTCCACTGTGTTTAAGAGGAAATATTTATTTCTATCAACTACAGCTTGTCAGTATTTCTAAATGGAAAAAGAAAGAAAGAAAGAAAAAAAAAGAAAGAAAGAAAGATCCATAATTATTGTATTTTTTTCCTATAAACCAAAATGTAACCTGAGCGGTGAATGCACTTTGGTTTGCTGATTTCCCTTATGATATGAATTACCTCGTGGGACTTCCATTAGGGAAGCAGGGAGGGACTGTGGCATCTGGGGTCGTAAATGCTGAACATTTCATAGCTTGTTGGGCTAATATTGCTCACTTATTTTCGCTTGTTAAACCATGTAGAAATCCTCCCTCTAAACATCTCTGGGATGAATTCTTCCTGAGTTTCATACTCTCAGTGGAGGGAGATTGGCTTACATACCACTCCTTTAAAATATGCAACTTTGGTGCTGGAGAGATGGCTTAGTGGTTAAGGCACCTGCCTATGAAGCCTAAGAGTGCTTGTTCAAATTTCAAGGTCCTACGTTTAGCCAGATGAAAAAGTGACACGAGTGCACAATGTTGCACATGCCCACAAGGGGGCGCACACGTCTGGAATTCGTTCACAGGAGCTGAAAAGGCCCTGGTGCGCCCACTCTGTCTCTCTCAAAAACGAATGAATAAATAAATAAATAAATAAATTAATTAATTAATTAATTTATTTATTTATTTATTTAAAAAATACGGAACCTTGCCTCAGTGAACTCACAGGTCTTCAAGCCAGCATTAGAAGTCTTTAGCTAAAAGTCATAGATTTGATTGCCTCTGGCTCCCATATTAAAGCCATCATGCCGCCCACTGCTTTCTCATACAAACAATGCAAATATGGTGAGCCCACATTCTTGCAGATATCTTTGAGTCAGGACAGATTTAGCCTATCTAGCTTTCTTATAAAAGTTAAGCTATTCACATTTTTATTGAATAAAGGTTCGTTGTTGAAAAAAAAATCACTTGGGTTTGAACTATAGATATACAATAAAAATTAAAGTCTTGGGGTTTGGGGAGATTGGCTCAGTGGTTCAAGGTGCTTGTACATAATTCCTGTTGGTCCTGGTTCGATTCCTCAGTACTCATGTAAAGCCAGATACATAAAGTGTGTACATATGGAATTCATTTGCAGTGGTAAGAAGCCCTGGTACCCAGTCTCTCTCCATTCCTCTCTTTCTCTCTCTCTCATTAGAAATCAAATTGTTATTAAAAAATTAACATTCTATCATACAAGTAACTACAGGAGTGCTGGGGGGATGTGGGACACACACTGCTGATGAGCATGCACACTGGAGTAACAATTTCTAAAAACTGGCTTTCCTCATCAACTAAGGCTGAACGACCCTAGTGACAGGGGAGCAAGGGAGAAGACATATGCATGCTCACTAAAAAACATGTATGAGGGCTGGAGAGATGGCTTAGTGGTTAAGGTGTTTGCCTGCAAAGAGGACCCTGGTTCGATTCTCCAGGACCCATGTAAGCCAAATGCACAAGAGGGGACATGCATCTGGAATTCATTTGCAGTGGCTGGAGGCCCTGGCCTACCCATTCTCTCTCTCTCTCCTATCTCTTGCTCTCTCTCCCTCTTTCTCTTAAATAAATAAAATAAAATAAAATATATTTTATTTTATTCATTTATTTTAATATATATGTTTTTGGGGTTTTTAAATACATTTTATATATTTATTTTTTTATTTGAGAGAGAAAAACAAGCACAGAGAAAATGAATGGGTGCGCTAGGGCCTCCAGACACATGCACCCCATTGTTCAACTGGCTTACATGGGTCCTGGAGAATTGAACTGGGATCCTTTGGCTTTGCAGGCAAACACCTTAACTGCTAAGCCATTTCTCCAGCCCCAAAATATATTTTTAAAAAAAAACATGTATGAGAGTGTTCCCCGAGCCCTGGCCCTCATACGCAGAAGCTGGAGCTCATCCACACACTTGTCAACATTGGAACGGGTGAGCAGGTTGTAACACACTTGTGTAACTGACTGCTGCACAGCAGCGAGCTCACACCAACCACATCAGCACACGATGTGAGTGAGGCTCAGAAACACAGGAGGCTGAGCAAAATGAGGACTCAATGCCTGATTCTGTTTACAATAAAAAAGAAGCCAGGGGTTGGAGAGATGGCTTAGTGGTGAAGCTGCCTGCCTGCCTGCCTACCAAGCCTAAGAACACCGGTTTGATTCTCCAGGTCCCACATTTAGCCAGACGCAAGTGCACAATGCCGTGCTTTCTCACAAGGGGGCACAAATGTCTGGAGTTCATTCACAGCAGCTGAAATGTCCCTGGCATGCCCATTCTCTCTCTCTCTCTCTGCCTCTTCTTCTCTTTTCTCTCTCTCTCTCTCAAAAAAAAAGAGAAAAGAAAAGAAAGAAAAGAAAAGAAAGAAATCAGGGGCTGGAGAGATGGCTTAGCAGTTAAGGCACTTGCCTGCAAAGCCAAAGGACCCAGGTTTGGTTCCCCAGGATCAGCCAGATGCACAAGGAGGCGCACACATTTGGAGTTCATTTGCAGTGGCTGGAGGCCCTGGCATGCCCATTCTCTCTCTCTCTCTCTATCTGCCTATTTCTATATCTCTCTCTCCCTCAAATAAATAAATAGTAATAGTAATAAAAAAAAAAAAAGAAACCAGGGTGTGATTGTGTGGGGATAACTGACGTGGCGCAAAGGGCATCTGTGGAATGCTGAAGACACTTTTGTTCTGCTTCTTGTTTGGGGTCTGGGCACACAGCTGTGCACTTTGGGAAAATTCACCTACTGCACACTTGTGACTTATGCATTTATCTGTGCATACTACCCACCAATAAACAGCTATCAGGGGCTAGAGAGATGGCTTAGTGGTTAAAGCGCTTGCCTGTAAAGCCAAAGGATCCTGGTTCAACTCTCCAGGACCCACGTAAGCCAGATGCACAAGGAGGCACATGCATCTGGAGTTCGATAGCAGTGGCTCGAGGCCCTGCCATGCCCATTCTCTCTCTCTCTCTCTCTCTCTCAAATAAATAAATTAATTAAATATTTAAAAATTGTTAAAAAAAGAAAATAAAACAGCTATTGTGATGCCCTAGAAGTGACACCTAAAGCAGATGGCATCCAAATAGTGCTCACTAAAGGGAAATGAAAACCCATTACAACCTTTTCCAGAAAAGTCTTACTAGATTCTGCACCTTCTCTTTCTTCTTCCTCTTCTTCTTCTTCCTCTTCTTCCTCTTCCTCCTCTTCCTCTTCCTCCCCTTTTCTTCCTCCTCCTTCTCCTCCTCCTCCTCCTCTTCTTCTTTTCCCCCTGAAGTGGGCCTTGTGTAACCCAGACTGGCTTTGAACTTGCTACGTAGCTGAGAATGACTGCAAACTCCTGATGCTAGGTGTACAGGTGGCACTGCCATGCCTGGTTTTATGTGGTGCTCAGATCCAAACCCAGGCCTTTGCTCATGCCAGGAAACACTTTGCCACGAAGCCGCCTGCCTAGCCTCTCCTTTACAGAACGCGAGTTTCTTGAGCCTCCTCGTCTCAACTGAAATCATCCTGTGCAGTCTGCAAGCTGTGTTCATTCTTTGATGCGTCACGAATCAGTGTTCTCTGTGTATCTGAGCCATCGCTCCGAGAGGTCAAGGAACATTAATTGAGTAGCTTTTGTTTGCCAGACTTACTGACAGCTCATGAATAATGCCTCCTCAGTGCTGGCCCAGTGTGTGTCTCCTCGCTCAGTTTTGCTGTAACTAGATGAAATGAGATGACATACAGAAATGTACGTTGCAAAGCCTGCTGGCCCAGGTTCAATTCCCAAGTACCCATGTAAAGCCATATACACGAGATGGCACATGTATCTGGAGGGTTTTTTTGTTTGTTTGTTTGTTTTTTAATTTTTTTGACAACTTCTTTAATTGTAGACAATATCCCATGGTACTTCCTTCCCTCCCCCCACTTTCCCCTTTGAAACTTCATTCTCCATCATGTCCCCTCCCCCTCTCAATCAGTCTTTCTCTTAGTTTTGATGTCATGATCTTTTCCTCCTATTATGATGGTCTTGTGTAGGTAGTGTTGGGCACTGTGAGGTCATGGATATCCAGGCCATTTTGTGTCTGGAGGAGGACGTTGTAAGGAGTCCTACCCTTCCTTTGGCTCTTACATTCTTTCTTTCCCCTCTTCCGCAATGGACCCTGAGCCTTGGAAGGTGTGTTTGAGATGTTTCAGTGCTGAGCACTCCTGTCACTTCTTCTCAGCACCATGGTGCCTTCAGAGTCATTCCAAGGTCACCACCATCTGAAAAGAGAAGCTTCTCTAACCATAAGTTAGAGTAGCATTAATATATGGGTGTGCACATTAAGAGAAGTGTTTACTGGGCAGTTTGGTGAGCATAGTATATACATTTAGCCAGACACCAGCAGACATTACAACCCTAGGTCTCATGACTACCCCTGCCATAGGTTTTCAGTACCAAGGATGTATTCCCTCCCATGGAGCGGGCCTCCAGTCCAATTAGAGAGCAGTTGGTTTCCCCCATAACAGACATGCCACTATTGCACCCGTTGGCTCATTTGGCCTGGCTGGCCAAATTTAAAGCTTGCAATGTTCACTGTTGAGTACCTTCACTGGTGTTTTCTCTCTCCCATTTGTTTTTGTTTTTTTTTTCAGTGACAAGAGACCCTGGTGTGGCAATACTCCCTCCTCTCTCATAAATAAATATAATATTTTAAAAGGAAAAGTATGTCTTGTAAACTGAACAAAATATAGGTGTTTGATGTGGTGTGTTTTATGATTTGAAAATATTTCTCAGTACCATGTATAACATGGCCATTGATAACATTGATAAATAAATGGAATTTTCTTAGAAAGGGTCAATTATAATATAAATCTCTAGGCAGTGTTGTCTGACTATACATATGTAGGGGAGGTGTTTAAATATTTTCAAACAATTATAAGAAACTGGACAAAAACAGTTTCTTTTTTTGCTTTTAAAAAATTTTAAATTTTTATTTATTTATTTATTTATTTATTTATTTATTTATTTGACAGAGAAAAGGGGGAAGAAAGACAGAGAGAGAGAGAGAGAGAGAGAGAGAGAGAGAGAGAGAGAGAATGGGTGCACCAGGGCCTCCAGCCACTGCAAACGAACTCTACACGCGTGCATCCCCTTGTGCATATGGCTAAAGTGGGTCCTGGGGAATTGAGCCTGGGTCCTTTGGCTTTGCAGGCAAATGCCTTAACCTCTAAGCCATCCCTCCAGCCCCCCACTTCTTTGATTTTGGAGGTATGATCTCACCCTAGCCTGTGCTGACCTGGAATTCACTATGTAGTCCCAGGCTGGCATTGAACTCATGGTGATCCTCCTACCTCTGCCTCCCTAGTGCTGGGATTAAAGGTGTGTGCTACCACATCCAGCTGCAACAGATTCTTCCTAAGGACAAATCACTTCCCCATCAGAGTCTTAATTTACTTATATATAAAATGAAGATTTGGACCACTGGCGTACAACCTCTGAGGGCGACACTCACTGATTCCCAGAACACTGTTTTTATATGCAGTTCCCAATGTCAGTCACTGTGATGTGGACAGAGCACTGTAAACTCCCGAGAAATCTCCCTGGGCACAAAGCACAGATTGTGCTTTATAATCCCAGCACTGGAAAACCAGAAACAGGAGGATCCCTGGGACTCACTGGCCAGCTAATGTAGCTAGATTGATGAATTTGGGGCCAGTGAGAGACTGTCTCAAAAAACAAGGTGGAGAGCGATTAAGGAAGCCACTCAGTGCCAACCTCTACTCTCCGCATGCTTATCTACATGCACACCCATTCACACATATGCACCCACATGATCATAAACACACATATACACACATACACCATGCACACACATACATGCAAAAATAGAAGATAAGGGGCTGGAGAGATGGCTTAGTGATTAAGGAGCTTGCCTGCAAAGCCAAAGGACCCAGGTTCAATTCCCCAGGACCCACGTAAGCCAGATGCCCAAGGCAGTACATGTGTCTGGAGTTCGTCTGCAGTGGCTAGAGGTCCTGGTGCATCCATTCTCTCTCTCAAATAAATAAATAAATAAATAAAAATATTTTGAAGAATAGAAGATGATCTGTAAAACCCTTAGTCCCAACCTATCATTTTGTGAGGATGTTAGGACTGAGGGACGCACACCATGTGTCATGCCTGGACATAGAGTGTCCACTAATACTGGAACCAGCACTAACACGCACTTTTCTAACAGCGCAAAGAGAACACTGTTTTTCAGTTCTAGCAACTGAAGAACTTAGAAGTCAAGTCAATCTCAAAGCACCAAAACTGACATCGAGCTAGAATTTTTTTAAATTACTCAAAGATTTTCTTCCTGTAGTTCACTTTCAACTGACCTCAAACACTTCACTATCCAGGTCTGTAGAAGAGACTGAGAGCTGCTCTCACACACTCGTCATCAGCCCATGTATGTGCCAAGAAGCCGCACGTTTGATTTCCTGTCGTTGGGACTTACCACGATTTGGACAAGTCGAGGGTCACGGGAGGGCGCGTAGGAAAACACATACTTTTTAAGGCTTTCTTCCTTTCTTCTAACAGAACACTCATTGTTCTCAGAGGTGGTGAGAAAAATCTCCACGTGTGTTGTCTCACAAGATGGCCGGTTCTTCGTTTCCTCTTTGGAGCTGTAAGAAACTTGTTTGGGGTATTTCATTGTTACCATTAACTTGGTCACTGTGTGAGACGGTTACCCTGAACTTAATTAGACTACAGTATAGCCACAAGCAGTTGGTACAAGGCCAAAAACTAGCAAATACAGCTGAGGTGTAATTGTCAATCTTCTGGCAAAATCCAATGTTTTCTTTTTAAAGAAACCCTCATACTAGACTTATGGTAAGGAATGTACCAGGTTCGATTCTTCAGGTCCCATGTAAGCCAGATACACAAGATGGCGCAAGCATCTGGAGTTCCTTTGCAGTGACTAGAGGTCCTGGTGTGCCCATTCTCTCTCTCTCTTTCTCCCTCTCTGTCTCAAATTAAAATAAATTTTAAAAAAATAATTTTAAAAGTTTGTAATGGGAATGGGGCGATAGCTCAGTGGTTAAAGGTGTTTGCTGCCTGTGATAGTTTGAATGGATGTCACCCAATAGATTAAGGAGTTTTTTTTTTTTTTTTGAGAGAGGCACAGAGGGACAGAGAGAAAAGGAGAGGAAGACAGATAGAGATGGGCGCCAACTGCCTCTCAGCTGCTGCAAACAAAATCCAGATGTGTGCGCACCCTTGTAGTCAAGTGTTGTATTTTTATCAGGATGCAGGAGTTATTTGTTCTTTAGCTCAAGAGAAAATTTTTGTGGTTTTTCTTGGAAGTGGGGCTGGGAGAGGGGTTAAGCACAAAATGGCAGAGCACAAAAAAATGGAGTCACATTAGTCACACATAGATCAAGTTTGTCTTTGTCCCTTTAACTTATTAGCATTAAGTGCATATTTGAAAACATTCTATTACACATGTATGTAACATACCAGGCATACACATAACTGCTATGGAGAGTGTACAGCTGAGACGCGCGTGCCGGCATGCATGTTGTTACATGGCTTTCTTGCTGCTGTGACAAAATCAACTTAGGACAAGAAGAGTCTATTCTGGCTTACAGTTTAAGGTCGCAGTCCATCATGCTAGTGAAGGCACGGCGGCAGGAGCCTGAAGCAGCTGTTCACATTTAGTCCATAATGAGGAAGCACAGGTGATGAGCAAGCAGCTCTTTCCTTTGGATTCCGTCCAGGACCCCCAGCCCATGGAACGGTGGTGCCCAGAGTTGAGTTGGGCCTTCCCACCTTAATTAACCTAATCCAGATAACTTCTCACAAATATGCCCAGAGGCGACCCTCATCTAGAAAATCCCTCACAGACATGCCCTGAGATTTGTTTCCATGGTGATTCAAAATCCTGACACGTTGACAAACAGAGATTAACCTTATCCCAGCACACTAGAGAGTTTTTACTGTAAAACCACTATGTAATTTTTATTAGAATTTTAGAAGTGGCACAGTAAATACTATGGTATAATCTATGGGAAGTAGACGGCAGAGTTATGACTTCCAAAATTTCAGAATCCAATGTTTCTGGAGGTATAGTAACACCAGAATGAATTTTGTCAGTCAGTCTCCCCTTGGTGATGACACTGTCCTTCTGCAGGGCTGGCATAATGTTTAACCTTCCGGAATGATCCATGAGAGGCTGAGCCACAGAACATGGGTTCTTTCTCCTTCATAGCAGCCTATTTTTATGGTATCTTCCCCTCATTACATGTGGGTTATTCTTATTTTATTTATTTATTTGAGAGAGAGAGAGAGTGAGAATGGGCATACCAGGGCCTCCAGCTACTGCAAACGAACTCCAGACGCATGTGCCACCATGTGCATCTGGTTTATGTAGGACCTGGAGAATCGAACCGGGGTCCTTAAGCTCTGCAGGCAAACACCTTAACCGCTAAGCCATCTCTTCAGCCCTCCACATGGGTTATTCTTCACCATCATACTGTCTTCTCAAGCAGCTCTCCACCACCGAGTTAGGCACATTCTGGCATCATTTCTTCTCACTACCTACGGGACGAGAAATTCCTGACTATAAATATATTGGCCTGGCCTAAAGGTGAGAGGCATTGTTGATAACTCATGGGCCTGTCAATAGGTTCTAGCAACTTCCTCCTGGATGAATAAAGCCTGTGTTGAATAGTTAAATAAACAAGCAGACATAATGGTCTGTATTATTCAATTACACAGTGACTTTTACACGTTCTCTCCCACCTGAATGCATGTGCATCTGCCACTCAAAAATATGCCAAGTGGGGAGGAAAGCTGTCGAGTGTGGAATTTAGGTCAGGTGTAACGGGAACGCTCATCGTCGCAGAAGAGAGATGAGGCGTTTCTGTTCAGGGCCAGTTGTCTCCCACCGACATTCCAGATTTACACGTGCGCTTGCTTGCACAGTTTAAACGGTACAGGCGAATTACACGTGTGCTGCAGGATCTGTGACACGAGTGAGCTCAGTGGAAGGACAGTAGCAACGTTCGGAGGACATGATATTTCATGTCATATTTCATTCACAACATTATACAACTCTGACATCTGTGAATGGATCCAAAGGGATGTCTCTGCTCCTCCTGACCAGGGAAGGTCTGTTTTCTCATCTCTTTCTGCCCGGAGATCTATAATTGAATCAAACTTCAAGTGAGAGTGTAGAACAGAGTCCTCCTGTGTTACTCAAGAAGATAGACATGTAAAGCCAGCTTGCGAGGCAGTCATTAACTATTGTCAAAATTGCCCTGGAGACGTGTCTCAAGTCTCCCGCTGAGCACCGCAAAAACAGTGCTGTGAACACAGCCTTAGGCGGTAATAATTCACTGACAAAAACAAGTTTGAATCACGTGAGCATTGTTGCTTTAAAGAAAAGTATAAAAGGGAGCCGGGCATGGTGGCGCACACCTTTAATCCCAGCACTCAGGAGGCAGAGGTAGGAGGATGTTTGTGAGTTCAAGACCACCCTGAGACTACATAGTGAATTCCAGATCAGCCTGGGCTAGAGCGAGACCCTACTTCAAAAAAAAGAAAAAAGAAAAGAAAAAAAAAAGAATAAAACGGAATGGAGAATGGGTGGGAATACTAGTAAAATAAAAATGATTCTGTTAAAATATTGTTTTTATACCTATAGGACATCTTGATACGTTTCCGCGCTCCAGTGAAGGATGGGTGGGAAAGTTTATTTAACATCACTTAGCCTAGGACCTTTCACAGAGAAAATACTGTATGAGTCAGTTGTATGTCAATGTCACGAGTATTGTATGAGGCAAGTCGTGTTTGTTTTGGCTCATGGTTCCCCAGGTTCATGTCTAAGATTGGGCAGCCCCCATTGTTTGTGACTCTGTTTAGGCAATCATATATGAATAGTGGGGATGGCTGTTGGGGTGAGCGCTCACATGAAGAGCCAGGATCTGTGTGTGTGTGTGTGTGTGTGTGTGTGTGAGAGAGAGAGAGAGAGAGAGAGGCAAGAGGAAGACAGAGGGAAATGGAGAGTCAGAGAGAGTATCAGAGTCCTAAAATCCACTGCAGCTATCTATCCCTTTCTGTCATCTATCTTCTCTATCTGTGTCTCTCTCTCTCCTACGTCTAATAATCTATGGGCTTCTGACATGGCCAAAGTGCTTAAAGATACAAGTATCTCCCCAAAGTGCAGCCCTAGACCAAATTTATTTTTAAAATTTTTTTGTTTATTTTTTAGTTATTTATTTAAGAATGACGGACAGAGAAAGAGGCAGGTAGAGAGAGAGAAAGAATGAGTACACGAGGGCCTCCAGCCTCTGCAAATGAACTCTGGATGCACGCGCCACCTTGTGCATCTGGCTTATGTGGGTCCTGGGGAATCGAGCCTAGAACTGGGGTCCTTAGGCTTCACAGGCAAGCGCTTAACTGCTAAGCCATTTCTCCAGGCCCTGACTGAACTTTTCTCTATGGGCATATGGAGGGCACTGTCATATTCAAGCCACACCCAGTGCTAAATGAGTGTGTTCTAGATTCGAACTGAGTACCTCCTTATCATACTGTTGAAGAACTCCACCCCTTTGCTGATGCGTGTTCGGCCCTGGGGGTTCTTGTGAATATTCTGAAGAACTTTTATGTTTGTGCAACAGGACAACACATATCTGACTCAGAGTGGAGCCATGCAAAAAAAAGTTCAAACAAAAGCTAAATACTTGACCAATAGCAGCCCCTAAGTACTATCCAGTTCCTGCCATCCATAGAGTTAAATGTGTGACTTTAAAGTTCTTTGATACTGCATCAGAACAACCTGGAATGATCCAGCAAGTTTCTAATGTTAACTTCAACTTCTTTTCAGTTTTATATAATGACACATAAGACCCACCTTTAGGAAAAGTACTAACAAGGGAGAAAGAAATGGATTCACCGCTTACAATAAAAAAATGATGAATTTTCGTGATATTTATGTGCAGCTATTAAGACATTAATCTCACATCTAACTCACGGACAGTTGACAATGAACCCAAAGATCTCTGGGTCTTCCTGGGAAGACAACCGTGGACTTCCTGCATTCCAGCAAGTGAAAAGTAACTGATCATATTTATACTGTCAATCCTTTAACTTCTTCAGATCTTTCTGCTTAAATGTCGCTGTAGTAGAGAGGACTTTATCGACCTCTAGGATGTGGCTTTAGGAAACCAGTATACACCAAGCAAAGCAGAGTTCTGAGTGCTGGCTGTCTTCCTTCCCTAGCACTTGCCATCACGTGGGATTCCGAAGTGTGTGAGTATCAAACAAGAGCACTTACGGTAGCTGCTCTTCTCAACAACCTCTCCCTCTAGTCTCTCCCAACTTAAGACTACTGCCACGGAGACGTGCCCTTCGTAGGGCCACGGCCCTCTAGGCTGTCTTTATGAATTCTCTTGAACTTGAGAGCTGAGCTGTCTTTGATGTTCACTGGAGTGTCTGGAAAAAGCCAGCGCGACCCCAGAGCTGCGCCCCCACATCTGTTGGTTCAGCAGACTGCTCCGTGCTCACTGCGGGAGAATCCTAAAGACCACTCCAGCCTGGCTCCCTCATGTGGCTTGGATCTGGGGTTAAGTGAACCCTATGATACGGTCTGGACAATTTATTTTTTATGTTTATTTTTTATTAATTATTATTATTATTAACAACATTTCGCATGGATACTTCATGTGTTGGTACCCTCTTTTCCCTCTTCCCTGTCCCCATTCCATTTGGGACACTCCTCAGTGGGGTTGCAGGTATTCCCCATGGGGTTCTGGTTTATGCATTGTTGAAGCAGAAGTCAGTTCTTTTGCGGGGCGGGGGGATGCCTCTGGGCATGATGTCTCAACCTGTGGCTCTTAAAATCTTTCCGCCCCCTCTTACACAAAATTCCCTCAGCTGTGGTGGGTGAGTTTTCAGTCTTCTTCAGTGATGAGCTCTTAGGAGCCTCTGGATCTCTGCTTTGGTAGGTGTTGAGTGTCTTCAGAGTCTGTCTCCTTCACCCTGGCGCTGATTGTCAGGAACAGCATGGAAGCAGCACTCTTGCTCGTCTCCCCAGTTCCTCTGTGGATTCAGCTGTGGCTTGGCTGAAGTGCGAGGGGTCGTTTATCTCCTCCAGTCTCGCTACCTTCTGAAAAAGAACAGATCCTGCAACTGAGAGTGAAGTCAGCACAGTTTCAATGGGATAAGCATTATTAATTTAGGAAGAGTTTGATGGATGTAACCCTCTTTTAGCCAAAGACGTGAGAGCTTGACACTGCAGAGCACAATCTTTGTCTCCGCAGGATTCTGATCTCGTTCCCAGTTCCAGATATGGATGCTTTACACTGAGCAGATCTCTTAGGCAGTCTGAAAGTTATTGGTTTCCCACCAAGGCTGTGTGCCACTACTGCACTGGCGTGTACATCCTGTCAGGGTGTTTGCTTCTGAGTAGCTGAGACCTCTGGTTGCTCAGGCCGCTGTTGGACACTTCCCCCAGTAGCTCATGTAGTGCTGCCTAGTGCTACACAGGCGAACTGTCTGGGTTCTGGCTTACTTTTGAATTGGACAGGACGATTTCTAAGCAGCTTCTCAGGAGCAGATGTACTTCTTTGCCCAACACTCCCTATGCAAGCACAGTCCCTGTCACTGTCCTCAGAGTCATGAGGCTAACCAGAACAGAATCAGAACTGTGGGAATCAAAGCGGAAGCCTGGGGCTGAGGTGTCGCGCATGGCCTCGTGGTGAAGAACATCACCAGAGAAGCCTGAAGGACATGCATCTGAATCTCACTCTGCTGCCCACGAGCTCTGCGACCTTGAACAGGGAACTTCGGGTTCAGATTAAAAACAGGGTCATTAAAAGCAGGGCCTGTTTCTGATGAAGGGTGTAAGCACAGAGCAAGAGAATGCCAGCATACATTATCATACAGACTCCTTCCAGGCATTCATTGTAGACCTTCATCAGACTTCCCCGTAGCAGATGTTTAATGGAAAGCAGTGTCGAAAGCGATTGCAGACATGCTCCAGCAGCGTCTTCACTGCGGTTGACATGGCAGGTGGAACGTGACAGGTACGCATGTAGTTCAGCTGCTACCCAGTTCATCTTCTGCTACGTAGACATTTGCATATTTGCATAACAGCGTACACGTTAATGAACGGATCTGGGACTTCTGTCATTTTTTAGGTTTGGTTTTTCGAGGTAGGGTCTCATTCTAGCTCAGGCTGACTTGGAATTCACTATGTAGTCTCAGGGTGGCCTTGAACTCATGGCCATCCTCCTACCTCTGCCTCCCAAGTGCTGGGATTAAAGGTATGCACCACCACGCCTGGCTTTCTTCTGTCATTTCTAAGCAACTAAAATTTCTTACGAGCTTTCTGCCTATACCATCTCATATGTCTCAACACCTCAGACCCCACAACATACCCTTTTTTGGCTCCTGGAATGATGAAGGCAGAGACCTTAACCACCTACCTACCAACACACATCTACTCAAAAGAGGTTCAAAACTCAGAGTCAAATCTCCTCTATTTCACTGCTCATCACTTGCTGACCTGAAAAAGACTAATGTCGCTTTCTCATCATTTATGAAGTAACCCATGTCCTGGTGAGAAGAAAATGCAATTCCTATACTTCAATTTCAGGATGGAGGTCAGTTATTTATTATTATACATGAATTATCTTATGTTAAAAATACATTATCAAAAAAAAAACTAAGTGCCCCAGCAGAGAAGTAACAACCTCGGCAACACCTCACTGTTTAAGTGGAGCCAAAATAGCATTCCAGGGCAGAGAGTGTCAAAAGAACATGGTATTCTTGGCTCTCGATTGCCGTCAGAGATCGAGACCTTCTTAAAGTCCTGGGAGCCACGTGGGAAGAAGAAAACAAGCAAAAGGTTGAGGTGGGTATGAAAAGATAAGTAGGAATTTTCCTTCCCAGTCAAGCAGTGTGTTTTGGGTGATAAAGGCTCGGAGCTGGGTGTTGAAGGTATGGTTTCACATGGTCTTGAGCAGTTCCCTGAACCTGGGCTTCAGCAATCTGGGAACCAGGAAAACTAAACAGCACATTTGAAATGATTAGAACAGAAAACTCATTCTTGGGAAATGTCTCTTTGGTCAGTTGTTTTAGAGGGAAAAAAAAACCTAAAATGATGAGAGTTTTAATTTTATTTTTATTATTTGTATTTATTTATTTATTAGAGAGAGAGAAAGGGAGAGAGAGAGACAGAGAGAGAATAGGCACACCAATGGCCTCTCAGCCACTGTGAACAAACTCCAGACACGTGCGCCTCCTTGTGGGCAAGCACAGCGTTGCACCCTTGCATCACTTTTTGCATCTGGCTAAACATGGGACCTGGAGATTTGAACGGGTGTTCTTAGGCTTTGCAGGCGGGCGCCTTCCCCGCTAAGCCATCTCTCCAACCCTTGATTCAACTCTTAATTGCCATGCTCCTGCATCCCATAATTATTCTGGCTGGGTCACTGGAAAGATGGTGTTGTGAGTCAGTCAAAGAGTTTATGACTGAAGTTTGTGCATAACCTTGGAGAAGTGTTTAACCTTGCTGAGTTTCCTCAGTGTGAAAATGAAGCCATGAGGCTGGGTGTGGTGGCACACGCCTTTCATCCCAGCACTTGGGAGGCAGAAGTAGGAGGATCACTGTGAGTTCAAGGCCACCCTGAGATGACATAGTTAACTCCAGGTCAGCCTGGGCTAGAGTGAGATCCACCTTGAAAAACTAAAAAACATTAAATATATTAAATATAATAAATATGTAACATATATTATTATATATATAATAAATAAAAATATTTTTTAAAGGGGAGAGAGAGAGAGAGATGAACCACCACCACAGGACAATGTGGAAGTACTTGCCTCTGCCTCTGAATTATATTCTTTCAAAAATTTTTCAAAAATTTAATTGAGCTGGGCATGGTGGCATATGCCTTTCATCTCAGCACTCAGGAGGCAGAGGTAGGAGGATCACCATGAGTTCAAGGCCACCCTGAAAATATAGAGTGAATTTCAGGTCAGCCTGGGCCAGAATGAGACCCTACCTCGAAAAACCGAAAAAAAAAAGAAAAAGAAAAAAATTAAGCCATGTGGAACGAGGGTTCAGCCCTTGCTGCATAAGCATGGGGACCTAAATTTGGATCCCCAGCAACCATGTCAAGCTGGATACCACAGTGCACATGTCTGTAATCCAAGCCCTGGAGAGGCAGAGAGAGGAAGATGCGTGTGACTGGCTAGTTAGCTGAGCAAAATTTGTGATTTCTGGGTGCAGTGAAAGACACTATTGCAAAAAAAAATAAGACAGAGAATGACTGAGGAAGAGTCTTGACCTCAACCTTGGGCCTCCACCTGCTCGTGTACATACATGCATGCCCGTGCACACACATGGGTCTACACACATAAGCACACATACACTTACATGCAGAACGAAGCTCTGCCTAACTTAACTCTAACCCTAACACTGTGGCAGGAAGGTTACCATGAATTCAAGGACAGCGCGGACTACACAGTGAGTTTCAGGTTATGGCCTGTGCCACCTACAGCTAAGACCCCCCAAAAGAACAAAACAACAAAAATGAAGCTGTATCTCTTCTAGTGAATTTTGAACCTTACACGAAGCCTGTTGTGTGAGGACATTTGATGAGCAGAAATGGGGCAGCTGAGCAGTGGTGGGACACATCCTGGGATGCTCCTGCCCAGGAACTTGGAAGCATTGGTCCAACCCAAAGCGAGGGCTTTTCTACAAGGTAACTAATCTTCACAAATGTCAAGATTACGACAGTCCAGGAAAGACTGAGGGACAGTTCTGGTGACATACTACTGAATGTGGTATGTGATTCTGGACTGGGTAAAAGGCATTATTAGGACAATCTGAAAAATCCCAATGGAGTCTCAGGATTGGTTATTTAATACCACAGCAGTATCACTTCCTGATTTATTGTAGTTATATATTCAGATTATGTCCTTATCTAGGAAAATAGTCAATAAGATATTTGGAACTCACCGACCGTATGTAAAAAACAAACTCTCAAACTAAGGAAAATTACAAATTTCTGTATTTTTTTTTGCAATTATCCTCTGTAATTTGGAGTCATTAAAAAAGAATTAATGAAAAGGGCTATCTAGCCATGAGAGGTAGCACACACCTTTAATCTCAGCACTCAGGAGGCAGAGGTGTGAGGATCATTGTGAGTTTGAGGTCAGCCTGAGACCACATAGTGAATACCAGGTCAGCCTGGGCTGGAGCGAGACCTTACCTCAAAAAAAAAAAAAAGGCTATTTTACCCTAAAAATGTGATGGACTGATTGGAACTTTGTGACTGTGAGGCATTGGGGTGTTACAGATGGAGAGCCAGAAATTATTTTGAACTATTGTTAGTCATTTTAATAGATTTTATCACCAATCTTTAAAAAATATTTTTTTATTTATTTATTGGAGAGGAGGGGACATATAGAGCGAATGAGTGTGCCAGGGCTTCCAGCCACTGCAAACGAACTCCAGACACATGCTCCACCTTGTGCATCTGGCTTATGTGTCCTGATGAATTGAACCTGGGTCCTGAGACTACACAGGCAAGCACCTTAACATCTAAGCCATCTCTCCAGCCCTCATCCTCAATCTTTAAAAAAAAACAAAAACAAAACTTTATTTTTATTTATTTATTTAATTTGACAGAGAAAGGGGGAAGAGAGAGAGAAAGAGACAGGCAGAGAACGGATGTGCCAGGGCCTCCAGCCACTGCAAATGAACTCCATTCGCATGCACCCCCTTGTGCATCTGGCTAACGTGGGTCCTGGGGAAATCGAACCTGGGACCTTAGGCTTTGCAGGCAAATGCCTTAACTGCTGAACCATCCCTCCAGCCCCTCATCGTCAATCTTTATCTGCCCTCATCCTTGTGACTATTAAGTCAACTTTTGGAATGGATTAACGTAGCAGACCCTAGCTTTCCACCAATGAAAAAGGTGAGAATGTCACCAGACAGCACCCGAGATGGTAGTGGAGATTTCCCCGCTTCAATGAAACCACCTAACCTGGTGTCCACCGGTGTATCTGGTAGATGCTTCAGTCTATGGCTTCGTTGTTGTTCTGTGGCTATAAAGATGTGTGCAGCTGCTTCCACAGTGGCACACGCCATTCAAGGTTCATTGAACACTTTGCTTATTGCTGTGACCAGATACCTGACAAGAAGCGGCACAAGGGGGAGGGTTTGATTTTGACTTACACTTTGAGGGGGTACGGTTCATCATAGCAGGGACAGTGTGGAGGCAAGGGAGTGAGGCAGCCTGTCACATCACATCAGTCTTCAGAAAAGGGGGCACACACATCTGGAGTTTGTTTTCAGTGGCTGAAGGCCCTGGTGCACCCATTCTCTCTCTCTCTCTCTTTCCCACACAAACATGACTACATGTCGGTTTCCATGTTAATTCTCAATCCTGTCAAGTGGACAAGAAGAGATTAACCGTCGCCCTGTCAACTTGATACTCAGACATAACAGGCTTGTAAGCCACAGCTTTCCACCCCTTGTCCCCACAGGCCCCTAGCCATCTCATACTGCAAAATACATTGAGTCCAACTTCAAAAGTCCCCATAGTCTTTACCAAAAGTTGTAAGTGCAGAGTCTCTTCTGGGACTCAGGCAATCTATCTCTCCCGCTCTGTTCTCCATCATTCATGACATATTTGATAATATTCAGGCCTTGTGCAGGCAACCACAGCCACCGTGAGGTGATGAATACAGTGACCCTGTTGTGTCCAGGACACAGCGCCCCAAAGCTTGCTCTCCCATCCTCTGGCTCTTAAATTCTTTCTCCCACCTCTTCTGCAATGGTCCCTGAGCCATGGTGGGTGTGACAGAGAAGCTTCATTTAGTGCTGAACACTCCACTGTCACCTCCCACTGTTTTGGTTTGTTTTGTTTTGTTTTGTTTTGTTTTGTTTTGTTTATTCGAGGTAAGGTTTCACTCTAGCCCAGGCTGACCTGGAATTCACTATGTAGCCTCAGGGTGGCCTTGAACTCGCAGTGATCTGCCTCCCAAGTGCTGGAATTAAAGGTGTGCACCACCACACCTGGCCCTTTGATGAGTTTTGAGTCTCTCTAGCAGACACTGCCTTCTTAAAATAGAAACTTCTCTAGCCAAAAGCAAGAGGAGCACTAATAGTGGGCATAAGCATTAATATTTATAGGGTAATTTGTGGGCATAATATATTTATTTAGCCTCACAACAGTAGTAACTCCCCCTCAGGCCCTATAACCTTTTAGCATAGGCTTTTGACTACCTTTTCAGTATCAGGCATAACTTCTTTGCTATGGAGTGCACCTCAAATCCAACTGGAGAGCTGTTGGTTACCCCTGTAACCGACATGCCATTATTGCACTAGTGGGCACATCTTGCGTGGCTGTCCAGTTGTATAACTTTGAGGGCCCACTGCTCCTTAAGATTATTAAGGATTCCTCTTTTCCAGCAGCCTGCATGGCACTTTTCAGCTCTGTTACTGCTCGTCAGCAGAGAGGAGGCTCACGGCTCAGCTCCAGTTTGATTTCTCAGAGTCTTGCAATGGCAGCCTGTGATGTCTTCAGCTGTCGGGTCTTTCCACGTTTATTGGTATATTCCCACATGCTCTGTTATCAGCTGTCGGGTCTTACCGTATTTATTGGTATATTCCCACATGCTCTGTTAGGAAGGGTCACCTATACTCACATCATTTTCTACCTCTTACCTAGTTTTGATCTTCTGGGCAGAAAAAAAAAATTCAGTTTCTTTCTAAATGTTTCAGAATGCAGAAAATGGTGCAATGACACAAATAATGGTAACAACAAGATCAACACGACACATGCTTTTATTTATTTTAAGAGAGAAAGAGAGAGAATTGGGGAACCAGGGCCTCAGCCACTGCAGTCAAACTCCAGACATTTGCGCCACCTAGTGGGCTTGTGCAACCTTGTGCTTGCCTCACCTTTGTGCATCTGGCTTACGTGGAACCTGGAGAGTCCAACATAGGTGCTTAGGCTTTGCAGGCCAAGCCATTTCTCCAGCCCACGACACATATTTTTATTCAATCATTTCATCATAAAGTTGAGAATAATCTTTTTTTTTTTTTTTTTTTTTTTTTTTTTTTGGTTTTTCGAGGTAGGGTCTCTCTGGCCCAGGCTGACCTGGAATTAACTATGTAGTCTCAGGGTGGCCTTGAACTCATGGTGATCTTCCTACCTCTGCTTCCCGAGTGCTGGGATTAAAGGCCTTTTGGTACAACTCCACACCCAGCTCATGAGAATAATCTTTTTATAAATGGGGAAACATACATAATCAGTAACTTTGTCTCACACACACACAGACACACACACACAGATGCTGTAACTAGAATCTCAGGTTTGTTGTTCTCTGCTTTACAAAACAGTGGTTAACAGGCACTGGTACAAGAAATGGGTTTATTTACAATTTTGGCTAGAGCTTGGGAGGCAACCCAGGTATCCTGTTACAACTCATGGACAAGAGGGAACGTGCATGTCTACATTTAGACGTGACATCGCTTCTCGGCCTTTTGTTACAACCCATGGACAAGAGGGAACGTGCATGTCTACATTTAGACGTGACATCGCTTCTCGGCCTTTTGTTACAACTCATGGACAAGAGGGAACGTGCATGTCTACATTTAGACGTGACATCGCTTCTCGGCCTTTTGTTACAACCCATGGACAAGAGGGAACGTGCATGTCTACATTTAGACGTGACATCGCCTTTTGTTCTCATGGACCTTTTGGGAACGTGCATGTCTCATTTAGACGTGACATCGAGGCCTTTTGTTACAACTCATGGACAAGAGGGAACGTGCATGTCTACATTTAGCTTGACAGCCATTTGTTACAACTCATGGGAGATTGGCGTCCATGTCTGACATTTAGGCGTGACAAGAGGGATCGCGGGTTTTAGACCGTTCTTGTTACAAGCATGGACAAGAGGGGGATGTGCATTCTTTAGGGAACGTGCCATTTGTTGGCCTTTTGTTACAACCCATGGACAAGAGCAGTGTGCAGGTGATTTATCATGGGGCTTGGCGGCCTTTTGTTACAACTCATGGACAAGAGGGAACGTGCATGAGACATTTAGACGTGACATCGCCTGGAGTGTTTGTTACAACTCATGGACAAGAAACACTGGTGACTTCATCACATTTTTGACATCGCTTTCGGCATTTTATTACAAGGTCATGGACAAAGGAACATCGCTTCGCCCTTTTGTTACAACCCATGGACAAGAGGAGCGTGCATGTCTACATTTAGACGTGCCTTACAGACTACGAGACAAACCTGTCATTGGCAAGTTTCTTTTCAGATGTTTTTATTAGCATATGTTAACTATGTATAATAATGGCTTTTATTATATATTATATATATATACAGCCTTTTGTTGATGGAGAAAAGGGAAAAATTATCCATTTACTCATGGACGTCCTTTACATTTAGACGTGACATCGCCGGCCTTTTGTTACATTTCATGGACAAGAGGGAACGGCATGTCTACATTTAGCCATGCCTTTTGTGAGCAAACCCTTCATTTAGACGTGACATTGCCTTTTGTTACAACCCATGGAAAGAGGAAGTTGCATTTCCCATTTGTGATCCACTTTTGTTACAACCCATGGACAAGAGGTTTATCACTACATTTCCTTGGGACTCCGTTCAGACTGCCCCTGGTGTGATGAGGGGTTCCAGTCGGACTCCCTTGTAGTCACAGCTTTACTCACTTCCCTTTAGGACTGGGGAGGGACCATCTACATTTCAAGCCGTGACATCTCATTTCAGCCTTTTGTACAACCCATGGACATACTATACCCGACTTCCCAAATTTTTCCTGAGAATCTCTGTACGCAGTTTTTTTTTGGGGGGGGGGCTTTTCAAGGGAGGGTCTCACTCTGGTCCAGGCTGACCTGGAATTAACTATGTAGTCTCAGGGTGGTCTCGAACTCTCAGCGATCCTCCTACCTCTGCCTCCCGAGTGCTGGGATTAAAGGTGTGCGCCACCACGCCTGGCTTTCTGTGTGCAGTTTTATCATATTCCAGGTTGGGTGGGTGAAAGGCCTCCTTCCTGACTAGTAAAAGTAATCATGGTATAATTTAAGACACACACACACACACACACAATTTAGGTAGCATATTAAATACAAGGCTACAGAATAGCAAAGTCCCAATCAGAAATTGTTGATAGCAAGCAAAACAAGTAATTAAACTTTAGACTTTTTACCTCTAATGAATAATGTTTATGCACTGTGGTTTATGTTCGTAGGAATGACTCACATTTAGAATACCGTCTTAGTGAAAAACAAGAAAATTGCCTCATGATCATGAACTAGCTTTATCATCATCTTCTCTGTTTCCTAATTTATTTCATAAGGAAAACATTTCATCACAATGTAAATGGGATGCTTAAGCCAAAATAATTACAATTATAAATTATAAAAACAATTTGCTAAATAGAAAAAAAAAACACTAAGAACTTTTTTTTTTTAAGATTGGAATTTCCAACTTGGAACTGCTAAAAGCTAAGGAAGTAGAACAAAAATGTTTAATCTATTGTTCAAATTGATCTATTGTACTGAAATGTCATAAAGAAGAAAAATGCCTCAGCCTACTTATCCAACATATGCTGATCACTTCATGAGACTTGAATCCAAACAAGAGAAGCCATGTGTTGAAAATGATGACTTTGTGGGGATGAACTCGTTCTGGGCTTGGGACATCAAGTACAGAGTGAGTTCCTGTCTCCAGTAAGGGTACAGACGCACTGGGAGAACCAGGCCTATGCAGCCATTCAGTTGCAGCTTCCGGTGGAGATCTCCGATGGTTAACCTGGGGTCAACAAAACCTATCTGTGCAAATAATGATCGTAATAAGAGGTGAGAAAATAAGTTATTCTTTCTCTCACTCTCTGAAAACAAAACAAGTGTTCCCTGAACCGCTCTACATGGGGAGGTGTATTTAAACCCAATGCTCATTTGCAAAACATTTAGCTTGAAAAAGAAAGTGAAATTATGGCTGGAGAGATGGCTTAGTTAAAGTTAAAGCACTTGCCTGCAAAGCCAAAGGATCCAGGTTCGATTTCCCCAGAACCCATGTAAGCCAGATACACAAGGTGGTGCATGAGTCTGGAGTTCGTCTGCAGTGGCTGAAAGCCCTGGCACTCCCATTCTCTATCTCTCTCTTTCTCTCAAATAAATAAATAAAAATTTTAAAGGAAAGCGAAATTATTCCTGGGCAATTCTTCCTCGGAGCAGATTTACTGTGAATAGTGTGTGTGCATGCAGGCGTGCTTGTGTGCATGCATGCATTGGGGAGTGCTGTTTGGGCACAAGCAGAAGACGGATTGCTGACAGTAAGTGTTTGGTGGAGGGTGAGGACACTTCGTTTTAGTTATAGATCTTTTCTCTGAGCCGGGTGATCTTCCTTCTTTTAATCACTGCCACAGGAGCCTTCTTGCAGGCTGCGAGTGCAGCTGAGCACCAGGGTCAGCCATGTCTTCTAATTTAGTTCCAGCTGGAGAACAAGCCATTCTTCTTTCGTGAGGTGACAGAAGGGGACGTTTGTGTCACTAGAGCTCAGCTCTGTGAGAGACAGTGCTATCACGTTGTACCTCCTTGAATCATTTACCAGAAGCAAGTGGCTGTCTCGATTTCCCACAAAGCATCACTTCTGAGTCTGACTGCTGTCTGGAAAGGAGCCAGCACAGGCCATCTGTGCACAGTTCAGGGCATTCTCTAGCTGGCATTGTACTTAGTAGGCATGATGGGGCAAAAGTGGTCAATAGAAGAGAAAAGGTTCTGGCGAGGCTCACGAGGCCCAAACCCTTCCTCGCACACAGAAGAACCCACCACTTCCTGGCAGTGTTTTCACACGGTTGTGATTCAAAGTTAGACTGAGGACGAGAAGGAAAAACCAAACTCAAAGCAGTTGGAAATTATGTATATATATGTGAAATGTATATATATATTGCTATTGCTTTCTGGAGGCAGAGTCTTTTGCACCCCAGGCTGGCCTTGAACATGCTATCAGAGAATGACCTTGAATAAAGTTCTGACTCTTCTGCCTCTACCTCCCTAGTGCAGGGGTTACAGGTGGGTGTGGGTCCTGGGAACTGAACTCAGTTCCTCATGCTTTCCCAGCAGGTGCTTCACCCTCTGAGCCATCTCCTCGCCCCGTCCAACAGTTGGTTTTTGACAGAGAAAGCACAGGCGAGGGTGAGAGAGTGTGAAGGTCTTGAGGCCAGAAGCCTCCTTTGCGCTGGTGCGCTGGCAGGACATGATGCACTTCGTGCAGAGATGTGTCTGGACGGCGAAACGAGATGAAAATGTCAGTAGTTCTGTGACAGGAAAGCAAGTAACTCAGCAGGACTTGGAGCATGGTCAAGTAGGGATGGAGGGAGGAGTTCCATGTTTTGTTAATTGTGCACTTGTTTCCTCTTTAAGGTGCATAAACACCGGATGTCATACTGTCTGCATGGCATTTCTCTGAAAACCAACAGCCTTCTGCATCCGGGCACATGGCCCACACTTCCTTGCCTCATATCTGCGTGAGAGTTTGGTTCTTTTATCATGGGCATGCCTCTCTCTCTCTCTCTCTCTCTCTCTCCATATATATATATACATACATATATTGGTTTTCCGAGGTAGGGTCTCACTGTAGCTCAGGCTGACCTGGAATTCTCTATGTAGTCTCAGGGTGGCCTCAAACTCTCGGCGATCCTCCTACCTCTGCCTCCCCAGTGCTGGGATTAAAGGTGTGTGCCACCATGTCTGGCACCTTCCTATATTTTTATGCATTGGAAACTTTCCAACGGAGGACTGTGTGAGTATACCAATATCTTTAAAGAAGCTGTTAACTCATTTATCTAAAAGTCCATATTACATACCCATAAAGAATTTCCCAGGCTGGAGAGATGGCTCAGAGGTTATGGCACTTGCCTGCGAAGTCCAGGGACCCATGTTCCACTCTCCAGATCCCACGTAAGCGAGACACACAAAGGTGAGGCAAGTGCCAGGTCACACACTCCCACTAGGTGGCGCAAGCATCTGGAGTTTGATGGCAGTGGCTGAGGCCTTGGCCTGCCAATTCTCTCTCTAGCTCGCTGTCTCACTCTCTCTAAAAGAGAAAAATTCTCAATAAAATAATTTTTAAAAAAGAATTCCTTATGTCACCCAAGCAGTATGGCTATGACATGTCATTGCAGAATCTAAGATCTGTGATGTTATTGAGAGACAGAAGGTGATTGATAATGATGGAATAACACATCTTAAAAACCTGAAGGTGAACTGAAAAAAAAAAGTCTAAGCAAGTTTCAAGAGATTTATTTGCCTAAAGAAACCTTGGCAAGTGGGTGCAATAGTGGCATGTCTGTTATGGGGGAAACCAACCGCTCTCTGCTTGGACTGGCAGCCCGCTCCATGGGAGGGAATACATCCTGATACTGAAGACCTACAACAGGGGTAGTCATGAGCCCTAAGGGTGTAATGTCTGCTGGTGTCTGGCTAAGTGTATATATTGTGTTCACCAAACTACCCAGTAAGCACTTCTCTTAGTGTCCACACTCATATATTAATGCTACTCTCGCATTTGGTTAGAGAAGCTTCTCTTTTCAGATGGCAGTGACCTTGGCATGACTCAGAAGGTACCATGGTGCTGGGAAGAAGGAACAGAGGAGCGCTCAGCACTGAAACATCTCTAACACACCTTCCAAGATTCAGGGTCCATTGCGGAAGAGGGGGCGGAAAGAATGTAAAAGCCAAAAGAAGGGTAGGACTCCTTACAATGTGTTCCTCCAGACATAAAATGACCTCACAGTGCCTGACACTACCTACACAAGACCATCATAATAGGAAGAAAAGATCATGACATCAAAATTAAAAGAGAGACTGATTGAGAGGAGGAGGGGATATGATGGAGAGTGGAGTTTCAAAGGGGAAAGTGGGGAGAGGGAGGGAAGTACCATGGGATATTGTCTATAATTAAGGAAGATGTCAATAAAAAAAAAAAAAAAAATAGAAGAGCTGGGCGTGGTGGCGCACGCCTTTAATCCCAGCACTTGGGAGGCAGAAGTAGGAGGATCACTGTGAGTTCGAGGCCACCCTGAGACTCAAAGTTAATTCCAGGTCAGCCTGGGCCAGAGAGGTGAGACCCTACCTCGGAAAACCAATAAATAAATGAATAAATAAATTAATTGAATAAATAAGTAAAAATAAAATAAAACAAACAGAAACCTTGGCAAGGTGTGTGGAAACAAGGAAATGTGTAGTGAGTTACCAAGTGGCTTTTGGTTCAAAATATTCCCACTGGCTAGGGGCCGAGTGTTCTCTTCATGTATTAAATGTCTACAGTTGTTTTAGGGCTTTTATTTTCCAGCAATAATAACAGATACTCGAGGTAAAATCCAAGTCTTAAAGACTCATTTCCATTTCAAAACATGCATCTTGGATTCTGTGTGATATAACCACTCTTCCAGCTTTTGAAGTCTACTGTGTAGGAGGGCAGGGTCTTCCTTGTGAGCCACGTTCTTCCCCAAATAAAGATCCTGACTTGTCACACTGACCCCGTGGTTTCTCTGTACCCCGTAACTATTCTATTAAGCTGTCTTCAGGTGACCCAATCACCTTGCCATCCGTTTCTTGCCGTGGCTAATGGCTGATAGGAAAGGAAGATGAGGATTTCTGTCCAGGACATATCAAGTCCAAGATACGAAAGCTCAGAGGAGAACAGGCGGTTTTAATTCTGAGTCTGGAATCTGGGAGAGAGGCATGGAATTAGGAATCTGGGAGGGGTATGGAGGCAGGAATCCGGGAAGGGTGTGTAGGCAGGAATCTGGGGGGAGTGTGGAGGCAGGAATCTAGGAGGGGCGTGGAGGTAGGAATCTGGGAAGGGTGTGGGGGTTGGAATCTGGGAGTCTTTCCCAGAAAACAGATATTTGGAACCAGAAGGCTTCAGAGGTGAGATCACTGAAGGAATGAGGGAAGAGCGAGGAGGAGGCTGAGAACTAAGCTTCAACCTCTCTCATGGCAAGTTGGACAGATGAAGGAGAGACAGAAAAAGGCAGAGAGGAAAAGATGCGAGGGAGGAAAAATCGGGCAAGTATGTCCTGGAAGCCACCAGAGGAAAGTGCAACAAGGAGAGTGGTGACCCGCCATGGCGAGCCAGCACTGCCCAAGTGCAGGTGAGGCCAGGGTGAGGAACTGACCACCAAGATTAGCAGCATGGGGCTGGAGAGACCGCTCAGTGGTTAAGGCGCTTGCCTGCCAAGCCTAAGGACCCAGGTTCAACTCCCAGAACCCACGTAAGCCAGATGCACAAGGTGACACATGCATCTGGAGTTCGTTTGCAATGGCTAGAGGCCCTGGCATGCCCATTCTCTCTCTTGCTCAATAAATAAATATAAAAAATATTTTTAAAAAGATAAGCAGCATGGAGGTCAATGCTGACCTCAGCAAGGCCATTTTCAGTAGAGCAGGCTAACAAATGCCTGCTTACAATGCGTTTTAAAGAGAATGGCCATTGGACAGGGTGAGACTTGAATCTTGCTACAAACAAGCCGTTAATGGGCAGTGGCTTGGGGGGAAAGAGCTTGCCTTTGTGTGTAGGTATTTTGTTTTATTTGGCAGGGAGAACTAAGAGCATGTTTTTATGCTAGTCAACTTGATTCCATAGGAAGGAGGAAGGAGGAATGGTGCTGATGAGAAATGGGAGAAGGGGGCAGTGGTTCCTAAATAACTGAGGGTGGGGTCTCAGGGCCAAGGAGAGGAGAGGCTGTGATGGGAGTGGTGTAGGCGGTTCCAGGACAGGAATACGCAGGAGGGCAGAGGAGAAAGACTGGGTGTTTATCCTGGGACTGTGCCTCTCAGGAAAGATGCAACAGAAGTGAAAAGCTGAACTTGGGAGGGAGATGCTGCAGGTTTAAGAAGTGTGAATGGGACAGGCGCCATGGCGCACGCCTTTAATCCCAGCACTTGGGGTCTGGGGTAGGAGGATCGCCATGAGTTCGAAGCTAGCCTGGAGCTAGAGTGAGTTCCAGGTCAGCCTGGGGCTAGAGAGATGGCTTAGTGGTTAAAGCATTTGGCTACAAAGCCAAAGGTCCCAGGTTCAATTCCCCAGGACCCACGTAATCCAGATGCACAAGGGGCATATGCGTCTAGAGTTTGTTTACAGTGGCTGGAGGCCCTGGTGTGCCCATTCTCTGTCTGTCTGTCTCTCTTCTTTCTATCCCTCTCTGCTTGCAAATAAATAAATTTTAAAAAATTTTAAAAAAACTAATAAATACATAAAAAATAAAATTGGGCCGGGCGTGGTGGCGCACACCTTTAGTCCCAGCACTTGGGAGGCAGAGGTAGGAGGATCGCCAGGAGTTCGAGGCCACCCTAAGAATACACAGTGAATTCCAGGTCAGCCTGGGCTAGAATGAGACCTTACCTCAAAAACCCAAATAAGTTAATTAATTAAATTAAGTTAAATTAAATTAAATTGGGGTGGAGAGAGCTGGAGAGATGGCTCAGTGATTAAGGCACTTGCCTGCAAAGCCTAATGACCCGAGTTCAATTCCCCAGTACCCACCATAAAGCCAGATGCACAAAGTGGTGCATGCATCTGGAATTTGTTTGGGGCCACTAGAGGTTCCGGTGCACCCATTCTCTCTCTCTGTCTCTCTCTGCCCTTCTGTCTGTCTCACTTCTGTCTCTCTCTGCTTGCAAATAAATAACTAATTCATTTTGAAAAAGAAAACAGGGCAAGAGGTTGTGCATGGTCACCCACGAGTGGAAGTGGCACGAGAGGAAGGGGAGGCAGCCTGAAGGCCAGCCGCCTCCAGATCACCAACAAGAACCTCACGTGGTTCCATGGGGATGATGTAGGTGGACATGGAGGGAGCAGACAGCTGTTTCAAAGAGGACGTTTCCTGTCACTGTTACAGATAACTTGGCCACCAGCTGTTTTGAGGAGGAAGGGGACACATTGGCTCATGGCTTGAGAAGATCTAGTCTGTCACGGTGGAACAGGCGTGGCAACTCTCAGCTCAAAACTGTGACAGTATTCTCCATCATGTCCCCTCCCTCCTTCCCCCTCCATCAGTCTCTCTTTTCATTTTAATGTCATCATCTTTTCCTCCTGTGATGATGGTCTTGTGTAGGTAGTGTTAGGCACTGTGAGGTCATGGATATCCAGGCCATTTTGTATACAATTAAAGGAAGTTGTCAATAAAAAAATATAATTAATTAATTAAAAAGAATCAACTAGGGGAAAAAGAAAACTGTGACAGCAGAAGTGTGAGGCTGCCTACTTACATCTGAGCAGACCGGGAAGGAGAGAGGAGTTAGCAGGAATCAGGGGTGCACTGTATCCCTCCAAAATAAGGTCCCAGGGACCTTCTTCCTGCCTCTCCTCCCCGCCTCCCGAAGGTTCCACAGTCTCTCAGAGTCACTAGCTAAGGACCAAGTCAAACGCGTGAGCGTGCGAGGGACAGCGGACATCTCACCTACAACGGCAAGTGTGACAGGGCTCTGGGCTTGGGGCAAGCTCTTCAGCATCTTCTTACGGAAAGTAAAGGGTGTGATTCACCGTAAGGATTTCTCTATGCACACATAGTACAGGCGAATGTTTATCACACTCTGGTACGTGCACAGTAACTGCCTGCTAGAATTGTGGTCAGTGGACATGCCATTGGGTATGAAAACTGACAAGTGCAAATGTGACTCTGACTGTGTACAGCTGACCACTTGTTTCCGCTGCCGTTCAGTTCACGTTAGCCTGTGTGTCTTCCGTGTCGTCGTTAATTCCCATGTCACTTCTCTTCTCCCGGGTAGTGGTCCACAAAGAATAACTTGGGGAGTCGTCTGAGAGTCTTTTCAGTGCTTCAGTTCCTCTGTAGAACGCTGGAAAAGCCCAGCTCTGTTAGCTGGTTAGAGAGGCTTCTGACGTTTGATCTTTTTGCTGTCTTCTTGGCAATAGCCTTAAGGCAAAGTAAGAATTGGGTCGCTTGGCTTATTACAACTTTGAAGTTATTCCTCTGTTTTTAAATTTTTATTTTTATTTTTTTTAATCTTTGGAGAGAGAGACAGAGAGAGAGGGAGAGGGAGACAGATAGAGATGGGTGCACCAGCAGTCTCTCAGCTGCTGTGAATGAAATCCAGATGTGTGCGTCCCCTTGTGGACAAGTGCGGCATTGCGCCCTTGTGTCACTTTGCATCTGGCTAAACGTGGGACCTGGAGATTGGAACCAGGTTCTTAGGCTTAGGAGGCAGGCACCTTAACTGCTAAGCCATCTCTCCAGCCCTGTTCCTCTGTTTTTAACAGCAGTACTCTAAAAATAAAAATTCCATGCACACACAGCTTGGGTGTCTGTTCTGCCTTTCAAGTATCATTTCTATTCAAGTCACTGATTACACCTGATTAAGCTGTCCGTATCACAGTACTAAGTCTATTTACTGTTATCAAATTTACTTCAAAGACTTTGAAGAAATCCAAATTACTTGTTGGTACATTCCTGAGAATTGCTGTTACCTTTTTTGAGATTTCTTTAGCTCTGTTTCAGAAGAATTTGTATTCATTTGCGGAGACATTTGTATTATGGCTATTTAAAATCTTTTTCAGGGCTGGAGAGATGGCTTAGCGGTTAAGGTGCCTGTCCGCTAAGCCTAAGAACCTGGTTCCAATCTCCAATCCCACTTTTAGCCAGATGCAAAGTGACACAAGGGCACAATGCCGCACTTGACCACAAGGGGGCGCATGCATCTGGATTTCGTTCGCAGTGGCTGAGAGGCTACTGCCGCGCCCATTCTCTGTCTGTCTCCCTCTCTCTCTGTGTCTCTCTGCAAAAAAAAATCTTTTTCAATCGATTTATTTGCATGTGTATGGTGGGTGGGGAGTGGTGCAGGTAGCGGGTGTGCCAGGGCCTCTTTGCTGCTGCAAACAAATATGGCTTAAATGAGCAGGCAACTGGGGAGTTGAACCCAGGACAACAGGCTTTGCAAACGAGTACCTTTAAATAATGAACGTTCTTCCCAGCCCCTGCTTAAAACCTTTCTCACATAATCCCATTGTCTCGTGCACATTGTTATCAACTGATGACCATTTTCACTCAAGTTGCGATTACTGAGTTTTGACTTCATCCCTGAAAAGTTGCCTGTGTTGTAAGCGGACTCTGAATCCTGTTAAAATCTTTACTAATTAACAAGTGCTAACCAACTTAGATTTAGCACACGAATCTTGGCCTGCTTTTATGTGTTTTGTTTCCGGTAGTGGTTTGGTGACCAGAGACATCACAGTACTGTTTTTTTATTTTATTTTATTTATTTATTTATTGCAAGCAGAGAGAGATAGAAGAGAGACAGATAGAAAATGGGCACGCCAGGGCCTCTAGCCACTGCAAACGAACTCCAGACACATGTGCCCCTTGTGCATCTGGCTTATGTGGGTCCTGGGGAATCGAACCTGGGTTCTTTGGCTTCACAGGCAAACGGCTTAACCGCTAAGCCATCTCTCCAGCCCCACAGCACTGTTTTGATCTGCTTGGCTTGTCTGGTACTGTGGTCTTCAGCCATCCCTGCAGGCACTGCTTTATGGGTAAGGACTTCTCTCCTGAGCAGGCTGCAGGATATCTCAGCCTGGGAGGGCTAGAAAAGTAATGTCTCCCATAAATTCGTGGGTTTGAGCATTTGGGCCCCAGAAAAGTGGCATTTGGGAAGAATGTGGACCCTTTAGGAGCTAGGGCCTCCTGGGAAGTGTGCCCCTGGGGGAGGACGTTCCCCTGCTACAGCCCAGCCCTGCTTGCTGTATGTGGTCGTTACCGTCTCGTTGCTGGGACAGAACACCTGACCAGAAGCAGCTTACGGGAAGAAAGAGTTCATTTCAGGACTTACGGTTTTGAGGGGAGGCTTCATCATGGCAAGAGCAGGAAGCTGGCTCACATATCTCTGACATACTGGGTTTGGAGCTGGCTAACAAACTTCACAGCCCATCCCTACTGACACACCTCCTTCAGCAAGGCTCTGCCTCTGAAAGGCTCTACCAGCTGGGGATTGAGGGTGAGGGTTTATCACAATACCATGAGGCTGTGGGGGATATGTTACATTCAAAGTGCCATACTGCCCTCTCTCTCAATCTCTCTCTATATATGTATATATACATATTTATATTAGATTATATATATATATATTGTTTGTTTGTTTACCTGACTGGTGTGACAGTGTGATGCTGGCTTCCTGCTCCTGACATATGCCGCACACTACTCTCTAACCTCTGTAACTATAAGCCAAAATAAACTTTCTTTCTTTCCCTACACTGCTTCTAGTTGGGCATGGTGTTCCAGCAATGAGAAAGAAAGATGTTGCGTGGGAAAATGCACACCCCCCTCCTCGTGGTCTGGAGGCCATGGGTCCTTTCTTGGAGCTAACAGAACTCTAGATATAAAGACAGACTCACACGTGCAGGGAAGACAGAAGTAGTCAACTTTATTTCTTTTTGTTGTTGTTGTTTTGGTTTTTCGAGGTAGGGTCTCACTCTGATCCAGGCTGACCTGGAATTCACTATGTATTCTCAGGGTGGCCTCGAACTCATGGCGGTCCTCCTACCTCTACCTCCCAAGTGCTGGGATTAAAGGCGTGCGCCACCACACCCGGCATTAAACTTTATTTCTATTGCAAGCAAAACGGCTCCTCCAGGAAGGGAGGACAGAGCTGGTAGTCCATTTGAATGGGCTCTAGGACTAGGCTTTGTAGCGTTTGGTCTCCCTCGTCTCCCCCTGCCATGGTAATGAGGAATCAGAGTTCAGCTCCACCATTAACTTGACCCCAAGATATCTAAAACTGCTGGCTTTAAACTGCTTGGCAGGCAGGCGCCTTAACCGCTAAGCCATCTCTCCAGCCCAAGACTTTGGACTTTTAAAAAAATTTTATTATTATTATTATTTTTTTTTTTTTGGAGAGAGAGACAGAGAGAGATAGAGAGGGAGAAGGAGACAGAGATGGGCGTGCCAGCAGTCTCTCAGCTGCTGTGAACGAAATCCAGATGTGTGCGCCCCCTTGTGGGCAAGTGCGGCATTGCGCCCTTGCATCACTTTGCACCTGGCTAAACGTGGGACCTGGAGATTGGAACCAACGTTCTTAGGCTTAGCAGACAGGTGCCTTAACCGCTAAGCCATCTCTCCAGCCCAAGACTTTGGACTTTTGAACAGGGTTGGGACTCATAATGATTACAGGGACCTTTAAAGTTAGACTGAATGCACTTTGCATTATGACACGGCCACGATGCAAATACTTATGAGGGTCAAGGGTGAGACGTCGCAGTGTGCATGTAAAATGTCCTCCACAGGTTCATGTGCCTCTGTGTCTGGCTTTCTGTGGGTACTGGGGAATTGAACCCTGGCTAGTAAGTAGGCTTTGCAGGCAAGTGCCTTTAACCACTGAGACATCTCTCCATCCTCATGTTTGCATACCTAATCCCCAGTTGGTGGCTCTGTGACACTGTTTGGCAAGGTGGTGGGACCTTATGCGGTGGCATCATGCTGGAGGAAGCGTGTCACTGGGGGTGCCTCTTGAGGTGTTACAACCCAGCCCTGCTTGTTCCTTTCTCTTTCTCTCTCCGCTTCATCCCTGTGAATGTGACACCATGTTTTTGTTTCTTTTCAATTCTTTTTAAAAAATTTTTATTTATTTTATTTGATGCCGGGCGTGGTGGCGCACGCCTTTAATCCCAGCACTCAGGAGGCAGAGGTAGGAGGATCACCGTGAGTTCAAGGCCACCCTAAGACTACATAGGTAATTCCAGGTCAGCCTGGGCCAGAGTGAAACCCTACCTCAAAAAAACCAAAAAAAAAAATTTTTATTTATTTTATTTGAGACAGAGAGAGGGAAAGAGAGAGAGGGAAAGGGAGAATGGGCATGCCAGGGCCTCTAGCTACTTCAAACGAACTCCAGATGTGTGCACCCCCTTGTGCATCTGGCAGATGTGGGACCTGGAGAATCGAACTGGGGTCCTTAGGCTTCACAAGCATGTACCTTAACCACTAAGCCATCTCTCCAGCCTTTTTTTTTTTAATCCTGATGGCCTCTGGTCTCTGAAACTGTGAGCTGAAATAAACTCCTTCTTTAAGCTGCATCTAGTCAGGTATTTTGTCCCAGCAACAAGAAAGTAACTGATATACCCAGCCAGGCTGCTTGCTGTACCTGAGAGTCTGGGCAACAGCAGCCCTTCCAGCTCCATTCTGATATCTAAAATGCAAGTCATTCTTCCTGTTCTTCACAATAAAATTTATGTGTAATTCATGTTAAGAAGCTTGCTAGTATAATTTCAGCAAATAAGCAAATGTACCTGAAGCAATTAATTTTCATTTTTTAAAATATTTTTAAATATATATGTATATATTTTAATTTTTATATTTATTTATTTTCAAGCAGAAAGAGACAGACACAGAGAGACTGAGACAGGGAGAGAGAGAGAGAGAATGGGCACACCAGGGGCTTTAGCTGTTTGCAATCAAACTCCAAATGCATGAGCCACTTTGTGTAGCTGGCTTTATGTGGGTACTGGGGAATCTATCCCAGGTCATTATGCTTTGCAGGCAAACACCTTAACTGCTGAGCCCCAATTTACTTTTGATGTAAGTATTTTTTTCAAACACACAGGAAAGGTTCACCTGCTGCAGAGTTGCCAGTTGAAATACAGGACTCCTAGTTAATGTTGAACGTCATATAAATCACAACCGCCTTTATTTTTTAAATATATTTTATTTATTTATTTATTTAAGAGAGATAGAGAAAGAGGGAGAGAAAGAGAGAATGGGTGTGCCAGGGCCTCCAGTCACTGCACACGAACCCCAGATGCATGCACCACAGTGTGCATCTGGCTTACGTGGATCCTGGGAAATTGATCCTTTGGCTGTGCTGGCAAATACCTTAACCTCTAAGCCATTTTTTACAGCTCCACAACCACTTTTAAAATGTGCGAATAAAGGGGCCTGGGGAGATGACTTGACAGTTAAAGGCACTTGCTTACAAAGCTTGCTGGACCCAGTTCAATTCCCTAGCCCCCCACATATAGCCAGATAGGCATTCATTTGTAGCAGCAAGGGACCTACCGTATGCACGTGAATAAATAAATAAGTATTTTTAAAGGTGAATATACCGACAGTGTCAAGAATATATTAATATTGAAAAATCATCTACTGTCTATCTGAAATTCAAGTTTAACTGAACATCTGGATTTTTTTGGAGAGAGTCAGAGGGAGAGGGAGAGGAAGACAGATAGAGAATGGGCACGCCAGCAGTCTCTCAGGTGCTGCAAACGAAATCCAGATTCGTGGGACCTGGAGATTGGAACCTCTGGAGATTGGAACCAGCGTTCTTAGGCTTAGGAGGCAGGCGCTTTAACCGCTAAGCCATCTCTCCAGCCCTGGATTTTTTTTTTTTTTTATGAGTAAATGTGACAGCCCTAACTTAACAATCAACATCTGGCCTCACTGTGCCAAACAATCAGGGGGAACATTTAAAAAGTGAACTGAAATATATTTCATTTGTATATATGAAGCAAAAATGGCCTGCCTTGTCGTCTTTTTTTTTTTAACGTTTGAGGAACTATAGAAATGATCCCTGAAAGTATAGTCCTTAGTTAACGTTTGAAACCACATTTTCTATTTGCTGTTATGTATCACTAATGCCCCACTCTTGCCTAGACCCCAGGCAACCCTGAAGTACATGTCCGTAATGTAAAACATCTTCAAGTCTCGTGTCAAAACGCCAGATGCCATCTCCGTTGAAAGAATACTCAATTGTCCCCTACTTCTCAAGCTGCCACGGGCCTCTCCATTTTCATAGTGTGAGGAACCTCACCCCCACTCTCCCTGACTTCGATGCATTCAGATTGGCACATGGTATATAATCGCTGAGAACACAAGTCCAGTGGCCAGTCTTCACATAGCCATGCCAGTTCAAGGAAGTTTCATAATAACTCCTGTTATTACTGTTTTATGCTAGACTCATTTTCTCATCTGCAAAATGAAATTCAAGATCTACCTTATGGGCTGAGGAGATGCCTCAGCAGTTAAAGGTGCTTGCTTACAAAAGCTGCTGGCCCGGGGTTCAAATCCCCAGTACCCATGTAAAGTCAGATGCACAAGGTGGCCACTTGAGTGCGTTTGCAGTGACAAGAAGCCCTGGCTCACTCATTTTCTCTCTCTCTTTCTGTTGCCCTTGCAAATAAATAAAATATATTTAAAAATCTCCCTTGGCTTGGAGAGATGGCTTTGCAGTTAAGACATTTGCCTGCAAAGCCAAAGGTCACGGGTTTGATTCCCCAGGAGCCACGTAAGCCAGATTCACAATGTGGCACATGCGTCTGGAGTTCATTTGCAGTGGCTGGAGGCCCTGATGCACCCATTGTCTATCTGACCCCCCCTTGAGAAATAAATAAATAAATAAATAAATAAATAAATAAATAAATAAAATCCCCCTCGTGCGTCTGCTTCCAGGCACAGAAAACAGTACCTCGACAAGGTAAACCAGTCATGATTGCCTCAGGGTCCACATAACTCATCAGACTTTTATTGGAGCCAGTTTTATGCATTCCCCATCTTTCCCTCCAAATCATTTCCACACTGAACCATATTCTGCTATGACCACGTTTTTGCACCATATCCCAATTACCTCTGTGGAAGCGGAATGGAGGTTATGATGGATGAAGTCTCGAGTGTGTCCTTTGACCCCATCTGCACGGATGTGGGTCGGGTGCTACCCGCTAGCGAAAAGTAGAAGAGAGATGACCACCTGCGGAGTCATGTGTGTAGATACGTGAGCAGTAGAAATCAGAAAGACAGAGTTATAGGAAGTGAGTGTGCCATACACAGAAACACTCCTCCTTCACACGTTGTATCAGACAAGTACTGAGGTGAATGAGGTCAGCATGGGCCACTGCGTCTTTAAGAGTGTGGGTAACTTGGAAAGAGACTGAGAAAAGAGAATGACAACTATGAAAATTATGTCCAAATAGAGTGAAAAGAATGGAAAGTGTTCAGCTTTAAGAAGAGGTAGGATGGCAGGGAATGCCCAGTGCTAGGCAGAGCCCTTACCTAGTAGGAGAGTCAGTCTGAAGTACTATAAAAATAAATAAGTAAATACAGTCTAAAGGAGAAAGAGGAGGAGATGGAAGTTGCGCAGGTGGACAGGGGAGAAGGAATGAAAGCCAGGTGCAGTGACACACGCCTGTAAACCTAGAACTCAGGAAACACAGGCCAGAGAGCCATGAGTTCAAGACTCACCTGGGCTATCTAGGAGAAAAAAATAAATAATAAGGTCTAGGTTACCTTGGTTTTCAAGCATATGATGGTGACCTTATTAGCTATTCCTGTGTCTTCACAGGACCAAAAAGGAAGAGGGATAGATTGAAAGGGTATCTTTTATTTTTTTATTTTATTTTATTTATTTTATTTTATTTTATATTTTATTTTTTTATTATTTTATTTTATATTTTATGTTATGTTATTTTATTTATTTTATTTTATTTTATTTTATTTTATTTTATTTTATTTTATTTTATTTTATTTTATTTTATTTTGAGGTAGGGTCTCGCTGTAACCCAGATTGACCTGGAATTCACCCACTAGTCTCAGGCTGGCCTTGAACTCACAGCAGTCCTTCTACCTCAGCCTCCTAAATGCTGGGATTAAAGGTGTGCACCACCACGCATGGCATGTATTTTCTATTTTGAATGAAGAAGACAATCAAGGAAACTTGGTGGTGAGAGATTAGATCAAACTATTGGTTAAATTATAGAGCATTGTATGTAACAAAAGAGTTTTGCCTGAAAACATTGTAGCTCATTAGCAGTCATGGTCATTTTCAACTTGGCATCTTCTTGGACCTGGGGACCGCTGTTTGGATGTTAAACAAGTGCCAAAGGTTCTTTCCAGCACTGGAATACAACTAGAAAATAGCAAGGGGCTGCACGTGGAAGATACAGTGCACACTCTCAAATCTGTTTAAGCATTATGACGAGACGGGTCAGTCACAAAGCAGAGACGAGTGTTTGTCCTCTCTGGCTGGTGCCCAGAGCACGCAGGAGACTCTCCAGTCAGCTTCTACTAGTCAATTCCAGGTCAGCCAGATCGATGGCCTTTCAACATTTGCTGTTACAAAAGCAGGAACTAACCGTTTCCTACAACGGAAATCAGTTATGCACCACGATCCATGAACGGTGACGCGCGCGCACACACACATGTTGTCACTCAAAATTCCCGTGAGGTAAGGGGATTGCGGAGTGTTTTAGGGACAATTTTGGTAGAAGTGGCTCTGTCATTATAGATGACTGACTCCAGGGCCTGGCTCTTAGCATGCTTGTGTGCCAGAGGCATTAACATGTTTCCATTGATTTTCTTGTGTCGCAAGTCCCTTAGGAATAGCCGTGTGGCATTTATCCTGCGCTCCATGAGGGATGGCCCCTAGTCGTGTCCTGAAGTCCCACCCTCAGGTGCATGCATCTGCTCATGTGCGTGGTTTCTGGGGGAGAGAGAGAGAGAGAGAGATAGTGGGAGTGACACTCTGGAAATATAAAGGATAAAGGAGACTCCTTCCTTTTCATGACTTTTCAGGGAGTGGGAGGTTCGATTCCACATGACTCAGCCTACATGCTAGGAGCCATGGAGGCACTACATAGCACCCAAGGTCATACCTTAGGTGACCTCGGGTTTCCCTGGTAACAGGAAGCTGGTCTCCTTTCCCCATCTGGCCTTGTTCTCAGGCATCAGGCAGCTCTATGTTCTGACAGTCTCTGCATCTTCTAAAACTTGTGGACACCCCCCCCCATGTATCTATCTTCTGCAGGTCCCCATTTCTCCTCTCACCCAAATGTGGACTGCAAATGGACCACCTTCCAACTAATGTCTGTCTCTAAGCAGATCTGAAGGGCTTGGGCGATGACATGATCAAAACAGTGATGAGACAAATCAAAACAAAACCCATGTGATTCGAATCGTCTTGGACTTCATGTGTTTCCCACGGACGTGGGAAGTCGTGGGATGCGAGGGAGCTTCAGGGTCGGACAGGCCTGTAGTCCTTCCATCCAGCCCCCCTGTCCTCCTTAGCACGTCTCTCCGTGGTTTGATGGGGTTTCCTAGCTTCAGCCACTCTGTCCACGTTCCAGGGAATAGTACGGAGGTGGAGAAGGAAAAAGGCAGCCTCAACTCCTTCTAGAAAATTCCCCAGAAATCCCACACAAGGTTTCTAGTTGATTCTCATTGGCTAGATCGTTCATTCGAAATCCCTCTGGGTAATAAGAGAGGTTGGAAAGTGTTTTATTTATTTATTTATTTCCCATTTCTGGTGACATGACAGCCTGTTAAAAGCCAGGACTCTGTGAGGGTGGAGGAGAGACTCAGTAGATGGAGAACCGGGCAACCATGAGGGCGTGGTCACCGCGCCCAGCTGCTGCTTTGGCAAGAAGAGCTTCAACCCACATTGAAACTGTCACTGTGGCGTGGGTGTGCGCCCACGGTGAATGTGCACGGGGGTGTTTTAAGTGTTTCATCTCCAAACATCATGAAAACTGGGGAGGAAGGTGCCACTGTTTTGTCTAAACAGTTCTGTTTCATAGGCAGCAACACTGCAGTCCGTAGACGTTAAGTACTATACCCAAGCCACGGTCAGTTCATAGCAGTTGGCAAGTCAACCCAAGAGTCAGCTCCCTGGGCATACATACTCTTGCTCCTTAACGGAATGATTTTGTTGCCAGTAAAGTAACCAGGAGCTTGACTGTCTAAGCCTTTGCAGCATAAACCATGGCCAAATTCCTAGAGGCTCTAAATTCAGTGATTTGCCTCTATTACAATGACAGAGAGTGATTCAGAGCTGGAGGGAGAGAGGGAGAAAGAGAGAGAGAGAGAGGGAGAGAGAGAGTGTGTCAGGCCTAGGAGGAGAGAGGGAGAGAGAATAGAGGGAGAGGCTGGATGTGAAAAACAAACACACTAGCATCTCTACCTTCACTTGGACATGATAGGCAGTTTTCAGGTTGATTTAACTCTAGAAAAAGGTGTTCTATTGTTTTGACGGTGCAGAAAAAAACATCAAGCGTTCAGTGAGTATATGATACTGAATGTTTGATAAGTTGGAAAAATATTCTTTAATCCTCCTGAGAGTCTAACTAGTGGAATGCTACCTTAATTTCAAAAATGTGCTTTCTTTTTTAAAAAACTTAATATCGTATTTCCTTCATATGAAACCAAACCTCCTCATCAAGGTCCATTACACAAACGCTTCATGTCAGTTGGTATGAGAAATAGTCTTGCTTTTTAAAAAACAACCGATGAAGGGTAGAGGAGATTTAGTGCGTGTGGAATTCATCGTTGTTTCAGCCTGTCCTCATCACTCTTTGCTTCCATACATCACGTTAAAGCTTTCCAGGAAGAACTGAAGGACAGTGAAATACAGCACAGAGCTAGCTTTCACAAATGTTTGTTATTGGAGTCGTCAGCATATTAATATTATAAGAATGCCCTGATGACCTTCTAGATAGCCACCCAGTGGTCAACGCATGGTCAGTCTTACTTCGTCTCCATCTCTTCCCTCATCGCCTTCCTTTCTTCAAGGCTTCTAGAAGTCCACGGAGAATGTATTTACTGCCCCCATTGCTGAGCTGACCGTTGTTTCTAGATGTTTTTCGTGGTGGAAGCTATAAATGTAGCAATAGGCTTTTGATTTATGTGGTTTTTATCTTTCCTTTTCTATGAAATCCTAGGTTTCTAAATAATGTCTTCTTTTTAATATTTTATTTTTATTTATTTATTTGAGAGAGAGAAAGAGGCAAAGAGAGGGAGAGAAGATTGAGAGAGAGAGAGAGAGAGAGAGAGACACAGAGAGAGTGGGCATACCAGGGCCTCTAGCCACTGCAAATGAACTCCAGACACATGCACCACCTGTGCATCTGGCTTTCGTGGGTCCTGGGGAATTGAACCTGGATCCTTTGGCTTCGCAGGCAAACACCTTAACCGTTAAGCTATCTCTCCAGCCCTTACATGGTATCTTATCATACTGTGAGAAAGAGAATGTTTGTGTGTGAGTACGCGTGTATGATGCATGTGCACAGGTATGCATGTGGAGGTCAGAGGTTGACATGGGTGTCTTCCTCAAATGCTCTTCATCATAGTTTTTGAGACAGGGTCTCTCACTGAACCCAGAGCCTACTGATTGGACTAGAAGAGGTGGCCATAAGCCCTACAGACCCTCCTGTCTTCACCTCCCAAGTGTTGGGATTACAGACCACCTCTGGCTCTTACGTGGTTGCTGGGGATCTGAACTCAAGTCCTCGTGCTTCCATGGCAAGTTCTCTGACCACTGGGCATCTCCTTGGCCAAGAATGGCAACATATTAATGCTAATGTCACATAATGTCATGATTACTGGGCAGATTGGTCACATTTCTTTTGTGCTAGAATATATTCCATTGGAGAACATCAAAATCACTGTTTTTGTTTTTTGGTTTTTTTGTTTTTTCGAGGTAGGGTCTCACTCTAGCCCAGGCTGACCTGGAATTCACAGCGATCCTCGTACCTCTGCTTCCCGAGTGCTGGGATTAAAGACGAGTGTCACCCCATCTGGCTCCAAAATCACTGTTTTTAAGTCACTGACTTAGAAATAGATAATTTTTCTCTTGGTAGTTAAGCCATAAAATCAAAACTAGAGTTAGAGCTGGGCATTGCGCTCCCACCTGTAATCCCAGAAGGAAGAGAATGTGTCCACCGTCTGTGCTTGCATCTCCCATTGACCCAGTCTCTCCCGTGAATGGCTGTCCTTGAGTGCTGTCTTAAAACTCTCATGGGGGCTGGAGAAACGGCTTAGTGATTAAGGCGCTTGCCTGTAAAACCAAAGGACCCATGTTCGATTCCCCAGGACCCATGTAAGGCAGATGCACGAGGGGGCGCATGCATCTGGAGTTCGTTTGCAGAGGCTGGTGGCCCTTTTCTCTCTCTCTCTGTCTGTCTTTCCCTGCCTATTGTGCTCTCTCAAACAAATCAAGAAAAATAAAATATTTTTTAAAACTCTCATGAGAAGCTGGGCGTGGAGGCAGAAGTAGGAGGATTGCTGTCGCCCTGAGACTACGTGGTGAATTCTGGGTTAGCCTGGGCTACAGTGAGACCCTACCTCCAAAAACATAAAACCCAAAAAACTCTCATGAGAACTAATCCCTGGCTGCTTCATCTAAATTGGGGTTTCTCCAAAGCCCTGGATTGTCTCCTGCTTCTAAAGAGTTAGATGAAATCTAATACTTAACTACCATCATCTTCATGTTCCAGAATGTTCTGTCTTCTCATGGAGAACTGACAGCAATCAGAAACAAAACTCAATACGCAGGTATGGTACCTCACACCTGTGATCCAGAAGTTTGGAAGTCTGAGGCATGAGGATGACCCTTGAATTTGAGGCCAATCTGAGTTACGTAGTGAGTTACAGGCAAACCTGGACTATAATGTAAGACCTTGTCTTCAGGGAACAAAATAAATTTAATCTTAAAGTTTTGTTTAACAACTTAAATCAGGGTACAGGCTGCGTACTGTTAAGCATTAAGTAAATAAGATCCAAGCGCATGCCTTTCATCCCAGCACTTGAGAGGCAGAGGTAAGATCTCTGGGAGTTTGAGACCAGCCTGGGAACTATAGAGTGAGTTCCAGGACAGCCTGGGCTAGAGTGAGACCCTATCTCAAAAAAAGAAAAGAAAAGAAAAGAAGAGAAGAGAAGAGAAGAGAAGAGAAGAGAAGAGAGAAGAAAAGAAAAGAAAAGAAAAGAAAGAGAAAATAAGAAAGGATGCCATGACCAAAGTTTGTCAAATATTTTTTTTTCGGTAATAACATTTCAATTTGAAACTAGGGCTACAGCAACAGCATCACCCTTTCTATTCATTCAGGCTTAAAATGTACAGTTATTGGAGTGGGAGGGAAACAGGAGAGGGTGGTGGGTGAATGTGACAAAAATACTCTTGTATAGGTGTGAAAATGTCAAAAAAAAAAAAAAAAAGCGTAGTCATCCGTGGATGCTTCTAACACCGCTTCAATCATCAAGACCTTCAGCTCCATCTGCCCGTCATGACTGTCCCCTGAGTGGATCCAGTTCACCTCCGGCTGATTCTCCCCTTGCAGAGAGTGTCTGCAATGAAGGAATCTGGAGAGCCTCAGCTTCTGTTTCTGTGGCAAGGACGAGAACACTTTAGGCTGGGTTTCATCCGATTTCAATGCAGTCAGGGCGGCCCAGGAACCAGATGAGATGAATAACTTCAAAAGCAGTGGTTTAGTGAACTGCAGACCGCGGGTTGATTAAGTATTGATCAGTGACCCGACCCAGCTCTGAACTAGCCTCCAGAGCACCTCACGAACATGCCATAAACCAAAAGAAACACTGGAATCCCCCAAGGCATGCTGTGAGCTCTGAGGAATAAGAAGTTAAGAAAATGGGCTGGAGAGATGGCTTAGCGGTTAAGGTGTTTGCCTACAAAGCCAAAGGATCTTGGTTCAATCCTCTAGGACCCACATTAGCCAGATGCGCAAGGGAGTGCATGCGCCTAGAGTTCATTTGCAGCGGCTGGAGGCCCTGGTGCACCCATTCTCTTCCCCTCTCTCTCCTCTCTCTCTCTCTCTCTCTCTCTCTCTCTCTCAAATAAATAAATAAAATATATTTTTTTAAAAAAGAAGAAAGTTTAAAAATTCACTTAGATGCTTAACTTTTTAAAGATCGTCACTCCAAATATCCAAGGCAAATAAGATATTAATGAAGGAATGAACAGATGGCTTTGAAAGAATACGATCATTCTGTTTCCTTTTCCTCTCCCACCTCTCATTGAAACAGGATCTCATGTAGCTCAGGCTGGCCTTGAGCACAGGGTGAGGAGCTGAGGCCGGCCTTGAACACATGATTCTCCTGCCTGAACCAAGTTCCAGGTGTGCACCCCCGCACCGGGCTCAGGAAGGACTTGAATTAGACGTTGTCAGTAATTAGTTAGGGTAAATTCTTTTTATTATTATTTTTTTGCATGCGCGTGTGCGTGTTGCGTACCTAGGCGTGTGAATGCATGCTCGTATGTTTGTGGGAGCATGTGCGTGTGTGCAGGTGCCAGTGGTTGATGACAGGAGTCTTCCTCAGTCACGTCTCCACCTTATTCTTATTCTTCGAAACAGGATCTGTCACTGAACCTAGAATTAATCCATTCAGCTGGACCAGCTTGTCTGTGAGCTCCAGGCATTCCCTGTCTCCATCTGTCCAGTGCTGGGATTACCAAGTGTTTGTCACAGTGCCCAGCATTTAAAGAAAATTGTTTATTAGCAACAGACAGACAGACAGAGAAAGAGAGGGGGAGAGAGAGAGAGAGAGAGAGAGAGAGGGAGCGCACCAGGGCCTCTAGCCACTGCAAACAAACTCCAGATGCAGGCTCCCCCTTGTGCATCTGGCTTACATGGGTACTAGGAAATTAGCCTAGAACCAGGGTCCTTAGGCTTCACAGGCAAGCGCTTAACCACTGAGCCATCTCTCCAGCCCAATGCCCAGCATTTTAACCTACAAACTCAGGGCTTCATGCTTGCACAGCAGTCACCTGATAAACCACCTCCCCAGCCCTAGTATGTAAAATCCCTTAGATGCCAAGTTTGAGGAAGTAGAGATTGTTAGGTAGGTGGAGGATGGAACCCCGGGCACCTGCAAACACTCTGCCACCAGCCCTCCACCCCCAGCCCTAATGCTGTTTAATAAGACACCACTGCATTTCCCCAGAAGTCTACTGGGTTTGTTTCCCTTCTCACTGGAATTACAGAAACCTGCCAGCTTTAAAAATATATTTTTTTATTTTTATTTATTTATTTATTTGACAGAGAAAAAGGGAAAGAGACAGAGAGAGAATGGGTACACCAGGGCCTCCAGCCACTGCAAACGAACTCCAGACACATGTGCCTCCCTGTGCATCTGGCTAACGTGGGACCTGGGTAATTGAACCTGGGTCCTTTGGCTTTGCAGGCAAATGCCTTAACGGCTAAGCCATCCCTCCAGCCCAGCTTCCAGCTTTTTTTTTTTTTTTTTTGGTTCTTTTGAGGTAGGGTTTCACTCTTGTCCAGGCTGACCTGGAATTCACTATGTAGTTTCAGGGTGGCCTCGAACTCACAGCGATCCTCCTACCTCTGCCTCCTGAGTGCTGGGATTAAAGGCGTGCACCACCACACCCAGCCCCAGCTTCCAGCTTTTAAACGGCATCTGAGGATCTGAACTCTGAACTCCGGTACTCAGAGTTACACAGCAAGCCCTTTATCCCCTGAGCTATTTCTCCAGCTTATTCAGTGACAATTATTAACAAAACATTTTTTTTCTCCTGCAGATAATGGAGACACTCTTAGGGTAAAAGCAGGCTCTGCTCAATAGGCCGTGAGGGCCCTAAGATGCCAGGCCTTCTCTTCTCCTGCCTTTAATTTCACAGACGCTTATGTAATGTTTTAAGTGTGCCAGGCATTCTACAAACATGAAATCATCTAAATCTCCATGCATGAAGTCGATACTATTTTTAACTCGACTTTCCAGATAAAGAGAGCCCTCCCCGCCCCAGAGAAATCTTTAATTTGTTCCCATCAAGGTATTTGTGGCCAGGTGCTGTGGTGCACACCTGTGATCCTAGCACTTGGGAGACGGAAACAGGAGGGTCAGGAATCAAGGCCAACCTTGGCTATGTGGCTACACAGTGACATTGAGGCCAGCCTGAGCTACAAGAGATGGGGAGACAGGCAGGGGAGAGGGAGGAATTTGCACTTCTCTCTTCTCTCCTGGCAGCAGACAGTGGAAATTCCCAGTGCTAGGAGTGGAAGTCAGAGTGACAGACTACCACAGGCTTTGGTGGTGTCCCCTGACTACATAATTCCTGGCACCAGGCCCCGGATTTTCTCTGCTTTGTCCTTATCACTGGGGACTATGTCCCTGGAAAAGCACTAACTAAACATCAGAAAAGACGAGTCTTCATAATGGGCCTTTGCAGAAGTGTTAGGAGTAAAAGGCAGGCGTGGGATAGATTTCTTCATTTGAAAACCAAGCTCAACTTCATTGTTCTAGACTGCTCTCCATTAGAGACGCTGTTAACTGCTTTTTGGAGGGAGGAGAGCCGTATTACAACTTTTCAGGTTGGGGGATCTGGGGTAAGGCCAAATGAACACAGAGCTGTGAAGTTCAAAAATACTCTTGTTTAACATATTTAACTGGTTTAATAGAGCATTCAACAAAATGCAAACTTGGTCATTGACACGGTTTGATTCCCTTTGTGTGTGAGCAACAGCACACCAGCATGGGCCGGCTTTGACTTTTTCAGTCCCTTGCACACAAAGAAGTATGGCTGAGCCGTCATCCAAGTTCTTATTAAAGCCCAGATGGAAATACAAACAGGGGTCACCCCTAAGCCCTGCTCGTACTTCGGAGCTCAGTTCTGGACAGAAATATGTTTCTAGTTAAAATGTAGTCATGTCTGATTTCTTCTGATCGCTGGATCGTATTTGAAAGAAACAGTCCCAGGACCACAGTTGCTTTTAATTACTTGTGAATATTGATCAGAGTGATCCCTTCCTTCTCATACACTTATACTGCTTTTTGTAGAACAAACAAGAAATAAATCAACATATGGCCTTTTTGGATTTAGATAAATTTTCAGAAAGATCTGTATGGGATGTTACCCTCTCTGCGATAGTGTTTCTTTATTGGAATTGGATTTTCTCCTGCCTTTCCTCAGTATGGATTGCAGAAAGAGCAAGGTCAAATATATACCCTTGATGGTTTCTTCAATTTATTTTTATGTTTATTTATTTATTTGAGAGATATTGAGGGGGGGAGAGAAAATGGGCACACCAGGGCCTCCAGCCAGTGCAAACTCCAGACTCATGCGCCACCTTGTCCATCTGGCTTACGTGGATCTTGGGGAATTAAACCTGGGTTCTTAAGCTTTGCAGGCAAGTGCCTTAACCACTAAGCCATCTCTCCAGCCCACATTTGGTGTTTTTATTTGGAGAAATGGTTTTGATTTTTTGTAAGGCTCAAGATAGAAATTTAAAACTAAGATATTGCCGTGCATGGTGGCACACACCTTTAATCCCAGCACTTGGGAGGCAGAGGTAGAATCACCATGAGTTCGAGGCCACCCTGAGACTACAGAGTGAATTCCAGGTCAGCCTGAGCTAGAGTGAGACCCTATCTTGGGAAAAAAAGAAAAAGAAAAAGAAAAAAAACTAAGATACATCAAACAATCTATTCCTACCATAAAAAATAATATGGCTTACACTAACAGAGAGGATTAAATTTTTTAAAAAGAATAATCTGAGATGACTGAGAGTGAAAAGTAGGTCAAAACAAAGAATTCTGTTTCATACCAAAGTGAAAGTGGGAGAGAGTGAGAGAGAATTGGCGTGCCAAGGCCTCCAGCCACTGGAATCAAACTGCAGATGCATGAACCCCCTTGTGTAACCTTGTGTGCTTACATCACTGTGTCTGGCTTACGTGGGATCTGGAGAGTCGAGCATGAGTCCTTAGGTTTTGCAGGCAAGCACCTTAACCGCTGAGCCATCTCTCCAGCGCTCTTGATTTCGGTCACAAGGAACCATGCCTTTTGTACATTAATGATGGACCGCAAGACTTTCAGAGCTTAAGGGATTCATAGAGATCATCTGGTCTGTCATTATAGGAATCTTATAGGTGATATTAAGAGGTGGACAAAAGTTTTGCCACCCAGAGAGACATCGGACTCCAGACATGCCATGGTTACTAAAACAGAACTGATCAGAGATGGTGTTATGGAGCAGCAATAATAATGTGTAAAATTGTCTCTGGAAGGTTCTTAGTTATTAATCACATTAAAGATGGTTCATTTTGCTGGGCGTGGTGCAGCCGACTAAGGCGGGCACTGGAAACCAGACACTCATGTCAAATGTTAACTAACCCTTGTCAGAAAGTCAGTACAGGGGCTGGAGAGATGGCTTAGTGGTTAAGCGCTTGCCTGGGAAGCCTAAGGACCCTGGTTTGAGGCTCGATTCCTCAGATGCACAAGGTGGCACATGCATCTGGAGTTTGTTTGCAGTGGCTGGAGGCCCTGGTGTGCTCATTCTCTCTCTCTCACTCTGCCTCTTTCTCTCTTTGTCTGTCACTCTCAAATAAATAAATAAAAATAAAGTAAAGCCGGGCGTGGTGGTGCACGCCTTTAATCCCAGCACTCGGGAGGCAGAGGTAGGAGGATCGCCGTGAGTTCAAGGCCACCCTGAGACTCCATAGTTAATTCCAGGTCAGCCTGAGCTAAAGTGAAACCCTACCTCAAAAAAATAAAATAAAATAAAATAAAATAAAATAAACAAAAAAAGAAGAAAAAAGAAAACACAGTGCAAATAGATGTCTGTTGCAATCCCATTTCTGACTGAGTTTAAGTGGAGGGCGTGGTTAAACACCATGATGGTTAATCTTGTCAACTTGATTCAATTTAGAAATCTCTAGGAGGCACATGTCTTGATGTGTGCGTGTGTGGATGGGGGGCTTTTCTGGTGGGAAGACGCATCCTGTACGTGGAGGACACTGCCCCATGGCCTGGGAGCTTGGGCTGAATAAAAGGAAAAAATGGGAACCATTCCAGTCTGCTTTTTGCTCTGCTGACATGTGAGCAGCCAGCTGCACAGTAACGCTGCCACAGAGCCACTCCTTGCTGCGCCCTCCCACCACCAAACTGTGAGCCTGAATAAAGCCCTTACCCTAAGTTGCTTCATGTTAGGTATCTGGCCACAGGTAGCAGAAAAATAAACAATGCTAAGACCCTAGTAGTAGCAGTGTGTGTTTTCTATCACTAAAAATAGAAAGAATCAGCCAGGTGTGGTGGCACATGCCTTTAATCTCAGCACTCAACTTGTCATGAGTTCAAGTCCAGACTGTCATGTTTATGACAAAGAGATGATTATTGTTTCATGCCACACGGGTTATGGTAATCTGTTACAGCAGAAACAGGGAACTAATACAGATGCTCGGCAAATGGCAGACATTTGTAAAGCATTGGCTTATAAAGTGTCTTCACATAAGTCTTTATCCCTCCCTCCCTTCTGCCCTCCCTCCCTCTCTTCATCTCTTCCTTTCTTTCCTTCATTTTTAAAAATGTTTTTATTTTTACTTTTAATGAGAGAGAATTGTTGTGCCAGGGCCTTAGCCACTGCAAATGAATTCCAGTCACACGTGCCACCTTGTGCATCTGGCTTATGTGGGTACTGGGGATTTACACCTAGGTCCTTATGCTTCAAAGGCACATGGCTTAACCACTAAGCCATCTCTCCAACCCTCATTTTTTTGAGAGAGACAAAGAGAGAGAGAGCAAGGGAGAGAGAGAGAGAGAGATAGAGAATGGGCACGCCAGCAGCCTCTCAGCCTCTGTGAACAAACTCCAGACACATGCGCCCCCTTGTGGGCAAGTGTGGCTTTGCGCCCTTGCATCACTTTTTGCATCTGGCTAACCATGGAACCTGGAGAATTGAATGGGCATTCCTAGGCTTCGCAGGCAGGCACCTTAACCATTAAGCCATCTCTCCAGCCCCATTTTTCAAAATATGGAACACTTCATGAATTTGCCTGTCATCCTTGCACAGGGGCCATGCTAATCTTCTCTGTATCATTCTGATTTTAGTGTGTGCTGCCGAAGTGAGTTCTCCTTCATTCTGTGTGTGTGTGTGTGTGTGTGTGTGCACACCCACGCATGTGTGTGCATGTGGGGAGTGCATACCACAGTACATGTGTGCAAGACAAGAGAATATCCTCCACCTTGTCTGGGGCAAGGTCTCTCGTCATTCGCCGCTGTGTACACCAGGCTAGCTGGCCTGTGGCTTCTGGAGGATTCTCCCGTCTCTGCCTCCACTCTTACTGTAGGAACACTGGGATTTCAGACAGTCGCTCTCCCATGCTCTGTCCTCGCTCACCATAGGAGCGTTGAGAACATAGTCACTTCCTCTGCCACATCCAGCTTCTCGTGGGTTCTGGTGAACTTGGGTCTTCATGCTTGCATAGCAAATGTTTACTCACTGAGCTATCTCCCAGCCTCTATTTTTTTTTTTTTTTTTGACACAAGGCCTCATTCTGTAGCCCAGGCTAGCCTCAGATTTATGGCGATCCTTCTGTCTCAAGTTCCCAAATGCTGGGATTATAGACATGAGCAGCTTTGCTTATTTCAGGTTATCGATCAAGACAATCGACCTATCCCAGATGCAGATGTGGGTTTAATTTACATAGTAATTACTCAGGAAATATCTTTGCACAGTATTCATTATTCATGACTCTGAAATATGATTTCATTGAGATCTAGAGATTTGAACTAATTTACTCAATTGATGATTAATAGCACTTATTAAACATTAAACAGGCTAGGTGTTTCTCAAAGAATTTTGTACATATTAACTTTAAAGAGAAGGTTTTGTTCTAATCTCTGTTTCACAGTGGAGCGGTAAATTGCTTTATCCAATATCTCTTTGTGGTAGAGCCAGATTTGAACGTCAAGGTCTCTTTCTGTTTTGTGCCTGAGTTTTAGTTCCATCTAAGAAAACCTACATGTTCTTTCCTATTTCCTTGCCCAGCTTAGGATGCTAATAACATCTTTTCATTAGGTGATTGCTCACCTGGCTGCACAAGCTGATGTAAAATAGGATGGAAACCGTTCTGTCTTTCCTGTGCCATCTGATAACATTAACCCATCTTCCTAACCAGTGCACTGTTAATGCTAAATGCTCTGCAATCCACATTTACTAATTCCGTGCCTGCTTGCAATTTTCTCAGTAGGAAATGACTTCACATATGAAATAACGCCAAGTAGCAATAGTTTTAACAACGTGATCAGCACTCATAGAGAAGTCACAGCATGCAACACTTTTAGAAGCCATTCATTGTTTATGGAAATTCAGACTAGTCTGTGCTTTGCCTTTTGCTTTTGTTGTTAGGAAAAATAAGGTAGGCTCGCTCTCTCTCTCCCTCCCTCCCTCCCTCTCTCTCTCTCTGGAATCAGAAGAAAACACATTTAGGCATCTGGGACTTTAAATCCTTCTGGACTGGGTGAACTCTAAGGTTTCTTTTGGCTCGTAAACTTAGTCATTCCAGAATATATACTTACTTCATTGAGTGAAAAATGGAGTTCAGCAGAACTCTGCCTATTAAAATAAGGGGCTCTACTGGCAAGTCCTCTGGCCATATGTCCTCTGACATAAAGCCTTTCATGCTAGGCTCCAGGGTGAGACACGACACTGTGTAAATGCCTACAATTCACCAACTCCTACCCTTACTGACGCTGCACGCTGCTTCTGCAACGGGCTTCCCCTTCGGTGGGTGGCACCTTGGAGTCTGCCTGGCTCCTGTGAACTCTGCACTGTGTGATGAAGATCAGACACTCAGCACTGAGCTCTGGTGTCGGCTTACTCTGCTACCACAGCTTTCCCGGTACTTTCTGCTTTAGCCACATTTCTTTTTTATTTTTATTTTATTTATTTGCCATGGGAGAGAGAGGAAAGAAAGAAAGAAAGAAAGAAAGAAAGAAAGAAAGAAAGAAAGAAAGAAAGAAGAAAGAGAGAGAAAGAAAGAGGGAGAAAGAAGAAGGAAGGAAGGTAGAAAGAAAGAAAGATGATAGATAGATAGATAGATAGATAGATAGATAGATAGATAGATAGATAGATGGAAGAAGGGGGAGAAAGAAAGAAGAAAGAAGGAAGGAAGGAAGGAAGAAAGAAAGAAGGAAGGAAGGAAGGAAGGAAAGAAAGAAAGAAAGAAAGAGAAAGAAAGAAAGAAGAAAGAAAGAAAGAAAGAAAGAAAGAAGGAAGGAGGAAGGGAAGAAGGAAGGAAGGAAGGAAAGAAAGAAAAGAAGAAGAAAGAAAGAAAAGAAAGGAAGGAAGGAGAGAGGTAGAAAGAAAGAAAGAAAGAAAGAAAGAAAGAAAGAAAGAAAGAAAATAAATGCTAGGGCATCTAGCACTCCGGGTGCACACACCATTTTGTGCAACTGACACTGGGGAATTAAAGCTGGGTTGTTGGGCATTACAGACCAGAGTCTTAACCTCTGAGCCATCTCTCCAGTCCCCACATTTTTTTTTTTTTTTTTTTTTTTGTGCAGGTCTGAGCTCAGGCTGACCTGGAAATTCACCATGTATTCTCAGGGTGGCCTTGGGCGATCCTCCACCTCTGACCAGAGTGCTGGGATTCTGAGCCATCGCCACCAGCCCGGCACCCACATTTCTTAATATATAACAAACATCCCTTAGCTAACAGGCTCTGAAATGTCTTTAGTCAAAACTAACGCAGAAGGGATGTCTTCGTTGTCTGAATAAGACAACCCACCAGCTTTCACTCTGTGTTCATTGAGACGGGCACAATGGGTTTTTCTTCTTTGCCCAGTAAAGAAGTAAAAGATGAGGAGAGACACTCAGAAAAGGGAAAGTAATATATATTTTTCTTTTTTGGTTTTTCCAAGGTAGGGTCTCATTCTAGGCCAGGCTGACCTGGAATTCACTATGTAGTCTCAGGATGGCCTCGAACACACAGCAATCCTCCTACCTCTACCTCCTGAGTGCTGGGTTTAAAGGGATGCTCCACCAGGCCCGGCTGGAAAGGAAGATTTTAAAAAATATTTTTTATTTTTATTTATTAGAAAGAGAGAAAGAAAGAGGCAGATGATTATCTATCTATCTATCTATCTATCTATCTATCTATCTATCTATCTACATGGAGAGAGAGAATGGGCACACCAGAGCCTCCAGCCACTGCATATGAACTCCAGTTGCACGCCTCACCTTGTACCTCTGGCTTACTTTTTGGTACTAGGGAATTGAACCTGGGTCCTTAGGTTTTGCAGACAAGTGCCCAAACTGCCAAGCCATCTCTCCAGCCCAGAAAGTAAGATTCTATTTGTGAAAGAAGGGTTAAGGACTGGGGTTGCTGCTGTGGAGAAAGGAAATCAGGTTTTTCTTCCAGGGAGTTAACTTGCGATGATATCAAGGGGTGAGGGGGTGGCAAGAAACACATCCATAAGGGGAAGCAGGAACGTACATCTCTCAGACACCTTAGGGCGCCCCTAAGATTCCTGGGGGCTCTGGTCTCGATTGTTATATTGACAAAGCAGTATACTGAAATATAATGAAAGGAATATCGATGACTCATCATGATCACATTCTGATCACAGGCTAGCACCAGTGATGACTCAGCAAAACGTGGTTTAAGCTGAACTACATAGAAACACATCCAGTTGAAAACTCTCTAGTAATTAGTGTCTTGTAATGTTGCCTCCGAAACATAGACCACTATAGACTTTCAGATGTATGAAGGGTGAGCCAGCTGAGGCTTAGCGTGGTGATGCACTGAAGTTGATAGTTTTCCAAATTAAGTCCCAGCCTGGAATGAAGACTCCTTTCAACAGATTCACCTATAGCAGACAGTTCACCGATAAGAGAAACGTAGGGAACCAAGCGTGCTTTATTACATCAAACCAAGCAGTCCGCAGAGAGAAAAACACGGGTCACATCCTAAAGGAGAAAGAGAATCTTCTCCAGTCACGCAATGTTGACACTACCCCCCCCCCAGCCGTCCTAACATCAAAGCCTTGGGTTATAAATCTTGCAGATTAACCTATCATCCCAAATCCGCAAGAAGTTGGAACATCAGAAAAGGGGAGGAAACCAGTGCAGGCCTTAAAGGAGTTGGAGCCAGTGACTGGGTGACCATACCCTGAGGGTTCGGCAGGAGGGGGCTGTCTGATCAGATGCTGATGTGCGATCCTGGCCTGGCCTAGGAATTAAAGTGCTGTAGCAAGCGGAGGCTCTGGAAATCTCAGGGCCGTGTTGAATGTTCAGGATCTGGATGATAAAGGCTTCAGGTAGACTTTTAAATGTCAGAAAGTAAACCATGGGCTACGTCACTTTCTTATGAATTCTTTGGCAATTTTCCACTTCTTAAAAATTAAATTTGTTTTTATTATGAGAGAGAGACAATTGGCACGCCAGGGTTTCCAGCCATTGCAATCAAACATGTGCCATCTTGTGTTACCCACTTGTGTTACCTTGTATGCCTGGCTTACATGAGATCTGGGGAGTTAAACATGGGTCTTTAGGCTTTAAAGGCAAGCACCTTAACTGCTAAGCCATCTCTCCAGCCCAATGTTCCACTTTTTTAAAATTCAATTTTATTTATTTGACACAGAAAGAGAGAGAAACAGGCAGAAAGAGAGAGGGAGAGAATGGGCACACCAGGGCCTTCAGCCAGTATAAATGAATGCCAGACACATGTGCCACCTTGTACATCTGGCTTATGTGGGTCCTGGGGAATCAAACCTGGGTGTTTTGGCTTTGCAGGCAAGCGCCTTAACCGCCAAGCCATCTCTCCAGCCCAGTGTTCCACTTTTTAATGGACAGATGAGTGAAGGTTTTGAGTTTCCAAGTGTCTTTTTTTTCTAAGTTGACTTGACAAGCAAAACAAGAGGTCATTGCATAGATGCACACATACAGTATTAAAAGACAAAGCCAAAAGCTTGTTTCTCTAGTTTTCCATCACCTTCAGCTGTGGGTCCTGAAACTCCAGCACTCACGGAGAGAATTTCAAGGGTTTTGCTTCATGTTCGTTTTGCTTGTTCACCAAAGCCTCGTGAATAGGACATCACTGGGCGAGCTGTCAGCAAGTATGACTAAGGTAGGAACGGCTGTTTCTGAAATTGCCTTGAGAAATGGAAGAAGCTACCGAAAGACTGGTGCTAAGCTATGGGAAAAATATTTGGAGAGGAAAATTGAATTATTACCATCTCCAGAAAGACAAAACCAATAGGCCTTCAGCACACATGTAAAGATGACGTTGCATGTGTTGGGCCTGAAGTTTGGTGCTGCGGGTATAATAACAGTAAATATTCACACATTGATTGCCTAATGAATAGTACTGTGTGACTGCTTATGCAGGTTAGCTCATTTAATTCTGTTAAGGTAAAGGTGTAACTACTCTGAAGAGGTTAGTATGTATGGATGGAGACACAGGCATGCGGAGAATTTGATTAGACAGAGGTAGTTCGTAACTGATGGAAATGGGCTTCGGCTCTGACAAGTCTGTTCACCAGAGTTGTGCTTGTTAAAGCCATGATACATAGTGCCGTGATCCCCTATTTCAGTGATATCTTGAGCAGTCCTCTTGCAAGTTGCTTTGGGTATTTTTTTTAAAGTTTTATTTATTTGAGAGAGTCAGAGAAAGAGAGAGAGAATAAGTATGCCAGGGCCTCCAGACACTGCAAACGAACTCCAGACACATGTGCCACCTGGCTTACATGGGTCCTGGGGAACCGAACCAGGGTCCTTTGGCTTTGCAGGCATTCATCTTAACCACTAAGCCACCCCTCCAGCCTGGATATATATATATTTGGGGGGGCGGGGGAGAGACACAGAGAGAGACAGACAGAGAGCGAGGGAGAGGGAGACAGATAGAGAATGGGCGCACTAGCAGCCTCTCAGCTGCTGCAAAAGAAATCCATATGTGTGCGCCCCCTTGTGGTCAAGTGCGGCATTGCGCCCTTGCGTCACTGCATCTGGCTAAATGTGGGACCTGGAGATTGGAACCAGCGTTCTTAGGGTTAGGAGGCAGGCGCCTTAACCACTAAGCCATCCCTCCAGCCCATATATATTTTTTTAATAAATGCTTCTTCTCACTGCATCATAAACACTTTGAAGTGTCCTTTTCAGGGTGTTGACTTGTTCTTACCTGTTAGCTCACGCGTTTGTGAGGCACTGTTAAGAGCAAAGGTTTGGGGGCTCCAGTGAGGTGAATGGAAATCCTTTCCTGAGTGCAGTGGAGATCCCTCCGTGAGCGCGGTGGAGATCCCTCCGGTGGATATAAATATAAATGCTATAGGCTGGCTTTTGGTTGTGTCTGCGCAGTGTGAACACAGACACTAGCTGAGCAGGTAAGAAGGTTCCCTTCAACCTCTTCAAGGGCTCCAGTCACTTACCTGTAGTGTGTGACGGGCCTGACCAGGAAAGCAAGCTGCAGGCACAACTAGGTGTTTCGACAGTAGATGGCAGGCTGAGCAGGTGCGCTTCCCTGGGCTCCTTCTTGCCCCAGGAGGAAGCACACAGGTCTGCTTCACTGGACCTCAAGGACAAGCAGAGGGACTGTGGGAATGCACGGTCAGCCCTCCTGTCTTGAAAGCACACTGTTGCCAGGGCTCCTAGCTGTTCCTGAGTTGTTGGTATGTTTACCACTGGAAGTCAGAACCATAGCATTTTTCTTCTTCTCTCTCTCTTTCTTTCTTTTTTCTTTTCTTTTCTTAAAATATTTTTTGGGGCTGGAGAGATGGCTTGGCGGTTAAGGCATCAGCCTGCCAAACCTAAGAACGCTGGAGTTTATTCACAGCGGCTGAGAGGCCACTGGTACGCCCATTCTCTCTCTCTCTCTCTCTCTATCTCTCTAGATCTCTCCCCTCTCCCCTCTCTATCACAAATAAAAAATATTTTTTTGTTTTTCTTTATTTATTGAGAGACAGAGAAATAAGCACAGAGAGAGAGAGAGAATGGGCACACCAGGGCCTCCAGCTGCTGCAAATGAACTCCAGCTGCATGCACCCCCTTGTGCATCTGGCTTACATAGATCCTGGGTAATCAAACCTGGGCCCTTTGGCTTTGCAGGCAATCACTAAGAAATGGCTTAACCACTAAACCATTTCTCCAGCCCTCTTTTTTTTTTTTTTTTGGTCTCATCGAGCACGAAGAGTGTCACCTTTTCCCTATCCGTAGGAGCACTTGAATCGATCACAGGCCTTTTTTTTCCAAGAGCAGTGAACCAGTATTTGGTCCATGATGAAGGAGAGAGATGTTCCACAAAACAATGTACTCTGGAATCCCCTGTGGGCTGAGCAGCAACTTTTTAGTAAATATAACGAATGAATTAGAACACATAAATATTGATTATTCAAACGTACATTCACTGTCATTGACAAATATTCACAGAGGACTGCTATAGAAAAGCCAGGGTCCATGGCATGGTATGGAAAACACACACACACACACACACACACACACACACACACACACGTGTGACTTTAAATCTTTGTAATTACCAAGTACATATCGACTGCCTGCTGTGCACGTGCCATTCTATTATGCCCAGACAGACAGAAAGCCGTCATTTGTGGGCTGGAGAGATGATTTAGGAGTTGAGATGCTTACCTGTGAAGCCTAAGGACCCAGGTTCAGCTCCCCAGAACCCACGTGAGCCAGATGCACAAGGTGACACAAGCCCACAAGGTGACGTACGTGCCTGGAGTTCATTTGCAGTGGCTGGAGATTCTGGCATGCCAATTCTCTCTCTCACACACACTCACTCTTGCTTTCTCTCTCCCATAAAATAAAATTAAATTTAAAAAGCAGTCATTTGTTGAATACCTGCATATATTGTGTGTCTTTAAGGCTATGTGTCTGCATGCATGTAATCTTATTATACCCTCTGAACATCACTATAAGAAAGGAATTGTTGGGCTGGAGAGATGGCTTAGCAGTTAAGGCGCCTGCCTGCTAAGCCTAAGAATGCCAGTTCAAATCTCCAGGTCCCACATTTAGCCAGATGCAAAGTGATACAAGGGTGCAATGCCTCACTTGCACACAAGGGCACACTCATCTGGATTTTGTTCACAGTGGCTGAGAGGCTGCTGGCGCACCCATCTCTATCTGTCTCCCTCCCCCCTCCTGTCTCTCTCTCCAAAAAAAAAAAAAAAGGAATTGTCACCATTTTTACAGGCAAAAAGTGATACCCAGAGACGTTTGCTTAAAACCACTTTTGTGACACAGAAGACCCACGTCTTAAATCTGCTTCTTCCTGAATAAGCATTACAAGCTGTCCTCTGTGCTCCCTGTTCTTTCTCTCCCTGGGACACCAGAGTGCACATTTCAGAACCTCAGTGGTAATGCAAATCTGTTCACTCCCAGTGACAGAGAAGGGATCAGAAGACTGTTAAAGGAACTCTGATAGACGCGGCCCCAGCTCTGCCAGGGACCAAGAAAGACACCCCCCCCCCAGGTATTGTAAGAGAAGGGTCAGATGGTATTGCAGGACGGCCCCACCAGTACCTTGAGGGAACACCTGCCAGTCGCAGACAGTGCTAAGAAAGAATTACAGCTATCAGAACTTAAATGCCCTACTGACCTGGAGCCCTTGTGGTGGGACAGCCCTCTTCTTGGATGGTGTTGATAACCCTCAGGTAATGAGCTGAAGCTTGTTCTGCTATGGGTGGGGCGGGTGTTGTAAAACTGCAACGAGGGACTCTGGAACAACTGCAGTAAATGAAATGATGAAGCTGGCGAATCGCTGGGTGGGTGGAGAAGCAGCCAGCAGCAGGGGAACAAGCCCTCCAGAGCCCTATCACACCCCTATGGGCAGAGCCTGGCATGGGTTCTGTTGCACAAGCAAAGCGCCCCCAAAGCCCTTCCTGCTGCAGACTGAACCCGTCATGGCTTGCCCACCACCTTGATTAGTTCAAACACTAGACGAGAACTCTCTTCGTTTCTAGCCTTAGCTCCATCTAGTGGGACTCCCTCACGATGGTTAATCTCACTCTTGTGAATTAGCTGGGGGTGGAGGGTGGGGGAGCACCTCTGAACATGGACATTTGTCAGGTTTTCTAACAAGGCTGGAGTGATGGAATGTACGTCCACTGAAGTAACCCTTTTTATTTGTTTTTATTTATTTGAGAGAGAGCGGGGGAAAGAGGCAGATAGAGAGAAAGAGAGAATGGGCATGCCAGGGTCTCTAGCCACTGCAAAAGAACTCCAGATGCATGGGTCCCCTTGTGCATCTGGCTTACGTGGGTCCTAGGAATTGAACTGGGGTCCTTAGGCTTTACAGGCAAATGCCTTAACTACTAAGCCATTTCCCCAGCCCAAAGTAACCCTTGTGAATTTTACCAGTTGCTCAAATAAAATCCTTGTCTGATAGAAGGAATAGATTCCACCATCACTTGGTGCATCTTTCTGATTTTCATGTCTGTGTGCAGAGACCTCACTGTGGCTTTCTGTGTGATTGCTGTCTATGCTCAGCTACTCAGCTACTCATCATTTTTATCCCCAGCTATAGGTGATGTTCCCGACACTCTGGATTTCTGATACAAGACGGCTGTCACACAAAGAATCCTCTTATAAAATAAGTCAATGCTTTACCAAACCTCACACTAGTGCTGGTCCAAAAAGATGTTTTCTGTGGTAAAAATGAAGGCGAGAAAGTTGCATGATCAAGGCTCAGGGCTGTGCAGCTGTGTTGAATTCTGGCTTTGTAGTCTTCAAGATGTTGCTTAGCCTCTATGTACACCGATTTTCTCATCTACAAAATAGTTGAGGTAATAAAGGTGCTCCATAAGGAATTGTAGGAAGCAATAAATAAAAAAACAATATTTTAAAGTATTTTATTTACTATTTAATTTGAGAGAGGGAAGAGAAAGTGAGAGAAAGTGGGTGCACCAGAGCCTCTAGCTGCTGCAAACAAACTCCAGATGGATGTGCCACCTTGTGCATGGGGCTTTATATGGGTACTGGGGAATCAAACCTGGGTCATTAGGCTTTGCAGGCAAGTGCCTTAACCACTAAGCCATCTCTGTAGTCCAACATGTGGTTTTTGGTAATTTCGAGATGCTGAATGTTTTTTTTTTTCCCAAATGAGAAGGACTGACCCGTGGCAATATTCTTGCACTTTTAAAAGATATTATTTATTTATTTATTTAAGAGAGAGACAGAAAGAGAGGCAGAGAGAGAGAATGGGCATACCAGGGCCTCCAACTACTGCAAACGAACTCCAGATGCATGCACCCCCTTGTGCATCTGGCTTATGTGGGTCCTGGGGAATCGAACTGGGGTCCTTAGGCTTCACAGGCAAATGCCTTAACTGCTAAGCCATTTCCTCAGCCCCACTTTTTTTTCTTTCAATTTGAAAATGTTTTCTGGGTGACATGGTATTGGCAGTGGATATAATGAGATCTAATGGTCTTCTTAGAATATTGCTGTAAAACACTCCTGTGCTACGCAAAGACAAAGGAGAATGAGCTAAGGACTTTCAAGTTGATAATATAAAGGCCTGTTGTATTCACTCAACAGAGAGATACTGGGTGCTCACCATATCCTGGGCCATATCCTGGAGAAGATGCTGAACACACCCTGATGAGCGAGGTAGATACAGTCCCTGTCCTCAGAGGACCAGGCTTTACCCATAGCTGGCCTACCTCCACCCTCCGAATGCAGAAAGGTATTATTGCCATGGCCCCACTTTCAAAGGGAAATGAAGTCTTATTCTTTTTTATGCAAGAGAGAGAGAGAGAGAAAGAGAGCGAATTAGCACGCCAAACCTTCAGTCACTGCAATCAGACTCCAGACTCATGCATCACCTTTTGCACAGGTGCGATGTTGCACTTGCATCACCTTGTGCGTCTGGCGTACGTGGCATCTGTGGAGTCGTGGTCCTTAGGCTTTGCAGGCAAGTGCCTTAATTGCTAAGCCATCTCTCCAGCCCCACATTTTTGCACCACATAGCAGAAAACAATTTCATTGCACCACATGATGGCTATATACAGCACTTCTGCATTCCCATGCTGTATATACCCCCATTCTTATGACAGCCTGTGGGAAAATATGATTAAATAATGTGGATAAAGATTTACTTTGCTGGGGCTCGAGAGATGGCTCAGCAGTTAAGGCACTTGCCTGAAAAGCCTAATGACCTAGGTTTGATTCCTCAGAACCCACATAAAGCCAGGTGCACAAAGTGGTGCATACATCTGGCTCTGACATGCTCATCCTCTCCTCCACTCTCTCTGTGTCCGTCTCTCACTGATTGAAAATAAATAAACAAAAATTTAAAAAATATTTACTTTTCTGGAATATATATGTAGTCTGTGGAACAAGAGTAGGTATACATTTGTAAGGTGTGTTCCTCCCTCCGAAGAAAATGGAAATTTTAAAATTGTGTCTCTTAAAGATTGCCTGTTCTCATTAGTTGAGTGAGTAGAGGTAGAGGGTGCTGTTTGTTTGTTTGTTTGTTTGTTTGTTTGTTTGTTTTTCGAGGTAGGGTTTCACTCTAAGCTCAGGCTGACCTGGAATTCACTCTGTATTCTCAGGGTGGCCTCAAACTCACGGCGATCCTCCTGCCTCTGCCTCCCGAGTGCTGGGAGTAAAGGCGTGCGCCACCACGCCTGGCTCTGAGGGTGCATCTTTACTATTTCTGGCACAGTTTCTTCCACCTTCTTTGTGCCCTCTCACCCACCCAGTCCCCACGGGGAGTCTTTCTGCACTAATATGCCTGTGGATCTCAACGCAGTCGTGCATGTCTCTTTCTACGCCCATCTATTTGGTCCCATTATCTTTGCGACACTATATATTAAGAGGCCCTTTGATAACAGTTTAAGATGACCAAAAAAAAAAGGAAGGAACTGTGAAATAATAGGCAAGACGACTTCCAATTTTATGTACGCGTACATTGTCTTCCTGCTTTCAGTCCTAGCCTTGTGCCATTAATCTCTTAGGAAATGATTGCCACTGGAGTGAGACCTTCACCGTGAACCTCTGGAGGAGATGGCAGGTGCCATCTAGATCCTTACCACAAGTCTAACAGGCAGTGCCTGCTGTATGATGCCAGGCATAAATGCCCAGATATTAGTGATGTTAGCCACCTAAGGGATCCACGACCGAGCACAGTTGAGAAATGGAATGCACGTCTTTCCTTTAAGAATCTCAGGGTCTGTTTAAAGAATCAAGACTCAATCTGGTTGAATTGGAAAACAGATAAACAACTTGGTTTATTTTGGCTCAACACGACCCTGTGTGGGCACTTAAAACCCTGGCTGGTAGAAGGCGGAAGGGCATGGAGCAGGACAGCCCCCCGTGAGAATCACAGCCACCGGGCTTGGCTGAGAGACATTCTTGTGGAGTCACGGCCCCTGGGATGGAATGGTCTACTGAACTCTAGAAGGTACCATGCAGAGGGTGGAAACGGTCCTTGAAAGACTCCTGTCCATCAAAGAGAGAGGCTTGGGCCTGGAGAGATGGCTTAGTGGTTAAGCACTTGCCTGTGAAGCCTAAGGACCCCGGTTTGAGGCTCGATTCCCCAGAACCCACGTAAGCCAGATGCACAAGGAGGCACATGCATCTGGAGTTCATTTGCAGTGGCTGGAGGCCCTGGCATGCACATTCTTTCTCTATCTGCCTCTTTCTGTCTGTCACTCTGAAAAAAATTTTTAAATAGAGAGAGAGGCTCTTTGCATGGAGGCACTGTGTCATTTTTGATGTGCTCGGCTGGCAGGCAGAATTCCAGAGAATCCTCAGGCTACCATTTTATATAGTGACAACTGAGTCTTTTTCTAACTTATAGATTGAGACCAGTGAGAAAGGTTGAGTTGTTCTCCTAGGGTGACACATCCTTGCCGTCTGCAGGACTTCCACGGAGAAAATTTAAAAAGAGTCCTGTGGGGTTAGAGAGATGGCTTAGCAGCTAAGGTGCTTGCTTGCAAAGCCAAAGGACCCAGGTTCGATATCCTAAGACCCATGTAAGCCACATGCACAAGGGGGTGCATGTGTCTGGAGTTCGTTTGCAGTGACTAGAGGCCCTGGTGTGCCCATCTCTCTCAAAGAAATAAAGATATATGTTTTTAAAACTTTTTGTTACAGGCCGGGCGTGGTGGCGCATGCCTTTAATCCCAGCACTCGGGAGGCAGAGGTAGGAGGATCGCCGAGAGTTCGAGGCCACCCTGAGACTACATAGTTAATTCCAGGTCAGCCTGGACCAGAGTGAGACCCTACCTCGCAAAACCAAAAAAAAAAAAAAAAAAATGTTGTTACAAAAGGAGAGTCTATGCAAAAATCCAGACAATTGGTCATCTCTTCTGACCAAAATTTGATTAATCTCACACAAGTTTAAATTTCATCTGTTCTGTCAAAGGACAGTTCATCACACAGATAGGTAACTGATGACACAGCTTTCATGTGGAGTGAAGCTTCCCTGTGCATTGGACATAATGATGTGGTCAGCCATCCTTTGGGGATGTAGTAAATTTTTATGCTTGGCAAGTGAGCAATGGGAAGGATAATTAAAGTGGCGTTAGTCTCTTTTATAATGTAATGACAAGTGCCAACCCTAGAGATGATGGCAGTGACCCACCACCTGGGTTGGTAGAACGTTCCAAGACTCCAGGCTGCAGCGGAGACATGGAAGCGATCAGCCGAGAAATCTGTGATGCAAGTTTAGAGAGACTGAGTCAGTACCTGCAAGCCCCAGTAAGGATAGCAGGCACCTTAGCCCCAGCCTGGAGTGCATGACAAAGATTCCATTCTCAGAGCTAGTAAAAACAAAAGAGGCCAGGTCTCAAAGGCCAGGCCAGAGAGAGAGAGAGAGAGAGAGAGAGAGAGAGAGAGAGGGAGAATGGGCACACCAGGGTGTCTAGCCACTGCAAACAAACTCCCCATTCCTGCATCACTTTGTGCATCTGGCATTACCTGAGTACTGGGGAAATGAACCCGGTTTGTTAGGCTTTGGGGGCAAGTGACTTACCCGCTGAGCTATTTCTCCAGCCCCTGATTATGCAATTTTTAAATATTTTCTATTTATTTATTTATTTATTTATTTAACAGAGAAATTGGGAGAGAGAAGGGAGAGTGAATGGGCGTGCCAGGGCTTCCAACCACTGCAAGCAAACTCCAGACGCATCTGGCTTACATGGGTCCTGGAGAGTCAAAATGGGATCCTTTGGCTTTGCAGGCAAATGCCTTAACCGCTAGGCCATCTCTCCAGCCCCATGCTGTTTTTTATGTGGGTACTGGGAATGGAATTCAGGTCCCTGTGTTTTCATAGCAAGTGCTCTTATCCGAGTTACCATCTCCCCCGATCCAACAGCAAGTTTTGTAAATGATGAGTTTTTGATAAATGGAGAGTCACCAGAGTCCAGGTTTGCTGAGGGCTCATCTGGTTTTAGCGCAGACATTCAGATTTCTGATAGTCGATTAGCCGAGAGAACAGCCCAGGCGTTGCACTGACACCCACGATCCATGCAGGATTGCCAGCACAGCTCTGTGGGAGAACAGATACTTCATGGGAATGGAATTTCTCAGACAGAGATGTGTTGATTGTAAAACTTGGGCATAGAGCTCCTGGTGACCTGACGTCCTGAGGGAAATATCAGATGGTTTGTGGCAGCCCTAAAGGACTTGGCAGAGCTGTTCTCGTCAAGCAGGGCCTCCATCGCAGTCACCTTCTTTGGCGTGTGGAGGAATGGTTGACCTCAGACTTACAGTTTTGAGGGACGCCTCATCATGGCGGGGGCATCACATCTTGTACATCAGCCGGAAGGTGGCAGCAAGAGTGAGTGAGCTCTGGCAAGGGGGAGCTGCGCTTTAAAACCCAGACCTCCCTCCACCCCAGCAACACACCTCCTCAAGCAAGGCTCTGCTTCCTGAATTGCCACCAGCTCGGGACTGAGTATGAGGCTTAGTCACAAACACCTGATACCATGGGGGTTGTTCACATTCAAACCACCACAGCCTCTATGCAGGGGTGGGCAGTCTCTTATTTTCCAGTTAGCCACAAAGCAAGATCTGCCTTGGAAATTCTGGGCTTTGGAAGTGATGTAAAGATGTCTGGTTTGAAGAAGCCTGGTGTTGCGTTATGAGGCTAAAATCATGCCACATGCCACTGCTCTCTAAAACTGTGAGGTAAAAGACCTTGTATAAGGTCCCTACTAAAATGCTGGGTATTTTTTGTTTGTCTGTTTGTTTGGTTTTTGTTGTTGTTGTTGTTGTTGTTGTTGTTGTTGTTGTGTGTGTGTGTGTGTGTGTTTACAAGCACATCCTATGAAGCATTTCAAATGACTGGGGAGGGAATGGAGAAATTAATAATTTTGTAAAGCACCAATTAATGTGGCTCTTTATCTTATTGCTGTCTTCCTGGACAATCAGTTTTTTAAAGCTTTTTTTGTTTTGTTTTGTTTTGTTTTTTGAGGTAGGGTCTTGCTCTAGCTTAGGCTGACCTGAAATTCACCATGTAGTCTCAGAGTGGCCTCGAACTCATGGTGATCCTCCTACCTCTGCTCACAAGTGCTGGGATTATTTTTGTTTAATTTAATTTATTTATTTATTTATTTGAGGGAGACAGAGAAAGAGACAGAGACAGAGAGACAGAGAGACAGAGAGAATGGGTGCACCAGGGCCTCCAGCCACTGTAAACGAACTCCAGATGCATGTGCCACCTTGTGCATCTCGCTTACGTGGATACTGGGAAATTGAGCCTCAAACCCGGGTCCGTAGGCTTCACAGGCAAGTGCTTAACCACTAAGCCATGTCTCCAGGCCCAGTTTTTAAAAAGTAATAAGAGTGTGGGACTTGCATGGCTGAGCTTGAGCTAGTGTTTCTCACCCCCTGGTTTAAGTTTACTGAATGACGTCCTCCAAGGCTCACAATTGTGTCTTTCACTTGAGAATTAAGTACCAGGTGTGCTGTGTTGCAGTGAGTGCTCTGAAAGGGAAGACACGCAATGGAAAGACCTCATTTTCCAGAAAGAACTCTGCAAGCTAAGGTCTACATGTGACGTCGTGGCCGCAACTTCTTGCAGTTTTTTTCATCACCCTGGGTTTACCCTGTTATTCAAAAGTGCATGGAGAGAGCAGGGAATGACCCAGGAAAATGTGTGCCATGCAGGCCGGAGGACCTGGGTTTGCAAACCCAGCACCCACATAAAAGCTAGAAGCTGGCTGGAGAGATGGCTTAGCTGTTAGGGCGCCTGCCTGCTAAGCCTTAGAACCCGGTTCCAATCTCCAGGTCCCACGTTTAGCCAGATGCAAAGTGACACAAGGGCGCAATGCTGCACTTGTCCACAAGGGGGCGCACGCATCTGGATTTCGTTCACAGCAGCTGAGAGACTGCTGGTGCATCCTTCTCTATCTGTCTCCCTTTCCCTCTCTGTCTGTCTCTCTCTGTGTCTCTCTCAAAAAAAAAAAAAAAAAAGCTAGAGGCAGTGGCATGTGCCTGCGATCCCACTGCTGCTGCAGCAGAAGTGAGGAGCCTGGGCTTCTTGGGCTAGATAGTCCGCTGAACCTGTGAACCTGTCTCAAAAAATAAAGTGGAGGGCTGGAGAGATGGCTTAGCGGCTAAGGCAGTTGCCCGCAAAGCCCAAGGACCAATTCCCCATGACCCACTTAAGCCAGATGCACAAGGGGGCGCACGCATCTGGAGTTTGTTTGTCCCAGCTGGAGGCCCTGGTGCACCCATTATCTTCCTCTCTTCTCTCTCTCTCAAATAAATAAAGAAAAATAAAATATTAAAATAAATAAATAAAGTGGAGAGTGATTGAGGAAGACTCCCTGGTCTCCCCCCCCACACATACACATGCATACTCACCCTCATAAACACCCATGCATACCTGCACACATGTGCCCACATGCATAGAAACACACACACACCATAAACATATACACAGGCGAAAAACACAGAACCTCTAAGTAGACTGAAGTCACTTTTTTGTTTCCCTTTTGGTTTTTCGAGGTAAGGTTTCACTCTAGCCCAGGCTGACCTGGAATTTACTATGTATTCTCAGGGTGGCCTCGAACTCACAGAGATCCTCCTACCTCTGCCTCCCGAGTGCTGGGATTAAAGGCGTGCGCCACCACGCCCAGCTGGAAGTCACTTTTTACCGTGGATAACCCCAAGGCATCTGCGCTCTTAGATTCTCTTCACTTACTTTCTGTGGATGGACTCCTTGGTGAAGGCGGGTGCCGACCTTGTAGCTCTGTGTCAGCACTATGGGTGGGGTCCAGCTCCGTAAAGATCTACCCCAGCACTGTGTTTGTTTAGATATATCTGCCCCAAGTTTTAACTAAGTACTGTGGTTTGTAAATGTCAGCACAAAGCTCTGCCTCAGTCCAGTGGCTTGGGTACATCTCCACAAAGCTCTGTCTTAATACCACCGTGCTTTGGAAACGTCTCCACAAAGCTCTTAGGTTGAACACTTAATCTCTATTCATATGTAAATAGTTTCTAGCTTCAGGGCCTCTGGGACATAATTAGGATTGGATGAGGTCAGGAGAGTAAGCCGTCCATAATAGCATTAGTGGTTTCACGAGGACAGTAAGAGAGCCAGCATACTTGCTCTGCCTCTGCCCGCTGTGTCCTCTGTCAAGTTACGCTGCAGCAGGGAGGCCCTCGCCACATGCTGAGTGCATGCCAGGGTCATACTCCTGACCTCCTGACCTCCACATCTGTGGGTGAGCTCAACCACGAGTCTCCATGAAGTGCCCCGCGCTGGGGATGCGTCTGTAGCAAGAGAAAATGCAGCTAGACTCTGGACTGTCCCCAGAGCCCTCAGTTGCCTTTGTGACAACATCCTGAACATTTCCTAGGCATGTGACGGACCATAAGCAGCTGCGCCCTTTTCAGTCTGAATTTCAGGAAGTGCTAGGCCAGCTTGTCTTCGACGACGCTGCAGAATAGCCTTCCGCAGCAAACGCTTCTCATAGTCCACACGTTCTGAAGTCCTGAAGCACACCCTCCTTCCAGGTGTGACCCCTGTCTCCCTCCTCCTCCTCCTCATAGTGGACTGTGCCTCTTACATGTGCTGATGCATCCAATGCAGCCTCTGGACCAGTGTATGAGAGAGGTGCCAGAGTGGCCCCCGTCCCTTCTTCCTCTGTTATCCAGACAGGAGTTTATGTGACTGAATAGGGACACTTCTGAAGACATCTACCAAAACATCCTCTCCTATCCTTGATGGCAGATGTGCACCTGGTCAAGTTGGGCATTCTTATTTCTCCAAGACCTGTTTCAGGTCATTGCTTTTGCACACACTCAAAAGGTCTGTCCCATGTCTGTGCAGATAATTGATGAATGCACTTTTTTATGAGAGAAAGGGAGGGAGCAAGAGTGCGCACGCGCATATGTGAGAGAGAAACTCCAGACATGTGTGCCATCTTTGTGCGCATGTGCGACCTTGGGCACGCATCACCTTACACATCTGGCTCACATGGGATCTGGGGAGTTGAACCTGGGTCCTTAGGCTTTACAGGCAAGCACCTTAACCACTAAGGCATGTCTCCAGCCCTGATGCATGCACTTTTGAGGACCTAAACCCCTGCTGAGTGTTTTTGCTTCTCAGGTGTAGGTATAGGTCTAGAGGCTGTCAGATAACAGCCGTTCAGGCGGATACCTGCAGAACAGTCCAGGACGTGCTGTGGAGTTTGCATGGGCATCAAAAGGAGGCTCTGTTCCATAATCCTGGGAAGTAGAGTTCTGCTGAGTGAACAGACTGCTAGAAGATGTGACCTTCTAGGGGCCTCTGCCCCAGAGAGAAGGAAGGACCCAGTTCATTTGTATGCTATGGTTTTGAAGCAGTCCTCATCCATTGTGTCCAGGACCCTGCTGAACCAGAGCTGAGTCACTCACAGAATGAGAAAATGTGCAGGCATCTGTACATCTTGTCTCGCGGTCTCACGTGGAGCCACTGCAGAGTTTGCAAGGGAGTTGTTTTCTTCACTGACCACCCTGAGGGTTATGTTGCTGCCATGAACTGAAAGATCTAAGAAGCTATTCTGGCAGTTTACATATGGAAGTTAAATTAAACTTCCTAGAAATTTATGACTCATTTCAAAAAGTCTGCCCTTCTGCACTAACAAGAATGTATATCTCCAAGAGTCTGTAACTCCGAGCCATCTCCCCAGCTGAGCATTCATCATCTTCAATTCCTTAGTCACTCCTCAGCTATGGAAAGAACTCTTTGAGGGCTGGAGAGATGGCTTAGCGGTTAAACCCTTGCCTGTGAAGCCTAAGGACCCCGGTTTGAGGCTCGATTCCTCAGGACCCATGTAAGCCAGATGCACAAGGTGGCACATGCGTCTGCAGTTCGTTTGCAGTGGCTGGAGGCCCCGGTGCATCCATTCTCCACCCCCCGCCTCTTTCTCTGTCTGTCACTCTCAAATAAATAAATAAAAATAAACAAAAAATTTTAAAAAGAAATTTTTGATATTTTCTAGTGAAATGAACAAAAAGTTGGAGGTCGCATCTGAGTAAATTTACTTTCTGCTGAGTCTTTCTTGCATCTCCATAGCTTCAGACATGAGTCGTTTAAATGCCCTCCCCCACTCCCAGCATCAGCCTGAAAAATGTCACTGTGTCCTCTCTGACTTCCTCCTCATGTCAACAATCTTCCATCTGAGGCCCATGATATTTGATTGGATCATAAAGTGCTCCCTGACCTCAGTCTGCCTCTGTTGAAGGCACACACGCCCGCCCAGAGAACAGATCTCAGATGCAGTGAGATGGAGGCCGAGGCTGGGGAATCTCTGGTCAGGGCCAGATCACAACCACCCCGCGGGATATGCCCAGAGTTTTGGTCTTTATTCCTGAAAGCAAGTGGAAGATTTTTAGGAATTCTTTTTGGGGTGAACTGATAACTGATTTTTAAGTCACTCTTAATAATATATTGCAATGAATGGAATTGAGTGACCAGGAAGAGCTATGGGGAGGGATGACCAGGGAAGAGGGTCTCACTGTGGTCCAGGCTGACCTGGGATAGTCTCAGGGTGGCCTCGAACTCATGGTGATCCTCCTACCTCAAAAGTGCTGGGATTACGGCTGATACTGGCTTTGAAGAAGATGGGGATGGAACTGGAGATCCTTGTCCTAGCCAAGTAAGCCAGACCCAGGAAGACAAATCAAATAGCTCATGTTTTCTCTCAAATGCATATGCGTGTGTGTGTGTGTGTGTGTGTGTGTAAATCACATGAAATCAAAGGAGAATTATCTGGGAAAATAAATGGGACTAGAGAAGGGGAGCAAGGAGGAGGGTGTCACCGTAGCTCAGGCTGACCTGGAATTCACTATGTATTCTCAGGGTGGCCTCAAACTCACAGTGATCCTCCTACCTCTGCCTCCCGAGTGCTGGGATTAAAGGTGTGAGCCACCACGCCCAGCTGAATATGGCAATCTTCAGTGTAGACGTTCGACATGTGCACTTTGAGGTTCTATTCATGACATGCTTGAATGAAAGTATCTTTATTAAACCCATCACTGTGTACACTGAATAGCTACAGCACAAGTGTGAGGGTCAGTTAGGACAAGGACTGTGTAAAGTATGGGAATTATTTTGCCTCCAGCGTAGGAGCCTGGACTATGTCCAAGGCCTGGATAATGCTCACCTGATCACCTCCCCCGCTCCCGCCTGCGTCTCCCGGGCACACACCCACTGCCTCTCACTGCAGCTGGTACCTGTGCGCGCTTGAGTCTTACCCCTTATATGACCGCATGTTGTGCTTGCCAGCACTCTGTCGTTGGTCCTTTGCTTTGGTCCTTTGCTTTCTCATGGCTTCCGTTACTCGGTGGACGACTCCATGTTGGTTTTGTTAATCAAGACTTCTCACTGACGGCAACTGTCTCGAGACACCTCAACATGGATATCACACCAGGAAACTTAGCATGCCCCAAACCCTACTTTATTATATTTTCTCTCAAGCCTATTTTTCTCCTCTTGTGTTTTTCATTTCAGTTGGTGGTATTATCACCCCCACACCCAAAGTCAAAAGATCAGGAGTCATCTTTGCGTCTTCATTTTGCCCAATTAAACACTCAGTGTGCTTTTGTAGTATCACATGAATCACTTATTTGTGTCAGGTGCACTGCTAAGTGTGTAAGCCCATCTCACCGGTGACTCTTTCAAAGTGCAGGCTGTTATTGGTTGTACAGGGAGGTGAGTGGTGGAGGTCAGCTTTCGAACTGCAGCCTGTTTACTTCCCAAGCCAGCGTCTCGATAGAGCCTTTCATTTTCTCTGGGTTTTCTCTTCCCACAGCTCCCGTCAGTGGAAGGCGCGCTAGAAACTCAACCTTAGTCAGATCAGCCCATGGCTGTTCTCTCCTGTCCTTCCTCACACATCCCTGACAAGGTTCGGTGGACTGCCGGCTGAGCTGTTCTTAAAGAGAAAGATGCGGGACAGATAGCTTGGAGACAAGTAGCCAATGCCTGTCAGCTGAATGCTGATGAGCCTGAAGTGGGAAGGCTTTCATGAGGGCAGCTGTCATCCTTCTGCAACACGTCCTCCTCACTGACCCCAGATACTCTGAACCCTCCTTTGCTTGCTCTCCAGGGTTCCCGCCACCAGCCACATTCATTTTTCCAGCGTTATCTCTCTACCCACCCAACCGGCTGACTCTTGCAAACTCCCTCACTTCGTCCTGAAGTTGCCATCTCGCACTTTGGCCTTGCTTAAGGATTTCCTTCCTGTCGGTATTTTCCCACATCCCTTCTCCCCTTCTCTGAACAATGGCAGCTTTATTCACCCTACTTTTGGCATGTCTGTCATCGCCTGTTTTGAACGCTAGTGATCTGTGCTCAGCTTTTTCTTCTCTCCTGTTACATATTGGGAGGTTAGAGGATGGGGAATACCAAGGAGAGTAGGGCAGAAACCCTGAAAGACAGTGTATGTGTGTTGGCATCATACTTGGGGCGCACAGTGAGAACTGCGCATGCTTAAACCCTGAAAGACTGTATGTATGCTGGCATCATACTTGGGGCACACGGTAAGAACTGCACATGCTTAAACCCTGAAAGACTGTATGTATGCTGGCATCATACTTGGGGCGCATGGTAAGAACTGCACATGCTTAAACCCTGAAAGACAGTGTATGTATGCTGGCATCATACTTGGGGCACACGGTAAGAACTGCACATGCTTAAACCCTGAAAGACTGTATGTATGCTGGCATCATACTTGGGGCACACGGTAAGAACTGCACATGCTTAAACCCTGAAAGACTGTATGTATGCTGGCATCATACTTGGGGCGCACGGTGAGAACTGCGCATGCTTAAACCCTGAAAGACTGTATGTATGCTGGCATCATACTTGGGGCACACGGTAAGAACTGCACATGCTTAAACCCTGAAAGACAGTGTGTGTATGTTGGCATCTTACTTGGGGCACACGGTGAGAATTGCGCATGCTTAAGCCCTGAACGACAGTGTATGTATGTTAACATCATACTTGGGGCGCACGGTAAGAACTGCGCATGCTTAAACCCTGAAAGACAGTGTATGTATGCTGGCATCATACTTGGGGTGCACAGTGAGAACTGCGCATGCTTAAACAAGTGGCGCCTACATGCATCTGAACCCTCTCCATACTTCTGCAGAGCAGCAGGGCAGCCCACCTTGAGTGGCTCAGCCTGAGGCAACTCAGGTAGGAACCTGATGGCTCCACCCACCAACAGAGGTGTGGAAGGCAGCCAGGAATCCTCCCCTGGATGGCTTGTCTCATTCCAGCCTGGAAAGCAGCGTCCCAGCACCACTCAATGCAGTTGGGAGCCTGCGTTCCACCGAAGGCCCCAGGAAGCACCCCGAAAGCCCATCATGGATGGATTGGGACCCTCGAAGCTTCTGGAGTCTGACATAAGCCCCTGCTGCTGCTGCTGCTGCTGCTGCTGCTGCTGCTGCTGCTGCTGCTGCTGCTGCTGCTGGAGCAGTACCTCCTGCCTGGGCTTCCAAGCGGACCTGCCCTGACGTAGCCGCCAGAGTAGACCCGCCCCAGGTGACGTGGGTTCCTCAAGGGCAGCGTGCACCTGCAGCTGTGAGTGCTGAATCCAGACCCCAGTTTCCTGTTCTCTAAGGTGGCTACATGTCAGCTGATGGGGCAATCCCAGAAACCCCTATGGTCATGGCTGCTGTGTCGTCCTTTGGTGTCACTGACTGACGACAGCTGAAGAGGTTGTGCAAACACTATGAACTGTGCTCACCTGATACCAACTCCGTGGAAACTACCTAACCAGCACCGAAGAACACATCACAGGCGATCTTCACTACACCGCCCCATGAAATCAGCAGAGGGAAGTGACTCATCACATGAGCAAATTCTGACGTGTAGACCTCAAGAAGACGGAAAAGCAAGGTAACCTGACACTCCAGAGAGGACGAAACTTCTAGACACCTCCTCTGCTGGAAAAGAAATAGAAGCCAAGGGCTGGAGAGATGGCTTAGAGGTTAAGGCACATGCCTGCGAAGCCTAAGGACCCCGGTTCGATTCTCCAGGTCCCACATAAGCCAGATGCACATGGTGGTGCATGTGTCTGGAGGTCATTTGCAGTGGCTAGAGGCCCTGGAACGCCCATTCTCACTCTTTCTCTCTCCCTCTTTCTGTCTCTAATAAATAAATAAAAATAAAATCTTTAAAAAAAAAAAGAAATAGAAACCAAGTGTGGTAGCTCACCACTGTAACCCTGGCCTAGTTTCAGGCTAGCCTGGGCCTGAGTGAGAACCTGTCTCTTAAAGAAAAGAGGGAAATTGATAAATTGCCTAAAATGGATTCAAATAATATTTTAGCTCAGTGAGATAGGAAATGGTATAGCTAGGCAAGTTGATGAAGGTATGAAGACAGCTCCATGACCTGAATGAAAAACCCATCAAAAACCCAAACAAGGGGCTGGAGAAATGGCTTAGCAGTTAAGGCACTTGCCTGCTAAGCCAAAGGACCTAGGTTTGATTGACCAGCACCCACGTGGGCCAGATGCACAAGATGGCGCATGTGTCTGGAATTCATTTGCAGTGGCTGGCGGCCCTGGCATACCCACTCTCTCTCTATCTGTCTCTCTTTCTCTCTGATTCTTTCTCTCTCTCAAATAAATAAATAAAAAATTTTTTAAAGGCCCATATGGGAATCTTGGAACAGACAAAGTCCACAATGTACTCTCATCAAAATACCAAAGGCGTGCCTCACAGAAATAGAAAAAAATCCCAAAGTTCACATGGAAACACAGAACCCCTGAAGAGTTAGAGTGGTATTACAATCCCTGGTTTCACACCACACTGTAGATCCAAGCACTGTACAAAACAACATGGTATTGGCATAAAAGCAGACATAGGCCACTGGATTATTAGAGAAGACGTCCCCCATGCCCTAACACACACACAGCTACAGCCACCTGATTCTTGACAAAGATGCTAAAACCGTAAGTTGAAGAAAACATGTCTTCTTTTACACACGGAGCCTCAAAAACTGTACAGCCACATGTGGAGAATTGAAAGTCTGCCAGCCAAGCTCCTTCCACACATGATCCGTCACAGACACCCAATGTCCCTGCAGAGAAGTCAGAGAAGAGAATGGACCAATGTCCTTCAGGTAAGATGGGAACTCTGAAACCTCTGTAGGAAGCCCAGCTGTGGAACTTCGGAAGTGACCTGGGCAGAGGAAGTGACCTGGGCAGAGGAAGCGACCTGGGCAGAGGAAGCGACCTGCGGGGCTCCTGTAGACCCAGATCATCGCAGGTACTGACACATGGGATGGCAGGAAAGGATAAAGTGTCTGCAGAGCCATGGAAACAGCAGCCTAAAGAGATCTCAGTTTATAGATATAAATATAGCTTATAATCTTGTACCCCTCACCCTCGACCCCATATCCCTGAGGACCCTCCTCAATAGGGTCTTTGGTGCTCACTGTGGGGTAGTTAAGGCCTCTGTTACTTGGGGGTTGCCTCTGGATGTTTCTACCCACACTAGCTCTTTACCCCCCCCCCCACAGCAATCCCTGAGCCTTGGGTGTGTTCGCAGCCTGTGCTTAGTGTTGAGTCCTCTGTGGTCACTCTGTTTCTGTTTTGATGTGTTTCAGCTTACCTCGGGGCTTGAGACTGGAACCTGTGTAAAAGATAACTATAAGCCGGGCATGGTGGCACATTCCTTTAATCCCAGCACTCCAGAGGCAGAGGTAGGAGGAGTGCCGTGAGTTGGAGGTCAGCCTGAGACTACAGAATGAGTTCCAGGTCAACCTGGGCTACAGCGAGACTCTCCCTTGAAAAACCAAAAATAAATAAATAGATAATAAATTGAAAAAAGGAGAAGACGGGATTCATTGAGGAGAAGATTTGGGAGGGGGGAAAAGAAGGGTAATAGGAGGTAAATATGATATAGTATACGGTTAATATTTATGAAAGTTAACAATAAAAATTTTATTTTTATTTATTTATTTTTATTTTTATTTTTTTGTTTTTCGAGTTAGGGTCTCACTCTGGTCCAGGCTGACCTGGAATTCACTCTGTAGTCTCAGGGTGACCTTGAACTCACGGTGATCCTCCTACCTCCGCCTCCCAAGTGCTGGGATTAAAGGCGTGCGCCACCACACCCGGCCTAACAATAAAAATTTTAAATGTATTTGCAAGGCAACTGTATGAAGAAGTAAGTAGAGCCTTTTAATTTTTATTTATTTATTAGAGAGAGAGAGAGAATGGGCATGCCAGGGCCTCTAGCTACTGCAAACAAACTCGAGATGCATGCGCCACCATGTGCATCTGGCTTACATGAGTACTGGAGAATCAAACCTAAGTCCTTAGGCTTTGCAGGCAAACACCTTAACCTCTAAGCCATCTCTCCAGCCCAGGCAGAGCCTTTTAAATGAGCACGCCACAAAGTCAGAGGCCTTGTAGTGGTAATTGTTAACTTGTTCGGATTAAAGAGCACCTATGAGATTAGTAATCCCTACCCCCCCCCAAATAAAGACAGCTCATAGAATGGGGAATCTTTTCACTGTTCATCTGACTAAGGGTTTTTTTTTCTTTTCTTTTTGAGAGAGAGAGAAAGAGGCAGGTTGAGAGAGAAAATGTTGGATGCACCAGGGCCTCCAGCCGCTGCAAACGAACTTCCAGACGCACGCGCCCCCTTTTGCATCTGGCTTAAGTGGGTCCTGGGGAATTGAGCCTGGGTCCTTTGGCTTTGCAGGCAAGCACCTTAACCACTTAGCCATCTCTCCAGCCCCTGACTAAGGTTCAAGAAGCTGGACGCTGAGCAAACAAGTAATCCAACCAACAAATGGTCAAATAAACTATACTGACTGGTTTTTTTTTCAGAGAAGTACAAATGGCTAGTTAATAGATGAAGAAATATTGAACATCTTTAGCCTTCATGGAAATGCAAATCAAAATGACCCAGCAATTTGATCTCACCCCATTCTGCATAGTTATCATTCAAAACCATCATAATGGGGTGGGGGAAAGATGATGACATCAAAGTAAGACTGATGGAAAGGGGGAGGGATATGATAGAGAGTGGAGTTTCAAAGGGGAAAGTGGGGGGAGGGAGGGAAGTACCATGGGTTATTGTCTACAATTAAGGAAGTTGTCAATAAAAAATAATTAATAAAAAAAGTTGGTGAGGATCCCGGGAGATCTAATGGAAGATCTTACACCCTGAGGGTGGCGGTTCCGTTAGTACAGGCACTATGGAGGGCAGACTGGAGATTCCTCAAACAAGCAGAAATCGCACACCCCATGGCCCAGCTGTACCTCTCGGGTATGCCAGAGTCACAGCCCACAGTGGGGATTCCAGCACGGTATTTACTGTGGTTCTGTTCACAAGACCGAGTCCTAGAATCAGCTCAGGTGCTCATCAGCTGATGAATGGATTCAGAAAACGTGGGAAATATATACAAGGGAGTATTCGTTCTACCGCAGAAAAGAGCTGCGTCATGTCATTTCAGGAAAATGAATAAAGTTGGAGGTCGTCATGTTAAGCAAAACAGACCAGATTCGAAAGATGACTGTCACATGCTTTCTCTCTCATGTAGAATCCAGAGGAATGAAAGACATACAATTAGAATTGGGTCTTTTAGAGACAAGGCAGGGAACCAGGGATTGGGGGGACAACAAGGGTGAATCTGAGAAGTACTTTATATTCCCGCATGCACGTGTCATAATGAAACCCGGATTCCAAATAAATAGTGCATGCTAATAAAATATATGAAAAAAGAAAACAACATAAAACGTAAAAGAGGGATAACAGTGTGGCCTTTGTGTATCTACATCTAAATTTGCAGAGAAAATGCAAACCCTCGAGCAATATAATCCTAATCATACAATCATTACGTAACGTTTACAAAGTGACAACATTTACAGATCTAATTTTATGGGGTGTGAATCTGTGATGTTATTTTTAAAAAAATATCGTTTATTTATTTATTTAACAGAAAAGGAGGGGGAAAGAGAGAGAATGGGCACGCCAGGGCTTCCAGTCACTGCAAAGGAACTCCAGATACTTGCACCCCCTTGTGCATCTGGCTAATGTGGGTCCTGGGGAACCGAATCTGGGTCCTTTGGCTTTGCAGGCAAATGCCTTAACCACTAAGCCATCCCTCCAGCCCTGTGATGTTATTTTTAAAAATCATTATTTCAAACAGTGCCCTTCCTGAGTATCTTCTCACTTTGAGATCGGCATTAACATTGTGGCTTGTTGGGAAACTAAACAACTTGAGAAATCTCCTTGAGCGATGATGTGGGTTTAGCTGGGAAATGTTTTCTAAAAATAAATTATGAGCTTACAGTAGTTATGTTAGCCACTATTTAAATTGAAACCTCTATTTAAATTCATAACTGTATCTAGTAAACGAATCTAAAAATGGACTTTGGTATTTTTTATCAGGATAAAATATAACAACTCTTTCCGAGTCTGCGTGGAAGTTAAATTTATTTAAGGGATATGAAATTTGTATGTTGTAGGGTATGGCTGGAAATTGCCAGAAATAGTAGCTTCTATTTTCCAGATGCTCAGGACCCTTCAGAAGTTCCAGCATGCAATGTGGGGTAGACTAGTAAGAGCTGGAAAGGAGATGGTGGCATGTTTTATTTTTATTTAAGTGAAAACATTTTTTCAGTTGTTATGAAATATTTTCTTGCCTGATGTGAGAACAGTGATTAATTATCATATTGATAAAAAGATGCCCGGTGTATCACAATGCTGGTAATGCTGTGGAACCTTCAACTCCAGAAAGAATGGAAGGGACAGTCACTGTGTGATGATGTGTTAGCATATGTAAAATATATGCAAAATGGCACTCAGGTGAGGTCAGATTAAGGACGGATTTATTAGCAAGTTGTGTGTGTGTGTGTTCTGAGACAGAGAGAAACTGACAGAGAGAGAGCATGCCTATCAGAAGTAGAGAGAGACTGACAGAGAGAGAGAGAGAGTATGCCTATCAGAAGTACAGAGAGACTGACAGAGAGAGAGCAAGAGAGCATGCCTATCAGAAGTACAGAGAGACTGACAGAGCATGCCTATCAGAAGTAGAGAGAGACTGACAGAGAGAGAGAGAGAGCATGCTTATCAGAAGTAGAGAGAGACTGACAGAGAGAGAGAGAGAGCATGCCTATCAGAAGTAGAGAGAGACTGACAGAGAGAGAGAGAGAGCATGCCCTCAATCAGAGAGTAGAGAGAGACAGCATGCCTATCAGAAGTAGAGAGAGACTGACAGAGAGAGAGAGCATGCCTATCAGAGAGAGAGACAGACAGAGAGAGAGAGAGCATGCCTATCAGAAGTAGAGAGAGACTGACAGAGAGAGAGAGAGCATGCCTATCAGAAGTAGAGAGAGAGAGAGAGAGAGAGAGCATGCCTATCAGAAGTACAGAGAGACTGACAGAGAGAGAGAGAGAGAGAGAGAGCATGCCTATCAGAAGTAGAGAGAGACTGACAGAGAGAGAGAGAGAGCATGCCTATCAGAAGTAGAGAGAGACTGACAGAGAGAGAGAGAGCATGCCTATCAGAAGTAGAGAGAGACTGACAGAGAGAGAGAGCATGCCTATCAGAAGTAGAGAGAGACTGACCGAGAGAGAGAGAGCATGCCTATCAGAAGTAGAGAGAGACTGACAGAGAGAGAGAGAGAGCATGCCTATCAGAAGTACAGAGAGACTGACAGAGAGAGAGCATGCCTATCAGAAGTAGGCTATTATCTACTGATAGCAAAAGAATGACAAGTGTCCTTGAGCTATCTGCTTTGCTGCAGTAAGAACATTCCAGAGACATTCTCTCTCAAGTCTTGTGTTATCTGTATTGCCTTGGTGCAGAGAACAGTTCTGGGGACCTGTAGGAAGCAACTTCAGCCGAGACTACAATGCTAATGATTTGTGGGGGGGGAATCACATTTGAAAGATATAAACTTTGGAATTGCCTGGGCTGCAGCTCAATTCAGAGCTAGCCAGACACCAAGGTAAGCGGGAAGTGACACCTTAGGAACTGACTTGTTTTTTTTTTTTTTTTTTTGCCAATTCAAACACATTATTCCTATCACATATTCTTTTTAAACATTTTTTAAAGACTTTATTTTTTATTTATTTATTAGAGACAGAGAGAGAGGGAGAGAGACAGAGAGAGAGAGAGAGAATGGGCACTCCTGGGCCTCTAGCCACTGCAAACGAACTCCAGACGCATGCGCCACCATGTGCATCTGGCATACATGGGACCTGGAAAATTGAACCTGGGTTCTTAGCCTTTGCAGGCATGCGCCTTAACCGCTAAGCCATCTCTCCAGCCTTCCTATCACATATTCTTGTCAGAAGGGCAGACAGCAGAAAACATTCTCCACAATGGCCAAAAGACCCTGTGGTCACCAAGCAAACCACAAAGTGTGACACAAAGTGTGACTGCTTAAGCACTGGCTCGCCACCCCTAGACAGTACCACCAGCACCCTGAGCATCAGCTGTGTGGTTAATGTAGCTTGTCTGACCGAACACCACCAATCATCCTGGTTTGCCTGGGGTTGAGCAGTTCCCGCAGGGTGTGACCCTACCATGACACTGGTGGAGACCCAGCTGAACCGGATGGTAGCTCAAGTCCTGCTAAAGATAAAACAGGATGGGAGAGGGCTGGAGAGATGGCTTAGCAGTTAAGGAGCCTGCCTGCAAGCCTAAGAATGCTGGTTCCAATCTCCATGTCCCATGTTTAGCCAGATGCAAAAAGTGATGTGAGGGTGCAATACTCCACTTGCCCACAAGGGGGCACACGTGTTTGGAGTTCACTTACAGCAGCTGCAAGGCTGCTGGCATGCCCGTTCTCTCTCTCTCTCTAGCTCTCTCTCTCTAGCTCTCTCAAGTAAAAAAAAATGGGATGGGAGATGACTCAGCTAGTGAGGTGCTTGCTGCTCATGGGGTTCAGTGCCCAGCACCCATGAAGAAAGACACCTGTGACATCAGATGTTTGTGGGGAGTGGAGGATCACTGGGGCTCAACGGTCAGCTAGTCTGGTTGAAAATGGCAGCTCCAAGTTCACAGAGAGACTCTCTCTAAAGACGGCTAAGCCATCTCTCCAGCCTGACATAAAGCTCCCGAGGAAGAGATGCCATATACAGAGCATATATGAGAAGGAATGATGGGAGCGGATGAGCCACTCCAGCAAACTTCCCTGGCAAAAGAGCAGACTCAGTGGAGGCAAAAAGAGTAGGAAAACAGCCCTGCATCTCCATTTCGTACTCACAAGCTGAGCTCTAGGCTTTTCTGCATTAGATTTCAATCATAGCTGAGTGGATTTTAAATTACACTGTCGACAGAGCATCACACATGGTCATGATTAATTCTAACCTAAAATCCAAGGTGTTCTCTTTTCATTCCTTGCCTTTCCATTGTGTTGGAAATGAAAATAGAAAGTAAAGAATGTTTGCCAAATGAAAGAAGCTGGATACAAAGCAACATGACATTTCTGGGTTTGATTATTTAAAAAAAAAAAAAAAAAAACCACTTAAATGCACCGAGAAAGAAACTTACTAAACGTGATTAACGTAAGCTGTGCTCTGGTGGTAATTTTGATTTTGATTTTTTCTCATTTCTCTAAAACAACTACGTATTATTTCTAAAGTAGAACTTATAATTTATCAACTTAGCTTAACAGATTATTACCAATAATAATTTAACAAACATTCTGTTCCAAAGAAAGAACAATGTTGGTTAGTTTCAATATGTTAGTAGAGAAAGTAATTAATTCATAAGAATTTTATGCATAGCTGGAGATTGGACACAGGGCCTTGTGTCTGCTAGCCAAGTACTTCATAACTGAGCTACGCCTCTAACCCCCGATTAATAAGAATTCTTGACAAATGTTTAGAGATAAAGAGGATATGATGTAGCCAGAAAGGTAGACGAAGTCTGAAAAAGACAAAAATCATAAGTATCAGTGGTGACCAAGGCACACGCTATTCATTTTGTGATTACAAAAGCAGCTGTTGCTCAGATTTATTTGTGAAGATGGTTTCAGTATTCTTTTGTTCCACCCAATGCTTCGTGTACATACATGTATAAAAACACACATGTGGGGCTGGAGAGATGGCTTAGCGGTTAAATGCTTGCCTATGAAGCCTAAGGACCCCGGTTCGAGGCTTGCTTCTCCTGGACCCACATAAGCCAGATGCACAAGGAGGTGCATGCATCTGGAATTTGTTTGCAATGGCTGGAGGCCCTGGTGCACCCATTCTCTCTCTCTCTGCCTGCCTATTTCTGTATCTCTCTCTCAAATAAATAAATAAATAATAAAATATTTAAAAAAACACACACACATGTACCCTGAGACTACATAGTTAATTCCAGGTCAGCCTGGACCAGAGTGAGACCCTACCTCGAAAAACCAAAAAAATAAATAAATTAAAAACACACATGTAACAGGCATAGTGGTGCTTGCCTTTAATCCCAGCACTGGGGAGGCAGAAGAAGAATCGTCATGAGTTCGAGGCCACCCTGAGACTACCTAGTGAATTCCACGTTAGCCTGGGCTAGAGAGAGACCCTACCATGAAAAACCAAAAATAAATAAACTATACATTCATGTTCATGTACACATGTATGTGGAAGACCATGACAAATGTCACTGATCATTAGGATCTGCCTACATGTGACTTTGATATATACATGCTTCAGAATCCCTTCCCAATAGCTTTACATCATTTTCCTGATTGAGTCTAAAGCAAGCAGCTTGCCCCCAAGGGTCATATTTACACTGCTGTAAAAAGCACCTGGGCTCTAAGGGAATCCACTGGGAGACAGTCCTAATCACTGAGGAAGGACAGTGTTGCATTTATACTCTCACAGGTCGCTTGGATTCCAAGTGGATCCGCTGGGGACAAGGTGGCTGAATGGTTACGGCGATGGACTAAGTGAATCCGTGAGACCATAGTCCAGATCACTAAGTCAGCTGTTTCCAAGAGGACTGAGCCACCTTGGCCATCGTACGACTCTTTGTCCAGGTGTCCCACAGAAGGGAAGCGTGATTTCACCGCTCCTTGAAGGAGCTGTGGGCTCTGTCTTCCACCCACAGATAAAACACACCTGCTCTAAAGGCTTGGCAGGAAAAACCAAACATGAAAGCAATTAACGATGGGCCACTTTCAGTTTACATATGAAATGACCCCCACAGGTTCAAATAAGTCCCTAGATGGTGCGATGGGATGAAGTGCTAGGACCTTTAGGAGGTGGGAACTATCTGGAAGAACTGCTTAGGGGAGAGAGTGTCTTGTCCTGGCCCCTTCCAGGACTTCCTCTGGGCTTCCTGCCTTCCATGAAGTAAGAATCCACTCTCACATCCTGCCTGCCCACAGCTCAGAACCACAGAACAAAGCAACCACAGGTGGAACTCTCTGAACGTGCGCGCCTCCTTGGACCTCTGAAACGGTTTCTATATAGTATTTACCGCAGATACCAAGTTAACACAGCCACTAAGTACTTTAAGGATAAGAAATGATACTCACTTGTTTTGTTTTGGTTTTGCACAAAAATTTCAGATGAGGGCTGGAAGGATAGCTTAGCAGTAAAGGCGCTAGCCTGCAAAGCTAAAGGACTGAGGTTCGATTCTCCAGGATCCGTGTGAGCCAGACGCACAAGGTGGCACATACTTCTGGAGTTCATGTGCAGCAGCTGAAGGCCTTGGTGTGCCTATTCTTTCTCTATCTGCCTCTCTCTCTCTCTCCCCTTCCCTCTTTTTCTCTCAAATATAAGTAAAAATAAAATATAAAAAAATTAGAATTCAAATTTTTAAAAAAGTAAATTAATGGAAGAAATCGGTTTCTCATCTAACCTAAGAAGCCAAGCTCACATTGTTACTATGGCAATGAATTCTTGGTGTGAAAGCTGGCGTTTCTGTGTCCTGGCTGGCTCAGGCTACTGCACGGAAGTCAGCTAAAGAGTTCTCTGCTGTGCCCACGTCACTAGTCTTCAAATATCTGTTGTTAGCTCAGTGGGTGGGGTGGTAGTTTGAATGGAAGTCTCCCAGTATATTCGGCAGCTTGTTAAAGCTTGTAATTTAGATCGCCAGCTGCCTGGCTGGAGGAGGTGTACTGTGCAGGTTCAGAGTCTAGTGTTAAGGTGTGTTTGGGAAATTTCAGCCTAAAGATACACAAAGTGCTTGAGCTTTGCCGGGGTTCCTGGAGTGTGCTGGCTTGAGCTGGTGGTGGTCTGCTTTCCTCTCTGCGTGGATCTGTGAAGGGGGCCCAGCTTCTTCCGCCATTATGGAACTTCCCCTCTGTCTCTAAGCTTCAGTAAATCCCTTCGTCCCAGTAACTGTGCCTGGTTTGGAAGTTCAGCCCAGCAGTGTAAGGCTGACTGCGACAGATGGGATACGGGCAGTAAAGAGAGCCACATCCCAAAGGAAGTCAGTCGGGATGTTAATACAAACAAGTTAAAACACTGGAGGAGAACACAGTTGGTCCATGAGCATCCAAGGAAGTCTCTTCTCTGGGCCATGTTGTTTGTTTATTTCAGGAGTGGGAAAGGCTGGGTTGGTGATACTACGTGGACAAAAGTTCACTCGCCAATCAATAAGCAGTTACTGAGTTCATGCTTAACACCAGACACTGTCAGTCACCCTGACAAAGTCAGTGTCACTGCAGACTGTATTCTTTTTGTTTTTGAGAGAGAGGGAGAGAATGGGCGCACCGGGGCATTTTCAGCCGCTGTGAATGAACTCCAGATGTGTGCGCCCCCTTGTGCACATGTGTGACATTGCATGCTTGCATCACTTACACGTCTGGCTATATGTGGGACCTGGAGATTTGAACAAGCGTTCTTAGGCATCGCAGGCAGGCGCCTTAACCGCTAAGCCATCTCTCCAACCCAGACTGTATTCTTATGAGAGACAAGCCAAAAGAAAACAGATAAATCATGCATGATGCCATAGGAATAGCCTATTTTGAAAAGCATATTAATGTAGTAGTAGAAAAATTTTGAAAGAATAAAGAAATAATGAAAAATCAAAATCTTTAAGAATCATTAACAGCTTGACTTACTAGGTCTGGTAGACACAGATTATGTGTGAATATACTAACTCACTTATGTTTAAAAAAAAAGAAGAAGAAATGCAAAGCCAGGCATGGTGGTGCACGCCTTTAATCCCAGCACTCGGGAGGCAGAGGTAGGAGGATCACCATGAGTTCGAGGCCACCCTGAGACTACATAGTTAATTCCAGGTCAGCCTGGACCAAAGTGAGACCCTACCTCAAAAAAAAAAAAAAAAGGAAGAAATAAATAAATAAATAAATAAATGCAGGGGCTAGAGAAATAGCTTAGCAGTTAAGGCATTTGCCTGCAAAGCCAAAGGATCTTGGTTCAAGTCTTCAGGACCCACATAAGCCAGATGCACAAAGTGGCTCATGTGTCTGGAGTTCATTTGCAGTGGCTGGAGGCCCTGGAGCACCCATTCTCTCTCTCTCTCTCTACCTCTTTCTCTCTCTTAAATAAATAAATAAATAAAATGTTAGAAAAAAAGAAAAAGCATCTGGAGTTCGTTTGCAGCAGCTGGAGGCCCTAGGGCACCCATATTCATTCTTTCTGTCTTTCCATGTGCTTCTTTCTCTCTTTCTCTCTCTCCTAAATCATAAATAAGTAAATCATTTTTTAAAACAAAAGGGAAAGAAGCCGTGCATGGTGGCTCACACCTTTAGTCCCAGCACATGGGAGGCAGAGGTAGGAGGATAGCCAAGAGTTCTAGGCCAGCTTGAGACTATATAGTGAATTCCAGGTCAGCCTGGGCTAAAGTGAGACCCTACCTCAAAACTCACCCCCCAAAGGAAAAAGAACCATTTGGAATTTTTTTAAAATTTTACTATTATTCATTTATTTATTTATGAGAGACAGAGAAAGAAAGAGGCAGAGAGAGAGAGAGAGAGAGAGAGAATGGGCATGCAGCCATTGACAATGAACTCCAGACACATGCACCACCATATGCATCTGGCTTATGTGGGTCCTGGGGAATTGAACCTGGGTCCTTTGGCTTTGCAGGCAAATGCCTTAACCACTAAGCCATCTTCCCAGCCCCTATTTGGAATTTTTAAAAAATTGTTTTTATTTTTATTTATTTATTTTAGAGAGAGGGAACAAGGGAGGGGAGAGAGAGAGAGAGAGAGAATGGGCATGCCAGGGCCTTCAGGTGCTGCAAACAAACTGCAGACACATGCACCCCTTTGTGCATCTGCTTTATGTGGATTCTGGGAATTGAACCTGGATCCTCTGGCTTTGTGGGCAAGTGCCCTTACCGCTAAGCCATCTCTCCAGTCCCCATCTGGAATTTTTAATGTAGTTTCTTATGGAGAAAAGAAATCTAGATGTTCCCTAAATGCCCATGCAGTAAGTCTTTGTCCTTAGTCTGGAGTGTTAGGGACATGATGGAAACCTTGAAAAATGAGGCCAGTGGTCCGATGTCCCGCCATTGGGGGACTAAAAGCAATAACAGAATCCAAGCCATTCTCTTTCCTAGTGGGCATGGGGTGCCCAGCCTTCTCTGTTATACACACGCCACCACGAGTATTGCTTCACCACAGGGCGCAAAACAATGGGTTCACCATGCCATGTGCTATGAAACCTTCAAAACTGGGAGGCAAAATAAACCTTCCCTTTTTACAAGCTAATTTTCTCAGATGTTTTGTTACTGTATGATAGATTTTGATTAACACAGAAGTTGTAAAATTTCACTCCTTGGCTTACATCTCCCAGACCAAGTTCCTTGGTAGAATTTCTGACTTCAGGATCTAGTAAAGAAGGAATGTATGAATGGATTTGGCGAGAATCCATTTTATATATTTGTAAATGACCAAGGCATTCCAGCAAGGTTTGGCATTGGTGTATAGCAACGGAATTGACAAAACAAAGAACAAAAAACACAAGTCTTGTCATGGAACTAAGAGAAATGGAAAGGAGGCGACGATGAGGGACGGTGGTGAAGCTTTCTTGGCCGTCCCTGCCCTAAGGTGACCGAGTTTGATGAGCTCTGGACACCCCGCATGGTGGCTCTGTGCCCCCCCCTCAAGCAGTTCTTGTGCTGCACGTCTCAGAATGAGCTTGGCATGACTCGTCCAGTTCAGCGGCCGGCACATGGTCTGAAGCAGCTCCAGAGATTGGCAGAGCCCACTCGCTGCTGCTTTGATCGTCAATGCTCAATGCGGATCAGGAGTGAACCGTGGCTGGCTCTAGGGACTCGAAGGTCATATTCTGCAAAGGATGCCAAGTTGCATTGAGACCGCTGTGCGCAGCGACAGAGAAACAGAGCACAGGTGATTTCTAAGGGCTGCAAGCTCTTTACCTCTCGTGACGTCTCTTGTTTTTCAGTTTCATTCTGTCTCGTCTGTCAGTCTTTAGGCTTCCGGGCCCATTCCCTGTTGCCTTTGAAATAGTTTATCACTGGTGGAATTTGACTCGACTCTTCCCAGAACCCTTGACAGCCTCGTCAAGTTGAGCTGAGGACCATGACAAAATGAACGGCACGTGTTTTCCCTAAGCTTGTCAACATCTGGCCTTTCTCTCGGCTCTCGCCTCCCCTCAAGTCCTTCATACACCCTGTCAATTCCCTTTCCATTGAGCACGTCTGGCCCCTTCAGTTTACAGAGTACTGGCAGTGTGCACCCCATCACCTCAGCTGAGTCTCGGGGCCGTAGCACCTTGGTATGGCCCACGTCTCCTGACCATACAGCCTGGACTAAGGCAGCCAGCAGCGGCCTTGTGGAAGATCCCACTGGTTAGCTAATTAGTGGCCAGATTTTGTGATATACCCCCTCAAGGATTATTTCTATCCAGTCCAAATCAAGAAAAATGACAGCCTAAATAATAAGCTGATTAGCCTCTTTTTTTTTCTGATTTAGAAATTTGTCAGGGAGGGTTCACAGGTATATGAGGGTGCAGGTGCTTACGTGTGATGCCTGTGGAGGCTGGAGGACAACCTTAGGTATTGTTCCTTACAAGCCACCTACATTTAAAAAATTTTTAATTTATTTATTTGAGAGAGAGAAAGAAGCACAGAGAAAGAGAGACAGATAGAGAATGGGCATGCCAGGGTCTCTAGCCACTACAAACAAACTCCAGATGCAAAAGTCACCTTGTACAACTGGCTTATGTGGGTCTTGGGGACTCGAACCAAGGTCCTTTGGCTTTGCAGGCAAACTCCTTAACCACTAAGCCATCTCTCCAGCCCCCCCTTTTTTTTTTGAGCCTTGGTCTCTCATTGACCTGGAACTCACCAAGTGGGTTAGATTGGCTGACCAGTGAGCCTTAGAGAGCCTCTTGCCTCCACCCTTGCAATATTGGGGTCAGAAGCATGTGCTTGTAATCTCAGCTTTTTCTTTTTCACATGGACACTGGGGGCTGAACTCAGGTCTTCATGCTTACAAAGTGAGCTACCTCCCCAGGACCCTGGGAGCTAGTTGTTATTTTTTTTTTAATGAAAATTTAATGAACTCTTTCTTTCCTTTCTACAGTAATTATTTTTGAAATGTACAAGGTAGTTTAATTTAATTTTTTGCAAGCAGAGAAAGATAGAATGGGCGCTCCAGGGTCTCCATCCACTGCAAAAGAACTCCAGACCTGTGGATCTGGCTTTATGTGAGTACTGGGGAATCGAACTCCAGTCATTAGGCTTTGCAGGCAAACGCATTAGCAGCTGAGCCATCTCTCCAGCCCCCAGAGGTAGTTTTGAACAGCAGGAAGAGTCGAACTTTAACTCCAGCATGGAATCACCTAGATTAACAGCACCACGGCCGCACCATCCTGTTAGAACAGGGCCTTCCAACTTCTCTTGTCTTCTTTAACTTCCAGTCTAACACAGGGATCCAGGTTGCCTGCTGTTCAATTCATTTGCCCTCCCTCATCTGGAGCAGGTATAGGCTTTATTCCTCAACTGCCACTTGGTCCCCAGAAGAGCATGGCTCTACTTCTATGCTTTGACATCCTTGTCTGCGCCCAGGACTTCCCAGTCATAACCCTTGAATACATGGTTTCTTGTTTCCTTCCATCCTCCCGGGGTAGTCTGCTTAGTTAGATATTGTGGCAAGATCATTGTGGCCTCAATGTGACAAACATGTGAGGCACACGTGGGGCTGGGTGGGGGAAGGTAAAGATTGGTGGGCGGGGGCTGCAGCAGTAAACAAGCTGTTGGGATCTTGTGTTTATCTTGATCCAGAGGGGTTAACTGGAAACCCTCAAGGAGCTCTGGCATGGGACTGGCCAGTCTCCATGGAGATCTCCCGGGAAACAAAGGTTCCCAGAGACGCTGCAGCACAGGCTAGCCTGGTTTCTTTTCAAATCCAGACAGACTTCAGGGTACATGTCAAAAACAAGCAACAAGATTTCTGGAAACTGGCTTTTGCTTTGGTGACGCCCCAGTCCTGCCTGCTGTTATTGTTGTTCTATTATTATTTTGGTTAGCAGGCTTGAAAAAGTGGCAAAAAAAAAAAAAAAACCACCTCTCTGGGAGACCATTCTGTATGGGGAAGAGGCATAGAGCAGAGATGAGGGCTGTATGGTGTGTGGAATCTTCTGGCTGGAAAGCTAAGGCAGCGAGCAAGTCAGGATCTTCCCGCTCCTTGCGTTAGCAGGGCTGTCTCCCACAGGACTCAGCCTGGCATCTCTGGGACATGCAAGGAGTCTGAGAACCCTCAGGTAACACGGGCGCCAGAGATGCATGTTCTCGTGTCCCGTGGTGGCTGGTAAGCACGAGGAGAAGAAGACGGGGCACAGGTGTTCCTGGGATGATGAGCCTGGCTTGAGCTCCTCTGGCCCTGTGACAGATCCTGAAGGATATAGCTCTTTTTTCTTTTTTTCTTTTCTTTTCTTTTCTTTTCTTTTCTTTTCTTTCCTTCTTTCTTTTTTTCTTTCTTTCTTTTTTTTTTTTTTTTTTGGTAGTTCAAGGTAGGGTCTCGCTCTAGCTCAGGCTGAAATGGAATTCACTATGTAGTGTCAGGCTGGCCTTGAACTCATGGTGATCCTCCTACCTCTGCCTCCCAAGTGCTGGGATTAAAGGCATATGCCACCACATATGGCTTAGAAAACATTTTTCATTTAAAAAAAGAGCTATAGCTGGGTGTGGTGGTGCACACCTTTAATCCCAGCACTTGAGAGGCAGAGGTAGGAGGATCACCATGAGTTCAAGGCCAGCCTGGGAGTACAGAGTGAATTCCAGGTCGGCCTGAGCTAGAGCGAGACCCTACCTCGAAAACAACAACAACAAAAAAAACCAAATGTTTATTTAGAGAGATGGCTTAGTGGTTAAGGCACTGGTCTGCGACGCCTGAGGACCCATGTTCAACTCTCCAGATCCCACGTAAGCCAGATCCACAAGGTGAAGCAAGGTGCAAGGTCGCACATGCACACAAGGTGGTGTATGTGTTTGGAGTTCGATTGCACTGGCTGGAGGCTCTGGTGCACCAATTCTCTCTCTCATACAAAAATTACAAAAATAAAAATTAAAAAGTTTACTTACTTGAGAGAGAGAATGAATGGGAATAGGACAGTCAGCAAACTCCAGACACACGCACCACTTAGTCTATCTGGCTTTATGTGAGTAATGGGGACTTGAACCCAGGCCATCAGGCTTTGCAAGCAAGCCTTTTATTAAGAAGTGTTTTTCTTTAATTTTTATTTTATTTATTTATTTATTAGAGACAGAGAGAGAATGGGCACGCCAGGGTGTCTAGCCACTGTAAACAAACTCTAGATGCATGCACCACCATGTGCATCTGGCTTACGTGGGTCCTGGAGAATTGGACCTGGATCCTTGGGCTTCACAGGCAAGTGCCTTAACCACTGAGCCATCTCTCCAGCCTGCAAGCAAACCTTTAAGTGCTGAGTTGTCTCTCCAGCCCAAGCATGTTTTTTAGAATGACTAATGCAGGCTGTGGATGCTGCTGTTACCAACCTCACCTTGCTGTCACTGGCTGTTGGGATGTGGGGTCGGCTTAATGTGATGGGGTGGGAGAGGGAGACAAAGGAGAGACAGGAAAGGGGTACAGAAGGGAGGAGTTGAAAGGAGAGGGAGATGGGAAGGGAGGGGAGGCACAGAAGAGAGGGAGAGGAAAAAAAGAGTGAAAATGAGAGAGAAAAAGAAGGGAGGGACTGGAGGGTTGGCTTAGTGGTTAAGGCATTTGCTTGCAAAGCCAAAGGACCCAGGTTTGATTTCCCAGGACCTACATAAGCCAGATGCACAAGGGGGCGCATGTGTCTGGAGTTTGTTTGAGTGGCTAGAGCCCTGGCATGCCCTTTGTCTCTCTCTCTCTCTCTCTTTCTCTCTCTCTCTCTCTCTTTCTCTCTCTCCTTTCTTGGTCAAATAAATGAATAAAAATGAAATATTAAAAAAAAAGAAGGGAGAGAGGGAAGAAAGGGGAGAAAAGAGAAATAAAGGAGATGGAGAAGGGGAGAGGGAGGGAAAGTGAGAACAAGAGCAGGAGGAAGTGAGGCAAGGAAGTGAGGAAAGGCAGAGTGGGAAGGCAGAGAGGGAAGGAAGTGAGGGAATGAAGTGAGGAAGGCAGTGAGGGAAGGCAGAGAGGGAAGGAAGTGATGGAATGAAGCGAGGGAAGGAAGTGAGGGAAGGCAGAGCAGGAAGGCAGAGAGGGAAGGAAGTGAGGGAAGGAAGTAAGGGAAGACAGTGAGGGAAGGTAGTGAGGGAAGGAAGTGATGGAATGAAGCGAGGGAAGGAAGTGAGGGAAGGCAGAGCAGGAAGGCAGAGAGGGAAGGAAGTGAGGGAAGGAAGTAAGGGAAGACAGTGAGGGAAGGTAGTGAGGGAAGGAAGTGATGGAATGAAGTGAGGGAAGGAAGTGAGGGAAGGCAGAGCAGGAAGGCAGAGAGGGAAGGAAGTGAGGGAAGGAAGTAAGGGAAGACAGTGAGGGAAGGAAGTGAGGGAAGACAGTGAGGGAAGGAAGTGACGGAATGAAGTGAGGGAAGGAAGTGAGGGAAGGCAGAGAGGGAAGGAAGTGACGGAATGAAGTGAGGGAAGGAAGTGAGGGAAGGCAGAGAAGGAAGGAAGTGACGGAAGGAAGTGAGGGAAAGCAGTGAGGGAAGGCAGAGAGGGAAGGAAGTGAGGGAAGACAGTGAGGGAAGGTAGTGAGGGAAGGAAGTGAGGGAAGGAAGTGAGGAAAGACCCAGAGCTACACAAATTGCCCACGGTAGCATTCACAAATGAGTAATTTAACAACCTATTCCTTACTTACCAAATAGCTTTTACTGTGGTTTTTTTCAAGTATAAGCTAGAATATGTTTGACTCGGCTTCCGGCTGAGCTCTGCGCCTGACACCCAAGCAGGAGATGAGCCAGCAGTGCCCAGTGAGCCCCAGGTGATGGCTGGAATGGCAGCTCACAAAGACCTGCTTGGCTTGCTGTGCGGGCTCCACTGCCTGGCTGGCCACTGGGTCCCAGGGTCCCTCCTAAGTTGGTTTCATCCCCCGCAGGCTTCTGTGGAGTCATCATGAAAGGTGACCTCAGCAGCAGCTGACCTGGCGTGACCTGTCCCGCACCTGCTACGGAAGTGAGACGCTGTGGGTGCCGCTGTACGTGCCCAGGCCTGCTGAGGACTTGTCACGGGCTGCCATCCTTGGTGAGCCATGCATGCTGGGGCACATGAGGCTGGGCAGAAGCTGTTTTTCTCCACCCAGCTCCACACTCCTCCTCCTCCCTCTGCAGTTGCAGATGCATTTCCCCATTTCCCCTTCAGGTTCCCGCAGCCTCTCCCTGCCCATCAACTAGACAGAGGGACGCTCTGCCATCTGCCGCCTCCGGCTCCTCTGGTGCCAGCCTCAGCAGGTGATGTGTGGAACTAGTTTTTAAAAATAATTTATTTATTTGAGAGATAGATAAAGAATGGTGGGGGGGGATAATGGATGCACCAGGGCCTCCGTCCACTGCAAATGAACTCCAGACACATGTGCCCCCTTGTGCATCTGGTTTATGTGGGTCCTGGGGAATCAAACCTGGGTCCTTTGGCTTTGCAGGCAAGTGCCTTATCCACTAAGCCATCTCTCCAGTCTTGGAACTAGTTTTCCTGAGAAAGAAGGGAGATTGTGAGGCCTAGGAATAACCTCCACACTGTCTTATGTGGTACCAGTCCCTTTGATATGGGTGTGTGGGTGCCCCAGATCTCTGGAGAGCACGTCCATGCCCTGAAGCCACTCCTTGTTCATACAGGCTGAACAGTGATTCCTGCCACTATGTCACATACTCAAACCCTGACCTCCCTGTGAGTGTATTTGGAAATAGAAAGAGTATTAAGGTTAGATGGGGTCATAAGGGTGGGACCAGACGCCAACAGGGCTTGTGTCGTTATTTTTGTGAGCATGTGGCGTGTGTGTGTGTGTGTGTGTGTGTCTGTGTGTCTGTGTCTGTGTTATGGATGTGTGGAGGCCAGAGGACAACCTTGGATGTCATCCTTATGTAGTCTATCTACCTATTATATTTTTTATTTGTATTTTTAAATTTTTATTTATTTATTTGGGAGAGAGAAAGAGGGAGAAAGAGAGAGAGAGAGAGACAGGCATGCCAGGGCCTCCAGCCACTGCAAATGAACTCCAGACGCATGCGCCACCTTGTGCATCTGGCTTACGTGGGTTCTGGGGAATCGAGCCTCAAACCGGGGTCCTTAGGCTTCACAGGCAAGTGCTTAACCACTAAGCCATCTCTCCAGGCCCAAGCCTCTCTCTTTGATGGACAGGAGTTTTTCAAGGACCGTTTCCACCCTCCGCATGGTACCTTCTAGAGTTCAGTAGACATTCCATCCCAGGGGCCGTGACTCCACAAGAATGTCTCTCAGCCAAGCCCGGTGGCTGTGATTCTCACGGGGGGCTGTCCTGCTCCGTGCCCTTCCGCATTCTACCAGCCAGGGTTTTAAGTGCCCACACAGGGTCGTGTTGAGCCAAAATAAACCAAGTTGTTTATTTGTTTTCCAATTGAATCAAACCTGGGTCCTTTGGCTTTGAAGGTAAATGCCTTAACCACTTAGCCATCTCTCCGGCCTATTTATTTATTTATTTATTTATTTTGTTTTTTCGAGGTAAGGTCTCTTTCTAGCCCAGGCTGACCTGGAATTCATTATGTATTCTCAGGGTGGCCTTGAACTCATGGCAATCCTCCTACCTCTGCCTCCAGAGTGCTGGAATTAAAGGTGTGCGCCACTACGCCCAGCACTTTTTTTTTTTAAAGTAATGGTCGCTGATTAACCTGGAGCTAGCCTGGCTGACCAGCAAGCTCCAGGCATCCACCTGTCTCTGCCTTCCTAGTGCCTGAATTTACAGGCATGTGCCACCATGGCAGAGTTACTGGGGAATGAAATCAAGTCCTCATGTTGGCAAGGCAAGCACCATAGCAACTAGTTTATATGCTTGTGAATAGAGGGAGAGACGCTACGGATGCACACCCAGAGAAAGGATCCAATGAGCCAGAAAGAGAGGCCTTTCCTGAGGCACCTTCCAGCCCCCAAAACTATGAGGAAGCAAAACTGTGTTGTTTAAACCACACAGTGTGTGGCATTCAGTGACAGCCGACAGCTCGAGCAGACACACCAATGGCTGCTCAATTGGCACACTGGGCCCTACGCCCTCCCTGTTTTGCTGAGCTGCGGCCGCTGCTCAGCCCGAGTCTTTGTCGTGATGACACGTGGCCCGTGAGGCTGCCTTTCTCCCCGCCAAGCCAATGTTAGGAGTCTCACAACCTGGAATGCTGCTTCGGGTAGCTTTTGTCTCCTCTTGGGTATCAAGGACTGACTCAAACTTGATTGGCACACCCCCATTTTGTACTGTATGATGTGAATCTTAACATAGTTGTTAAAATTGTCAATAAAGAGCTGGAGGGGTTGCTTAGTGGTTAAGGTGTTTGCCTGCAAAGCCAAAGGACCCCAGTTCAATTCTCCAGGACCCACGTGAGCCAGATGCACAAGGGGGCACACGCTTCTGGAGTTTGTTTGCAGTGGCTGGATGCCCTGGTGTGCCCATTCTCTCTCTCCTCTCTCTCTCTCTCTCTGCCTCTTTCTTGCTCTCAAATAAATAAATAAATAAATAAAATATATTTTAAAAATAGTCAATAAAAATAAGGACAGGGCTCAGTGGTCATGGCGGTTGCCAGTAAAGTCTAATGATCCAAGTTTGATTCCTCAGGACCCATGTGAAGCCAGATGCACAGGGTGGCGCATGCATCTGGAGTTCTTTTGCAGTGGCTGGAAGCCGTGGTGTGCCTACTCTCTTTCTCTCTCCTGCTGGACAACTCAGGAGGCAGTGGTAGGAGGATCACTGCAAGTCTGAGGCCAGCCTGAGACAACATAGTGAATTCCAGGTCAGCCTAGGCTAGAGCGAGACCCTACCTCAGAAAAAGAAGAGAATAGGAGAGAGAATACCAGAAACCAGGAAGTTCATGTGAGAAATGGGCAGTAAAGAGTTATACCCACTGTTATACTGAGTTTAGCAGGCCCAGGGTTTAGACGAAATTTCCACTGGTAGACCTAAGTATAAATGAAATACACATGTGGTGGACTCAGAGATGAGAGGAAAACCATACATGTAAATACAGTGAGAGGTTACCTCAAAGCAGGACTGGAGAGATGGCTTAGAGGTCCTTGCCTGGGAAGCCTAAGGACCTGGGTTCGATTCCCCAGGACCCACGTAAGCCAGATGCACAAGGTGGCACATGTGTCTGGAGTTCTTTTGCGCTTGTTAGAGGTCCTGGTGCACCCATTCTCTCCTCTCTCTCTCTCTCTCTCTCTCTCTCTGCCTATTTTGCTCTCAAATAAATAAAATATTTTTAAAAAAATAAAGCAAATAGAAGGCAAGCAGAAAACTACTGAGGCCAAGAAGCAGTGTGCCTGGCTGGGTAGGGGAGAGCCAGACTTACATGGGTACATGGGTCTAGACAGAGATCCCAGGAGAGAGGTGGGGAAGGCACTGACCACCCTTTATGGTTGATTAGAAATGGATTCTTCTGGGTATGTAAGGAGAAGACTTGATTAGTTTGCAGAGTCAAGGGGCTGACCCCGAAGCCCAGCCCACCTAGGTAGTGTGCTACACTGTGGATGTGGAGGCAGGCGGCAGGGGGCACCGCAGCCATTGTAGAGGAAACTGGAGCAGACACCAGGTCCATTCCTGCCAACGTGGGGAAGCATCTCCCGGATCTCTCTGTGGGCTCCTGTCCCTAACTGAAACTGCTGCCTAAAAGAAACTAGCTTTCTGGGCTGGAGAGATGGCTTAGCGGTGAAGGTGCCTGCCTGCCAAGCCTAAGAATGCCCATTCGATTCTCCAGGTCCCACATTTAGCCAGATGCAAAGTGATGCAAGGGCACAATGCCACACTTGCCCACAAGGGGGGGGGCACACGCTTCTGGAGTTTGTTTACAGTGGCTGAGAGGTCTTGGTGTACCCATTCTCTGCCTTTTTCTCTCTCTGTCTCTCTCAAATTAAAAAAAGAAAGAAAGACAGAAACTAGCTTTCTCCTGAGTCTCCTTCACTAGCAAGGCAAAAGACTACTTCAGGCCACCTCCCTTCTTTGTGACTCCTTCATCACTGTTCCATATCCTGTTGCTCCTTCATCTTCACGCAGCCAGGGCACCGGGAAGTTAATGCCCAGCAAACAGAGCTTCATCGATCTGATTCCGTTTGCCAAACTGCAGGCACCATGTGGTGAACTGTGCTGTCTGAGGAAAGTTATTCCCACCAAAAGTGTGGAAGGGTTCCTCTTTCTCCAAATCCTCGCCAACATTTGTTGTCATTTGTTTTCATGATGGTAGCCATACTGACAGGAGTGAGATGGAATCTCAAAGTAGTTTCAATTTGCATTCCCCTGATGGCTAAGGATGTAGAACGCTTTTTTAGATGTTTATATGCCATCTGTATTTCTTCTGATGAGTACTCTCTATTCAACTCCCTAGCCCATTTTTCAATTGGGTTGTTTGATCTCTTGTTGTTTTGTTTGTTCTTTGTATATTCTGGATATCAATCCTCTGTCAGATGTATAGCTGGCAAAGATTTTCCCCCATTCTGTAGGTTGCCTCCTTGCTCTATTCACAGTATCCTTTGCTGTACAAAAGCTTTGTAATTTCATGAGGTCCCAGTGGTTGATTAGTGGTTTTATTTCCTGAGCAACTGGGGTTATATTCAGAAAGTCATTGTCTATGCCAATATATTTCAGGGTTTCCCCTACTTTTTCCTGTAGCAGTTTCAGAGTTTCAGGTCTGATATTCAGGTCCCTGATCCACTTGGACTTGATTCTTCTGCATGGAGAGAGATAAGGATCTATTTTCAACTTTCTACATACAGATATCCAATTTTCCCAGCACCATTTGTTGAAGAGGCTGTCTTTTCTCTAATGAATGTTTTGGGTGTATTTGTCAAAAATCAGATGGCTATAGCTGCCTGGATTAGCATCTGGGTTCTCTATTCTGTTCCACTGATCTACATGCCTGTCTTTGTGCCATTACCATGCTGTTTTTATTACTATGGCTTTGTAATATAGCTTAAAATCAGGTCTGATGATACCACCAACCTTATTAAACAGAGCATATTTTGATCAACAGTTTGACTACCAGATGTTAACTCAGCCTCCGCTCATTTGGAGGTAGATGAAGGTAAACTGTGTTAGAAAGCGGTCTGTGTGTCCCCGATGGTATTGTTTCACTCTCAAACCTGCAGCGGTGTGTCCCCTTGATGCCCTGTCACCCCTCTTCCATGTCTGTCTCTGAGTGTCTCCACACCCACTCCTCAACCTCTCTGACTGGGACGTGGTGTAGAGAAATGAGGAACAGGTCACGGGCTTGAGGCCAAAGGTACTTGTCATTGTTTGACAGAGTGGCAGGTTCATAGAGAAATGGCTTCTCTAGACTCAAAGTAGCCGAATGGTTGAAAGCGAATGGTCTGTAAAATGAGAATTGCAACCAAATGATGACTTTTTTTCCTGTAAAGTACTCCCAGAAAATTCATCTTGACGAGGACCAGTCCCTCCCTCCTGCTTGTCTTTCAGTATTTTCTCCCAAAGGAGGGGCCCCTCTTTGACCCCATGCTCGACTCCATTGCAGCCAGGTCTCTTGAATGTTCGCCCCTCTCCGCAGGGCCCATCCCTGCCCTAGGCTCCTTCTCTGCTTCTCATGAGCTCCCCACACCAGATTCCACAGAAAACCTTGCACTTGCTGTTTTTGTTTTTTTTTTCAGTGAAAACAATCTTTTCAAAGGCAGCATACTTAATGAATGGCATGTTTTCACTACCAATTTTCTTATCACAGGTCATCTCATTCCTTAATGGTTTACAGGGACTTTTAAATACTTGTGGAAGAAAATTCCACAGAGTCTGGAATGCTGTCTTTCTGGCATGGTGGCAGTGCTAGCTAGGGAAAGAGACTCCATGCCCGTGGGTGGCCAGGAGAGCTCTCCCCCATGGTTCAGGAGTGCAGCAGGTTAGAACTATTATTCCTGTGAGAATGGCACCCTGCAGAGAAAGGACAGAGAGAAAATTCAGGACATTGAATTTTGAGCGCACACATTCTTTTATTTTGGGGAATCAATAAAAAAATATATTTCTGAAGCAAGATATGATTTCTAAGTTAATAAAACTTCCTATAGTGCCAGGTATGTTGGCTCATGCTTGTAAGCCAGCATTTGAGAGGCTGAGGGAGGTGGGTTGTCACACATTTCAGAACAGCCTGGGTTTCAGAGCATGTTCTAGACCACCCTGGCAAGCGAGTGTCTCGAAAAGAAAACAAACACGCAATAGTTCTGTAAAGAACTTCTGAGAGGGCTGGAGAGATGACTCAGTGGTTAAGGTGCTTGCCAGCAGAGCCTAATGAGCAGGGTCCGATTCCCCAGGAACCACATAAGCCAAATGCACAAGGTGGTGCATGTACCTGGATTTCGTTTGCAGTGGCTGGAGGCCCTGGTGTGCCCATTCTCTCTCTTACCTGCCTCTCTCCCTCTCTCTCTCATATATAAATAAATGAATAAAATACTTTTTTAAAAAAAGAACTTTTGATAATGGAACTGTTCATGTCCCTTTAAGGAACATGTTATTTTGACTTATTGTGCATCGACTCAATCTGATTTTAAAGCTTTGTGCACTGTACATGTGTTAAATTGTAGGAATTTTACCAAATTGCTGTGGTAGGCGCTCAGTACCCCCTGGGTGCTTTGTCGCTCACCCGATGCAGTTGGTGTGGGTGGCATGTGCTCTTCTGCATGAATACTGCCTGTAAATTCATATTTAGTCCAAAATTAAGTGCAATTTCAAGGCACACCTTTTAAAACTCTGATAGACTGCAAGCGTTTCTTAAACTTACACAATCATTAAATATTGTGAGGGTAGTTGGTGAATGGGTTTGGGCATGTAACTACTTCCAGAAATGTACAAAACCAACTGTGGAAATTCACTGGACAAGCCCTTTTTTGCTATTGAAAGTTGCAGTAGAAGGTGAAGGACCTCATCCAGCCAAGATTTATAAAAACGCTACAGGGAAACCTTGTCAGGGGTCTGCGACTTGCATCTTTCTCTATTTATCTATGGATTGGATTATTTTTTAATTTGCAGACATACTTGATTTCTTAGACAATTAAAATGTGTAAGTTTCACAGGGCTTAAAAATGTCTATGTAAAGATGAATAAAGTAGTTAAAACTACTTCTGTTCATAGAATCTGAAAATGAAGAACTGGAAGGAACCTGAAAAATAATATATTCCAATTTCTCAATAAGACAAGAAAGAAGCCCAGCAGGCATCAAGTGACATACCAGGTTCTCTGTCCTTCTATAGACTGGAGGCCAGGAAGCTGGCTTACGAGAGAACTCACTCCGTGGACAACCGGGGGCACAGACACATCTGTGCAATGATTCACAAAGAGTTAAAAAGTTACTCCATCCAGTGTGGTGCAGAATAAGAAAACAGAAATAACTTGGGAGGGCCTGGAGAGATGGCTTAGCGGTTAAGCGCTTGCCTGAGAAGCCTAAAGACTCCAGATTGAGGCTCGATTCCCCAGGACCCAAGTAAGCCAGATGCACAAGGTGGCACATGCATCTAGAGTTCGTTTGCAGGGGCTTGGAAGCCCTGGTGTGCCCATTCTCTCTCTCTCTCTCTCTCTCTCTCTCTCTCTATCGCTCTGAAATAAATAAATAAATAAATAATAAAAAAAACAAACAAAAACAAAAAGAAATAACTTGGGAAAGTATTATTCTAGTTGATTGACTTTCTGTACCTATATTCCCAACCAGCAACTCGTTCACTGTTGGGTTTATTTTCAGTGAAAATGAGTAGACCAGTAATTCTCTTCATTTGGAGTTTTCACAAATTAAGGATTTAAATAGCCCCAGTGATAGAAAAGCAATTCGCGAAGCAAATTTGACATAAAAAACTAACATGGAAGTTTATGGGATTAATGTAATCATTAGTAAGTGACTTCTGCTTATTTTTAAAATTTTATTTATTTATCTATTTTTTTTTTTTTTTTAGAGAGACAGAATTGGCTGGCCAGGGCCTCAGCCACTGCAGTCAAACTCCAGACGCTTGCGCCCCCTAGTGGGCATGTGCGACCTTGTGCTTTGCCTCACCTTTGTGTGTCTGGCTTACATGGGATCTGGAAAGTCGAACAGGGTCCTTAGGTTTTGCAGGCAAGCGCCTTAACCTTTAAGTCATCCTTTCAGCCCTCCTCCATTTGTTTATAGAGTTAAGAAGCCCATCCATGCTAACATGGAGAAAGTCGATTTTTTTTTTTTTTTAGAAAGCACAGCAAACAACCCATCTTTTAGTTTTGCCGACTACAGACCACTCCTTCCCTGCTTAGCTTATTTTTAGTGGATACTTATTACAGAAACTACTGAAAGTAGCGGAATTGAACAGAGGCTAATCTTTGATTCCAACTTTTCACTCACGTGGGTGTGCATTAGAACATACGTTTGAGATATGATAAAACCTAGAACACTAAGTTAGGGTGATTTCTGCCATTGAAATACGCTGTTTTTCTGGGTGTCTGTTTTCAGACTGTCCCATACTTGTCAAAGCCTGCCTCAAAAAAGCAAACAAAAAAACACAATGAAGAAAAGAAACTGGGGCGAGTTTAGGCACCGGCATCCAGAGAAAGCAGAAACCCTTTGAAAGGATACTATGAACCAAGATAAATTTGGGAAGACAGGACAGTTGAATGGCAAGTTAGGGGTAAGCAAGAGGCAAGACCAACAAGAGAGGGTCACAGGAGCTCAGGATGCTTGAGGGAGAGAAGAACCAGGACAGTTTCAGAACCCATTTATAAACATTAGTTTCTAATTGCAGTTGATCTTTGAATAACTAACTGGCTTATTCTTTTTTTTTTTTAATGAGAGGGAGCACGAGAGAGAATTGGCACACCAGGGCCTCCAGCCACTGCCACCGAGCTTCATTTGTGTGTGCCACTTTTTGTGCACATGTGCAACCTCGCGTGCTTGCATCACCTTGTATGTCTGGCTTATGTGGGACCTGGAGAGTTGAACATGGGTCCTTAGGCTTTGCAGGCAAGTGCCTTAACCACTAAGCCATCTCTCCAGCTTTTTTTTTTTATGAGAGAGAGGCTTATTCTTTTTAAAATAGTTTATTTGCAAGCACAGAGAGATAGAAGAGAGACAGAGAGAGAAAGAATGGGTACCCCAGGGCTGCCAGCCACTGCAAATGAACTCCATCCAGATGCAATGCAACACACTGTGCATCTGGATTTACGTGGCTACTGGGAACTGAACCCAGGACATTAAACTTTGAAGACAAGCACCTTAACCATTGAGCCATCTCTCCAGCCCCTCACTGGTTTATTCTTGTTAAATGGGCAAATCTTCCACCCTCACACCACACCATTCCCATCTCTCCTCCTTTGAGATTCACAGTTTAAAGAGTCAGTCTAGGTATTGGAAAGTAGTTGTTCTGAACGTCTAAAATGTCCACGGGCCACAGCCAGGTCTTGGATCCTGTCCGCAGAATCACAGATGCCTTGCAGCAAGAAACCCAGCACTCACCCTCATCCACCAAGAGGGGAGTTCTTTCTTTGCCCTTCAGGGTGACCCCTACATTCCAGGCTTCGCAGAGTGGATGCTTAACTGCCCCACAGCGTAGGGATGAGCTCCCTCCTTTCACAGTGGTTAATGTTGACTGAGAATCTATTATTTATAGGCAATTTACATATATTATCCTTTCTGATGTGTGCAACAACCTGGTGAGGCAGGGAGCTCTATCCCAGTTTAAAGTGATGATCCAGGCTGTGCCACAGTTACGAGTGTCCCTAAGACATGATAGCTACATTGTCCCCCCTTAGCGTTTGAAGCAGGTCACCCTGACTTTAAGCCCAGCCTCCTTCCATAGACGTGGTTCAGATGTTTTGTGGTCCGTTGTCACATGCCATTGCTGAGCTAGCACGTTGCCAGTTCCCTAATCGGATGGCTGCTTCTTAGCAACGCATAATTATACTCTGTTAGCAAGCCGGGCCCAGCCAGGGCTTTGATCGACTTGAAACGCCTGCAGTATGGGCCAAGTAATCACGATGAGCAAGCCCACTGTTAAAAATGGACTCCGTTCTAGAGTTCACTACCACTACCACAGTGCCTCCCGAGCACTCCACTGTAATTATTCCTTCGTTTTCCTGAACCTTCCATCCACGGATGCTGCCGCACTCCCACATTTTCACAGCTCTCCCTCTTTGCTTCCATTTGATTCTATCTTTGATCCACGACTCTGTTCATGCACTTATCTAGACAGACCCCCAACCCTTTATGAACCCTCAAACACTTTCTCTCCATCTGCGCCCTCTGGACGTGACACCACAGCTGCTTGCCTGGCTGGCTGCACTCCAGTTTGTCACCCCAAGCCTCACATGTGGCTTCAGTAATGCCAGAGCACCCCCTAACTGCCCATAATAAAGTTCTGTTTGTAAGTCTTTGACAAATTCCCCTTGGAATATGAGATACTTCAGAACCTCATTTTTGATGGAATATTAATCTTCTCTTAAGACTAGGATCTCCTGTTACACAGTCAGCTCACAAACCTACAGGCTCCCCATTCAGGTTCCAACCACTTGCAGGCTGCAGATGTGGTTTTTGGTTTTTGTTTTTTTTTTTTCAATTTGAGAGAGACAGAGAGAGAGGAAGAGGCAGAGAATGGGCAAGCCAGGGCCTCTCAGCCACTGTGCCCCCTTGTGGACATATGCGACATTGCAAGCTTGCATCACTTTTGCGTCTGCCTAAACACGGGACCTGGAGATTTAAACGGGCGTTCTTAAACTTCACAAGCAGGCGCCTTCGCTGCTAAGCCATCTCTCCAGCTCTGTGGTTTTTTTTTTTTTTTTTAAGGCACCTGAGTCTGGAGATATGGCTCAGTTGGTAGAGTGTTTGCCTAGCATGCATGAAGCCCCGGGTTCTACCCCAGCACCACATAAACCAGATTTGGTGACCCATGCCTGTAATCTCAGCACTTGAGCTGTGGAGGTAGTAGGATTCGGCATTTGAGATAACAAGTTGGAGGCCAACATGGTCGACATGAGAGTTTGTCACAAAACAAAACCAAACAAACCCACACCAAAAATTCCAAATTCTAAAAAAAAATAACAAAACAAAAAAGTGCATCTGTGTTAAACATAGGCCCTAAACAATATAATATAACATCTATTCACAGAGCATTTGTGTTTTATCAGGTGTTGTAAGAAATCTAGAAATGATTTCAAGTATGTGTTAGGATGTACACAGGTTCTATGCAAGCACTACACCATCTGGGACGTGAGCAACAAAAGATTTTGGTGTCCATGGAAGCCTGAGAGCTATAGATGCTGAGGCTGTCTGTGTGCTTACAGTAGTGGCTGGCACACTGCGTGTTCTGAGTCACTGACGTATGCTGAGCCATAATTAAAAAAATATGTGGTAGACAGGCTAGAGAGATGGCTTAGCGGTTAAAGCTCTTGTCTGTGAAGCCTAAGGACCCATGTTCGACTCCCCAGATCCCACATAAGCCAGACATGCAACGTGATGCAAGCGCACAAGGTTGCACGTGCACACAAGGTGGTGTACGCATCTGGAGTTTGATTTCAGTGGCTGGAGACCCTGGCGTACCAATTCTCTCTCTCTCTCTCTCTCTCTCTCTCTCTCTCTCTCACACACACACACACACACACACACACACACACACACACACACGAAGGCCAGTCTGGGGCTGGAGAGGTGGCTTAGTGGCAAAAGCATTTGCCTGCAAAGCCAAAGGACCCCAGTTTGACTTTCTAGGCTCCACGTAAGCCAGATACACAAAAGGCATCTGGAGTTCGTTTACAGTGGCTAGAGGCCCTGGCATGCCCATTCTCTCCCTCTCCCTCTCCCTCTCTCTCTCTCTGCCTTTTTCTCTCTCTCAAGTAAATAAATAATATATATTTTTCTAAAAAAATATTTTTTAAAAAGGCCAGTCTGTTGGGCTTGCCTCAAAAAAAATTTACTTTAACTCTAGCAAAGTAATGAGTTTCATTGTGACATTTTCATAAATACTTTGTTCTGATCCATCCCTTCTCTGCTACCCTTCCTTGTCCCCCCTATACAGAGCACCAAAAATTAGATACTAAAGAAAAAAGTCTGGGCTGGAGAGGTGCTTAGTTGTTAAGGCACCTGCCTTCTAAGCCTAAGAACGCCTGCTTGATTCTCCAGGTCCCACATTTAGCCAGACAAAAACGTGATGCAAGGGCGCAATGTCACGACTGACCACAAGGGGGTGCATGCGTCTGGAGTTTGTTCACAGTGGCTGAGAGGCCCTGGTGTGCCCATTCTCTCTCTCTCTCTCTTTCTGCCTCTTTCTCTCTCTCTCTCTCTCTGTTTTTCTGTCCTTCTCTCTCTCAAAAAAAAATCCAATCAATAAACAGGCTGACAGATCAAACAGAAAGTTCTCAGAAGAAGAATTCCAAAAGACCAGTCCTCATTCAAAAAAAAAAAAGAGTTCAGTGTCTTTAACCATGAGGGAAATTCAAATTACACTTCTTTGAGGCTCCTATTTCACCCCATTGGGATGGCTTTCAACTAGAAAACAAATGACACGTACTGCAGAGGACATGGGCAGGGGGGTGGGGGACACTGTGCTCTTGTGGTCAAGCAGTTGGTGGGCAGTAGCCCTGGTCTCCTTGGCTTGCTTCTCCTGCCATGGACCCTCCCAGAGGGAAACTGGGAAGGGAGCTGTAGGGACCCAGTAAGTTTGCTCTGCGCCACCTGCAGACAAGTTCCATTCCAAAAGTGGGTGAGAGAAAGCTGCGGACATCTGGATTACACCTACCTGGGGATCCTTCGACAAGGATCTCGGAAGGGTTCAGAAGCCCCGGTGCCTGCCCAGCCTGGGAGCGAGCACGACCTGCTTGGGGCTGGAAAAAAAAAGGAAGTGGTCCTGTGCTTGTCCACACCCGTTCCCACTCCCGAGAGCTCCACACAGAATGAGGAGGCAGCTGAGCAAGCCGTGGTCCAAATGCCAGTCACGGAGTTACTGCGATCAGAGGGTTTTCTCAGATATGTATTTTCCGGTCTTCTGTGCGTCCTTGGGATAATCTCTGAAGTCTTACATGGTGGTTGGTTTTATAATTCTCATTAGTTAATAAGGTTATTTCCCTAAGGAGAGGCAGGCCACACTGCTCATTCCACCACCAGCAATGGCTTTGTCCCTCTTTATTTATTCACCTGTTCTTATTTCAATTTTTTTGGGGGGGGCGTTTTTGAGGTAGAGTCTCACTCTGGATCTTACTCTGCAGTTCCAGGTTGGCCACGAACTCACAGCAATCCTCCTACATCTGCCTAATGAGTGCTGGGATTAAAGGCGTGCACTACCATGCCCAGCTTCTTTCTATTTTCATTTTTTTGTTGTTGTTTATTATTTATTTATTTATTTATTTGAGAGTGACAGGCAGACAGAGATAGAAAGAGGCAGAGAGATAGAGAGAGAAAGAGGCAGATAGATAGAGAGAGAATGGGTGCACCAGGGCCTCCAACCACTGCAAATGAACTCCAAATGCGTGCGCCACCTTGTGCATCTGGCTTACGTGGGTCCTGGGGAATCAAGCCTCGAACTTGGGTCCTTAGGCTTCACAGGCAAGGGCTTAACCACTACGCCATCTCTCCAGGCCCTCTTCTTTCTATTTTAAATTTATTGTTATTCCTGTTATTTTGGGTTTTTGAAACAAGGTCTCAGGTAGCCAAGGCTGATCTCACATTCCCTGTTGTAGCTGAGGCTGATTCTGAACTCCTGATCCTCCTGCCTCCATGTCCCAAATGCCAGGATTACAGGCTTGCACTGCATCACCTAACTTTGGAGGTTCCTCTCTAAAATGGTAGTTTATTTTGGCTGTGGTTGAAAATTATTACAGCTGCAGTTGCTTGGTACAGTACATATTTGTTCTCCTGTAGTTCTGCAAGAGAGCTCTGAAGGCAGTCTAAACGAGGTAAGATCAAGAGGTGGCAGGAGGCTCAGAAGAAAATTGAGCTGCTCACGGCAGTAGATGCCCTTAGCGTGGGCCACGCCGCTCACGTTGGTGTCACTGTCATGCCTGCTTCTCCCTGGCTGTAACTCCCTGCATGCCTCTGTGGTCACATTATGTTCACGCGTGCCATCCAGGATAACCTCTCACTTCAAAATGTTTGATTTGGCCCCATCTGAAATTTGTTTCTACACCTTATGAAGACGCGTCCTGAGAATCCAGTGGACCAGTGTGCAAACGCCTTGGGAGGGTGGCAATTAAGAGGGGGATAATTTCAGTCTGTGGGAGGAGCCACACTCTTTGCAGATGGGGAAACTAAGGCTTAACTGGTCACAAGCATACTGAAGGTCACACAGTAAGTGTATAACAGAGCCAGGGCTCCACTCGTGTTGTACAACATAAAGCTTGCAGGATTAAACAAAAAGTACTATGCATCTCATTTATGGGCTATAAGCTATAGAGACAGATTTAAAACAGTGACTATGGGACCAGAGAGATGGCTCAGTGGTTAAGGCACTTGCCTGCAAAACCTAACAACCCAGCTTCAATTTCCTAGTACCCACGTAAAGCCAGACGCACAAAGCAGCACACGCATCTGGAATACGTTTGCAGCAGCTAGTGCGCCCATTCTTTCTCGTTCTCTCTGGTCTTCTCTCTGTCGCTCTGACTGCAAATAAATATTTAAAATTTTAAAAATGGCGACTGTGAATGAATTCCATTTTCATCATGAATATGTAAAGTAACCGTACAGCGATATAGGCGGTTGGGATCCTTGTATTCAAATTTTACATCCTTGATTTTTAAAGGAAAAGATCGGCTGCAAGCAAGATGTCTTTCCTAAGTTCATTAATTCCCAGTCATGAATATAGGTGATAAAACAGAGTTATTACCATCTGCACTGTGGAATAAACATGCTCTTTGGAAGATTTATGGCTAATGCGTCCTCTGGTGACTCCAAATGAGAGGAGTCATCCACAGTTTCAAGAGGAATCTAGAAAACTTAAATGAATGAGCCATGTGTGATGTGGGCAGATCTCTTTCCGAACGATATTTTCACTGGCTCATTTTTTTGTATCCTCTCCAGAGCTTTTCTCTGGGGTTGTTTTTCTCAATTCCTGAAGGACATTGGGGCACGGTGACATTTCTCTCGTGACATAGAGTAACCCATGAAAAAACTGGTTAATGGCTGTCTGTGGTGCTTTTGGAAAAACATCTTAATGAGAATTGGAAATGTTCCTTTTAACAAGTATCTGCACTTGAGCTCTTCAAAGTCAGGCAGACAGAGAAGGACAGAGAAAGAGAGCGAGAAAGAGAGACAGAAAGAGAGAGAGAGCTCCCTCCAGGGGTGCCTGGCAGGCCCATTGTCGTTGTCACGGAGTGAGACGTTGAAGAAGCCACTCTTGCCTTTCTAAACAGAAGCCGTGGGGAGGAGACTGACGCTTGCAGGAGATCAGTTCCTGTGCTGGGAGGTCTGCAATCGGCTGTCTTCTGGGCTGTCCTCTCTCCAAACCCTCCAGGGGGAAGAGTCCTTTTCCTGGCCTCTCTCTAGCCTCTGGGGGCTTCCCTCGCTTCCAAAACCATGGCTCCTCACTGTGGGGCCCTTCCCCCACTGCCTCTGTATAGTTGTCTTTTTGGTCACTGTGACGGGAATAACTGACAGAAGCAATGTCAGGACGGGGGTCTCTGGTCCACACTCTCGGGGTGTTCGTGACGGAGGAGGGGAGGATGGGCGGAGGAGAGCAGAGCTCATCGCGTCAGCCCCCTCTCATTCCTCTGGGCGCCCAGCCCCTCTGTCACAGGATGCTGCTGCCCACCTTCAGGGCACGTCTTCTCATCCATTAACCCTCTCTGGAAACACCTTCATGGATAGAACAGAAGTGTGCCTTGTCAGTAGCGTGGTCAGTATCCACGTGGACAAGCACAGTGGAAGCCCAGCTGGCTCCATCGTCCCCATCTCCGTCTTCCTCCTGCTGCTCAGAAGAACGTGAGTGATGACACGTGTATGTTGACAGGGCAGCCAGGACAGTCCTCCAGGTCTCCATCCTTAATCCACCCACAGCTGCAAAGTCACCTTGCCCATAGAAGGCAGCAGTCACAGGTTCCAGCAATTAGGACTCGGCTACCTCTGGGGCCATTATTTTAACCTGTCACATTGGATATCCTTTATATTTGTATATGAAAGAGACTGTGTTTAAAACATTAGAAAGTTGGGCTGAAGGGATGGCTTAGCAGTCGAGGCACTTGCCTGCAAAGCAGAAGGACCCAGGTTCAATTCCCCGGAAGCAACGTAAAGCCAGATGCTATAGGGGGCGCATGCTTCTGGAGTTCGTTTGCAGTGGTTGGAGGCCCTGGTATATCCATTCTCTCTCTCTCTCTCTCTCCCTCTCTCTCATAAATAAAAATAAAGAAAGTCAGGGCTAGGGAGATGGCTTAGCAGTTAAGGCATTTGCCTGCAAAGGACCTCAGTTCAATTCCCCAGGACCCATGTAAGCCAGATGCACAAGGGGGCACATGCATCTGGAGTTCGTTTGCAGTGGCTGGAAGCCCTGGCGCGCCCATTCTCTTTCTATCTCACCCTGCCTCTTTCCCTCTCTCAAATAAATAAATAAATAAATAAAATTTAAAAAAAAATAAAGAAAGTCATTCCGGCCTTAGGCCCCCTTTTCCATTTCCCTGTCTCTAAGTGAGTTCCTTGGGGCTTCGTTCAGCTAAGAAAACTTTGGGAAGTCCTATGTGTATCAGACAATATGCACAGCACCAGGCAGACCACAAACAGAGCCTGTGTGAAGTCACACACAGGATGGTGAGCGGACCTCCAGACCAAGTGGCTCAGCAAAGGTTCCCCAGACCTGGAATTGCCTGAGCCAAGTCCGTAGTCCAGGTCTCCCCCAGGCACGAACCGCCTAGAAAGAATTCTAGGAAAGGGACAAAGACGTCCAGAGTCCACCAGCATTAAGTCCACAGTGTATTCCAGACATTATGAAGGGGTAGCGCCGCTAACAGGGGTGTGTGCGCGCGTGCGTGCGTGTTAGAGAGCTCGGCATCGTCAGATAGATCTGCTGGTTAATTGAAGGAAATGAGCTTTTACTCTGCCTGTTCAGGTATTTTTTTAAAATTTTATTTATTTATTTGCAAGCAGAGAGGTACAGATAGATAGCTAAATGGATGGATGAATAGATAGATGATAGATTAGATAGAGATAGATAGATAGATAATAGATAGATAGATAGATAGATAGATAGATAGATAGATAGATAGATATAGATAGATAGATCCTGCCACTCCAAACGAACTCCAGAGGCATGTGCCACTCTGTGCATCTGGCTTATGGGTACTGGGGAATCAAACCCAGGTCATCAGGCTTTGCAGGCAAGCACCTTAACCACTGGTCTATCCCTCCAGCCCTTTTGTTCGTGTATCTTAAAAAAAGTATTTGAGTTATTGGTAAAGGTTCTAAGTTTGCCATCTTATTCCACACTTGTTTTCTCTTATTTATTTATTTAGTTATTTATTTATTTATTTTTTATTTTTTTTTTTTTATTTTTGGCTTTTTGAAGTACAGTCTCGCTGTAGCCCAGGCTGACCTGGAATTCACCATGCAGTGTCAGGGTGGCCTTGAAGTCAGAGTGATCCTTCCTACCTCTGCCTCCCAAGTGCTGGGATTAAAGGTGTGCGTCACCACACTGGGCCCTCACAGTTGTTTTCTTAATTCTGTAGTGAACAGGGGACAGGAAAACTCTTCCTCACTGACCATACACAAACTTTTGCATAGGTACAATTGTGTCAAAGGCTACAGTGATAAAATAAGCTCAATAAGTACGCTTCCACCTGGACAGAAAATTTGTGGTTTCAAGGAGAAAGTCCTTTCATCAGTAGTTTACTCTCAAATCCACTACACATAATAAAGAGAAACCAATGAAAGAAGAAATGTTAGGAATAAAAATGAGAACAAAAGAAATCCACAGGTGTAAAGAGCCATCGGAGTCAGATTTGTACAAGACAAGTTCCACTGCCATCAACACTTTGTTCAAGTGATACTGTTAGTTTATTCTTTCTTTTCTGTTCTCTTAGAAATACTTATTTGCAAGCAGAGAGAGACAGAGGATGACTGACACAGAGACAGAGAGAGAGAATGGGCACACCAGGGGCCTTCAGCCACTGCACACGAACTCCAGATGCATGAGCCACTCTGTGCATCTGGCTTTATGTGGCTGCTAGGGCAATCAAAGCCAGTTCGTTGGCTTTTGCGAGTGCCTTAACCACTGGGCCATCTCTGAAGCCCCCACTTATCTTCTGAATAAAAAACTGTTGCTCCCTAAGGAACTGGGGTCAGGTTCATTATCCAAGTCTCCTTTCCTAGAAAATATGGCAAAGAAATATTTCAGCTGTAGTCATGGCCTGTTTGCTCTCTCTCTCTCCTATTCTTTTCCCCTCTCTCGTGTGTATACATCATATATATGATGTATATGTGTATGTATGTATATGTGTGTGTGTATATATATATGTATGTATGAACATGTATATATATGTATACGAATGTGAAGGAGAGGAAGTCAGTTTATTCCCATAATAATATGTTGGGAATCATTTCAATAATTTTTTCTTCTGTTCATTAAGGTAGTAACCTGTGAGTGTTTGGAAAAGACATGAATTCTAGAGCTAATTTATCTGATTTCAGTAAAACTATGGGTTATGTGAACTGAGTTACAGAGTCAGGGATTCCAATTTGGACACATTTCCTTTATCTTCACCCTTCCCTTTGCTCACAGCCTAAGAATAATACGAGCCGGGGAAGGACAAAAAGAACTGTGTTGTACGAAAGCAGAAAGGAGGCTAAATTTGGAGGGAGGGCACAAAAGGGGAGGGAGAAGAGGGAAAGAGGGGGCAAAGGAAACAAAATAACTGTATGAAAACACCACAATGAACCTAAGTCTTTTTAACAATATTTTTATTTTTTTTAATAGAGGGAGAGAGAACTGATACAGCAGGGCCTCAACCACTGCAATTGAACTCCAGATGCTTGCGCCACCTAGTGGACATGTGTTTGTCTCACCTTTGTGTGTCTGGCTAACGTGGGATCTGGAGAGTAGAACATGGGTCCTTAGACTCCACAGGCAAGCGCCTTAACTGCTAAGCCATCTCTCCAGCCAGAACCTAATTCTTTGTGAGCTAATAAATAAATTCACAAAAATCAAAACTAAGCCAAGCAACCCTCCCATTATCAAACATGCTTTTCCAACGTCAGAGTGTTTCACAAGAAAGTTTTAAAATCTGATTTTGAGATACAGATACTTTTATTGTTCAAGTACTTTTGCAACATTCCTTTTGAGATATCCGCATGTGTTTCCAATAGAACTTTGAAAATTAAAGAATTGTACATCTGGTTATTTTTTTAATACAATTAAGTAATACTAAACCAATGCTTCACAAAAATTAAAGATTGTCTAATTGAGACCATCAAAATGAAATGAACTCTGCCAAGACATAAGAGAGAAACATGGTGCTCTGATGAGTCAGAAGTTCTCTCCCCTTGTTTACCACTTCTCTTTCTCTGCTCTTCAGAATAAGGCAGAGCATTTCCATGGGATTTTCTGTGTGGTAAATTGCTGCCCAGACTCTAGATGTGCCTCAGTGTGTACTTACAGAAATGTGTGCTGGTCGAAATTCAGAGGAAGGGCTGCTCAGTGGGGTAGATTAGGAAGGAAAACAGGAGGGGCTGGAGGGATGGCTTAGTGGTTAAAGCATCTGCCTGCAAAACCAAAGGACCCAGGTCTGATTCCCCAGGACCCACATTAGCCAGATGCACAAGGGGGCACACTCGTCTGGAGTTCGTTTGCAGTGGCTGGAGGCCCTGGCACACCCATTCTCTCTCTCTCTCTCTCTCTCTCTCTCTCTCTCCCTCTCTCTTCCCCGTTCTCTCTGTCAAATAAATAAATATAAATATAAATATAAATATTTTTAAAAAGGAAAACAGGAAAGAAGGGAGGAAATAGAAGGAAAGAAAAGGAGGAAGAGAAAGATGAAGGGAGGAATTTATATTGAACAATAAGCCCAAGTTCTCCTTTTAACTAATTTTCCTCCTTTTTATTTTATCTGTACTCCGTGCTAGAATGACTAAAATTAGAGGGTACTAGGGCTGGAGAGATGTCTCAGCAGTTAAGGTGCTTGCATGATGGCCTGGGGTCAGTTCCCCAGTGCCCATGTGAAGCCAGATGCACAAAAGTGGTGCATGAGTCTAGAGTTTATATGCAGTGGCAAAAGGCCCTGGCACAACTCCTACTCAACGCCCCCCCCCAATACTAAATAAAATAATTTTTAAAAAGTCAAATTCCAACTTGGAATGCATGGCTCAGCCTCCAGGAAAAAAAGCTGCAGATGTCGTGGTGACTGACAAGCAGTTCAGGGGTCAGAGATAAGAGGACTTTGGGAGACGTCCGCCTTCTGGACCTTTTGACCATCAGCAATTAGAACTCCCTTAGAAAAATGAGAGAGAGAGCAGGAGCTTGGACATGGAAGGTACCAAGAGGAGGAAATTCCAGGAGTCCCATCCTGTCAGCAACTTAGGGTTAGCAAAATCAGTGATGTCCCCAAGTCCGTCTCTCATAAAACAGCAGAAAAATCAGTATGTTGTAGGTGGAAAACAGTCAGGAGGAAGGGTGGGGGCCTCTTTCTTCGGGAGCTGGATGTGTGCCCTAAAAGTCAGAGAAATGTAGGGTTCATAAGTTATCAACAGGGTCATGTTGCTCAGTGGCCGGTGGGATTTTGTAATTTTTGTTGTTGTTTTTGTTTTTCAAGGTAGGGTCTCACTGTAGCTCAGGTTGACCTAGAATTCACTCTGTAGTCTCAGGGTGGCCTTGAACTCATGGTGATCCTCCTACCTCTGCCTCCCGAGTGCTCGGATTAAAGGTGTGTGCCACCACGCCCGGCTGTACTTTTTTTTGATAGAATAAGGAGATTGAAAGATATCAAACTCAGTATGTTCCAATGCCATACTAATTTTCTGGTAGCATGAATTAAAGAAGGAGAGTAGGTAGAATGAATAAAAGTTTCTGACATTATCTAAAACACGTTTTCTAATGCTAACGTAGGTATTATGACTCATTGGACCATTGGACCACTTGAAGGTGAAAAAGAATTGCTTTTCTTTCTTGGTGTTGTGTCCCAGGGTACCAGCTTTGCGAGGAGCCTGCCTTGAATCTTTTCTGGGCTTGAGTCTTGAAGGTGCTGAGTCAAAATTACCAGCTTTGTGCAGGAGCCTGCCTTGAATCTTTTCTGGGCTTTCTAATAAACTGAGTCACCGTGTTTACATGGATGTGGTACCAGCTTTGTTTCGCAGGAGCCTGCCTTGAATCTTTTCTGGGCTTGAGTCTCCCAGGTGCTGAGTCAGGTGCTGAGCAGGAGCCACTTGAATCTTTTCTGGGTTTACATGGATGTTTACATGGATGTGGTACCAGCTTTGTTTCGCAGGAGCCTGCCTTGAATCTTTTCTGGGCTTCAGTCTCCACGAAGGTGCTGAGTCACCGTGTTTACATGGATGTGGCAAGGTGGCTAACCCAGCTCAGTCTTAACTTTCCAAACCGTGAGAGTCTCCCAGAATAAAAGGTAGTGTGGGAAGTGGGGGGGAGGGGCCTGGAAAGATGGCTTAGCAGTTAAGGCGCATGCCTACGAAGCCTGAGGACCCAGGTTTGAGTCTCCGGTTCCCACGTAAGCCAGATGCACATGGTGGCACATGCATCTGGAGTTTGTCTGCAGTGGCTAGAGGCCCTGGCGTGCCCATTCTCACTCTCTCTCTCTCACCTTCTCTCTGTCTCTAATAAATAACTAAATAAAAATAAATCTTTGTTTAAAAAGGTGGTGTGGGATATCTAAATAGCAATCATATCTTCAACCTAGACTAGAAAGATTGTCTTATCACAATTCCGTGTAGAATATTCCTATCATAAGGATGTTAATTTCATGATTCCTTCTTTGAAAACTTGGCTGGTACATGGGAGGCATCTCAATACAATGATCACATCTGTGTGTGTTTGTATGTGCATTCATGTGTGTGCAGGTGCGTGAATGTGGAAGCCAGTGGGCCACCTCAGGTGTCATACCTCAGGATCCATCTACCTTTTTTCTTTCTTTTTTTTTGGGGGGGGATGCAATGTCTAGGGCATCCTTTTTTTTTTTTTTTTTTTTTTTTTTTGGAGAAAGAAAGAGACATAGACAGAGAGAAAGAGAGAGAATGGGCACGCCAAGCAGCCTCTCAGCCACTGTGAACGAACTCCAGACGCATGTGCCCCCTTGTGGGCAAGTGCAGCATTGGGCCCTTGTGTCACTTTGCATCTGGCTAAACATGGGACCTGGAGAATCAAACAGGTGTTCTTAGGCTTGGCAGGCAGGCGCCTTAACTGCTAAGCCATCTCTCCAGCCCCTACCTGTTTTTTCTTTTTAAGACAAGGTCTCTCATTGGCCTGGATCTTTCCAAGAGGACTGGACTGTCTGGACAGACAGGGACACCAGCCTCCATCTCCATAGCACTAGGATTACAAGCACATGCCATCACATCTGACTTTTTTTTAAAAAATGTGGATTCTGGGGGTCAAACTCACATCTTGATGTTTGTAGGGCAAGCACTTTACCAACTGAGCTATCTCCCCAATCCCTCGGATTCTTTAAGTTAAGAATAAAATACAGGGGCTGGAGAGATGGCTTAGCAGTTAAGGCACCTGCCCGCTAAGCCTAAGAACGTCAGTTCCAATCTCCAGGTCCCACATTTAGCCAGATGCAAAGTGACGCAAGGGTGCAATGCTGCCCTTGCCCACCAGAGGGCGCACACATCTGGAGTTCTTTCACAGCAGCTGAGAGGCTGCTGGTGCGCCCATTCTCTATCTGTCTCCCTCTCCCTCTCCCTCTCCCCCTCTCTGTCTCTGTCTGTCTCTCTCCAAAAAAAGTAAAATAAAATAAATGAAATAAAATACAGGGCTGGAGAGATGTCTTAGGGGTTAAGGCGCTTGCCAGCAAACTCAAAGGACCCTGGTTCGATTTCCTAGTATCCATGTAAAGCCAGCTACACAAGGTAGTGCACGTGCATCTGGAGTTCATTTGCAGTGGCTAGAGGCTCTTGCACTCCCAAACTCTCTCTATCTGCCTCTTTCTCTCTCAAACAAATTTTTAAAAGTTTAAAAAATAAAATTTAATAAAAATTATGTAAAGTTATAGATTCTTTTTTTGACCTCTTGTATTTTTTAAATGAGAGAGAGAGAGAGAGAGAGAGGTGCACCACGGCCTCCAGCCACTGCACTCACACTCCAGATGTGTGAGCCAACTTGTACACATGTGTGACCTTGTATGCTTGTGTCATCTTGTGCATCTGGCTTATGTGGGATCTGGAGAGCTGAACCTGGGTCTTTAGACTTTGCAGACGAGTGCCTTAATTGCTAAGCCATCTCACCAGCCCAACTTATAAATTCTTTAAAAAAAATAAAACATTATGTATTAGAAAAAAAATTATATGATCTTGAAATAAGTAAAATGAACAACCTACTCTCCATTTCAAGAAATAGAATGACGGGCTAGAGGGATAGCTTAGTGGGTAAGGCATTTGCCTGCAAAGCCAAAGGACCCAGGTTCGATTCCCCAGGACCCACATTAGCCAGATGCACAAGGGGGCGCACGCATCTGGGGTTCGTTTGCAGTGGCTGGAGGCCCTGGCATGCCCATTTTCTCTCTTTCTCCCTCTTTCTCTGTCAAATAAATAAATGAATAAAAATTGTTAAAAATGGAAAGAAATAGAAGGAAAAGAATGTTAGCAATGGTTGACATCTTCTGTGTTTCAACCCCCCAGTCCCCGCCTTGAATGACAGCCCCACCCTGAATAGTCCTGAACTTTGTGTTCATCAGATTCTTGCACTTGATTCATCTTTGCCCTTCAGGTATTCCCCCTAATGTTGCATGTGCGTGCGAGTTGATGTGCGCATTTTGTTTTCCATCCTATAGGAAAGACACCCTCCTGTTTGCCCAGTGACTTGTTCTCCTTAGCCGGGTATGAGATTCATGCCCAGGGCAGAAGCGTGTAGCTCTGGGGATGTGTTTCTGACACATTACCATATACATGGAAGTCTTACTCTTTCTCCTGATAATGACCATTTCATTTCCAAAACGTTGGTACAATAACGACGGTGCTATGGATGCTGTTGTATACGTGTCCTACCGTGTATCTGGCTCATAGACTGTCCAGTCCTTGTTTTCTTTAATTTCCTTTCCTGGTGCTTTTAGACTTCCATTTCTTCACAGCCCTGAGGGTATTCCTAAGCACATGATGAGTCTGACAGAGTATATTACTGTGGCTTTTTTCACCTTTTACTAATAAGGTTGAGCCCTTTTAAAAGTATTTAGGGATCATTCAGTTCTGATGGGGTTGCCTGTTTTTCTATTGGGGTGCTTGAGATTTACTTATTAACGTCTATGTTTCCCCCCCTTTGTGAAGTAATATTTTATAAACAAAATTATAAGAAAGGTAGATGATAGATGGCTGACAGGCAGGTGGGTAGATAGATGGACAATTCAATAAGCAGTTTAGGAAAATATCAGTGTCAGTACAACCTCAGTCAAGCAGTAAACGTTCCTGGGACCCCGGGGACACATCCCTCATTTCGCCACGGACTTGATGTTTTTGAAAAATTGTTTTTCTTGTACCATGTTACCTACGTATGCACGCATGTATATCATCCACACGTGCACTCATGTGTACTCCCCATATACTGCCTGTGTGCACACAGTGGAGTTAGTGTGGTCTTTTGCACTTTGTTCTATGAATGTCCTTTTGGTCAACATCTTATTTGTAACACTTAGCACCCCATATTCTGTCTTAGTGTCCAGGGTTTGGGGCTTTGTCCTACTTCAGTCAGTGTGTTCCCCAAGTTTACATTGGACTCTCTTAGTTAAAACACATATAAGCCTAAAACAAAATCATACTCACGTGAAGTCACTTATGTCTCCCATTTTACCCAATTTACAGATTTCTATATTTATTTTAGATGAGTCAGGAGATTGGATTAAATTGCCATTTAGTTGCTATGATAACAGATTTATTTCTCTTTTATTGCCACCTTATTCCTGAACATTTTATGTTTCATATGGTTAGCAATTGACTTTTCTCTGCCCACACTTCACATCTAATACCTTTAGGTTATGGCCAGCAAAGAGTAACAAGTCATTTCATCTTGTTTCTCGTCCAGGGAAAAGAGTTAGTATAAGGACATTGAATTAAGGACAAGGCAAAAGTCACAGAGTAACTCCATCAGCCGTCAAGGGGTTAAGGAGAGATGTAAAGGAGATGGAGGCATGCAAGATGGGTTTAAAAGGATGAATAGGAAACTGACAGCCAAGAGAAACAATGTGGGTAAAAGCCTTGCTCAGGAAGCCCCGTGTGGCCCTGCATGGCTTGAGCTCGAAGCACAAGACCAGCAGGAAGAGCTGGGAGGCTTCTGAGAAGCTGGAAGTTTGGTCTGATTGGCACAGTGTGACTGCTCCAGAGTTGTAGCTATGTTCTCTAAGCCGTGTGGAGCCATGCCACGGTGTGTTTTAGAAATGCCACCTTCAGGGCTGGAGGGATGGCTTAGCAGTTAAGGTATTTGCCTACAAAGCCAAAGGACTCAGGTTCGATTCCCCAGGACCCACGTTAGCCAGATGCATAAGGGGGTGTACGTGTCTGGAATTCGTTTGCAGTGGCTGGAGGCCCTAGCATACCCATTATCTCTCTCTCTCTCTCTCCCTTTTTCTCTGTCAAATAAATAAGAATAAAATATATTTTTTAAAAAGTTTTTTAAAAAAGAAATGCCACCTTCAGGCTATTATGTCTGTATTAAGTGTGAGGATTAATTTAATTGGCACTGCTTTAAAAGTTAGTTTAAACTAGGTGTGGCGGCACACGCCTTTAATCCCAGCACTCGGGAGACAGAGGTAGAAGGATCACTGTGAGTTCGAGGCCACCCTGAGACTACAGAGTGAATTCCAGGTCATCCTGGGCTACCTCGAGACCCTACCACAAATAATAAAACAAAAAAAAAAAGTTAGTTCAAAGACCCAGCTCATGTGAGACACCACGTCCAGAGCCCAGCCACCTCCTGCTTGGCAGCTGTCCTGTCAACAACGCAACCCAGTGTCACCAGACAGCAAGGAGGGTGCAGAGTCACAGAGGGTGCGTCACCAACCAGAAACTGCCTCATGGCTCTTCTACCTCCTCCCATTGGCCTGCCCTGGTCACGTGATTGTGCCCAGCTGCATAGTAAGCTGGGAAGTGGAAGTGTGACCATGGCAGGCTTGTTTGACAAGATGGAGCAAGCACAGATGTTCAGTAGACGGCCACACCATGGCGATGGGGGGGATAAGGGCTGTGGCGAAGGGTGGAGAGTCGCTGGGACACCAGGGGGTTGGCAGTATGGCTGGCCTGTGACTCAAGGCTACGGTGTTTGCCTAGCGTGCAAGAGGCTCTAGCTTCCATTTCTTGTGATCCAGTGGATGGAACAATAGATTCTAGTTTTTGCCTTCAGTGGCTGAGCAGATAGCCGTATCTCCAGGGGCAGTTTTCCCTCTCATAAAACAGAAGGGGATTAATAAAACCGACACTTTTCCTGATTAAAAACCCTTTAATCCCTGCACTAGGGAAGGAGAGGTAGGAGGATCTCCGTTGAGTTCAAGGCCACCCTGAGACTACATAGTTGAGGTCCAGGTCATCCTGGACTAGAGTGAGACCCTACCTGGAAAAACAAAAGAAAAAGAAAAAAAAGTTTACTTGCCAGCCGGACGTGGTGGCTAATCCCAGCACTTGGGAGGCAGAGGTAGGAGGATCTCTGTGTGCCCTGAGACTACATAGTGAATTCCAGGTCAGCCTGAGGCACAGTGAGACCCTACCTCAAAAAACCAAAAAAAAAAAAAAAAAAAAAAAAGTAAAAAAGTTCACTTATCTTTGAAATTTTTCCTAGGGTTTCTTCCAAGTAGTTGAAGAGGTGTGGTCTGTTTGGCCTTCTTCTATTCAGTGCAGTGAGGTGGAAAGTGGGCGTCAGACCTCACTTATGGTAAGGTGCTTGCCTGGCATGTGTGAATCCCTGATCCCCAGCTCCACGTAAAGCATGCATGCCAGCACACTCCTGTAATCCCAGCATTTGGGAAAAATGGAGGCAGGTAAATCAGAAGTATAAGGTCATTCTTGGCTTCGAAATGGGTTTGAGGGCTTACTTGGGCTAAAGACTGTCTAAAGAACAAACAAACAAACAAACAATGCCAGTAAAGATAGTAAGAGGGCTGGCGAGATGACTCACTTGGCAAAGGACATGGATGCAAGCATGGAGACCTGAGTTCAGATCTCCAGCACTCACGTTATAACTGGAGCTGAGGGGTGGCAGCCCACCTGAAATCCCAGGATGTAGAATGTAACGATGGAGGATCCCTGGGGCGAGCTGGATAGCTAAGCTAGCCAGATTGGTGAGCTGTGGGTTCAAGTGAGAGACCCCACCTCAATCATTAATGTGGGAGAGTGATTGATACATGCGTGCACGCGCACGCGCGCACACACACACACACACACAGACATGGGAAAGTTGACTTTCAGATTAAATTGATCAAATGGACAAATGGTCTCCTCCCCTGGGAATTAGTTTCTGCCTGTCAAAAAAAGAAAGTTGAGATTGCCAATGCCTGAGTCCCAGTCGGTTATTGAATTGTTTGACTCACTCCTGAGTCCAGTTGCCCGTGGTGATAATCAACAGCATAAAAGTGAATAACTGCAACACCCCAGGCTGGCATAACTGGCTATTGAATATATATAACATATATATTATATATAGGCAAGATCTTAAAGTTCAAGGAAACTTAATTCCCTGTATAATTCCTGCACCACTGTTTTCGCTTGTGGAGACCTGGCTTAGTGTGATCTGGTGGCATTAAACTTCATGAATTTGTGGAGCGGGCTTGGCCAATCGTGTTCCAAAACGACTTTAGTAGATTTTACGTGGGGAGGAAAGAGTGCCCTTCTTATTACGTGACAAGTCTGCGTGTGGCAGCCAAAAGCAGTTCCCTTCAATTAGGAAGCGTGATTGGTCACGAGTCACCCCCCACACACACAACAAGGAATCGGAGTGACCCAGTTCATCACAAAGGCATGGTGGCAGCAGGGGATTCTGGCAGGAAGAACACTTTGTAATTGCTAAGTTCCTAAATCCTAATTCAGCTGAAGGTTGCAGAGTTCTTTGCAAATCCTATAGCTGCCAGGTTTTCTAAACTGCTGACGAGTCTGGGAGAGCGGGCAAGTCCGCTGAGGGCTAGCCTTTCGGAAAGGCTTGAATCCACGATCCTGAATGCCTTCCACTGATATTCCAGAATCTGGGCACACGATTGGAACACTTGGGTGTTTAGTTTGGCCCAAGTCACTCTTATCCACGGAGGTCAGTGCCAACTGGCAGCTGTCCTCAAGGTCAGACTCTTTGGGAGAAGAAACTCAGCCGCTTAAATGAGATCCAGTAATGCTTCCCGCAGATCCGATGCATTTTGCTTGCAAAGTGTTTCTTTTGGTACGGAAACTATTTGGAAATCTAATATCAAGATGATATTTCAGAACTGATATCTGGTATGAAATTTACACTTTTCAGCCAAAGAAAAATATTCCTCACTGAATAAGTATTCGCCCCGGGGCTAAGATGAAAACACACATTCTCCCGGCGTCCAAACCGAAATGCAAATACGACTTTGATGACAGAGTTAATTTTGAAGCCACCACTCGTGCTCCTGGCATCCCCGGACGATCTTCGGGGTGTTCGGATTAATCGTTCTTTCCACGGGGAGATCCAGATGTTGAAGTGCAGTGTCTTGACTCCTGAAAGCATTGCACGTAGGCACACTTGCGGGACCCGGAGTTCCACGGCACAGCTGACCTCTGGTGTTGCTCACTGCATTAGGGTTAGAAGATACTCCTGAGTGTGTTGAGCCCTTAAATTAAAATCAAGATGCCATATAGAATTCTTGCTGAGCAGGGTGTGGGAGTGATTGTGCTGTCGCTTAAGGGACAGGTTCAGTGTTTACGTGGGAGCCACACTCCATGGCCAAGGCTGGTCTCCATGGTAACCTTGGGCAACCCAATTAACCTTTCCTGTAGTTAGTTTGTGATTGTTTCAATTGAGAATAACAGTGAATATGTCGCATATGCTGTCTGTGAATATGTGTGCTTGTGCCTATGTGCGTGTGTGTATGTCTGTGAAAATTGGCTTCTCTGTTCTTTGTGTGGCTTAGAATTCAGTCATTGGAGTCACCTTGTCTCCTCTTTCTCCCACACTTCACTTTCTTTTTTAATTTGAGAGAGACAGAGAGAGAATGGGCACACCAGGGCCTTTCAGCGGTTGTGAACAAACTCCAGATGCATGCGCCCCCTTGTGAGCATGTGCAACATTGCACACTTGCATCACTTTTTTGCATTAGTCTACATAGGACCTGGAGATTCAAATAAGCATTCTTAGGTTTTGCAGGCAGGTGCCTTAACTGCTAAGCCATCTCTCCAGCCCCCCACACTTCACTTTCAATCTACTGACACATTCCGTAGCTGAGCCTCAGAGTCTGTCCACGTCACCATCCCTGCTGCCATTGGCACTCCCTCCCTCTTTCTCTCTCCCTCTCTCTCTCTCTCTCTCTCTCTCCCCCTCGTGACTGCCTCTTCCTCCCTCTTCTTTTTGCTTCTTGCTCTTTATCAGGCTATTTTCAATATACAAGTCAAAGTCCTCTTCAAACAGAAGGTTGATCTTGTCACTCCTCAATCATGGACTCCTGACAACTTGCCTTCTTTTTTTTTTTTTTTGGGTGAGAGCTAAAGTCTTTCCATGGACAGGGCCTAGGAAGCAGCCTGCCGTCAGCTCTCACTGACCTCCTGTCAGCAGCTGGCCACTGTCTTCTCCCCGCCCCCCACGTCCTGCTAGCCCTTGCAATAGACCAAGCCTTAGCCTCTAGGTGGTGTTTCCTTTGCCAGTAGAGGCTGACGGTGCCATCTCAGGCTTAAGTGAATAAAGACAAACTATTACAGTTCAATCAATGAGAACAAAAGAGAGGTGATAAATCCACAGACTATTCAACAATTAGATAAGACTCTGTGACACTGGAGCAAGGAGATTAAAATTTAAGGAAAAAAAAAATAAAATCTGTGTTTCTATATAATCTAAGGTATTTTATGGATGATTTTTATGTTATTTAAATAATACTAAAGTATTATAATACTATATACATATAAGATATATGTATATAGTATTTTTATAGTATTTAAATGACATGATATGTACAAAAATTTTTCAGGAGTAGGATTAATTTGCCTTTAAAGTTGGCATTTCAAACAGGATCTAACAGTACAACTCTAAAATGAACAGGAACTGTGAAAATCATTAAACTCCATACGGACCCTCCTATTCCACTGTGCAGAGAATTATTTAAGCGCCGAATTTAGGTTGCTGTGTTTTTTAGGATGCCAGAGACGTGGCTGTACAAGGAACTCGCTGCTACTTCCTGAGACAGACTGAGGACCAGCTAAGTGTGAACTTGCCACATACTGAGATTCCGGTGTGTGCACTGCCCTTTCTCTTGATAGACTAGTTGGTTGTGGGTTTGTTGTTGTTGTTGTTAGTTTAGTAATTAATTCACACACATACTAAATAATAAAAGCAGTGGATTAGGGACATGACTCAGTTGGTAAGATTCTTGCCATGCAAGCATGAAGACCCAGCAGATCCCCAGGGCCAGGACCAAGGATCCCAGTGGCTACAAACCCAGCCCGCTGGAGCAGGACCAGATCCCAGTGGCAAGATCTGGGTTGGAGTGAGTCAGTTCTGTCTCCTGGAGTCTAGAGTTTCTGTCCCGACAAAGTAGAGCTACAGATCTTCAGAACCTGGGAGTGGGGAGGTGGTCAAAGTTCATTCTTTTGAGAAAGACGAAGATGTTTGCAAATTAATTTTTCAACCTGGGAATATGCCAAAAATACTGACAAGTACATATTAAACATATGTCATGTAAATGACATCCTTTGTTTGTTTGTTTGTTTGTTTGTTTGTTTTTTGATTTTTCAAGGTAGGGTCTCACTCTAGCCCAGGCTGACCTGGAATTCATTATGTCGTCTCAGGGTGGCCTCAAACTCACAGCAATCCTCCTACCTCTGCCTCCTGAATGCTGGAATTAAAGGTGTGCGCCACCACACCTGGCTGTAGATGATCTCTTCATACACCTGTTCATTAATAATCATCATCATTAATATTGTTAAGGAACTCTTTTCCATGCATTGGTTTAGGATATGTAGGTAATATTTCCAGGGTGCTTATTTTCATGCACACGTGGAATATACTCTCTTTACATGAAGGTCATCCTCGGACTTGAACATACATAAGCCCCCATGTTCATCACAGTATTGTCCGCAGTTGGCAAGTGTCCGTCGGTGATTAGTGGTCAAACACAAAGGTGGTGTCTCTACACAGCCTGACACCGTCAGCCCTGGAGAAAGACATCTTGCCATCTGTGACGCTACACTGGAACCTGAAGGCATCATGTTAAGCAAAATAAGTCAGAACTTGAGAAGTAAAGGCTACATGGTCTCACCTGTATGTTTCACTCATAGAACTGGAGAATGTTGGGGTCAGGGATGGAGACGAGGAAACCTTGGTTCAATGATAAAAATTTCATTTAAAGAGGAGGAACATTTTTGAGAGATCTGTTGTTTAAAATGGTGTGTTACTTAACCTTTCTCATCACTGGGACCAAATACCCAACAAGAAGTGACTTAAAGTAGGAAAGCCTTGTTTTGTTTTGGCTCATGGCTTGTGGGCGTGGTCCACTGTAGTGGGGAGGCATGGTGAGTTCAGGGCGGCAGGAACATGTGGACAGGACTCCTCACATCTCAGCTAGTCAGGAGAGAGAAGGGTTCTGTCTGACTGGAAGTGAGGCCAGGCTCTTACTCCTAAACCCTGACCCTGACTGATCCACCGGCTTCAGTGAGACCCCCCTCCTCAGGGTTCAAACACACGCGCCTACCAGGGACATTTCACAATCAAACCACGTGTGGTAACCTTGGCCAATAATGATCTATTCGAAAATTATTTGGAACTATTTTAAGTGTTATCATCGCAAAAAAAAATAAGTATGTCAGGTAACACACATTAATTAGCCAAGCTGAGCCACAGTATCTATCTATCATCTATCTATCTATCTCTATCTATCTATCATCTATCACCTATCTACCTATTGCAAAATATATACATATATATATTTTTAAAACATATGTATAATAAGTGTGTAACATTTTTTGAGAGTGAGAGCATGTCAGGGCCTCTAGCCACTGTAATCAAACTCCAGACGCATGCTTCACCTTATGCACATATGCAACCTTGTGCATTTGGCTTACATGAGTTCTGAGGAGTCAAACATATGTCCTTAGGCTTCATAGGCAAATGCCTTATAACATTTTTATTTATCAGTTTTATTTATTTTTTTTATTTTTAATTTTTATTTATTTGTTTATTTATTATTATTATTTTGGTTTTTCGAGGTAGGGTCTCACTCTAGCCCAGGCTGACCTGAAATTCACTCTGTAGTCTCAGAGTGGTCTCGAATTCATGGCAATCCTCCTACTTCTGCCTTCCAAGTGCTGGGATTAAAGGCGTGCACTACCACACCTGGTTTTATTTTTTATTTTATTTTTATTTATTTATTTTTATTTGACAGAGAGAAAGAGGGAGAGAGAGAGAAAGAATTAGCACACCAGGGCCTCCAGCCACTGCAAACGAACTCCAGATGCATGTGACACCTTATGCATCTGGCTTATGTGGGTCCTGGGGAATCGAACCTGGGTCCTTTGGCTTTGCAGGCAAACACTTAAACCGCTAAGCCATCCCTCCAGCCCTATTTACCAGTTTTAAAATATGGGTAAGTCAAGATGAGAAGCCCCAGCCATGGAGGCCCATTTCTGAAGGTCTGGCATGAGGTGTGACGCCAGCTTTCTTCAGAACTCTTTTAACTCGTTGCACAAATACCATTTACAAACCCATAACAGGCTAGGGGAGTGGCTCAGTTGGCAAAGGGCTTGCCTCGTATGCCTGAAGCACTAGGATTCCGTCCCCAGCACTGCTAAAACTAGGCATGGTGGCACACACCTATAATCCCAGCACTTAGGAGGTGGAGGCAGGAGAATCCAGAGTTCAAAGCCAGCTTGAACTACATGAGATCCCAGCATCAAAAAAAAAAAAAAAAAAACAGAAATGCTGCTCTGTGAAAAGGTTAACAGGTACATTAAAAGGTAATTTAGCTGAGCATGCTGGTGCACGCCTTTAATCCCAGCACTCAGGAGGCAGAGGTAGAGGTAGAGGTAGGAGGAATTTGAGGCCACCCTGAGAACACAGAGGGCTAGAGTGAGACCCTACCTCGAAAAAAAAAAAAAAAAAAAAAAGAGGTAATTAATCTAACACACATTTAACATGTACTATTCAACATTTTGTTATATTTACGGGTTGTGCAGCCAGTCCAACAATTAATTTTCAGACATCTTCATCATTCTCAAAAGAATGAGCTGTCACCACCTCCCCACTCCTAGGCAACAAAGATAAGGCCAGTGGTAATGTAGTTTCCATTTTCTTTCGGATTCACTCATTCTGGACATTTCATACCATTGAAATCAAAAGTGTGGATTTCCTTCACTGACTTATCTCACCATCGTGTTTTCAAACTGTATCTGTGGTGCAGCCGATACGAATGCTTTGTGACTTACGTTGGTGGTACAATCCCGTGAACGACTAAAACGTGCTTTATTGATCCATTCATTGGGTGACAGGCATTGAATTTGTTTCTGTATTTTAGCTAATACTGACAGTGATGCAGTATTTATATTTGTATGTACGTATTTATATGACGTTTCTCTTGAGCTGAAACAGGAAGTAGAAGTATGGATCCAACTGTAGCTCTTTTTCACCACATGTACGTGAGTGAAGGTGCCACATGTGCCACAGTGTGTGCGTGATGATCGGGGGACAGCCTCAGGCGTCAGGCACCTTCCATGGTCCATGAGGCTGGCTGGTGGTCAGTGTGCTTCGGAAGGATTCTCCCGTTCCTGCCTCCCTTCTCACCGCACATGCGCTGGGATTACAGATTGCCTGTGCCACAATGTTCAGCTTTCACATGGCTTCTGACTGGAGGTACACATATTTGTATGAGAGCTTGATCCACTGAGCCCTCATCTTCCCAGCCTTCAGACTATAACCCTTGAGTTGCAGAGCAAGTTCAGCATTGTTCCCCAAAAGGACAACACGCTGTCATGTTCCCGCCACCATCTGAGGACTCTGATTTGTCCACATTTCACCAACACATGCTCATGGGTGTTTATTTTTTAACCATCACTCTGTGCACACCTGGGATCCTAGAGCTGGGCAGACAGAGACAGGGGGATCCCTAAAGCTCACTCGCTACCAAGTCTACTGAAACAGTGAGCTTCAGTCCAGCAGAAGACCCTGTTTCAAAAAAACAAGGGGAAGCTGGGCGTGGTGGTACACGCCTTTAGTCCTAACACCCGGGAGGCAGAGGTAGGAGGATCACCATGAGTTCGAGGCTGCCCTGAGACTCCATAGTGAATTCCAGGTCAGCCTGGACCAGAGTGAGACCCTACCTCAAAAAACCAAAAAATAAAAATAAGGTGGAGAGCAATTGAGGAAGACAGCCAACATCAATCTCTGGCATCCACATTGTACATACACACACACACACACACACACAGTCACCACATGTACACACACACACAGTCACCACATGTACACACACACACAGTCACCACATGTACACACACACACAGTCACCACATGTACACACACACAGTCACAAGTCACCACATGTACACACACACAGTCACCACATGTGTACACACACACAGTCACAAATGTACACACACAGTCACCAAATGTACACACACACAGTCACCACATGTACACACACACACAGTCACCACATGAGTACACACACAATCACCACATGTACACACACACAGAGTCACCACATGTACACACACACACACACAGAGTCACCACATGTACACACACACACAGTCACCACATGTACACACACACAGAGTCACCACATGTACACACACACACAGAGTCACCACATGTACACACACACACAGTCACCACATGTACACACACACACAGTCACCACATGTACACACACACACAGAGTCACCACATGTACACACACACACAGTCACCACATGTACACACACACAGTCACCACATGTGTACACACACAGTCACCACATGTGTACACACACACAGTCACCACATGTACACACACACAGAGTCACCACATGTACACACACACACAGTCACCACAGTACACACACACACAGTCACACACACACACACAGTCACCACATGTACACACACACACACAGTCACCACATGTACACACACACACAGTCACCACATGTACACACACACACAGTCACCACATGTACACACACACACAGTCACCACATGTACACACACACACAGAGTCACCACATGTACACACACACACACAGTCACCACATGTATACACACACACAGTCACCACATGTACACACACACACAGTCACCAAATGTACACACACAGTCACCACATGTACACACACACACAGTCACCACATGTGAACACACACACAGTCACCACATGAGTACACACACACAATCACCACATGTACACACACACACACTCAGTCACATGTACACACACACAGAGTCACCACATGTATACACACACACAGTCACCACATGTACACACACACACTCAGTCACATGTACACACACACACAGTCACCACATGTATACACACACACAGTCACCACATGAGTACACACACACAATCACCACATGTACACACACACTCAGTCACCACATGTACACACACACAGTCACCACATGTGTACACACACACACACAGTCACCACATGTATACACACACACACACACACAGTCACCACATGTACACACACACAGTCACCACATGTGCACACATGACAAAAAGCCCCAGATTCAGGACTCAGGCTGGCACAGCTTAAGGCAAGCTGACTGCATGCCAGCTTTGTCAATACAGCAACAGAATCTGGGAAGGACTGGCAGGAAGTGGTGGAAGTGACCATGAAAAGCTACAAAACAGGGTTAAGGTGCTTGTTGCAAAGCCTAATGACCCTGGTTCAGTTACCCAGTACCCACGTAAAGGTAGATGCACAACGTGTCTCATTGTCGCATGCATCTGGAGTTTGTCTGCTGCAGCTAGAGGTCCTGGCGTGCCCATTCCCCCCTCAATCTATCTTCTCTCTGTCTCCCTCTGCTTGAAACACACACACACACACACACACACACACACACACACACACACACACACACCCCAGAGATGACACATAATTTGGCCCTCAGCAGACATTGAGAGGCTCCTAACAGGGGCTGGAGAGACTGGAGAGGCGGCCTGCAAAGCCAAAGAACCTCGGTTCAATTCCCCAGGACACACGTAAGCCAGATGCACAAGGGGGCGCATGTGTCTGGAGTTCGTTTACAGTGGCTAGAGGCCCTGCTGCACCCATTCTCTCTCTCTCTCTCTCTCTCTCTCTCTCTCTGCCTGTTCCCCTCTCTCTGAAATAAATAAATAATAAATAATAAAAGAGGTTCCTAACAGATAAAAGAAGACATGGCATCTCAGGCGATGAAACTCTTAAATTGAACAAGGCTAACAGGCATCAAGAACTGGCCAGGTGCCTGCTGTGGTTAGACTCTGGGGCTCAATGAGGGTCTTGGCCTGAAATGATGAAGAGGCTCATTTGCAGCCTGGTCATGGGGCTCAGAAGCCAATCCAAGGAGTTGTCACTTCGGCTAGGCACCAGAGAACCCAAACAGTGGTACTGTGCCACAGGGAAGGTCCTGGGAGGGAAGTGTTTTAGGTTCTTGCACTGGTTCAGGGGAGATGTGGTAGGAGCCTGCCTGTACAGATAGGATTGCAAGAACATGGATGCTTGGGTGTTTGGGCTACACAGATGGCAGGTCAAATTACTGAGAGGAAGAAAGAGTGAAAATGGAGCCCAAAGCTCTTGGCTTATACAAACTGGGATGGTTTTTAGAGAGTAAAGCAGGTGGGGATCACATCTTCAGGATGTTCAGGATAGAGAGATCACAAGCGGTGTGATGTGGACAAGACCTGGATGGAGAAGTCACGCCAGCAGTTGGAGACTTTATTTTATTTATTTTATTTTATTTTGGTTTTTCAAGGTAGGGTCTCACTTTAGCCCAGGCTGACCTGGAATTCACTATGTAGTCTCAGGGTGGCCTCGAACTCATGGTGATCCTCCTACCTCTGCCTCCTGAGTGCTGGGATTAAAGGCGTGCGCCACCATGCCCTGGCCCACTCTCCTTTTAAATGGTCCACAACCCTAGCCCATGGGAGGGTGCTGCCCACAGCTAAGAGGGGTCCTCTCACCTTAATTAAGCTAATCTGGAGAATCCCTCACAGGTGTGCACAGAGGCACACCTAATCTACCCAATCCCTCGTGGGTCTTGGCAAGTTGCCGATCAGTGTAAACCATCACTTCCCCTTCCTGGTATCGCTCACTCTTCCGTGGAGGGCCAAACCACATTTAGGTTTGTCTGCAGCACTGTCAAGACGGTTGGCTGATCATTCCAAGACGTTTCCCATCCCCCACCCCGTGTGTGTGCACACACACACACGCATATGTGTGCTCCGTTCCGTAGAATGTCTGATTGCATGAACGCACCACTTCCCAATGCCTTCTGTGGCAACCAGGCAGAAAGAACCCTTGACAAAACAGGTAGACGGGTTCTGTCCACCAGGATCACAAAAATCAGGTCTTAGGCTGTGCAGATGGCTCAGCACTTCAAGGTGATTGCTGGAAAAGCCTGCAAGCTTGGGTTCCATTCCCCAGTACCCATGTGTGGCAGTCAGGTTTGCATTGCTGGTAGAAATCACCCAACCAAGAGCAGCTTGTGAGAAAAAGGTTTCTTTTGGCTTATAGGTTCGAGGGGGAGCTCCATGATGGCAGGGAAAACAATGGCATGAGCAGGGGTGGAGATCAACCCCTGGTCAACATCAGGTGGACAAGAGCAACAGGAGAGTGTGTCAAACACTGGCAAGGGGACACTGGCTCTAACACCCATAAGCCCGCCCCCAACAATACACTGCCTCCAGGAGGCATTAATTCCCAAATCTCCATCAGCTGGGAACCTTGCATTCACAACACCTGAGTTCATGGGGGACCCCTGAGTCAAACCACCACACCATGTAAAGCTAGGTGCACACACAAAAAAGTGGAGTTTGTTTGCAGGGGCAAGAGGCCTTGGTGTGGCCGTTCTCTCTCATTCCTCTCTTATTTCTCTCTCTGTCTCCTCTTTCTTTCTCTGTCTCTCTGTTCACAAACAAATGAAATGTCAAAAGAAAAAGAAAAATCAGCCTAGCAATACCTTCGCAAGCCCCTCATAATAGAAGAAAAAGATGATGACATCAAATTAAAAGAGAGACTAATGGAGAGAGGGAGGGGATATGACAGAGATTGGAGTTCTAAAGGGGAATGGGGGAGGGAAATATCATGCATTTTTTTGTATGTAAGTAGAGAAGTTGTCAATAAAAAAAAGAAGAAAAAACAGAAAAAAAATGAAATATAAACTTGAAAAAAAAGAAAAGAAAAGAAAAGTCAGCTCTCACACTACCGCATCCACCTCCGCCATCCACTCCACACATGTTCCCATGCGGGCTAGGTGGAGAACAGCAGGACCAGTTCACATGGGATTGCAGGTGGCTGCTGCAGTTTGTGAGCTCACATGCATGCACGCGCACACACACACACACACACACACACACACACACACACGATGCATGTAACCTGTGTGCCGAGTGAGCATGCATTTACATACAAGCCACTGCCGGGGAATCAGACACCCAAATTCAAGATCACAGGCACAGATCTAAGACGTCTTACTATTGTTTTGCAACATTTTTTGTTGTTAATTTCTTTGAGAGTGTAGCTCAGGCTAGCCTCAAACAGGTAGCAAAGTGATGAATTCACTTGTGACATTTTCATACATATTTATCAGTATGTTTTGAACTTAGATCATCCACCACTACCCACCCCTCTAGCTCCCCCATGTCGGTCCTCTTTCTCCCCACAAATAGGACATTGATCCATTCTCTTCTGCTTTCACACCAAATGTGTCATACCCACATTTGTCTCTTCCTTCCTCTTACTTTAGACCTTCCCCTCTCATAGACCCCTTTCTATTTTCATGTTGTGTGTGTATGTATATATATATAGAGAGAGAGAGAGAAGAAAGAGAGAGAGAGAGATAGTTTGAATGTGAAATTTCACCCCTAGACTCATGTGTTTAAGTGCTTAATCCCCAGTTGTTCTGGAAAGTTGTGGAGCCCTTGCGTGGTGGGTCTTGCTAGAGGAAAAATGCCACTGGAGGTAGGTCTTGTGGCTTTATAGTTTCAGCCCCACTTGCTGGATTCAGCGAGCTCCTGCTTCCTACGTCCTGTTCCTGCCATACTGCCTCCACCATGATAGACTTACCCTCAACGCTGGAAGCGTGGGCAGGGAGATAGCTCAGTGGTTAAAGGCATTTGCTTAGGAAGCCTTCCAGCTCAGGTTCGATTCCCCAGTACCTGAATAAAGCCAGATGGACAAAGTGGCACATGCGTCTAGAGTTTGTAGTGGCAAGAACCCCAGATGTACCCATTCTCTTTTCTCTCTCTCTCTTCAAATAAATAAATGAAAAATGTTTTTTAAAGTATATAAGATAAATTAAACCTTTCCTTCCACAAGATGCTTCTGGTTGGGTATTCTGTCCCAGCAATGCCTAAGTAACTCACACACACACACACACACACACACACACACACCCCAACTTAAATTGAAAAATTTTTTAAACTTATTTTTATTTTTATTTATTTATTTGAGAGTGACAGACAGAGAAAGAGGCAGAGAGAGAGAGAGAGAGAATGGGCACACCACGGCCTCCAGCCACTGCAAACAAACTCGATGCTTGCGCCATCTTATCCATCTGGCTTACTTGGGTCCTGGGTAATTGAGCCTCAAACCAGGGTCCTTAGGCTTCACAGGTAAGTGCTTAACTACTAAGCCATCTCTCCAGCCCTAAATTAAAATTTTTCAAATGAAATAAAACATGATATTTGTCTGTCTGTGCTGGTGACAGAATATCTTTGATTGGGAAAGCCTCTCAAGATTATTTGAACCAGCTCTCTGAAACTCTAATCTCCTAACAAATGACCCTTCCTGTGTGCTTCTGGCAGACCCTTCCTTTGATGCTGACTTGACGGCAAAAGTAATAGCATGTGTGAGTGAGGCCGAGTTAGTTTCACGTGGATGTGTAGGAGAGGAAAGAAAGGAGCCAGAACGTCATCAGACTAGCACGGTGCTTTGGCATGGGAATCCATACTTGGTTTATGTCGGTGTGGATAGGAAATTGTCTGCCAAACCCTTGGAATGTGAGGTAATGGAACACGTCACAATGTTTTATACTGTAACCCTCAGTTTCATGTCACTTACATGCATATGACTCATGGCTGGAAAGGGAAGGGAAATCTCTTATGTGCAGCTTTCATTCACGCCAAGACATTTGATTTCCATTTCCAACTTAAAAAAAAAACCCTGCTGTGCAGATGTTTCCCACATGTGCCTAGAAAGGACTGCGTTGCGCAAGGCCGTGTCTTTGTTCCTTGACTCTTTGGAAATCATGTACACGTAACATGTTGCCCATTTTTAAATAGAAGAACATGGGATTTTTTTTTTTTTTTTGCCGTTTTTCATTTTTGCTTAATTGGGGTACAACGCTCAAGACATGAAACTCAGTACTATTACGTTGTTATGATTTTTTTTTTTTTTTTGGTTTTTTCATTTTTCGGTTTTTCAAGGTAGGGTCTCACTCTGGTCCAGGCTGACCTGGAATTCGCTATGTAGTCTCAGGGTGGCCTCAAACTCATGGTGACCCTCCTACCTCTGCCTCCCGAGTGCTGGGATTAAAGGCGTGCGCCACCACGCCCAGCTCGTTGTTGATTTTTGAAACCGGGTCTCCCTCCCTGTGGCACTGGCCTGGAACTCTCTGCAACGCCAGTCTGGCCTCGCTATCACAGAACATACACAGCATGGGAATGACAACTGAAACATGAACAAGCGTACAGCTTTCAAAAAATTTTCACAGTTGACAGGTTTTTTTTCCCAAAATATGTCTTTATTGAAAATTTTAATACATGAACAGACTGTAATTTGATCATAGTACCCTCCCATTACCCTTTTCACTGCACCACCATCTCTTTCCCAACAGTCCTTCTTCTATTTTGATGTCTCATTTTTTTATCATTGATGCAAAAATATTGATGGGTTCAGTGTCAACGGAGGCATATTTATCACTCCTTCCAAGGCTCAGGGAACACTGTTCAAGAGAGGAAAGAATGTAAGAGGTACAGGGGGAGGGAGGAGAATTTTGGTTCACTAACTTCTGGACATGAAATGGCAAAACTCTGTCTCCCCAAACTATGAAACCATGGTGTGGATTATCTGATAAGAGAACTGAGGTCATCAGGTCTTCATGCAAATCCATGAGAAAATTTTAACAGCCAAAAAAAGGATCTCGAGGTAAAGGTAAGGCATGGGAAGAGCCCACTTGAATTTCTTCCTAAAAACAAGCACAATTTATTAATCTCTGGGTATGATTTTTTAAAATTTGTTTCTGTCCGAGACAGAGAGAGAGGGAGAGAGAGAGAATGGGTGTGCCAGGGCCTCCAGCTATTGCAAACAAACTCCAGACCCATGCGCCACTTTGTGCATCTGGCTTTGTATGGGACCTGGGGAATCGGACCTGGGTCCTTAGGCTTGACAGGCAAGTGCCTTAACCGCTAAGCCATCTCTGCAGCCCTCTGGGTCCAATTTTTACATAATAGGCCCAGCATGCTTGTGAAGTACTGGGTTTCATCTTTGAAATAAAGAAAAGATCCCCAAGCGTTTCCTTGCCCCTAGCTTTCCTTCTCTTCTTCTCGCCTGATTAAAAGTTACTTTCTCCCTCATTATGCACAGAGACTTGGCCTATCCCCCATAACTCTTGACTACCCCCACAATGCATGACCCACATTCACCATTGATGAGGGTCCCTATGGAAGAGGGAGGACAGGGAGGAGGATAATGGAGTCACCATTATGAATGTAAAATTAGAATAATATAAAAACGAATTATAAAAAAGTTACTTTCTCCACCATCCTTTGAATTATATATTGTTCCTCACCACAAAGTGGACATCTTGTTCAATTCTAGATCGGAAGATCTCTTGTCACTATTCCTTAAGCCCAGCATCATGACTTCATAGCAACTGTCTATTCCGCTTATCTAAAAGACGCTCAGTCGGGCTGGAGAGATGGCTTAGCAGTGAAGGCGCATGCCTGCAAAGCCTAAGGACCCCCGTTCGAATCTCCAAGTCCCATATAAGCCAGATGCACATGGTGACACCTGTATCTGGAGTTCATTTGCAGTGGCTGGAGGCCCTAGTGTGCCCATTCTCACTCTCTCTCTCTATCTCCCTTTCTCTGTCTCAAATTAATTAATTAATTAAATAAAAATAAAATCTTGACGCTCATTCAGTATTTGTTAGCCACGTTCACCCATGCACTGGTCACCATCAGTGGAAGACCTTCCCTCATGTAAGAGCCTCGGACTTTCGCATCCGCTCCTATCATTTTCATGCCTGCAGTTGGCAGAAACAGAATTCAGTGGGTTTTCCCCTAAAGCATAAGTAGAAGTTAGGTTGTTTTCCAGCTACGACATTTATTATCCCAACCAAAAGGCATCTTTGGGCTTTCCAATGACATGTTTTCTATTCCTGGTGCTTGGCCATTTCCATGCTTGCAAAGTTTTTGTGGGAAGGATAAAGGGAGAGAGGGATGGAGAAAGGGATGGGAAAAGGAAGGCAAGAAGTGAGGGGAAGAGTTGTGATAAATTCCTCCCCAAATTTATATACTGACTTTGACCCACAAAACTCCAAGAAAGAATAGGAAACACTTCAACATCAGTGTCTGGCTTTCCTTAAAGGAAGTTGTCTTATTTGAGCTGTGCAAACTACAGAGCAGATAGAACGTCAATACGGCAACTGTTCAGACTCTGGAACTTAGTAACCATGGAGACATTACCTCACCGCCTTCTAAAAGACCCTGTGGACCAGATGTGCAGTCTTTGTCACAAAGGTGGCTTTGCTGGGCCACAGCCTTTCTCTGAGCTGCTCTCCCTCCTCCGGGGGCCGCTCCACACCCACACCCACACCCACACCGTGGCTTGTCTCATATTCTGAGCCGATACACGCATTGGATATGTCGACACTTACGTATTTTCATGAGAATTGTTCTGCTCATGCACCAGTGTGGTGCAGAAAACTTTAAATCTCATACCCTGAAGATAGTTGGCAGGTGAGATCAGTTTGAAAAGAAATTCCGCCTTGAACTTCATCTGTGGCTCTTGCTTAATGCCATGTCTTCTTTTCCCTAGGACAGTAATCAGAGCTCCCCACCCCCACGATGAAGCGCACCCAGAGCATTCAGAAAGCCTCGCAGCGCAACAGCGAAGGGCAGAGACGCCAGCTCCAGCAAGAACTGTGAGAATGGCGTCAGCGGGAGGGTCTGACTTAGAGGGTTAGCGTGGGAAGATAGAGCTCTTGTTTAAAAAACAACTTTACGCGGTCACGAGAACAACTGATTTCTAAATGTAATCAAATCTCGTCAACATCTGCTTATAAGACCCCAGCCATTGAGTGGAGGCAAGAGGGTTACTACAATTTCTAGACTGGCCTGGGCTACGGTGTGAACCCTGCCTCAAATTTAAAAAAATAACAATAACAAAAAGAAAAATCTGAGCCAGGTCTGATGGCGCACACCTTTAATCCCAGCACTCGGGAGGCAGAGGTAGGAGGATTGCTATGAGTTTGAGGCCACCCTGAGACTACAGAGTGATTTCCAGGTCAGCCTGGGCTAGAGTGCAACCTTACCTTGACCACTAACCCCCCCCCAAAAAATCTGGGTGCCAAAGAGATGCCCCATTAGGTAAAGTGCTTGCTGTGTAAGCGTGAGGACCTGAGTTTGCATTTTTTAGCACCCATGTAAAATGCCAGATGGGGACCTGTAATCCCAGCACTAGGAAGGAGAACAGAGCTTGAATTAAAAAAAAAAATTTTTAATTTTTATTTATTTGCGAGTGACAGAGAGAGAGAGAGAGAGAAAGAGGCAGATAGAGAATGGGTGTGCCAGGGCCTCTGGCCACCACAGACTAACTCCAGAAGCATGTGCCATCTTGTACATCTGGCTTATGTGGGTCCTTAGGCTTCACAGGCAAGCACTTAACCGCTGAGCCATCTCTCAGAGCTGGAGTTTTTGCTTCCTAGCTTGTCTACCTGAAGTGGAGAATTCTGGGATCCTTGAGATTCCCTGTCTTAGAAAAATAAGGTGGAGGAGTGACGGAGGAAGACACCTGACGTGGACCTCTGACCTCTACATGCACGTGCACATATCGTGCACCCACACATAACACCAGCGTGCACACACTCACACCACACACACACACGTGCCAAGAACAAAAAGCAAACCTACAACAGGCCTGCTTGGTTAACCTAGTGACACAGAACGTTACTAGAATTTGGTTTAGGGAATGCTTATATAAAGTTATCACTCTGTTTTTCCCAGAGGTAGGGTCTCACTCTAGCCCAGGCTGACCTAGAATTCACTGTGTAGTCTCAGGTGGCCTTGAACTCTTAGCGATCCTCCTACCTCTGCCTCCCGAGTGCTGGGATTAAAGGCGTGTGCCACTACACGTGGCTTTTACCACTGATGTTGATGATCTGCCAATGAAAGTGTTGTCGCTGGTTTCCAGGGTTTGTCACTGGTTGGTTTCCAGGGTTTGTCACTGGTTGGTTTCCAGGGTTTGTCACTGGTTTCCAGGGTTTGTCACGGTTGATTTCCAGGGTTTGTCACTGGTTGGTTTCCAGGGTTTGTCACTGGTTTGTTTCCAGGGTTTGTCACTGGTTGGTTTCCAGGGTTTGTCACTGGTTGGTTTCCAGGGTTTGTCACTGGTTGGTTTCCAGGGTTTGTCACTGGTTGATTTCCAGGGTTTGTCACTGGTTGGTTTCCAGGGTTTGTCACTGGTTTGTTTCCAGGGTTTGTCACTGGTTTGTTTCCAGGGTTTGTCACTGGTTTCCAGGGTTTGTCACGGTTGATTTCCAGGGTTTGTCACTGGTTGGTTTCCAGGGTTTGTCACGGTTGATTTCCAGGGTTTGTCACTGGTTGGTTTCCAGGGTTTGTCACTGGTTTGTTTCCAGGGTTTGTCACTGGTTGGTTTCCAGGGTTTGTCACTGTTGGTTTCCAGGGTTTGTCACTGGTTGGTTTCCAGGGTTTGTCACTGGTTGGTTTCCAGGGTTTGTCACTGGTTGGTTTCCAGGGTTTGTCACTGGTTTCCAGGGTTTGTCACTGGTTTTCAGGGTTTGTCACGGTTGATTTCCAGGGTTTGTCACTGGTTTCCAGGGTTTGTCACTGGTTGGTTTCCAGGGTTTGTCACTGGTTGGTTTCCAGGGTTTGTCACTGGTTTCCAGGGTTTGTCACTGGTTTTCAGGGTTTGTCACGGTTGATTTCCAGGGTTTGTCACGGTTGGTTTCCAGGGTTTGTCACTGGTTGGTTTCCAGGGTTTGTCACTGGTTTGTTAACAGGGTTTGTCACTGGTTGGTTTCCAGGGTTTGTCACTGGTTGGTTTCCAGGGTTTGTCACTGGTTTGTTAACAGGGTTTGTCACTGGTTGGTTTCCAGGGTTTGTCACGGTTGGTTTCCAGGGTTTGTCACTGGTTGGTTTCCAGGGTTTGTCACTGGTTGGTTTCCAGGGTTTGTCACTGGTTGGTTTCCAGGGTTTGTCACTGGTTTCCAGGTTCCCCAGCAAATGAGTTTTGGCTTGGAGGGTGCATGACTCGAAGCTCCTTCTCTCTTTGGGCTTCCATGTCCCACATTTGCAATTCCATGCTACTCTACTCTTGATTTTTTTTTTTAGTTTATTTGAGAGAGAGAAAGAAAAAGAGGTAGAGAGAGAGAGAGAATGGGGACATCAGGGCCTTCAGCCACTGCAAATGAATTCCAGACGCATGCGCCCCCTTGTGCGCATGTGCAACATCGCGTGCTTGCGTCACTGTGCATCTGGCTTACGTGGGACCTGAAGATTCAAACATGAGTCCTTAGGCTTCGCAGGCAAGCGCCTTAACCACTGAGGCATCTCTCCAGCCCTTGAGTATTATTTTTTATAGAAAATGAAAAACAATACAAAACAGCATCCCCTGAGGTCATGTGACAGGCTGGCCCTGAGCTCCCATTGTCACCACTGCTCTATGGCCTGTAAGTTACAGAGCCAGCTGACTACCAAGAAGAGACTGGAAAAAGAAATTGCTCCTGTTCAGGGAAAAGCTAGAGAGGCAAGAAGAGTAACCTTCCATCTTCCACACGGGCTCTGATAGGCGGGTGAGCGTAAGATGCATCTCACCCATTGCATCACACCCGTCGGCTCCTGAGATGTTCAAGTTCCTCCCAGGATGCGGGCAGGCCATCAGACATTTCTTTTTCAGCAATAGAAACGAGGCATCGTATGGCCCTCAGCCAGGTTCTCTGACCCAGCTCTATACAGGATGACTGGGAATCTTTGGCGGAGTGAAATGTGTTGGGAAATGCTATTGTTCTGCTGATGGGAAAGAAACCTGAGAGCTTACAAAATAAGGAGGCTGAAAAGGCAGAGTCGGCATGTAATGAAGCCCAATGAGAGGAATGCCGACGCTTCCCCTGATTGTTCTAGATGGGACGGGCCCTCCGCAGGATCCTGTCTCTAGCTAGACAGAAAGATGCAACACTTGTATTTTGATCTTCTGACTCTGTAAGTCTCCTTCTCACTGCTTTCCTAGTCATTCTTCACAGTCTTCGGGAGGTTAGAACTCTTCTGACAAAAATGAAAAACCAGCCGGGCATGGCGGCACACGCCTTTAATCCCAGCACTCAGGAGGCAGAGGTAGGAGGATGGCCGAGAGTTCGAGGCCACCCTGAGACTACATGGTAAATTCCAGGTCAGCCTGGGCTAGAGCAAGACCCTGCCTTGGAAAACCAAAAAAAATTAAGAAGAAGAAGAAGAAAGAAAGAAAAATAAATCCAGGGGCTGGCTGGAGATGGATCTAAGCCATCTTAGCAATTAAGGCATTTGCCTGCAAAGCCAAAGGATCCCGGTTCGATTCTCCAGGACCCACATAAGCCACGTGCACAGGGGAAGCATGTGTCTGGAGTTTGTTTGCAGTGGCTGGAAGCCCTGGCATGCCCATTCTCTCCCCCCCCTTTCTCTCTCTTAAATAAATAAATAAATAAATATTTTTTTAAAAAAAAATGAAGAAAAAAAAAAGAGTGCCTAGAGTGTAGAGTGTTAGCTGCATGGCAACTGGTCAACCTTACTAAGCATGGGGCTAGGGAAAAAATGCATGATTCAGGGTTAATGTCATTTAAAGTTCTTTAAAACTTTAAAATGTTGACTGTGCTTTCTGAGAGATAATATTTAATAAAAGAAGTTGATGTTGAATGCATAGCTTGTCAGCTAAAAGGCCCTAGCAAAGGAACATTCAGACTGGAAAACGGAAGGTTTGTGAGTCTGTCCTGGTAAACACAGGTGATGGCAGCCTCACCAAGGTGGCAGAGGAGGAAACTCCAGCCCTCACTCCCTGCAGAAACCCTAACGAGAAGACAAACCCAGCCCGAGACTGGCTGAAAATGACTTTATAAGTTGTGCTACTCACATCTTTTTGCCAGTGTGAAAAACAATTTATTTATTTATTTTTTAGCAAGCCCAATAGACAGCCCCCCTTTTTTATGGCAGGGAGAAAGAGAGAGAGAGAATTGGGGTGCCAGGGCCTCTAGCCACTGCAGTCGAACTCCAGACATATGTGCTGCCTTGTGTGCATGTGCGACCTTACATGCTTACATCACCTTGGGCATCTGGCTTACATGGGACCTGGAGAGTCGAACATGGGTCCTTAGGCTTCACAGGCAAGCGCCTTAACTGCTAAGCCATCTGTCCAGCCCCTGAGAGAAAAAATTTATAGGAAGATCGATTTATTTTGGCTCATGGTGTCAGTGTTTCACACCACAGTTAGGTGGCTCCATTGCTTTGAGGCAGTGGAGAGGCAAGAATGTCATGGAGGAGAAAAGATGGTCAGCTTATGGAAGACAGGAGGCAAAGAGTAAGAGGAAGCGGGCAAGGGCAAGGTACAAGCCCCACGGACACATTCCCAGTGACCCACTTCCTCCAGCTAGGTCCCGCTGCCCACAATTCTGCCACCCTCAGTAGTCTGCCCAGAGTCTGACTTCATCAGTGGATTCAGCGACCCATTAGATCCAAGCTATCTTCCATGTGCATCTCTGGAAACACTCTCCCAGACACAGGACTGGCTTCATGAATCTGGTCCTGTCTACACACCATCAAGTTCACAATCAAGCTTAGTCCTTATAGCCAGACATGGTGGTGCACACCTTTAATCCCAGCACTCGGGAGGCAGAAGTAGGCAGCTCTCCATGATTTTGAGGCCAGCTTGGGACTACAGAGCGAGTGCCAGGTCAGCTTGGGGTAGTGAGACACTACCTCAAAAAAAAAAAAGAGAGAGAGAGAGCTGGAGAGATGGTTTAGTGGTTAAGGTGTTTGCCTGCAAAGTCAAAGGATCCTGGTTTCGACTCTCCAGGCCCCTGTAAGCCAGATGCACAAGGGGGCACATGCATCTGGAGTTCGTTTGCAATGGCTAGAGGCCCTGATGTAACCATTCTCTCCCTCCCCCCCCGCCTCTTTCTCTCAAATAAATAAAAATAAATAATTTTTTTTTTAAAAAAAAAAAAGGAAAGGCCGGGTGTGATGGCGCACACCTTTAATCCCAGCACTCGGGAGGCAGAGGTGGGAGGATCGCTGTTAGTTCGAGGCCACCCTGAGACTACATAGTGAATTCTAGGTTAGCCTGGACTAGAGTGAGACCCCATCTCGAAAAACCAAAAAAAAAAAAAAAAAAAAAAAAGGTTAATTTCTTTAGCCGGGCGTGGTAGCGCACGCCTTTAATCGCAGCACTCGGGAGGCAGAGGTAGGAGGATCGCCGAGAGTTCGAGGCCACCCTGAGACTACATAGTTAATTCCAGGTCAGCCTGGACCAGAGTGAGACCCTACCTTGCAAAACCAAAAAAAAAAAAAAAAAAAAAGGAAAGGAAAAAAGGATAAAAAAGATTAGTCGTTATATAAATGCTCTAGACAGAAGATCAAAAGAGAAATAACCTATGCAAGTAAAACAATTACTTTGTCACTTACAGTGGATAGATATGGGGTCCCCTGCAGGGGCAGTAAACTGCCAATTGTCCAATTTCACAGAATGATAAACATTCTCATCAGAGGACAGTTGTCCCTATTTAAACATTGTGTGCATGTACACAAGAGTGCGCGCGTGTGCGCGCGCACACACACACACATCTCTGAGATCACCAGGAAGAGTATTGTGTGACACACAGAATGGAGGCTATGGTGTTTTTAAACTCATGTGTTCTGAATGCTTGGTCCCCAGGGATGTCAGCTTGAGAGGTAGAACCTTGCTGGAGGACGTGTGCCCCTACAGGGGGTGGACCTTCAGATTTATTAACGCCTAGCTTGCCACTGTTAGTTCAACTCACTCTCCTGCTGTTTTCCACCTTTTGTTGGCAAGTAGGTGATGCCCAGCCTCTGCTCATGCCGTGCCTTCCCTGCCATCATGAAAGCTTCCCCTCAAGTGTGTCAGCCAAAAGAAACGCTTTCCTCCCGTCAGCTGCTTTGGGTCAGGTGTTCTGTCCCAGCAATGCAGCAGTAACTACAGCAGAGGCATCACAAGCCTTTTCATGAGCCGAATCATGAGAATATTAGCAAACTTTGTAAAGCAATCGTACTCCCATTTTGGGACTCTTAAAATGGTTGTGTGAGAGTTAACAAGTGCTCTTCCAGTAAAATTTACTTATTATAATGGTGGTCCCTGAAATTTGTCATTCCTCTCCCTCTATTCTGTCATTCTGAAGGAGAAATAGAGAAATTCTTTGAAAGTAGTTATTCACCACAGATTTTTTTTTTTTTTTTTTTTTTGGTTTTGCAAGGTAGGGTCTCACTCTGGTCCAGGCTGACCTGGAATTAACTATGTAGTCTCAGGGTGGCCTCGAACACTCGGCGATCCTCCTACCTCTGCCTCCCGAGTGCTGGGATTAAAGGCATGCGCCACCATGCCCGGCTTTCACCACAGATTTTTTGTTATTATTGGAAAGTTACTTTAGCAGCAATGAGAATTAAATGAGGAAAGTATAGTAAGCCATGGATCTTTATTACATTAATGGAAACAGGAAATGTGGTATAATAAGTGACAACAGGGGAGAGTGGTCTAATGTCTTGACTTTCATTTTAAAAAAATGTGCCTTTATACTGATCATCATTTTTCTACTCATTCATTTTTTTTTTGGAGAGAGACAGAGAGAGAGAGAGGGAGACAGAGATGGGCGCGCCAGCAGCCTCTCAGCTGCTGCGAACAAAATCAAGATGCGTGCACCCCCTTGTGGTCAAGTGCGGCATTGTGCCCTTGTGTCACTGCATCTGGCTAAACGCGGGACCTGGACATTGGAACCGCTGGACATTGGAACCAGCATTCTTAGGCTTAGCAGGCAGGCGTCTTAACCACTAAGCCATCTCTCCAGCCCTCATTCATATTTTTAAAACCTCCAATCATAGGAATTTTTGTTATTTGACTTAAAATGAAAGGAATAATAGCCAATGCTAAAGTGCTTTGTTTGGATTGTTAAGACTAGAATTAGGAGGCATGACTGCATGTGTGGTACACTGGAAAGCAGAATTCTGAGAATCAACTGTTCAGCTTCTTGTGCTGGTAGCCATGGGTACTTTCTTACTTTATTCTAACAATTTTTGTACACAGAGGAGAAGACAAACATGGGTGTCTGGACCAAACAAAACTGTTATCTTCAGTCCATTTTTTCCCAAGGGTAGCAGACTCAGATACCACAATGCCAGTGTCGCTGTCACTGTCCCAGGATCTACCTCTCAGTACCTACACGGACATTTGCGTTCGGAACAGTAGGGTAACTTTGTCATCACTGGAACCTATGACTTCGAAGATGACACTAGCAAGTGGATCCCAAACAGGCAGCCTGAGACAGCAAAGTAAGTAACCGACTACTTTAAAAGCAGGCGTCCCCGTGGGTTCTTTCTCGGTCCCCTACCCTAAACGCTGTTTCACTGTTTGTTACCAAGAACGTTCACGTCTCAGTGTCACACGCAGAGTAACTTGATGGTGGAGTTTTCAATTCCAGTCACACGTGTAAATTCAGGTAGCAAACACAACATTCCCATGAGAAAGATGCCTACACACTCTGCCACTGTTGGGCACCAGGACCCTTCTGCTGGATGCTGGTAGAAGGGTTAAGAAGTGTCCCCCATTCTCTTCTATCTGATGATTGAGATCCCTGGAGCTACCACAATGGTCTGTGGGTTGACTGCTAGCATGTTTGACAGTTGCCAGCGAGTTAAAATGTCCAGTGTATAGCTTGAAGGGACCGTCCCCCAGATACTGCTTAGAAATGAGACGTATCTTAACTAATTGGTGCTGATAGTGGACTTGTGGCCCAAGTAAGGAATAGGCATTAAAAAATAATAGAAGGGGCTGGAGAGATGGCTTAGGGGTTAAGGCGCCTGCCTGCTAAGCCTAAGAACACTGGTTCCAATCTCCAGTGGTTCCAATCTCCAGGTCCCACGTTTAGCCAGATGCAAAGTGACTCAAGGGCGTAATGCCGCACTTGACCACAAGGGGGCGCACACATCTGGATTTCGTTCACAGCAGCTGAGAGACTGCTGCTGCGCCCATTTCTGTCTTCTCTCTCTCTCTCTCTCTCTCTCTCTCTCTCTCTCTCTCTCTGTGTGTGTGTGTGTGTGTCTCTCTCCATAAAAAATAATAAAAAAATTAAAAAAAATAATAATAGAAGAAGAATATGGCACAATTAATAATGATGAAATGGCACAGAGAATCGGGGGGCAATACAGAGAAGGTGGAGAAAAGAGTAATGGGAGACGTACGGTGACCAGGGGATACTCAGCAGTGCTCTGGGCCATAGCCGTGCTTGCGGGGAGAGCTGATGCCCCTCACGACCGGGCGAGTCTGTGGTTCACAGAAAGCATCCCATTTCTGGAAACACAAGAGCAACTCCACCAAGTGAGAGGATAAGTATGAGGATCTGTGGGTCTGTTTCCTCTCCTGGGCAGTGGCCATGTGAAGGTCACCTGTGCAGGAGCCTCGGGTAGGTGAGGTGGGACGCATATGGCAGTCACGTAGCCCAACACTCAATAACAAGCACTCAGTAAAAGTCAGCTGCAGGCTGGGCCCGGGGGTTGGGGCAATAGCTCAGTTGGTAATGTGTTTGCCTCACAAGCCCGAGGAGCTGAGGTCAGTCCCTAGAACCCTGTAGAAATCCAGGGATGGTGCAACATGGGTGCAGCCCCAGCCCTGGGGAGATGGAGACAGGCAGATCACGGGAGCTCACTGGCTATTTGTTCTAGCCTAGTTGGTAAGCTTCAGAGTATGACAAAAGAGGCAGAGCTGGGTGTGGGGGCACACATCTTTCATCTCAGCATTGAAGGTAGCGGTAAGAGGATCGCTGTGAGTTGGAAGCCTGCCTGGGAATACAGTGTGTTTCAGGTCAGCCTGGGCTAGCTAGACCGAGACCCTACCTTGAAAGAAAGAAACAAACAAAAAAAAAAAGAGAGAGAGAGCTGGAGAGATGGCTTAGCGGATAAGGCGCCTGCCTACTAAGCCTAAGAACACTGGTTCCAATCTCCAGCGGTTCCAATCTCCAGGTCCCACATTTAGCCAGATGCAAAGTGAGGCAAGGGCGCAATGCTGCACTTGCCCACAAGGGGGCGCACACATCTGGATTTCGTTCACAGCAGCTGAGAGACTGCTGGTGCACCGATTTCTGTCTCCCTCTCCCTCTCTGTCTATCTCTGTCTCTCTCTCCAAAAAATAAATAAATAATAATAAAAAAATTTTTTTAAAAAGAGGTAGTGTACCCTTGTGTCACACCCAAGGTTATCCTCTGGCTTAAAACAGGGGCACATGAGTGCCCACACACATATAAACATGGATGCATTCACACATATACCCCAACACACATACAGGCATGCATACATTCAAAATGCACCCACACACATACAAACATACATATACTCACAATATACTCCCAGACACATACAGACATGCATACACTCACACATACACCCCCACACACATACAAACATGCATGCATCACATACGAATTCACACACACTCACACACAATCAGCTCCAAATCTTAGCCTACCCATAGCACCTTTCTTAGATAGTCAGTATTGGGTTCTGTATTTTTTTTTTTTTTTTGGAGAGAGAGAGAGAGAAACATATAGAGAATGGGCACACCAGCAGCCTCTCAGCCGCTGTCCCTTGTGGACAAGTGCAGCATTGCGCCCTTGCATCACTTTGCATCTGGCTAAATATGGGACCTAGAGAATCGAACTGGGGTCCTTGGGCTTCGCAGGCAGGCACCTTAACTGCTAAGCCATCTCTTCAGCCCAGGGCTCTGTACTTTAATAGACACTCAACTATCAAGTGTCACAGCTGCTGACCCAGCGCTCCCATGCCAACCTGATGCTGCATGTTCTCTGTCATTCCGTGGACCATCAGAGTGTGTTTCTCATCTATATTTAACTTTCTTTCCAGTTCTTTCTCGAGATCCTTGACAGTAATATACACAGTCTTGTCTTGATGCTGTTATGGTCGTAATTTCCTGTTCCATCGTTGGTGTGACAAAGAGAGATTTTTTTTCCGAGATGCCTCTTAACCTGACCTTTAGCGATAACTAGAAGCTGTATGCTTGAGACACAGGGACGAAGTGGAGAGGCCGGGAGGGTCCTCCGTCATTGGACAGCATGCAGACCGTCAGGGCAGGTGTTCTAGATTTGGGTTAAACTGTAACAGCTCCTGATAATGGAGGAAATGAAAGCACAGTGGCTTCCTTGGCGAGGCGAGATGGATGGAGCTGTAGTCTTCCTTCCACTCCCGCAGACGCTGCTCCCGCACATAAATCCTGTGCAGCGGACACAAGTTGCATTGTTCATCGCCATCTGATGTTCTCCGTGATTTAAATGTTAGGACACACCATTAATGTCTCCATTACTATGGGGACACAAGCTCACACTCCTGAGGGTGGGCTGCTTGGAGGGACGCCTCACGCTGACTGCCCTTCCCAAAAGAATGTGGGGAGTTGGCTCTCACTTGACTGGACCTGGGGATGAACATTGAATTCTTGTGTTTCTACTCAACACAGTTCCTGAAGGAATCCTTTTTTGTAACTATGGACTTAACATTTTTGATGTAAGCAGATTTATCTCCAGTCCTTAGAGGCCCTTACACAAGGCGTGTCCTGTTGCAAGTCCAGAAAGCTAAGTCACTTGGCTTACAAGTGACAGATCAGGGATCCAATCACAGAGCTGTCTAAACCTAAGACACGTCCCTCTACTTCACCTTAACACATGTCTGTAGTTTATCTTCTTTCTTTGATGTCACAATCTAGATCCCACCTTCATGGCTTTCTGTGAAAAGTCACAAGATCTTTCTTTCTTTCTTTCTTTCTTTTCTTTATTTATTTATTTATTTATTTATTTATCTTTATATTTATTTTTATATTTGAGGCATAGGGGTGAGAATTTCAGAAGAGCAAATTTCTAAGGTCATAATAGAATCTGATTAAGCAATACTTTACAGTTGTGATAAAGTACATATTTTAGTTTTTAGAAGAAAATTTGTCTTTATCTGGTAAAGGTATTAACCAGTGGTGAAGGAGTTGACTGAGGCCTTAAAGGCTAGTAATTTGAGCAATATATCAAATAGTCTGCAGTAGGTACACAAGGGTTAAGAAAAAAATGGATCAATATAATGTAATATAAAAATATGTCAACTATAAAATATCCAAATTTGACATACTCAAATGATGCTTCTTTTTTCATTAAGGCCTCTATCTAGCCTTTCTCGTTGAGTTTGACAGGAGCAGTAGATAGATAAAGACTTATGGTTTGGTAAGAGAGGGAATGATGGTGATGGCCTGGAGTTCTTTTGCTATTTATTTATTTAAGTCTTTCTCTTTTGCTTCTCTGATTTCTGTGAAAGGCACGAACTTCCCATTTGCAAAGAAACAGCCACTGGCAAGCCTTGACCCTGACAGCCTCGTTTTGGGGGAAGGCGAGGATTATTTCCTTTCTTTATTCGGGGAGTCAAAGAAGCTGACTGCGACACATTCATCCATTTCGGAGGAGATGTTCGCACACCTCTCTGTGATTCTGGAGGAAGTTGGCAAATGTACATCCAGGTACGCGTGCTGCTTGTAATTAGGAACTTCTGCCGAAACCGGACCGTGGTCAGTGCACATCGGGGTTCTGAGCTGTTGTGCCACGTGCGCTTTTTATCAAGAACCACAAGCAGTTCAGGATGATAACTGTGCTCTGAACCACTGTCAGCAATGGGTGTACCTTTCTAGGGAATGAAGCGAGGAGCGCGAATTCTCCAAAGAAAACAAGGCTACCCAGTGAATTATGCCTGCACCCTTTTAATTGTTGGTGGGTTGTTCAGCTGGATTGACTTTTATTCATATTAGGCTTTTGAGTTCTGGACAACAGAGAAATGAATTTTTTGCTCAGTAATCTACTTTTTGTGGTTGTCAGTATCTGTGAAAAAGAACTGATTGGGGGAAAGCCGATATGGAGACTAAATAGAAACTTGTCTGCTTGCTTTCTTAACTCTGCCACATTTATTACACGAATAGAGGAAACTGTGAAAAGTTAGTAAAAAAAAAAAATCCACTTTGAGGGCTGAAGAGATGGCTCAGTGGTTAAGCAACTTGTCTGCAAAGCCTAAGGACCCAGATTCCAGGTTCAATTCTCCAGATCCCACATAAGCCAGATGCACAAGGTGGCCCATGTGTCTGGAGTTCATTTGCAGTGGCTAGAGGCCCTGGCGTGCCCATTCCCTCTCTCTGTGTCTCAAATAAAAATAAATTTAAAAATAAATGAAAACTTAAAAGTCCACCTTGACATGGGATGCTCAAGAGCTGAAGAAATTGGTAGGTAGGGTTGAATGTCAGATTCCCCTCCTGCCATGATTCCGAAAACCGACCACTCAGGCCCTATAGCCATCTAACTGGCAATGGGGGAAACGCACATGCTGTTCAAGCACATGAACACACTCTGTCAAAGTCTCTCATAGTCACCACGGTAAGTGAGGCACTTTTCAAGGCAAAGGCTGTATAGGAACTTCTGAGTATGCATTGCAGAACTGACTTGGGGGAAAGACCTGAAACTGAGACAAACATGATACCCAACAGGGATGACCCGGAGGGAAAGGTGCTGGGAAGGTTGTGTTGTTTAGACTAAGCTTAAAAAGATAGGTTAGGGCTGGGGAAATGGCTTAGCGGTTAAGGCATTTGCCTGCGAAGCCTAAGGACCCGGGTTTTATTCCCCAGGACCCACGTAAGCCAGATGCACGAGGGGGGTGCATGTATCTGGAGTTAGTTTGCAGTGGCTGGAGGCCCTGGTTCACCCATTCGCTCTTTCTCTCTGCCTCTTCCTCTCTCTCTCTCTCAAATAAATAAATGAATAAAATGTCTTTTAAAAAAAAGATAGGTTAATCTGGGATATTCACTTTTGTAATCTGGGAGAACATTCTAGATCACTGGCTTGTGCTGCCCAATAGGGTTACCTGGTGGGAAAGTTTTAATGTCCTGACACTAAACTGTTTAAGTCAGAAACTGTGGTCGTCAGGTTGGGCAAAGATTACTATTACATTAATAGTGATGTCATTAATTAATCGTAATGGTAATTAATAGTAATGCAATTAATAGTGGTAATAGTAATTAATAGTGATGTAATTAATGATAGTAATTTAAAGTGATGTCATTAATCATAATGGTAAGTAGCTCATAGTGATATAACTAATCGTTATTACAGGGTTGGAGAGATGGCTTAGTGGTTAACGTGCCTGCCTGCAAAGCCTGACGATGTTCAACTCTCCAGGTCCCACGTAAGCCAGATGCACAAGGTGACACAAACACGCAAGGTCACACAGGCACACAAGGTGGCTCACATTCTGGAGTTCGATGGCAGTGGCTGGAGATTCTGGCATGCCAATTCTCTCTCTCTCATATATATATATATATATATATATATATATATATATATATATATATATATATATATAGCCAGTCAGTCTTGGTTTTGCCTAAAAACAAAAACAGTAATTGCTATTACTATGGCGATGTGGACGCACAGCCATGGTGGAGAACCAGCAGCCTGGACCTCCAGGCAGCACAAACAGTGGAGGAGATGGATAAGCAGATAGAACCGCACACTGTCAGCACAGCGGACATGTGACAAGTGAGATGGGCCTGTAAGTGGCAGGGTGGCAGGGAAGCCTAAATTCCAGCTTGAAGAATTTAAACCTCACTAGTGGGTGATAGGTGGGAAAGGTTCAAACAGTGGGTGACAGAATTGTGTCATCCAGCACATCTAACACTGTGCAGAGGTGCTGGGGCCTGTCTGATACTTTTTGATACAAATGATGGTTGTGTGTACACGTGCGCATGTGTGCCTGTGTGTGTGCATGCATGTGTGCGTGTGTGTTTGGAAGCAACCTTGCATTAGAATAAATCTCACTTTGTCACAACAGTTTGATAACTTTCCCTCCTGTTACAGGCTCTCAGTGGTGTAAGTTTCCTGGGTACGCGGCATAGTCACAGCTCACGATGTTTGAAATGTATTTTCATTTGCTTTCAGTTCAAAATGCGCGATTTTTTCATTTCTTCTTTGACCCTTGGGTAATTTGGAGTGTTATCTATTTGCCATGTATTATAGGTATTTCAGGTCCAGTGACTTCCAAATATCTTTTTTGGGGGGCAGTTTGAAGTAGGGTCTCATTCTGTCCCAGGCAGGCCTGGAATCACTCTGTAGTCCTAGCTGACCTCTGTGAATTTCCACGTACTGTGTGAGGTGGTCTCCTGCAGTGCATATCAGAGAAGACAAGGGAAGTGCTCTGACATGGGCAAAAGTTCTGTTTTCTTCCAGACAAGCAAATTTATCTTATTCATGTGCATAAAAGTTTCACATGATAAATGGTCCACTTGACTCATGAGAGACTGGTGAAAAGCAGCTACAAATATTCAGCTCTGCGTCACGATGGCCAAAGGATAAGTTAGCTCTTCCAGTCTTGGCTTGCTGCAAAATAAAAGTTAAAGCCAGGTGTGGTGGCGCACGCCTTTAATCCCAGCACTCGGGAGGCAGAGGTAGGAGGATCGCCAGGAGTTCAAGGCCACCCTGAGACTACATAGTGAATTCCAGGTCAGCCTGGGCCAGAGTGAAACCCTACCTCGAAAAACCAAAATAAATAAATAAATCAAAATAAAAGTTAAGGGGCTGGAGAGATGGCTTAGCCGTTAAGGCGCATGCCTGCAAAGCCTAAGGACCCAGATTCTATTCTCCAGGTCCCACGTAAGCCAGATGACCATGGTGGCACATGCATCTGGAGTTTGTTTACAGTGGCTAGAGGCCCTGGAGTGCCTCTTCTCACTCTCTGTCTCTCTCTCTCTCTCTCTGTCTCTAATAAATAAAAAATAAATAAATAAAATATTTTTTGAAAAAAATAAAAGTTAAGCAGAGATGATCTCCCTAAGTAGGAAAAGTGAGTCTGAAAAGCAAGAAATGTATCCTGTCAAAAACTAAAAGGACTCACTCAGAGAACTCAGTAAGATGAGAGTGACACGTCAGCGGAAAGTATCACACCCACACTTCTGTCTCGGAACCAAAGGGATAATACGCCACAGAGGAGAAAAGATGCATATGGAAGGTTTTGATGTGAGCCTGTGACTCAGGATTCTCACACTGTGTTTTCTCAGCGCGGTGAAGGGAAGCTGGTGGCAGATGGGACGTGTCCATAGAGGTACCCATCATTTATCCCCATACCTCCTCCTCAAGGAGCTGGAACTCAGGGGGACAGTCTCATACTGGGGGCCACCCAAAAGAGTCTCCCCTTTGAAAACAGCAATTAAGAGGCTGAGCAAATCACAGAATTAAAAACTTGCACTTGGGGCTAGACAGATGGCTTAGCAATTAAGGCGTTTGCCTGCAAAGCCAAAGGACCCAGGTTCAGTTCCCCAGGACCCACGTAAGCTAAATGCACAAGGGCATATGCATCTGGAGTTTGTTTGCAGTGCCTAGAGGCCCGGCATGCCCATTCTCTCTCTGTCTGTCTCTCTTCTATATTCTCTCTTCTCTCTCTCTCTCAAATAAATAAATGAATAAAATGTCTTTTAAAAAAAGATAGGTTAATCTGGGATATTCACTTTTGTAATCTGGGAGAACATTCTAGATCACTGGCTTGTGCTGCCCAATAGGGTTACCTGGTGGGAAAGTTTTAATGTCCTGACACTAAACTGTTTAAGTCAGAAACTGTGGTCGTCAGGTTGGGCAAAGATTACTATTACATTAATAGTGATGTCATTAATTAATCGTAATGGTAATTAATAGTAATGCAATTAATAGTGGTAATAGTAATTAATAGTGATGTAATTAATGATAGTAATTTAAAGTGATGTCATTAATCATAATGGTAAGTAGCTCATAGTGATATAACTAATCGTTATTACAGGGTTGGAGAGATGGCTTAGTGGTTAACGTGCCTGCCTGCAAAGCCTGACGCATGTTCAACTCTCCAGGTCCCACGTAAGCCAGATGCACAAGGTGACACAAACACGCAAGGTCGCACAGGCACACAAGGTGGCTCACATATATGGAGTTCGATGGCAGTGGCTGGAGATTCTGGCATGCCAATTCTCTCTATCTCTATATATATATATATATATATATATATATATATATATATATATATATAAAAGCCAGTCTGTTGGTTTTGCCTAAAAACAAAAACAGTAATTGCTATTACTATGGCGATGTGGACGCACAGCCATGGTGGAGAACCAGCAGCCTGGACCTCCAGGCAGCACAAACAGTGGAGGAGATGGATAAGCAGATAGAACCGCACACTGTCAGCACAGCGGACATGTGACAAGTGAGATGGGCCTGTAAGTGGCAGGGTGGCAGGGAAGCCTAAATTCCAGCTTGAAGAATTTAAACCTCACTAGTGGGTGATAGGTGGGAAAGGTTCAAACAGTGGGTGACAGAATTGTGTCATCCAGCACATCTAACACTGTGCAGAGGTGCTGGGGCCTGTCTGATACTTTTTGATACAAATGATGGTTGTGTGTACACGTGCGCATGTGTGCCTGTGTGTGTGCATGCATGTGTGCGTGTGTGTTTGGAAGCAACCTTGCATTAGAATAAATCTCACTTTGTCACAACAGTTTGATAACTTTCCCTCCTGTTACAGGCTCTCAGTGGTGTAAGTTTCCTGGGTACGCGGCATAGTCACAGCTCACGATGTTTGAAATGTATTTTCATTTGCTTTCAGTTCAAAATGCGCGATTTTTTTTCATTTCTTCTTTGACCCTTGGGTAATTTGGAGTGTTATCTATTTGCCATGTATTATAGGTATTTCAGGTCCAGTGACTTCCAAATATCTTTTTTGGGGGGCAGTTTGAAGTAGGGTCTCATTCTGTCCCAGGCAGGCCTGGAATCACTCTGTAGTCCTAGCTGACCTCTGTGAATTTCCACGTACTGTGTGAGGTGGTCTCCTGCAGTGCATATCAGAGAAGACAAGGGAAGTGCTCTGACATGGGCAAAAGTTCTGTTTTCTTCCAGACAAGCAAATTTATCTTATTCATGTGCATAAAAGTTTCACATGATAAATGGTCCACTTGACTCATGAGAGACTGGTGAAAAGCAGCTACAAATATTCAGCTCTGCGTCACGATGGCCAAAGGATAAGTTAGCTCTTCCAGTCTTGGCTTGCTGCAAAATAAAAGTTAAAGCCAGGTGTGGTGGCGCACGCCTTTAATCCCAGCACTCGGGAGGCAGAGGTAGGAGGATCGCCAGGAGTTCAAGGCCACCCTGAGACTACATAGTGAATTCCAGGTCAGCCTGGGCCAGAGTGAAACCCTACCTCGAAAAACCAAAATAAATAAATAAATCAAAATAAAAGTTAAGGGGCTGAGAGATGGCTTAGGCCGTTAAGGCGCATGCCTGCAAAGCCTAAGGACCCAGATTCTATTCTCCAGGTCCCACGTAAGCCAGATGACCATGGTGGCACATGCATCTGGAGTTTGTTTACAGTGGCTAGAGGCCCTGGAGTGCCTCTTCTCACTCTCTGTCTCTCTCTCTCTCTCTCTGTCTCTAATAAATAAAAAATAAATAAATAAAATATTTTTTGAAAAAAATAAAAGTTAAGCAGAGATGATCTCCCTAAGTAGGAAAAGTGAGTCTGAAAAGCAAGAAATGTATCCTGTCAAAAACTAAAAGGACTCACTCAGAGAACTCAGTAAGATGAGAGTGACACGTCAGCGGAAAGTATCACACCCACACTTCTGTCTCGGAACCAAAGGGATAATACGCCACAGAGGAGAAAAGATGCATATGGAAGGTTTTGATGTGAGCCTGTGACTCAGGATTCTCACACTGTGTTTTCTCAGCGCGGTGAAGGGAAGCTGGTGGCAGATGGGACGTGTCCATAGAGGTACCCATCATTTATCCCCATACCTCCTCCTCAAGGAGCTGGAACTCAGGGGGACAGTCTCATACTGGGGGCCACCCAAAAGAGTCTCCCCTTTGAAAACAGCAATTAAGAGGCTGAGCAAATCACAGAATTAAAAACTTGCACTTGGGGCTAGACAGATGGCTTAGCAATTAAGGCGTTTGCCTGCAAAGCCAAAGGACCCAGGTTCAGTTCCCCAGGACCCACGTAAGCTAAATGCACAAGGGGCATATGCATCTGGAGTTTGTTTGCAGTGCCTAGAGGCCCCGGCATGCCCATTCTCTCTCTGTCTGTCTCTCTTCTATATTCTCTCTTCTCTCTCTCTCCTTGCAAATAAAAAACTTGCACTTGGGTCCCGTCAACTTTGAACACTGATAAAAAAACATCCTCAAGCTTCCATTAGAACATCAAAGGATTTTCACCTTTTAGCAAGACTGTATGAAAAATAAATCACTGGGGCTGGTGAGCTGGCTCAGCGGTTAAAGCTTCTTGCTTACAAAGGTTGGCAGCCTGGATTCAGTTCCCCAGTATCCACATAAAGCCAGATGCACAAAGTTGTGCATCCATCTGGAGTTTGTTTGCAGTGCCCAGAGGCCTTGGTATTCCCATTTTCTCTCTCTCTCTCTCTCTCTCTCTCTCTCTCTCTCTGTTTCTCTCCTTATATATAAATAAAAGTATATTTAAAATAATAATGATAAATAAACTACTCCAGTGTCAAATTATTTCACACCCAGATTCAATTAAAGTAATGTGATTCTTTTCAACTTAAATGGCTAGTGACAAAACATTATATAGTGTGTTAACTGATCTCTACAGTTTTAATTCTGTGATACTAGAAACAATAAAAATAACAGGAAGTATAATAAAAATGGGCAAAACTGCCAAAAGTGGGCACCAGAAAAAGGTGTGGGAAGATGCAGATATTGCCAGTATCTGGGAAGGATTTTTAAATCCACAATGGCTAAACTATGCAAGGAGTTAAGTGAAACATAAAAATATTGGCATGGATCTGGACTCTGAAGTAACATAATGAGAAGTAAATTCTAGAAACTGAAAAATCATAGAGATCACCATTTTATCTGGGATAGTTTCCTAAGAAGATCTAGAGTGTATCATATGGAGAAAGGAGGTTAGAAAAACGTAATATAAGGCAGGGTTCAAAAGAAATCCTTATACCATTTATATGTACTTATCAAAGAAGGGGGGAGGATTGAAATAGAACAACACCCTGGATAGAATTTTCATCAACTGCAAAAAATTTCCCCAAAGCTGTGAAAAACATCAAGCCAGAGTCAGGAAGCATTATCAACTCATGGTTGGATAAAGAAAATTTTATCTTTAAGGATCCCGGTTCGAGGCTCCATTCCCCAGTACCCACATAAGCCAGATGCACAAGGTAGCACATGCATCTGGAGTTCATTTGCAGTGGCTGGAGGCCCTAGTGCACCCATTCTCTCCTCTCTCTCTTTCTCTCTCTCTCTCTCTCTCTCTCTGCCTCTTTCCCTCTGTCTGTCGCTCTCAAATAAATAAATAATTTTTTAAAAGAAAATTTTATCTTTAAAGAAATAGCAGCATTTGATATCTCGACAGAAAAACAGAAGATGAGAGGCAATGAAATCAAGCTGCAGTGAGGACATTGGGACGGTATACCATCACAGGTCAAGTGACAAAGCATCCCGATTCTGACTGCAGAATCATAAGCAGTGTGTATCAGATCCCATGTGCTGCAATAACACTTTGCTACCCACCTCATAAGCAAGCCAGGTTCTCACGTAGTACAAGCTGGCATTGAACTCTTTAGATAGCTGAGGATGACTTTGAACCTCTAATCCTCCTGCCTCCATCTCCTGAGGGCTGAACCCAGGGCCCAGTTTATGCAGTGCTGGGGATCGACCCAGGGCTTCGTGCGTGCTAGACAGACACTCTACCCCTAAGCCATAGCCCAGGCACTCACTGTTTTAACCACACAGTTCTGTAAGTGATGTGTCTGGATTGACTCAGCTCATTTTTCTCCCTAAAGTTTCACAAGGTTAAAGTCAAGGTTCCAGAAGGCAGAGTTCTAATCAGAGGCTGTGGTGGGGGAACCTTGCTGTATGGCTCTTTGAGGTTGTTGGCCACGTGCACTCCTGGTGGTCTTTCCCTGATGACTGCCGGCATGGAATGAACTACCTTGGCTCCTGGAAGTCTCTCCCTGGACTGCACAGCTCTGAGTCTCAGAGCAGTGTGTCCCTGGACTACACAGCACCCTGCATCTCAGAGCAGTGTCCCCCTGGACTGCACAGTGCCCTGCGTCTCAGAGCAGTGTCCCCCTGGACTGCACAGTGCCCTGCGTCTCAGAGCAGGGTCTGTTTCTTCGCTTCTGCTGCAGAAACTCTGTAATTTAAGGTTCACTTGATGAGACCGTGGGCCCACCGAATAAGCCAGGAGAGTCTCTCTATATTTATATCTGTAGGTTTAATTAGATGCGCAATCTACTTGCCATGGAACATACCATTATAAAATCCAGGGTAAGGGTGCATATATTTGTGCAGTCATTCCATATGCCATAGAAGTATGAAGGAAGCTAACGCATTGCTCAAAAACAGCAAATAATGAAAGGATTATTCGGCAAAAATCAAGCAACGTAAATTAAAGTAATTTGTCACAGTCATAGAACAGACAGCTGATCAAAAAAAAATGGATGGGAAATCTTACGATGTTCAGCAAGCTGCCGCATGACAGGAATTGCATTTAAACTCAGAAGAAAGGTAATGGGAAATTTCTTAAGCACAAGTAGAGAAATTATCTCCCTCTCTGAGACTTATGACAGCCTGGCCCAATGTATTTAGTAGAACCCTTATTTGGAATTTTGACCTCTTCCTGGGCTAGTAGTATGCCACGTGACTCTCTCTCCCTCGCTTCTGGGCAGCGCAGCAAAGTTCAGCTCCCAGGCAGACAAGTTTCTCAGAAGACAAGCAGAGATTCCTGCAAGGTTTATGTTGCTGTGCTGTGACACTCGGCGGGTGATGTGGCACTAAAGCCCTTTCCAGCTCACAGTATTTTCAGTTTAACCTGGACTTAGCGGGGGAAACCCGTCAGCACTTGAGACACACACACATATGAATGAACGGTGTGAAAAGCGAATCTTTAAAGACTTAGAGGCAACTATGACTGTGGGCAGGGAGAGAGCTGTCTCCTAGAACACAGAAATCAGGAACTATAGGGCCTAGAGAAACGGCTTAGCGGTTAAGCTCTTGCCTGTGAAGCCTGAGGACCCCGGTTCGAGGCTTGAATCCCCAGGACCCACATAAACCAGATGCACAAGGTGGCGCATGCATCTGGAGTTCGTTTGCAGTGGCTGGAGGCCCTGCTGCGCCCATTCTCTCTCTCTCTGCCTCTTTCTCTCTCTGTCTGTCGCTCTCAAATAAATAAACATAAATAAAATAAAATAGGTATCAGGAACTATAAAGAGAAATATGGTAAATTTCTTCATAGTAAAACCTAAGAAGTTTAAACTACACTCACTGTGTGTTACTTTTTTTTCTTTGTCACGGTAACCAAACACCTGAAAACGACTTAAGGAGAGAAGGGTTGATTTGGGCTCACAGTTTGAGGGGACACAGTCCATCTTGGTGGGGATGGTATGTAGGCAGGCAGCTGGGTGGTGGTGGAAATGTGGGGCCAAGGCTATCGACCCCAAGGCCCACCCCCAGGGACTAGCTTCCTCCAGCTGGGTCCAGGAACCCAAAATGGAGCCAGCAGCTGGTGGTGATTAAACACGAGTCTGTGAGGGACATTTTACACCTCAGCCATAACGCACACCGTACGAGATATCAAAAGTGAAGATTCTAAAAGCCTGTCCTTTCAGGAAATGTGAACCTACATTAAATACTATGTCATGAGTCAGTTGTACACATATACTTAGCTGTACTCAATGATTTTGTTTTCCTTTTTGGTCTTTTGAGACTAAATCTCACTATATAGCCCTGGCTGGCCTGAGATTTCCTATGTAGACCAGGTTGGCCTTGAACTTGCGATCTTCCTGCATCTGCATGCCAAGTTCTGGGATTACAGAGATGAGCCATATTATTCAATTCTTTTTTTAAAAAAAATATTTATTTATTTGAGAGAGAGAGAGAGATACAGAAATAGGCAGGTAGAGAGAGAGAGAGAGAGAATGGGCGTGTCAGGGCCTCCAGCCACTGCAAATGAACTCCAGATGCATGTGCCCCCTTGTGCATCTGTCTTACGTGGGTCCTGAGTCGAACCTGGGTCCTTTGGCTTTGCAGGCAAGTGCCTTAGAAGCAAAGCCATCTCTCCAGCCCCTACATTATTCGGTTCTTAATGTGAGCCAAAGGCATTCCTGTCTGAAGTCGTGTTGTGATCTTTGTGCTTGATTTGCTAGTTCTCTTGGAGACATTCAAATAGCCGAGGTGAACGTCAAGGGCCTGTTTGTGAAGCTCCTCAACTCTTCCTCCGACAAAGAAGTGGACATTGGGCACCACATCCTTCAGCAGAACGTGAACGGACATGCGATTTCCGTGTACCACTTCTGCCCAGACATCCCGATGCAGGCCAACACCACAGTGACTGTGAGTACCACATGGGAGCTGGGTTCATGAAAGACCTTCTCCACAGTCTATGGAGACTGTGGCGTCTCCCCACCGGCTGGTCCCACAGCACGTGACTCTTGTGGCTCTTGGTTAATCATGTCATGTGGTCCATGTATGTTGGGTAAATAGAGTTTGGTTTTATCATTTAGCTATGACACGAGATTCCAGAGGTCCTGAAATTAAGAAGAAAACACATTCTTCGGACAAGCAAACGGAGTCTTTGCTCAGTTTTGATGCCTCACTTTCTTGTCCTTTGTCCCTCCGTTTGTGTGTGGTGGTTACTGCTTGGTGTGACATTGTTTCCAAACCTCGTCTGCAGCACACCCGTGTCATTCCAGCAACTCAGCAGCCTGAGGCAGAAGGATCGCTTGAGCTCAGAAAGTTCAATTCCAGGCTGGGCAAAGCCCAGACAATAACCCATTTCTATAAATATAAATAAATGTGAATTAACTGATTGATTAAAAAGCACTGCTATCTTATCTGCTCTGAAAGAGTCCATTGCAATACCTGCCCACACCCCCCCCCATGGCATTTACAGAAGCACGTTGAACAGCAGGCTCTGTCACTGGCAAGCTGCCCTCTCTCGCAGGTGTGGGCAGCGGCGGCAGAGGCGAAGCACCAGCCACCCACAGACTTTGTTTGGAAGGAACAGGACAGGTTCAGATCAAGTCCAGACTGCACGACCATCCTGTGCCAACCGCACGGTGAGGTGAGTGTCCACTTCTTGGCAGCCGCCCGTCCTCCTTCCCCTCTGAGCTCACTTGATGGTTCTTTGGTTTCTGCAAGGCCTGGCTAATGGTCACCCCTAAATGCCATAACACCTCAGAGAAGCAACCCTCCCGCCCCCACCGTGTCAGTGCCAAAGCACTGCTCACAGTTAGCCAGAAGCAGTGGCAACAGTCCTCGTCTCCGAAAGCCACCGCAGACCTCAGTCAGGGCCGGACTTCATGTCGCATGTCAGCCTGCAGGGTAGCTTGGGGCAAGGACCACACAGCCTTCGCTATGCATCCCTCAATGCCTACTGGGACTCCTCTCTATTCCTGGGCATGGAGTAAGTACTGGGAACGTGACAGAAGACTGTCACCTGCTCCCTCGGGACTCATAATCCAGAGAAGGAGTGTTGGCAATAATAGAAATCACCGTCCCTTGCTCACTGTGAAGCCAGCGTCATTAGAAGTGGCCCTGTGGAGTTTTATGTCTCCGCTCCGCTTTTCCCAAAGACATGCCAGCAAGGTCCAAGGTCTCGCTGCTGGTGACGACCACATGGTTTGCCTCTGGCAGAACTGTTCTTTGGGTGTTTCTTAAATAGAAACTTGCTCTTATCCCAGACTACCTTGTTGTGCCGTGGAACTCCTGACCCACGTACTGTGTTCACTGGTCTCGCTAGACTCCTTTCTGACTCTGTTCCACCGATGCGAGGAATGACTTTCCCTTTAGAATAAGCCGGGTAATGTACTGAGGACCATTTGTGTCCAACTGGGAGAATATTCAATAGATAGACTTTAGCCATCTTTGGTGGGTTTTCATTCTCTTTACTCGTTCAAACTTCAGTTATTTTATATAATAAAATATTACAGGCTAGAGAGATGGCTTAGCGGTTAAGGCGCCTGCCTCCTAAGCCCAAAAGGCTGGTTCCAATCTCCAGCGGTTCCAATCTCCAGGTCCCACGTTTAGCCAGATGCAAAGTGACGCAAGGGCACAATGCCTCACTTGCCCACAAGGGGGCGCGTCCATCTGGATTTCGTTCACAGCAGCTGAGAGACTGCTGGCGCGCCCATCTCTATCTGTCTCCCGCTCCCTCTCTATCTCCAAAAATAAATAATAAAAATAATAAAAAAATTTTAAAAATATTACAATAATACCTTTAGTTTTAGGGTTTTTTTTTTTTTAGTTTACTTTTTTTTTTTGAGGTAGGGTCTCACTGTAGCCCGGGCTGACCTGGAATTCACTATGCAGTCTCAGGGTGGCCTCAAACTCATGGCGATCCTCCTACCGCTGCCTCCCGAGTGCTGGGATTAAAGGGGTGCTCCACCACGCCTGGCTTCTTTTAGTTTTTTTTTTAAAGGCAGGGTCTTATTCTGCCCCAGGCCTACCTACTCACTCTGTAGTCCAGGCTGGCCTCAAATTCACAAATTCACTGACAGTCCTACTACTCCAGCTTCCTAAGCGCTGGGATGAAAGGCATGAGCCACCATGTCCAGCTTAACTTTTATAATACTTTTGATAATTTTCACTAGCTGGGAAAAATTGAGAGTATATAAGATCAGAATTATTTATTTGACCTCCTCGGTAAACCTAGATTGGGGCCTGTTCTGGTGTGAGTGTGAAAGGTCCATGTGCTGAACATCTGTGCTGTGCCTGGCAGAGCTGTCTGGGGAGGCTGTGGGACATGTCAGAGGTGAGGCCTTTCTGGAGGAAGTCAGTCACTGTGGGATGGTCCTTGGGGGAAATACTACCCTGTCACACCCCCTGCTTCCTGGTCTGGCTCAGGATGAGGAACTCTGTCACATGTTCCTGCCACCATGGTGCCACTCGGCCATGCCTCCTTCATCCTAAGGGGCTGAGACCCTCCTGCAATGGTGAGCCTTCCTTACTGCTGTTAATTTCCACCGCATGATAGCCACTTTGAGCCACAGTGTCCTGGCACATGACCTGACCCTTCCAGACACTCTCTTTGCCCCACATGATCTATGACTCAGTTACTGTAACCAAAACACAGTTCTGTGACCAAAAAGACATGACAGAGCAACCTAAGGTTGGGAATATTTATTTTTGCCTCACAGTTTCAGAGGGTTCAAACCAACGGTGTCTTGGCCCTACACACAGGGACAGAAAAGCATGGCCTCAGGAGCGTGTAGGGAGGCCAGCTGTTCACAGTGGACAGGAAGCAGAGAGAGCTTACAGGGAAAAAAGATAACAAGAGACTGTCACTTCAGGGACCCACCTTCAATGACCTATTCCTCCAGCTTGGTGCTGCGTGCTCAAGACTCCAGGATGTCTCAAAATAGCACCACCTACCGGTCGCCAAGTGTTCAAAGCATGGGTCAGGAGATGTCTCAGATCCAAAGCATAGCACCTAGTACCCGCTCTTCAGACTCCCATCTCAAGATCCACCTTTGGGTCATAGCCTAGTGAAAGAAACCAGCCATGACAAAGCACTGAGCATGGTTTCATTCGACTAGAAATAAAACTTAACTAAGAAGTTGAAGGGTGGCTTCACATCCACCTGAAGCCCTAATGTAAATCCAGAGCTGTTCTTAAAATAAAAGGGAATTGTTGGGCCGTAGGGATGGCTTAGAGGTTAAGGCGTTTGCCTACAAAGCCAAAGGACCCAGGTTCGATTCCTCAGGACCCACATTAGCCAGATGCACAGGGGGCACACACATGCGTCTGGAGTTCATTTGCAGTAGCCAGAGGCCCCGGCACACCCATTCTCTCTCTTGCTCCCTTTGTTGAATAAACAAGCTGGATGTGGTGGTGCACACCTTTAATCCCAGTACTCGGGAGGCAAAGGTAGGAGAATCGCCGTGAGTTCAAGGCCACCCTGAGACTACATGGGTCAGCCTGGACTAGAGTGAGACCCTACCTCAAAAAACAAAACAAAACAAAAGCAAATTTTGGGTTTGCTCTACCCTCAGCTATGTAGGTCACCAATATGCCATTTTCTCACCTGCAAAATATGAGATTTTTATACAATAGGATCACTAAGATTCTGAGTCTGTGGATATTTAAAACAGAGCTATATTTTTTTGCCCCTCAGTCACACTTGATGTTCTACAGGATCTGTAGCCTTTCTCTGACATCCATTCCGCATCTGGCACTTTGCAGGTTTGGAGCAGACCTGTCTTGGGCAGTAGGAACCCACGAAGGGCTGTTTAAAGGATTTACCACGGATCTAGGGAGAGAACTCAGTCGAGTGGTTGCTATGCCCACATGAGAATCTGAGTTCAATGCCTAAGGCCAACATAATTGTGCCCAGTATGGGGGTGTGGTAGAAAAGAAGCTCAAAGCTGAACTGATTCCCCGAGTTCCTGTCAGAGTTCATTGCTGAAGACCTAAAACTATTCTTTGTCAGCAGATGGAAAATCCCAAAGAAGGAACTGTCCAGAAAGGGCCCAGAGGGACGATGAGAAGGAAGACAGTTTAGGCTAAAACAAAGTAAAATGGAGTCATTGTTAGGGCGGCCTGACTGTGGAAATGACTGATATGCAAAGTGCCACACCTTGTTTGTTCACTTACCCCTCCCCTTGGCTATGAAAACTACAAAATGGAAATAAAATCTCAACTTGGGGGGCGGGGGGGCTAGAGCCTCTTTGGAGGGCTACCTCAAGCTCCTTTCCTCCCTCCCCAACCCGTGGGTAATAAACTCCTCTATTTTCACTCATTCTGGCATCAGAGTAATCTTCCCAGAGAATTTCTACAACAGTGGCATGCACTATTTTAAAAAAAAATATTTCATTTTTATTATTTGAGAGAGACAGAGATACAGAAATAGGCAGGGAGAGAGAGAGAATGGGTGCACCAGGACCTCCAGACACTGCAAAGGAACTCCAGATGCATGCGCCTCCTTGTGCATCCTGCTCATGTGGGTCCTCGGGAGTCAAACCTGGGTCCTTTGGCTTTGCAGGCAAGCGCCTTAACCATTAAGCCATCTCTCCAGCCCCTGTGGCATGCACCTTTAATCCCAGTGTTGGGGAGGCAGAGACAGGTGGGTAAATCCCTGGAACTTGCTGGACACAAGCTCCAGGCCAGTGAGAGATCCTGTCTCAAAAAAAAAAAAAAAAAAAGTGGGTTAGTGTTCCTGAGGAGTGACACCTGAGCTTGTCCTCTGGCTTCTACATGTGTGTGGACGCATGTGCATATGCACCCACACATGTGCTCTCTCTGTCTCTCTCTCACACACACACATGAAACAACAACACTTACACATGATCCAGAAGTCTCTCTGCTGGGCATATCATCAAAGGCTGTATATAGAAAGCATAAGCCAGAGACCTAACGTACAACCTGTAAGAGTGCGGGTGCTTATGTGGCATTAACATTGGGGAAATTTGGGGGGGCTGGAGAGATGGCTTAGTGGTTAAGCACTTGCCTGTGAAGCCTAAGGACCCCGGTTCGAGGCTTGATTCCCCAGGACTCACATAAGCCAGATGCACAAGGTGGCGCATGCATCTGGAGTTTGTTTGCAGTGGCTGGAGACCCTAGTGTGCCATTCTCTCTCTCTCTCTCTCTCTCTCTATATATATATATATATATATATATATATATATATATATATATATATATCTGTATCGCTCTCAAATCAATAAATAAAAATTTTTAAAAAGATTTGGGAAATTTCGTTTTCAAGTAAATTTTGCCTGCACTTGTCCCCAAAACAGACTGATGTGAGGTGATAGATATGATCTATTTATTTTCTCCATCATGACAATCTTTGTGTGTCCTGCTTCTGGTCTGTCACATGATGTTGGAAACTCTGAAAGAAGCAATAAAATGTTTTAAAATAAATTCAATTACAGTATACCTATGACATTAAAATATACAACTCAGGGGCTGGAGAGTTGGCTTAGCAGTTAAGGCATTTGCCTGCAAAGCCAAAGGACCCAGATTCGATTCCCCAGGACCCACATAAGCCAGATGCACAAAGGGGGCGCATGCGTCTGGAGTTGGTTTGCAGTGGCTAGAGGCCCTGGAGCACCCATTCTCTATCTATCTATATCTATCTATCTATCTATCTATCTATCTATCTATCTATCTATCTATTTATCTATCATCTATCTCTCTGCCTCTTTCTTTCAAATAAATAAATGAAAATAAAAATTATATATAAAACTCAGACTGGGGAGATGGTTCAGCCAGTAAAGTGCTTGCTTGCTGCACAAGCATGAAAACCTGTGTTCAAATATCCAGAACCCACATAAAAGTTGGGCATTGTGACACATGCCTATGGTCCCAGCACTGAGAAGGTGGACCAGGAGGATCCCTCGGGTTGCTGGCTAGCTAGTCTAACTGAACCAGTGAGCTCCAGGTTCAGTCAGAGACTTTGTCTCAAAAATAAATAAATAAATAAATAAGGTGGAAGTGACAGAGGAATGCTCAGCGCCGAGACATCTCTGTCACATCCTCCAAGGCGCAGGGTCCGTTGCGGAAGAGGGGGCGGAAAGAATATAAGAGCCAAAGGAAGGGTAGGACTCCTTACAACGTGCTCCTCCAGACACAAAATGGCCTGGATGTCCATGACCTCACAGTGCCTGACACTGCCTACACAAGACCATCATAATAGGAGGAAAAGATGATGACATCAAACTGAAAAGAGACTGACTGAGAGGGGGAGGGGATTCAATGAAGGGTGGATTTGAGGGGGAAAGAATGGGGTGGGGGTGGGAATTTTCATGGTTTGTTGCCTATACTTATGGAGGCCGTCAATAAAAGGTTAAAAAATAAGGTGGAGGGCAGTTGACTCTTGGCCTCCACATGCGTGACCCCCTTACACAAATGCATGCACATTATACACAAAATAAAAATGTACAGTTCTAATATTTGACAATCCTGACTTCCTTCCATTGTCACCAGGCCATCGCCTGGTATACGCCTATTCACTGGAAGCAGGCATGGGAAAAGTTACAGACCGACATTGAGTTTGACAGATGTTCGGTCGTAAGTTCAACCCTGCAAAGCCACATGTTCCGGTGGGCCATACCCACAGCTGTGACGAGCAGAGACAAAGAAGTTGCAACGAGGAAAGAGCCCTCAAAGTACGAGCTCGAGCAAGCTTCCACTCCTCTTAAAAAGTAAGGATGCTCACTTCCGCCGTTGGTTCAGTCCCCCACGGTCAGTGTGTGGGAGCGTGTGGGAATGACTGAGTGACAGATTTGTAAGGAACAAACCAGTGAGCCACAGCTTCCATATGAAAAGCACACACCCCAGAGAGCTGGTATGTAGGTAGGACAACGAAGGATGATGTTTTTAGCATGTGATAATTAGACCCCCTGGGTCTCTTCACTTGCCTTTGGCACTGCTGTTTGGGGCAAGGCTGCTGCAGAGAGGTGAAGCCTTCCATGTGCTTAGTTGTCCTCACGTGGAGAGAGGTGTACTCTGCCTAGGAATTTTGTCCCAGAACTAGCTAGAAACAGGTGGGCAAATGCTTCCGATGTTATAATAAAAACTTTGCCCACGAGCTCTATAGCAGCCATGTTCTCGTGAGTTTTTTTTAAATTATTCTTATATTTTATTTTTATTTATTTAACATGGGGAGGGGGAGAAAGAGAATGGGCGTGTTACAAACAAACTCTGGACACATGTGCACCTTGTCCAAATAGTCACTGTGACTTTAACTTCTTTTTTAAAAAGACTTATTTTAGCCGGGCGTGGTGGCGCACACCTTTAATCCCAGCACTCGGGAGGCAGAGGTGGGAGGATCGCCATGAGTTCGAGGCCACCCTGAGACTACAGAGTGAATTCAAGGTCAGCCTGGGCTAGAGTGAGACCCTAAAAAAAAAAAAAAAAAAAAAAAAAAAAAGATTTATTATTTATTTATTTATTTATTTATTAGACAGAGGGACAGAGAAAGAGAGAGAGTGAGAATGGGTGCACCAGGGCCAATAGCCACTCAAACAAACCATGTACATCTGGCTTATGTGGGACCTGGGGACTCGAACCTGGGTCCCTTAGGCTTTGCAGGCAATAATGCCCTAACTGCTAAACCATCTCTCCAGCCCTCTCATGAATTTTAAAGCAGCCTTTTTCTTTAATTTAACGGTAGCATCAGTACTAATGCCGTGGCACAAAGTGCCTTTGACATTCAAGTAGATCCTCTTCCTGTTACAGACAAAAGGAAATCCCACCGACCCTGTTCCCCAATCGCAGCCCCTGGTGTCACAGCCCCAGTTTCCCGGCACACCCCTACTGTCCTCTCATTGAACCGCTCGATCCAGACACAACCGAAAGCACCTCGGAGAAACAGCTAGAATCCCGGTCAGCCAGGCGTAAGCCAGCCCCCAGGTAGGCAAGCTAAAAACACACCGGTTCCAGTAGTCCAAGGAGCAGTGTGTGTGTGTGTGTGTGTGTGTGTGTGTGTGTGTGTGTGTGCGCGCGCGTGTGTGTGGTGACATATGACTCAGATCTTGATGATTGTGTTAGTCAGGTTTTCACCACTACCACAAACACACAAAACAGTTTAAAACTCCAGGAAACATTCTGTTTCGGCTCACAGTTTTGTAGGTTTTGGTCCCTGGTATGTATGCTGGTTCCATGCGGTTTCTGGGCTGGTGGCGAAGTGTGTATCATAGTAGAAGGGAAGGCAGAAGGAAAGTGTTCGCCTCATCTCAGCCAGGAATCAGAGTGGAGCAGCCCCAGTAAGGGGCCAAGGCAAGGATAGCCCCAAAGGACCCACCCCAGTGACCTTCCCTCCCCAGCCAGGTGCACCTTCCACCGTTCCACCACCCCCAATGTCTGCTCACATTTTGTTTTTGTTGTTGCTGTTGTTGTTCAAGGTAGGGTCTCACTCTAGCCCAGGCTGACCTGGAATTCACTATGGAGTCTCAGGGTGGCCTCGAACTCATGGCGGTCCTCCTACCTCTGCCTCCCGAGTGCTGGGATGAAAGGCGTGCGCCACCACGCCCGGCTCTGTTCACATTTTGAATCTTCAGTGGATCAGTCCAGTGAAGGAGGGCGTAACCCTCATAGCCCACCTCGGAGCTCTGTTTGCATCCAAGGACCAGGCCTGTCCTACATGATCACCGTAGCTAAACCCTAGCCAGGGCCCTTAAAGCAAGTGGCGTGAGCTTTCCCGTCGCATATGTTTTAGCACAATGACTGTCTTCTGTAGCTCGCGCTTGAAAAATAGCTGTTGATGGTCAGTGTATCAATGAACCAGAGGAGCCACGTGACCAGCAAAAGTATGTGTAATTTTTCTATTGTACTTTTGAAACAGGGCCTGGAATTCACCATACAGCCCAGGCTAGCACTCACCATACAGCCCAGGCTAGCATCCCACTCAGTAGGTCTCTAGTCAGCCTCCCAATGTAAGTTTGGAAACTTAGTAAAAATACATTTTGCTTTTTTTAATTTACTTATTTTATTTATTTGAGAGAGAGAGAGAAAGAGAGAAGCAGATAGAGAGAATGGGCACGCCAGGGCCTTAAGCCACTGCAAACAAACTCCAGATGCATGCGCCTAGGTACCTTGTGCATCTGGCTTATGTGGGTCCTGGGGAACTGAACCTAGGTCCTTTGGCTTTGCAGGCAAGCACCTTAACCACTAAACCGTCTCTCCACCCCATATTTTGCTTTGTTTTATTTATTTATTTTTTTCGAGGTAGGGTCTCACTCTGGCTCAGGCTGACCTGGAATTTACTATGTAGTCTCAGGGTGGCCTCGAACTCTAGGCGATCCTCCTACCTCTGCCTCCTGAGAGCTGGGATTAAAGGCGTGCGCCATCACGCCTGGCTCATTTTTGCTTTTTAATCAGGTGGGAAAAAATGTTTCTAGAAGTTATGCTGTGACAAAAAAAAATAACATTCCTTTCAAATACACTCCAGTAGTAACTCTGATTCAATTTGAAGTTTCTTAAGTCCTACTAAAACTCTGAGTCCTTTGAAAGCTCTGAGAGTTGGTGTAATTTTGTGTTATTTTTTTTTAAATATTTATTGACAACAAAACATACTTACATACCAAAGGTGCGTATTTTTCCCTCCCCTCCCCCTTTATCCCCTCCCCTCTCCATTAGTCTCTTTTTTTTTAATATGATGTCATCCTTTTTTACTTCTACTATTGGAGGTATTGCTAGGCACAGCAAGGTAATTTTGTGTTATTTTTATTTTATTGTTTGAGGTTTTTTTTTTTTTTTTACTTTAGAGAGAGTGTAAGAGAGAGAGAGAGAGAGAGAGAGAATTGGCATGCCAGGGTCTCAGCCACTGCAATAAAACTCCAGACACTTGCACCAACCTAGTGGGCATGTGCAACCTTGTGCTTGCCTCAACTTTGTGCATCTGGCTTACACGGGCTCTGGAGAGAGATGGAACATGGGTCCTTAGGCTTCGCAGGCAAGCGTCTGAACTGCTAAGCCACCTCTCCAGCCCTGTTTGAGTTTTTGAAATAGGTTCTCACTATGTCAAGTGGGCCTCCTGTATGTTGGGATTATCGGCACGTGCTACCGTGCCTGCCTGAGTTGACCTCAGTAATTCAGGGTCTGTGAAGAGGTAGGTTTAAAGCAAGCTGTATGCCTGTGTGACTTTTCTCTAGGGAGACAGTCCCTGAGGCTCATGAGATGCCTCCAGAATTACAGGATTACAGGAACACAACACCAAGAACCAGATCCCTGTCTACCACGCAGCTGTGTTCTGTCAAAGTTAGGGGTTTCAAACTCCTGTTAATCACAGAGGTGCTTTGAAAACAGAAATCTCTGGTAGGATCCCTGTATCCCTGTATATGCAACACAGGAGCAGCTCTGTCCGAGATGAGGAGGAGGTTAGAGGTACTCAGTGCCCTCTCATTCCTGCCTCCCTGACCGCCCCTGTGATCTTTAAGAACTCCGTTGGAATCATGGAATTTCCCATAAAATGGTAAGAAAGCCTCTGTGTTAGAATTGTGTGCCAGCACTTCCTTGAGATAGCACCTATTGGAAATCAAGTAGAACTTCTGTGAATCACTAGGTTCCATTTAATAAAATTATACAGCATGTATATCATGTATATCATTGCCTCGGGTTTTTTCTTTTCTTTTTTTCATCTGTGAAATAAGATTAGGGTCCAAGTTGTCAAAGGTTCCTTCCAGTAATAAATTGTCTCCGTCAGAAAGATGTAGATATGTAGAACTTGCGATTTCTACTTGAGACTCTCAAGAACAACATAAATTTGCTTTTCTCCAGTGAATGATAGATAGCCTTCACCATTTTTGTCATCCTCAGCAATGTATTTTTCAAAGAAAACCCAGTTTCAGATTTTCCTGAAGCCTCTCTCTGCTCTGGTAGCAACTCTGCTTGATTACTCAATGATGCATTGCTATCCGTAAAATATGTCACTGGATGCACGTATTCTGTCGTGATAATTCAAAAAGATAGCTCCTCTGATGCCTTTAGGGCCTCGGCTCTCAACTTTAAAATTTTCTATTCATTAAATTTTCAGTACGCACAGATAACTATGCATCACAATTATAGGAACTTCAAACCGGAGATGGAACTCGGTAGAGTACTTATCTAACATGCATGAGGCCCTGGGTTCGCTCTTCAGCTCTGCACACGCGGGGCCTGATGGTGCACGCCTGCAGTCCCAGCACTTGAGAGGTAGAATCAGGGGACTCGAGATTCAAAGTTTCGCAAAGTGACTAATAAGAGCGTTCCCTTGATTTCTGTTGCAGAGGGGTGGGGACAGACATTCCTGTTGTGATGATCAGTTAATGACAGACTGGATAAAGCCATCCTAATTCACGGGTTTGTTGCTCTGAAAGGATATGTAACAGATTTTTTCAAGGAAAGTTACATGTTCGTGTACCTTAGCTACTACCGGACCCCTTTTATTGCTAACACACAGGGACTGGCACAGAAAAAAAAGGTAAAACAAACACTCATCAGTTTTCCTTACAGCTCCTTCCGTCTTGCTTTTGATCATTTTGGTGAGTTACAGAACAACTAGTTGCTTTGCTTTCAATATGCTAGGAAGAAGCTTAAGAGTAGGGTGATTTTTAAAGACGCATCTACACATCGTACACCTGATTTGTACCGAGCGCCCTGTGTGTGCAAGCACACGTGTGTGTGGCAGTAGAGGACAGCCTCGGCGGCCGCCCATCTTATATAAGACAGAGCCTTTGGTTGCTGTTCACTACAGACACCACACGAGCTGGTCCATGGGCTCCAAGGGTTCTCATGTCTGCATCCCTCATCTGGATTTTTTGAGGTAGGGTTTCGCTAAAAAGGAGTGCTGGGCCAGGCGTGGTGGCGCACACCTTTAATCCCAGCACTCGGGAGGCAGAGGTAGGAGGATTACTGTGAGTTCAAGGCCACCCTGAGACTACATAGTTAATTCCAGGTCAGCCTGGACCAGAGTGAGACCCTCTGTGCTGGGTTATCCATCCATACTGCTCTGTCTGGCTTTACATGGCTCCTGGGGACTCGGGTCCTTCCACTTACCAGAGAAAGCACTTTCACCACTGAGCCATCTCTCCAGCCTTCAGGCACATTTCAAAACATTAAAATAGCCGAGCGTGGTGGCGCACGCCTTTAATCCCAGCACTCGGGCGGCAGAGGTAGGAGGATCACCTGTGAGTTCGAGGCCACCCTGAGACTACAGAGTGAATTCCAGGTCAGCCTGAGCTAGAGTGAAATCCTACCTCAAAAAATCAAAAAAAGAAAAAAATTAAAACATATTAAGCACATAATATAAAGTAAAAAATTACTCATATGCTAATCATTCTGAATTAATGTGTATTAGTATTTGTTTTATAGCTTCACTTTAAGAAAACCTCCATAAATGCCACATCTCTTTTAATCATCTTTCTAGTTTTGATCTGAAATTTGAATAGGTCATTTTGGTCCTTGTCTTTACAATTTAATCACATATATAAAGATCTTTACCCTTTTTTTTTCTCCAGCACTCGGGAGGCAGAGGTAGGAGGATCGCCATGAGTTCAAGGCCACCCTGAGACTACATAGTGAATTGCAGGTCAGCCTGGGCTAGAGTGAAACCCTACCTCAAAAAAACAAAACAAAACAAAAGTCTTTTAAAAAATCTTATTTGTTTGAAGCAGAGACAGAGAGGCAAATAGAGAGAGAGAATGGGTGCACCAGGGCCTCGAGCCACTGCAAATGAACCAGATGCCACCTTGTGCATCTGGCTTTATGTGGGTCCTGGGGAATCAAGCCTGGTTCTTTTGGCTTTGCACCCAAGTGCCATAACTGCTAAATTATCTCTCCAGCCCTATAAGGTTGTTTAAACATATAGTACAATTGGGAGCTGGAGAGAGATAGTTCAGCCATTCAGGCACTTGATGGCAAAGACTAGCAACCAGGGTTCAATTACCCAGCACCCATGTAGAGCCAGATGCACAAAGTGGAATGTGAATCTGGAGTTTGTTTGCAGTGGCTAGAGGCCCATTCTCCCCCTTCCCCACTCTCCTGTCAAATTAAATTTTTAAAACTTTTAAAGCTTTTAAAAACATATAGTACAATTAGTGTACTTGTAATTTACATAGCTGGCATCCTGCTAGCTGTGTCTGCTTCTTCTGGCTAAATACTATAATTTAGGACTTTAACTCTAGTAATAGATGCAGGTTTAATTTCTTCACTTTATTAGAGTATCTTGTCATACAATTTTAGTACATTTTGTTTATTCCTATATTGTTCTACTGTACAGCAATATGGATGGAAATTCTACGTCCACTGGGATCCGCGCCCTCATGCAAGCGTCTTTTTGTGGATATCTCCAAAGGAGCCTTTCAGACATTTTGGTCAAACACCGAACATCATCTACGGTCTCTGTGTGTGCTTGTCCAATTGTGTGACATATGCATCTTCAACTTTATTAAATTTTCCAAATTCTTCTTGAAAGGAGTTTACTAATTCATATCCTCACCAACATTATATATATATCCCATTGCCCTTATTCTCACCCAGCTTTTAAAACTGTTTTTTAAGATTTTATTTTATTTATTAGAGAGAGAGAGTGTGTGTGTGTGTGTGAGAATGGGTGCACCAGAGCCTCCAGCCACTGCAAACAAACTCCAGACTCATGCATCTGGCTTACATGGGACCTGGAGAATTGAACTGGGGTCTTTAGGCTTCAGAGGCATGTGCCTTAACCGCTAAGCCATCTCTCCAGCCCTCTCACCTAACTTTAGATGGACAGAATCTGGTAGGTGTTGGCCAGCAGCTCATTGTTGTCAAGTTTCTTGTTCATAAATTTTGCATCTTCTTAGAAGCAAAAAACAAGAAATGTCATGATAATAAACTTAAGTGCTTATATTTATTTGAATGGCTTAAATCTTTTGTGTAAGTTAAAATACTCTAAATTCAGCTGGGTGTGGTGGCGCATGCCTTTAATCCCACCACTCAGGAAGCAGGTAGGAGGTTGACGGTGAGTTCCAGGTCAGCCTGGGCTAGAGTGAGACCTCAAGAACAAACAAAAAATACTCTAAATTCCCTGTTTGTTCAATAAGTTGTGAAAGCATCAATTTACATTAAACTTTGATAACTCAAGGATGTGTGGTGTAACCCAGCATAGACACTAGCAGGAGAGTGTGTTGTATTTATGACATAATCCATCACACTTCCATTTTCAATCATTTTGAAATGTGTAGTCAATGATCTCTGATGGATGAGTTCTTTCGGAACAACCCGTCATAAACAAGTTGGGTTCATTTTAAAAATGAAGGTTGGTTTGAACTTTAAAAATTAATGACTCATCACTCAAAAACAGAGAGAGAGAAAAAATATATATATATATATGCTTATCTTAATACACATTTAAAAAGCATTTTATAAAATTTCTCCCATGAGGGGAAAAATATTTTAAAATACCACCAGAATTTCCTTAATCAGACAAAGGATATCATAAAAAATTCTAAAGCAAATTATCACAGTTAATCCTGGAATCATGGAAAGTTTTCCCTTAGGGTCCAAATAAAACAATAGTTTTATTTAACACTGTGTCTGAGCATAAAAAGAAACCAATATTCTACAAGCAATTGTGCTCAATAAGAGTTATATGTGCTTATAAAGACATACATATGTACATCAGAAGATACATGCCATACTGGTCACTAGAATTATATTTAGTATTAACCAAAATCCAGCAGCTATTGTGTTTTTTTCTTTCTTTAATTTTTAATTAATTAAGTTATTTATTTATTTGAGAGAGAGCAAGGCAGATAGAGAGAAATAGAATGGGCACACCAGGGCCTCCAGCCATTGCAAACGAACTCCAGACACGTGCACCACCTGGTGCATCTGGCTTTATGTGGGCACTGGGGAATCAAACCTGGGTCCTTAGGCTTTGCAGGCAAGCACCTTAAGTGCTGAGCCATGTCTCCAGCGCCTATTGAGTTTTTCATCGACAGTATGATAGATGACTAAATGAAAACTTTAGAGTAGAAATAAGTAAGCCAGTGCTGGTTGCAGCAGCATTGATAAACCTCGTCACTATCACACCAAGGGAAAGGAAAGAATGTGTATTGGGTGGTTCCATGGGCATAATATTCAGAAACATACAAAACTGGGCTGCAGGGATGGCTTGGCGGTTAAGACACTTGCCTGAAAAGCCTAAGGACCCAGGTTTGAGTCCCCAGTGCCCACAAAAGCCAAATATACATGGTGGTGCATGTATCTGGAGTTCCTTTGTAGTGGCTGGAGGCCCTTGCGTGCCCATTTCTCTGTGTCTCTCCCTCTTTCTCTGGCAAAGAAGAAAGAAAAAAAAGAAAGGAAGGAAGGAAGGAAGGAAGGAAGGAAGGAAGGAAGTAAGGAAGGAAGGAAGGAAGGAAGGAGAAAGAAAAAAAAGAAAGAAGGAAGGAAGGAAGGAAGGAAGGAAGGAAGGAAGGAAGGAAGGAAGGAAGGAAAGAGAAGGAGAGAGAGAAAGAAGGAAAGAAAATTGAACTATGATGTCAAAGAAAATTGCTTCCAATACAGGTTTGACGTGAATTTTCTTTGTGTGTTCAGATTAGTGGGTGTTTTCTGGTTATTACTGTTTATTTTATGTGGCTTACACTTATGAGGTTAGGAATTTAGGATGTCTGGAATCACAGTTCCATGGTTGGGAGACTATTCATCGTGTGCATGTGTGAGTGTGCGTGTGTGCATGTCCCTGTGTGTGCATGTCCCTGTGTGTGCATGTGTGAATATGCGTGTGTGCATGTCCCTGTGTGTGCATGTCCCTGTGTGTGCATGTCCCTGTGTGTGCATGTGTGAATATGCGTGTGTGCATGTCCCTGTGTGTGCATGTCCCTGTGTGTGCATGTGTGAATGTACGTGTGTGCATGTCCCTGTGTGTGCATGTCCCTGTGTGTGCATGTGTGTGTGCATGTGCATGTCCCTGTGTGTGCATGTGCATGTCCCTGTGTGTGCATGTCCCTGTGTGTGCATGTGTGAGTGTGCGTGTGTGCATGTCCCTGTGTGTGCATGTGTAAGCATTTAGCTCAACATTAGTTGATAATATAACCAAATATTATATGAACTGATACAGAGAAAATTTGAATCAAAAACAAAAATCTCTCGTGTGAATTAGCAAAGGCTGCTCATAGGAACTCGTCACTTTAAAGAATACTGCAGATGGCTGGAGAGATGGCTTAGCAGTTAAGCGCTTGCTTGTGAAGCCTAAGGGCCCCAGTTTGAGGCTCCATTGCCCAGGACTCACGTAAGCCAGATGCACAAGGGGGTGCATGCATCTGGAGTTCATTTGCAGTGGCTGGAGGCTCTGGTGCACCTATTCTCTCTCTCCCTCTCTGCCTCTTTCTCTCTCTGTCTGTCACTCTCAAATAAATAAATAAAAATAATTTTTAAAAAAAGAATACTGCAGAGCTCCCTAGAGTTCTGTCTGTGTTCTGCTATCAGATAATGGACCCAAATTAGGAACTTTTATATAAAGAAAAATTGTTATATCCTGTATTTAAGGGAAATTTTATTTCTTTTCTTTTGCTTTCTAGAATTTAGATTTTAATAGCATGACAATGCTTCAAGACTGTCTTTCTTTCTTTTCAGTTTTTCGAGGTAAGTTCTTGCTGTAGCCCAGGCTGACCTGGAATTCACTATATAGTCTCAGGGTGGCCTTGAACTCAAGATCCTCCTACATCAGCCTCCCGAGTGCTGGGATTAAAGGCATTATCTTAAAGAAAAGAACGGACAAATGAGAACATCCTGGGTGACGGTCTCCTGGCAGCTGAGCTTTTTCTTTAAACTGCCAAATGAAGAGTTCTGACGTCATACTCCTCACAACAAGAGAATAAGGTGAGTCATGACCAGATCTTACACTTTCAAACATTTCACAAATGCAAATCAAGCGAGATGAGTTGCCCTTGCATTGTGAAAGGGTTTATAACCTCCTTCATGGAAATATGCATCATTAATGGTCCGTTTCCTCACACAATTAAAAATACGATTTCAGGAAGCTGGAGCATTCTGATTTAATTAACCAGATGCTAACTATTTTAGCTGTGAACTACCTCCAAAATTGCTGTTGCCCACCGAAATTCAAACATACAAGCACCACTCTTGCTGACAGCCCCACCATTCAACTCCAACTTACACATGAGAATGTTCTCAACAAATACTTTGAGACCTAGCAAGCGCTGTTTCTTGAGGAGCGGGCTTTCAAGCCCCAATTCAAAACCTTCATCCTCATTCTTGTCAAGTCTGGAAGGACATGCATGAAATATTGACCAGACCTGCTTCACGCCAGCAAATTGCTCTGGAAGATGAGAGGTGACGTGCTGCATCCTTCCTGCCTCTAAGCCCAACGTGGTCAGAAAAATATCTTAGAATCCTCATATCTGAGACCCACAACTACTCCTCCGGAAGCTTGTGCCAAACAGTACCTTGGTTCGCTGACCTCAGAACCCTGTCTGTGGACCATGATGGCCAGATCCACCCTGCCCCACGGTTGCACCAGCCCTGCAGGCCACAGCCTCATGACCAGCTTTGGCACACTGCCTCCTGGTAATCACACACTGGCAGTTAGCATGTCTATTCGGAACTGTGTCTAGAGGGGGTGGTGGCATGACTGGGGGGCTTTTCCTGTTGTTTCCTGTCTGTTTACGAGTCTTTTCTTACAGATGAAATGTTTCTTCTACCCCGTCCCCAGCAGCTCATTGTTGCCTGTACTTAGAGTGTTTTTGGTCTGTTTAATTAGCTGGTTTGTGGTGGGGTTTTTTTATTTGTTGAGATCAGGTCTTAACTCTGTAGCCCAGACTGGCTTTGAACTTGGGGATCCTTTTGTCTCAATTGGCAGAATGCTGCAATTACAGGCATGAACTGCCCTGCCCAGCCTGTGTTCACAAGGTTAATCCACTTTCTTGTCTAGTATTTTACAGGATTAGTAAACAGCTCCTCTCTGCTCTGATTGGCACTTGTGAGAGTTCCATTCATTACCTTTGGAGTTCAATACACTACCTTCATTGTAAGGAATTATTCTAGTGCTGGAGAGATGACTTAGCAGTTAAGGCGTTGGCCTGAGAAGCCTGAGAACGCATGTTCGAATCTCCAGGTCCCACGTAGCCAGATGCATAGTGACACAAGTGCACAATGTCGCACACGGATCACAAGGGGGAGCACATGTCTGGAGTTTGTTCAGAGTGGCTTAATGCCCTGGTACACCCCTATTCTCTCTCAAAAATAAAAAAAAATAAAACAACAACAAAAAAAAATTTACATTATTCAATCATACTCAAGTGCAGTCAGACCCATATCTGTAGGTTTTGTGTCCACACATTGGACCTAGAGCACAGATTTGACCAACCGTCAGCTGAAAATATGTATTTTTCATATTTCATTTTTCATACCAGGAGAAAATGTATTATGTACTAAACACGTGCAGACTTTTGTCATTACTCTACACAATACAGTGCAGCAATTACTTCCGTGGCGTTCACGCTGACTAGAGCAGTTTATAAGTGTTGTGATTAAAAATACAGGGTGTGCAGGGAAATGTGGTGGGGGGGACTACGTGCAAATAGATCATTTTTTTATATTATTGTTTTTTATTGACTTTTATACTCACATACAAAGAAAAACCCACGTGATATTTCCCTTCCCTCCCCCATTCCACTTTAGAACTCAAGTCTCCATCATATCCCCTCCCTCTCTCCATTAGTCTCTCTTTTAATTTGATGTCATCTTTTTCTTCTATTTTGAGGGTTTTGCAAAGGTATTGCTAGGCACTGCAAGGTCATGGATATCGAGGCCAGTTTACCAGGGACTTGAGCATCTGAGGGGAACAGGAACCACCCACCCCACTCTTCACCTGCCTGCCTCTGTGGAGTAGACTAGGATGGCAGGGGAAGCAGTGCCCTCTTCTGTCCACACAATACCTCCTGTGTCCCTCTCCTGGTCACCATGGCAGCATGACAGGTAAAATGTAGAAAGCAGCTGAGAAATGTTTTAGGTAGGCTGATTTTTCTACAAACCTTGCATAGTTATCAAGAGGCTGAGAAAATGGCTGGAGAGATGGCTTAGCGGTTAAGGCGCCTGCCTGCAAAGCCTAAGAACACCCGCTCGAATCTCCAGGTGCCACGTATAGCCAGCAAAAGTGTGGCACATGCGCCACAAGGGGCACATGCATCTGGAGTTTGCTCACAGTGGCTGAAAAGCCCTGGCACACCCATTCTCTCTCTGCCTCTTCATCTCTCTCTCTCTTTCTCTCTTTCTCTCTCTCTCTGTCTCTCTCTCAAATTAAAACAAAAGAAGCTGAGAAAAGAGGATCACAAGTTCAAGGTGAAGGTGGACTACAGATACACAGACATACACACTCCTTCCAGATGGATATTTCTCTCTCAAAGTTTTGATTATCATTTGAAATAGCTTTCCTTTTCAAATAATTCACTGAAAACTTGCCCTAAATAATAATGGAACAAAACTTTTTCAAGTAGTTGTTAATATTTTTATTTATTTGCAAGCAGAGAGAAGAGAGAGAGAATGGGTGTGCCAGGGCCTTCCGCCACTGAAAATGAGCTCCAGGTGTGTGCTCTGTGAGTGCGGTTCAACGTGGGTACCGGGGATTGAACCGGCGTTGTTAGGCTTTGCAGGCAAGTGTCTTAACTGCTGAGCCATCTCTCCATCCCTCAAACAGTTTTTAAAGCTACTTGTTTCTAATCTCTATTAAACACTGCCCTTACACCAAAACCTTCATCTTCACACTGAAGAAACCCTTTATGTTGTTGCTTAGTCTAGTGTCTGAATGTGATCCGCCAGTGGCTGACACGTCGGACTGAACTCTTTCCCTCCTCCCCCACTTCTTTTAATTTTAGGGACCAAGAAAAAACGGAAAATCGACATCAAAATATAAATAGGCATTCAACTCAATCTTGCAAAGTACGTAATAGTATCATAAATTTGCTTTCTGGGCAGAAAAATAATGCAACAAGTTTTTTATAATAGTGTCTTTTTGAGACAGGACCTCACTCTGCAGCCTACTTCTGGCCTTGAACTTGTGGCAATCCTGTTGCTGCAGCCTTTTGGTGCAATAATGTCTTTAGGAGATACCATAATATGGATTGTTTATATATTTTATTTTCTGTAGTCACTAATTTTCTGAGAAATATTTACATTACTTTGGGACCAATAGTTTTTGTCTTCCTGTTAAAAAATATGACTTATACATGATAAATGAACATCTGTCATTTCTTTGCTTTTTAACTCCAGAGCCTCAATCTATCCTTGCTGGTAGGTTACTATGAAATCCAAACCATAGGCTGGGGAGGTGGTTTATTAGTTAAGATGCTTGCTTGCAAAGTCTGATGGTCCAGGTTCAATTCCCTGGCACCCACATAAAGCCAGTTGTGCAAAGTAGGGTCTAGAGTTCGTTTGCAGTGACAGGAGGCCCAGGCACACCCATTTTCTCTCTCTCTCCTTACAAATAAGTAATAAATTTTTTTAAAATGTAAAGAAATTCAAATACTCAGAAACCAACTCCACAACTATGTCAATCTATTTTATTTCCTGTGAACCACATGTTATAGTTGCATAGCAGAAATCACTCTGGCTAAGGAGACTCCAGAAGTTCTGATGCTGTTGCAGTGACGTGGTGCTGACGAGTAGAACACAGGACCTGTGTCCTCTGCTATTTCATGGCCACGTGACTTTGTGTCATTGAGTCAGTTGCTTTCCGCACCCTTCTTTGATTGTATGATGGCATCAGCACATGGGTCGTAGGACGCAGGGAGCTGAGGAAGTCTCATGGAGACTGAGACAGAAAGGAGGCATAGAACCAGGGGTTGTTACGAGTGTGTCTCCAGCTCTGGCCTCAAGCATATGACATGGACTGCAGCCAATTGTCACTGTCCCGTGATATTCAATTCCTCGACAGTGCACGAGGCACTCCTGATGACGTAATGGTACAGGCCCTGCCATGAACCAAGCTGTTAGCACATCCTTACTCTCCTGAATGGTCCTCGCTAGAAAGTCCCAGCATAGGATCTCTTTCCAGCTTCCAAAGAAGGGTCCTTGGAAGCCTGACAAGAACTTTCAGTAAAATTTGTCCTGGGCCCACCTTTTATGAATGAGTGGTCAAGACTTAACAGCCTCAAAGAGAGGAACATTTTAGTAACGTGTGTGTGTGTGTGTGTGTGTGTGTGTGTGTGTGTGTGTGTGTGAGAGAGGGAGAGAGAGAATATGGGTACACCGGGGCCTCTGGCCTCTAACCTTTAGCCACTGCAAATGCATGTGCCACCATGAGCATCTGGCTTACGTGGGTTCTAGGTAATCGAACCTGAGTCCTTAGGCTTTGCAGGCAAGCACCTTAACCACTAAGCCATCTCTCCAGCTCCGAGAGTATTTTTAATATCCTTTTCTGTGCAACCTTGCTAAAGGGATTTTGAAACTCTACCGTGGTTACATTGCTTGGGAGTGGAATTTTCCATCTCTGCTTTGCGATACATTCCTTCAACATCTCCCCTCTTCTCGTTGCTCCCCTTTCAGCCCCAGAAGTGACGTATCACCTTCCCAAATCCCCTAGTTCGTTGAAATTCCACCAGTGTCTGTTTTCCACAACCATCCTCCTTTGAAGTCCCTTACCTCTGCTATTCTTGTCTGCCCAGCTGTGAGTCTGGCACTGGGGAAGAGGAAGAGGCCCGTAGGCTGGGCGTCTCGTGATGCTGGAGGAAGACATGGCATGGCTGTCAGAAGACTCTGCGCCAGGACGAGCACCTGCCTTCTGCTCCCACGGAGGGACCCTCCTCAGCTGCGAGGCCTCCTGCGGAAACAGTGCAGGGGACAAAAGCTTCCTGTTTGCCTATTCCATTTCAAGTGATTTCTTCACGTCAGAATACATCTTAGCTATTCCAAGATCAGGCGCTACTGTAGTGCTACCAAAAAAAAAGGAAACGTGAGAGTGGACCATTCAGAAATGCATGGGTAAGCTGGTTACCTAGAGACATTCTGACTCTTGCATTTAATATAACACTGGATAGAAATTGTGTGATGATCAGGTAATGAAATTGCTAAGCTGCTTTGAGGTCAGGATCTCGGCACATCACTATTAACACTGAGATCTAACTAGACAGTGCAACAGATGGGGAAAACATGAATAACCCTTCAGCTTGCCAAAAGGTGAGGCAAAAATGGTTTCTTCCTCGCTGTGATCTGTCCCGTGCTCCACGAGCAAAATCGCTGCTAGAAATCAGTCAAGGGAGGAAGGCCGGCTTGTGTCGGTACTCATGCGGCCCCTGGCTCTTGCGCACCACATCCTGGCAGCTGGAGCGGGTGATAGAAGTTTCTTTACCTTCTGGCAGACAGGAAACAGAGATCAAATGCACACAGGAAGGGTCCGGGTGAGACAGAGCAGCCAGGACACAGCCCCAGTGGCTTCCTTCTCCATCCAGGCCTCACCCCCCAATGACATCATGCTGTGAGTCCATTGAGGGATGGCCCATTAATCCATTCATTAAGTCCGATCCTGGCTAGGACTTGATTGTCTCTGGAAACACCAGCACAGACTCAGCCAGAGCCGAGCTTCACAATCCCCCAGGTTTCATAATCCATTCAAGCTGATCAATAATAATTAATAACCAGGGCTGGAGAGATGGCTTAGCGGTTAAAGCCAAAGGACCCTGGTTCGATTCTCCAGGACCCACGTAAAGCCAGATGCACAAGGGGGTGCATGCATCTGGAATTCGTATGCAGTGGCTGGAGGCCCTGGCATGCCCATTCTCTATTTCTCTCTCTCTCTCACTTCTCCCTACCTCTTTTTTTCTCTCTCTCAAATAAATAAATAAAACATATTTTTTAAGCCAAAAAAAATTAACCATCATAATGAACATGATTTTGATTGCATCCACATATGGCAACTTAATTAACACTTCCTAATATTCGCAGCATATTTCCAGTTTGAGTCACACGTCCTCAGGCATGGCCGTACTTACTTAATATAGTGAGCTCATGGTAAGTGTGTAGCCTACAGATCAGAGAGTATCTGATACGTCAGTCAGCCTTCCTCATGCAGGAAAGGGGCCAGGAAGAAGCAAGAAAGGGGGCTGCAGAGATGGCTTCGCGGTTAAACGCTTGCCAGTGAAGCCTAAAGACCCCGGTTTGAGGCTCAATTCTCCAGGATCCACGTAAGCCAGATGCACAAGGGAGCACACGCATCTGGAGTTCGTTTGCAGTGGCTGGAGGCCCTGGTGCACCCATTCTCTCTCTCTCCGCCTGCCTATTTCTGTATCTCTCTCCCTCTCTCTAATAAATAAATAAAAAATAAAAGAAGCAAGAAAGGGGTTTCTTAAGAAAAGATAAGTTCTTAGGACTTGAACTGTGTTCTAAAGGAGAGAGAAAAAAAGAGGGAGAGAACCATGTATTGCGTTTATTGTCTAAGCAATTGAGAAGCTCACTGGTTAATTGCTTTGTTCCCAGGAAGCTTCCCGTGTGACGTCAGTCTTGCAGGCGCAGCACCGGTGTTACATGAACGACCTCTGCTCCCCGTGCAGGTACTGCTTCCAAAAGCACGTGTGTCAGGGATCCGGAATCAGCGTTTGTCTGATTCGCTCCATTTGTAACTATCTCCTTGGTGTGGGCAGCGTCCTAACACCTGGAAGCAATGGGGGAGACATTTATGGAGTGATTAGGTTTCTTAAGCCAGCTGACGTCAGCACGGTCTCCACTTCCAGCTCATAGAGGGGGAACAAAATCCCCCAGCCATGCAGAGAGGAAAGGTTAAAGAAACAAAACGTCTTCATTCTATGGAGGGGTGGAACTGTGTGTAAAACATCCCCCTTTATTCTATCCCCATCTTCTTCTATGCCTACCAACAGTCTAGCAGTTGAAGGAAACAATGAACTAGGCCTATTATTGTTGACCTTGACTGTGATCAGAAGATAGGGTCGCTTCAGATTCTGAGCAGATGCTCTGCCTATATCTTGTAACCCTGTTTAATTTAAGCTAGTGTTTAAAAAGGCCTGGACACTATTGCAAGGAGAAGACTGTCCTAGGGTGTGAGTGAGGAAGAGGCCAGTGAAGTTTTTCTCATGAAGCCTGCTTTAAGAAGTAAAAGAGGGGGCTGGAGAGATGGCTTAGCAGGTAAGGCGCTTGCCTGTGAAGCCTAAGAACTCAATTTCAAATCTCCACGTCCCACATAAGCCAGACACACAGTGACCCAAGCGCACGGTGTTGCACACGTGCATGAGGGGACACATGCATCTGGAGTTTGTTTGCAGGGGCTGAAGGCCCTGGCACATCCATCCTGTCTTTTAAATAATTTTTTTAAAGGCCTTTAAGAAAAAGAAGTAAAAAGGAGGGTTAGGGGTGAATTATGTTCAAATAATAAGAGCTTAAATACTTTATTTTTTAAAAAATCAAGGCAAGAGAGCTAGGCATGATGGGCTCATGTCTGTATTCCCAGCACTAACAGGGGGCTCTCCATGAGTTCAAGACCAGCCTGGGCTACACAGCAAAGCCTTATTCATGATATTCAAGAAGTGAAGACAACCCAAGCATGCATCAACAGACGGATGGGTTTTTTAAATGCTGAATAGGATACAGTGCCATCTTTTTTAGCCATAAAAATGACATTCTGGGGCTGGGAAATGGCTTAGTGGTTAAGGCATTTGCCTGCAAAGCCTAAGGACTCTGGTTCGATCCCCCAGGACCCACATCTGCCAGATGCACAAGGGGGCACACACATCTGGAGTTCGTTTGCAGTGGCTGGAGGCCCTGGCACACCCATTCTCTCTCTCTCCCTCTTTCTCTGTCTCTAATAGATAAATAAAACTTAATCTTAAAAAAAATAAAAATGAAATTCTGGTACACATATCAATATGAACAAACTTTGAAAACTCTATGCTCAAAAGGGTCAATGTGGTGTGATTCAGTGAACCTTACCAGGGAAACTCAGAGATAGCATTGCACAGGGGCTCGGGAGATGGTTCAGTCAGGAAAATGATTTTCTTACAAGCACAAAGACCTGAGTTTTGATCTCCAGGAGCCATGTAAAAATGCTGTGCACTTGTCATCCCCGTGCTGTGGAGGCTGAGAGGAGGACCCCTGGGCTCACTGGCTAGCCAGTCTAGCTTACTTGGCAAGCTCCAGCCCAGTGAGAAGACCCTGTCTCAAAAAAAGGTGGACACTGGGCTGGAGGGATGGCTTAGTGGTTAAGGCATTTGACTGCATGTTTGCAGGGGCTGAAGGCCCTGGCACATCCATCCTGTCTTTTAAATAATTTTTTTAAAGGCCTTTAAGAAAAAGAAGTAAAAAGGAGGGTTAGGGGTGAATTATGTTCAAATAATAAGAGCTTAAATACTTTATTTTTTAAAAAATCAAGGCAAGAGAGCTAGGCATGATGGGCTCATGTCTGTATTCCCAGCACTAACAGGGGGCTCTCCATGAGTTCAAGACCAGCCTGGGCTACACAGCAAAGCCTTATTCATGATATTCAAGAAGTGAAGACAACCCAAGCATGCATCAACAGACGGATGGGTTTTTTAAATGCTGAATAGGATACAGTGCCATCTTTTTTAGCCATAAAAAATGACATTCTGGGGCTGGGGAAATGGCTTAGTGGTTAAGGCATTTGCCTGCAAAGCCTAAGGACTCTGGTTCGATCCCCCAGGACCCACATCTGCCAGATGCACAAGGGGGCACACACATCTGGAGTTCGTTTGCAGTGGCTGGAGGCCCTGGCACACCCATTCTCTCTCTCTCCCTCTTTCTCTGTCTCTAATAGATAAATAAAACTTAATCTTAAAAAAAATAAAAATGAAATTCTGGTACACATATCAATATGAACAAACTTTGAAAACTCTATGCTCAAAAGGGTCAATGTGGTGTGATTCAGTGAACCTTACCAGGGAAACTCAGAGATAGCATTGCACAGGGGCTCGGGAGATGGTTCAGTCAGGAAAATGATTTTCTTACAAGCACAAAGACCTGAGTTTTGATCTCCAGGAGCCATGTAAAAATGCTGTGCACTTGTCATCCCCGTGCTGTGGAGGCTGAGAGGAGGACCCCTGGGCTCACTGGCTAGCCAGTCTAGCTTACTTGGCAAGCTCCAGCCCAGTGAGAAGACCCTGTCTCAAAAAAAGGTGGACACTGGGCTGGAGGGATGGCTTAGTGGTTAAGGCATTTGACTGCAAAGCCAAAGGATCCTGGTTCAATTCTCTAGGACCCATGTTAGCCAGATGCACAAGGGGGCACATGCATCTGGAGTTTGTTTGCAAAGGCTGGCGGCCCTGCTTGCCCTCTCTCTTTTCTTGTTTCTCTCTCTCTCTTAAATAAATAAATAAATAAATATTTTAAAAAAAAAAAAAAAAGATGAAATATTTGTAGGGCCTGGTGGGATGACTTGGCAGTTAAGGTGTTTGCCTGCAAAGCCAAAGGATTCCAGTTTGATTCTCCAGGACCCATGTTAGCCAGATGCACAAGGGGGCGCTTGTGTCTGGAGTTCGTTTGCAGTGGCTGGAGGCCCTAGCATGCCCATTTTCTCTCTCTCTCTCTCTCTCTCCGTCCCTCCCTCCTCTTTCCTCTCTTTCTCTCAAATAAATAAATAAAATATTTTTTAAAGGTGGACACTGCCTGAGGAAACATCCAAAGTTGTTCTACGCACACACACTCGCACACACACACTCGCACACACCCACACCCACGTGCACACACGCGCATGGCACACTAGAGCTTTGGGGGGTTGGGTCAGCAGGAAGTTAGAAATGCATACAGTCTCAAAAGTAGATAGAGAGGTTCTGGAAACGAATCACAGAGGTGACCGTCCGCCATTAAGATACTTACTGTCACTGAACGGGACATTTAAAAATAGTTTAAAAACTTTAATACAAATGTAATAAAATCTGACTAGCATTTTCCAAATGGAAAATAGAAGTCATTTTCCAGTCTAAAGCATCAGAGAAGACCTCCATTGCCTGACAAGATAAATTCTACCCTTTGCTTATCCAGAAAAGAGTCGCAAGGTGCCGGTGAGCAATGCGGGATGAGTCAGCTCCCATTGCCGAGCCACAGGGACCACATCCTTGCTCTCGCCCCAGACACTCAGAGGCCGACCTGCCCATTTTCAGGAAACTGCCAATCACACCTTTGCGCTTTGAGCCACTAAATAACACCTTTCAGTCTCATGCTGGCTAAATTGTGTAGGCTGTTGTTCTGTCTTTTCCATGGTTGCTATAGAAACTGAGTAGCCATGATGCTTTGGAGAGACTAGAAAGGAATCAGAATGTTCAGTAGAAGTTGAGGTTTCATGGTTTCCAATTTCTTTCAGCTGCCTCCATCGGCTACTTACTGTGCCCCCACTGCAAATATAAACATGCAGCCAAGAAAAGTTCTCTTAGTATGGCCAATAAGCCATCCCACCCCTAACAGGCGTTTCCTCCCAAGCCTTGTCCCCTGAAAGACATCATGGAAATGAATGAAGCAAGTGGTGTGCACAAGGCTCGGCTGTTTGCACTAACCTCCCAGGACAGGGGTTTGCCGGCCCGAAAGGTTTTCCCTGTGTCCATCTGCTGTGTTGCTTTAGGAAATTGTCATCTCTGTCTCTCTGATTTGGTGGGGCGTACTCGGGCAAGAATGGGGTACATGAAATGTTCTTGCCTTCTCTTCTTGTAAGAAAGAGTGAAATAAAGGCTGAATGTAGAGTCCTTGGTAGATTCCCTTGCAGTTACGTCACCACAGGATTTTCCAGCAAAAAGCTTCATATTCCTGGCCAAAGACCGTCAGTCTCCCTGAAGGGGCCAGTTGGGGGTGTATAATTAGTGGCTTCAATGTCCAAACCCATGAAAGACCATGCCGGGATTGTGAAGAATGTGTGTTTGAGGCGTTTTATTTTCCTAAATTGCTCTGAATTAAAGCCATAGGTGACGTTTAGGTTTGAGTGTGTTGAAGTACAGTGAGCTTCATCGTCTGTGTCAGAAATTGTCACTTCCATGTCACTCCTACAAGTCATATGGTCATAAATACCTGACGGGAAATGTCAGCCCTGGAATAATTTGAATAATCGTCCCTTAGAGAAATACACTAAGGATGATCTGGTCGAATTACAACCTGCTTCTGGTGATAATATTGTAGTTGGTTAATTGCTAATGAGCTTTGAAGAGGAATCCAAATTTTTGGATGCGTTTCAGAGCCGGGTTCTTGTAGTGATAAACTAGTATAGGCACACATTCTCCTGAGTCTACAGAGCGATGAGTATTCAGCCATCTGAGAGAGCATCAGGTTTGCAGTAGCAGTGATGACTTTGAGGGCGATGTGAGCCAAAGTCCACAAAGTTTTGGTTATATGAGAAGATTCCAGATTTCTATTGTATAGACTAGTGACAAAAGTTAATGAAGCATTCTGTGCTTGAAAATTACAGAGAATGGATCTTGACTAATTGTTCTCACACCACACACACACACACACACACACACTCACACAAAATAGCTGATGGACATGTCAATCAAATTTAATCATTTCATATCTCAAAATACCACATTGTAGTTCATAAATATATACATGTATGGTTTTAATTTGTCATTTACCGTCACAAGACAGAGAGGAAAAGAACCAGTAATACCTTGTGCCTAGATAATATAAGTTGTTGCCGATCATCAATGTTTATAGAAGGAATGTCTTGAAATATACATATATAGATTTCATATTGGACTTTTTTCTGTTACTGTCACAAAATTGCACGGCATGTGAATGTTGTAAAACAGGCTTATTTGTTCACAACGTGTAGGCTGGAATATCTGAGCAGGTAGCATTCTAGTGGGAGGTTCATGGTAGATGACATCACAGTGTCAGGTGTGTCAGAGGAAGAGCCCACATTTTAAGACGGGAAGTCAAAGAGCAATGCAGGGGTCGGCTATCGTGGATAACATCTCGTCCTTGTGAGAACCAACTCAAGGTTCCATGATAACTCTGAATCCTTCCCCGCTACAGTGTCTCCAGTGGTGTAAGGCCCTCCCACTAAGCCCCACCTCTTAAAGGTCCATACTACCTTCTCATACTAACAACCAAGACCCCAGTGAAAGAACACTTGAACATACACGAGCCACGTGCACACTGGAGTGTTTATATTCCTAGTCTTTGAAATAGAAAGAACAAACAGATAGTAAAAGAATTTTGTTGGTTTTAACATTTTGTATTACTTAGTCTGAAGATCATTTCAGTATATTGGATGTCATGAGATAGCAACCTATTATTTAAATTTTATGACACTATCAGAAAATGCAGGCCTGGCGAGATGGCTTAGTAGTTAAGGCACCTGCCTGGGAAGCCTAAGAATGCCTGTTTGAATCGCCGGGTCCCACGTTTAGCCAGATGCAAAAAGTGATGCAAGGGCACAATGCTGCACATGCCCACGAGGAGGCGCATGCACCTGAAGTTCATTCATAGTGGCTGAGAGGCCACAGGTGCACCTATTCTCTCTCTGTCTCTCTCTCTCTCTGTGTCTCTCTCTCTGTGTGTGTGTCTCTCTCTCTCTGTCTCTCTCTCTCTCTCTCTGTCTCTCTCAAAAAAAATGTTTTAAAAGAAAATGCAAAACTGGGCCTGCAGAGATGGCTCAGTGATTGAAGTGCTTGCCTGAGAAGCCTAAGGACCCAGGTTCAATTCTTCAGGTCCCATGTAAGCCAGATGCACATGGTCACACATGCATCTGGAGTTCATTTGCAGTGGCTAGAGTCTCTGGCATGCCTGTTCTCTCTCTCTCTATCTCCATCTCTCTCTCTCTCAAATAAGTAAATTTTTTAAAAGAATGAAGGGCTGGAGAGATGGCTTAGCAGTTAAGGCATTTGCCTGCAAAGCCAAAGGACCCAAGTCTGATTCTCCAGGACCCACGTAAGCCAGATGTACAAGGGGGTGCATGCATCTGGAGTTTGTTTGCAATGACTGGAGGCCCTGGCGTGCCCATTCTCTCTCTCTCTTTCTCTCTCTTAAATAAATAAATAAAAGTTTAAAAAGAAAAATGAAAGGGGATGACTTGGGGTTAGCCTTCATTTTACTCTTTTTTTTTTTTTTTTTGGAAAGAGACAGAGAGAGAGGGAGGGGGAGACAGATAGAGATGGGCACACCAGCCGTCTCTCAGCTGCTGTGAACGAAATTCAGATGTTTGCACCCCCTTGTGGTCAAGTGCGGCATTGCGCCCTTAAGTCACTTCGAATCTGGCTAAACGTGGGACCTGGAGATTGGAACCGCTGGAGATCGGAACCAGCGTTCTTAGGCTTAGGAGGCAGGCGCCTTAACCACTAAGCCATCTCTCCAGCCCTCACTTTACTCTTGTACATACTCTGAGCAGCTTCCACACTGACACATTCTGCCTCATTCTCTACAGTCAGCTCTTTTCCATTGCCACAAGGAAATCTACTGCTGCAGAGACTTGCACTTCAAAAAGAATTACTACTTCACTGAGGATCTTTAAAATCGAAACCCAGAGGGATTTATTTTCTATTTCATTTATGTACATCTCATTTATATGCACATACATAAATGTACATATAATATGCATGTCATTGATAAAGATATTTATTAGCACATACATCGGTATTCGTGGAGAGAGAAAGCATGTTGGCACGTGTTTGTGGTTTGAGTTTGTACCCACTGCCAAAACCTATTATTTGTGCACACATGTACGTGTGCACATGTACAAGCATGTACGTGGACACCAAAGGACAACCTCAGGTGTTGTTTCTCAGGCACTGCCCACCTTTTCTCAAACAAGGTTCCTTACATGTCTGGTGCTTACGAAGTGGGCTGGCCAGGGAGTCCAGGACCTGCCAGTTTCCACGTCCCCAGCACTGGGATTACAGGTGCACATTGCACCCACACTTAGCTTAAAAAAACAACAAAAAAAAACCCTTGGGAATCTAACTCTTATCATCATGCTTGCTAAACCAGCACTTCACCAAATAAGCCCCAGATGTCATCTACTAGGTAAATAAACTAGATAGGTTTTAGATAAGTGTTGGTTTGTTTTTGAGGAAGGGTGTCTTAAACTCCACACACGTGCGCCCCCTTGTGGGCCATCGCGGCATTGCGCCCTTGCGTCACTTTTTGCGTCTGGCTAAACGTGGGACCTGGAGAATCGAAATGCATTCTTAGGCTTGGCAGGAGTCGCCTTAACCGCTAAGCCATCTCTCCAGCCCAGTTTCTCGCTTTTTTAATGCTATCAACGCAGGTATCAGAATCATGCAACAAGCGCCTTCCCCACAGAGCGATCACCCCAGCCCAGTAGTTGAGGTTAGATTTGAAGGAAGTCTTGAATTTGCCCCAAAACCTCCATACTGTCAGTCAGTCAGTCACACACAAGCCCCCTTTCAGGACTTTAAAAGATTTCAAGTGGGACTTGGCCTGTTGTCTATGCAGGTTTAATGTGGCAGTAATAACTTCTAGATTTTACACAGACTCCAAAGCACTGGTTATTACTGCCAAATTTAAAAAACTTTCACCAAAGAATGAGCATTTGTGTCTTCAGAATGCTCCGAATACCACAGAAATCTGTACGTCTTATGTATCAAACTTGCTTTCGAAAATCCCTTGGTCACTGTGAATCTAGAAGCAAAACCCAAAGCTCTTTGTAGCTATTATCCTTAGAGATGGCTGTGTCCCTGCATCAGAGACACGGGTCACCAAAGCAGGCAGCACCACAGAGAAATCTCAGAGGCAGTCGGCAGACTGCGTGCCCGCTGCTTGTGCATTATCACATCTGAGGACACCTGACGCAGCCAGGGAGCAAGGGACCCTTCTCCGTACTGGTTCAGTGCCAGCAGAACTCCCGCTGCCCTCAGCACTGGGCATCTTTGTGAATGCTGGTGCCAAGGAAAATGCAGAGATTGGAAGGAACTTTGTAATGTCCAAGGGTTCACTAGCTCTGCTGATGGGCCCCCATGATGCCACCTCATTTGCATGCATCAATCAGGGCCTGCCTGTGTGCTATATAAGCCCTTGCACTCACCTCCTTAGGGTACAGACCCAGTGGACTTGGACGTGAATTAAATGATTCCCTTTGGCTGGTCCTAAAGGAGAACTTCTTGGGGGATCAGACCTGAGGCCTCTGGGGGCTGCTTGGGAATTCAGAACCAAGACTCCTGGGGGGGCTGTTTGGGCCTGGCCCTCCAGAGCCTCTTGTACAGACAGTTTGACCTGCTTCTGCCTCCAGGAGTCCCCGGAACGTCTCCTTCTCTGACTGTTGAACTTTCTCCAGCCTCTGACCGGCTTCTCCTTGGCACCTGTGCCCCAGTGGCTTGAGAACACCCATGGGACCCACTGCCTTGGCTCTTGCTGCAAGGGGCGGGGGGGGGGGCTGCTGCAGCTCTGACAGCTGCTGCTCAGGTGGTCCAGGTCCTGCTTCAAGGCCCCTTGTCTGGTTTCCCCAAACAGTTGTGACTCAGAGTAACACCATTGTGTCCTCCCAGTTGGCAAACCCACAGTCACCAGGAGACAGCTGTGATTACCTTTGTCCTCCTGGTTGGCAAACCCACGGCCACCAGGAGGCCAGTCAGCAGTCAAGGTGCTGTCATATTCCCTCGTAAATACATCCCCTAGGGGGGCTGGCTGTCCCTTCCAGTCTTCCAGTGGTTAGACAAGGTCCCAGAAAAAACTTGGCCATGTCACTGGGAGAGCTTCATCTCGGGTCAGTCTGCCTTGGCGAACCTTGTACTTTATTGACAGAGGCTAACAGTGAACCATGAGCACGGGGATTCATGGGAAGAGGAGGCGCGCCTGACATTCAACATTGCCTGGTCTCTTTCCTCATTACTACGCCTCATAAATATTCAGCGGAAGCTTTCAATTTCAAAGTGGAATCTGTGCTCAAAGCTGGAATAATGCCGGTCCCTGACCTTTTTTGTTTCTATTTGCTTTCATTTTTTTGCTGTGTTTCCTGATTTTTAAAGTTGTTCTTGGCTTGTATGCCCAATTTGTTGAGGTTGGCTCTTAAACTGACATGATTTTATCACGGTACATTATTTTCATACTTACTACTACGACACTATCATCATTATTACATTACTATTGTTATTACACGCAGATTGTTTAAGGAATAGATGATATAAAAGTCAAGCCACATTAGGCAAGGCCCATATGTGGTTTTCTGCATGTTCTGTGGAAGCTACATTTCAAACACTTAAATGTCCCAAACAGTGCTTTTAAAAAATGTCCTAGTCACAATAAATAGGATATTTGTTTTTTTTTTTTTAAATCCAATAAGAGCCATTCAAATCTATTTCTTTTTATTACTAACTTTAAAGATCGATTAAAATGCAATGTAGCTCATTCTCCAGCCTTCAGAAAGGGCCCCGTTCAATATCAATTCATCCAGACACGCTTTCTCTTTCGTTTTTTCTACGAGTCTCCAGGGGAGACCCTATCATTTTTCTTTGCCTTGCTGGCAAAGACCCGGCAGTGTTGGAACAAAAAGCACATTGTCTCCTCGTGTTCTTGATAAAAGTAGAGAAGCATTTCCCCTCGCCTAGCTCTTATGTTCTGAAGAAAACAGGCATGGTAAGAAAGAAAGGGGTTCCTCCCAGCACCCGGAGTTCCTGTGCCAAGTCAGGCGCGCCGGGGTCGTCCGTGTTTACCTCCACGGGCCTCTGTGTCTTTTGCTGGTTTCACATTGCTGCTCAGCATGGATCCACCACTCCTGGCCTGTGTTTTCTGCAAGATTGAAGCAATTCAACATTTAATACCTACCTCTACACTCTAATATTTTCTTCTCCTTTCTTTTTTCTTTTTTTGGTTTTTCGTGGTAGGGTCTCACCGTAGTCCAAGCTGACCTGGAATTCACACTGTAGTCTCAGGTTGGCCTTGAACTCATTGCAATCGTCCTACCTCTGCCTCCCAAGTGCTGGGATTAAAGGCGTGCGCCACCACAACTGGCTAGTCTTGTGTCTTGAGACAGACTTGCTTCCTGGAATTACAGTTGTTAAAAATGTCCTGCATTTTGACATTTTGAAGCATACAAATTTCTCCTCCTCCTTCTTATTCTTCTTTTAATTTTTCAAGGTAGGGTCTCCCTCTAGTCCAGGCTGACCTGGAATTCACTCTGTAGTCTCAGGGTGGCTTAAACTCACGGCGATCCTCCTACCTCTGCCTCCCAGAGTGCTGGGATTACAGGCATGTGCCACCACGCCCGCTCTTCTCCTTTCGAACATGACCCCAATCTATATGGGGTGGCCCTATTTCCCTAAAACTCTGACAGTGATGTAAGTGGAAATGCCAAGTGTGCACCACAGCTATTCCTAGTGAACTGGAACAGCTCCTGGAGGAAAGAGGAAGACTCGGGAAGCTCAAGAAGCCCCGAGAGGCCCTTCCCTGAGGCTCTGTCAGCAGACAACCATCTCGCTGGGACAGAGGAGACTGCAGTGGACACGCGAGCTGGGTGGGGAGTCCCAGCTTTCGTGAGCAGTCTCCCAAAGTGGAAAGGGAATTTCAGTGATGCAGCTGTGGGTGTCACCCATGCTCCCAAAAGTAGACCCCAGTCAGCACAGACTCACCACCCTAGACTAGGGCGGCATCGTCTCTTCAGTCTGTCGCTGGTGCCCTATCTGAGGTGAGCAGATGCTTGCTCATGTGTCCCCAGAAAAAGTCACACAAGGATATGGCTTTGGGGAAATCATCCCAGACAGGAATGGCGTGCACTTCCTACCTCCCTTCTGCTTCCGGCATGTACCGTGACGCAGTATCCATGCAGTCACCGTAAACCGCCAGAGCGAGCAGAAATGGAAGCTGTGTCCACACACTTGGGAATCTGGTATTAAAGATACCGTGGTAAAACCCTAGACCACTTGACACTTCTGGCCTGTTTCAGGCCACTGTCACGCTGTCTTGTTTTCTGTCGCTATTTTGTAATGCAGATGGAACTTGCTGCTAACTGATGCAGAGAGGTAGCCTACATGTTGAAAGACACGGGGGATGAGCTGGAGGGATGGCTTAGCGGTTAGGGCACTTGCCTGCAAAGCCTAAGGACCCGTGTTGCACTCTCCAGGTCCCACGTAAGCCAGATGCACAAGGTGAGGCAAGTGCACAAGGTGGCACACGTGTCTGGAGTTTGATTACAGTGGCTGAAGCCCTGGCACACCAATTCTCTCTCTTTCTCTTTCCTCTCTCTTTCTCTCATTCTTCTCTCTCTCTCTCATATAAAGGCATGTGCCACCACACTCAGCAAAAAAAAAAAAAAAAGAATGAAAGACATGGGGGAAAGTGCAACAGATAAGAAGTAACTGGTCATTGCATGCTCAGAGGGACAAAAGCAAGAAGAAAGTACATATGTGGAGAAGCAAGAACCCTGAGTGAAACTTTTAGATGGGGTTATCAAATATTATGAATGGGGGGGGGGCTGGAGAGATGGCTCAGCAGTTAAGGCACTTGCCTGCAAAGCTTAATGGCCTGGATTTGATTCCCCAGTACCAAAGTAAAGCCAGATGCACAGAGTGATGCATGCATCTGCAGTTTGTTTGCAGTGGCTGGAGGCCACTCCCATTCTCTGTCTCTCTGTCTCTCTCTGTGCATGCAAACAAATTTTTTAAAGTTTTTAAAATATTATGAAGTGGTTTGAGGAATTTGTGTTTAGTGAGTTTTGTTTGTTTGTTTGTTTGTTTGTTTGTTTGTTTGTTTGTTGTTTGAGACTGTCTCACTGTTAGTTTACCCTTGCTTGGAACTCACCATTTAGACTAGATGCACCTCAGATTTGTGGCAATCTACCTGCCTCAGCCCCCTAAGAGCTGGAATAAAATGATCATTCTTGGGCTGGAGAGATGGCTTAGCGGTCAAGGCGCCTGCCTGCTAAGCCTAAGAACCCGGTCCCAATCTCCAGGTCCCACGTTTAGCCAGATGCAAAGTGATGCAAGGGCGCAATGCTGCACTTGCCCACAAGGGGGCGCACGCATGTGGATTTTGTTCACAGCAGCTGAGAGACTGCTGGCATGCCCATTCTCTATCTGTCTCCCTCTCACTCTCTGTCTGTCTCTCTCTGTGTCTCTCTCCAAAAATAAATAAAATAATTTTTAAAAAAATTTTTTAAAAGATCATTCATATGATAGACTATAATTAAGTGAAAGATACTGTGTTATAAATTTTCAGTCGGGCTGGAGAGATGGCTTAGTGATTAAGTGCTTGCCTATGAAGCCAAAGGACCCCGGTTCAAAGCTCAGTTCCCCAGTACCTACATAAGATAGATGCACAAGGTGGCACATGCATCTGGAGTTCATTTGCAGTGGCTGGAGGCCCTGCCATGCCCATCCTCTCTCTCTCTTTCTCTCTCTGTCTGTTGCTCTCAAATAAATAAATTAAATAAATGTATAAAGTTCTCAATCAAAGACATCCCCCCATAAATGTGCCCATTGGCAGACATTGAATTGAACCTTAGCCACGCTTCCATCCTAGCCAGCAACCACCCTAAACAAGCTCTGCCCAGTCACTAGTGGTGGCAGGTGCTGACCTTAGCACACATTTGACTGGCAAATGCTTATCCATCTTCCTCGAGGGTTATCATGCTGGGAACCCACACTTTAGCTTAGCTCATCTTCCAGGGAGGGAAAAAAAATTAGTGAATCATAACTGTAGCTCTCTTAAAGGCCTTTTCCCCCCATTGTAAATGTTCTCTGTTCACTTGCCATGCTTTTAATAATTGAGAGCTGCGCTCTAAAAGCTCCATGGCCAGGCTCAGGGGACCGCTAATCAAAAGGACGTAAGCTAGTCTATGACAGCATCTCGGAGGCCTCAGGGGACCTACAAGTACTGTTGGGGGAAGAACAGCTTCAGCATCCCTTCCTTGGGGGCGTGTGGAGGGACTCGAGCCTGCAAAGCCCATTCCCAGGCCTCCTTATCCTTGTGCAAGTTCCCACGGATCCCTAACAGGACAAAAAGCTGTGGTTGATAACAGCTAATGCTGCAGCATGCAGAGTGGTTTGAAAACCCCTTTTTGCCTTGAAATCCTTTCCATCAGGACCGTCAGATAGAGGGGGCTGGTTTCATTAGCTAAGAGGCAGAAGAGGCGCTTTGCCACCTCTGAAGGTGCATTTCCACTGTTAACGCGAGTGGATTCATAATCACCTAGGAGACACTCCTCTGAGTGTGTCTGTGAGGGGCGTTCCCAAAGAGGCGAACTGAGGAGGGAAGCCCCCTCCTGCATGGAGACAGCGGCATCCCATGGGCTGACATCCCAGACTGAACACAAAGGGAAAGGAGGAAGCCAGCTGAGCACCAGCATCCATCTTGCTGTGCTCCCTGGCTGTGGACACCGAGGGACCAGCGGTCACATACTCCCACCACCATGCCTTCCTGCTGGATGTGTCTCCTCAAACCCTGAACTTCCTTCTTTAAATCGCTGTTGTTATAGCAATGAAGAAAGTAACTGAAGGGGCCTGGAGAGATGGCATAGCAGTTAAGCCATTTGCCTGCAGAGCCAAAGGACAAGCCAGATGCACAAGGGGGAGCATGCATCTGGAGTTCCTTTGCAGTGGCCAGAGGCCCTGGTGTGCCCATTCTCTCTCCCCCTCTCTCTCCACACACATGCATCAACATACACACACACACACCAACATGCATACATACATGCAACACATACACAGACAAAAATTTCCCAGACTGAGCCATGCATCTCCAAGTCTCCTGGCATATTCATGGATCTCCATCAATAAGTTAAGTTCTTTTATTCTGAAGTCTGTGGAGACCCATCGCTCACAGGCATGAAGGTAGCAAACACATGTTTCAGATGAGCAACCTTATGGTACAAGTAAAATCAAAGAGGGACGCCCATTTAGTACTGTTTCCCCTGGGCTGTGTGTTAGTTGCAGAGGTATAAAAGCACAGTGAGTACACTTGAGTTTGTGCATTTCCCTGCCTGTATATTGCACTCACTAACATTTCAGTGAAACGGTTTGAAATCTCAACATAGTATTGTGGTCATAGGTCAATAAGTACATCAATAGATAAATATCCAAAAAGATCTGAATGAAACTTATTCATAGAAGTAGCTCACTATTGTAATTGCAAGTGATTTTTATTTTCTTCAGTTCGTTTACTTTGATCATTACTGTTTTACTATGGCATTTAAAAACATTTCTTGAGATTTCTACTCTGAGGTGGGAGAGATGGCTCAGTAGATAAGCATGCTTATTGCTCAAGCCTGAGAGGGCCCGAGTTTGATTCCCCAGTACCCACATAAAAAGCTGGGCATGGCCATACATTTCTATAACCCCATTCCTGTGGGGCGTGGAGACAGGAGAATTGCTGGGGGCTGGCAGGTCAGCCAGTCTGTCGGAAAACAGCAGCTCCAGGTTCAGTGAGAGGGTCGGAGTTTCCACCTCAAAGAAATAAAGAGAAGAGCGATAGAGGAGAAAACGCAATGTTCTCCGTGGGCTCCATGTGCATGCATACAGAGTGCATGCATCTGCACGCACATGCATACACTGCACACAACACACACACCCCACATCATGTATACTACACACAAACATGTAAAAAAAAGGGAGGGAGAGAGAGAGATTTCTGTTTTGAATGAGGACAATAAATGACAACAAAAGAAATACATTCAACCACATCCCTGCCCATGGCTGTCCAGGGCCAGCTCACCCGTGAATTCTCAGCATTGCTTTCCTCTGATCTGTGTGATTGTGGGACTCTTTTGCACAGGAAAGCCTCCTTCTCTGAATATGACTGCACACACATTCAGGAGCCAAAAGAAAACATCAAAGAGTAGATTTTTTTTTTTCAGAGACCCTTGCAAATTCAGGCCTCTGTAGGTATGCGTTTGTGTAAGAAGCCACTTAACGCTGACTTGACTGACGGGTGCTTAAATCACAACAAGGCAGCTGCTGCAGAAATAAAGTGTTTTTAAAGATGAAAAGGACGATGGTCCCCTGGTGCCCTCTCCCGTGGGTCAGCCTTATACAACACATATGTCACAGGATCACAAGACGTCTTCCCGAGTGGCGTTTTTCAAAGCTGCCTTGGAGAAATTGGAAGCAGACCCGATGGTCTCTGGGCCCCATCAATTTCCCTATGATCCCCGTCCCTGGCCTCCCTCCTCCCACTTCCTACCTCCCCCAACCACAGACCCCATTAACTCCCCATTCCCTTTTTCTTCTCTTGCCCTAAGCTGGATAACATTACATTTGATATTATTATTTTTTCAATGAACAGATAGATATATAGCAGCTCCCTGCGGGGTTAACTTGGAAACAACGAAGACAGCTTAGCTCAGTTCCTGTTTCTTCCCCTTTTCACAGAGAATTCTAGAAGCAGAGGGGTTTATGGATAAGGGCTAGACTGGATCTTTCTGGGTAGAAACAAGCAGTGTCTACACACTTCAGCACTGAGCTGTGAAGGCTGTTATTCCAGAAAGCCACTCCCGTCTCTTGTTTCTGTCACTTCACCCTAATACCAGGCACCCAAGTGTATTAGTCACTATCTTGTTGCTGTGAACAAACAACTGACTAGAAGCCACCTGGGGAAGGGAAGGGTTTATTTTTGGCTTACCGTTCCAATGGGAAGTTTCATGGCGAGGATGACAGTGACAGGAGCAGCGCTTGTCAAATTAGCAGGCAGGAAACAGGGCAAACAGGAAGGGAGACCAGTTTACAAAACCTCAAGTCCAGGGTGAAGAGATGGCTGAGTGGTTAAGGCACTTGCCTGCAAAGCCTAAGGACCCATGTTTGATCCCACGTAAACCAGACACACAAAGGTGAGGCAAGGTTGCACATGCCCACTAGGTGGCCCAAGCATCCCGCATTCGATTGCAGTGGCTCAGGCCCTGGCGTGCCAATTCTCTCTCTTTCTCTCTGTCTCTCTCTCATACTCGCAAAAATATATAAAAAAAGAAAACTCAAGTCCCGCCTGCAGTGTCCCACTTCCTCCACCAAGGCTCCACTTCCAGAGGTCCCCCAAACAGGGACAGCAGGGACACCAGGTAGTGGCCAAGTGTTCAAACACATTGAGCCTATGGAGGACATGTCACATTTCAAACCACCACACCAAGGTTTGGGAAAAATACTTCTCTGGGGTCCCTCTGCCAGTAGCCTCACCAAGGTGGTCTCGGTGGGCAGTGGCTCCTTAGATGTCAGTAAAGGAAGGTGCACAGTGTCCCTCCATCACCACACCTCAGCCCTTCGGCTAAGAAGTAGAAGGGTTTGCAAAGGCTTAGCCTGCCCTTCCCTTCCAGACCTGCCGCTCTGCTCACTCTCCAACAGCACTGAAATTGCCACAGCTGTCCCAGCTAAGCTCTGACCTCCGGGCTGCATAGGAGTTAAGCTTGGGAACACAACCAGGGGCTGTGGGGTTCTGGCTTCATACACTGGGCAAGGGAGGGTTCCTGGTCTCCAGTAACTGGCTTGTTTAAATAACTCCTTGACCAAGTAGGGAATTGGGACATGGTATAACGGGGATTGGGGTGCAGGGGTTCAGGAAAAGTCCTTAAACTCCAAACCCTGAGTTCAGTATCCTGTTTTTGTTTTTTGTTTGGGTTTTTTTGTTTGTTTGTTTTGTTTTGTTTTGTTTTTTTGTTTTTCAAGGTAGGGTCTCACTCTAGCTCAGGCTGACCTGGAATTCACTATGTAGTCTCAGGGTGGCCTCGAACTCACGATGGTCCTCCTACCTCTGCCTCCTGAGTGCTGGGATTAAAGGCGTGCACCACCACGCCAGGCCAGTATCTTATTTTAACAAAGAATTGGAATCAACAAACTGGGAAGGATAGTTCAGAAACTATTACATGTGTTCAGGGAGGTGAGGGAGGAGACGAGACTCCTGGGACCAAGGAAAGGGGAACAGATGCTCCCACGTGGTCTGAGAACCCCTGTGGGAGTTGAACATGGGCCTGCAGGGGGCGGGGGAACATGAAAAGGGATTTTCTTAAAAGGCTTGTGCTTTAAAGTAAATTAGATTTAGAGAGGAAAAGAGAAGAAAAGTACAGAGAGGTCCTGCCCTGTGGGAGGCAGGAGGGGGTAGGGAATCTATGTGGGAGTAGGGGTTATCCCTCATCTCGGCCCAGCAGGGCCTAGGTGTGTGGGGGAGGGGGGTTTATGAGAACAAGGATCTGGAAGTTCAGAATAGGTGAAAAGCCAAAAAAAAGAGAGAGAGAGAGACCTGTCCACCTGGTAAGGATGTATTCATTCATTCATTCATTCATTCATTCATTTATTTTTTTGAGAGAGAAACAGGGAGAGGAAGAGGCAGAGACAGATAGAGATGGGTGCACCAGCAGTCTCTCAGCTGCTGTGAATGAAATCCAGATGTGTGCGCCCCCTTGTGGTCAAGTGCAGCATTGCACCCTTGCATCACTTTTGCATCTGGCTAAACATGGGATCTGGAGAATTGAACAGGCGTTCTTAGGCTTGGCAGGCAGGCACCTTGACTGCTAAACCATGTATTTATAATCTTATTGTGGTGGGCTTTACCTTCAGGTTCAGATGAGCCTCAGAGAGCTGATTGGTCTGAGTTAGGGGGTGGCTCAGGAGTAGGGGGCAAAGAGAGCTGATTGGATGTGCTGGATCAGATGCTGAAATCGGGTTCTGTTGTAGCAGGCAGGCTTGTTACATATTTTGCTTCCCTCTTTTGGGCTCAGTGCTGACTGATTTCCCCTCATTAGTACTGAGACATAAGCAGGAACTTGGTGGGCCTGGTCCCCTCAATAAGGAACCCTGCTTTAGTGGGGGACACCATCCTTGTAGAGCAGGGTGAGAGAGGGATTTGTAGCTGGTCCACTCAAAGCTCCTCTGGCACAGAGAACAGAGGGCTGTCTGACAAATGGCTCCTGTCTCACTCAACTAGAAGTGAGGATGAGGCCGAGGCGTCAGAGAAATCTTCCTTGCTGGCCTGGGTGTTCTTCCTCAAAGCCAGAAAGAAGAGTGTGGTGGCCCAGTGCCCTCCATACCAGCACAGCTCTGTTCCCAGGCTTCCAAACACAATAAGATTCTGTAGACTTTTGAGGCAAGCCAAACAGACTGGCCCTTTTTTTATAAGAGAAAGCGAGAGTGAGAGCAAGGGTGAGAAAGAGAGGGAGAGAAAGAGAGAATTGGCACCCCAGGGCCTCCAGAAACTGTAATCGAACTCCTGCACCACCTTGTGTACATGTGCAACCTTGCACATGTGTCACTGTATGTGTCTGGCTTAGGTGAGATCTGGGGCTGGGGAGTTGAACATGGGTCCTTAGGTTTCTCAGGCAAGTGCCTTAACCACTAAGCCATCCCTCCAGCCCTCTGTAGACTTTTGTTTGCCTTTCTTTCTTTCTTTCTTTCTTTCTTTCTTTCTTTTTTTTTTTTTTTTTTTCGAGGTAAGGTCTGCCTGTAGCCCAGGCTGACCTGGAATTCACTATGTAGTCTCAGGGTGGCCTTGAACTCACGGTGATTCTCCTACCTCTGCCTCCCGAGTGCTGGGATTAAAGGCGTGCGCCACCACGCCCGGCTTGTTTGCTTTTCTATTAAGCCCGGAGAATGATTTGGAGGAAATTGTTGGGATTTGATAAGCACAGTCTTTGAGTTTCACTGACAGAGGCATGTTCCAATTTTCCTCACAGCAGACTTCTCATAAAAATCTCACAGGCCAGGGGAGAGTGTCATGAGATTTTTTTCAAAGTACACAAGAAAGAAAAAACAACAAGCAACTATGAACTGAGAATGCTGTGCTCAACAAAGCTGTCCTGCAGAAATTCGGGAGAGATCAGACATTCTCTGACAAGCCAAAGCTTGTCATTTTTGATTTGCTCCACCAGAAACCCAAGCCCCTCAGACTGAACAAAAGAGACTAATGAGTAAGAACTGAGCGCAGCAAAGAGACAGACAATGGAGATCAAGACAACAAAATGAGAGGAGGAATGGAGTGTAAGCATAGAGATTTTGAATCGTATATCTTCTCTTCTCTGTCACCCTCAACAAGATTCTTTTAAATTGAATTCTTTTAAATATTAAAAGTGACATTTGTTGGGCTGGAGACATGGCCTAGCAGTTAAGGTGCTTGCCTGTGAGGCCTTAGGTTTCAGGTTCGATCCCCTAGAATTCATGTAAGCGAGATGCACAAGGTGGCGCGTGCATCTTGAGTTTGTTTGCAGTGGCTAGAGGCCCTCATATGCCCATTCTTTCCCCCTCTCTCTCCCTCTATAACATAAATAAAATGAATTTTTAAAAGTGGCATTGCCAGTGAAATGATCAAAGAAAAATATACAGGCTGAGGGAAGATGGATGGTTCAGTGGTGAAAGGCACTCACTTGACAAGCCGCTGCCCTGGGTTCAATTCCCCAGTGCCCACATAAAGCTAGAGGCACAAAGTGACCGTGCATCTGCAGTTCATTTGCAGTGCAAGAGGCCCCTGTATGCTCGTTTTCTCTCTCTCTCTCTTTCTCTTTCTCTCTCTACCTCCTTTGTTCCTCACAAATAGCATCTAATTACCTCCTGAATGGTGTTGGGATAACTAAATAAGTTAACAAAATGAAAGCACTTGATTCAGTGCCCGGTGCTATAAACACCATTAGCATCACACGGCACCTACATAAGCAGACGCACGTCCACTGGACAAAGGAACAAAAGTCAGTTGAGCTCCAGTGTGTCCCATCTGCTCAGGAAGGCCAGACAGCATTCCTTCCCCAGAGGATGGACGAGAAGACAAATGGACAGAGACCCGCAGGATGGACGCTCTAACAACGGCAGAAACCAGCAGCTGCGGTGCCCGGTGATGGGACTGAGCAACGGTGCCCGAGCAAACGCGTCAGGTTTGAGACAGACCTGTGAAAGATGAGAAAGAAATGGGGATTGTCAGCCACAGGTGGTGTGGCACCAGAGTGCATGTTCCATGTATAGGGAACAGTACGTGCAAAGATTAAAATACCCCCTGGCAGCTGGCAAACACCTTCCGTGGGGAGACCATGACACAGAATGGTTTTCTTCCCATTTTCTGAAATGTCACATCTCTGTAGCTCAAGCCAGAGCATCCTGGGAGTTGTTTGGGGTCTGGTGACTCATCACCCCGGAAACCAATCAGAGACCCTGTGACTCATTGTCATCCCCGATGGAACGGTGATGCGGACAAAGTAACTGTGTGTCTGCTACAAGGCATAAATGCACATCTCTGCACCTGAGCCTTGCCGTGGACAGCGACACGCTTGCATAAGACACTGGACACTCACCTCGTTTGCAGTGCGTTCCAACACCAATTTCCATTCTGCGGGGAAACATGACTGTGGTGGTGCTGGGGATTGAACTCAGGACCTTGTGCATGCAAAGCAAACACTTTACCACTGAGCCGCATCTCCAGCACTCCCACTGCTACCTTTTGGTGGGCTTTCCTACCACAGGGAGCAGTGATGAGCATTTATCTTTGTAACACTGGGAAGGCGCGTGAGACATGGCTTCCTGGTCAAGCATGGTCCCATGTTTGTAAGCAAATACGGAGTTCAAGGTGAGGGAGAACAATGATCATTGTGTTCCAGGGCTCCACGCTCATCACCCCTCAGTCATGGCCCTGAGGCTGTCAAAGCTCACAGAGAACTGCCTTCTCTCAAGGAAAAATGGAACTCATTGACAATTCTAGAAGCCCCAGAAAACAATTCTATCATTAGTCTGTAAGAAAACTGATAGCATGAATCAAAAAAAAAAAAAAAGAAGAAGAACAACAACAACAACAATTTGGACTGGAGAAAGAGCTCATTAGTCAAGAACTGACCCAGAATGTCCAAGCTCTGGGTTCCATCTCCAGCACCATTAAAAAAAATAAAAGGGGTGAGCTGGAGAAATGGCTTTGTGGGTAAGGCACTTGTCTGTGAAGCCTAAGGACCTAGGTTCGATTCCCCAGGACCAGTGTAAGCCAGATGCACAAGGTGGCATATGCATCAGGAGTTTGTTTGCAGTGGCTAGAGGCCCTGGCATGCCTGTTTTCTCTTTTTGCCTCTTCCTCACTCTCTCTCTCTCTCTCCCTCTCTCTCTCTCTGACTCTGCCTCTCTAAATATATATATATATATATATATATATATATATATATATATATATATATATATATATAAAACAAAAAGGGTGATTTTTGCTGGCATGTTGACACACTGCTGTAAAGTCAGCACCTGGGAAGCTGAGGCAGAAGGATCACAAGTTTGAGACCACCCTGAGAAAATTCTAGGCTGGTGTTGATGCGAAAACAGTTCTCCCCTCAAAGGAAATAAGAGATTCTAGAACCACACGTGAATTTGCATGGCCCGGGAGCATGGAGTCACATGACCTCAAACACCATGCTCTACGGTGGTAACAATATCATGAAGTTCTTATACCAGCAGAACAACGGAAAGTCATAAACCAAGGCACGTTGCCACGCACTGGTGGGAGCATCAGGACACAGCAGGGAACGCTGGTCTCGGCCTCGGAAGCTGTGTGATGACAACCTCAGCCTTGGATTCAGTGGTCTGTTTGTACATTCCCAAAGGATTTTCCTAAAGTAACGAGGATAGATGTTAGGTCATGCACAATGGATGATTAGGAAGGGGGCAGGAGAGCCAAGATAATTTGGCTCCAGACCTGCAACATTTCTACACTCTATAATCACAATCTATAATCAGGTACCACCCTTATACAATCTTTAACACAGGTATGTTTTGTTTTGTTTTGTTTCTGGTAACTTCAGTTGACTCCAGCCAGATCTACATAGTGAGTTTGAGAACAGCCTGGGCTACCTAACAAGACCCTTCTCAGAGTTGGAGAGACGCTTAGCGGCTAAGGCGCCTGCCTCCTAAGCCTAAGAACGCCTGTTCCTTCTCCAGGTCCCACGTTTAGCCAGATGCAAGTGACGCAAGGGCGCAATGCCGCACTTGCCCACAAGGGGGCGCACATATCTGGAGTTCATTCACAGCCATTGAAATGGCCCTGGCGTGCCCATTCTCTCTCTTTCTCTCTGCTCTTCCTCTCTCTCTCTCTCTTTCTCTCTCTCTCTCTCTGTCTCTCTCTCAAAAAAAGATTCCCATCTCAGAACAAACAAACAACACACACATACTGTAATACATTCCCTGAAAAATACACGTCTTATAGGTTTAACTTGAACCTAGATGATCAGATCAAAGCAAGGAAGTGGTTTGAAGAAAGTCCTTGTGTTTATGATCTCTGCATAGTTATAGGTTTTCAGCTGTTCAGTTTTCTATCGGTTTAATATAAAATATTTCCACGGGATCCTTTCTATATGCCTCACAATGATTTGGTGCTGGTATAGGGAGAGCAACTCCTTTCACAATTGTGGGAAGAGAATATATTTGAAATGATTAAATGCATTTGAAATAATTAAAGATGCATTTCATGATGCTATTCATTTTCTCTTACACTTACCATTTTCTTTAAGGCATGTTTTAATGAAGATTTAGTCTAGCTATTCTGTTAAATGCATGTTTCTTCCATAAGAAATATCATAATTAATACAATTCAGCGAGACAGCCTTGTCAACTGCCTTGGAGAGGCGATATTAAATAATACAGGCGTGACCTTTCAGATGACATAGCGGGCAGAATCTGGGGGACAGAATAGTGCCAGGCAACTCTGTGCAAAATTTGGTCCACATAATGTCTAGCTCTGTGGCATGTTAATAGATTTTCTTGGCTGAAATGGGCTGGGGGGGGAATCCTGAGGGGAAGTAAGTTTAGAAAACATTCGAATTAGCAAGACCTTTATGACTTTGAACATGCCAATGGGCATCGTGAGGCTAAGAGACAGGAACATAACTTGCAGTGTGTCTTAGATTGACTTGACCACAGAATGTGGTTGCCTTTCCTGACTCACTTTGCAGGGTCACATTTAGGATGGGCAGAGTGAAGGGAAGTGTTGGAGAAGGGAGGTGGTCGTGTGTGCTGGAATCATGAAGACCTCACTCTGCCCGGAAGTGCTGACTCAGCTGCTGACAGGGAGGAGGGTGCTGGGCCAGTGGTCCTTTCTAGGACTCGCCTTCACCCATGAGTAGACGCAAACACCTCATTGGCATGCTTAGGTGAGTAAAATGTTGATAGACCACTGTGTGTGTGTGTGTGTGTGTGTGTGTGTGTGTGTGTGTGTGTACAAAGAAGTCTAAGGGACTCCCTCCTTGGTGGCATTGGCTAAGTTGGAGCTTGACAAATGACTAAGCTTGTCATTTAACAGCCACATGAGCATGGGTCATGTGACAGAGCCCAGCGGAGCCTCCAAGAACATGCGCCATGATTCCATCAGTCAGTGACCCCAAGACTTCTGAGATGCTCCCAGCACTCAGCACAACCCTGCGTGCTCAGCTAGAGAGGCAGGAGGAGGCGGCACAGTCTCGCGGTGATTGTATCGCAAAGCCAGCCAGAGGGGAGAGCTGACACTGAGCTCATGCCCAACATACTGGAAGCCAGATGGGAACAGAGCAACATGATCAGCCGCTCTCCACCCAAGTTCTCACGTGACTGAAAGGATTAACCTTCTTGCCTTTAAAGGAAAAGGGCATCCTATCTGGAGGGAAATATATCTGCTGCAGCTTCTCAGGTCTTGTTATACCATAGTCAGCATACAGTTTCAAAACAACAACAACAAAATGTTGGGCTGGGGCTGGAGAAGATGGCTTAGCGGTTAAGGTGTTTCCTGCCAAGTCAAAGGACCCCGGTTCAATTCCCCAGGACCCACATAAGCCAGATGCACAAGGTGGTGCATGTATCTGGAGTTCGTTTGCAGTGGCTGGAGGCCTGGCATGCCCATTCTCTCTCTTTCTCTCTCTCATTCTCTCTCTACCTCTTTCTCTCTCAAATAAATAAATAAAAATATTTTTGAAAAACGTTGGGCTGGAGAGATGGTTCAGCAGTAAACGGTGCTTGCCTGTAAAGCCTGGCAGCCCAGGTTTGATTCCCCAGGACCCATGTGAAGCCAGATGCACAGTGTGGCACTTGTCTCTAGCATTCATTTGCAGCTATTAAACCGCTCATCGAGAAACAAGTTCACACTTTGTCTAATGGATGGTGTTTCCAGAACTGTTCCTACAGGGAATCGTGGGGCCCTGCCTCTTCCTGAGAATTCATAGGCAGTTAATATTGAATAACACCTAATAACTAATTAGTACATTAAACATAACCTAAAGTATTTATTCTGTGAATAACAAATCTGTTCCTAATTTTTTTAACTAAATATAACTAAATAACTAAACATAACTAAATAACTAAAGTATTTATTGGAATATCACATACATACACACACACAAATCTGTTCCAATTTCAAAATTTTTTATTTATGTATGAGAGAGGCAAGGAGTTAAAGGAAGAGGGAGGGAGAGGGAGAGAGAGAGAGAGAAAGAGTATAGTATATGGGTGTGCAGCAGACTGGACATCTTGCCTCCCCAAAATAAAAAAATTTTTAAATTTTTTTCTGCAAAAGGAAAAATGAACACCTAGATACATGTGAAGAACTCACCTTGTGCATCTGGATTTATTTGGGTCCTGGGAAATGGAATCATGGGCTATAGTTTATGCAAACAAGTGTCTTTAACTACCACACCCAGCTGACACACACCTTTAATCCCAGCACTTGAGAGGCAGAAGTAGGAGGATCGCCATGAGTTTGAGGCCACCCTGAGGCTACATAGTGAATTCTAGGTCAGCCTAGAGTGAGACCCTACCTCAAACAAAACAAAACAAAAAGAATAGGATATCTAAGCATGGCCCGCACTAAATCCCATCATTTCTTCCGGACACCAGCCTGCTTCTTAGTCCTCAGCTCATGTCCTGGGGGGGAGGGGCAAACCTTTCATCTTACTTCACACTTGCCTGCCAGCCTGCCAGCCTCGGCCAGCTCCCTGATCAGAGGTTTATGGAGCGCTGTATCCTCGGGCCTGGAAGCCCATGCCACATATCATCCAACCAGGACACCCTCTTCACAGGGCGAATGGTGTGAGGGTGTGCCCACAACCTAAAATAAATAAATAAAATAGTTTTAAAAAACTTGCTTGCAAAGCCTGGACATTGCACCATCCAGTGGTGCCTGTGTCTGGGTGTCAGAAGGGTTCAAATTAATTAAAATAAAAATTTCGACTGCTGGGACACCTGCTGTCTGGGCCATTTTGTTATGTTTACTCATTCAAACAGCATAGTCTGCCAGGGAGATTCAAATAGCAGAAAATACTGAGGTGCAGAGGAAAAAATGAAGTCATGAAGAGCCACATATCATCCAACCAGGACAGAGAGAGAGAGGTGGCTGACAACCATGACTAGACCTCCAGGGGTCCCTATAGACTGCTGGGACACCTGCTGTCTGGGCCAGTTTACCATTCAAACAGCCATCCGTAGCAGAAAATACTGAGGTGCAGAGGAAAAAATGAAGTCATGAGAGAGAGAGAGAGAGAGGTTTTCCTCAGCAACAAATCCCACTACCATCACCTTTTGCTTTTCTTTGCACACACAAGGCTACCTTAATCTTCATGGTTTGCAACTGATTTTGTCTAATCCAAGGACCGTCAAGGAAGCAAATGTTACCTTGCATGAGCTTCCCAATAAAACGCCATTAGCTGTCCCCAGAGCAGAGAACTTCTCTTTTCCCGTTTGGACAGCCCTTCATCAGTAGGTATGTAGGGAAACTTTCATGGATCATAAATAATTGAACCAGATAAGCCAAAAAGTGTCTTGCTACTCCCAGATCCTCTGGCAAATATCAGGGAAGGTGTGATTTGGAAAGTAGAATTGTTTCACTGTTTGGAAAATTTTAAAAAAAATAATAATAATAACATCCAATTCCTACTAAGCCAGATATCCAGAGACACAGAGGCTCCCAAAACCTCATCACTGAAGTAGAACTAAAATGACCCCAATGTGGCTCAGGGAAATTCACGGAAGAGGGGGCGGAAAGAATGTTAGAGCCACAAGTTGGGGCATTATGCACAGAGACTTGGCCTATCCCCCAGAACTCTTGACTACCCCCCCCAATGCATGACCCACAGTCCCCATTGATGAGGGTCCCTATGGAAAAGGGAGGACAGGGAGGAGGATAATGGAGTCACCTTTATGAATGTAAAATTAGAATAATATAAATTTTAAAAATTATTAAAAAAATAGTAACAATGCACCTGCAAGTGCTTGACAGCATTCCAAAATATGACCTGCAAGAGTGTAAATATTACAAGGAAGATGACACATTCCAAATTTAGAATTTGTTACAACACTAGAGCCCCATTTACAATAGTTTAATCTTTTGTAAAATGAACACACAAGATGCCTGGCAGATTTTGAGGTCCATGAAAATATAGGAACAAAATATCAAATGATGCAGCATTTAAATTCCTTTCCTTTACTGTCTGAAAGGAAAAAAAAAACATAAAACACACACACACACACACACACACACACACACACCCTGGCCAAACTGCACTTTGCTTTCTCTTGAGTTCGCTGCCAACACCACCCTCTAGTGGTGACTAAGGCGGCAGAGCAGAAAGGAAAAACTCAAACATGAAAATGTGACTGTTTTCACTTCCGCTAACTGAATGGTGCAGTGGGCAAGAAAAAGACTCTGTAGAAAGGATTGAAGCAGATCGTTTAAGGCACGGACAACTCAGAGTCACATCTCCCACGGGTTTTCCTGAACAGTTGCCCGCCAGCACACGATCAGCCAGCTATTGCGTCTTCTTCTTCTTCTTTTTAATGAGAGGAAGGGATTTATTGAAGCTTACAGATCCAGGGAAAGTTCCATAATGGCAGAAGAGGCTGGCCCCCATTCACAGGTCCACAGAGAGAGAAAAACCACCAGCAGCACCATGAAAAGCAAGCACACTCCAGGAACCCCAGGCAGCGCTCCAGCGCTCTGCATACTTGGGCTGGAATTCAGATCCACCCCAAACACACCTAGGGCTGGACCCCAGGACTGGCTCACAGTAAGCCTCCTCCGGCCAGGCAGCTGGAGATTTAAAGCCTTAATAAACTCTTGAATCTATGGGGGGGACTATCGCGTCTTCTTAGGGCGTTGCAGGGGTCACCACCTCCACTGTGCACCTCCAGAGAAAACAGAGAGTGCTTCTACTGAGGAGATGGCTCTCTCGCTTCTGCTTTTAAACCCAAGTTCTTCCAAGAATGACAGCCTCCAGGACGAAGGGCCGCTTCTAAGATCTCCTCTGGGCTCTCAACTCACTGGCCAGATGAAGTGAGACTGCTGGAGAATTCTTCAAACAGCGCTGCGGCAAGCCAGTCAAAACAACACTCAACAGTTACAGGAATGAAATTTCTCGAAGCCTGCCTGGCTGGGGAAGAGCTAACTCCCCAGAGGGACTGCGTGGAAACCAAAGCAGAAAGACTCTGTCCTAATTCAAACCAGCCAGTGCCTGACTCGCCACTGAAAAGTGTTACTCTCTCTCTCCCTCTCCTCCAAACCTCCTTCTCCTTTTCATCTTTCACAGTCCTCCACTGGCCTTCAGTAGCTGGACACATGTGTGATTGTGACAGACACTTAGATCCTCTTGTAATGACTGTCCTGTACTTTTCTTTTCTGAACAGCTGTGAGTGAGATATGAACCAGTATTATGTGCCCGGAGTTTCTCTACTGACGCACAAGACCTGCTGCGAATTGACAAGGATCATTAATATTAACAGGACTCTTTAGAAAGACAGAGGTGAGGCGACCACATTCTTTGACTGCTAATCACTTCCTGAGTTTGCACTGGGAAAAAGAAAACCATATACCAAGTAATATTTGTTCAAAGAACTCTTCTACTTTGACTAAGTCACAAATACCAGTGAATTAGGAGGCATTTGGGGACTCACAGAGCCAATTGCCTGACAATTTCACCTCACTTACACCTACTAAGAGGCTAATTTTCTAAAATATGCATTAATTATAGCTGGACGTGGTGGCACACACCTTTAATTGCAGCACTCGGGAGGCAGAGGTAGGAGAATTGAAAAAAATGGACTCTGAGAAGGGTAAATTAGGAATTTTGAAGTTTATTTAAGACTGAGGGGAATTCCTCCACCTTGCCTGGCTGAAGGGAGAAGAGAAATCTCCCAGGAAGAAGTCTCTAGAGAAGATGCACGCACACGCGCGTGAGCACACACACACACAAGTCAAAGCATGAGAGACAAATGATCCCCTTCACATAAGAAACCAGAGAGGGTCTGGAGAGATGGCTTAGCCGTTAAAGTGCTTACCTGCAAGGCCTAAGGACCCAGGTTTGATTCCCCAGTACCCATGTAAGCCAGCTGCACCAGGAAGCACATCCATCTAGAGTTCGTTTGCAGTGGCTGAAGGCCCTGGTGTGCCCATTCTCTCTCTCTCTCTCTCTCTCTCTCTCTGTTTCTCAAATAAATAAATATTTTGAAAAAGAAAAGAAAAAAAAAAAGAAGCCAGGGTTGGAGAAATGGCTTAGCAGTTAAGTACTTGCCTGTGAAGCCTAAGGACCCCAGCTCGAGGCTTGATTCCCCAGGACCCATGTAAGCCAGATGCACATGGTGGCGCGTGCATCTGGAGTTTGTTTGCAGTGGCTGGAGGCCCTGGCATGCCCATTCTCTCTATCTATATCTGTCTGTCTCTCTCATACAATAATAAATAAAATCTTTTTAAATATCAAAAGGAAGAAAGAAAGAAAGAAAGAAAGAAAGAAAGAAAGAAAGAAAGAAAGAAAGAAGAGAAAGAAAGGAAGGAAGGAAGGAAGAAAGAAAGAAAGAAAGAAAGAAAGAAAGAAAGAAAGAAAGAAAAAAGAAAGAAAGCAGAGAGGATTAAGAGATAGTTAAGGACTGGAGGCTTAAAGAGAGATCATGTGTGTAGCAGAGTGAGAAAGCACCCAAAAGCAAGGCAGGGCAGGTCCCACACAAGAAGAGATCCCCCCACACCCACCTCCCAGCCAAGCTGGGAAGGGGAAGAGCTTGCTTACCAAGAGAGTTACACACGTACCAGGCCCAATTATATGGATCACACCTCCAGGTACGATGAGCCTTGACATCAGGCTCAGGCGTGAAAGGGAGAGACCTGACTGGTTCGTTGACTCAAGGGCTGACTCATGGGGGTGGGGGCAGTCGACGCAGGTGCGCCAAGCTGAGGCAGAAGCAGGAAGTTGCTGCGGGAGAGTGTTGCTTGTAGCCATCCTGGTTGAAACTGGATCAGACACGGGTTCTAGTCCTGCCAGGACAGGCAAGGTGGGGTCCAAGTTCTCCTTGGGACTTTGTCCCTGGCTCTGACTGTCTGTAAAGAGCGCTCTCGCTCTCGCTCTCGCTCTCTCTCTCTTTGCTTCTTCACCAGGAGCTAAAGTCTATGCTAAGATTGGGAGACCTTTGCTCTAAGGGTTCAATCTCTACGCTCACAAGTTCGGGTCCAGAAGAAAAGACTCATATGTGAACAGGTAAGTGTGACAGACTGGAAACGTCCTTCCACAGTTTTCTCATCTGTGAACTGGGATCAGGAATGGAGCAGCTTCCCAGAAAACCCATCCCAGCTTGAACAGTGCTAAGCACACAGTGGCCATGCCATCAGCACTCGCTGTTAACATAATTATACCCAAGTGCCAAGTACAGTGTTATGAGCTGGCCTTAATTGATTGATAAGGATATTGAACTTAAATTGTTTTGTTCGAGCTGCCCAGCGAGCCAGGGATTCTTGAAAAGCCAAATTCTGAAGTCTGTATGCCCAGATCTCCCATCAGGAAATCCGATTTTTCAAATCAAATAAAACATAGCCTTTGAATTTCATCATCTGTTTCTAATCTGCCTTCGAGACCATCGTCACAATGGATGTTAACGGAAAACAAGCCCGTTCTCTTCTCAGTCATGAGGCTTGCACAGAGCAGGCTGGGACGTCACCCCATGTACTATTTTACCATCCTGTCCCCTAAAACTCTTGCCAGCACGCACAGCTTGGACGCTTTCCCTCCTGAAAGACATGCATATTGATTGGCATTAAATGAAATCTCTTCTGCAACAAGATGAATTATGAATACTATATGCTCCGAAAATAATAGCTACAGAAAATAAAGGGCAAAGTAGAAGATAGGATTCAAGGTTCTCAACCCTCTGAGGACTTGAAAAAACCCGACCTGGTGCTTTTCTGAATCTCGATGATAATCTTGCAAAGCTTAGGGCTGAGAGCTGAAAACTAGACTCCACTCTCAAATATCCAGAAAAATAAGTCTTCCCCAGAATGCCAGGATAGATGTGAAACAAACAGCTTTTCATTTTAAAAAATATTTATTTATGGGGGCTGGAGAGATGGCTCAGTGGTTAAGGCGCCTGCCTGCCTGCTAAGCCTAAGAACGCCAGTTCCAATCTCCAGGTCCCACGTTTAGCCAGATGCAAAGTGACGCAAGGGCGCAATGCCGCACCGTCCCACAAGGGGGCGCACGCATCTGGAGTTCGTTGGCAGTGGCTTAGAGGCTGCTGGTGCGCCCATTCTCTATGTGTCTTCCTCTGCCTGTCTCTCTGTCTCTCTTTCCAAAATAATAATAATAATAATAATGATAATATTAATGAGAGAGAGAGTAAGGGTGTGCCAGGGCCTCCTGCTATTACAAATGAACTCCAGACACATGTGCACTTTGTGCATCTAAGCCTGGGCCAGCAGGCTTTGTAAACAAATGCCTTTAATCACTGAGCCATCTCCCATCCCCAACTTTTTTTGTTTGTTTGTTCTGTTTTATTTTTCAAGGTAGGGTCTCACTCAAGCCCATGCTGACCTGGAATTCACTCTGTAGTCTCAGGGTGGCCTTGGACTTATGGTGATCCTCCTACCTCTGCCTCCTGTTTAGTTTGTGTGCTGTGTGCATACACACGTGTAGGGGTCTCATGTGCACACATGTGGAGGCCAAAGGAAGATATCAGTTGTTTTCCTCAATTGCTCTCCACCTTATGCTTATTTTATTTTATTTTAAATTATTTATTTGAGAGGCAGAGAGAGAGAGAGAATGGGTATGCCAGGGCCTCCAGCCACTGCAAACTCCAGATGTATGCGCCACCTTGCGCATCTGGCTTATGTGGGTCCCAGGGAATCGAACCTGTGTCTTTGGGCTTTGCATAATGACCCTTCTGCCTATCTCACCAGAACTAGGGTTTTAGGCACACATGTCATGTCTGTTTTTACATGGACTCTAGGAATACAAACGCCAGTCTTCAAGCTTACACAGCAAACACTTCATTGACTGAGCCATCTCCCCAGCCCCAACCCCCAACTTTCACAGCTTCAGAAATGGTAGTTCAAAATGATGCAGTTTTCTTTCACCCAGCCACTCGAGCGGTCACGTGTCGTGTTCATTTAGGACAGTGCTCTGTCCTTTGTAATTTCCACACCACCACCTTGCAAGAGTCTTACCCACTCCTGTTTGTAAAAGTAGGCTGTTTTTTGGAATATTCTGAAACTTATCTAAGAGGTCATAATAGATGACAACAAAGAGAAAAAGCTGGAGCCAGGCATGGTGCACGCACCTTTAATCCCAGCACTTGGGAAGCAGCGGTAAGAGGATCACTGTGAGTTTGAGGCCACCCTAAGACCATATAGTGAATTCCAGGTCAGCCTGGGCTACAGTGAGTCCCACTCTCGAAAAAAAAAAGAAAGAAAGAAAGAAAAAACCAAACTAAAACTAAATACACAACAACAACAAAAAGAAATTCACAAGAATTAACCTCACAAAGACAGTGAGAGATGGCTTAGCGGTGAAGGCGCCTGCCTGCAAAGCCTAAGGACCCATGTTTGACTCTCCAGATCCCATGTAAGCCAGACGCACAAAGGTGAGATAAGCGCAAGGTTGAACATGCCCACTAGGTGGCGCAAGCGTCTAGAGTTTGATTGCAGTGGCTGAGGCCCTGGTGCACCAATTCTCTCTCTGTCTCTCTATCTTGCTCTCTCTAAAAATATAAATAAAAATAAAAAAGATTGGGAAAGACTTCTATGAACAGTATAAAATATTACTGCAGAAGATTAAAGAACAAAACAGTTAAGGCTGCGCTCAGTCATGGTGGGAAGGCATGGCAGTGGCAGCAGGAAGCACAGAGAGAGGCCCCAGCCCAAGAATTAGGGCCACCCCCAGTTAGGGGGGTCTTCTCACCCCAATTCAACCTAACCTAGAAAGTTCCTCACTGACATTCCCAGAGATTTGCTTCCGTGGTGATTCTAAATTTTGTCACATTGACAACCCAGAAATGAAAAGATCCTAAACCCAGAATCTTCCTCCAGGAGCCTCCTGAGAGCCAGCGTGGTTTGATATTATCTGTTTTCCTTTAAGTTGCCTGGCATGCCATTCCCAGGCTTCCAACCCTGCAAGTGCTTTCTAGTAAAATGCAAAACGTATCAGATGGCTTCTCCATGAAGGCCACGGTGTGTCCCTCTCTTCACTCGGCTCCAGCCACCCCGGTTGTCTTCAGTGTCTTTTAGACGTTAGGTTTCCACAGAGCTTCACACCCTTCCACAAGTTCTTCCCTGACATTCACTGTGGAACCCCGCAGGGGTTATATGATGACCTCAGAGCCCCACTCTATCCTCAGGTGAATCATCTCAGGTTTCTGTGTGAAATTCCTGACTTTCCCAAGTAGGTCAGCTTTCCCCACTCAGCACACACATACATCTGTATACCTCCTTTATGACATTTTCTTTTTTTTTAGAGATTTTTTTCTTGTATTTATTTATTTATGAGAGGGAGAGAGAGAGAATGGGCACGTCAGAGCCTCCAGCCATTGCAAACAAACTCCAGGTGGACGCATGCAACACCTTGTGCATCTGGCTTATGTGAATCCTGGGGAATTGAACCTGGGTCCTTTGGCTTCACAGGGAAATGCCTTAACCGCTGGGCCATCTCTCCAGCCCTGCCATTTTCTTATCACTATATAAATAATTAATAAATAATAAATTAATAAATAATCTGCCCCCCCCCCGTTAGAATGTAAGCTCTGTAAAACCTGACACTGTCTTCGACTCACGTCAGCTCTCGCCCTAGCACCCGCCCCAGTGCCTGACACAGTGACAGCAACTCGGTCTCCACCCAGTAAACGAATCAACTGGGTGAGGGTGAATAAATTTGGTTTGGATGGGTTGGAGCTGAAACAACTTCCCCAAGACAGATGGAAACACTGCTAGCCGTTGAAAATATAAAGAACAGAACTTAATGTTCCATGCAAGTAATGTCTGTCGAGAAAAAAAAAGACAAAAAATATCAAAAATACGTTCCGTTTTCTTAAGTGAAGATAGATTTCCACGTAGGTGTGGCAAGCTGATGAATCTCGAAGTATGAATGTCTTGGCTGTCTGGTGATGATGTTTTGTTAACACGTTTGACCCATACTGGAGCAGAAAAGTCAAGAAGAGGAAAAAAAAAAACCTATATTGCTTATGGAAAGCTGAGATAATTTTAGCTATATTTACACAGGTTGTTCACGTTAGGAACGAAAGTCAGTTTTAGAGATTCAAACAGTCCTGTGCCGGGTACAATTCTCCCATCCTTTCCCTTGGTAAACAGCTCCCAGAGACACCGAGACACAGGCCTTCTGTCTGCGAAGAGCTTAGTGTTTGTCCTGTCTTTTGCGACAGCTTCTCCTCCACACCCACTCTCTGAAAGCCATAGACGTTGACTTGAGTGGGGTTATTAAGGAGGGCTTCCCAAGAGAGTGGTCTAAGGGTGTGTCTGTGTTTTCCATCCTGAGGTGAAGAAGGAAAAAGAAAAGCAAACCAGCGCCACTCCTTTCCCACTGCAAACAGTCCCTCCCTCCCCTGTGTTTTCCTTAATGATACTGAATGTAAGCCGTGGCTGGGCCTAGAACCTTCAAGAGTGTCCTGGTTTTTGGTTTTTGTTTTTTTTTTCTTTTTTTGATGTAGGGTCTCACTCTAGCCCAGGCCGACCTGGAATTCACTATGTAGTCTCAGGGTGGCCTCCAACTCATGGCGATCCTCCTTCCTCTGCCTCCTGAGTGCTGGGATTAAAGGCGTGCGCCACCACGCCCGGCTGAGTGTCCTGTTTTTAAACAAAGACAAGTGAGAATCATGGTTTTAAAACCCATTTTGGTTGTTAATGCATATATATTTGGCTTATTAAAAAAAAAAAAGCATGTCTAAACATCTTTCTACAGGTAAGTTCTGTCAGAGTGTTGCTCACACTGAGCAACCTGTGTGGCCGAGTGCATAAATAAAAATTTATTTCTTCATTATTTCTTTATTTATTTGAGAGAGAGAGAGAGATAATGGGGTGCACCAGGGCCTCCAACCACTGAAAACAAACTCCAGACACATGCACCACCATGTACATCTGGGATCTGGGGAGTCCAACAGGGTCCTTAGGCTTTGCAAGCAAGCGCCTTAACCGCTAAGCCATCTCTCCAACCCTATCTTATTTATTTGAGAGAGAATGGGTACACCAGGGCTTCTAGCCATTGCAAATATAATCTAGAAACATGCACCACCTTGTGCATCTGGCTTTACCTGGGTACTGGGAATCGAACCGGGTCCTTTGGCTTTTGCAGGAAAGCGCCTTAACTGCTGAGCCACCCCTCCAGCCCCGAAGATGCCCTCGCGCCAGGTATTTTGTCACAGTAACCAACACCTGTGTTAATGACTTCAAGTTACATAGATAACTGTCATCATAAGTTCTTTCGGAAAACAAGTTCAGCAAGTTTGTGAGGCTTGAGCAGGATTGAGGAGGGACGTCTTACAAGGTCCCAAGAGCGAGACTGTAGAAAGGACAGGCAAGGGGGAGAGAAGACAGCCTGCAACTGAAAGTCGGCCTGAGATGGCCCCTAAGTCCAGCAGGGAAGTCCTGGGTGGTCCCCTAAGTTCTGTGTCAGTTCTTGAAACAAAAGGATGAGTGGTTCATCTCAGATGAAAGCGTGTACGCAGGGCTAGAGAGATGGCTTAGCAGCTAAAGCACTTGCCTGCAAAGCCAAAGGACCCAGGTTAGATCCCCCAAGACCCACGTAAGCCAGACACACAAGGGGGCACATGTGTCTGGAGTTCATTTGCAACGGCTGGAGGCCCTGATACGCAATCTCTCTCTCTCTCAAATAAATAAATAAGTAAATAAATAAATAAATAAATGAAAATAAAATATATAATTTTTTAAATATGCACACAGCACAATGACTTCCCTACAGAAAAAGATTTTCTTTGGAATCTATACCTCCAGACTCAGTTCCCATAAGAGATCCTTTTTCTCTTGGTGTCACATGTTAAAACAATGCTAACAATAGTGTTCTATATCATGCTCATTCTATCATGTGTCACAGACACATATAGATCACATCCACCCGCAGAAATAATGAGTGTGTGAGCAGAAAACGATACCTTCATGGAATTCTACATTAATATGAACACGCCTCAAAGAAGATGGGTTGGGCATATTTGAGTGGAACGATTTCTAGGTTCGCTATCCGTGTCTGTCTGCCTCTCCCTCCACAGTTTCACACAATTTTAATCCCTGCACCCGAGATGGATAAGGTAACCCACCTCTCCTTAGCCCAGGTGTTAAGCCCTGGGTTAATCATCGGTGAAATCACTATTAATGTTAATGATAAGCTCCTTAAGTTCTCACTGCAAGCATGCCTTCCTTCTCAGGTGTATTTTTCTGTAAATGCACAGAGATGATGATGGAGTCAGGGAAAGGGGCAGTTTGACTGTTCACATGGCAGCTGTTGGAGTCTCCCTCGTGCCCTGGCTGCCTTGAATGAAAGGAAACCAGTCAAGCAGCCAGTCAGATGATGCCCTGTATGCCAGCACCAGCTATCTGGAGCAGCCTGCAAATACCTTGAGAAATAGTGCAATGAGCACAGTCATTGCTCCAACTCCTGAAAGGTGCACCCTTGGGCCAGGGCAAGTCTAATGGTCTGTATTTAACTTTATAAAAATATTTTATTTTTATTTTACTTATTTGAGAGAGAGAATGGGTGAGGCACAGCAAGGCCTCTAGCCACTACAAACAAAACTCCAGATGCATGTGCCACCTTGTGCATCTAGCTTACATGGGATCTGGGGACTTGAACCTGGGTCCTTTGACTTTGCAGGCAAGCGCCTTAACCACTAAGCAGTCTCTCCACCCTTGTACTTATTTTTGCCATCATAAGTCTAGGTAAACTATAGATAACTCTGCCACCAGTTCCATCTAGGCCAGAAGAAGAGCACATGTGCTGGTGGCCTGCCAGCGGGAAAGGATGGCTGTGATGTAGCTGTGAGTCATCCAAAAGGAACGGCTGTGTTGTCAGTGAGTCAGCTGGAGACCTTCCTCTGCTATCTCTCCTGATGTTGCAATATTAGGCCCAACGAGAGACTTCCATTGAATGTATTTTTCTTGCCTACTTTTAATATATTTATTTATTTGTGTGTGTGAGGGAGACAGTGAAAAGAGAGAGAGAATGGGCACACTAGGGCCTCTAGCCACTACAAACAAACTCTAGACACATGTGCCATGTGCATCTGGCTTATGTGGGTACTGGAGAATCGAACCTGGGTCCTTAGGCTTTGCAGGCAAGCACCTTAACTGCTAAGCCATCTCTCCAGCCAGCCCCTTGCCTGCTTTTGTAGTATGGGCTGAGTTGGTCACAAACACACACACACACACACACACACACACACACACACACACACGTGACAGTGGTGACAGCAGGGACATTCCATAGGCCAACGTGTGAAACCACAAGGCACCCAGCTGCTTGAGCATTGTGGAAGAAGTGTTAAAGAGAAGCCAGGGATGGCAGAAGTTAGCAGCAAGAGGAGAGAGACGGCCAGAGGACGGAAAGCTGAGGCTGAAGAAGCAGCAGAGAAGTGTGTGAGGAGCCAGTGGAGAGAACCCGCAGGCCTTGGTCACTGGAAAAGTCACAGAGAGCTTTCAACATCTTAGAACCAAGGCTCTCAGATGCCCCAGGCCAAGAGCTGTACCATGGACTGTGGATAAGGGCTAAGGCGTCAGGATTTCCTAGCCTTACACAAAAGTAGTGATACTAACAGGACGCAGGGTCCTGCCACCTGCAAGCTGCTCTGACACTGGTGGGCACCACCTGCTGCGGCTCTCATTTGCCCACTGCTGCCTTACACCAAGGGAAGGAAAAGCTTGTCAAAGACCCATATATGAAAAGCTTCTCCTTGCTACCCAAGATGCTTTCTATTCAAGAATTAAAGCATCCCGGGGTTGGAGGGATGGCTTAGCGGTTAAGGCGTTTGCCTGCAAAGCCAAAAGACCCAGGTTCGATTCCCCAGGACCCACGTTAGCCAGATGCACAAGGGGGCACACACATTTGGAGTTCGTTTGCAGTGGCTGGAGGCCCTGGCATGCCCATTCTCTCTCTCTTCCCCTTTCTTTGTCAAATAAATAAATAAAATATTAAAAATGAGTTAAAGCATCCCAAACAGCTGATAGGTGACAAGCATAAACTACCTCTTCAAATCACATGGACTAAGTCTACCTACTTTATTCATTTTGCGCCATACACACATACACACACACACACATTATTTTTTGAACCTGGAGATTTAACTTCATTTCCAAGTTATAAAAATATAGCGGTTTTTATTTATTTATTTATTTATTTATTTGTTTTTGAGAGAAATCCCAGATAGGGAGAGAAAATGGGCACACCAGGGCCTCTGAGACTGAAAATAATTCCAGACACATGCCCACCTTGTGCATCTGGCGTCTTGGGTACTTGAATCAAAATTGGCTGAGGGCTTTGCAGACAAATACCTAACCACTAACCTATCTATCTCTCCAGCCCCCATTAAAAATACTTTTATTCTTAAGACTTCTATGTGAAACAAAAATGAAAGCAGATGATCAAAGAGGAAAAACAGGTGTTGCTTCACATGGTTAAATTAGCAGGAAGCACATACATTAACCTCCAGGCTAAAAATAAACCAGTTAGGGGTCTTCACCCCAATTCAACCTAACCTAGAAAGTTCCTCACTGACATTCCCAGAGATTTGCTTCCGTGGTGATTCTAAATTTTGTCACGTTGACAACCCAGAAATGAACTGTCCCAGCCGGAAAGGGAAAGTGCTAGAAGAACAAAGAAAAGATCCTAAACCCAGAATCTTCCTCCAGGAGCCTCCTGAGAGCCAGCGTGGTTTGATATTATCTGTTTTCCTTTAAGTTGCCTGGCATGCCATTCCCAGGCTTCCAATCCTGCAAGTGCTTTCTAGTAAAATGCAAAACGTATCAGATGGCTTCTCCATGAAGGCCACGGTGTGTCCCTCTCTTCACTCGGCTCCAGCCACCCCGGTTGTCTTCAGTGTCTTTTAGACGTTAGGTTTCCACAGAGCTTCACACCCTTCCACAAGTTCTTCCCTGACATTCACTGTGGAACCCCGCAGGGGTTATATGATGACCTCAGAGCCCCACTCTATCCTCAGGTGAATCATCTCAGGTTTCTGTGTGAAATTCCTGACTTTCCCAAGTAGGTCAGCTTTCCCCACTCAGCACACACATACATCTGTATACCTCCTTTATGACATTTTCTTTTTTTTAGAGATTTTTTTCTTGTATTTATTTATTTATGAGAGGGAGAGAGAGAGAATGAGCACGTCAGAGCCTCCAGCCATTGCAAACAAACTCCAGGTGGACACATGCAACACCTTGTGCATCTGGCTTACGTGAATCCTGGGGAATCGAACCTGGGTCCTTTGGCTTCACAGGGAAATGCCTTAACCGCTAGGCCATCTCTCCAGCCCTGCCATTTTCTTATCATTATATAAATAATTAATAAATAATAAATTAATAAATAATCTGCCCCCCCCCGTTAGAATGTAAGCTCTGTAAAACCTGACACTGTCTTCGACTCACGTCAGCTCTCGCCCTAGCACCCGCCCCAGTGCCTGACACAGTGACAGCAACTCGGTCTCCACCCAGTAAACGAATCAACTGGGTGAGGGTGAATAAATTTGGTTTGGATGGGTTGAGCTGAAACAACTTCCCAAGACAGATGGAAACACTGCTAGCCGTTGAAAATATAAAGAACAGAACTTAATGTTCCATGCAAGTAATGTCTGTCGAGAAAAAAAAAGACAAAAAATATCAAAAATACGTTCCGTTTTCTTAAGTGAAGATAGATTTCCACGTAGGTGTGGCAAGCTGATGAATCTCGAAGTATGAATGTCTTGGCTGTCTGGTGATGATGTTTTGTTAACACGTTTGACCCATACTGGAGCAGAAAAGTCAAGAAGAGGGAAAAAAAAACCTATATTGCTTATGGAAAGCTGAGATAATTTTAGCTATATTTACACAGGTTGTTCACGTTAGGAACGAAAGTCAGTTTTAGAGATTCAAACAGTCCTGTGCCGGGTACAATTCTCCCATCCTTCCCCTTGGTAAACAGCTCCCAGAGACACCGAGACACAGACCTTCTGTCTGCGAAGAGCTTAGTGTTTGTCCTGTCTTTTGCGACAGCTTCTCCTCCACACCCACTCTCTGAAAGCCATAGACGTTGACTTGAGTGGGGTTAAGGAGGGCTTCCCAAGAGAGTGGTCTAAGGGTGTGTCTGTGTTTTCCATCCTGAGGTGAAGAAGGAAAAAGAAAAGCAAACCAGCGCCACTCCTTTCCCACTGCAAACAGTCCCTCCCTCCCCTGTGTTTTCCTTAATGATACTGAATGTAAGCCGTGGCTGGGCCTAGAACCTTCAAGAGTGTCCTGGTTTTTGGTTTTGTTTTTTTTCTTTTTTGATGTAGGGTCTCACTCTAGCCCAGGCCGACCTGGAATTCACTATGTAGTCTCAGGGTGGCCTCCAACTCATGGCGATCCTCCTTCCTCTGCCTCCTGAGTGCTGGGATTAAAGGCGTGCGCCACCACGCCCGGCTGAGTGTCCTGTTTTTAAACAGAGACAAGTGAGAATCATGGTTTTAAAACCCATTTTGGTTGTTAATGCATATATATTTGGCTTATTAAAAAAAAAAAAAGCATGTCTAAACATCTTTCTACAGGTAAGTTCTGTCAGAGTGTTGCTCACACTGAGCAACCTGTGTGGCCGAGTGCATAAATAAAAATTTATTTCTTCATTATTTCTTTATTTATTTGAGAGAGAGAGAGAGATAATGGGGTGCACCAGGGCCTCCAACCACTGAAAACAAACTCCAGACACATGCACCACCATGTACATCTGGGATCTGGGGAGTCCAACAGGGTCCTTAGGCTTTGCAAGCAAGCGCCTTAACCGCTAAGCCATCTCTCCAACCCTATCTTATTTATTTGAGAGAGAATGGGTACACCAGGGCTTCTAGACATTGCAAATATAATCTAGAAACATGCACCACCTTGTGCATCTGGCTTTACCTGGGTACTGGGGAATCGAACCGGGGTCCTTTGGCTTTTGCAGGAAAGCGCCTTAACTGCTGAGCCACCCCTCCAGCCCCGAAGATGCCCTCGCCAGGTATTTTGTCACAGTAACCAACACCTGTGTTAATGACTTCAAGTTACATAGATAACTGTCATCATAAGTTCTTTCGGAAAACAAGTTCAGCAAGTTTGTGAGGCTTGAGCAGGATTGAGGAGGGACGTCTTACAAGGTCCCAAGAGCGAGACTGTAGAAAGGACAGGCAAGGGGGAGAGAAGACAGCCTGCAACTGAAAGTCGGCCTGAGATGGCCCCTAAGTCCAGCAGGGAAGTCCTGGGTGGTCCCCTAAGTTCTGTGTCAGTTCTTGAAACAAAAGGATGAGTGGTTCATCTCAGATGAAAGCGTGTACGCAGGGCTAGAGAGATGGCTTAGCAGCTAAAGCACTTGCCTGCAAAGCCAAAGGACCCAGGTTAGATCCCCAAGACCCACGTAAGCCAGACACACAAGGGGGCACATGTGTCTGGAGTTCATTTGCAAACTGGAGGCCCTGATACGCAATCTCTCTCTCTCTCAAATAAATAAATAAGTAAATAAATAAATAAATAAATGAAAATAAAATATATAATTTTTTAAATATGCACACAGCACAATGACTTCCCTACAGAAAAAGATTTTCTTTGGAATCTATACCTCCAGACTCAGTTCCCATAAGAGATCCTTTTTCTCTTGGTGTCACATGTTAAAACAATGCTAACAATAGTGTTCTATATCATGCACATTCTATCATGTGTCACAGACACATACAGATCACATCCACCCGCAGAAATAATAAGTGTGTGAGCAGAAAACGATACCTTCATGGAATTCTACATTAATATGAACACGCCTCAAAGAAGATGGGTTGGGCATATTTGAGTGGAACGATTTCTAGGTTCGCTATCCGTGTCTGTCTGCCTCTCCCTCCACAGTTTCACACAATTTTAATCCCTGCACCCGAGATGGATAAGGTAACCCACCTCTCCTTAGCCCAGGTGTTAAGCCCTGGGTTAATCATCGGTGAAATCACTATTAATGTTAATGATAAGCTCCTTAAGTTCTCACTGCAAGCATGCCTTCCTTCTCAGGTGTATTTTTCTGTAAATGCACAGAGATGATGATGGAGTCAGGGAAAGGGGCAGTTTGACTGTTCACATGGCAGCTGTTGGAGTCTCCCTCGTGCCCTGGCTGCCTTGAATGAAAGGAAACCAGTCAAGCAGCCAGTCAGATGATGCCCTGTATGCCAGCACCAGCTATCTGGAGCAGCCTGCAAATACCTTGAGAAATAGTGCAATGAGCACAGTCATTGCTCCAACTCCTGAAAGGTGCACCCTTGGGCCAGGGCAAGTCTAATGGTCTGTATTTAACTTTATAAAAATATTTTATTTTTATTTTACTTATTTGAGAGAGAGAATGGGTGAGGCACAGCAAGGCCTCTAGCCACTACAAACAAAACTCCAGATGCATGTGCCACCTTGTGCATCTAGCTTACATGGGATCTGGGGACTTGAACCTGGGTCCTTTGACTTTGCAGGCAAGCGCCTTAACCACTAAGCAGTCTCTCCACCCTTGTACTTATTTTTGCCATCATAAGTCTAGGTAAACTATAGATAACTCTGCCACCAGTTCCATCTAGGCCAGAAGAAGAGCACATGTGCTGGTGGCCTGCCAGCGGGAAAGGATGGCTGTGATGTAGCTGTGAGTCATCCAAAAGGAACGGCTGTGTTGTCAGTGAGTCAGCTGGGAGACCTTCCCTCTGCTATCTCTCCTGATGTTGCAATATTAGGCCCAACGAGAGACTTCCATTGAATGTATTTTTCTTGCCTACTTTTTAATATATTTATTTATTTGTGTGTGTGAGGGAGACAGTGAAAAGAGAGAGAGAGAATGGGCACACTAGGGCCTCTAGCCACTACAAACAAACTCTAGACACATGTGCCATGTGCATCTGGCTTATGTGGGTACTGGAGAATCGAACCTGGGTCCTTAGGCTTTGCAGGCAAGCACCTTAACTGCTAAGCCATCTCTCCAGCCAGCCCCTTGCCTGCTTTTGTAGTATGGGCTGAGTTGGTCACAAACACACACACACACACACACACACACACACACACACACACACACACGTGACAGTGGTGACAGCAGGGACATTCCATAGGCCAACGTGTGAAAACCACAAGGCACCCAGCTGCTTGAGCATTGTGGAAGAAGTGTTAAAGAGAAGCCAGGGATGGCAGAAGTTAGCAGCAAGAGGAGAGAGACGGCCAGAGGACGGAAAGCTGAGGCTGAAGAAGCAGCAGAGAAGTGTGTGAGGAGCCAGTGGAGAGAACCCGCAGGCCTTGGTCACTGGAAAAGTCACAGAGAGCTTTCAACATCTTAGAACCAAGGCTCTCAGATGCCCCAGGCCAAGAGCTGTACCATGGACTGTGGATAAGGGCTAAGGCGTCAGGATTTCCTAGCCTTACACAAAAGTAGTAATACTAACAGGACGCAGGGTCCTGCCACCTGCAAGCTGCTCTGACACTGGTGGGCACCACCTGCTGCGGCTCTCATTTGCCCACTGCTGCCTTACACCAAGGGAAGGAAAAGCTTGTCAAAGACCCATATATGAAAAGCTTCTCCTTGCTACCCAAGATGCTTTCTATTCAAGAATTAAAGCATCCCGGGGTTGGAGGGATGGCTTAGCGGTTAAGGCGTTTGCCTGCAAAGCCAAAAGACCCAGGTTCGATTCCCCAGGACCCACGTTAGCCAGATGCACAAGGGGGCACACACATTTGGAGTTCGTTTGCAGTGGCTGGAGGCCCTGGCATGCCCATTCTCTCTCTCTCCCCCTTTCTTTGTCAAATAAATAAATAAAATATTAAAAATGAGTTAAAGCATCCCAAACAGCTGATAGGTGACAAGCATAAACTACCTCTTCAAATCACATGGACTAAGTCTACCTACTTTATTCATTTGCGTCATACACACATACACACACACACACACATTATTTTTGAACCTGGAGATTTTGCTTCATTTCCAACTTATAAAAAAATATCTTTTTATTTATTTATTTATTTATTTATTTATTTATTTATTTATTTGAGAGAAATGGGGGCAGATAGGGAGAGAGAAAATGGGCACACCAGGGCCTCTGGCGACTGAAAATAATTCCAGACACTTGTGCCACCTTGTGCATCTGGCTTACTTGGGTACTAGGGAATCAAAATTGGGTCCTTAGGCTTTACAGACAAATACCTTAACCACTAACCCATCTATCTCTCCAGCCCCCATTTCCAACTTTTATTCTTATGACTAGAGTGAAACAAAAGTGAAAGTATGATCAAAGAGGAATGGACAGGTGTTGCTTCACACTTAAATTAGCTTAAGCATACATTAACCTCCAGGCTAAAAATAAACAAATTTCCAGTTCTGAAGAGTGGGCACTTACCATTTCATGCTTTTTCAGCTTCCTAATGTGCATATTCTACGCTGTGCATTTCTCTCTGTCTTTTGTTTTGTTTTGTTTTTTCAAGGTAGGGTCTCACTCTAGCCCATGCTGACCTGGAATTTACTCTGTAGTCTCAGGGTGGCCTTGAGCTCATGGCGATACTCCTACCTCTGCCTCCTGAGTGCTGAGAAATAAGGCATGTGCCACCACGCCTGGCTCTCTGTCGTTTTTTTTCTTTTCAAGGTAGGGTCTCACTCTAGCCCAGGCTGACCTGGAATTCACTCTGTAGTCTCACGCTGGCTTCAAACTGGAGAGATGGCTTGGCAGGTAAGGCACTTGCTTGCAAAGCCTAAGGACCTAAGTTTTGTTCCCCAGAACCCATGTAAGTCAGATGCACAAGGTGGCACATGTGTCTGGAGTTACTTTCAGTGGCTGGAGGCCCGGGTGTGCCCATTCTCTCTCTCTCATTCATAAATAAATAATAAATAAATAAATAATAAATAAATAAATAAATAAATAAATAAATAAATAAATAAAGTCAGAGTGCTTACTGTACAAAATGCAGCTGAAATGTCCATCTCTGTCTTTGCCATGGAAACGTGCCTTTGTCTCACTTGTGGTCACCAGTTTTCTTCTGCCCACCTAGTGACTCACCTGTACCAGCCATTCACCTCTGAACGTAACTTTTTTCTCCTCAAGGTGAGTAGCTGTGATTATGAGAAGCAGCGGACACGGCCGCCAAGGTTCAGGTGACACAGCTCTTGGGACTTTTAGAAACACTTTTAAGAATCCAGGTGCATGAACAAGGCAACAAAGAGCCTTTACACTTCCTGAAGATGATGATGGAAAAGGCTGGAGCTGGGGCTGGGGAGATGAGTCCATAGGCAGTGTTTCCCGTGCAAATGTGAAGACCTGAGCTGGGATACTCAGCACCCATGTGAACACTGGGTGGGTGGTGGTGGCCTCCTGGGCCAGCTGGCTTGTTAGACTGCATGAGTCCGTGAGCTCTGGGTTCAAGTGAGAGACCCCGGTCTCAGTAAATAAGGTTGAGAGCAGTCAAGGAAGATGCCCCATAGCAACACATGAACACACATGTGCACACACGTCTCCCAGCACACATGCACACACACCACACATACAAGCACAAAGGCAGGGATTACGCATGCATTTAATTCTTGATGTGGAAAATCAGAAACCCTGGTTACAGTTAACAAGTAGTGAAGGGAAAGGCTGGCAGACACTTCTGCAACTAGTCTGTGTTCAATTCTGTCCAATTTTTTTAAAAAAATATTTTATTTATTTATTTGAGAGAGAGAAAGAGGAAGAAGCAGAGAGAAAGAGAGAATGGGCATGCCAGGGTCTCCAACATCTGCAAACGAACTCCAAATGCATGCGCCCCCTTGTGCATTTGGCTTAAGTGGGTCCTAGGGAATCGAACCAGGGTCCTTAGGTTTTGCAGGTAAATGCCTTAACCGCTAAGTCATTTCCCCACCCCACCCCCATTTTTTTGATTCAAGGGTACAGCACCAAACTGTTGGAAAAAGTATTTTGACCAAACGTGTTTACATTCGTGTAGCTAATGCAGACGACAAAGAAAAGACTGTAAAACAGTCCTGGTTTTCAGATATATTAAATTTTTTTGAGAGAGAGAGAGATAGAATGGGCACATGGGCGTACCAGGGCATCTTGCCACTGTAAAAGAACTCCAGATGCACACACCCACTTTGTGCATCTGATTTTACATGCGTAGTGGGGAATGGAACCCCAGCAGTCAAGCTTTGCAAGCAAGTGCCTTGAATGGCTGATCCATCCCCCCAGGCCTGTGTTTTGTTGGTTTTTTTTTTTTCTGTTCATGTAACCAAGCTGACTTGTGTTGCTTTGGAAATGACAAGGATATTCGTGGCTGAAGGAACTTGACTTGTTTCTAATATATATTATATTGATTATAATTATATTATAATACAACGATATATATATATATATTATATATTATATTATATTATATTATATTATATTATATTATATATATTATATATATTATATTATATAATATATATATATTATATTATAATATATTATATTATTATATATATATATATATTAAAGTTGGTCAGGCCCTTCCTAGTCCTAACCCATAAAGCATTCGACAGCAGGGGGCGCTCCTTTGTCAAAATCCAAAGCTCTTCCCTTTCAACTTGACCCTGTAAAAAGCATTGTCTCCTAAGAGTCCTTTTTGAATGACGTGGGTTTCATTTAGGAGCCGCAAGGATGTCAAAGCTGAACAGGTATGGCATGCATGTGATCTAATGAGGTGAACCCTCGGCGCACCCGCTTTGCCCGTTCTCGTCAGTACCTCTGTCATCAGCATCTCCCACACGCGTCCGCACTGAGGACTTTCCAGAAAATGTGCTGGCATATTGGTACCCGGAAGGCTTGGAGCCTTCCGAACGGGTGGCGCCTGCTGCTGCCAGGAAGCATCTTCTTACAGTAAGCTATCGGGATAAAACACCACCCTGGGGAACCCCGCTGGAGGTGGAGAAGTGACTGTCCCCACCCCACCCCCACCACCCCGACCCCCGCAGTGGACGGGCGCAGACAGCAGCATCCCAGGGCGGCTTTCTAACAATTGAAGAACGTGGACCACATGCACACTGCACCTCTCGTTCGTCGTTCCCCTGGACAGCCCCAAACCTCTGTGCCTCGGGGACAGGAGCCACGGCCACCACTCTCTTTCTCCCCCACCCCCAACACAAGCCAGCAGACATCATCTTGCTTTTACCAGCTTTCCTTTTTTTTTAATTTTTTTTAAAAATTGATTTATTTATTTGAGAGAGAGAATATAGGTGTTCCAGAGCCTCCAGTCCCTGCAAACGAAATCCAGACGCATGCGCCACCTTGTGCATCTGGCTTATGTGGGAATCGAACCTGGGTCCTTTGGCTTTGGCTTTTGCAAGCTAAGCTCCTGAACAGCTAAGCCAATCTCTCCAGCCCTTTTCGGCTTTTCTTTCACAGCACTCACGCACAAGTCTCTTTTTGGACACTCCAAGTGGCCAGGCATTCCACGGAGCCGTGGCCCTTCCACATCTCACGCGGTTTTAAGTTTCCTCCACGGGCCCGCCAGGGACGTGTGCTCCCCAGCACCTTGCAAAATCTCCTTTTCTAGAAAGTAGAACCCACTGGTGCAAACTGGTCAGGGCGCACGGGGCTTGGAGAGCCACCAACAGTGTCACCTCATCTGTTAGTCACGTCTGCATGCACGCACATCTCTATTCACGTCTGCATGCGTGCACATCTCTATTCACGTCTGCATGCGTGCACATTTTTCTTCACGTCTGTATGCGTGCACATTTTTGCAGCCACTTTATTTTTATTTTTAGTTTTTTTTGGTTTTGTTTCTGGAGACAAGGTCTCACTGTAGAGCCCAGGCCGACCTTGGGTGACTTGCAGTCATCCCCCTGCCTCCCGCCTCCCAAAAGCAGCCATGACAGGCCTGAGCCACCACGCCGGGCTGGGCTCCCACTGCCTAGAGTCCAAGGTTCCCCGCGTCGGGTGACGTGTGCGTAATGAGGGCCCCGCCCTGGTCCTGCGGCGGAGGGGGAGGGGCGGCTCGGCGCCCGCGGGGTTGCGCAATCCCACGGATGCAAATGAGGCTGCGAACAGCGACCAATCGGGGAGCCGGCCGGGCCGTGACGCGCGCGCGCCGAGCCCCGGAGTATTTATAGCTCGTATTTAAAGAGCCCTGGGGAGTCTCCCGGCCGGGCTGGGCGGTGGCGGCCGCGGGCTGCAGCGCGGCTCCAAGGTGACGGGCAGGTCGCCGGCTCCGCTAGTGCTCGTGCTCGAGCTTGGACTGGGGGTGGCTGGGCGTGGGAGCCTCCTCGGGCCCGCCTGGCTCTGACCCCACCCCAGGGGCGCAAACGCTGCCTTCTTTCTCCTTTTCATCCTTTCCTCCCTTTATTCTTCCCTTTTCTCTGTCTTCCCCCCTTTCTCACCCACTTTGATTTTTAAGAGACGGGTTCAGGCTGAACTGGAACACACTTCGTAACCCAAGCTGGTCTCAAACTCGTGCCGATTCACCTGCCTCTAGCCTCCTGCATGCTGGGATGACGGGCGTGCACCACAGCCGCGCTTGCTTGGAATATGCATACACACACATATGCATGCATTCAGGCATACATACATGCGTACACACACACACACTCATTGAAAGCTGGAGATTTGGAAACTCAAACGGGCAAGGGACACGAGGTCTGAGCCGACCACGCCCCGGGCCTCAGTTGCAGCACCCTGACCAGCTCGGTGGTTTCCTAGTGCCTTCCTGGGGGGAGGGGAGAGCCTAGAGTCGTGGGGCTTGGGGGCGGGGCTGCTGGCCCAGTGACAGTGCGTTCGTGGAAATAGTAGCGGGGATCGGCTTGCTGTCCGTAGCCTGCGATCTGCGCACGCGCGCGCACACACACATATGGCCAGGAGAAGCAGGAAACTGCCTTTGACGTCAGAGGAGAGAAAAGACCCAACTTGACATCTGCAGAGCTGGCTCGCTTCCCCAACCTTCTGTTTCCTAGCCCACAGCTCCAGCACTGGAGCTGCTCCAAGGTGCATTGCTGCATTTCAGGTGCCCCCCTCATCCCCGGGGCCTCTGGGAGCTGTTCACCTGGACGCCCCGAGCTGCCCCAGATCCAAGAGGCCCCAGGTCACCTTAGATCGCCCTCCTGAGAAACCACTTTTTTTTAGCTTTCAATGCTAGCCAATGGTTTAAATGGACATGCAGGGTGGGAAGTCCTGAGAAACTCAGCTGTGTGCAGGGCTGGAAGGCGTCCCAGCCCTGCCAGGTATCTCATTTCTCAGGACTGTCCCTGCAGGAGGGGTGTCTCCTGAGTGTGTGTGGGGGTGGGTGTGTTTGAGTCGGGGTCTCTGTAGCCCAAGCTGGCCTGGAACTCCCAGTAGCCCAGGCTGCTGTCAAACTCAGCCTTCCTCCTGCCTTCGTCTTCCCTGATCGCTGGGATCACACCTCCTCCGGCTTTAAAACTAGGCTTCTTAAAGGAGAGATGTGAAAATGAAGAACATTGCCTTTCCGCACGTTTGACATCTTGGAAAAAAATCAGTTCTCACTACCCTCACCTGCTCTGCTCCCGCACCCTTCCTCCCAAGATCAGGGCCATTCCAAGGTGACCTTAGCAATGCTTCTTGTGGGCTGGTTCCTCTTTGAGCAAACTTAACACAAAGGAGGTGACAGTGGCCAGCACTGACTGTCCTTGTGCTAGACAGTGTTCTGTCAACATAGTTTCAGTGAATTCTCCCCATAATAATTTGAGCTGAGGACAATTGTGCCCATTTTACAGATGCAGAAACCGATCCCATCATCAACGTGACCACCACTTGACAGAATGAGGCCCAAGCCAGAGTTGACAACACATTCTTCAGAGCTTCTTGGTGGCTCTTGGTGGCTCATGCCTGTGAGAAGGAACCATGACTCTTTAGTCTAGGAAGCCAAAGGCCTTCGTTTAAACCTAACTCTTGATCCACTGCAGCAAATCTGGCTGAACAAGGTCGGTTTCAGGTGCATCTTCTCTAGAAGCTCAGGGGAATGCTAATTTTCCAGTCGCCTCATGTTTGTAATAGATAGTGTCATATACAACTGGAGGTTGAGCTCTGTGTGGCACTTCACTTTCCAGACCTAAACCTCTAGAGAATCTTAAAAAAAAAAAAAAAAAAAAAAAAAAAAAAAAAAAAAAAAAAAGAGTGATTTGTCATTTAAATATGGGGAGATGTTCACAATTAGCTAATGACCTGATTCAAGGTCAGATGGGTCTGCCTTTGCTTTTACCCTTCACAGAACTATAACCTTAGTCTGGTCATTAGTATCTGTGCAAAAGTGAGCTGGGAGCCTTTGAAGGATTAAGTGGGAGTTCAGGCCCATGGGAGGGGAAGGGAAGGGGGTGGAGACGAGGAGAGTTGTGGAACAGGAAGGCAGGGGAAGACCAAGGGTGGCAGTAGGTGGAGATGAGGGTGGACAATTAACGGGGGTGTCCCAGAGAACCTTAGAAGACCTGCTAAGAAATAAGGAGTGTATCATATCAGTAATGTATCAGACTCCAAGACAATTAAAACACATTTTATATATTTATTTACTTATTTATTTGAGAAAAATAGAGAGAGGGAGAGAGAATGAGTGCACCAGGATCTCTCCAGATACATGCACCACCTTGTGCATCTGGCTTTTGTGGGTCCTGGGGAATCAAACCTGGGTCCTTAGGCTTCCCAGGCAAGCGCCTTAACCGCTAAGCCATCCCTCCAGCATGACTTTTTTTGTTTTCATAGAAGGAAAGCTACATGGTTAGAGCTGTCCGTTTGGAAGCCAGACTGCAGATGAGGAGGCAAACTGGGATGTAATTGCGGTCATTCAGGCAGATGATAATCCCCAACCAGTGGTTTCTCGACTGTGGGTTATGGCCCATTACTAGATCTTGAAATGACTTCAGTGAGTCGTACATAACCTGCATTAAGAAAAAAAGCTAGACTTTGGTGGAAAAGGAAATATCCAAGTATCTTCTGTAAAACGTAGGTATTTCATAAATCTTCCATTTGTTGCTTACATGCTATGAGTAAGATTTCTGAGAAATTGGAATTTTTACTAAATTCACTTCTGAGGTAGGTATATAAATTATCTTCAAAATGAGCAATGTGGAGTTTCTTAAATTATAGCACGTCCGACTGTAGGCACATTACCTACCAACCTAAGCACCGTCATTTTGGATATAACTCATTACAGGGGTGAAGTCATTATGCATACTGTAAAGTTTACCAACTGAAAAATTTTTAAAAGATAGAAAAATGGTTAATTAATGATAGGCTTCAAGCTTGAATATACTCAGTTATGCTTGCAAATGTCTGCATCTTACACAAAAGGCTATGAATAATTTGAACTGTGGAATGCATTTCCTGGGTCACCATATAAACCTTATTCCTTGTTCTTGGTCGTTATCAAAGGAAACTTTGAAACGATGAGTGAGAAGACTGGAGAGAGATGGAGGAAAACATCAGAGAAATTTCTGAGGTAAAAGAGCCCAGTTCTTTGACGAATGGCACAAGGGCGTATAAGGCAGGACAGTAATGACAACACACTGCCTTCCAGGATTCAGCCAACTTCCACCATCGCCTGCTGAAAGAAAAGCAGGGAGCAGGCTGGAGGGGTGGCTTAGGGGTTAAGGCGTTTGCCTGCAAAGCCAAAGGCCCAGTTGGATTCCCCAGGACCCACATAAGCCAGTTGCACAAAGTAGTGCATGCATCTGGAGCTCATTTGCAGTAGCTGAAGGCCCTGGCATGCCCATTCTCCCCCACCCCCTCTGCTTGCAAATAAATAAATAAACTTAAAAAAAAAACGAAGTATGGAAGCATACAAGACTGGGAAACCTCCACGACCTCATGGTTGGTACTTATGAAAAATGAGACATAAGTAAACGAGACTCAACAATGGTGTGAGAACAGAACAATCTCCCTGTAGTCCCATCAGCACAAACTGCCACACAGCCCAGAGGAAGGCTGGACTGATATGTAGACATTTCTAGAGGAATTAACCCTGAGCTGAGTTTAAAAAAATATTTATTTACTGTTTATTTATTTGAGGGAGAGAGAGAAGAAAGAGGCAGATAGAGAAGAAAGAGGCAGATAGAGAAAGAGAGAGAGGAGAGAATGGGCGTGCCAGGGACTCCAGCTACTGCAAACGAATTCCAGACACATGCACCACCTTGTGCATCTGGCTTACGTAGGTACTAGAGAATCGAACCTGCATCCTTAGGCTTCCCAAGCAAGCACCTTAACTGCTAAGCCATCTCTCCAGCCCTAAGATGAGTTCTGACGATAGCTAAAGGGAGCCACAAGTAGAAAGGTAGGTAGTAAAGGGTATGGCAGGGAGCATAGAGGAGAATCAATAGAATGCTTCTGTGAGTGTGTGTGAGTATGAGTGTGTGTGTGTGTGTGTGTGTGTGTGTGCACCCTGTCTGAGCAGGTATGTGTGCATGCATCATGTGAGTGTGGCTGTTGGTATGTACCACGTGTGACTGGGTTTGGGCACATGCCATATGTGAGTGTTGGCTGGGTGTGTGCACAGGTGGGTGTGTATCATGTGTGAATGTGGATAACTGCATGTAGTGTGTGAGCAGGCATGTGGGCATGCATCATGTGTGGGTGTAACTTGGTGATTGCAACATGTGTGAGTGGGTGTGTGGGCATGCACCACCCTATGTGAGCGTAGTTGGCTTCATGCATCATGTCTGAGTGTGGTTGTGTGTTCATCATGTGTAAGTAGGTGTGCCATCATGCACCATGTGTGAGTGTGACTAGCTGTGTACCATGTGAATAGGTGTGGGGGCATATGTGCGTGTGTGAGTGTGGTTGTGTGTGCATTTACCATGTGTGAGCAAGGCTAGATGTGTGCACCACATGTGAGCAGGTTTGTGGGTATACACCGTGTGTGAGTGTGGCTGTGTGTACATCACGTGTGAGCAGGCCTGTGTGTGTATATGAGCACTGTGTGTGAGCAGGGCTGTGTGTGAGCACTGTGTGGAGCCGATGGCACAAACAATCCAGTGGCAAGCGGGAAGAGTTGAGGGTTGCAAAGCCGTTGCCCATCAGGGGAAGTCGTTCCTGTATAAAACGAGCAGCCATGGAAAGGGTTCACATGTCATTCAAGAGCAAGGTCACCAGAAGACCTTTCAGGGGAACTAGATGGGCAGTCAAGAGGATGGACATGGGATCGTGAGTCAGTCTAAATGAGAAAAGTTGCTGGCCAACACTAAGGCAGAGAGAAGGAGATGAAGAACACAGAGATGTGAAAACATCCAATTAGGGACATCTGGGAGCTCTGTCTGTCAGTGTGGTCAGGTGAGCAGACTCACGTCAGAAAGTTAGCTGGGCCTGGTGGCGCACGCCTTTAATCCCCACACTCAGGAGACAGAGGTCAGAGGACCGCCGTGAGTTCGAGGCCACCCTGAGAATACAGAGTGACTTCAGGTCAGCCTGGGCTAGAGTGAGACCCTACCTTGCAAAACAAAAACAACAAAAAAATAAGGTTAGTAGAAGAAATTTAATTATGGGAAAATTATATACATTATATTTACATATATGTATTATATATGTTATATATGTGTTTATATATATATACATACATATATGTATGCATTACTGAAAAGAAAAGGCCAATAAGAGGTGACCTTGGAATCAAGAGGCAGAACAATAAGCCAATGGGACAGCAGTTGTTACCAGCATCCTGTGCCTGGGCTGCCTGGAGAGGGCTAGGCCTTAAGATAGATACACAGTCACCCTGAGAGAACTCAGCCCACACATAGCGAAGATGGGAGGATGTACCACCATCTCCTCTTCCTGTCCTGCAGGCCACTATCCTTCTTAGCAGGAGGCTGGGTGGCAAGGGGGGGCTGGGCAGTGGCGGCCTTTTGCAAGAGGAGCGAGGTGAGGGTGTGAGGAAACAGATAGATATAAGGGCAAACCGCTTCAAACAGGAAGAGAATGTCAGTGGAGGAAGTAGGTGACTCTCCCTGGAATCTCGCAGGGAAGGGGGCCGTGTGTCAAATCTGAGACTCAGAAAGCACCAGAGGAGCTGGAAGGCACAGGAGGAAAACACAGTATCTTATTTATTAAAAAAAAATTTTTTTCCCCTAGGGCTGGAGAGATGGCTTAGCAGTTAAGGCATTTGTCTGAAAGTCAAAGGACTCAGGTTCAATTCCCCAGGTCCCATGTAAGCCAGATGCACAAGGGGGTGCATGTGTTTGGAGTTCGTTTGCAGTGGCTGGAGGCCCTGGCAACACTCTTTCCCTGTCTCTCTGTCTGTTTCTCTGTCTCTTGCAAATAAATAAATACAAAAAATTTTCCCTCATTGTGGTATTATTAGGTATGTGCTTAAGATTTTCAATGGGATTTATTTTTATAACAAGTCTTAAGTGTTTAGAAGTATTTTCTTTCTACATTATTTTGTTAATTTCTTTTGAGGCAGGCCCAACAGACTGACCTTTTTTTTTGAGTTTCTTTTGAGGTAGGGTCTCACTCTAGGCCCTAGGCCCAGCTGACCTGGAATTCACTCTGTAGTCTCAGGGTGGCCTTGAACTCACGGCGATCCTCCTACCTCTGCCTCCCCAGTGCTGGGATTAAAGGCGTGCGCCACCGCGCCCGGCTACAGACTGACCTTCTTTATGAGACAGTGAGAGTGAGCAAGAGAGAGAACTGGCATGCCAGGGCCTCCAGCCACTGCAGTTGAACTCCAGACGCAGTTGTGTCGTTTTGTGCATCTGTCTTACATTTGATCTGGAGAGTTGAAATGGGTCTTTAGGCTTCACAGGCAAATGCCTTAACCTCTGAGCCACCTGTCCAGCACTATTTTTGTTAATTTTAACGGGTTTTGTTATTGTATTTCCATACATACATGCCTTTCTATCTTGTTCTTGTCTCCCTCGCCCTTCCTTCTCTATCCTTTCTTCTTTCACGTTTTCAGTGTTCCGTGACTCTCCTTTTTATTCTCCCTCCCCTCCTCCCTTAAGATCCTTCCTCCCTGGTACCTATTTTTAAACTGAACGTGTCCGTGAATATGAGGGGGTGGGCAGGACTCGATGTTTCTAAATGGAGATTTTTTTCTCTCTCTCTCAGTATTTTACTCTCCACCCAGGTCTTGTTTACAAGGTCCTTGTGGACAGTCTTTTTATATAAAAACAGGAGGCATTTGTTGAATCCATTTTCAGGGCCACCAGCTGTTCCGTCTACACTGAAGCCACAGATTACATATGCCCTCTCCCGCTGAATGTCACAAGAGGGTTATGAGGTAGGGGACTGTCCTCACGCCTTTGTCACAGCTGAGGAAGCTGATGCTGAGAGGGGTTTCGCGTCTCCCTTCCTCACCTAAACTCCTCAGATGTTCAATGTGAACTGACGCTCAACACTGGACCTTCTCCTCCCCCGCACCATAAAAGTCCTCTCAAACGCCCAAGAGTTTAAATTGAATCTAGTACTGGATGTGGTGGCTCACATCTCCAATCCCAGCACTCAGGAGGCTGAGGTAGGAGGATTGCCATGAGTTTGAGACCAGCTGGGCTGCAGAGTGAGTTCCAGGTCAGCTTGAGCCACAGGGAGACTGCTTCAAAATTCTCCTCTCCCCTCTTTCTCTCCATATCTATCTATCATCTATCTATCTATCTATCTATCATCTATTTCCATATTTCATATATCTATATCTATATGTAGAGAGAGAGAGATGTAGAGAAAGATATATATACCCATGAAGGGGATTGTGGGCCCTGTGCCCTCTGCTCACTCTTTCTCGGGCTTTGCTTCCTGGCTTTCGTGGTGATCATTTTTTCCACGGTGCTCCTCCTGTGTGGTGCTGTCCACAGGAGAGAGTCACTCACCCGTAGACCCCAACCGTTCCCGTGTGTGAGATTTGGACGCGCCTGTAGGTGTAATTTGTCCGCGTTTATAGCCGAGCGCACTGCTGAGGACTACAGAGCCAGCGTGTCTGCTGTTTCCAGCTCTGTCCTCACTCGCATCCTAATCTGCTCCACATCCTTTGAAAACAATGTGAGTCGTCAGCCTGGCTGAGTCTCTGGCACAGGTTTGGCTGACCAGACACACGTTGGGAAAATGACCTCATGGCTTCGGTGTGTCATATATAAGTCACTCCCCTGTGGGGTCAAGTCAGCTGTGTTTACATAGCACCTCTACAGGGTATCCTGGTGAGACTTCAAGACTTCCTTGTAGCTATTTTAAGCTACAGCATTAAAAAACAAAACAAAACAAAAGTTATTATGGTGGTTGTAACCCTCATTCAAGGAAAGTATCCTTGAACTCAGGCCATTGTCATGATGCGTTATGGTTTGGCTAGCTTTTCTTCTGTGACTTCAAAACCCTGACCAGGCTGGAGAGATGGCTTAGCGGTTAAGGAGCTTGCCTACAAAGCCTAAGGACCCATGTTCGACTCTCACATCCCACATAAGCCAGACACACAAGATGTCTTAAAGCGCATAAGGTCCCACATGCGCACAAGATGGCGCAGCGGCTGGAGTTCAACTGCAGTGGCTGGAAGCCCTGGCATGCCAATTATCTCCCTCTGTGTCTGTCTCTCAAAAAAAAAGAAAGAAGAAAGAAAGAAAGAAAGAAAGAAAGAAAGAAAGAAAGAAAGAAAGAAAGAAAAACAAAACAACAAAAACCCTTACTAATATGTTCCCTCGCACAAATGAGTCAGATGGTTACAAAATAAAATCTCATATTTCTCTATATCCTGCGTGGAACTTTAGCTTTCTAGAAGGAGGTAGAGGGGTCCTTCTCTTTTAACCCAATATTCTCAGCAACTTTTCCCATTTGTTCTTTTTTTTAAAAACTTGGTGGGGGGGAGTGGGGTCTTGCTCTAGCTCAGGCTGACCTGGAATTCACTCTGTAGTCTCAGGGTGGTCTTGAACTCAGGGCGATCCTCCTACCTCTGCCTTCTGAGTACTGGGATTAAAGGTGTGCACTCCACCAGGCCCAGCCCCCTCTTTTGTTCTTGGGTAGCTTCTAATGATTTTCAGGTGCCACGGGCTTTGCTTAAGATTGCTCATGTCTTAATAAAACCAGCAGGTTCTCCTGTAATTAGTATATCTTTGGGAAATTTCTATGGAGAGGTGTGGCAGTACAGACCTGTAGTCTCAGCTTCTAGGGACCAAGGGTAGAGGGTCAGTTTCAAGGCCAGCCTGGGCAACTTGGTGATACACTGTCTCACAATACAAAGTGAAAAGGGAGCTGGAGAGATGGCTTAGTGGTTAAGGTGTGTGTCTTGGAAATATAAGGACCCAGGTTCCATTACCAAGGACCCACGTAAGCCAGATGCACAAGGTGGTCCATGTATCTGGATTTTTTGCAGTGGCTGGAGGGCCTGGTGTACCCATTCTCTCTCTCTCTTTCTCTCTAATAAATAAATGTAGATTCAGTCCAAACAGCTACAACCAAAAAAAGAAAAGAAAAAAAAACAAGTGAGAAAAAAAGAAATGGGAAGGAAGGAAAAAAAGAAGGGAAGGAAAGGGAAAAAGGAAGAGAATGACTAGAGACATGGCTCAGGGGTACAGCCCAAGCCTAGCAAACATAAAGATCCCAGCTCAGGGATGAAGGGATGGCGCAGTGGTTAGGGCATTTGCCTGCAAAGCCAAAGGACCCAGGTTCAATTCCCCACGACCCACATTAGCCAGATGCACAAGGGGGTGCAGGCGTCTGGAGTTCATTTGCAGTGGCTGGAGGCCCTGGCATGCCCATTCTCTCTCTCCCCATATACATATATATATATGTGTGTATATGTATATATATATAGTTGGTCCACGTTGAGTCCTTCATATTTTAGGCACTGTCCTATTTTCAGCATTTGATCTTCTCGTAGGAGCTCATCCTGCCCACAGTGTAAATTCATTTCTGCAAGCCAGGCTCATGAGTCATTTTGATCATTGTATTGATCAACAGCAGTAGCTCTCCATCCATTTAATTTTTATCCATAAATAGCTATCATCCACTTAATGTCTGCACTGGTCAGGGTTCATTTGCAAAGAGTGAAGTTGGCTGGAGCTAGATGAATCACTGAAGGATTTGTCATGAGTATCAAAGGGTGTAAAAAACCACTGGATTGGCTAAATAAAGGGAATTTATTCTGTTTTATTTTTATTTTGTTTATTTAAGCTCTTTTTATTTTTATATTTATTGATTTATTTAACAGAGAAAGAGGGAGAGGATGGGCGCACCAGGGCCTCCAGCCACTGCAAACAAACTCCAGACATGTGGGCCCCCTTGTGCATCTGGCTAATGTGGGTCCTGGGGAATCGAACCTGGGTCCTTTGGCTTTGCGGGCAAACGCCTTAACCACTAAGCCATCTCTCTAGCCCTGTTTAAGCCCTTTTTTTTTTTTGAGCCAGTGCTTCATGTAGCCCAGGCTATCCTCAATTTGCTATGTAGCCAAGGCTGACCTGTAATCTGATGGGTTTTTCTTTTTCTTTTTCTTTTCTTTTTTTGCCTCAGCCTCCCTCAAGTGCTGGGACTACAGTGTGCGCCACTGCACCAGACTAAGAGGTGATTCTAAGCAGGGCTTTAAGGACCCTCCCAAAACCATGCCACAGAACCGGACAGCACGGGCAGCCACCGTCTCTCTCAGGCAGAAGAAATTGTAAGCCCCCAGGGACTTCTCTCAAGGCCAGCAAGTGACCGTCCATACTGCTGACTGCTGACCCGCAAGTGACCGTCCATACTGCTGACTTCTGACCCGCAAGTGACCGTCCATACTGCTGACATCTGACCCGCTCCGTCCTCTGCACCGACAACAGAGGCGGAGCCACTGTCCCAGAGCCTGCAATGACACCCCAAGGTGGGGGCAGACATGGGGAGGGGGGTCTCCCATTCATGCCATCACAGGAAATCCTGGCACCTCTACAGCTTATTAGTGGAAGTCACAGCACTGGGGTTTGCCAGAACACGGGAGCTGGGTGGGGGAGGGGGCCGCTCCTTGAAGGATAAATTCATATCCTGGGACCGAACTGCCAGGAGGAGCCTGGGTGACATCCAGCCTTGGCAGAAAAGGCAGGCACGTTAAAAGGATGATAAGCCGGGCGTGGTGGCGCATGCCTTTAATCCCAGCACTCGGGAGGCAGAGGTGGGAGGATCGCTGTGAGGTCAAGGCCAGCCTGAGACTACATAATTGAATTCCAGGTCAGCCTGGACTAGGGTGAGACCCTACCTCGAAAAACAAAGCAAAACAAAATGAAACAAAACCAAAAACAACAACAAAAACAAGGATGATAAGAACGATGTTAAATGCCCATTTGTGAAAATTATCACAACCACAATCGTTGTCATCTTAAAGCCATGGACATTTAATCAAATTATGCCTCTAAGCCTTGCAGACATAAGTGGAAATTTTTTCTGCATTTGCCATTTAAAATAATTAAATGGCTGTCATTTCATCATCATTCTCTGTGTGTGCGTGCATGCGTGCGTGTATGTAGCTTTTGAAGGCCTTCTTTATAACTTGTGTGTGTTGCATGTATGTGTGCTGCATACATGTGTGTGCATGGGTGTATATGGAGGCCAGAGGGTGGCATCAGACATTTTGCTCAATCATTCTTCCCCTTACATAGTGTCTCGCTGAATCAGAAGCTCAACAATTTGGCTAGACTAGTAGCCTGTGAGTGCCACAGGTCCTCCTGCTCCCGCACCCCAGGGTCAGGGTCCCAGCACACACAGCGCCATGCCCGTCTGTGACATGGAGGCCGGAGATCCAAACTCAGGTCCTCATGCTTGTGCTTTACCCACAGAGCTACTTCCTGGGATCCCATCCTTATAACCCTTTTTTCCCCAAAAATCATTTATTTATTTGTGCACGAGAAGAGAGAGAGAGAGAGAGCACATGAGCAAGTCAAGGCCTCTTGCCATTACAAACGTACTCAGACACACACACCACTTTGTGCATCTTCCTTTACATAGGTACTAGGGTCTCGAACCAGGGCTGGCAGGCTCTGCAAGCAAGTGCCTTTAACTGCTGAGCCATCTCCCCAGGCCCTTATAACTCCTAATTTTCTTTTTTGGATTTTTAAGATAGGATCTCACTGTAGACCAGATTGACCTGGAATTCACTCTGTAGTCTTAGGGTGGCCTCGAACTCACAGGGATCCTCCTACCTCTGCCTCCTGAGTGCTGGGATTAAAGGTGTGTGCCACCATGCCCAGCATAACTCCTAATTTTAAACAGAACTTCAGGGCTGGAGAGATGGCTCAGTGGGGATGGCATTTGCCTGCAAACCCTAACAACCTGGGTTCAATTCCCCAGTATCCATGTAAACCAGATGCACAAGGTGGCGCATGCATCTGGAGTTCATTTGCATTGGCTGGAGACCCTAGCATGCTCATTCTCTGATTCTCTCTCTCTCTCTCTCTCTCTCTTTCTGCTTGCAAATAAATAAATGAAAATGAAAACATAACCAGATTGTTTTTGATGTTGGTGTACATGTGTGTGCATGCACACACCTCATGAGCACATGCATAGAGGCTTAGAGTAAGGCATTGGGCAGCCCCCTCTATCAAGTGTTTTCTATCACTCTTCCACTTTATTTCCTTGAGACAAAGTCTCTCATTGAACCTGAAGCTCCCGTTTTTTTTTTCAGTTAGACTGGCTGACCAGTGATCCCCAGCCATCCTCTTGTCTCCCTCCCATTTAGCGCTGGGGTTAAGGTATGCACACCTGTGCCTGGCTTTTTATGTGGGGTGCTGGGAATTGAACTCAGTTTCTCATGCTTACATAGCCCACACTCTTATAAAAAAAAAAAAAAAAAACCTCAATTTGCTATGTAGCCAAGGCTGACCTGTAATCTGATGGGTTTTTCTTTTTTCTTTTTCTTTTCTTTTTGCCTCAGCCTCCCTCAAGTGCTGGGACTACAGTGTGCGCCACTGCACCAGACTAAGAGGTGATTCTAAGCAGGGCTTTAAGGACCCTCCCAAAACCATGCCACAGAACCGGACAGCACGGGCAGCCACCGTCTCTCTCAGGCAGAAGAAATTGTAAGCCCCCAGGGACTTCTCTCAAGGCCAGCAAGTGACCGTCCATACTGCTGACTTCTGACCCGCAAGTGACCGTCCATACTGCTGACATCTGACCCGCTCCGTCCTCTGCACCGACAACAGAGGCGGAGCCACTGTCCCAGAGCCTGCAATGACACCCCAAGGTGGGGGCAGACATGGGGAGGGGGGTCTCCCATTCATGCCATCACAGGAAATCCTGGCACCTCTACAGCTTATTAGTGGAAGTCACAGCACTGGGGTTTGCCAGAACACGGGAGCTGGGTGGGGGAGGGGGCCGCTCCTTGAAGGATAAATTCATATCCTGGGACCGAACTGCCAGGAGGAGCCTGGGTGACATCCAGCCTTGGCAGAAAAGGCAGGCACGTTAAAAGGATGATAAGCCGGGCGTGGTGGCGCATGCCTTTAATCCCAGCACTCGGGAGGCAGAGGTGGGAGGATCGCTGTGAGGTCAAGGCCAGCCTGAGACTACATAATTGAATTCCAGGTCAGCCTGGACTAGGGTGAGACCCTACCTCGAAAAACAAAACAAAACAAAATGAAACAAAACCAAAAACAACAACAAAAACAAGGATGATAAGAACGATGTTAAATGCCCATTTGTGAAAATTATCACAACCACAATGGATGTCATCTTAAAGCCATGGACATTTAATCAAATTATGCCTCTAAGCCTTGCAGACATAAGTGGAAATTTTTTCTGCATTTGCCATTTAAAATCATTAAATGGCTGTCATTTCATCATCATTCTGTGTGTGTGCGTGCATGCGTGCGTGTATGTAGCTTTTGAAGGCCTTCTTTATAACTTGTGTGTGTTGCATGTATGTGTGCTGCATACATGTGTGTGCATGGGTGTATATGGAGGCCAGAGGGTGGCATCAGACATTTTGCTCAATCATTCTTCCCCTTACATAGTGTCTCGCTGAATCAGAAGCTCAACAATTTGGCTAGACTAGTAGCCTGTGAGTGCCACAGGTCCTCCTGCTCCTGCACCCCAGGGTCAGGGTCCCAGCACACACAGCGCCATGCCCGTCTGTGACATGGAGGCCGGAGATCCAAACTCAGGTCCTCATGCTTGTGCTTTACCCACAGAGCTACTTCCTGGGATCCCATCCTTATAACCCTTTTTTCCCCCAAAAAATCATTTATTTATTTGTGCACAAGAGAGAGAGAGAGAGAGAGCACATGAGCAAGTCAAGGCCTCTTGCCATTACAAACGTACTCCAGACACACACACCACTTTGTGCATCTTCCTTTACATAGGTACTAGGGTCTCGAACCAGGGCTGGCAGGCTCTGCAAGCAAGTGCCTTTAACTGCTGAGCCATCTCCCCAGGCCCCTTATAACTCCTAATTTTCTTTTTTTGGATTTTTAAGATAGGATCTCACTGTAGACCAGATTGACCTGGAATTCACTCTGTAGTCTTAGGGTGGCCTCGAACTCACAGGGATCCTCCTACCTCTGCCTCCTGAGTGCTGGGATTAAAGGTGTGTGCCACCATGCCCAGCATAACTCCTAATTTAAACAGAACTTCAGGGCTGGAGAGATGGCTCAGTGGGGATGGCATTTGCCTGCAAACCCTAACAACCTGGGTTCAATTCCCCAGTATCCATGTAAACCAGATGCACAAGGTGGCGCATGCATCTGGAGTTCATTTGCATTGGCTGGAGACCCTAGCATGCTCATTCTCTGATTCTCTCCTCTCTCTCTCTCTCTCTCTTTCTGCTTGCAAATAAATAAATGAAAATGAAAACATAACCAGATTGTTTTTGATGTTGGTGTACATGTGTGTGCATGCACACACCTCATGAGCACATGCATAGAGGCTTAGAGTAAGGCATTGGGCAGCCCCCTCTATCAAGTGTTTTCTATCACTCTTCCACTTTATTTCCTTGAGACAAAGTCTCTCATTGAACCTGAAGCTCCCGTTTTTTTTTTCAGTTAGACTGGCTGACCAGTGATCCCCAGCCATCCTCTTGTCTCCCTCCCATTTAGCGCTGGGGTTAAGGTATGCACACCTGTGCCTGGCTTTTTATGTGGGGTGCTGGGAATTGAACTCAGTTTCTCATGCTTACATAGCCCACACTCTTATAAAAAAAAAAAAAAAAACTCTTTTATTTGAGAGAGAGAGAGAGAGAGAGAATGGGCCCTCCAGCAGCCTCTCAGCTGCTGTGAACGAACTCCAGACGCATGCTCCCCCTTGTGGGCCAGTGTTGCATTGCACCATTGTGTCACTTGGATCTGGCTAAATGTGGGACCTGGAGATCAAATGGGCATTCTTAGGCTTGGCATGCAGGCACTTTAACCACTAAGCCTTCTCTCCAGCCCCACACAGCCCATACTCTTACCCATTGAACCATCTCCCCAGAAGGTTTGAGGTAGGATTAAATTTTACAATAGTGTGTGGCTCTGTGATACATGTCAATCAACTCTGTCTACATGGAACAGTGTGGGGACATCTGTGATGGCCACTGTGTGGGTGTGAGCACAGCAGAGACTGCCCATCAGCAGACACAGATCACAGTGCCCCTTCCCTCCACGGACACTGTCGTGGGAGGTAGAAGGACGCATGAACAGTGAGGGGATCCAGTGAACACAGCTGGGGTCAGAGCTCTCCGGTTTTATGTGTCAGGTGTATAACAATGATGTACTATATGTCCAATACCTGCCATGGGCCAGTTACTTTCACAACCTCAGTGACTTCCATTCATTTCTGCTTCTTTTAAATTTATTTATTTATTTATTTATTTATTGATTTGAGAGAGAGAGAAAAAAAGGCAGAGAGGGAGAGGGAGGGAGAGAAAGAAGTAGATAGAAAAAGAGAATGGGCATGCCAGGGCCTCCAGCCACTGCAAACGAACTCCAGATGCATGTGCTCCCTTGTGCATCTGGCTTATGTGGGTCCTGGAGAAACGAGCCAGGATCCTTTGGCTTTGTAGGCAGAGGCCTTAACTGCTAAGCCATCTCTCCAGCCCCCATTCATTTCTTCTTGACAACAATATAGTGTGGTACATTACATGGGTTCTGATTCTCACACATGAAGAAAACGATCAAGGAGAAAGAAACATTTAGTGAAGTGAGCTTACACACACACACGCGCGCACGCACACACACACACATATGCAATGTTATTTACTATGCAGTCATGTACGGGTGACTTTTTATACATCTGTGTCTGCTGTGTGAGGGAAGAAAAATAATCTTTGTAAAACCACACGAGAATCAGAGACATTGGTGACATAGGAGAAAAAAAAAAGCAAAAACCCTCCAAAATCCTCCAAAACGCATGCTGCGGCTGGTGGCTTTTGTCTTAGAAGCTTGTTTATAATGAAAAGGAAATTAAGCCCTTCTGGCAGTGTGAAGCCCCTCTTCAATCCCAACTCTGTCCTTGGTGGCACAGCCAACCTTTAGCAACTTGGGGTTCACTCTCACAGCATCCTTTCTGACCTGACTCATGAAGTAATGTTTATGAAATGCTCATATATTTAATTCTATTTCATGACATTTAGTTATAATCTACTTACGTTAAACATCATCCCTTTTTAGTCACAGTCACAATGAAGCTACAGGTTGTCTGGAGCTTGGGGTGTAGCCCCAGGGTAGAGCACTTGCCTACTTTGATCCCCAGTACTACCTAAAAAAGAAAGACAAGAGAAAAGAGCCTTCCTCCTAAAGTACTTTTCCCGTCCTCGCCCACAGGTCTCGACAAACATTGATCTATTTTATTCCCTATCGTTTTGTTTTTTCCAGAACATGATAGAAGTGGAACCATTCGATGGTAGTCTGTTTTTGAACTTCTTTCATTAAAAGCATTATATTTGGCTAGCTCCGGTGGCACAGGCGTGTAATTTTGGTTACTAGAGAGGATGAGGCAGAATGGTCACAAATTCAAGACCAACCTTTGCTACAAAGTGGTTCAAAACTAGGCCGGACAACTTAATGAAACCTTGTCTCAAAATAACAAGTAAAATATCCCAGTGCTTGGGAGGCAGAGGTAGGAGGATTGTCGTGAGTTCGAGGCCACCCTAAGACTACGTAGTTAATTCCAGATCGGCCTTGGCCAGAGTGAGACCCTACCTCGGAAAAAAATAATAATAAAAGAGTGCTAAGGATGTGATTTAGGGGTACATACTGGCGCTTATGTGTGAGGCCCTTAGATCAATCCCCAGGATGACAAAAAGAATATGCATGTGTGCATGTGTGTGTTGACCTATCACTCCTATGAGAATCTGAGCTGTTCCGTAACAAAAGACCTGATTTATTAAGGTTTAAACATAGAGCTATAATTAACTTGTCTGTGATTATCTTTGACCTTTTACTTAAGAACTTAACCTTTGCTTCCTTCAAAAACATTTACCTTATAGGCAGTCCATAAAATATCTACTTAAAAGAGGTTTTTTGTCAGATTGCCAAAAGTTAAAAGAAAAAGAAACGAAACTAGGCAATAAGCAAACATGAGCTCATTTAAGAATGACTGTCGCAGGGGGCTGCAGAGATGGCTCGATAGTTACAGACATTTGCCAGCAAAGTCTGACATTCGGGCTTCAGTTGCCCAGCACCCACATAAAGTCAGATGGGCGTCCACCTCCAGCAATGGGAGGCAGAGCCAGGAGACTCCCAAAGCTTGTAGACCAGCTGGACATACACACACAAAAATAAAGAAATGAAGAATACAATGTTAAAAAGAAAAAGAGAAACGAAATCAAGGTATTTACGGGGAAACGGGTACAACTGGAAATCATCATGTTGAGCAAAACAAGCCAGAGTCACAAAGAAGAATACTGCATATCCTGGCATATGTGCAGAGTCTAGATTGAAAATGATATACATGTGCGTGTGCATGTGTGTGTGTTGGTCATGGGCAGGCAGGGAGACATCTTAAGGGTAATAGGGGATAAGACTACCATGGAATCCATGCTAACAAAGCAGAAGGGGGGGGGGCTGGAGAGATGGCTTAGCGGTTAAGGCGCTTGCCTGCAAAGCCAAAGGACCCAGGTTCAATTCTCCAGCACCCACATAAAGCCAGAGGCACAAAGAGGCACATGCATCGGGAGTTTATTTGCAGTGGCTGGAGGCTCTGGTGTGCTCATTCTCTCTCTCTCTCAAAAATAAATAAATAAATAAATAAATAAATAAATAAATAAATAAATATTTTTTTTAAAAAAAGAAAGCAGAAGGGGCTGACGGGGGTGGGGAGTAAAAGGAATCAGCTGTCAGCTGGAGGGGAGAGGCAGCCGAGGGCGGGGGGGGGGGGAGGTGAATGAGAGCACCGTGTAAGGACGCTCGTGTATGAAGATGTCATGATGAAACCCATAAGTCTGTACGCTAATCTAAAAACTAATACTATAAAGAAAGGCTGTTGTAGATTTAACAATTAATAATAGGGCTGGAGAGATGGCTTAGCAGTTAAGGCCTTTGCCTGCAAAGCCAAAGGATCCCAGTTTGATTCTCCAGGACCCACGTAAGCCAGACGCACAAGGGGGTGCACATGTCTGGAGTTCATTTGCAGCGGTTGGAGGCCCTGGAGTGCCCATTCTCTCTCTCTCTCCTTCCCTCCCTCCCTCTTTCTCTCTCTCAAATTAATTAATTAATGAAAATAAAAAAGCTAACATTGTAAATAAAGATGAATCTTTAAAATAATAATAATAATAATAAGTGACTGTTGTACAGTTAAGTGGCCTGTAGGAAGTAAAGGCTTTTGGAAATCTTTTAAAGAATTAACATGTGAGCTGACTAAGCTACTTGGCTGTGGTTACAGCGTAGGAACAATGTGTCTTTTCCACTTTGAAGTGCAGTCACTTTAGTGGTCACAGGGAGCACCTGTAAATTGTCACCACGAGAGTGAGTTCTAACTGCAAGTTCAAATGTATCTCTGAGCACAGGGTCAGGCAAACCTTTCTGCTTAAATAACCCTCCTAGCTGCATTTCTTGTTAGAGAGTTTTAAAAATGTACTGCTGAGAGCCTTTGATTTCAACTTTAGTTCTCTAAGGAGCAGGGAGGAAAATGACATTTTTTGAATGGGACCACTCTTTGGGTGACTTTTTGCACCTATGTTCTTTTCAACAATAGCTTTATTGATATAAACTTGAGTTATTACAAATTTCACCCATGCGTAGGGTACAAGCTAGTGGTTTTTAATATACTTACTGAATTATGCACCATCTTTGTAATCCCATTTTTAGAACATTTTTTAACCATCCCTCCCCCAAAGACACCTTGGACATATTAACAGACTTTCTAAATGACAATGATGGGTTGGAGAGACGGTTTAGTGGTTAAGGAGCTTGCCTGCAAAGTCTAAGGACCCAGGTTCAATTCCCTAGAACCCCCTGAAGCCAGATGCACAAGGTGCCACATGCATCTGGAGTTTCTTTGCAGGGGCTAGAGGCCCTGGAGCACCTATTCTCTGTCTAACCCCCCTCCTCAAATAAATAAATGACAATGATATTTTACTTGACAAGATTTTTTTAATCTTGTAGTTAAAAGGGAGGTGTATATTCACTTTTATTCTTGTTAAATTCTGAGATTTTTTTTCTTTTTTTTTCTTTTTCTTTTTTTTTTTTTTTTTGGTTTTTCGAGGTAGGGTTTCACTCTAGCCCAGGCTGACCTGGAATTCACTATGTAGTCTCAGGGTGGCCTCGAACTCACAGCGACCCTCCTACCTCTGTACCTCTGTCTCCCGAATGCTGGGATTAAAAGGGTGTGCCACCACGCCTGGCTTAAATTCTGACATTCTTGATATTAACAAAATTGATTGTTACTAACAAGATTGTTAAACTTCCTAGAGTGACTAGATTCATTTAACATTTCCTAAAAATAGATTTTTTTAAGTTTATTATTTTAATTTTTTTAATTTTAAAATTTCAAATTTTAAAAAAATTTATTCTTTCTCCCCCATTTGGTGCTCTTTGAATCCTCAGAACAGGTAGTTAAAGGACAGTCTTGCTCTGGAAGGCAAATATTAGCATGAGTGCTTCCAAAAACCCCTTCCTTTAGCAATTAACAGAGAGTTTACACAACTAAAAATACTGCAGCAGCCTGCCTTTCTCAACAAATTACTTAGCAAAGAAAACAACCAAAGTTCTAAAATACAGAACAACAGCATTTTTTGTTAAATGTGTTTTCTAAGGCTTACCTTTTATAGGCAAACCTGTTGGCTGGGGTAGAGATGTTGCCCCACTGTTCCTTTGTATTCCTTTGCAAAAATAAAATAGACTAAAATAAGATGACAACATGAGATAAAATGACCTCAGTTTTCTCGCCTGACTTTTTACTGCTTGTAGAGAAAACACTATTTCTAGTTTTCTCTGAAACAAAGATCTCACTGTCTGAAGACATATGTCTTGTTATTATTAGAAATAAAAATGCCTTAAAATATGATTTTTTTCAGAGTAATAACCCCAACAGGAAGAAGAAAATCAGAAAAATATATTCCGTGGGTGGTGATGGAGTCTAATTTGATACCCTAACTTTGACTTAGTATTTCAGAATAAATTGCTAAGTTTTAACTGTTCGATTTTACTTGTTAGCATACATATTAGCTACTTATGGCTTTGTAAACAATAATCCAAAATCTTAGTGGCTTAAAACACTTCTCACAGCAACTCTGGGCCAAGCGTTAGGGAACAGTTTGGCTGAGCTTATGTATGAGCTACTTCAAGCTGTGTAACAAATAGTCCCCAGATTTAGTGATTTAAAACAACGTGTGGGCTGGAGAGATGGCTCAGCGGTTAAGGCGCTTGCCTGCAAAACCTAACAACCTGAATTTGATTCCCCAGGACCCATGTAAGCCAGATGCACAAAGTGGTACATGCATCTGGAGTTCATTTGCAGTGGCTAGAGGTCCTGGCACACCCACACACACACAATCTCTCTGTCTCTATTGGTCTGTAGCTCTCTGCTTACAAATAAATAAATAAAATATAAAACTGCATGTGTTATTTCTCACAGTAGCCATGAGTCAGGAGTTAGCACGGGCCTGGATGGACTGTTAGGTTCACTCCAAAGTCACTTGTGATTGGCATCATAAACAGGCCTCTCTGAGGTGAAAGGTGACCCACACATAGCTGGCAAGCCAGGAGCTGTTGGCAGGAGGCTTCAGTTTATTTCCACGTGCTCCTCTCTGCAGAGGAGCTTGAGTATCTGATGTCCCCAGGAGGGAGCGACATAAGAGAAGGAGGAACAGTGGCAACGCCACCTTGCTTCAGACACCATCGGACATAAAGACTGTGGGTGTAGCTCAGCGGTAGTGTTTGCCTAGCATGTGCGAGGACTTGAGTGTGAGGTCCAGCACCACACACACATATGCATGTGTGCACACACACACACACATGCACATACACAGGTCCATCTTGCTTTCCTAGTTCCACAGGAACCTTGGCTCTGTGTGACAACTGACCACATGTGACATGGATGATAAATGCTCTGGACATGAGATCACAGGCTCTCGTCATATTCCATAAGGACTGAAGAATGATTTAAAAAAAAAAAAAGATAAAAGATTTACTCTTCTTTTTTGTTGTTTTCTTAAAAAATATTTTATTTATTTGGGAGGAGGAACAGGCATAGAGAAAGAGAGAATGGATGCACCAGGGCCTCCAGCCATTGCAAACGAACTCCAGATGCATGCGCAACCTTGTGCATCTGGCTTATGTGGGTCCTGGGGAATCAAACCAGGGTCCTTAGGCTTCTCAGGCAAACGCCTTAACTACTAAGCCATTTCCCCAGCCCTGCTCTTCTTTTTTAATATTTTATTTATTTATTTAAGAGAAAGATAAATATATACATACGTGTGTGTGTGTGTGTGTGTGTGTGTGTGTGTGTGTGTGGAGAGAGAGAGAGAGAGAGAGAGAATAGGCATGCCAAGGCCTCTGGCCACTGCAAACAAACTCCAGACACATGCACCACCTTGTGTATCTGGCTTATGGGGGTCCTGGGGAATCAAACCTGGGTCCTTAGGCTTTGCAGGCAAGAGCCTTAACTGCTAAACCATCTCTGCAACCCATGATTTTAAACATGTCCAAAGCACAAAGGCATTGACGTCTTTTCAAACATGAAAATCTTCTCACATATACGTGTGTGTGTGTGTGAACAGCAAAAGCCTGGCGAAAACACACGTCTGTCCTCGACTCCCGTGAGCGTGTGTTCATTGAGAACACGCAGTTGCTCAGAACTGTGTTGAGAGTTGTGCTCAGGAGTGTGGCGGTCATCTCGGAATTTTCTCGCTTCAGAATGATGTTCTCTATCAAAAGATAGGTGTGGAATTCAACGCCAGTCCCCAGGGCTACACCTGTCCTCCAGCTTTCTTTGAGAAATTCTGTCCTTTTTTGTTTTTTTTTCTTGCCCCCAAAGCAGAATGCTGCCTGTTAGAAACAGAGAAACCTAAAGTCTAGCTTCACTCTGTCTTCCTTTCCCCTTCCCTCCGTCCCTTCCTCCCTCCCTTCTTTCCTTCTTCACCCTCTTTCCCTCCCTCCCTCTCCTCTCTTGCTCTCTCCTTCCTGTCTTCTTTTAATTGGTGCTGAGAATGGAAAGAGTGCTCTTGTTCCTGAAGAATGTGGTCTCTGCCATTGAGCCCCACCAAGCTATTCCCCTAGCCCAGGGTGCCTTGCTTTATCCCAAACGAGGTAATGCCCCCAGCACACGCAGTAGGAATTTTCCTAAGTTCGCTCACAATAGAAAAAAGTCTGGAAGGAAATGCAGCAGACTGTCAATAGAGGAAAACAAGAATATTCACTTAGCTTCAGACCTTTCTCTCTTTAAAAAAAAAAAAATTATTGATTGATTGATTATTTGAGAGACAGGGGGGAAAAGGCAGAGAGAGAGAGAGTGAGAATGGGCATGCCAGGGCCTGCAAAGCCAAAGGACCCCGGTTCAATTCCCCTTGACCCACATAAGCCAGATGCACAAAGGGTCACATGCGTCTGGAGTTCGTTAGCAGTGGCTGGAGGGCCTGGTGTGCCCATTCTCTCTTTCTCTCTACCTACCTCTTCCTCTCTCTCTCTCTCAAATAAATAAAATATTTAAAATAAAAACTTACTCTTAAATAGCTAGTGGCCAACTTCAATCTTAGTGGGAGAGAGCTGAACTGAGAAACGAGTTCGTGTGCTGAAAAGCGGCAGCAGCCGTGAGATTCCTGTCCTCCGAGCGCCCAGAGCCTGGTGCTGCACTGTGGGCTCAGGGCTTAGTTACCTGAGGACAGGAGTCTACCTGTTTAGGCTGCATCCAACGAGACCTGTGTTGACTCCACATCCACACAGCTAACTAGTGCTCTGGACAAGGAGTTGCCACGTCACACGGTGAGTCGACTCCTCGGAATTGTTGTGTCCACGGGTGACCGAAATTCTATTTGCTCTACAATAAGCAAAGAGAGGGTTAGTAGATCCATACCGCCCCCGGCAGCAGGAAGGGCATGGGGAAGCGAGGCTTAGAAATACCCAGAGTCAAAGATCTAAACGTCATCAAACCCCTTCTCGCCTGTTTCATGTGTTCCTGTGACTGTGGGCTCAGGGTTGCATGGCCACCTGTGACAAGCTCTAGTCTTGTACCATCTCCGTGTCTGAGAAGAACTGTTGCCCCTCACCTTCACTGAGCAAGGGAAGGGTTCTGACTGGCCTGGCTTGAGTCACACGTCAGGTCCTGAACCAATTATTGTGGCCAAGAACAAAGGTGCCGCACTGTTCAAACTGATTGCCAGGCCCTGTCCTTGACGTTCCCCATGGCCAGCAAGCATGTACGGTGAGCGGCTCCCGTCTAGGAGCACGGGCTACACGCAAATGGAGGGATGAATTCTGAAAGGGAGAACAGCTTGGAATGCACCTGCACACCAGGAATCCCAGCACTTGGGTGGCGGGGGCAGGAGGGTGAGAATGCTACGGTCATACTTGGTTACATAGCAAGTTTGAGGTCAACTTGCGGTGCATGAGATCATGTCTAAACCCTATCCCCCCAAAAGGAAGAGAGAAAGAGAGAAGCCATTTCTGACCTAAAATGGCACTATGAGGAGGGTACCTATCCTCTACATTGTCCATATATTTTATAACAAATAGGTGTTAACTTTAAAGATACTATGATAAAAAATAATTGGTATACATTTCAGTATGTGTTATATTATATACATATATATAAAATAGATATATATTATACATTACAGTATATGTTATAGTATAGGTACATATATGTATATAATAGATATATATTATACATTACAGTATATGTTATATTATATACATATATGTATATAATAATATATATTATATATTATACATTGCAGTATGTTATATATACATTATATATTTTATATATGTTATATATTATACATATATAATATATTATGTGTTTTATATATTATGTATACTTTATATTTTATGTTTTTTGTTTGTTTTTTGTTTTTGTTTTTGTTTGTTGAGGTAGGGTCTCACTCTAGTTCAAGCTGACCTGGAATTCACAATGTAGTCTCAGGGTGGTCTCAAACTCATAGTGATCCTCCTACCTCTGCCTCCCAAGTGCTGGGATTAAAGGCATGCATACCACACCTGGTTTATTATATGTTTTATATATAGTATATTATAAATATTAGATTATGTAGTGTGTTTTATGCATTTATTTACTTTAATATTGATTTCCTCCTAATGTAATATCAGATGTGTAAGAAACCCCAGAAATCATGAAGTTTGACCTCTACTAATACAAAATACCCTCTTGTTACCTTCCTGTCCTCAGTGGTGGTATGAAGGGGTGTGAACACACTTGTCTGTGAAGGACAGAGCTGGGCTGTAATAGTTGAGCTGACTAAACCAAGAATAGCTAGTCTTTCCGTAATCCTCAAGTTGCCTTGGAAAAACCACTGTTTCTCTGACTTCCTTTTCTTATTAAAAAGTGGGGTCAAGATTATATTACTATTCACATTTTAGAAATAACCTCGGGATAGGTCGAGGCTGTAGAGTCTTGTGTAAGCATAGACTATGAGCAGAGTTTAAATCTTTTTTTCTTTTGTACTGCTATGAAAATGAAATCCACTCCATCAAGGCATACAATTAATCTGCCATGCTGAATAGTAATTTTATTTTAATGAGTATATTACTTAGTAATTCTTGAATGCCAGCCTATTCCAGAACCTTCATAGGGAACAGAATGTGGCCTGTGCTCTCCTGGGTGTCTGTGTTTCTTTTTCTTTTGCTTTTTTGTAGCAAGAGCTTTGTTTGCTGTTGGGGACACTGCGGAACTTTGTCCTTGAGGTGTTTTTCCCGGAGTCTAAGTGACATTCTGAACTGTGAACATTTGGAAAGCTATGGACTGACTACATCTCTCTTTAGCAGAAGGGATCCTGATGTATAAAAATACTGCAGGAGCCGGGCGTGGTGGCGCTCGCCTTTAAGCACTTGGGAGGCAGAGGTAGGAGGGTCGCCAGTGAGTTGGAAGCCATCCTGAGACTACAGAGTGAATTCCAGGTCAGCCTGGACTAGAGCAAGACATTGCCTCGAAAAATCAGAAAAAAAAAAAAAAAAGAATAAGGTGGGGGAACAACTAAAGAGTAACCCCAATGCCAACGTCTGGCCTCCATGTGCACCACACACATGTGAACACGCATATATCTGCTTTTTTTTTTTTTGCATTCAAGTAGCTTGGGAATTGAACCCAGGCCATCAGGCTTTGCAAATAAATGCCTTTAATTGCTGAGCCATCTTCCTGGAAAACATGCATATGTGTACCCTGCGCATACGTGCCCCCCACACACATGAAAAAAATACTACAAAAGTAAAATTCACTATAAAAGTGAAAATTAAGGCCGCAGCCACCACCGCTGCCCGCGCAGCTGCTCCCGAGCCGCGAGGAGCCCGGCCGCCTTCCCATCTGCTTTTCCGCCACGTCCTCGGACTTGTTCCAACAATCTGCTAAAACATGGTGGATTATTATGAAGTTCTAGGTGTGCAGAGACATGCCTCACCTGAGGATATCAAAAAGGCGTATTGGAAACTGGCACTAAAGTGGCACCCACATAAAAATCCTGAGAATAAAGAAGAAGCAGAGAGAAAGTTCAAACAAGTAACTGAGGCATATGAGGTGCTAGCAGATGCTAAAAAACGAGACATCTATGACAAATACAGCAAAGAGGGGTTACACGGTGGAGGAGGAGGAGGTGGAAGTCATTTTGACAGGCCTTTTGAGTTTGGCTTCACATTCCGGAACCCAGAAGATGTCTTCAGAGAAGTTTTTGGTGGAAGGGACCCATTTTCATTTGACTTCCTTGAAGACCCGTTTGAAGAGGTCCCCGAGGAAGCAGAAGCCGAGGCGCCGGCTCCTTTTTCTCTGCCTTCACTGGGTCTCCATCATTTGGAGGTGGATTTTCTTCATGTGATACAACAGGGTTCACCTCGTTTGGGTCACTAGGTCACGGAGGTCTCACTTCATTCCCGTCAACTTCATTTGGTGGCAGTGGGATGAGCAACTTCAAATCGATATCCACTTCTACCAAAATAGTTAATGGCAGAAAAATCACTTCAAAGAATTGTGGAGACTGTCCTCTCACAGCATGGACCTGCTCTCCACTGTGTCTGAAATGTGAGCCGAGTAGTGTCAGCCTGCTGTGAAGTTAACATTGCCAGGGCGATGTTCCACATAAATAACTTCAGTTGTTTTCAGTATTTAGTAATGAAAGATATTACTGCTTTACTGGTAATACATTTCTGATTTAGTATAAGTTAAGGATGTTTCTAGTTGTGCATGAATGCTGGCAACTTCGTACGTTCTGACAATTGTTTAAATACGTAATGTCAAGCTTAGGTTTAAAAAAGCTGGTAAACTGGGTCTTTGTCATTTGCTTAAAAAAATAAATGCAAATGTGTTTGGTGCAAAAAACAAAAAATAAAATAAATTAAAATAAGTGAAAATTAAGGGAGCTGGAGAGATGGCTTAGCAGTTAAGCACTTACCTGTGAAGCCTAAGGACCACGGTTCAAGGCTCAATTCCCCAGAACCCACGTAAGCTAGATGCACAAGATGGCCCATGCATCTGGAGTTCATTTGCAGTGCTGGAGACCCTGGCATGCCCACCCATTCTCTCTCTCTCTCTCTGTCTCTAATAAGTAAATAAAGAAAAATAAAAACTAAAACAAAAAGTGAAAATTAAGGAGAGCAGTTTATGTAGAACTGGTTTTGTCCCACTTGAATAGCCAGGCGATAATAAGAATACTACATATGGTAATAAATACCGATTACTATAAGTAGGCAAAAAGACTGCTTCATTCCTCAGTTTCAGAGGGACTTTTGTCCCCCATCAGTGACAGGCAAGGAAGAAGATAGACATACGTACATTTCAATCCTGCTTTCCACCTACAGGCTGGTGACCTTTGACCTGCATTATGCAACCCTCTTAAACCTGTTTCCTCATCAGAATTTAAATATGCATATGTTTACACATGCTAGACATATGCTTATATGTGCATGCGTATGTTTTATGACAACATGCCATCTGCTTTCGTGTGTGGATTACCTGACAGGATTAGTTGAGGCAGACTGCCAGGTATACAGCAGGTGTTTCCGTTGACACGAGCTGAATTAAATTTCTGTAGTAGAATGGGTTGAAGGACAAATAACGGGACTGAAAAGATAGAGAGTGGAAAATTTAATGGCTGGTAGAACATTCCAGAAGGAAAAATGGCAGGCAGACATGATAGCTATACCTCCCCTTGGGAGTGGGAAGGCGAGGTTCAGAGCCTGTCAGACTGTGAGCTGGGCCTCCAAGTTGCCTGCTCACCATTTCTAAGGCCCTCTGGCCCATGGCCTAGAAGTCTAGTGCTTCTTGTCACTGGAGCTGGTGCCCCCAAACCACAGGGGAGGCTTGCTTATTACATTTGAGGGGAAAAGGTGATTTTGTTTCCAGTAAGGCCCTGAGGCATTCAGGTGAAATAATCTCTTTACCAAAATGGCAATGTAAAAATAAATAAATAACTGTACTAAGATTAGAAAATTGTAGCAGACCCTGCCAGTGCACAACTGTAACTGTAGCTGATGTGGAGGCAGGAGAATCACAAATTCAGGCCTGCCAGGGCAGTCCAGTGAGGCTGTGTCAAAATAAGAGAAAGAAAATACCAAAAGGGCGAGGGGTGTAGCTCAGGGCTGGGTTCTTCCTAGCAAGGCCTGTGTTCAGTCCCAGGACTCAAAAGAAATATAAGTAATCAAATAAGGAATTTTTAAACATTGGCGTAGGAAGTCACAAAGCAACACCTTCACAAGGTAACGTTGTGAACAACCATGTGTCGTGTCCAAGAAAAGCAAGGTCTGCAAGTGACCGTCAGGACGTAACAGAGTCTGGAAGGGACCGCCAGAACATAGCAAAGTCTGGAAGTGACCGTCAGGACATAACAGAGTCTGCAAGTGACCGTCAGGACGTAACAGAGTCTGCAAGTGACCGTCAGGATGTAGCAAGGCCTGGAAGTGACTGTCAGGACTTAACAGGGTCTGGAAGTGACCGCCAGAACATAGCAAAGTCTGGAAGTGACCGTCAGGATGTAACAGAGTCTGGAAGTGACCGTCGTGACGTAGCAAGATTCTGGAAGTGACCGTCAGGACGTAACAGAGTCTGGACGTGTCCTCCAGGACGTAACAAAGTAACAAAGGACTCAGCTCTCTTTCTGCCAATGCTTACGTACTTTTACCCACTTCCCAAACTCGTTGTTTCTATCTTTCCTACTAATTCATAATTTTGCCCAATTGTTTAAATGAATTTGTTTTGTCTTTTTTAAAAATTATTTATTTTATTTATTTGAGAGGGTGAGGAGAAGAGGCAGGCTAAAGAGAGAGAGAATGGGCACACCAGGGCCTTCAGCTGCTACAGACGAACTCCAGACACATTGTGGGTACTGGAGAATCGAACCAGGGTGCTTCAGCTTTGCAGGCAAGCGCCTTAACTGCTAAGCCACCTCTCCAGCCCCACCTGCCTTTTTTTAAACAGGGTTTTACTATCCAGACTCGGTTGGCCGGGCTGGCCCTGAACTCAAGGTAATTTTCTTGTGTTGGCATCCTGAGTGCTGGGATTACAGGCGTGGGCCGCCACTCCAGACTTAGTTGCTGAAGTTAGAGGTGGAGTAACGTTCCACAGACGTTTCCAGGTTTCACATCCTCCCGGTTATCAGCCTCTTCCCAGATCACCCGGTCACTTGCTCCACCTGACGGTACTCGGCTGTTGCAGCTGATATTTAACACATGTAGTAGGAAACATCTTTTAAGGAGTCGAGGATGTAGCAAGCAGGAGAAAGTGATGGCGTGGCACGTGAGAAATAGAACTCTAACAAGTGGGCAGAATCACTGACAGCCATTGTGAGTCCCTATGGCGGAATCATGCCGAGCCTGTGTGGTGACTGGCCCTGAGTCCTGGTTTAAGAGGATACTGAACCATGTCCTTCTTGAAAAACTAGTCCATACAAATCAACTTAGATCAAATAATAAACCTGACAATGTGGAAGCACCTTGCCTTTCCCAGAAACTTTTGTAAATTTTAATGTTGATCTTTGAAATAATTTCAACTTTACAGAAAAGTTGCAAGAATGACACAGAGATTTCCCACCTGCCTTTTGCACAGGTTCAACTTTGCTGCCTGTTATTATTCTGAACGATTTGAGAGTAGGTGGTATGCATCTTATCTTACCCTTTAGTGGGTATTTTCTGGTAGGAGATCTTTTTTATTTTGGAAGATTCTAGTCTGTATTTTCTAAGGAAAAGGATACTGTTTATCTAAACACAAGATGGTTAACAAAATGAAGAATTTCACTATTCGAGAATAGTCTTACCTACTCTATAGCCCATATCCCATCTTGTCAATTTACTCACCAATTAACTTCAGTATTTTCTCTCTCTCTCCCTCTCTCTCTCTCCCCGTGTGTGTGTGTGTGTGTGTGTTTTTCTATGTAGCTCTGGTTGGCTTTGAACTCATGTCAATCCTCCCGCCTCAGCCTCCCGAGTGCTGGCATTACGGTTCGTGTTGCTAAGAACTTATTCTTCAGTCTAGTTTCATGCTTTGCCAGTTATGTGATTTTGGGAGGGCTGCTTAACCTTTCTGAACTTCAGCTCTAACATGTAGAGTGCGGGCTTGGAGAGATGGCTTAGCGGTTCAACGCTTGCCTGTGAAGCCTAAGGACCCTGGTTCAAGGCTTGATTCCCCAGGACCCATGTAAGCCAGATGCACAAGGTGGTACATGCATCTGGAGTTCGTTTGCAGTGGATGGAGGCTTGGCGTGCCCGTTCTCTATCTATCTGCTCTCTCTCTCTCTCTCTCTCTCTCTCTCTCTCTCTGTCACTCTCAAATAAATAAATAAATAATAATAATAATATTAAAAATAAGAATAAGAATAAAATGTAGAGTGCGAATTGGACAAGAAGAAGCCCTTCCCCTCCAAGCTGAGTGACGCTGACTATGAAAGCTGGGTATAGTATCTTGCCAAGAGCATACAAAAAGCATCAAGGGTGACATCCTGCCCCTCCACTCACCACACTACCAACTTCTATGACGTTCATGAATCCTTCCAAGGAGGCCCTGAAATGGCCCAGCTCCCATCAGGATACCTTTTCTTAGCCCAAGAGTGCAGTAAATACCTGGAGAGTGAGATAGGTCCTCAAACTCCCTCAACAGGTTCGAGCTGGATTCCTTAACTTGGGCTCATAGACCTCGGGGTTCAGGACTGTAAGTGTGCCTTGAGAAAACGTGGAGGGCGAAGGTGTGAGAAGGTAGGTTTGCCATCTGGGCGTGGGCTGGCAGTGGCAGGCAGGCTCGCCCCGCTGAGTTCTGTGCTACAGGCATTCTATGCCCAGTTCCGCATGAGCCGTGTCTATGACCTCACCATGTGAATTACAGGCAAGTTTCATCATAACTCGTAGTTCACGACGCTGATGCGTCTTTTAGTGACCAAGATCCAGTAAGAAAAGGTAACAGTCTTGGCTGGAGGGATGGCTCAGCAGCTAAAGTACAACGTGACTGAGCTGAGCTCAGCACCCACATAAAGGCCAGGGATGGTAGGGTGCCCTCCAGTGCTCCCACTGCTGGGGTGGTGGAGATGGGAAAACCCTCACTTGAAGTCTATCAGAATCAGTGAACTCTAGGTTCAACTAGGCATCCTGTCTCAAAAAACTAAATGCAGAGCAAGCAGGGAAAATCCCAACTTCAACCTCTGGCCTCCACACACATAAACACCAATGTACAATCACACGCCCGCACACACATGCACACACGGACAGTAAAAAAGTTGTAACGTTTTTGGCTGGGGAGATAGCTCAGTGGTTAAGACACTTGCTTGTAAAAACCTGCCAGCCTGGGGATGTTTGTTGGCAATGCCAATACACTTTCTCTCTCCTTGCAACTAACTAAATAAAAATATCTCTAAGAAAGCCGAGTGTGGTGGCACACACCTTTAAGCCCAGCACTCGGGAGGCAGAGTAGGAGGATCGCCGGGAGTTTGAGGCCATGCTGGGACTACATAGTGAATTCCAGGACAGCCTGGGCTACGGTGAGACCCTATGTCGAAAAACAAAACAAAAAAAAAACCTCTCAGAAAGAATCAGTCAGGTGAGGATAAAGTGTGAGATGACAAATATGTGTGAAAAATATCACCATGAAACTCATTACTCTACATGCTAACCTAAAAATTATTGTAAATATAAATAAATATATTAATGAAAAACAAAAGTTATTTGGTCACAATCCTGTGTGTGGGCCCCAGAATCCACACTAAGAGAATTATGCAAGTGGCTCTTGGGGCTGACTAAGATCACATAACTGGAGTCGTGCCCCGTATTACACAGGCATCTTGTCCTCTAGCTGCAATTTTTTTCAAACAAATATACAAACATTAAGGTCTGAAAATGTCTTTTATAAAATGATTTGCAAATTTCTACGAAACAATCGGTTGCTAATGCATTACTGTTTTTCTCAGTTGATAAGCTTGTCAAATAAGTAAAACATTGACTGATTAGGTAAGCAGGTAACAATTTATCTGAGTTCACAATCAAGTCCAGCTCCGTTGATGCGGGAGAACTGCGTTCCCAGAGCCTAGTGTGATGTCAATGAGGCTTCTTGCTTTAGCCTTTTTAAAAACAACATTTTATTTATTTATTTATTTGCAAGCAGAGAGAGAGAGCACAAGAGAGATAGAGAGAGTGAAAGGGAAAGAAAGAGAGAGAAAGAAAATGGGCACCCAGGGCCTCCAGCTGCTGCAAACTAACTCCAGATGCATACACTACTTTGTGCAGCTGGCCTTACATGGTCCTGGGAGATCACCCCAGTCGAGGTGAATGATGAGTGTCTTCCAGAGCTATACAAACTTGGGGCCTTTTTATTTATTTATTTATTTATTTATTTATTTATTTATTTATTTATTTTTGAGAGAGAGAGAGAGAAAATAGTAGGCATGGCAGGCCTCTCATTTGCCACTCCAGATGCAAGCACACTTTGTGCATCTGGCTTTACGTGGGTATGGGTACTAGGGAATCTAACCCAGGTCTCTAGGCTTTGCAGGTGAGTGCCTTGACCACTGAGCAATCTCTCCAGTCCCTGAGCTCAGTGCTGCTTTCCTCTGTCGAACTCGGGGCATCACTTAAGTGTCTCTCTGTAAAAGTCTAGGTCTGCCAATCACTAAGACAAACTTTTGAAAAGACAGGAGGAGGACTGGAGAGATGGCTTTAGCAATTAAAGTGTTTGCCTGTGAAGCCTAAAGGACCCAGGTTCGATTCCCCAGGACCCACATAAGCCAGATGCCCAAGGGGCACATGCATCTGGAGTTTGTTTGCAGTGGCTAGAGGCCCTGTTGCACCCATTTTCTCTCTTCTATCTCTCTCTCTCTACTTGCAAATAAATAAATAAATTTTTTTAAAGAAGATAGGAGGGAAAATAAACATTTTTCTTTTTTGTACATATCTGTATATAATAGAAGTAAATATAATATATGTGTGTGGTATGTGCATATATGTAGGTGTATGTAGGTGTGTTCATGTGTGTAGAGATGCATGTACACTTGTGTGCATGCATTTGTTGGTCATGTGTGTGCAGGTGTGTGTATGAATGTGTGTGGGGGTGCGTGTGTTTGCATGTATGTAGGTGTGTTCGTGTGTGTGCAGGTGCGTGTGTACGTGTGTGCATGCATTAGGTATGCATGTGTGTGCATGTATGTAGGTGTGTTTGTGTGTGTGCAGGTGCGTGTGTACATGTGTGCATGCATTAGGTATGCATGTGTGTGCATGTATGTAGGTGTGTTTGTGTGTGTGTGTTTGCATGCATTAGGTATGCATGTGTGTGCATGTATGTAGGTGTGTTTGTGTGTGTGCAGGTGCGTGTGTACATGTGTGCATGCATTAGGTATGCTTGTGTGTGCATGTATGTAGGTGTGTTTGTGTGTGTGCAGGTGGGTGTGTACATGTGTACATGCCTTAGGTGGTCAGATGTCAACACCAGGGATCTTCTTCAATCGCCCCCCATCTCGTTCTTTGAAACAGGGTCTCAGTGAACCCGGAGCTCAGTGATCATGCTGAACTAGCTACCAGCAAGCCCAGGAACCCTCCCATCTCTGCCTCCCCAGTGCTGGGGTTTCAGTCTCCCGCCCCTCACCCAGCATTGTAGACAGGCATTGGGGATCTAGGGCCTCCTGCCTGGGTAGCAGGTGCATTGCCCACGGAGCTGTCTCCCCGGTGTCTGGCTTTTATCATTTTCTCCTCTAAGTTACAAGAGCCTCTTACACAGTGATAATGTTCTCCACTTCTTACATGCTATAATTTTGTACTTTTTTTTGGGGGGGGGGGTTCGAGGTAGGGTCTCACTCTAGTTCAGGCTGACCTGGAATTCACTATTGTAGTCTCAGGGTGGCCTCGAACTCACGGCGATCCTCCTACCTCTGCCTCCCGAGTGCTGGGATTAAAGGCATGAGCCACCATGCCCAGCTTTAACTTTATACTTTCAAGACCAAGTAAAGCTTCCTCAACCTTCTCTGTATATACCTTCTAAGGTAACTGAATGGATGGAAATGGACTGAAATGAGACTGCCGAATCCCTTCTTTCCATTCATTAACTCAGGCCGATACTGCAGAGGCCATAGACATGTCTTATTAAGATGCAGAGTTCAAATCCCCAAAACGCCTAGCTGCATGTCACCAGTTTTCCAAAGGAAGGATTTGAGTGGTTTGTTTTTCATGACAAGGTGAGGCAGTGAAGGACTTGCCCAAATCCCTGCTTCTCAAATGTTGTTAAAAAAATAAATTTGAAAAGTTGATATTTAGTTATGGCCAAACACATTAAAAAGATGGCAAAAACAACCAATGCTATTTGTCACCCAGTTTTATTTTATTTTATTTTGCTTTTACAAATAGCTTACCTATGTGTTACTCTTTGAAACATCCAGATGTTACTAAATATATCATTGTACTAGGTTAAGGGCCAAGATTCAGCCCACAGGCATATTTTTATAGTCAAGTTACATATCCCTGAAAAATTATAGACGTACACAACACCACCTACGTCTCCACAGCCAAAACCCACAGAAGTTTCTACGGAGTTGTTTCCACATGAGGCAGCCATTTTCCCAACTGAAAAGAACTTGTAAAATCTCAAAGGAAGAGGAAAACTCCCTTTTAAAACAAGAAGCATCAAGCCAGGTGGATGGATAGATTGATAGCTGGATAGGTAGACGGATGGATAGCTAGATGACAGGTAAATGAATACATTGATAGATCATAGATAGATAGATAGCTTGGTTTGTTCATATAAAATCTAGGGTCCACAAAGAAAACATACATTTGTCCTTTGGAATCTGGCTTATTTCATTTCATGTGATAAATCCCAGTTACATGTAGCTTTTAGCAAGATGAGATCATTTCATTTTCCTTGTGGGTGAAAGAAATGGCATTGTCTGTATGTACCACATTTTCTTTATCCATCCATTCATCTGTTGACAGACATCTAGGCTGGTTCCACTTCCTGGCTAGTGTGAAGCAGGCCGCGGTAAACATGGTTGTGTTCAAGTGTCTCTGGCATGTTGACTTAGAGCTCTGGGTACATACCCAGGAGTAATATGGCTAGATTATATGGGAATTCTATTTTCAGTATTTTTTAAAACTTTTACATTTTTATTTGTTTGAGAGAGAGAGAGGGCACGCCAGGACCTCCAGCCACTGTAAACAAACTCCAGACGCATGCACCACATCGTGCATTTGGCTTACGAGGGTCCTGAGGAATTGAACCTGGGTCCTTTGACTTTGTAGGCAAATACCTTAACTGCTAAGACATCTCTCTAGCCCTATTTTCAGGTTTTTTAAAATTTAATATTTTATTTTTATTTCTTTATTTGAGAGGGTGAGGGGAGAGAGAGAAAGAAAATGGGTGCTCCAGGGCCTCCAGCCACTGCAAACGAACTCCAGACGCATTCGCCACCTTGTGCATCTGGCTTACATGGGTCCTGGGGAATTGAACCTGGGTCCTCTGGTCCAGGCAAGTGCCTTAACTGTTCAGCCATCTCTCCAGCCCTGCTTTCAGTTGTTTTTGAGGCACCTCCACAGTAATTTCCATAGTGGCTGTACCAGTTTATGTTCCCAGTAGCAGTGAATGAAGGTTCCTTTTCACACTCCAGAACTTGCTGTCAGTTTGAATGTCTTTCCTAAAGAGAACAAGCAGGGGCTGCAAAGATGGCTTAGCAGTTAAGGCACTTGCCTGCAAGGCCAAAGGATCCTGGTTCAACTCTCCAGGACTCATGTAAGCCAGATGCACAAGGTGGCGCATGCGTCTGGAGTTCATTTGCAGTGGCTGGAGGCCCTGGCATGCCCATTCTCTCTCTGCCCTCTCTCTCTACCTGCCTATTTCTTTATTTCGCTCTCAAATAAATAAATAAATAAAAATAAAATATGTTAAGAGAACAAGCCGGGGCTGGGGATGTAGCTCTGTCGGTAGAGTTTCTAACGTGATGAGGCCCTAGGCTCCTCTGCTCAGTCCCAGGCTGTGCATGTCTGTAATCCCAGCGCTTGGAAGGTGGAGGAGGTAGGATTATCAGAAGTTCAAGGCTATTTTTGTCTAGATCAAGAGTTCAAGGCAGCCTGGGCTACATGAGACCCTGTCTCAAAAAGAAAAGAGGAAAGCATAGTGTGGTGGCACACACCTTTAATCCCAGCACTTGGGAGGCAGAGGTAGGAGGATCACTGTGAGTTCAAGGCCACCCTGAGATTACATAGTGAATTCCAGGTCAACCTGAGCTAGAGTGAGACCCAACCTCAAAAAAAAAAAGAAAGAAAAAAAGAAAAGAGGGCAAGAGAGATGGTTTAGTGGTGAAAGTACTTGCCTGTGAAGCCCAAGGACCCAGGTTCAACTCTCCAGAATCCATGTAAGTCAGATGTATAAGGTGACACATGTGTACAAGGTGGCACACGCATCTGGAGTTTGACTGCAGTGGCTGGAGCCAATTTTCTCTCTCTCACACACACACACATACATTCTCTCTCATAAATAAATAAAATAACAATTTTATTAGCTTCTATTCACATAAAATGATGAAAATGGGCATGTTCTAAATCCCAGGGGACATCAGCTTCCAGCTGAGTGGCGTTGTGTGATTGTAAGGTCCCACTTGCTCTTCTGCACAGGGTCCCTGGTCAGCATCCCAGAGGCTGAGTGACATGCTGTGTTGCACCCGGTGCAAGTCCCAGCGATCTGAATAGGGGAAAGTGGTAGAAAAACTGACTCACCGCTCTCAGCGTGGATGTGTGGAACAGGTTTGTAAAACATGGGCAAGCAGGCCTCGTCACCAGCTCATTTTCCTAGAGCAGACCTCTGCCGTATGCATTCCGTCCTTGTATGCTCCACCTCGCAACGGTCCATGAACATCCGCAGAGTCACAGCCTTCAACCTTCAAAAAGTGACTCTCCTGACTGCGTTTTGTCAGCCTCATTAAATTTATTGGCAGAAGAGAATAATAAACAATAGTTGGACATTATCCATGGGAGGGAATACATCCCTGATACTGAAAACCTACAACAGGGGTAGTCATGAGCCCTAGGGGTGTAACGTCTGTTGGTGTCTGGCTAAATGTATATACTGTGCTCACCAAACTGCCCAGTAAGCACTTCTCTTAATGTCCATATCCATACATTAATGCTACTCTCCCTTTTGGTTAGAGCTTCTTTTTTCAGATGGTAGTGACCTTGGCATTACTCAGAAGGCACCATGGTGCTGAGAAGAAGTGACAGAGGAGTGCTCAGCACTGAAACATCTCAAACCCACCTTCCAAGGCTCAGGGTCCATTGCGGAAGAGGGGCGGAAAGAATGTAAGAGCCAAAGGAAGAGTAGGACTCCTTACAATGTGCTCCTCCAGACACAAAATGCTTTGGATATCCATGACCTCACAGTGCCTGACACTACCTATACAAGACCATCATAATAGGAGGAAAAGATCATGACATCAAATGAAAAGAGAGACTGATTGAGAGGGGGATATGATGGAGAGTGGAGTTTCAAAGGGGAAAGTGGGGGGAGGGAGGGAAGTACCATGGGCTACTATCTACAATTAAGGAAGTTGTCAATAAAAAAAAATTTTTTTTAAAAGAACAAAACAAGTACCAGCCAGGTGTAGTGGGGCATCCTTGTAATTGTGGCACTCTTGAGGTTGAAGCAGGAGGAAAAAACAGGCTGGTTTGCAAGAATAATGGCTGCAAGTCAAGCTGCATTGGCAGAAATGGAGGGGTCCTACAGATGAAGCCTGCACACTCCTCTTTCCTCTGTTAAGCCAAGGAGGCGTCTCAGCAGGACATCAACTGTCATGTTGATGGTACAGACGTGTCTTGTCTTGATGGAATTGGGCCTTGATTGGCAACTTTTCTTGGATTCTGTTGCAATAGCCGAACCATCATAATTAAGACTTTTTTTCTTGTTTAGTGTATACATTGAGTTTTAAATAATACTAACATAATATCGTGTAAGCCGCTCATTCAACAAGAAGCATTTATGCAGTGGAAAGAACTTTAAGTTGAAGTCAGAAAAACTGGGGTTCAGGGCTAGAGTGGGAAAGGCACTTGCCTGCAAAGCCTAAGGACCCAGGTTCGAGTCCCCAGGACCACGTAAGGCAGGTGCACATGGTTGTGCATGCATCTGGTTTTCATTTGCAGTGGCTAGAGGCCCAGGTGTGCCCATTCTCCCCTTCTCTTGTTCTCAATAAATAAATTATATATACGTATATATGTATATATATAAAGACTTGGATTCAAATTCAATATTTAAACTTCTCTGAGTCTCGTGGAAACTGTAATGGGACTAAAACCAACTTTATTCAGCGTGCTGCTACCCACAAAACCCAGATCAATGTTTAACACACATTAGCAACTGACTTTTCATCAGTGACCATCTTTAGAATCGGAAAATCATATTTTGATGGGACTACAGAAGTCAACGGAATAGGCAACAAAGACAACGAATCCAATAACAAAAGGAAGGTTTCACACGTGTGCATAATGCGGTTCTGTTTATGGATAATACTACATTTATGAAAATCGCTGGATCTATAACACCAAATAAAGCCTTTAACCACGTGTTTAGATCAATATTCAACACAGCTAAATCTTATATTCCCCAAGGGAGAATTGAATCCTGGGGTATGAAAATAAATCTAGAGTTATTTTTAAATCTTTGTGTGAGTACAATTATAGTTTTGAAAATTAGATAGCTACTTGAAGTCTGCTGTGACAGTTTGAGCACATCAGTACTCAGCACTGTCAATTTCTAAGATTGATTGATGAAGAATGGAGCCTTATGCTAAGTTTTCACTTTACTACTGGGCCACACCCCAGTCCCGTTTTAAATTCTCCATTTATATCATCAGAGAGATGTCCGTATTTAAGGGGTGCACATAATAACATCACTCACCTTTTTTTTTTTTGTGCAAAGTAGAAGCCTTTTCTCAGTGATATATTATCTGGAAGACATTTTGCACCTATGCATCACAGCTTAGGTAAGTCTCAGAATCCTTTTTATACATGTGACAATCTATAACAATCTTTGTAGCTGTTAATTTTTCTTTGTAAGCTAATGAATTGTGCATTTACACATGTGTGTATCTGGGCATGCCAACACCTCTTGCCATGACAAGCAAGCGAGGGCCTGTCTGGTTCCACATGGGTGGCTGGGGAAACTGAACAAGAACCAAGCCTTCATCCTTACAGCCTTTCCTCGGGTCTTGGTCTCCGTCACTCGTCCTGCCGTGAAGTTTGCCTCACTCTCACCAGCTTCACCACTTCTGGACTCTCACACATTCTGCCCTCTCCCTATTTTCATGCTCTACGGTTCTTCTACGCTTTATTTTTTAAAAATTTTTATATTTTTTTTTTATTTATTTATGTGAGAGAGAGGGAGAGAGTGAGAGAGACAGAGAGAAGGAGAATGGGTACGCCAGGACCTATAGCCACTGCAAACGAACTCCAGACACATGCGCCCTCTTGTTTGAAGACAAAGCTTGCTGCCCAGTGAAGTGGTTCTTCGCAGCCTCCCTTGATCAACCGCTTCGGCCTCCTCTCTGCTCTTGGTCTCTGACCCCAGCAGTGCTGACCAGGAAGCAAGCTCTCTTCTGCAAGCCTAGGCTCCTGGCTCTGAGCCTTGGCCCTCACTACATCTGGCCGGCTTTGTTTCCTTCTGTTCTACTCAGTGAGGAGCTGAGGAACTGCCGAGAGATTTCCTTCCAATTAGCAGTAATTGTGCCTCAGACAGGCCTCATTAACTGCATCATTAACTGTTTTATGCCACTGCACAAAGCTGCTTTGTTTTGGTGACAGGGACTCATATACCCTGGGCCAGCCTTGTAAGGAGCTAGAGGTAACTTTGAACTCCTGACCCTCCTGCCTCTGCCTTCCTAGAGCTGGGATTACAGGTGAGTGCCAGGTGCTTAACCTTTTTAAAATTCTCTCCCTCTCTCTCTCTCTCTCTTTCTCTCTCTCCTTCCTGGCCTGCTGAGATGTGACCAAGCTGCTGCTGCCCATGCCAAATGCCACGGAACCACCTGCCTACATGTCTTTCCTGCCAGGATAAACGTTATTCCCTCATACTGTACATGGAAATAGACCTTCCCTCCCTTAACTTGCATCTTGGCAGGTGTTTGGTCACAGCAATGAGAAAAGTAGCTAATTCACCAACCAACATATGGTGCCAGGTAAATGAGATCATTTTAGAAAGAACTGTGGGGCCAGAGGGATGGCTCAGCAGTTGAGGGGCTTGCAGGCAAAACCTAAGGACCCAGGTTCGATTCCCCAGTACCCACGTAAGCCAGATGCACATGGTGGCACATGCGTCTGGAGTTTGTTCGCAGTGGCTGGAGGTCCTGGTACACCCATTCTCTCTCTCTCTCCCTCACTCTCTCTCAAATAAATAAAAATAACATAAATAATCCAACTAGTATATGCACAGCCCTGTAAGCCCCATGCTTTGGCCAGACTGTACTCTTACTTTTGTTTGGTTTCGGTTTTGGATTTTTGAGACAAGGTCTCATCATGTAACTGTGGCTGTACTGGAACTCATTTGATAGATTAAGCTTGAACTTCCTGCCTCTGCCACTTGAGTGATGACTGGCCTGATAGACTCTTATTTAGATATTTGTGTTTTGTTTGAGTATTATTCAACTTCTATTGCTAAGACAAAATACAGGATGAAGGACTGGAGAGATGGCTTAGCAGTTAAAGCATTTTCTTGCAAAGCCAAAGGACCTCAGTCCGACTCCCCAGAACCCACGTAAGCCAGATGCACGGGGGGGTGTGCACGCGTCTGGAGTTCGTTTGCAGTGGCTGGAGGCCCCGGTGCCATTTTGTGCCTCCTAGTCCTTACTGGGCTGTTTGGGGAGCATAGTATATACATTTAGCCAGACCCCAGCAGACTAGCATTCAGAACACCTATGTTTATGGGGGACACCTGAAGCAAACTACCACAGACCCATCATCCCGAGCTATGCGAGACTATGTATGTCTCTCTCTCTCCTCAATTACTCTCCACGGTATTTTGGAAGAGGGGAGAATCGGGGGGAATAGGTCTCTCACTGAAACTGGGTCTCTCTGATCAGGCCAGACTAGCTAGTCAGCAAGTGTCACCTGTCTGTGTCCAGCACTACAATTACTGGTGTGTGCCACCAGACCTGGGATTTTACATGGGTGCTGCAGTTCCAACTTCAGATCCTCACGCTGGCATGGCCAGAATTATCAACGGAGCCATCTCCTCAGCCCCCGTGACACGCTTGTTTAGTTAACCAACGGCAGATCCCTGCATGGGCAGGGCTTGTGGCAGCTCGTGCCTTCTTCCCTCAGTCTCTTACAGCACACTTCCATCTGACTTGACGAGCCAATGGCATGTGTATGTACGATGACCAAGAGCCATCCCCATCGCCTTTACAGAAGCTCTGCGTGTCCCCTAAAACCTGGAGGCTGTCTGTAGCTGAACTGGGGGTGAATAGTTTGAGAAGTGACTTTGGAGAGTTTTCATTAGAACTGCATGTTCGTTGCACAGATTGTCTTGCCATGTGCGGAACCAAAGCTTAGCCAATAAAAATTGCTTCTCTTGGATCCTGTCTTTCTGATGGGATCATGCGCAGTCTCTAAATATAGTAAGCTTGTTACACTTGCTAGATAGATGCTTGCCCAGAGATAAGATGTGAAAAATTCACATCAAAGCACCTACTCTCTGTCTGTTTCTCTCTCTCTCTTTTCTGGGGTGGGGGGGGACAAGGTCTCATTAATCCCAGGCTGGCCTTATGCTTGCTATGTAGCTGAAGATAGCCTTGAACTTCTGATCTACCTGTCTCTACCTCCCAAGTACTGGGATTGCAGGCATGCGCCACCATGCCAAGTTTTACGAGGTACTGGGCACCAAACCCAGGGCTCTTTGCAGGCTAGGTTAGCACTCTACCAACCGAGCTACAGCCTTGGCCCCACTTTCTCCTTTTGTCATTCAAGATCAAAGCGGTCTTCCCCTAGGGGAATTTGAGACGTTAAAGGACAGGAATATTCTGGGTTATTTGCTACCTCTCCAACTTTAGGGTTGGACAAAGAGTCAGTGTGAAGCAGGTTATGGAGGCACACACGCAGGGTCCCAGCTCTTGAGGGGCTACGTTGAGGTGGCTGCTGAGAACTCAAAGCCAGCCTGGGCTGCAGCATGAGGCTCTATTCTCGAGAACGAAAAAAATGAAATTGAAGTTTGCACTATAGTTTCTCCCAAATCACATAATTATAGGAATTTAGAAATCTCTAGATTTACTCTCTGAGCTTTAGGCAGAACTGTAATCACAAATTTCCTCTAATGGGGCTGGAGAGATGGCTTAGAAGTTATAGCATTTGCCTGCAAAGCCAAAGGATCCCAGTTCAATTCTCCAGGACCCACATAAGCCAGATGCACTGTCTGGGGTTCGTTTGCAGTAGCTGGAGGTCCTGGTGTGCCCATTCTCTCTCTTTCTCTCTGTCAGCCTCTTTCTCTCTCACTCTCTCAAATAAATAAATAAATAAATAAATAAATAAATAAATAAATCCAACAAATTTCCTCTAATGGATGATAATCAATGTTGAGTTTTGAAACCTTTAGAGACCACACAGCTATCCCCAGCATGTTAGTGCTTGCTTGCTTGAGTTTTCTGTGGACAGAATCTCCACTCTGAATTTCTTTCTCATCCTCTCTTTCATGGAGCTTGTGGACAACTGGGTAACTTTGTGTCGTTTCTCTGAAAAATCCTTTCTCTTGTAAAAGAAAATACACTTAAAATTTTAGGAAATATAATATTAAATCATATACTCCTGCCTTCTGGGTCTCCCTATGCTTCAGAGATATTTATATTGGCTAGGTACACGCCTTTAATCCCAGCACTCGGGAGGCAGAGGTAGGAGGATTGCCATGAGTTCAAGGTTACTGAGACTACAGAGTGAATTCCAGGTCAGCCTGGACTAGAGCAAGACCTTACCTTTAAAAAAAGGTACATAAAGAAAAATGAAGTTATTAAATTTGCTGGAAAATGGGTGGATCTGGAAAGAATTATACTTAGTGAGGTAACCCAGGCCAAGAAAGCCAAATGTCACATGTTCTCTCTCATATGTGGATCCTAGCTACAAATGATTGGACTTCTATGTGAGTAGGAATCAAACTCAGTAGCAAAAGCCAGTAAGCTAGAAAGGGGATATAAAGAGAATAGAAAGGGGGGGTGGACTTAATAGGATGGTATTGTATGTATGTAAGTAGAAGCATAGATTAGTGGGGGTGAAAAGACCTAAGTGAGGTCAGGGGAAGAGATTGAGTAAAGGAAAGGTGGAGGGAGGGGTAATCAAAATATAAGAAGATATAAATAAATTATATGGAAACTTACTTTTCTGGACAATGGAACACTCAGGAGCCATAGTTGTTACTAGAAAATTTTCAGTGCCAGTGAGTTGTTGGCCAGGGAGGTCACTGATACCCCCAAAACATTACAGGCCATTGCCGAAGCTCTTGGTTTCCCACCAGGAATAGATGGCAAGACTTTATTGCTGAAGACTCCACATACTTAGGCTGCATGGTCACTGAGAAATCCTGCTGGAGCTGAGCTGAAAGCCTCCTCCATGTGGACCAGCTGACAGAAAGCTGGAAAAAGCTATGCTGCATGCAGTTCAATGGGAGAGAGAGAAATCACCAGTGAAGATACTCAACAGTGGACACTGCAAGCTTTAAATTTGGCCAGCCAGGCCAAATGAGCCAACAGGTACAACAGTGGCATGTCTGTTATGGGGGAAACCAACAGCTCTCTAATTGGACTGGAGGCCTGCTCCATGGGAGGGAATACATCCCTGATACTGAAAACGTATGATAAGGGTAGTTATGAGCCCTAGGTGTCAGCTGGTGTCTGGCTAAATGTATATACTATGCCCGCCAAACTGACCAGTAAGGACTTCTCTTAATGTCCACACCCATATATTAATGCTATTCTCACTTTTGGTTAGAGAAGCTTCTCTTTTCAGATGGTGGTGACCTTGGGATGACTCAGAAGGCACCATGGTGCTGAGAAGAAGGGACAGAGGAGTGCTCAGCACTGAAACATCTCTAACACACCTTCCAAGGCTCAGGGTCCATCGCGGAAGAGGTGGCAGAAAGAATGTAAGAGCCAAAAGAAGGGTAGGACTCCTTACAACATGATCCTCCAGACACAAAATGGCCTGGATATCCATGACCTCACAGTGCCTGACACTACCTACGCAAGACCCTTATAATAGGAGGAAAAGATGATGACATCAAAATGAAAAGAGACTGATTGAAAGAGGGAGGGAATATAATGGAGAGTGGAGTTTCAAAGGGGAAAGTGGGGGGGGGAGGGAGGGAAGTACCATGGATATTGTCTACAATTAAGGAAGTTGTCAATTTTTTAAAAAAAGGTACTGATATTAATGTACCAGCCATTAAACTACATAAAATAGTACCTGAACTTGAAGTATAAATATATGATATCAAATCCCGTTTCTGGTACTACTCAGTTTTAAAGGAATGTAGTCATGTTCATAAATTCTCCTGACTGTGAGAAGATTACCTAAGAGGAACTTAAAGGAGGAAAGGCTCATTTTGCCTCATGGGTTTAGAGCTTCAGGTCTGTGGCGAGCCGGCGCTATTGCTGTGGGCCCAAGGCGAAGACGAACCTCACGGTACAGGGCGTGACGGAGCAGAGCCACTTACCTCATGTCAGCCAGGAAGTTGAGAGTGCCAGGAAGCCGAGACAGGACACAAAATCCCTATCCCTCCCGTCACTCACTGTCTCCAGTCAGCTGCCTCTTTCCACAGTTTCTATGGGAATCCTTTAGTTAGGGACCATCAAGGAACTGATCTGTTATTCACGACCCTCCTTATCTAGGCAATTCCCAAGAGTGCCACTGGCTGAGGACCAGCACATGAGCGTTCTGGAAGCTACTTTATCATCAGACTACAGAAGAGTCCTATTTCTATGCTGGAAAACAGGCTCATAAAACATAAGAAACACATTTTCATGCACTGTGAAATAATGTGCTGATGTAAAGCACGATTGTCGGATTTCCAAGCATAAATCCCCAAATCCTTCTTGATTTCTAATGGAGCTTCCCAGGCTTCTTTATCTTACACAAAACACCCCATCCCACATTTCTCTAGGAATGAGAACTTAGAATCCCATATCTCTCAGTTCTCACAGAAGCCTACCAAAGGTTACTGGCTTCTTTCTTTCTTTAAAAAGAAATAGTTCATTTATTTGTGAGGGAAGAGTAGAGAGAGAAAGAAAGAGAGAAGGAGAGAAATAAGAAGGAGGAGGAGAAAAAAAGAGGGAGGGAGAAGGAGAGAATGAGTGTGCCAGGGCACATGTACACTTTGTGCATCTGGTTTCACGTGGGCATTGGGCAATGGAGCCCAGATCATCAGGCTTTGCAAGGAAGCACCTTTAACCACTGAGCCATCTCCCCGGCTCCATGCTGGCCTTCTTTATGACAGGATTCCTTGGGGCTAGGAATCTGCCCTTTTCATCTTTATGGCCTCCAAGGCCTACAAACTGTGTAGCATGGAGGTAAGAATTTAGTTATCTAGCTGAATCATTTAGAATTTAATGCTTAATGTTAACCCCAGTACCAGAAGGGAAGCCTCATGTCCCGCTACTAAGTAGCAACTCCTTGTGTTTCATACATGTTCTGTCCTGCTCCTTAATACACCATCACAAGGGTCTTGAATTTAGCCACAAGTCAAGTCGAAATTGAGTGTATATATTCTAAATCCTTTAAAATATTTCTTTGCCCTCAAACTCTATGTTCATTCTAGAAGAGAAGAGTACTGGTGGTCACACAGGGAAGGAAGGTTATTTCTCAGATGGGGAAACCAGTAAGATACCTAAAAAGAGACAAGATAGGGCTGGAGAGATGGCTTAGCAGTTAAGGCACTTGCCTGCAAAGCCTAAGGACCCATGTTCAACTCTCCAGATCCCACATAAGCCAGGAGCACAAAGGTGAGGCAAGCACAAGGTCGCACATGCCCACTAGGTGGCACAAGTGTCTGGAGTTCAATTGCAGTGGCTGAGGTCCTTGTGTGCCAATTATCTCTCTCTTCCTCTCTCTCTCTCTTGCTTTCTCTAATAATAACAACAACAATAATAATAAATAGTAAAGAGACAAGACAGAAGAAAGCAGAACTCATTTCAATGTCAAATACTTTTCCCTAGAGACTTTGCTGAAGCATTTGAAACTCCCAAGGCCAGTAATGTGAACTCTGCAGACTGCTGCAGGATAGACATGGCTATGTGGGTGCTGGAAAAGAAAGAAAACCTCTTTTCTTTAATGTGAACTCTGCAGACTGCTGGAGGATAGAGGAGGCTATGTGGGTGCCAGAAAAGAAAGAAAAACCTCTTTTCTTTACAAGGCTTCCAGAACTTGTTCTCATGAGAGCCAAAAATATTTGCTATGGTACTCTTTAAAGTCGTAACAAGAGATTTTGTTTTGTTTTGCTCCCCTCTTCCTTAACAGCCTTTATTATCCTCTTTCAACTTACTTCACATTAGCATCTGCTTTGAGATGTTTGCAGGAAGTCCATAAATTCTTTTAAGTTTTCCAGGTTTGTCATGTGATTTTGAGTTGTTTCCATTGAAGATGAAAATGCACAAAAAGAAATGTCCATGAGAAATTGTTAACAAAAGAACTCCTTGAGCTTAGACTCCGTGGCGTGGGTTAGTGAATGAATAAAACCTCTCTCCCCTGAAGTTCCTTGGGATTGGGTAACTTGTAGGTTTGGACTGGATGGGCGAATGGTTAGAGAATCAGAACCCTCCAGCGAAACAGTTTTACGACAGGCAGGGACTATGCATGACATGTGGGCTGCACAGGACCACACACAGCCCACGGCAGGGATGTCTGCTCCATCATGGAGACGCAACATAGGTGAAGCTTACTCTGCAGCCCTCCAGGTTCTTGACATGAAATGTTTTTGCCATCCCAGGAAGAGAAAATACTGACATTAAGTGTGTGCACTACAGATTTGAATGTCAGGGTGGGTTAAGTTATTTCTTTCAAGTTAGGGTCTTGCCCTACCCAGAATAACCTGGAGTTCACTATGTAGTCTCAGGCTGGCCTCAAACACACAGTGATCATCCCAGCTCAGCCTCCTGAGATCTGGGATTAAAGGCTGAGGGTTAAATTCTGTTGTCAACTTGATCAGATTAGGAATGGAATAAGAGACACACCTCCTGAGTTAGTCTGGGAGGGCAGTTCCAGGAAGGACTGATGAGGAACGAACACCTTCCCTGAGAACGAGCACTTAAGTCCCAGAGAACACAGGGCCTTTCGCCTGGCTGCCTGTGGTGGACTCTTCCCATCACCGGTGTGCACGCCTGCCTGTGGCTGCCTGTGGTGGACTCTTCCCATCACCGGTGTGCACGCCTGCCTGTGGCTGCCTGTGGTGGACTCTTCCCATCACCGGTGTGCACGCCTGCCTGTGGCTGCCTGTGGTGGACTCTTCCCATCACCGGTGTGCACGCCTGCCTGTGGCTGCCTGTGGTGGACTCTTCCCATCACCGGTGTGCACGCCTGCCTGTGGCTGCCTGTGGTGGACTCTTCCCATCACCGGTGTGCACGCCTGCCTGTGGCTGCCTGTGGTGGACTCTTCCCATCACCGGTGTGCACGCCTGCCTGTGGCTGTCTGTGGTGGACTCTTCCCATCACCGGTGTGCACGCCTGCCTGTGGCTGCCTGTGGTTGACTCTTCCCATCACCGGTGTGCACGCCTGCCTGTGGCTGCCTGTGGTGGACTCTTCCCATCACCGGTGTGCACGCCTGCCTGTGGCTGCCTGTGGTGGACTCTTCCCATCACCGGTGTGCACGCCTGCCTGTGGCTGCCTGTGGTGGACTCTTCCCATCACCTGTGGTGGACTCTTCCCATCACCGTGTGCACGCCTGCCTGTGGCTGCCTGTGGTGGACTCTTCCCATCACCGGTGTGCACGCCTGCCTGTGGCTGCCTGTGGTGGACTCTTCCCATCACCGGTGTGTGCACGCCTGCCTGTGGCTGCCTGTGGTGGACTCTTCCCATCACCCACGCCTGCCTGTGGCTGCCTGTGGTGGACTCTTCCCATCACCGGTGTGCACGCCTGCCTGTGGCTGCCTGTGGTTGACTCTTCCCATCACCGGTGTGCACGCCTGCCTGTGGCTGCCTGTGGTGGACTCTTCCCATCACCGGTGTGCACGCCTGCCTGTGGCTGTCTGTGGTTGACTCTTCCCATCACCGGTGTGCACGCCTGCCTGTGGCTGCCTGTGGTGGACTCTTCCCATCACCGGTGTGCACGCCTGCCTGTGGCTGTCTGTGGTTGACTCTTCCCATCACCGGTGTGCACGCCTGCCTGTGGCTGTCTGTGGTTGACTCTTCCCATCACCGGTGTGCACACCTGCCCTGTGGCTGACTGCTGTCCCTCACAGACATCAGAACACTGCTTCATCAGCCTTCCACCATGGACCAAAGATCAGCCCCACTCCAGGAATTTTCCAGGCCTTTAGTGTCCAGTACAGACAATGAAGGCATCCAGCCTAGTTCACTGGGCAGCTGCTGGATTCTCTGAGTTTCCAGCCTACAGAGTGCTGTAATTGGACTGGTAGCCCATATTCTGTACGCCAGTCTAATCAATGCCCACCTGAATACAGATTCATTCGACTGGTTCTGTTCTGCTAGAGGAACTAAGATCCCCCAAATCTACAGGATTTAGCATGTTGGAGATCACACGTGGTGAGAAGGAGTCAGAGGCAGGATTCAGCATGGTGTAGATCACGTGTGGTAAGAAGGAGGCAGAGGCAGGATTCAGCATGGTGTGGATCACGTGTGGTCACAAGGAGGCAGAGGCAGGATTCAGCATGGTGTGGATCACATGTGGTAAGAAGGAGGCAGAGGCAGGATTCAGCATGGTGTAGATCACGTGTGGTCACAAGGAGGCAGTGGCAGGATTCAGCATGGTGTAGATCATGTGTGGTAAGAAGGAGACAGAGGCAGGATTCAGCATGGTGTGGATCATGTGTGGTAAGAAGGAGGCAGAGGCAGGATTCACATGGTGTAGATCACGGTGTAAGAAGGAGGCAGAGGCAGGATTGCATGGTGTAGATCTGTAAGAAGGAGGCAGAGGCAGGATTCAGCATGGTGGACTGGTGGTCACAAGGAGGCAGAGGCAGGATTCCCATCATCACGTGTGGTCACAAGGAGGCAGAGGCAGGATTCAGCATGGTGTGGATCACGTGTGGTAAGAAGGAGGCAGAGGCAGGATTCAGTCTGTGGTGGGAGGAGGCAGAGGCAGGATTCCATGGTGTGGATCACGTGGTAAGAAGGAGGCAGAGGCAGGATTCAGCCTGTGTAGGCGTGTGGTAAGAAGGAGGCAGAGGCAGGATTCAGCATGGTGTAGATCACGTGTGGTAAGAAGGAGGCAGAGGCAGGATTCAGCATGGTGTAGATCATGTGTGGTCACAAGGAGGCAGTGGCAGGATTCAGCATGGTGTAGATCATGTGTGGTCATAAGGAGGCAGAGGCAGGATTCAGCATGGTGTAGATCACGTGTGGTCACAAGGAGGCAGTGGCAGGATTCAGCATGGTGTAGATCATGTGTGGTCACAAGGAGGCAGTGGCAGGATTCAGCATGGTGTGGATCACGTGTGGTAAGAAGGAGGCAGAGGCAGGATTCAGCATGGTGTAGATCATGTGTGGTCACAAGGAGGCAGAGGCAGGATTCAGCATGGTGTGGATCATGTGTGGTAAGAAGGAGGCAGAGGCAGGATTCAGCATGGTGTGGATCATGTGTGGTAAGAAGGAGGCAGAGGCAGGATTCAGCATGGTGTAGATCATGTGTGGTCACAAGGAGGCACAGGCAGGATTCAGCATGGTGTGGATCATGTGTGGTAAGAAGGAGGCACAGGCAGGATTCAGCATGGTGTGGATCATGTGTGGTAAGAAGGAGGCAGAGGCAGGATTCAGCATGGTATGGATCATGTGTGGTAAGAAGGAGGCAGAGGCAGGATTCAGCATGGTGTGGATCACATGTGGTAAGAAGGAGACAGAGGCAGGATTCAGCATGGTGTAGATCACGTGTGGTAAGAAGGAGGCAGAGGCAGGATTCAGCATGGTGTGGATCATGTGTGGTAAGAAGGAGGCAGAGGCAGGATTCAGCATGGTGTGGATCACATGGTAAGAAGGAGACAGAGGCAGGATTCAGCATGGTGTAGATCACGTGTGGTAAGAAGGAGGCAGAGGCAGGATTCAGCATGGTGTAGATCATGTGTGGTAAGAAGGAGGCAGAGGCAGGATTCAGCATGGTATGGATCATGTGTGGTAAGAAGGAGGCAGAGGCAGGATTCAGCATGGTGTGGATCACGTGTGGTAAGAAGGAGGCAGAGGCAGGATTCAGCATGGTGTAGACCATGTGTTGTAAGAAGGAGGCAGAGGCAGGATTCAGCATGGTGTGGATCACATGTGGTAAGAAGGAGACAGAGGCAGGATTCAGCATGGTGTAGATCATGTGTGGTAAGAAGGAGACAGAGGCAGGATTCAGCATGGTGTGGATCATGTGTGGTAAGAAGGAGGCAGAGGCAGGATTCAGCATGGTGTGGATCACATGTGGTAAGAAGGAGACAGAGGCAGGATTCAGCATGGTGTAGATCACGTGTGGTAAGAAGGAGGCAGAGGCAGGATTCAGCATGGTGTGGATCATGTGTGGTAAGAAGGAGGCAGAGGCAGGATTCAGCATGGTATGGATCATGTGTGGTAAGAAGGAGGCACAGGCAGGATTCAGCATGGTGTGGATCATGTGTGGTAAGAAGGAGGCACAGGCAGGATTCAGCATGGTGTAGATCATGCGTGGTAAGAAGGAGGCAGTGGCAGGATTCAGCATGGTGTGGATCACATGTGGTAAGAAGGAGGCACAGGCAGGATTCAGCATGGTGTGGATCACGTGTGGTAAGAAGGAGGCAGAGGCAGGATTCAGCATGGTATGGATCATGTGTGGTAAGAAGGAGGCAGAGGCAGGATTCAGCATGGTATGGATCATGTGTGGTAAGAAGGAGGCACAGGCAGGATTCAGCATGGTGTGGATCATGTGTGGTAAGAAGGAGGCACAGGCAGGATTCAGCATGGTGTAGATCATGCGTGGTAAGAAGGAGGCAGAGGCAGGATTCAGCATGGTGTGGATCACATGTGGTAAGAAGGAGGCACAGGCAGGATTCAGCATGGTGTGGATCACGTGTGGTAAGAAGGAGGCAGAGGCAGGATTCAGCATGGTGTGGATCACATGTGGTAAGAAGGAGACAGAGGCAGGATTCAGCATGGTGTAGATCACGTGTGGTAAGAAGGAGGCAGAGGCAGGATTCAGCATGGTGTGGATCATGTGTGGTAAGAAGGAGGCACAGGCAGGATTCAGCATGGTGTGGATCATGTGTGGTAAGAAGGAGACAGAGGCAGGATTTCCCAGAGACTTGTGAACCAGGTAGCCTGGCGAAGGCTTCAGTGACCTGTGACTCTTCCTGTCTTAGACCAGGCTGAGGGTGAGGACTTTCACTTCCATCGTTCACTGACCTCCACAGGCACAGTCTGGCTTTTGCATGTCTGGACACACACATGCACGCTCAGCCACACACACACATACCATACGCCCGTGTGCTTTGGGGTTGAAAATGCCCTCCCTGAACTCCTCCATTTTAGGTAGGGTGATTGGGTGATTGACACCTAAATTTTTAGGCACAAAGGGTAGTTGAGACTCAATGACGGAGTAGATCATTTTGTTATTCTCCTCAAATGACACTCCTTAGCAGACCAGTAGGAGCTGGAGGACGGTTGTTGAACCTTAAATAATAACCCACAGGAAAAGCAGTGAAAGGAAAGACACAGGCACGTGGCCTTCCACCATTGAGAGGTGCATCATAGGCTGAGGACGTAGCTCAGCGGGCGACATGCACAAAGCCTCGGGTTGGATCCCCAGCCTCGAAAACCCAGTCCCGGGGATGCAAACCCATAATCGCAGCACTTGAGAGATGGAAGTGTGAGGATCAGAAATTCAAGTTCATGCTCACCTACATAGTGTGCCTGCGGCTAGTCTGGGCTACAGGAGACTCCGTCTCAAAAAGAAGGTTAATACTGGCCCAGTGTGGTGGTGCACGCCTTTAATTCCAGCACTCGGGAGGCAGAGGTAGAGGATCACCATGAGTTGGAGGCCACCCTGAGACTACATAGTGAATTCCAGGTCAGCCTGTACTAGGGTGAGACTCTAACTCTGAAATAAATAAATAAATAAATAAATAACAATAAAGATGATGAATTCTAGATATATTTAAGTAGAAAGTGGTATTATAATACCAGGTTCCTCATTCATCTTTCACATGTGCTAGCCAATCATTTCCTTAGACCAAATAACAGTTAATTAATTATATTGTAGAACCATAGGAATGACAGCTGTTAAATGGAAATAAAATATTTCAATAAACTGGTTCAAGATCTTCAAAACAAAAATCATGTATATTGCATGAAAAGATTTTAATATCAATCATCAAAAATGCAAATTTAAAACTACAAATGGAGGGCTGGAGAGATGGCTTAGTGGTTAAAGGCACTTGCTTGCAAAGCCTGATGGCCTGAGTTTGATTCCCCAGTACCCACATAAAGGCTGACGCACAACGTGGTGCATACATCTGGAGTTCGTTTGCAGTGGCTAGAGGCGCTGGCATGCCCATTCTCCCTCCTTCCTCTCTCGCTCTCTCTTTCTGCTTGCAAATAAATAAAGTTAAAATATAATATCACAGTGTATGCTGCTTACATTAAAGTCTATGAACATGGCTAGATAGAGATGCTATATTATTTTTCTTATTTAAAAAATATTTTTATTTATTTTCAAGCAGATAGAGAGCTAGACAGAGAGACAGACAGACAGAGAATGGGCACACCAGGGCCTATGGTCACTGCAAATGAACTCCAGATGCATGCACCACCACTTTCTGCATCTGGCTTTGCCTGGGTACTAAGGACTTGAACCCAGGTCATTAGGCTTTGCAGGCAAGCGCCTTACCACTGAGTTATCTTTCCATCCTAGGCATGTTATTAAAACACAGCAACAAAAACTACAAATGACATGCTATCATATACCTACTTAAGTGTCTAAAAATGTAGCGACATCAAGTTCTGGCATGACATAGAACAACTCAAACTCACTCATTACTGGAGAGGGTGCAGTTGAGAAAGAACTGGCAGTTTACATTCATAGGGTTGTTTGGTTTTAGTTTTTTTTTACTTTTAGAGGATTTTTTAAATCTTGAAATGTTTACTATAGTGATTACTGGCTGTTTAGGTAAAACACAATAGTCTATTGAAGGAAAATATAATTTTTAAATGATGCTTATTGGATATATCTAATGAAACTTGATTCGTGGAAGTTTGTTTTTATTCTTTAAAATCGGATAATTCCTGAATATTGTTGTCAAAATATTTGATGAATGTGCTGAAAAACCAAGGGGCACTTTTGCTCAATTGAGACAAATGTAAATATGTACCCTCGGACAAAGCCTGTTCATTGCTGGGTTCACACACGCAAAGACCTTGGCGTGCTCTAGCACATTTGAGCTATCTCCCTTTAAAAGCCACATATGTATGGTAAATGTGCATTCGTCTATGGCCGAAATGGGAAGTAATAATTTGCTAATTAGCATTTAATTTTTCTCAAAGAATTGTTTAAAAAAACACAGAAATTTCTCCCAGGGGAAAAATATCTATCAAACACAGAAGCAAATAAAAATGGTTTATTCCATGCTGGAGAGATGGCTTAGTGGTTAAGGCGTTTGCCTGTGAAGCCTAAGAACCCAGGTTCAATTCCCCAGTTCCCACATAAGCCAGATGCACAGAGTGGCGCATGTGTCTGGAGTCCTTGGTGTACCCATTCTCTCTCTCTCTCACTCTCTTAAATAAATAAATAAATAAATAAAATTTAAAAATAATGGTTTATTTCTTTTGTAATTTTTACTTGCTTGTGTGTCTGAAAAGGCATCACCATTGTGAAGATGGGTTAATGTTCATAAAATCATTTGAAACTCTCAAGAGAGAGGCTTATAAGTTTATAAAAGAAAATGTTTTATAAGATCATAAAACTGCATGGCTGAGTAATCCTTCTCCCCAATATTTGCTCAAGAGAAATGAGAGAGCTTGTCGCATGTGTTCAGTGGCCCCATTCTTCTGCTGCACGAAGGGACTCTGGCGGGTGCTCTGTGGTATCACTCAGCAATAGAAAGGAACAAACTACTAAAAGACGTGATCATGTGGAGGAGGGCCAATGTGTCACGTTAACAGAAAGAAAGAAGGTTCCATATGGTGTGATCGCATTTATGAGACATTGTGGCCCAGACAAATGAAGGGGCCAAATTTTACATTGATTTGTTTTGCTTTTTTGAGACAGGGTCTCATGTAACTCAAGCTGACTTGGAACTCAATACGTAAGTAACGGAGGATGAACTCAACCCGTTCAGCTTAAATTTGATTTTAAAGAGCCCAATCCCGTCAGCCCCATCTATACCAAATGTCTATTATGAGATAGCTAAGAGCTAGACAGGCATTTGAAAACTGCACTGTGCCGCATGTCCGTGCTGTTTTCATTTCTCTGACTGACAATAGGTGAGTAGTTACAGCGGATCAACAAAGCTGCTCTGAACAATGAAAATACCAGAATAGCACATCCTCTGTGGAGACATCGCACTGCCAAGGTCTGAAAGCTCTGTTAAAGTGAGTTCATCCTGTCTAGACCAACTCCCAGTCAAAAGTGAAAACAGATGACATCGCTATTTCCTTTTCAAAAAAAAAAAATTGACTAGCAAATCTTCCTGATATGACTTTGGGTCTCAATGTGCACCGATGAAGTAGAAAAGTCCAGATCGGAGTCGAAATGAAGACAGAGCAGCGCGGGTTACCACATGCATTGTCCCTGCGTGTGTACAGCTGACATTTATTTTAAACAACCACAGTTCACGATTGGAAACATCTACGGTCAGGCTAATAGTAATAAACAGGAGCATATGCTGAATTCCAGGGAATGTGATATCTAAAATCATGATTATATGATGTATGGTTATAGTGGGGCATTCTCTTTGCCCTGTTTCTGAAGTTCTGCCCTCTCTGATTATTTATAAACTAATCAATTAATTTCACAATGCTTGCCTCTGTTCAGTGGTTTAGTGACCTGCGTAGAGGCAGAAGTCTTTGTGGAACACATCATTTGTGTGTTTCCCTCCCCGCGTGGACTTCCATACTTCAGACCTAATAACACATCATTTGTGTGTCTCCCTGCGTGGGCTTTCAAGCTTCAGACCTAAGAATCCTTGGCAATTTCTTTTTCCTCTCTACAACTCACGGGGTCGTCCTGATGGCCATGTGGTTAAGAGCTCTTGCCTTAGCATGCCTAGAGGCTCTGGAATTTGTTCTTAGCACCAAAAAAGTAAGTCTTCAGGTTCTGTAGGTAGCTCTTCCCCACCTCCCCCAAAATGATTTTGGTTCAGAAAGCACCTTCCCTCCTATGAACTAGTAAATTAACCCTTAAGAGGCACACAGCCTCTTAAGAGGCTGAAGCAGGAGGATTGCTACAAGTTTGAGGCCAGCCTGGGCTACATAGTGAGTATCAGGCCAGGCTAGGCTGCAGAGTGACACTATGTCTCCAAAACAAACAAACAGGGCTGGAGAGATGGCTTAGCGGTTAAGGTGTTTGCCTGCAAAGCCAAAGGACCCAGGATCGATTCCCTAGGACCCACGTAAGCCAGATGCACAAGGGGGCGCATGCATCTGGAGTTCATTTGCAGTGGCTGGAGGCCTTGGCACACCCATTCTCTCTCTCTCTCTCTTCTATCTCTATCTCTCTCTGCTTGCAAATAAATTTAAAAACCTAAAACAAACAAACAAAGAAATAAATAAAACAAACATGCAAAAGCTAACCTAGTTTACTCCTTCTAATTAGCTCCACTGCTTCTACTCCCTCCTTCGCTAATGCACTCTTCACATGCACGTGGTCCAGTCATGCTGAGACTCTGCAGTCAAGGGCTCTGCCACTGAGCTATCCCCCCACCCAGCGCCAGGCCTCCACACCACCCCCAGTCTTCTTCCCCAGCCCATCCCAGGTTTGTATGAACTCCAGAGATCCCAAATACTGTAATGACATGGAACCCTTGAACACACCCTTCTGTCTCAGCCTTGCTGTGCCTTGTCTAAATGTCCCGCTTCCTTCCTGCCAGCCAAATGCCTATCGCTACACATTAGCAGGCACACACAGTCATTGTCGAGTGACTGTAAGGCTGTGATACCGTCATGGAAACATGCCTGGCTCTCCCCAGGCAACCCACTGCTTTCAGTTTGGGGGACCTGTACTGACTTGTGCCTGTTGTGATCATCATTCCTTAATGTTATTCGAAAACAGCAGGTGATGGGCTGGAGAGATAGCTTAGTGGTTAAGGCGCCTGCCTGCTAAGCCTAAGAACCTGGTTCCAATCTCCAGGTCCCACGTTTAGCCAGAGGCAAAGTGACTCAAGGGTGCAATGCCACACTTGACCACAAGGGGGCGCACGCATCTGGATTTCGTTCACAGCAGCTGAGAGGCTGCTGGCGTGCCCATCTCTATCTGTCTCTCCCTCTCTCTCTATCTGTCTCTCTGTGTCTCTCTCCAAAAATAAAAATAAAAATTTAAGAACAGCAGGTGACACATTTTGTTCACCTTTACCTAGCATGTGGCGGTGCTCAAAAACTTCACTCTTTCTTCTTATAATGTTTATAACTTTTTTTTTTTTTTTTTTTTTTTTTTTTTGGTTTTTCGAGGTAGGGTCTCACTCTGGTCCGGGCTGACCTGGAATTAACTATGTAGTCTCAGGGTGGCCTTGAACTCTCGGCAATCCTCCTACCTCTACCTCCAGAGTGCTAGGATTAAGGCGTGCGCCACCACGCCCGGCTGTTTATAACTTTTTGAAAAGATTATTTATTTATTTTTATTAGAGACAGTGGAAGAGAGAGACAGAGACAGGGACAGAGAGAGAAAGTGAGAATGGGCATGCCAAGGCCTCTAGCCACTGCAAACGAACTCCAGATGCATGTGCCACCATGTGCATCTGGCTTACATGGGACCTGGAGAAGCAAACATGGGTTCTTAGGCTTCACAGGCAAGTGCCTTGGCCGCTAAGCCGTCTCTCCAGCCAGTTTGTAACTTTTATAATGCTTAAGCCACTGTGGCAAATTCATAATGAAATCCTTTGGGGTGTGGAAACTTGTCTCTCTCATGTCGCACATCAAGCACGGGTATTCAGAGACAGCGACTCTGTGTACCAGGGTCTCAGTAAGGCTCTGGACATAGTGCATCATGATACGGGTTTCGTTTTAGGTTGGGGTGTGTGTGTGAGATCATGTCTGTGCGTGTGTGTGATCATGTGTGTGAATATGGGTACACACATACTACAGGCACATGTGGAGTTCAGAGAACAACTTCTGGGTGTTTGTCTTCGCCTTCCATTTTGTTCACTGCTGTGTTCACCAGCCTAGCTGGCTCACGAGCTTCCAGAATTTTCCTGTCTCTGCCTCCCTTCTCGCCACGGGCTTGCTGGCACTACAGAGGACCAGGCCACCATGTCCAAGGTCACATGGGTCCTGGGGATCTGGGGATCTGAACTCGGGTGCTCATGTTTGTGTGGCAGGCACCTCACGAGTTGTCTCCCAGCCCCATGATTCAGTTTGTCATGACATCTGTCCCACAGCTGATGTCCCTTTGCCTTGACTCACAGTAATGCCTAAAGCTCCCTACAGAAACCGTGAGTTTTCCTTGGCCTTAGCCTGTGAAAAAACGACTCCTTTCGTCACAAACGTTAATGAAGCAGCTCTCAGCTTCCTGGTTACTTGACCCAAGGTTTTCAAAGTCTAACCCAGAGAATTTGATTTGAAAAATAAATAAATAAATCTTTAGTTGTGGTTCTGTGATGTGGAAGTGATCCATGTCACATGTCCAGCATACCCAGACAGCACCATAAACTACTGCGGTCCTGTGGTCCTGTGGAATGGTGCCAATTACATCTGAAAGCCCTTGTGTGACTGTGGCCCTAGCTAATCCCTACTCCCTTCATGAAATCCTTTACATTTGCAAGTAACCTGAGGATGTCAGGCAAGTTTTCCTGTTAGCAATTAGGTCCTAGTGAGTTGTTTAAGACACAATAGTAAGATTTTTCTCTTGCTTTAAAGCAAAAAAAAAAAAAAAAGGTGCTGAGGCGATGGGTTAAGTATTTGCCATGCAAGCATGAGGACCTGAGTTTAGTTCCCCAGCATCCACATGAAAACTGGGTGTGGGACTGAAGAGATGGCTCAGTGGTTAAGGCACTTGGCTGCGAAGCCTAAGGACCCAGGTTTGATTCCCCAGAACTCACGTAAGCCAGATGCACATGTGTCTGAAGTTCATCCACAGTGGCCAGAGGACCTGGCACACCTATCCTCTCTCTCTCTCTCTCAATAAATAAATAAATAAATAAATAAATAAATAAAGTATAAGAGATATTTCATTTTTTTAAAAAAAGCTGGGGGTGGCTGCATGCCCCTGTAATCCCAGTGCTAGGAGTTGGGTGAGATAACCTGTCTCAACAATAAAGCAGGAAGCAATTGAGAATTGAGGATGATACCAACATCAAACTCCACCTGCACCCACACACATGCACCAACACACGCACACAAACACACGTGAAGTAAACAAGTGCTCTTCTTTTCTCACACAGTCAAATATCACATCCTTTTAGGCCCCAAATAAAAAACACTTTGGGGGGAAGTTTTATGTGAATTATTTGATATGCACATTAAATCATTACCTTCTGGGCTATCTTCAAGAGTAAATGAGAGGCATTCTGGTGAGTTATATTCCCACACCTGCCATTCCTAGGTGATCAGCTTTGTCACATGCAGAGTTGATGCAATCCATGGCATGTCCTAACTCTGTTTCAGCAGTAATGGCTGAACAGGTCGTCGAGAGGGGAGGTGAGCCACAGTGCAACTCAGGGCCACTGCACTTGACCTCTGTCCTGTGCCTTTCTCCGCCTTTCTGGCTCTGTCCCCAGCCTTGGAACAAGGAAACCGTGATAAACCAGTTGGTGCCAGTTGCTGATCCAACACATTACCGGTATCCAGAGTATGATGTCACCGTGTCCCGTGTGTCACCCAGATGGCTTTTCCCAGAGCCTCAAGGCAGGCTTCCACCTTGGGAGACTTGTGTGACGGACTGGTCTCTGGGTGTGGAGCAAGAACACCGTGATGGCTCAGGAACCGAGTTCCTGGAGCAAAAATGAGAGGCCATTACTCACTGGAAGAAGACGGATCCTGACTCCAACTGGAGTTCAGCGAGGATGCAAGAGCAAGGAAGCTGGGTGTGTTGCTGATTATGCAGCCAGCCTCTCCATTCTGTGGTGTGTGAGAGGAAAGGGAAGAGCTGAACTCAAACCTTAGGAACTTCTGACATGCCTGGGATGCAGAGTCTGCTTTGAACTCGTTTTTCATTAACTTAGACCCTTATCATTACCTATTGAGGGTGGAAACACCCATGGATGTAGAGTTCTCTGTACAAAATACTAGTTACCAGAAAGCCTGTGAATAGAGTCTGGAGAGGTGGCTTTGCAGTTAAAGGTTAAAGCCCGGAGTTTAATCCCTTGATACCTATGTTAGATGCACAAAGTGACGCGTGTGTCTGGAGTTTGTTTGCAGTGACAGGAGGCCCTGGTGCACCTATATTTCTTTCTTTCTATCCATATATCCATATATATATATTTCTGTTACTAGAATGATTGAGCATAATGTAGGCATCATGCGTCCTTCAATTTTACACTACCAGCAAAGGTAGTGTAAGACCACAGCTGTACAAAGAAGGGTTCCCCAGACACCCTACAAGTTACCAAGAGTTGATTGAATACATGAATAGGTATTTAACATTTTATAACTTGGTGCTAGGAGTAGGGGTTTCTTTTTTAATATTTAGAGACACAAACATTAATTTAACTGTTTAGTATTCTGGAATCATGGCTCTGTTTATTCATTAATTTATATCTTAGACATTCCTTGTAGAGTTTACCCAAGACATTGACAAAACTCTGGGAGAACAGTTTTGTGAAAGAAACAAGGATTTTTGCTTTAAACCAGGGGTGTAGTGAACAGCCTTGGAATACTTACTTTCTGAAGTGATACCCATATTTCCAGACTTGTCCAATTCAAAACAGGTCCTGTGTGGGCTGGAGAGATGGCTTAGCAGTTAAGGCGCCTGCCTCCTAAGCCTAAGAACGCCGGTTCCAAATCTCCAGTGGTTCCAATCTCCAGGTCCCACGTTTAGCCAGATGCAAAGTGATGCAAGGGTGCAATGCCGCACTTGACCACAAGGGGTCGCACGTATCTGGATTTCATTCGCAGCAGCTGAGACACTGCCGGCGTGCCCATCTCTATCTGTCTTCCTCTCCCTCTCTCTCTATCTCTCTCCAAAAAAGAAATGGGCTTGGGGTCTGGAGAGATGGTTTGGCGGTTAAGGCACCTGCCTGCCAAGCCTAAGAACACCGGTTCCAATCTCCAACTCCCGGTGCAATGCCACACTTGGCCACAAGGGGGCGCACACATCTGGATTTCATTCGCAGCAGCTGAGAGGCTGCTGGAGTGCCCATCTCTATCTGTCTTCCTCTCCTTCTCTGTCTCTCTCTCTGTGTCTCTCCCCCCCCAAAAAAATAAATCCTGTGAAAAGTAAGCTAGAAGGGAATATAAGTGGACAATACTCCAACAGCCAGATCTATATCTAGTATTGCATTTTCACATTTGTTTTCTGAGAAGTTTTTTGTGGAGGTGAGTTTGTGTTTGAGAGGGAACTGCTGGAGAATAGGAAGTTTGTACCCTATTGCTACATCTCCCTGGATGGTAAACACTCACTGTACCCAAGCTATGACATCACCAGCCATTACACCTTTGCAAATTGTTATCTTATTATCAAATGGGAATAGAAAATTGGAATGAGAAAAAAAAACACAGAATCTAACAAATACACGTCTTGCTAGTTAAACAAACACAACCATCAAAAAGTATGTTTCATAAAACAGAGAAACTTGGGGCTGTGCTTGCAAATAAATTTAAAAACCTAAAACAAACAAAGAAATAAATAAAACAAACATGCAAAAGCTAACCTAGTTTACTCCTTCTAATTAGCTCCACTGCTTCTACTCCCTCCTTCACTAATGCACTCTTCACATGCACGTGGTCCAGTCATGCTGAGACTCTGCAGTCAAGGGCTCTGCCACTGAGCTATCCCCCACCCAGCGCCAGGCCTCCACACCACCCCCCAGTCTTCCCCAGCCCATCCCAGGTTTGTATGAACTCCAGAGATCCCAAATACTGTAATGACATGGAACCCTTGAACACACCCTTCTGTCTCGGCCTTGCTGTGCCTTGTCTAAATGTCCCGCTTCCTTCCTGCCAGCCAAATGCCTATCGCTACACATTAGCAGGCACACACAGTCATTGTCGAGTGACTGTAAGGCTGTGATACCGTCATGGAAACATGCCTGGCTCTCCCAGGCAACCCACTGCTTTCAGTTTGGGGACCTGTACTGACTTGTGCCTGTTGTGATCATCATTCCTTAATGTTATTCAAAACAGCAGGTGATGGGCTGGAGAGATAGCTTAGTGGTTAAGGCGCCTGCCTGCTAAGCCTAAGAACCTGGTTCCAATCTCCAGGTCCCACGTTTAGCCAGAGGCAAAGTGACTCAAGGGGTGCAATGCCACACTTGACCACAAGGGGGCGACGCATCTGGATTTCGTTCACAGCAGCTGAGAGGCTGCTGGCGTGCCCATCTCTATCTGTCTCTCCTCTCTCTCTATCTGTCTCTCTGTGTCTCTCTCCAAAAATAAAAATAAAAATTTAAGAACAGCAGGTGACACATTTTGTTCACCTTTACCTAGCATGTGGCGGTGCTCAAAAACTTCACTCTTTCTTCTTATAATGTTTATAACTTTTTTTTTTTTTTTTTTTTTTTTTTTGGTTTTTCGAGGTAGGGTCTCACTCTGGTCCGGGCTGACCTGGAATTAACTATGTAGTCTCAGGGTGGCCTTGAACTCTCGGCAATCCTCCTACCTCTACCTCCAGAGTGCTAGGATTAAAGGCGTGCGCCACCACGCCCGGCTGTTTATAACTTTTTTGAAAAGATTATTTATTTATTTTTATTAGAGACAGTGGAAGAGAGAGACAGAGACAGGGACAGAGAGAGAAAGTGAGAATGGGCATGCCAAGGCCTCTAGCCACTGCAAACGAACTCCAGATGCATGTGCCACCATGTGCATCTGGCTTACATGGGACCTGGAGAAGCAAACATGGGTTCTTAGGCTTCACAGGCAAGTGCCTTGGCCGCTAAGCCGTCTCTCCAGCCAGTTTGTAACTTTTATAATGCTTAAGCCACTGTGGCAAATTCATAATGAAATCCTTTGGGGTGTGGAAACTTGTCTCTCTCATGTCGCACATCAAGCACGGGTATTCAGAGACAGCGACTCTGTGTACCAGGGTCTCAGTAAGGCTCTGGACATAGTGCATCATGATACGGGTTTCGTTTTAGGTTGGGGTGTGTGTGTGAGATCATGTCTGTGCGTGTGTGTGATCATGTGTGTGAATATGGGTACACACATACTACAGGCACATGTGGAGTTCAGAGAACAACTTCTGGGTGTTTGTCTTCGCCTTCCATTTTGTTCACTGCTGTGTTCACCAGCCTAGCTGGCTCACGAGCTTCCAGAATTTTCCTGTCTCTGCCTCCCTTCTCGCCACGGGCTTGCTGGCACTACAGAGGACCAGGCCACCATGTCCAAGGTCACATGGGTCCTGGGGATCTGGGATCTGAACTCGGGTGCTCATGTTTGTGTGGCAGGCACCTCACGAGTTGTCTCCCAGCCCCATGATTCAGTTTGTCATGACATCTGTCCCACAGCTGATGTCCCTTTGCCTTGACTCACAGTAATGCCTAAAGCTCCCTACAGAAACCGTGAGTTTTCCTTGGCCTTAGCCTGTGAAAAACGACTTTTCGTCACAAACGTTAATGAAGCAGCTCTCAGCTTCCTGGTTACTTGACCCAAGGTTTTCAAAGTCTAACCCAGAGAATTTGATTTGAAAAATAAATAAATAAATCTTTAGTTGTGGTTCTGTGATGTGGAAGTGATCCATGTCACATGTCCAGCATACCCAGACAGCACCATAAACTACTGCGGTCCTGTGGTCCTGTGGAATGGTGCCAATTACATCTGAAAGCCCTTGTGTGACTGTGGCCCTAGCTAATCCCTACTCCCTTCATGAAATCCTTTACATTTGCAAGTAACCTGAGGATGTCAGGCAAGTTTTCCTGTTAGCAATTAGGTCCTAGTGAGTTGTTTAAGACACAATAGTAAGATTTTTCTCTTGCTTTAAAGCAAAAAAAAAAAAAAAAAGGTGCTGAGGCGATGGGTTAAGTATTTGCCATGCAAGCATGAGGACCTGAGTTTAGTTCCCCAGCATCCACATGAAAACTGGGTGTGGGACTGAAGAGATGGCTCAGTGGTTAAGGCACTTGGCTGCGAAGCCTAAGGACCCAGGTTTGATTCCCCAGAACTCACGTAAGCCAGATGCACATGTGTCTGAAGTTCATCCACAGTGGCCAGAGGACCTGGCACACCTATCCTCTCTCTCTCTCTCTCAATAAATAAATAAATAAATAAATAAATAAATAAATAAATAAAGTATAAGAGATATTTCATTTTTTTAAAAAAAGCTGGGGGTGGCTGCATGCCCCTGTAATCCCAGTGCTAGGAGTTGGGTGAGATAACCTGTCTCAACAATAAAGCAGGAAGCAATTGAGAATTGAGGATGATACCAACATCAAACTCCACCTGCACCCACACACATGCACCAACACACGCACACAAACACACGTGAAGTAAACAAGTGCTCTTCTTTTCTCACACAGTCAAATATCACATCCTTTTAGGCCCCAAATAAAAAACACTTTGGGGGGAAGTTTTATGTGAATTATTTGATATGCACATTAAATCATTACCTTCTGGGCTATCTTCAAGAGTAAATGAGAGGCATTCTGGTGAGTTATATTCCCACACCTGCCATTCCTAGGTGATCAGCTTTGTCACATGCAGAGTTGATGCAATCCATGGCATGTCCTAACTCTGTTTCAGCAGTAATGGCTGAACAGGTCGTCGAGAGGGGAGGTGAGCCACAGTGCAACTCAGGGCCACTGCACTTGACCTCTGTCCTGTGCCTTTCTCCGCCTTTCTGGCTCTGTCCCCAGCCTTGGAACAAGGAAACCGTGATAAACCAGTTGGTGCCAGTTGCTGATCCAACACATTACCGGTATCCAGAGTATGATGTCACCGTGTCCCGTGTGTCACCCAGATGGCTTTTCCCAGAGCCTCAAGGCAGGCTTCCACCTTGGGAGACTTGTGTGACGGACTGGTCTCTGGGTGTGGAGCAAGAACACCGTGATGGCTCAGGAACCGAGTTCCTGGAGCAAAATGCGAGAGGCCATTACTCACTGGAAGAAGACGGATCCTGACTCCAACTGGAGTTCAGCGAGGATGCAAGAGCAAGGAAGCTGGGTGTGTTGCTGATTATGCAGCCAGCCTCTCCATTCTGTGGTGTGTGAGAGGAAAGGGAAGAGCTGAACTCAAACCTTAGGAACTTCTGACATGCCTGGGATGCAGAGTCTGCTTTGAACTCGTTTTTCATTAACTTAGACCCTTATCATTACCTATTGAGGGTGGAAACACCCATGGATGTAGAGTTCTCTGTACAAAATACTAGTTACCAGAAAGCCTGTGAATAGAGTCTGGAGAGGTGGCTTTGCAGTTAAAGGTTAAAGCCTGGAGTTTAATCCCTTGATACCTATGTTAGATGCACAAAGTGACGCGTGTGTCTGGAGTTTGTTTGCAGTGACAGGAGGCCCTGGTGCACCTATATTCTCTTTCTATCCATATATCCATATATATATATTTCTGTTACTAGAATGATTGAGCATAATGTAGGCATCATGCGTCCTTCAATTTTACACTACCAGCAAAGGTAGTGTAAGACCACAACTATACAAAGAAGGGTTCCCCAGACACCCTACAAGTTACCAAGAGTTGATTGAATACATGAATAGGTATTTAACATTTTATAACTTGGTGCTAGGAGTAGGGTTTCTTTTTTTAATATTTAGAGACACAAACATTAATTTAACTGTTTAGTATTCTGGAATCATGGCTCTGTTTATTCATTAATTTATATCTTAGACATTCCTTGTAGAGTTTACCCAAGACATTGACAAAACTCTGGGAGAACAGTTTTGTGAAAGAAACAAGGATTTTTGCTTTAAACCAGGGGTGTAGTGAACAGCCTTGGAATACTTACTTTCTGAAGTGATACCCATATTTCCAGACTTGTCCAATTCAAAACAGGTCCTGTGTGGGCTGGAGAGATGGCTTAGCAGTTAAGGCGCCTGCCTCCTAAGCCTAAGAACGCCGGTTCCAAATCTCCAGCGGTTCCAATCTTCAGGTCCCACGTTTAGCCAGATGCAAAGTGATACAAGGGCGCAATGCCGCACTTGACCACAAGGGGGCGCACATATCTGGATTTCATTCGCAGCAGCTGAGACACTGCCGGCGTGCCCATCTCTATCTGTCTTCCTCTCCCTGTCTCTCTATCTCTCTCCGAAAAAGAAATGGGCTTGGGGTCTGGAGAGATGGTTTGGCGGTTAAGGCACCTGCCTGCCAAGCCTAAGAACACTGGTTCCAATCTCCAACTCCCGGCGCAATGCCACACTTGGCCACAAGGGGGCGCACACATCTGGATTTCATTCGCAGCAGCTGAGAGGCTGCTGGAGTGCCCATCTCTATCTGTCTTCCTCTCCCTCTCTGTCTCTCTCTCTCTGTGTCTCTCCCCCCCCCCAAAAAAAAATAAATCCTGTGAAAAGTAAGCTAGAAGGGAATATAAGTGGACAATACTCCTACAGCCAGATCTATATCTAGTATTGCATTTTCACATTTGTTTTCTGAGAAGTTTTTTGTGGAGGTGAGTTTGTGTTTGAGAGGGAACTGCTGGAGAATAGGAAGTTTGTACCCTATTGCTACATCTCCCTGGATGGTAAACACTCACTGTACCCAAGCAATGACATCACCAGCCATTACACTTTGCAAATTGTTATCTTATTATCAAATGGGAATAGAAAATTGGAATGAGAAAAAAAAAACACAGAATCTAACAAATACACGTCTTGCTAGTTAAACAAACACAACCATCAAAAAAGTATGTTTCATAAAACAGAGAAACTTGGGGCTGGAGAGATGGCTTAAAGATTAAGTGCTTGCCTGTGAAGCCTAAGGATCCTGGTTCGAGGCTCAATTCCCCAGGACCCACATAAGCCAGATGCACAAGGTGGCGCATGCATCTGGAGTTCATTTGTAGTGGCTGGAGGCCCTGGTGTGCCCATTCTCTCTTTCTCTCTCTCTGCCTCTTTCTCTCTCTGTCTGTTGCTCTCAAATAAACAAATAAAAATTTAAAAAAATTTTAAAATAAACTTTGGCTGTGAAAACTCTCTCAGGCAACATCATTGCTTATGATAGATCAATCATGCAATGCTGGGGTCCCTCCTAGGGCCAGCCCAGGAGGGACGGCAGGGTCTCTGCCGAGTGAGGGGGTGAGAGGTGCAGAGTCACGACACAGACTCCGGAAGTTGGGTGGAAGCAGGCAGAGGGCGAGCTGCTGCAAACTTGTTTATTCAATGAAGTGTAGGGGGTTTTAAGCGATTTGGCTGGCCAATCATTATATGGAGTGGTCCCCTTTTTGTGACCAATGACAGCCTGTCTCAGGACAGATCATCTCGCAGCAGGTTTCTCGCAAGCATGGCACTGTAGCTGTTGTCACGTCAGGCCTGTGCAGGATGGCACATCCACAGAAGCCTCTTCCTGGTTTTTCTGGCATGCGGTCTGGCTAGGGCCCGACCTGCATTGTGCCATACAATGCAATACCTTGGGGTTCAGTTGTGCATAATCAACATTTGCTTGACTGTTTTATACTAAGAAATAGAAAAGGAATTCCATTTTATTGTTGCTGTCCTTTGGTGAAACGTGCTGATGAAGTGTGTCCCTTGCCTGTTTGCAGGACAACAAAAAGCCCGAGGTTAGAAACGAAGACAAAGATGGGATCTCTGAGCCGGCTCTCCACTGGAAATGCATCCCAACAGCAATTTGAATTCATATTCAAAACTCTTAAAGTTGCCTGACATTACGCACCAAACCAAAGCCCACATGCAGGTGAATGAGAGCGTGACTGAGGGTAGCAGATGAGAGAGAGAAGAAAGGGAGTGGAGATAAAGTGAGAACTCTCACATGGCACTGAAGGCCCCCATACTCAGGTTTCTGATCGTCTTTCCCTGTCAGTCTCGTCCTCATGTTTCAGCCACTGAACACCATGTGGACTGTCCACATCCTTCACATTACCACGCCTTTTTTCTCAATATTTTATGTTTTAAAAAAGGGCAATTTTAAAAATATTTATTTATTTATTTATTTGACAGAGAAAGAGGGAGAAAGAGAGAGAGAGAGAATGGGCACACCAGGTCCTCCAGCCACTGCAAACGAACTCCAGATGTGTGTGTCCCCTGGGGCATCTAGTTAAGGTGGGTCTTGGGGAATCGAACCTGGGTCCTTGGGCTTTGGAAGCAAATGCCTTAACTGCCATCCCTACAGCCCTAAAAGTAGGTTATTTTAAGTAGCCAGAAACCCTTTACCTGAAGTGGTAAGACCCACCCTAACTGTGAATGGCATCATTCTATTTTCTAAAGTTCCAGACTAAATTTAAAAACCGTGGAAGAGAGCTGAGCACCAGCATACATCTCTCTCTGTTTCCTGACTACAGATGCGACACGACAGCCGCCTCATATTCCTACCCCATCCCTTCCCTAACGCAGAGGACTCTGTCCCTTCAGATCATGAGCCAAAAACAAACCCTTCCTCCTTTAAGTGAGTTTTGATCAGTCAGGTATTTAGTCACAGAAAATAGTAACTAACACTGTAGACTTGTATGTATCAAAGTCAAGGTCACAGGCAATCTCCCCCAAATACCTCACTGTGAATATTTATTAACTAGAGATCCGTATTTATGAACCTTTATTTTCCTTTTGAGGTAAAAAGTTACACATACTAAAATACACAAGTCTTAATGAAACATTCCCTGAACTGTGACAAGTGCATATAACTGTGTAATCCAAACCACGCTTCAGGTATGAAATTACCCTTGTTCCAAGAAATTCTTTCAGGTCTTCCCCACAACATTGCAGCCCCAGTCTTTCAGAGGCACCCACCATTGAAAATTCTCTCCTTTCGAGTCTGGCCTGACCTAGAATTCCTTGCTAAAGGAGTCATGCAATCTATATGCCTCTCTCACACAATATTCTGTTTCTGAGGATAGCTGAGTTCACGAGTCCATTTCTTTCTGTTGCCGTGCCTGTGTCTAAATAAATATCAATTTGCTTATCCATTCCCTGCTGACAGACACCTGTACTAATAAAGTTGCTGAGCATATGTCTGGTTTTTTTTTTTTTGTATATGTTTTCATTTACCTCTGGTAAATACCACAGGGATTTCAGATTCATAGGGTAAGTGTATATTTAACTTTATAATTAATGAGCAAGTCTCTTTCCAAAGTAGTTTTTCTATATTAATGTCCCTGTCCATGAAGCAGTGTTCTGGCTGTTCCCCATCCTCCATTGGCTCTTGGCAGCATGGGCTGTCATGTTCTTTTTAGCTGTTCTGGGAAGAATGCAGTGGACTCTCATGACGGTTTCATGTGCATTTTCCTGAGTGGCCATGATGCCCGAGCTGTTTTGTTTTCTGTGGACATTTGTTGATTTCCTTGGTAATCTCTATTTAAATCTTTACCTGTTGATTGGGGAGCTGTCAGAGTTCATTATGTTCCTACTTCATGGGCCTTTGTTAAAAAGTATAAATTTGGGGGCTGAAGAGATGGCTCAGCAGTTAAAGGTGCTTGTTTCTAAAGCCTGCCAGCCTGGGTTCCCAGGCACCCATGTAAAACTAGTTGGGTGTTCCTTTGCAGCAGCAGCACCAGATCCTGGCAGGTGCAAAACACACACACACAAACACACACAAACACACACACACAAACATACACACACAAATAAATAAATGTAAATTAAACACACAGACACAAATAAATAAATAAGCAAATTAATTAATTAAATCTTATGACAATTGCATGATATGTACAATTTTGAGAACTTTAGTTTATAATTTTTTTGTGGTTATTATTTCCATCTCCTGTCTAGGGAACCTTTGCCCACCCATTCCCACATCACAAAGCTATTCTTCTATTTTCCCCTGAAAGCTTTACGGTTTGGGCATCTGTGTTTAGAACTAAAATCCAAGTTGCTTTATTTGCTGGGTTGAGTGATGCAGACGTCAAGACTCACTCACCCCCATGTTGAAAGGAGGTTATTTCAAAACCATTTATTGTTGAGAATTTCTTTTTCCTGTAGGCTTTCTCTGGCGCTTTGTAAAACTTTAATTATTCTACTCATGTGGCTCTCTCTGTGAGATCCACTGAGATCTACTTCCTTCCACCTTGTTTTTGAGACAAGGTCTCTCTTGTCACCTTTTTTTCTTCTGCTGGATTCGGGATTGGCCTGGATCTCCCTCCTATTGCCATAGACTACAGATGTGCCTTCATGTTTGGCTTTATGTGGGTGCTGGGAATTGAACTTGGGTCATCAGGCATGCAGAGTAAGCACCTTTAATGGCTGGATCATCTTCCCTAATTCCTATATATTTTTATATTTATTCCAGTATCCACAATCATTGCAGTCTCATTCTAAGACTTGAAATTTTGTGGAACGTCACAGTTTTTTCAAGTTTGCTATGTCTTCTGGGTTCCATATAAATTTTAGAACTTTTGTCAATTTCTTTTACAAAATAAAGCATAGATTGTTATTTGGATGTTGGATGTATATATTATATTACGTCTATCTTATTTTTTTTATAAAATTTTTTTCTATGTGTTGTGTTTGTGAGCGCCTCTGCCTGAAATTCTCTTTTTCTGTGTTTGTTCTGTGTTCATTTCTCAGGCCTCAGAGAGCTGATAAGTCTCTAGGTCACCACTCTCTGGAAGTACAATCAATTCCTTTTTTCTCAGTTTCCCAACTAGTGCAACATACTTCACTTACCATATATCACACTATTGGCATAAAACACCTCAATGGTAACCAAAGATAGTTTACAATTCAGCCAAAAATGAGTGAGCATGGCCTGGGGACAGAGATTCAGGTTGCTCTGAAAGATATGTTCTACTATGAAGAGGGTTGCATGAGACTTTATTTGTTATAAACTAAAGTCATAAATTAAAGGATGTGCCAAATACATTGTTGGGGACATTAGGTAGACGGGTTAGAGCAAACCAGAGGACATACTGTTGTTGGTTGCGGGAGATATCTGATGACATTCTTGGTTTTTTAGGTTGGTGAAAGATAGTGGTCAGTTAAGAATACATCTTGGGGCTGGAGAGATGGCTTAGTGGTTAAGGCGCCTGCCTCCTAAGCCCAAGAACGCTGGTTCCAATCTCCAGCAGTTCCAATCTCCAGGTCCCACGTTTAGCCAGATGCAAGGTGACACAAGGGCGCGATGCTGCACTTGACCACAAGGGGGCGCACGCATCTGGATTTCATTTGCAGCAGCTGAGACACTGCTGGCACGCCCATCTCTATCTGCCTTCCTCTCCCTCTCTCTCTCCAAAAAAAAAAAAAAGAAGAATACATCTTAATCTTAGGGCTGGAGAGATGGCTTAGCAGTTAAGGTGTTTGCCTGCGAAGCCTAAGGACCCAGGTTTGACGTTCCAGCTCCCACATAAGCCAGAATTACAAGCTGGTGCACGGGTCTGCAGTGCATTACAGCAGCTGAAGGCCCTGATGCACCAATTCTCTATCTCTCTCTCATAAGAAAAAATAAAAATAAATAGAATACATTTTAAGGGTTGTGGTAGTTATAACAATATTAGGCCAGACAAACAGGTGTCCACTGAATGGCCAGCACGAGAATTGAAATAGCCCAAGATAATTTGGTTCTGGAGGTACAACATGAACTCTCCACTGTTATTCAACCTTGAGAATCTTCTCTATAGTTGTGCCTTTTATTTCTGAGAATTTCAGTCTATGGTGTTATGGTAGTGTGGTAATTTGAATCGATGGCCCCCAATATAGTCAGTGTTTTATTAGTTTATAGTTTGCATCTGCAGCCACCTGGCTGGAGGCAGTGTCACTGGGCGGATCTTAAGGTGTGGTGGTGGGTTTAGCATTTCAATCTACAGATATGTAAAGTGTGCCTAGCCTGAGTTCCTGAGGTGTGCTGTGCAGTGTGCTTGTGGCTTTTGGCTTGTGGCTTTGCTCTCTGTGTTTGGTCCTGTGAAAGGAGGCCAGCTTCTCCTGCCATTATGGAACTTCCCCTGAATCTGTAAGCTTCAATAAATCCCTTCCTCCATAACTGTGCCTGTTCTGGAAGTTCATCTCAGTGAACCTAAAGCTGTCTGCTACAGGTGGGTTTGTGTTATATTATATTATCTTCCTTCCCAAGCAGCTTAAAAGGACCTAAACAGAGACCAGTTTCTTATTCAATATCTCCTAGTCCAGCCACATACCAAATTATCCTTACATTTCAATCTATTCCCATCTTTACTGTAGCTTTACTACATATCAGAGAACACATTTTAGCTGATGGATTCAGAAACAAGCCCAGATAGATGAGCATATAAAACAATTAGAGATAGTGTCCAGTGATACAGAGATAACAGAATCCAAGGCAGGGGCAGAGGGCTCTAGAAAATATGGCTCAGGGCTGGAGAGATGGCTTAACAGTTAAAGCGTTTGCCTGCAAAGCCAAAGGACTCAGGTTCAATTCCCCAGGACCCACGTAGGCCAGATGCACCAGGGGGCTCACGCATCTAGAGTTCATTTGCAGTGGCTGCAGGCCCCGGCATGCCCATTCTCTCCTCTCTCTCTCTCCCTGCCTATTTCTGTATCTCTGTCTCTCAAATAAGTAAACAAAATAAAATATTTAAATTTTAAAAAGAAAGAAAATATGGCTCAACTACTTCACTTCAGGTGATTTTAGGACTCTGAGGAAGCAACAGCCACCCTGAAAGGAAGGATAGAAATAGGGCACCCATAGGAACGTGTGGGGAGCTAAATGGATATTTTATGCCCACAAAGCTGCCCTCTAAACACTTATGTTTATGCCCACATATGAATGCTACTCTCACATTTGGTTAGACAAGCCTCTGTTTTCAGATGGTGGTGACCACTGGGATGCCTCAAAACTCACCATAGTGCTGAGAAGTGACAGTGGCAAGTTCAGCACTAAGTGAGACATCTCTATCACACCCTCCAATGCTCAGGGACCATTGTGGAAGAGGAGGCAGAAAGAATGTAAGAACCAAAGGAGGAGGAGTGCTTACAATCCTGTATTCCTGACACAAAGTGACCCTGACATTCATGACCTCAGAGTGGCTGACACTACCTACACAAGAGCTACATAATAGGAGGGGGAAAATGATGATAATAAAAGAGAAACTAGTTGGAAAGAAGCAGGGATTTAGTGGATGGGGAATCTGGGAGTGATGGGAGGAGATTATGATCATGGTACATTGTCTGTATCCATAAAGTTGTCAATAAAAAGTTTTTTAAAAAAGAACATATGGCCGGGCGTGGTGGCACATGCCTCTAATCCCAGCACTTGGGAGGCAGAGGTAGGAGGATCACCGTGAGTTCGAGGCCACCCTGAGAATACAGTGAATTCCAGGTCAGCCTGGGCTAGAGTGAGACCCTACCTCAAAAAAAAAAGAAAGAAAAAAAAGAAAAAAAGGAAAAGAAAAAAGAGAAAAGAAAAGAAAAGAACATATGGAGAACAGAGCCTTTCAGACCAAAGGCATAGAAAATGCAATCAATCAATAAATAAAAATGAAAGTCCCAAGGTGAAATCAAGCTGAGACCAAGGAAGCAGTTAAGAACATCGAGCCGAGAAAGGTGCATGGGAAACCTTCACAGAGCCGAAACTTGAGAAATGAGTAGGTGTCATCCTGTCATTCAAGCCTGAGGGAAAATATTCTAGGCAGAGGGAGCTATATAAGGCAAAGAGAAATGAATAGTGAAGCGGCGGGGGGTGCAGAGGCAGGCAGGCGCTGAATAGCAGGTTTTCAGGAATGAGGGAAGAACTATTGCAACAGGAACTTGGACGTATATTCTGTCTTAAAAGAGATCTGTTAAGGTCGGCAGATCATGTGATGTGTCTTAGGAGGACCAAGAAAGGAAGCAGTGAGCCCAGCTGGGAGATTGCTAAAGGGGCTGGGTGAGGGAAGGCCCCAGCATTCCACAGGGAATAAATGACCAGTGGTCCTTAGTGAGGATGGGTCCTGTGTAGTTCTTGAAGATGTCATAAGAGACTATGACCAGGACTGGTGCGGAAAGAGCTCAGTCGGTGAAGTGCTTGCCTTGCAAGCACAACAACCTGAGTTCAATCCTAGAACCCATGCAAAGATGCCAGGCCTGGGGCTGGAGAGATGGCTTAGCAGTGAAGGTGCCCCCCTGCCAAGCCTAAAAACACCTGTTCGAATCTCCAGGTCCCACGTTTAGCCAGACACAAAAAGCGAGGCAAGGGCCCAATGCCGCACTTGCCCACAAGGGGGCACATGTATCTGGAGTTCTTTCACAGCGGCTGACAGGCTGCTGGTGCCCCCATCTCTCTCTCTCTCTCTCTCTCTGTGTGTGTGTGTGTGTGTGTGTGTGTAACATACATGCCTATATGTGTGTGGGGTGTGTGTATGTGTGTGCGCATTCGCATGTTCACGCTTGTGGAGGATAGAATTCCATACTGAGTGTCTTCATCAATTTCTGCCTTATTCTCTGGGGCAGGCTATCTCACTGAACCTGGAGCTCACCAATTCCATTAGACAAACGAGTGAGTGAATCCCATAGAGTCCCTGTTCTCACCTTCCCAGCGCTAGGATTACATCTGCATGTCACCACGTCCAGCATTTGACATGGGTGCTGGGATCTGAACTCAGGTCCTCACACTCACACGGCATGCACTTGACCCACTGAACTGTTTCCCTGGCCCCTGGTAATTTATTTCTTAGTGTGCATAATATGAAGAAATTTGTTAGCATACAGAAAGCAGCCAGACACGAGACATTGAAATGAGGGAATACTTCTTGTGCTTAGGCAGTTACTGTGTGGCAGGGTTTTTTGGATCCCTTCCATGACCCTTACCCCATTCATGGATATATATATATATATATATATATATATATATATATATATATATATATATATATATATTTTTCGAGGTAGGGTCTCACTCTGGCTCAGGCTGACCTGGAATTCACTATGTAGTCTCAGAGTGGCCTCAAACTCTCAGTGATCCTCCTACCTCTGCCTCCCGAGTGCTGGGATTAAAGGCGTGTGCCACCACGCCCGGCTTTTTTTTAAAAAAAAAATACATTTTCTTTCTCTAGACATACCTGTGTACTTATGCAAGATACTGGAACATGCTGAGTCGAAAGACAGCAGACTTTGATGATAATATATCTAGGCTCTGGAGCCACATTGGCCAGATTTGATGAACATGTTTCCTGTATAAAGATTGAGCGGTCTGAAGAAAGTTAGCCTTTCAAGCCTCTCTTTTCTCCTCGGTCAAGCGGGGATAGCACGCAGAGTCAGAAACAGGCACACAAAGGAGGGCATGATAAATTGCGACTATCCTCTCCCCCCGGGATCGTGCCCACATCAAGTGTACTATAGTTGTACGAGGTGTTAGCAAGGGGGAAGGGAATGTATATGGCCTTCTCTGAAATTTCCTTTGCCGTTTCCCAAGAATCTAAAATTACTTCAAAAAGGTAGAAAAGTATGAATACTACTTCTACCAATAATAATATCTACATTGTGAAACATCAGGAGGATTAAATAATTTGATGTGTATATGTAAAGCTTTTGTGTAGAGCCTGACAGACAGTAGGCATTATATTAAATTACCTGTCATTCAAAGCTGGCTTCCATTATCTCTGTTCTGATTTTTTTTAAAGCTTAAGTCCCTGAGGGCAACCATAATTTCTTTTATTTAATAGCTGTATATGATATGAATATTTCATGTGCCACTATAAATTATGTTACTTATATTGACTATCTATTTATAATTTAACATTTTATTTATCTATTTGAGAGAGAGAGAAAGAAAGAGAAACAGAGAGATACTGAGAGTGAATAGGTGTGACAGAACCTCTTAGCCACTGCCAACAAGCTCCAAATGCATGTACCACCTTATGCGTCTGGCTTTGTGTGGGTACTGGGGAGTCAAACCTGGGTCCTTTGGGCTTTGCAGGCAAGTACCTTAACTGCTGAGCCATCTCTCCAGCCCTGTTTATAATTTAGAATAGAATAGTGTTGAGCACCCCACAGGCTTTCTACAAATGTTCATATAACATTCTCCCAATAGCGTCTTCCATAACATTTGTCAGATTATTGACCAAGCTACAGACTTAATTTTCTTACACCAGTTTTGCTAATGTTCTTCTTCTGTTCCGGGACCCTTTCCAGGGTGCTGCACTAAGCATCATGTCCTCCTTGTCACCTTCTCGCCAACATAGGGCTTTTATGACCTTGATACTTATGAAGGGTACTGGTCGGGTATTTTGTAGACTGTCCCTCCACTTAGGTTGGTCTGATATTTTCTCATAGTTCAAGAATGTGGATTTAGGTGGATGTGGAGGATCACACCTTTAATCCCAGCACTCGGGAGACAGAGGTAGGAGGATCGCTGTGAGTTTGAGGCCACCCTGAGACTACAGAGTGAATTCTAGGTCTTCTGTGCATGGCGTGGACATTGCTCTCTGGAACTGTCAGTAGCTGGGATTTCCCTAAGGAGACCTGCACTAGACTGGGCCACTAAATGTTCTGTCATGGAGGGAGAAATGGACCAGGAGGCACACGTCCCCAAGGATTTATAGACAGCCCAATATTACTAGGAAAGAGGGGCTCATGAATGCCCTCCCCAGCGCTTTTTGTTTTCCCTGGCATCTGTGAGGACCTTCTTTTTGTGGTTAGTTTATTAATAATTTTAATAGTATAATGTTATTCACAATTTTCATAAATGTATATAGTGTATTTTGATCATAATCCCCTCCAATTGTAAAAAAATTATTCATTCATTTATTTGTTTGAGAGAGAGAGACAGAGAGAGAGAGAGAATGGGCACGCCAGGGCCACCAGCCACTGCAAATGAACTCCAAACACATGTGCCAACTTGTGCATCTGGCTTATGTGGGTCCTGTGGAATCAGACTTGGGTCGTTAGGCTTTGCAGGTAAGCACCTTCACTGCTAAGCCATCACTCCAGCCCCCCTCCAATATTTTTCTCTGTGCCCCTCCCCCATATCCCTTCCATATACCACCCCTTTCTTTTCCAGTGAGTTTTCTTCTGCTTGGCTGTCTTCTTTAGTTATTTATTTGGTTGCATCCCCTCAACATCCATGACGACATGTTGATACTGGGCAAGGCAAAAGCATCTGCCAGAGTCACGGGTGCAATGGCTGCTTCATGCCCAGAAGACCGTGTTCCAAAGCACTCCACCTCATCCTTGGGCTCTAACACTCTCTGCGCCGTGTCATCTGCAATGTCCCCTGAGCCTAAACCTGTCTCATCTGGTGTTGAATACTTAACTGTCACTTCATCTCAGCACTTTGATGATCTCGGGTCTCACCCATAGTTGTTACCTGTTCCTGCCATCTACAAAAAAAAAAAAAAAAAAAAAAAGCTTCTCTGACCAAAAGCGAGACAGATCAGTGATCAGTATTAATGCGCATGCCCTTCCCAACTGGGATGGTTTGAATCAAGTGTTCCCCATAAACTAAGGTGTTTTGAAAGCTTGCTTCCCAGCTGATGGCAATTTGGGAGGTGGAGCCTTGCTGGAGAAGGTGTGTTTTTGGGGATAGGCTTATGGGTGTTTTAGCCAGCTCCTCCTTGTTAGAATAGGGCTCACTCTCTTTTTTAAAAAAATATTTTATTTATTGATTTATTTGAGAGAGAGAGGAAGAGGCAGACAGAAAGAGAGAATGGGCATGCCAGGGCCTCCAGCCACTGCAAAGGAACTCTAGACGCATGTACTCTCTTGTGCATCTGGCTTACCTGGGTCTTGGGGAATTGAACCTGGGTCCTTAGGCTTCTCAGGCAAACGCCTTAACTGCTAAGCCATTTCCTAAGCCCAGGCTCACTCTGTTGCTTGGTGTTTCCACCTGCTAAGGCAGGAGGTGATGTTCAGCTTCTGCTCATGACATCTTTTCTTTGCCAGCATGGAACTTCCCCTTGAAACTGTAAGCCAAAATAAACAATTTTCCTACCTTCAGCTACTTTTGGTCAGGGGTTTTGTGTCAGAAAGGAGAAGGTAGTGAGAAGAGTCCTCTGGGTATACACCTAGGAGTGCTATAGCTGGGTCATAGGGTAAATCTATTTTCAGCTGTCTCAAGAACCTCCACACTGATTTCCACAATGGCTGGACCATTGGTAATGTACCAGTGGTTCTGGGGAAAACCAACTGCTCTCTAATTGGACTGAAGACCCACTCAATGGGAGGGAATACATGCCTGGTACCGAAAACCTTATCAAAAGCCTATGGCACAGGAGGTCATGAGCCTTAGGAGTGTAATGTCTGCTCTTGTCTGGCTAAATGCATATATTCTGCTTTCCAAACTGCCCTGTAAGCAATTCACTTAATGTTCATATTCATATATTAATGCTACTTTCACTTTTGGTTAGAGAAGCTCCTCTTTTCAGATGGCAGTGACCACTGGGATGAATCAAAAGACAACACAGTGCTGAGAAGAAGGGACGGAGGAGTGTTGGGCACTGAAACATCTCTATTACAACCCTCCAAGGCTCAGAGTCCATTGCGGAAGAGGTGGCGGAAAGAACGTAAGAGCCAAAGGAAGGGTACAACTCCTTACAATGCAACTGTCCAGACAGAAATTGACCTTGAAATCCATGACCTTACAGTGCCTAGCAATACCTTCACAAGACCCTCATAACAGGAGAAAAAGATGATGACATCAAAATAGAAGACTAATAGAGAGAGAAGGGGGATATGATGGAGAGTGGAATTGTGAAGGGGAAGGTGGCGGGGGGAATTATCATGGTTTATGGTCTGTAAGTATGGAAATGGTCAATAAAAAAGTGAATAAAAACAAAAAAAAGGAAAAGGAAGCTGCAAAACTAATCAAGATGTTTGATCCTGAGCTCTTCAAGGGGTGATGGGCTCCTCCCCAAGACTTGTAGTTGACAGTTGCTGGGAGAAGGAGCTCACAAGGATCTGCTGTCCTCCCTCAATATCATTTATATATAATTTATATATATATATATGTATATAATATATGTATATGTGTGTGTGCATTGCAATTAATAGTTGCTGAGAGATTCTTTTCCTTCCTAAGTTGCCCATGTTTCTGTAAGTAACCCTTCACCCATGTGATTGTAAGTAACCCGCATTAAGTCATTGATTGATTCGCCAACCTAGACTAGCACAGATTCATTCATTTCTGTCATTGGTGCCCTATCTGGGGTGCATAGAAATGTACCCTTTTCACCTCAGAGGAAGTTCACGTCACGAGGTGAAGGGCCATCCTCCTCATACCGCATCAGCGCAGACAGGATGTCAATGTGGCTTATCACTGGCCATCTTAACCTTGACCCCTTGGCCTTGGCCTTGGTGTCCATGGACAGGTTTCTCCATAGCCAAGTCACTGCCATTTCCTTTCGGGGCTGCGTTTTTTCATTCCAGACTTTGAGAGCAAGTCACTAAGTTCAGCCCCTGAGGGCGACGAGGATCAAGTTTCACCTGTCGTGCAGAAATAACTGCACGGATCAACTGCAAGCGCACGTGAGAGGATTTGTGTGGGGGGGGTGCTTTTGTTTTGTTTTGTTTTGTTTTGTTTTGTTTCGTTTTGTTTTGTTTTGTCTTGTTCTTCGAGGTAGGGTCTCACGCTAGTTCAGGCTGACCTGGAATTCACTCTAGTCTCAGGGTGGCCTCGAGCTCGTGGTGGTCCTCCTACCTCTGCCTCCTGAGTGCTGGGATTAAGGGCGTGCGCCACCACACCTGGCTACTTTGGTTTTTTGAGACAAGGTCTTACTGTGTGCCCTAGGTTGGCCTTAAACTCCTGATTCTCCTATCTCAGCCTCCAAATACTGATGTTAGAGAGGTGTGTTCTATGAGTCCCGGCCATTATTTATGCTTCCTTTCCGATTTATTCATTCAATCATTTATTTTTATCAGCATGGGTCAGAGATGTTCATTTTACTCTTTAAATAAGAGTCCTGTACTTATGTTGTCCAAACTGTTACAGCTCAGAGCCCTGAAAGTTCTCGTGGACGGACTCCAGTGTCTTCATGACACTCTTCATCTTTCTTTAATTACGCACTTAAATCCCAATCAAGCTTCTGTAATAAAGATGAGTAACAAAGATGAGTAGATATTAAATCACTGACCTCAAACACACACTGAATTTTGTAGGCAAGAACCTTTAATGATGGCATTCTGACAGGAATCTAGCCCCATCAAGTATACATGCTGGGTGCTGGACAGACACTTCTTGAATTCTCCTCACCTTAGAGTTAAATCCTTACTCAGTGTCTTCATACTGGTAATATGGCTGGGAAGGACAGAGAATGCAAAGCCATAGTATCTTAGTAGTTGACTCTCCTGCACCAGCATGTGCACTGACACAGAGCCCTTGTGTCAACGTGCACACTGACATGGAACTCCTGCATCAATGTGTGCACTGACATGGTGCCCCTATGTCAGCATGTGCACTGATACGGTGCTTCTGTGTTCACCTGTGCAGTGACGCAGTGCTCCTGTGCTCGCGTGTGCAGTGGCACGGTGTTCCTGTGCTCGCGTGTGCAGTGACGCGGTGCTCCTGTGCTCGTGTGTGCACTGGCGCAGTGCTGCTGTGTTCGTGTGTGCACTGACGCGGTGTTCCTGTGTTCACGTGTGCAGTGCGCAGTGCTCACTGTGCGCAGTGCTGCGGTGTGTTCGCGTGTGCACTGACGCGGTGCTCCTGTGTTCACGTGTGCAGTGACGTGGTGCTCCTGTGCTCGCGTGTGCAGTGACGCGGTGCTCCTGTGCTCGCGTGTGCAGTGACGCGGTGCTCCTGTGCTCGTGTGTGCACTGGCGCAGTGCTGCTGTGTTCGTGTGTGCACTGACGCGGTGTTCCTGTGTTCACGTGTGCAGTGACGTGGTGCTCCTGTGCTCGCGTGTGCAGTGACGCGGTGCTCCTGTGCTCGCGTGTGCAGTGACGCAGTGCTCCTGTGCTCGCGTGTGCAGTGACACGGTGTTCCTGTGTTAGTGTGTGCAGTAACGCGGTGCTTCTGTGTTCATGTGTGCACTGACGTGGTGCTCCTGTGTTTGTGTGTGCTCTGACCTTGTGCCTCAAGTACGCAGGGTCTTAACCTTATTCCAAGAAGGAGGCCTCAGACAGGAGGAAGGAGTTCAGGAGGCCACAAACACTGCTCTTCAGGAAGGCTCCCTGAGGCTTTCCCAGGATGCTTCTGCGTTTTTCCATGTGCAGACCTCAGGCACATGGACGTAACTAGCTACAGTAGTTCTCCTGGGCTTTGTGCCCGGCAGCCTTTTTTATTACTCCAGCAAGGAGGACCGATAACAGTCTGTACTTTTAAGCTGGAATTTGAACCCAGATATGCCCTGCCCTTATATTCTTTCTAAACTCTATTTTTTTATGGAGCAAAGTATAGAAAATATATACATCGATCCCTTTTGTCATATCAGGCTGGCCAGAAGGAAGGGATCGATGTATATGTTTTCTCATGGTCTGGGGTCCTGGACTGAATAAAGAGGAGAAAGCATGCTGATGACCAACTGTCATTCCTCTCTGCTTCCTGACCATGGATACAACGTGACCAGCTGCTTCCTGCTCCTGCCACAATCTCTTCCCCACCGTGATGGACTGTACCCACAAACCCTGCACCAAAATAAACCCTTCCTTTCTTCCTAAAGCTGCCTGTTGTCATATACTTTGTCACAGCAACAAGAAAAGCAACTATTATAGTCAAAATCTTCCTCAGCTTTAGGACTTTCTACATGGGCAGGAACATTCTCAGCAAGTCTTCAATTTCTCTTGGAAAGAAAAGCATTATTCTTTTATGGGTTCCCCAACTCTTGAAACCCCGAGCTTTTCTTGGTCACTTTTTAAAAAATTTTTACTTATTTATTTGCAAGCAGAGATAGAGAGATAGAGGAGAGTCAGACACAGAGAGAGAATGGGCACGCCAGGGCTTCTAACCACCGCAACGAACTCCAGACACATGTGCACCCTTGTGCATCTGGCTAACGTGGGTCCTGGGGAATCGAACTTGGGTCCTTTGGCTTCACATGCAAATGATTTAACCACTGAGCCGTCTCTCCAACCTGAAAAGCATTATTTTGAGGACCACGTGTCTCTAACACTAGACTACAGCTAGGCTGTCTAATATAGTATTCACTGAGTGTATGTGGTTATTAAACACTTAAAATGTGACTGCTTAGAATTGAGATATACTGGAAGTTTAAAACACTAGATTTCAAACAATACATATAAAAGAAGGTATTTTAGTAATTTTTATATTGATTACATATTGAGACTATAACATTTTACATAGTAGGTTAAATAAATTATGTAATGAAGTGTGCCCATCTCCTTTCACATTGTTTAATGTGGCACTTGTGGATTGCACCGTCTTTCTGCTGGAAACTGACTTTTGTAGTACATCAAAAACTGTTTTAGGGGGCTGCAGAGATGACTTAGTAGCTAAGGCATTTATTTGCCTGCAAAGCCAAAGGGCCCACGTTTGAGTCCCTAGAACCCACATAAGCCAGATGCACAAGGAGGTGCATGCATCTGGAGTTCATTTGCAGTGGCTGGAGGCCCTGGCACATGCATTTTCTCCCCCCCCCCACTTCATCTCTCTCTCAAATGAATAAATAAAAATAAAATATTAAAAACCACAGTTCTAAGGCTGGAGAAATGGCTCCGTGTTTAAGGCACTTGCCTACAAAGCCTAATAAGAACTCCAGATGCAAGTGCCACCTTATGGATTTGGCTTATGTGGGTCCTGGGGAATTGAACCTGGGTCCTTTAGCTTTGCCAGTAAGTGCCTTAACTGCTAAGCCATCTCTCCAGCCCGGAAGTCATATTAATAAAGAAAAAATAGCACATTATTTATTTTGAGAGAGAGAGAGAAAGGGCACACCAGGGCTTCCAGCCACTGCAAACAAACTCCAGATGCATGCGCCCCCATTTGCATCTAGTTCATGTGGGTCCTGGGGAATCAAACCTGGGTCCTTTGGCTTTCCAGGCAAGTAAGAGACAGCTAAGCTATCTCTCCAGCCCCCAAAATTACAATTTTAAAATGCTCTTAAGTGAAAGTACAGAGAAGATTGGAATGATTCACAGTTGTAAAAATGATAATGTCTTATGCTTATAACACATTTGATGTTTTCAGAGAGTTATAATTAAAGTTATAACTAAATTATATGTTAGATAATAAGTGTAAATAATCTGTGAGGTCATGTCTCTTCCTTATATTCCACCTAATTCCTTAATTGTACATTAAAAAATTTCAAAACACTGGAATCTTACAACAAAATTGAATTAAATTTTTTTGGTTCTGGGGCTGAACCCAGGTCCTTGAGTTTGCTAAGCAAGTGAACTACCAGTGAGCTAAATTCCCAACCCCCATGTAAATATTTCTATAGCAAACACTGCATATAATTATTTTTATAACAAACACTGCATGCAAAACACAATCAGCATTTATTTAGGAAGGTGGTGGTGAGAATTCCTTCTCTAAATAAGTAATGAAAGATTAAGCTATATAACCAGGCATGTTGAGTATTTCATGTAGCTAGGAACCAACTTTTACCTAGTTACAATGGTCCAGAAACATCGTCCACTATATTTCTTTAGAGCCACACATGAAACCCATGAAAGAGTGTACCGTTGTCCCCATGGTTTAAACAAAGACAGACTGGCAAGAGAATGTGATCAATTCATTGACCGAATAATAACGGGGGTATGAACTATCTCTTGGACTGTTGGTAACTTTTCATGAGCAATGGAATCTTCCTACTGCAAAAACGTCCTTTGCATACAACATAGAACACAGAGAAAATTCCCATTCCCTGGCTGGATGGCTGATGTTGCTGTTTTCATTCTCTTCCTGTGTCTGTTTCCCACTGCCCTATAATATATCTCCAGTTTGGAAGGTACGATGGTGCACCATGGTACCTTTTTATGCGTGCATGTATAGTCATTCGTGTGTAGGCTCATGCGTGTGGGTGCATGTACAAATGAGTGCCTCTGTGTGTGGAGGCCAGAGGCTCATATCAGGTGTCTTCCTCAGCTGTTCTCCCACCTGATTTTTGTGACACAAGGTCTCTCGCTGAACACGGAGCTCACAGATTTGGCTGGACGAGCTGGTCAGCAAGCCCCAGGGCTCAACTTCTCTTTAGCTCCAGGGCTGGGATTACAAGGACATGCTGGCATGTCTGGCTTTGACGTAGGTGCTGGGGATATGAACTCAGATCATCACGCCTGGCCAGCAAGCACTTTACCCAGAGAGTCATCTCCCTCGGCCTCCATATGTCTAGTTTAGATGATGTCAACTGTCTTTATTTGGTATAAATACCAAAATATTTGACAAACCAAAGTGGCTCGCTTCTGTGAAATCTTAGTTGCCACCCTTTAGATTCTGTCACGCAAGCATGCCAATCACAGTGGTGAATCCAGCTGATGTCTATAAGCACTAGGCATTTGTTTATAGACTCCAAGTTAAAGGATAAATGGCCAGGCGTGGTGGCACACGCCTTTAATCCCAGCACTTGGGAGGCAGAGATAGGAGGATCACTGTTCAAGTTCGAGGTCACCCTCAGGCTATATACTGAATTCCAGGTCAGCCTGAGCTAGCGTGAGACCCTACCTCGAAAAACCAAAAATAAATAAATAAATAAACAAACAAACAAATGAATAAATGTGTGTGGGTCCTCCTCTATTGCAGCAGTCTCTCTTGTGGAAAAGTGTCTCAGGGTGGCTCTGCGTGAGCTGTCCCTACAGGCGTGTTCCCATGTCATTCCGTTGTTTTGCCATTGCAAGTGTGCTAATTAGAAAGGAGTGACGTGAGCTGAGGCCCAAGGGCCCATGATGAAGCACTTTCCTTGGTCCTGTAGTTTGGGCAGGAAGCACCCAGGGAGGGTGACACTGGGTAAATGCAGAAGTGGAGTGAAGGGGCGGCAGGAAGCAAGCCCATGAGTCAGCCACATGAAGGGGGGAAAGTGAGCGGAGCTGTCAGGAGCCATCGTGGAAAAACAAGCAGGTGGACAGATGCCCAGAGAGTCACGTGCCTGGCGAGGAGCCAAAGCCTCCTGCGAGGTCGCCAAAGGGTGGCTTCAACCGCTGCAGCTGCGCCTCAGGTGTGGCCCAGAGGCCGGACCAAGCTAGTTCTCCCTGAGCCAGACAACAACCCCTTTATCTGTTTTGTTTTGGTTTTTTAAATATTATTTAATTTTATTTATTTGAGAGAGAGAGAGAGAATGGGCACATTAGGGTCTCCAGCCACTGCAAACGAACTCCAGACACAGGTGCCACCTTGTGTATCTGGCTTACATGGGTCCTAGAGAATCGAACCTGGCTCCTTTGGCTTTGAAGGCAAGCACCTTAACCGCTAAGCCATCTCTCCAGCCCCCTTCATCTGTTTTCCAGTTCCTCATAGCATGTCTTCTCTTCTAATTGATGTGCATGTTTGTATTGTGTGTGTGGATGGTGTGTGTGCCACGGCCCATGTGGGGAGGGCAAGAGAAAAACCTTGGGCTCTTTGTTATTTCCTCTGACCTTCTTTGTTGTTTTCTTTCAAATATTTTATTTATTTGTTTATTAGAGAGAGAGAGGAGCAGATAGAGAGTGAGAGTAGGCACGCCAAGGCCTCTAGCCACTGCAGATGCATGCACCACCCTGTGCATCTGGCTTATGTGGGTCCTGGGGAACTGAACCTGGGTCTTTAGGATCCACAGGCAAGCACCTTAACTGCTAAGCTATATATTCATTCTTTCTTTACATTTGTTTTTTTCAAGGTACAGTCTCACTCTAGCCCAGGCTAACTTGGAACTCATTCTGTAGTCCCAGGCTAGCTTCAAATTCACTGTGCTCCTCCCTCCTCTGCCTCCTGAGTGCTGGGATTAAAGCCTTTTTTTTTTTTTTTTTTTTTTTTTTTTTTTTTTTTTTTTTTTTTGGTTTTTGCAAGGTAGGGTCTCACTCTGGTCCAGGCTGACCTGGAATTAACTATTTAGTCTCAGGGTGGCCTTGAACTCTTGGCAATCCTCCTACCTCTGCCTCCCGAGTGCTGGGATTAAAGGCGTGCGCCACCACGCCCGGCTGGATTAAAGCCTTTTTAAGACAGCATATCTCCCTCTCTCTCTCTCTCTCTCCCTTCCTCCCTCCCTCTCTCACTCTCTCTGTCTCTTTTTCCACTGTGTTTGCACCAGTCTAGCTAGCCAGAGAGCTTCTGGACTCGCCTGGCTCTGCCTCCTATGGCCTTAGGTGTGTCGGGATCACAGATGTGTGTGTCACTTTGTGTACAGCTCAGTGGGTGTTGGTGAATTGAACTTGGGTCTTTAACCACGGAACCATCTCCCCAGATGGATTAATTAAGTCAGGTCATGAGACTCCTGTTCTTTATACCCTCAAAGAATCAAACAAACACCATGTTGAAAGACGTGTGCACAGCCTGTGGGATGGAATGGGGGATCCGCACACTGTTCGCAAGGAGCCCTTTCCAGAACAAACAAGAGCTGCAGACTCACTGCAGTGCACAGGTCATCCATGGTGGCCTTGGATTTTCATTTTCTTGCCTGTTTTTTTAGCCCCTCTTGTTTTAAGTGGTGTGTGGGTTTGTTTGTCTTTTTTTGTTGTTGTTATTTTGTTTTCTAGAAGGCCCAAATTGGATAAGCTTAGGTGTGGGAATAAAACCCATGTTGTAACAATTTAGAAGAGATGCGTGACTCTCCTGAGATATGGAATTTAAGAAAATACTTTAAATTATTTTTGTAAAATGACGGGCTTGGCAAAACAAAATTAACATTTAAAAAAAAAACGTTCTAAAGCTCTAATGGTCTGAAGGGAAATGTATTTCTGATTCATTTCACCTAATATTATTTACTAGGAATTGATTGATGGTTAAAAAAAAAGTCACTAAATGTTTGTGGTAAGACATGTTTTTGGTCAGAGAAGTGGCCCTGTGAGAGAAATGTTCAATTGCATGAGATGTTTCTTCAAAGAGTCTGGGCTTGGCTTCAACTTTTACCAGATATGTTTGCTTCCTTTGTACTCAGGAAAATGTAATCTCTGAGCTATCTTGCTTTCTTCAAGCTAAAGAAGGAAAAAAGAGAGGGGGAGGAAGGGAGAGAGAGAGTCTAGACGTGAAAGGATTCTAGGCTTGTGAACTCTAATCAACAGCCATGTTTCTCATGGACGTGACAGCTCAAAGTGACCTGGTAGCATCAAACTATATTTTGACCTTATGCTTGTCTTCTCTCGTGAGAAGTAATGAATTAAGTCTCTTCATATTTGTCTCATTTCCTCTGCCTTATAAACAGGGTAAGGGTGGCGTCCACAAGTATTTTGTGTCCCCTGTCTACACAATCAGGCTGACACCTGGCAAAGGACTTACGAGCTGTGCTCCAGAAGAACTTGGGAAGTAAAACCTTACATAACACAGTTATGTGCAGGGCCTGAGAGCACAGGTTCTGGACTTGAACCCAGTGCTGTTTGGACATCTGAGAAGTGAATGCAGGAATGGTATCAACTTCACTAAACTATGGTGAACGTTGCCTAATAAGACGTGCACGTGGATGGCTCCTGGCCTGGTACCATGATGTTAATTTTCAACAAGACATTTCCTTAAATATAATAATTCGTATCCCCTATGATGATTAACCTAAGGAACTTTCAAAAAACAAACAAAAGGAGATATTTTGGCACACACGTGATTCAGTCAGGCACATTTTCCAGCACAGCTTCAAACACTTCAGGTGATGCGCCCTTGAGAGCCTATTTTTATCCACTGTTAGCTGACTGGCTCTTCACACATCAGTGAGTCATTTGATCGTACTCACTTCTGAGTGCATCCAGTTGGTTGTGGAGCAGACATGCTGGAGAACATAAAATAATCTCTAAGTCTAGGGCTGGAGAGATGGCTTAGTGGTTAAGACAGTTGCCAGCAAAGCCAAAGGACCCAGGTTCAATTCCCCAGTACCCACATAAAACGGATATACAAGATGGCACATGTGTCTGGAATTCATTTGTGGTAGCTAGAGGCCCTGGTGTGCCTGTTCTCTCTCTTGTAAATAAATAAAATATTTTTTTAAAAGTCTAAGTCTAGTGTCTTCAGCCTTTGAAGTACGTCATCTGAGTTCAAAGTACCGTGATTTCATAGTAACATAGTCAACAATTCCTAGAGGAAGAAATTTCTTTTACTAACTAATGTGAATCTGACTAAGAATGCAATCAGGTCCCTGGAGGAATATGGCCACTGCCCAGGAGGCTCTCAGATGACACACAAACTCTAAAGTCATAAATGGCTGGTCTGTCCATCCAGGAACAACAATGGCCCGTAACCAAACACACTCACACAGCTGGAGGGTTGAAAGCTAACATTTGTTGAACACTTACCAAGTATGAGGTGTTTAATAAAAATTATTTCTCGTTCTTAACAACAAACACATCAAGTGCCTCTAGACTTCCCACTCCGTACCTTTCCAATGACTTTTCTGTGTCTGAAGCCACCTCCACCTCTGCTCTGCTGATATCCTGAGCACTTCCCTGCCAGGCACAGACTATGCTGCAGTGACCCTGTGACCTTCTTCTGCTTGCCACACCTGATTCACCACCACAGGTTCTCTTCTTTCAGGCGCCTTGCTAATTTTAATGGGTCCACAACAATGTGCTAGTGTCCTTTTAACTTTAGGAATGTTTCAGTCATCTGTTTTCTATTGCTATAACAAAACATCTGAGGCTGGGTAATGTATTAAAAAGGCCAAAAAAAGTGGGGGGAGGGGACTGGAGAGATGGCTTAGCAGTTAAGGCACTTGCCTGCAAAGCCAAAAGACCCAGGTTCAATTCCCCAGGACCCATGTAAGCCAGATGCACAGGTGGCACATGTGTCTGGAGTTCATTTGTAGTGACTAGAGGCCCTGGCGTGACCATTCTCTCTCTCTCTCTTTCTCTCTCTCTCTCTGTCTATGTCTCTCTCTCCCTATCTCAAATGATTAAAATAAAAAGGCAAAAAATATATATGATTGAAAGAAAAACAGAGTATGGAGGAGGAGATTCATTTAGCTCATTGTTTTGGGGGACAGATAGTCCCAGGTTATTTAGCAATATATATCTTAGTTATTTATTTGCAAGTGGAAGAGACAGAAAGAGGGGAGCCCCAGGGCCCCTTGCTGCTGCAAATGCACTCCAGATGGATGCTCCACTTTGTGCATCTGGGTTTATGTGGGGAGGTATTTGAACCTGGGCCAGCAGGCTTCGCAAGCAAGTGCTTCTAACTGCTGAGTCATCTCTCCAGCCCCGCCTTGTGTGTTTGACCTCTGGTGAGCACCCCTTTGTCTATGTTACTACGTTGCACAGAAAATGAAAGCAAACATGCGAGGAGCAGAAGTGGCCACCGGCATAGGGTGACCTCTATTTATAACAACCCACGTCTGTGAAAAACAGCCAGTCCATGACACCAGCAATAACTCGTGCATTGGAAATGCCCCCGTGACCCCCAGCCCCACCTTTCAGAAACGTCACTGTACTGCACTGGAGAGATGGCTCAGGGGTTTAAGTGCACTTGCTGCACAAGCATGAGGGCCCAAAGGTGCCTGAAACTACCAGAGTTCAAGTCTCCAGATCCCATGTGAACAGCTGGGCATGACCACACACACCCATGCCTGCAGAGACACAAGAATCACTGGAGCCCCCCTAAAGCTCCAGAAACAGTAGACACGACTGGGCACAAGCGAAATGGAGCACGATCCTTGAAAGTTGCTCTGGCTGTAGACAAGGGTCCACTTCCTCTCCAGCACAGGTGAGTGTACACGGCACCACACACTACACACACACACCACATCACAGCGTGCGCACACACTAGGTCACACAACACACACACATACACGCATGAAAGATTCTCTCCTTACACCAACCTACTAGAGACTCAGCTTCTCTCCTCGAACCTTTGAGAAACACACTCACACCCTAGCCAAACGGCATCTCTGCAAAACACAGACAGGCACTTCTCCCACTCAGTAGTCGTTTGTTGATTGCCAGGCACTAAACAAGATTGGGTCGGAACAAGACCAGGGAGTGAAGCAGTGAGGGGATAAAGAATGGAACAGTGAATGGAACAGGCAGCCCAGCATGTCTGAGAAAAGCAGAGTGGCACTGAATCCTTTAAGATGAAAGATACACAGAGGCATGAATTTCTGGGTTGTTTGTCATGGCTATATCCCTAGTATTTTGTGTAGTGACCTACACAGTAGACGTGTTGTTACTATTGAATGAATGAATGAATAAACTATGACTCAGTCTAAGGAAGGTAACAGCAGTCCCTAGAAACAACAAGCTCCCCCCACTTAGGGATAAACAGGAGACCAGGAAGGCCGAGGACCAAAGGATTTGGTCTTCCTGGTTAGCTAAGACTTGAAGGAGGGTAAAACTATTCCTTTTTTAAAAATGTTTATTTTCTTTTTATTTCTGTATTTGAGAGAAAGAGAATGGGTGTGCCAGAGTCTCCAGCCACTGTAAATGAACTCCAGATGTATGCGCCACCTACGTGGGTATTGGGGAATCGAACCTGGGTCCTTAGGCTTTGCAGGCAAGTGCCTTAACTGCTAAGTCATCTCTCCAGCAACTCTATTTCTCTGTGTCATCAGTGTGTGCTGTACTGACCTGAGCTTGCTGCCAAGGTGTACTGAACCCTTTAGTGTCCGACCATGATGGTCTTTCAGTGATATTATGATCCATGTATAAATTATTGCAAATAACTTCAATATTCCTTTCCTTTGTACCAATGGTCTGGTCATTGTCCTTTCTGGTGTGGTGAAGAAGAGAAGGGAAAGAAGGAGAAATAGCAGCACAGACCCCTGGGAAGAGCAAATGTGGAGGGAGGCCGGTGTGTACAGGTTACTACTCATTGAGGCAGGGAGATCAGAATTCTGAAAAGCATTCTAAGTACCTGAAGGGAAGTTCTCCGGCCAGAGAACAAATTAGAAACTACAAGTTAGATGGTCAAAACCGTTCACGTGTTTCCACCCCGATTCTGGGAGGGGGCAGTTGAGGAGAGGCTCAGCTGTTGTGGTTTCTACCTTGTGCTATGACTCAATCATTTTTGTTGCATCTTGAAAGAGCCTTTGGCTCGGTCCTGCAAAAGAGAAATAAGTCCGCTTAGAGAGGAAAATTATCTCCTAAAATGAAAGCAAATTATTCTTTTGAACAGGATGTCACATGTCCTTGTTCCCAAGTAATCAGAGAAGAGGAATTTTTAAAAAGAAATTTGCAGGGCTGGAGAGATAGCATAGCAGTTAAGGCGTTTGCCTGCGAAGCCAAAAGACCCAGATTCATATTCCCCAGGACCTACATTAAGCCAAATGCACAAGAGGCACATGCATTTTGATTTCTTTTGCAGTGGCTACAGGCCCTGGCATGCCCATTCTCTCTCTCTCTCTCTCTCTCTCTCTCTCTCTCTGCTTGCAAATAAATAAATAAAGTTTAAAAAAAGAAATTTGCAATGACCAAGGTGACTCTGAGCATATTGCTAGCATATTCCTGCAGAAGCAATGCCCAAATGGCATATTACACTGAGATTATTTTCTTTTATGTATTTATTTGAGAGAAAGAGAGAGAGAGAGCGGCAGATGGAGAAAGGAAGAAAGAATAGGCACACCAGGGCCTCTAGCCACTGCAAATGCACTCCAGATGCATGTGCCACCTTGTGCATCCACTTTTCGTGGGTACTGGGGAATCAAACCTGGGTCCTTTGGCTTTGCCAGCAAGCGTCTTAACCACTAAGCCATCTCTCCAGCCCTATACTGAGATTCTCGAAATGCTCTCCATATGCTCATGATATTAGTTGAGGCACGTGAGTAGCGCTGTGTAATCTGTGAACAATAGACAAGAATATTTCATGATAAAATGGCCATTTGAACTATTAGCACAGTGGGATGGCACATGCAGGGCAGTGTGTAACATTTCAGGCAAATATGATTCTCTCTGTCAATGGGATGGGATGCTTTGTAGCAAAGACACATGGAGGCAGGTCCATGCATTATGCATGTCAAGGAACTGCACTACAGGGGCTGGCATGCCCTGGGGACAGATCATTTCATACGGGAACAGCGTGCATCATTGCTGAAGCCAAACCAAGAGATTAAGCCAATGGATCATCTATGGAAATGGAGTTATCTTGAAGAATTTACCCTGATTTATATTTCCAGTAGATAGGCAAAACATTCATTTTTCCCTTTATTAATGCTTCTAGAATTACGCATGCTTAAACATGGGTTCGTCCCCTTTCCTGCTTCCATAAACCTTTCTTACTGTGCATGTGACATTCATTCTTTCAGTTCCAGCAGTGATGTTTCTAATGAAAAAAAAATCCAAACTAAGTGTGTGACAGGACAATTTTGTTTCTCTTCCTACACACTGAGGCAATCAGGAATGAGAAGCGAATAAATTATTTTCTTTCAGGGTGAAAGCATTCATATTTGATAGGTAATTTGAAAGTAAAATGAGATTTTTACATAAATATTTTACATTTCTATAAACATTATTTTTATCGGTGTTTTTTCCCCAGGAAATAGTCATTACTAAAAGAATTATATTCACATCAAAAAATATGGAAGACAAAATACACTTGTGGATCATTTGTGTCAGAGAAGTAAGGACGTTTTACAAAGTAGAAACTCGCTGCTTAATGAAAGAATTTGAGGGGATAACCTAATGATTACATGTTTCTAAGAAATTAGTATTAAAGACAATAAAAACAAAAATATTCTGTTTTGGGCCGGGCGTGGTGGCACACGCCTTTAATCCCAACACTCGGGAGGCAGAGGTAGGAGGATCACCATGAGTTCAAGGCCACCCTGAGACTACATAGTTACCAAAAAAAAAAAAAATCTGTTTTTTTTTTATGAGCATAGGACTATGACAAAGAAATGCAGTTTAGAAGAACTCAAGAAGAGGAAGCAGGAGAGACAGAGAGAGAGGGAGAGAGAGAGAAAGATTCCAAGAGAGAGACAGTGTGCTAGTCAGTCTCACTCTCTGGAAATGCCATATCCAGCCTTATGTGGCCCATATGGCTGGTAGCTAAGTGTGTTCGATAAGAAACACAGTTGAAATCTAGAATATTAGCTGGTCTCTCTGCCCCCTCCACCCTGACATCCCTTCTGCTGTGTTTAAGACAGCACTGGGCAGTTACTTCAGCATCTTTGGAGAAATCTATTTATTATGTATTTCTTTGTTATAGAAATGCTTAGTATGGAAACAACACATGTTGGTACCATCTTTTCCCTCATCCCTGCCCCTTTTCCGAGGGGGCCTTCCTTGTTGGGGGTGAAGGTTATCCCCTTGGGGATTGTGGGTTGTGCATGGTGGGAGCAGCAGTCAGTTATGGGGGAGAAGCAAAGTCTCTGCATAATGTCCCAGCTTGTGGCTCTAACAATCTTTCCACCCCCCTTCCCCGCAAAAGTCCCTGAGGCATGTTGCGTGTGTTTTAAGTCTCCTTCAGTGATGGGCTCTTAGGAGCCTCTGGATTCTGCTTTGGTAGGAGTTGAGTGTCCTCAGTGTCTGTCTCCTTCACCCTTGTCCTGATATCAGGTTCACTGAGAAAGCAGCACTCTTGCTCATTTCCCCAATTCCTCTGTGGTTTCAACTGGGGCCAGGCTGATGTGCGATGGATCATTTATCTCCTCTGGTCCCATTCCTATCTGAAAAAAAAAAAAAGCAGATTCTCCAACAGAGAGTGAAGTCAGCACCAGTTAAATGGTTAATGGGAACCATTATTAATTTAGAGAGAATTTGATGGGTGCAGTCCCTTTTTTAGCCCAAGATTAGTGAGAGCTTGATATTAGAGAGCAAAATCATTGTCTGTATAGGATTCTGCCGTGTTTCCCAATTCCAGATATGGGTTCCTGTCCACTGAGCAGACCTGTTAGTCAATCAAAAAGCTATTGGTTACCCACCTAGGCTGTGCCACTATTGCACTTGTGTGTGCATCACATCAGGATGTTTGCTTCTGAGGAATTTAGACCCCAGGTTGTTCAGACAGTTGTTGGCCACTTTCCCCCAATAGCTCATATAGTGCCTTCCAGTGCTAGACAGGCTGTCTGGGGGCTGGCTCTCTTCCAGATTTCAGCTCCATCCATCACCAACAAACCACTGCTCTGAGCATCCCTTTCAAATTTCCAGAAGAGGAGAGAGAATGAACAAACCAGTGAGTTGCCTACAAGTCTTAGACTCCTGTGTTGAATGGAGTTTATGGCCCAGATGCCCAGAAGTGGGGCCACATGATGTATTCATTAAAAACAGGGCTGAGGAAATGGCTTAGCGGTTAAGGCATTTGCCTGTGAAGCCTAAGGACCCCGGTTCAGATATCTTATCTGAAATTCAAGTTCTGTATTTTGAAAAACCAAAAAGAAGAAGAAGAAGGAGAAGGAGAGAAGAAGAAGGAGAAGAAGAAGAAGGAGAAGAAGAAGAAGGAGAAGGAGAGAAGAAGAAGGAGAAGAAGGAGAAGGAGAAGAAGGAGAAGGAGAAGAAGGAGAAGAAGGAGAAGGAGAGAAGAAGAAGGAGAAGAAGGCTTCTTCCTAAATTGCTTTCGTCAGGTGTCATCATGTCAATGTGAAAGCAATTAGACCTGTCCTCTTCCTAGGGTCAGCTTTCCTCACGCTGCGGGTCAGGGAGGAGCCAGATGTGCAAACAGGGATTCTAGGCAGGGAGCCAGGTGTGGGAACACGTGCCTGTCCATGGCAACAGTCGGTATTTGGAGGCCAGAGGATGGCAAGTTCCAGGCCGCCCTTGGCTACTTAGTGGTTTGGTCACAGATGAGGCCCCTGAGGGCAATGTTAGCAAATGAGATTGGAGAAGAGGATTTCCTCTGGAACGCTATGTGGCACCCCTGAGGGCGGAATGTCAACAGTGAGTCTTAGCAGGATTATTCTGAAAAATAGCATGGATGGGCTTAAAGAAAGGAGAAAAACATCATAGTTGAGAGAGACATTGAGGGCCCCAGTGGAGCCGTGTGTATCATCCTCGCTGCACACCCGCACACTTTCAGGGTCACACGGAGAACGTATGAGCGTTGTACACTTGCACACAACAGCAATACTGAACATCTTTCTTTAGTTTACAGCAGGGATGGTATACAGGAAGCAAGCTTAGCAACAGCCTGTCCACCCGACAGCGTACAAGGGAAACTAACCTCCCCTCCACACGTTCCTTATGATTCTGTGTGGAGATGTGCCTGAAACCAACCCAACTCATTCTTACAAAGAAATGCACTTTTGTTTTTCCTCCCCAGATGCTTTCATTTTTAGACAGGAGAGAAAACCAAAGGCAACTTACCTTTGGATACGAGTTCATGCGCGAATGTCTCGGTGTACGACATGGTAGCACTTGGAAATTTATAAACTCACATTTCACCTCTCTTCTGCTTGTCCATTGTATCAGGGTTCTGGGTGTCCTTAGAAAAACAAGCAGGCAGTTTGTGTTGCTTTTTTTTCCCTCACTGACACACAAATGTTTAGGGGTCATCACATTCATAATTCATTTTTGCACAAGCGCAAGCAACACCTCTCACTCAAAACACCATGTGAGGGCTGGAGACGGCTTAGCGGTTAAGGCGCCCACCTGCAAAGCCTAAGAGCAAGCGTTCAATTTTCCGGGTCCCATGTTTAGCCAGATGCAGTGATGCAAGGGTGCAATGTTGCACTTGTCCACAAGGGGGCACACGCGTCTGGAGTTCATTCACAGTGGCTGAGAAGCCGCTGGTGTGCCCATTCTCTCTCTCTCTCTCTGTCTCTGTCTCTCTGACTCTCAAAAAAAAAAAAAACACCATGTGATAATGCAAGCCAGTCAGAGGCATGTGTTGGCCACAACCTTGAACTTGAATTAGAAATCTAAAAGCCACCTTGAGCAGGAAGTTCATTACCAGCACGTATGGATGATCTAATCTTGTCTTAGCCCTTAGCTGAGGGCTTCACTCGGCAGAGCTGTCTCCATTCAACATCATTCACTGTGTGCAAAGTCTACCTGTTATCTCCTCCACATCTCCCACACACATGCGCACACCCCTAGGTAAGTCTGACATAAATGCTTACGTACTTTTCATTTTTTAATTTTTTTTTTAAATGTGGGTGGCAAGCACAACAGACTGCCGCTTTTTTTATGTGAGGTGGAGGGTGGAGAGGGAGAGAGAAAATTGGCTCGCCAGGGCCTCCAGCCTTGCAATTGAACTCAAACCTTGTGTCACCTCGTTGTCTGGCTTACGAGGGATCTGGAGAGTCGAACATGGTTCCTTAGGCTTCACAGGCAAGTGCCTTCACTGCTAAGCCACCTCTCCAGCCCCATGCTTTTCATTTTTGTCTCCGCTGTTTGGACGTTGTTCTCCAAACTCCTGCCACCTGCCATACTCTTGGGCTCTGTGTAAGTAACTTACATAACAAATTTTCATTTAGAAAATTAGATTTGCTATTGAGAGTCTTTCATTTTTGTTTGAGTTAAAGTAACTTCAAGCCAATAGCTTTACTAAACCATAAAGAATAAAACCAGAAATACTTATGATACTCACATCATGCCTCCCTAAAGTCCTGAGCAGAATGGACACCTCGTGCACAACGTTAGCCGACTTCATTTTGACACTCCTGCCCTTCACTTATGAAGAATCGTACAAGCTGTATCACAGTTTGAAACTAGCAGAGACCCTGATGGAATGTTCTTTCCTTTTTTTCTCTTTTGTTCTTGCTTGTTAATGGAATAATTTATTTTGGTTGATTTTTCTGGAAATGCACACTTGCTATAATTAAGCATGTTTTCTTAGTTGGCCACATTCTTATTCATTCTGACTCATACCAAAGTGCATTTTAGGATTTCTTTTTTCATTTACCAAATTGTTTTAAAATTTTAACTTCTTTGTTGACAATTGTCATATGTGTACATAATATAATTTGATAATCCCCTCCCATTACTTTCTTTTGTCCCCCCCCCAGCATCTCCCTTTCATGGAACCCCCTTTTTTCCAAATTAGTCCCTCTTGTATCTTGATGTCATTTTTTAAAATGTTTTTTTATTTATTTATGAGAGAGAGAGAAAGAGTGAGGAAGGGAGGCAGAAAGAGAGAGAGAGAGAATGGACACGCCAGGGCATCTGGCCACTGCAAACGAACTTCAAATGCATGCGCTACCATGTGCATCTGGCTTACGTGGGTCCTGGGGAATCGAACCGGGGTCCTTTGGCTTTGCAGGCAAGTGCCTTAACCGCCAAGCCATCTCTCCGGCCCTCTTGATGTCATTTTTATTGTCCTCCTCCATCATCAATGATGGCATGTTGATGGCCTGTATTGTGCCACTGAGAGGTCATAAATGCAATGGGCAATTTATGTTCAGAAAACAGCATCCCACCACTGGCACTGGAGTTTGCCTGCAACCACCTATCACTTCTGAGGGCAGCATTGAACACAATACCATGAACACGCAGCGCATGGAGAGGATGGAGCACCGCATCCCTGTGCTCACCCCTTATCCCGTCCCTGTGATCAGGAGAAGACCAGAATTAAATTAGGTTCATCTATCCTAGGAGAATATTCAATGGGCGCATCCTTAAGGAAACCAGAGGGAAAGGATATCTTAATCTTATTGATTTATTTGAGAGAGAGAGAGAGAGAGAGAGAGAGAGAGAGAGAGAGAGAGATAGACAGGATGAATGGACCTTCAACTGCTACAAACTCCTGATGCATACACCACTATCTGCATCTGGCTTTAAGTGGGTACTGGGGAATTGAACCTGGGTCCTTTGGCTTTGCAGGCAAGAGCCTTAACTGGTGAGCTATCCCTCCAGCCTCTGATGTTTCATATTCTAAATTACAATATATGTCACATTATATAGATAATCAGAATTAATAAGCAAGAGGCCAGAATTAACTTGCAGGGCTCTCAATTACAACTTCTTACCACCTTTTTATTTATATTTATTTATTTATTTATTTGAGAGAGAAAGAGGCAGAGAGAGGGGGGGGGAATGGGCACACTCCAGATGCATGTTCCATGTGCATTTGGCTTACGTGGGTGCTGGGGAACTGAACCTGGGTCCCCAGCCTTCGCAGGCAAGTGCCTTATCCTCTAAGCCATCTCTCCAGCTCCTTGCCACATTTTATTAAGTGACTTAGAGTTGACAGGATCTTCTTGGGACTGGAGGATTCAGTGGTTCCTAGCTCCTATATTTTATATTTCAGAAAGCAGACGTGCAAATACATGATCAAGGTCATTTCAGTTATGAAAAATATGAAGTCAAAGAATACAAGTCATAGTGTTAGGAGATCAGCTGCAGGGTCCACCTTAGGGAAGAGGATGGGAGGATGGGCAGGGCTGACTGTAGACAAGGTGTTGGGTATCCGTCAGTGACGTGGTGGCTGTAAACTGAGACCTGAAACTCTGGAAGCAGCTCTCTCACAGGGCTGTGTCCCACTGAGAAAGTGTGTGGACAGATTTGTTCCAGATCACGACTAGAGTAAGCGGGCCGGGAGAGCCTGGCTGTCGTCAGTGGAGGCCAGTGACGTTGAGGGGTGTACGTGGTGTGTTGAGAAGTACACAGAAAGTGGGTTAGGAAATGGCCCGAAGGACAAAGAATTTTATCCCCAGCTCCATAAGAAGTCACTGGAGAGTTGGCCCTGGTCACATGACCCATTTTGCCTTTGTAAGAGACTCAGTCCAGTTCCTCATTGAGAAATGGACTGTGGGGAACCAAAGCTGAAGTTTGGAAACCTGTGGACAGCTGACTGTCCCCCTGGGGAGGGATGATGGACCATGGTGGCCGTGGTGAAGATGAGAATTGGACAAACAGAAATTGGTTATTAAAATGGGGTGAAACGTGTGTCTCCTAGGCGTTTTATGAATGGCGATTGCGAAATCATTCCTAGATGCTCAAAAACACAGCTTGCAGTCTGGTGGGTTTGTTTGAGCTCCAGGATGAGTAAATGAAGGCAGTGGCCCTGTCCCCAGGGCCACCAGGCACTGCCATTACCATCATCGAAATGTCATACGTGAGGTCTTTCCTCCTTCCAAGCTTTCTGCATGGAGCTGCCACTCTCCCTCCCTCCCTGCCTCCCCCCACTGGTTTCATCATATTTGCCTTGCTGATAAGCACAGAGGTATGTTCACGGTGTTTCTGGCTGTGGTAGCAGATTAGCTTTGTATGGAGGCTGGGGATCAAACAACTGAGATACAGCTCTTGTCTCCTCCAGGGTTACTGGAATTTACCTGGGGAATATGTCATTAACTCATGCGAAACACTGGAAGGAGAAATGAAAGAGACGGTCTAATTAACTAAGACTAGAGAATATATGTCTTGTTTTATATCTTGACCGAAAGAGAATTTTCAGCCGGGCATGATGGCGCACGCCTTTAATCCCAGCAATGGGGAGGATTGCCGTGAGTTCAAGACCACCCTGAAACTAGATAGTGAATTCCAGGTCAGCATGCGCTAGAGTGAGACACTGCCTCAATCTCCCCACCCCTGAAAAAAAAAAAAAACAGAGAATTTTAACAGAAGCAAGAAGGTGCTGGTTAGAAAAGGACACACATGGTCTTATTTCATGGCAGAGGGAGCATTCATTTGAAGGGGGGAGAAGCATCTGCTTTGAGAAACAAAGTCACGGGGCGAGAAAGGTGGCAGATAACACCATGTGCATTCTCGAAAGCTGGACACCAAGACTTTTACCTTGATTCAGCTGGATTTAAGCTATTAAAGATTTACAAGTGAATCTTGGTGAAGTCTTAGCCGGGACCAGCAATCATTTCTCCCCTGTAATTTCTAGACATATATCGTTTTCAAGGTTTTTTTTTTTAAGGTACTTAGCTTATAACTGTTTGCACTTTAAAATATATACCGTGTGTGTGTGTGTGTGTGCGTGTGCAATCTGTACAGAGTAGGTATGCACTGAATGTTTGATGGTAATAAAAGACACGTATAAGGCAGACTAATCTGGTGACAACGTATGTCTTGACTGGAAATGTGCAAGGGAACACTGAAGAGAAAGGTGGGAAAAATACTTTGAAATTATAAAGGAGTTGCAACTAACTTGAATGGGGAGTGGGTTAAAAAAATCAGGCTTTTTTTTTTTCAATTCTAATGGTTTGATGAGCCATGAGGCCACTCAGGTAAGATGGGAGAAACCGGTGAAAGAGTTAGTTGCAAAAAGGAGAAATTTGGTTGTACACAATGTATTAATTACGTTTTTTAATCATTGTGACACAACACCAGACAGAAGCAAGTTGAGGAGGGTTTGTTTTGGGCTCAGGGGTTCAAGGGGATACGGTCCGTCATAAGAGGAGGAGGGAATAGCAGCTGGGGTTCTGGCCATGGTGACGGGAACGTGGCCCAGTCTGTCACATCCTGACGCAGCGGGAAACAGAGATCTCTTGGGCTAGAATCATGGTAGGCTATAGCCCTGAAGACCCTTCCTCGGTGGCCCACTCCCTCCAGTGAGTCGCCACCTAATGTTTCACAATCTTCCAGAACAGCATCACCAGCTAGGGGCCAAGTGTTCCAACACAGGCTCCCGTGGAGGACACTTCAGATTCAATCCAGAATGGAAAAGTCATTAGCAAGCCAGACAGGACATTCACTCAGAAATGGTTCAGGGCACTGGCTCAATGAAAATGTTGTTCTAATTTCATTCATTTCAGTAGATATTTATAGAAGCACTATCTGCGTGGAGTGACATGGGAATTCAGGGTTACAAGAGGCAAGAGACTGGTTCAAATTCTAAAGAAGTGAGTGTTTAGAAGGGACAGTGTGCTGAGCAAGGGACGTAGAGGTGCCCATTCATTTATGCAAATTACCATCTGAGCAAAACAACCCCAGATGGCTCCTCCCATTTATGGTCCCTGCTGCATGTCCTGTCACTCTGGATCCAGCTGTCTGGACTCAGGATGGGGATACAAACGAAGGGAGCGGTCTCTTAGCCAGACCTAAAAGCTGGAACACCTCTCAGAAAAAAACGACATGCCACAAAGTCCCTTCTTACTGATCAGTGAATGACAGGCACAGTCTGGCCCTTTTTCAGAGCGCTTTGAGTACGAGGCACATAGCATGCACACCAGACAGAGTGGACACTGAGACACAGAGAGCATCAGAAGCCGAGGCTGCATGTGAAGAGGCAGAGGCAGGCTAGTTCATGAAGAGAACACCTGACACCAGCAACAAGCAGAGCCCTTTGCTGAACCACAAGTACAGCTGACTCCTGGACTCTAGGTAATGGTGTTTTGGCTGATGGCCTAGTTTTTATGTCATTAATTTCTTTTCGTTTTTTTTTTTCTTTTTAAAAAATAGTTGCAAGCCAAGAGAGAGAGAGAGAAAGAAAGGAAGGGGGAAGAGAGAGAAAATGGGCACACCAGGGCCTCTAGCCACTGTAAATGAACCCCAGATGCATGCACCACTTTGTGCATTTGGCTTTACGTGGGTCCTAGGGAATTGTGAACCCCAATTGTTAGGCTTTGCAGGCAAGCACCTTAACCGCCAAGCCATCTCTGCAGCCCTAATTTTTCTTTGATCTCACCGCACAGCCCAGGGCTGGCCTCAAACTCACAATACCCATCTCAGTGTGCTGGGGCTTACAGGTGTGCTACAACACCTGCTGTCTCTTCACAGGGTTGCCTAAGACCTCATTTCAAGCAAACCCTTGGCATTTGCAGTGCTGAACTGTCCTGGCGTTTCTTACCCGAGCAGCACAAAGTGCTCCTGCCGTTGGGCTCTGATTCCATCTGCAGAAGAGGGGAGTGGCCGTGTCATGAAGAAAGGGGTTAGAGTGATCCTCAGAAAGCACAAAGACTGGGTGCACGTGCAGGTGTGCAGGAAGCCACCTTTCCAGAAGCGCGTCACCGCAGAGGGCAGAAACCTCTGCTGTGTCTCACAGAGAGCCTGGAGCACATGTGCTTTCTCTGCTCGTTCCTCTTCCTTGTCCCACTGTGATCACAGTGCAGGAGGCCTGTGGCGAGGTGTGGCAGCCAGGTACTCTGCAGTGTTGTCCCAAGACTCCAGGAAGGCAACTCCAAAGATGGTAATAAAATGGCTGCTGCTGAGAAGCTGAGGAACTTCTGAGTGTCTGCATCAGCGCTGGGCTTTGTGCAGGTAGCTAGTGGTCAGTCTGCTTGCACTTGACTGTTAAGAATGAAGGTGGCTTTAAACTGGAAGTCTCCTCACTAGCCATCAGGACATACGTAACATACTGGGGGAGAAAAGTTACCTATGGTCTTTACTAGCAGCGGACCCTGCAATCTACACGATTAGTCACTCTGGTAAAATGTGCCACCTGGTGCAATGATGGCCTATCTGCTCTCTAACAGGATTTGAGGGAAAACCTGCCTGATACTGAAAACCTAATCAAAAGACTATGGCTGGGCAGGTCATAGACCATAGGGGGAAACCATTAGTGTTGTCTGGCTAAATAGAGATATTGTATCCACCAAACTTCCCTGTAATTCTTATGATTATGCCCATATATTAAATATATTTTATTTATTTATTGAAAGAAAGAGCAGAGAGAGAGAAGGAGAGAATGGGTACATCAAGGCCTCCAGCCACTGCAAACTCCAGATGCATGCACTCCCTTGTGCATCTGGCTTATGTGGGTCCTGGAGAGTCAAACCAGGATCATTTGGCTTTTGCAGGCAAACACCTTAACCACTGAGCCGTCTCTCCAACCCTACCCCCATATATTCATGCTACTGTCACTTCTTACCTCAAAACTCATCAATGTACTAAGAAAGGACAAAGGAGCACTCAGAACTAAGTGAGACATCTCTATCACAATTTCTGAGGCTCAGGGCCAGTGCAGAAGACGTGGTAGAAAGAATGTAAAAGCCAAAGGAAGGGGAGAAGTGCTTATAATACCGTCCTCCAGACACAAAGTGGCCCATGATATTCATGACCTCACAGTGGCTGATGCAACCTACACAAGTCCTGAATTAATCGGATGGAAAGAAATAATGACATCAAAATAGGAGAGTAGCTGGAAAGAAGAAGGGATTCAGAGGAGGAGAAAGAGGAGGGCAAAAAGGATGGTGGGAGGCAATTGTGATCTTGATATATTGTCTATATGGATGGAGGTGGTCAATAAACAGTTAAAGCATTTTTAAAACAAAGATTTCTGGTCCACTTTGTACTAACTGGGGAATCTAGTGAGGGACATAGGAACTGGCATTTTCAGGAGCAAGATATTTGATTCAGAAAGAACGTCTCTCGAGCCCCGCTGGGAGGAGGCTGCTGTGTCGGAGACTGTGTCCAGGACAGGATGGTGGAAAGGCTTGACATTGACTGTACACACCGCTGTGCGAGTGACAAGAAAGGAGAGGCGAGTGCGAGGTGAAGGTGGAGAGCGGGACACGTAGCACAGACAGTGGGATATAGAATCACTCTCAGATCAGGAGCAGGGATGCAAGGTCACACTGAGACCCTGGGGACACATTTGATTTCTGCTGCCAGAATCTTTCCCCCTTTCTTTCTTCCTTCTCTCTCTTTCTTTCCTTTCTCTCTCTCTCCCTCTCCCCCCCCCTTCCTTTCTTTGCAAGCAGAAACAGATAGAGAGAAGAGAGAGAATGGCATGCCAGGGCCTGCAGCTGCTGCAAACAAACTCCAGATGCATGTACCACTTTGTGTATCTGGCTTTACATGGGTACAGGGGAATTGAACCTGTGTCGCCCAAATTGTTAGCTTTGCAGGCAAATGCTTTAACCTCTAAATCATCTCTCCAGCCCCCCTGGAATTTGTACTTTTATTTATTTATTTATTTATTTATTTATTTATTTATTTATTTATTTATTTATTTGACAGAGGAAGAGGGGGAGAGAGAGAGAGAGGGAGGGAGAAATTTGGCATGCCAGGGCCTCCAGCCACTGCAAATGAACTCCAGACGCGTGTGCCCCCTTGTGCATCTGGCTAACGTGGGTCCTGGGGAATCGAACCTGGGTCCTTTGGCTTTGCAGGCAAACGTCTTAACCACTAAGGCTTCCCTTCAGCCCCCCCTCGAGAATTTTTATAATCAGCACAGAAGTGCCACATAAAGCATTCCCCTTGTTCATTATTGTAGTCCTTTAAAGCTTAACAAAGTTCCAACTGCTGGAAAGAACACTGGATTAGCATCTCTAAGAGAAAACAATGTTTATCATGGACTTTGTCGTACAGTCTAGATCTGTGGCTTAAGAATAGCCACATGGCCATGCACAAGTAAGTACCAATTGATGGTACTCAGAATGTACCCAGTGCTTTTCTCTGAGGCAGCTCATCAGGGGGTGGACTCTCTGAGTTGAAAAGCCGATTTTACAAGACAGTAATGATTGACAGGAGACTTAACTCTAAGCAAGGATTTAGCTACAGGATTCAGAAAGTGAGTACATAGATTTGTTCACTCAGCATCCCACAAACCTCATTTGTCCTACTACGTCAGGGAGTGCTATTGGCAAGAAATATAACAATAAAACAGGCGAAGCCAGGCACACTCCTTTAATCCCATTAGGGAGGCAGAGGTAGGAGGATCACCATGAATTTGAAGTCACCTAGAGACTACATACTGAATTCCAGGTCAGCCTGGGCTAGAGTGAGACCCTACCTCAAAAAACAAAACAAAACAAAAACAAACCAAAAAAACCAAACAACAAAAACAGGTGAGCTGGAGAGATGGCTCAGTAGTTTAAAACAGCTACTTGCAAAACCTGTCAGACTGAGTTTGATTCCCCAGTACCCATGTAAAGCAAGATGCACAAAGCAGTGCATGCAACTGGAGTTCTTTTGCAGTGACAAGAGTCCCTGGAGCACCCATACTCTTTCTCTTTCTCTCTCTTTCTCTCTGAATTAAATAAATAAAAATTTTTAATAAAATAAAACAAAATATCAAGAGAACATCTGAACACAGTTTTAAAGTATGCGATGAAAGGGGTCAGACAGGAGTCCCTGAGGAAGAAGCCAGGAACCACTGGGAATGTGTGGGGAAATGGGGAGAAGGTGGGACACTTAAAGGAAGTGAGGAGGTTGGGGAGATTGCATAATCTAAGGCCACGCAGAATTTGAGAATTTTTCCATTGGAGAGCTGGAGGTGTGATCAGACATGAAGGATACCTTCCAGCTTAGCTGTGGGAGCTGGGAACCAGCTTTTCCGCCCTATCCAGGTTTCTTTAATCATTTCTAAAATAATGAAAATTATTCCAGCTCGTGAGGCTGTTATGATGATTAATACGATATGTGCAAAATGTTTAGTGATCACTTGACATGGAGTAGGCACATGTTTCTCCCTTGTCTTCTACTGTCTCTTCCACCTCCCCCAGGGTGCTGGGGAGAGGGTGGTAAAGATAGCAAAAGGGTGACAGTGTGGTTAGCTGACATCACAGCAGGAATTTTAAATAACTGTTTTAAGAGTGACTGGTGATGCAGGTTGTGGGGACAGAACTGGAAATGGAGACTCCAAAGAATGGGAAGTCATTTTTGGCACAAGCACTGGCTTGCCAGGCCTCAGTCTTCCCAAATGACCTTTCTATAGAGGTGGTTTATCCATGCAGTCTCTGGAAATGCAAGCAGAGCTGATGTGCCCCTTGGTCTAATGTGTTAACTCTGTGAATGTTAACTGATGAATCTCGCTTTTTCTAATGAATGTTTGAATGCCCTCAGGTCTGTGAGATCAAGGAATGGGCCTTGAGGTGGGTGTGGTGGCACATGCCAGTCATCCCACCACTGGGGAGGAGGACGAGAGAAATTCAAGGTCATTCTCAACTACCTAGATAAACTCAAGGCCATTGTGGCCTACCTGAGACTTTGCCTCAAAAAGCCAAACAAAACCAGTTGGTCAGGCTGGTGGCTTCTAAAGCTGTGTCTACATGGGAGGTCCCCACTTGGCGCTGGCTGCAAACCGCTCAGGTTGGAGGGATGCCTCTGCGGTTAAGGCGTTTGCCTGCAAAAGCCAAAGGACCCAAGTTCGATTCCCCAGGACCCACGTAAGCCAGATGCACAAGGCGGTGCATGCATCTGTCTGGAGTTCGTTTGCAACGGCTGGAGGCCCTCTCCGTCTCTCTCAAATAAATAACTAAATAAAATTAATCAAAAAAAGAAACAAAAAAGGTCTTGTGACCCACCATCCTCCACCCCGGGGAGGAGAGATGCTTTGCTTTGTGCTTGAGGCTCTGGTTCCCAGGGGTCTGACGGATCGCAGAGTCGCCAGGGAAGCTCAGGCCACCCGTGGTCATCCCCTTACGTCCGTGAACGTGCAAGCCGGGAGGGGGGGCACCAGCCCCTGGGGTTACTCAGCAGATGGTCCGCTCCCCTCCCCTCCTCTCCTCTCCCGGCCCCACCCATTCGCCTCAGACCCGCCCCTTCCCTCCCCAGGCCCCGCCCCTCCCTGCGGTCCCTCCCAGCCTCGCTCTCGTTCTTCCCACAGCGCGCCCTCCGCGGCTATCTGTCGCGCGCGCGCAGGCGCACGCACGCGCGCGCGCGGCCGAGCTCGAGTTAGCGTCGCCGAGCGTCGAGCGCATCGGTCGCCCCGCCCTCTCTACGTCCGTGCGCGCGTGCGCAGGGTGGCGGTGAGTGTGGGGGGGGGGGGACGCCCATCGCTGCGCTCGGAGCTCGATTTCGCTAGGCGGCGGCCCCGGCGGCTGAGGCAGCGGCGCTGTGGCGGCGGCGGCGGCGGTGGCGGCGGCGGCGGCGGCGGCGGCCGTGACGGTGACGGCGGCGGAGGCTCGGCCCGGCCCGTAGTCCCGGTCATCTCCCCCCAACCTAAGCCCACCACCCCAGCCATCGCGGCCTGGGAGCGGGCGCGGCGCGGGCTCTGCTGAGGGCGGCGGCCGGTCGGGGACGGAGGTAGGGCGCGCGCGGGCGGGCGGGCGCTGCTGGGCCGCTGCCGGGCTTCTAGACCCCGGGCGGCGGGCGGGCAGGCGGGCGGGGCGGCGGACGCTCAATGAATTAGGGCGCCCCCCTTCCGCACCCCGGAGTCGGCACGGGCTGGGCTGCTTCCTGGACTGGGGATGATGGGGAACAGCGAGCGAGAGAGCGCCTTTCCTTCCTCCTCGTCCTCGTCCTGCTCCTGGCGGGCCGGGCCGGGGTGCGGTGCGGCTGCGCGCGCATCCCCCCACCCCACCCCTCTGCTCCCCACTTCCCCTGCGTCGGCGGGCGCGCGGGATGCCGGCTTGAGCCTCCTCGGGCTGCAGGAGAGCCGTCGTGGGAGAGCATCCCCGCCTCCACCCAGGGTGCTCAGGTCGACCTGTCCCCCACCTTTCTCAACCCCTGGGAGTGTCGATGTGGTGTTTCGGGGTGCTGGTGGGTCAAGGTGTGGGGGTCTCCCTCGGCCTGCCGCCCTGGCCGCCGTCTCCCCTCCCCCACGCCCGCACGCCAGCCCGGGCTGTGACATTGCCGCGGCCACAAAGGAGCAGGGAGCAGGAGGAGGTAGAGACGGCGGTGGTGCAAGAACAGGTGGCCAACACCCTTGCACGGAAAGCCTGTGACCCACAGAGAAGCAACGAAGAGTTTTCCAAAGGAAAGTTCCATCCCAGAAGGTCTGGGTTATTATATATAACCTTGTCAACTCCAAACACACACACACACACCCCATGCTTTTGGCCTTGATAGCTAGCTGTAAGCAGCGAGAGCTCACGTAGTGCTTGAAATGTCATTTGCTGTCTTACTTCATCCTTACAGGGTTTTTTTTTTTCTCCTGTCACTGGGAAACTGACTTTAAAAGGGGAATTCAGTTGTAGCATCGGGCCAGACTAATCCTTCTGAAATGTTCAGAGGCCGTGTGTGTGTGTGTGTGTGTGTGTGTGTGCTTTTCATCGGAAGACCTAAGGCAGCCTTGTTAAAAACTTGACTTCGTTATCAAAGCGAGGAGTTTTTAAAAACAGAATGGGTATTTTCTGATTGTTAAGCAGTGTGCCTGTTAGGTTTGTAGTGGGGGGAAAAACAAGATCTAAGGAGCAGCTGTAAAGGAAAAAGGTCTATTCATAACATTCACTTTCAGAACTTAACCCAGTGATTGATGTCGCTCTTAGGTGACTAAGGTCCAGATGGCTGGCTGACTCCTACATGTGATTGACAGTACATATCCAGTGTGCTTCGTGTTCACATGTCTGCTTTGACACTAGTCATCCACCATCATACTTGGCTTTCAGGTGCAATACATAGTAGTTCAGTTTTACAATAAATAAAAGTGATTTTGTTACTGTTAACCAAGTACTTCTCTGGCTTATGGTCTTCTTTGAGTCAGGGTCCTTTGGAATCCAGTTTCTTCTGGTGGAGTTAGATATGACTTGGCTTCATAAACCAGATTCAAGGATTTAATTTTTCAGCAGTAACCAGCAGACGATGTGTGTCTGATCACACATGCAATCCACTCTGTCCACAGTATACCCAGTATATAAAGGCAAACATTTTAGTCTCGAGCACCCTTTGACCCTTCAAAATTGAGGATCTCAAGTCTTTGTTTGGGTGAGGACTCAGCAATAACTACTCTGTTAAGAAAGTTTTAATTTTTTTCCCCAATTCATTTAATTCAAAAATTGGATTTTTTTTCAACTTGTGTGCCTGTTACTTGGTCCCATGAATAAATATGAAAAGTAACTTATAAAGCAGAATGGAAAGTGGCATTGTTTCACACTTTAGGAAATCTGTTTCATGATTAGTCTTTGTGGAGACGTCTGTGTTCTGATGTCTACATCTCATTACTGCAACAACATTCAAGCTCCTGTGATCATAAGATCTGGGAAGCTCTACCAGCCACTTGTGAATGATAATAAGGAAAATTCAAAAGTAACTGTTATGGGCTAGAGAGATGGCTTAGTGGTTAGGCGCTTGCTTGCAAAGCCAAAGGACCCAGGTTCTATTCCCCAGGACCCACGTAAGCCAGATGTATGAGGTGGTGCGTGTGTCTGGCTTTGTTTGCCGAAACTGGAGGCCCTGACATGCTTATCCTCCCCCCCCCCCGGCTTTCTCTCTTGAATAATTTTAAAAATTTTTTAAAAGGTAACTGTTATGAAAAAAGTCTTGATCTCTCCCCAGCCTCTCCTCCCCTCTGCCCAGTCTTAGGAACCCAGTGGATCCTGAATTGCTGTTGTAGACTACTCGCATTACTTGGAGGAAGGCAGAGAGAACTTCTGATGTGCTTCTCGTTCCCATTGCCATGGTCTACACTTGTTACACAGTGTGGGGGCATGCAGACTAAGATGTCAGTGGCTCTCAGCTAGGTCATTGATGACTGGAAGGAGAGAGGGGTGGCTGAGTATTTCAAGGAGCGGATGAAAGTCTGATGCAATAATTTTCCCACCCGTGGTGCTCTCTGAGGTGCTCAGGCATAAGGAGAAAGGACGGTGTGTTGGAAAAACAAATTGCCTTCTTCCGCATGGTTACTGTTTGAATAATTGTTGGTCCTCCATAAATGGGAGGCAGCGTGTATTTAGGGTTGATATACAGAATATACACATGCATTGACCTGAAAATACTGATCCCATAATATATAATTGTGGGTTTACTGCCAGTCTTCTGTATTCCTGGTGCTCCTTAGATGTAATAATAAGTTCCCATGAGATACTTTCTGTGTTACCATTGCTAACTGCATATTACCAATATTTACCATACCTCTGAGAGACAGTGGACCAGGAGCGGCGTACAGGTCATATGGATTACTGAAACACACTTAAATCTTTAAACACTACTAAGGTAGTGTTCTCCTCTGAATTTATTGTTTTTCTAGTACCAAAATACTGATTTTCAATACTTTTATAGGACTGTGTATGTTGATTGATCAGAATACCTGTACTGCTACTTAACCCAGACCCTCAAAGTTTTACTAGTTGTTCCCTTTGATTCCCTCCTTACATAGATGCCTTACAGATTTAAATGTCACCAAATGTCCTTAATTTGCTTCGTTGTCTTTTTATTTCCATGTGACATCCAAGTTTGACACAAGACTTTTTAAACTTTTCTGTAGCTTATGGTTCTATTAAGGGCACTCTTAAAACATCTGCTTCTCTTAGAAGCCAGAGTCAGCTCGGAATGCTGCAGGGATAGGAGTAGGGATAGCTGTGCACAGGGTTGTAGGTGTGTGTCTACAGGGTATAGAGCCCTGCACACACAGTGGAGTCATGATACGTTCTTTGAGAGCCACTAGCTGCTACAGTCACAAGCAGTCTGGCTGTTCGGATAAAACAAACTGGCTATTCTATGCATTTCATTAAGTGTTGTGAATGTTGTTTTAAATGAAGTATAGCTCGTTAGTCATTGAACTTAATAATAATTCCTTAGAATTCTAATATAGAGATGAGTTTGTATTAAAAATGTTGATAGAAACTTCTGTGAGACATTCTAATCTAGTCACATTTTCATTATTTTTATTATAAGGCCTGCTGAAAATGACTGAATATAAACTTGTGGTAGTTGGAGCTGGTGGCGTAGGCAAGAGCGCCTTGACGATACAGCTAATTCAGAACCACTTTGTGGATGAATATGACCCGACAATCGAGGTAAATCTTGCTTTACATTCTACGTGTTACTGGTAGAGGATCATCCACCCATTATCTCTGATAATGTTTGTGAGTACTAGAAGACAAGTTACCTTGAAAGTTGTTTAAATAATCTGACATGTCTTTGGGTTTAGAGTTCTAAATTGAGTGATGTGAGAACTACACGTGAGGAACCCTGTTCCTTTCTGGCGACTATTCCAGAGTAAGGCCCATGATCCTCATCTTCTCCATGCTGCGCATGCTCATTGGAAGTGTATTCTCTGGCGACTATTCCAGAGTAAGGGCCATGATCCTCATCTTCTCCATGCTCATTGGAAGTGTGTCTTGTGGCTGTGTGAGGAGGCGAGAATATGACTTTGTCCGTGCCTGAAAGTCATTCTTTTGATGTTTCGTTGTTCTGGATTTCTTGGAATTTTGATGTGACATGGAAAAGTTTGATTATACTACAAAATGTAGTCATTTCATGCTTAGAATTTTACACTTGATTCAATTTTATTAGCAAAGCTTTTCAGGATTATTTTCAGGTATTTTAATTTTATGAAAGCTTAGTCATGTCCAGGCCAACTGCGGATTAGAATACAGGTCTGGAAGAGACCTTAAGAAATCAGGTAGTATTCCTATTGCCAGCTCTAGATTCAGATTAGCCCACACAACAAGGAAGGATTTATATAACCTCAGAGAAGTTAATTATCCACATATGTTATGTGTGGTCTAAATATTTATATGAAATTTAACACCATTAGAGGTTATGTTATTTCTGAGACATCTATACCCCGGGTAAGCAGTCCTAATCCTAGCTTTCATTCCTGTTCCGATGTACCAGGTTTTAAAAATCACTTCTAAATAATTTTCAGAGGTGTGGGATTTCAAGCTATAGAATGTAAAACAGGTCAGAATTCCCTATTAAGGTCTGTGTTGTGTAAGGTCTTGAAGAAACATTTTGCACTGAAATACATTCTGAGGGCATTGGTGAACTTGTGAAATGTTTATGCAATTTAGAACTTTGGGGATCAATTAAACAACTGTTAGTAAGAAATATTTGCCAACGACCATTGGTAGTACCAAAAATAGAAAAATAATGCTTATTTGAAATACTTGATTTAAACAGAAGTGACTCCCTTGGCTTCCAAGTTTAAACATTAGCATTAGTGAAGGACAATGTAAATGAAATGGAACTCCTGGGTAATCATCTTTGTGTATTTATCTTTGACAAATTATTTCAGCACTATGCATAGTTTGTCTTTTTTGTTGAATATATATGTTGTGTATGCAAGTGTGTGTACAGATGCATTTGCCCCACGTTCACACATGTGGAGGCCCAAGGAGAATGTCAGGTGCCCTCTTTTCATTCATGTGCGTTTGCTTGAAATAGTCTGCCCCTGAACTCGGACCTGCATTCGGCCCCAATGATTCTCTGGTCTGTGTTCCCCACAGGACTGGCTTACAGATGGGGGTGGTGGCCTTGCTCAGCTATTGATGTGGTAGTTGTGGGATCAAACTCAGAAAGACACAGGCTGTTACCCACTGAGCCAACTTACCTGCCAGTTTTGTCTTTTCCTTTGAGAAGTTTTGAAAAGTTCACCCATTTCCATTGACATGTCAATTACAAAGTTACTGAGCATGCTCTACCACTTAGCCTCATGTGGAAGGAAGTATTAATAGAATCCACTTTAAGTATGGAAGTCGTCCTAGCATTTGGAAGATGATTCTAGAAGAAGTAACTTCCATTTGCTCTGAAAATCAGAGATTCCATTATGCTATTCCCTGTTACAGGTAATCAATGCCTGTGAATGTAGTAATCAATGCTGTGTGAATGCATATGACCTGGCGTCATGAATGTGTGAATGTGGTAATCAATGCTGTTTGAATGCACATGACCTGACGTCATGAGTGTATGAATGTGATAATCAATGCTGTGTGAACACACATGACCTGACGTCATGAGTGTGTGAATGTGCTAATCAATGCTGTGTGAATGCATATGACCTGACGTCATGAATGTGTGAATGTGATAATCAATGATGTGTGAACGCACATGACCTGACGTCATGAGTGTGTAAATGTGATAATGTGTGAACGCACATGACCTGGCGTCATGAGTGTGTGAATGTGCTAATCAATGCTGTGTGAACGCACATGACCTGACGTCATGAGTGTGTAAATGTGATAATGTGTGAACGCACATGACCTGACGTCATGAGTGTGTAAATGTGATAATGTGTGAACGCACATGACCTGGCATCATGAGTAAATGTGATAATGTGGTAATCATTATGCATCATGAGTGTGTGAATGTGGTAATCAATGCTGTTTGAACGCACATGACCTGACGTCATGAGTGTGTAAATGTGATAATGTGTGAATGCACATGAGCTGACGTCATGAGTGTGTGAATGTGGTAATCAGTGCTGTTTGAACGCGCATGACCTGACATCATGAGTGTGTGAATGTGATAATCAATGCTGTGTGAACACACATGAGCAGACGTCATAAGTGTGTGAATGTGGTAATCAATGCTGTGTGAATGTACATGACCTGACGCCATGAGTGTGTGAATGTGATAATCAATGCTGTGTGAATGCATATGACCTGACGTCATGAGTGTGTGAATGTGATAATCAATGCTGTGTGAATGCACATGACCTGACGTCATGAGTGTGTGAATGTGATAATCAATGCTGTGTGAATGCACATGACCTGACGTCATGAGTGTGTAAATGTGATAATGTGTGAACGCACATGACCTGACGTCATGAGTGTGTGAATGTGATATTCAGTGCTGTGTGAACGCACATGAGCTGACGTCATGAGTGTGTGAATGTGGTAATCAATGCTGTGTGAACACACAGGACCTGACGTCATGAGTGTATGAATGTGCTAATCAATGATGTGTGAACGCACATGACCTGATGTCATGAGTGTGTGAATGTGCTAATCAATGATGTGTGAACGCACATGACCTGACGTCATGAGTGTGTGAATGTGCTAATCAATGATGTGTGAACGCACATGACCTGACGTCATGAGTGTGTAAATGTGATAATCAATGCTGTGTGAACGCACATGACCTGACGTCATGAGTGTGTGAATGTGGTAATCAATGTTGTGTGAACACATATGACCTGACGTCATGAGTGTGTGAATGTGCTAATCAATGATGTGTGAATGCACATGACCTGACGCCATGAGTGTGTAAATGTGATAATCAATGCTGTGTGAACGCACATGAGCTGACGTCATGAGTATGTGAATGTGATAATCAATGTTGTGTGAACACATATGACCTGACGTCATGAGTGTGTGAATGTGCTAATCAATGATGTGTGAACACACATGAGCTGACGTCATGAGTGTGTGAATGTGATAATCAATGATGTGTGAACGCACATGACCTGACGTCATGAGTGTGTGAATGTGGTAATCAATGCTGTGTGAATGCACATGATCTGACGTCATGAGTGTGTGAATGTGATAATCAATGCTGTGTGAACGCACATGACCTGACGTCATGAGTGTGTGAATGTGGTAATCAATGCTGTGTGAATGCACATGACCTGACATCATGAGTGTGTGAATGTGATATTCAATGCTGTGTGAACGTACGTGACCTGACGTCATGAGTGTGTGAATGTGGTAATCAGTGCTGTGTGAACGCACATGAGCTGATGTCATGAGTGTGTGAATTTGGTCATCAATGCTGTGTGAACACACGTGACCTGACGTCATGAGTGTGTGAATGTGGTAATCAGTGCTGTGTGAATGCACATGACCTGACGTCATGAGTGTGTGAATGTGATAATCAATGCTGTGTGAACGCACATGAGCTGACGTCATGAGTGTGTGAATGTGATAATCAATGCTGTGTGAATGCACATGATCTGACGTCATGAGTGTGTGAATGTGGTAATCAATGTGTGAATGCACATGACCTGACGCCATGAGTGTGTGAATGTGATAATCGATGCTGTGTGAACGTACATGATCTGACGTCATGAGTGTGTGAAAGTGATAATCAATGCTGTGTGAATGCACATGATCTGACGTCATGAGTGTGTGAATGTGATAATCAATGCTGTGTGAACACACATGACCTGATGTCATGAGTGTGTGAATGTGGTAATCAATGTTGTGTGAACACTCATGATCTGATGTCATGAGTGTGTGAATGTGGTAATCAATGTTGGGTGAACGCACATGACCTGATGTCATGAATGTGTGAATGTGGTAATCAATGTTGTGTGAAAGCACATGACCTGACATCACGAATGTGTGAATGTGATAATCAATGCTGTGTGAACACTCATGATCTGACATCATGAGTGTGTGAATGTGAATGATAATGATGTATGAACGCACATGACTGGCGTCATGAGTGTGTGTAATAATCAATGACCTGACATCATGAGTGTGTGAACATGGTAATCCATGTTATGTGAACGCACATGACCTGACATCATGAGTGTGTGAATGTGGTAATCCGTGTTGTGTGAACACATATGACTGACGTCATGAGTGTGTGAATGTGATAATCAATGTTGTGTGAACACATATGACCTGACATCATGAGTGTGTGAATGTGGTAATCAATTCTGTGTGAATGCACAAGACCTGACATCATGAGTGTATGAATGTGATAATCAATGTTGTGTGAACACACATGACCTGACATCATGAGTGTGTGAATGTGATAATCAATGATGTGTGAACGCACATGATCTGACATCATGAGTGTGTGAATGTGATAATCAATGACCTGACATCATGAGTGTGTGAATGTGGTAATCAATGTTTTGTGAACGCACATGACCTGATGTCATGAGTGTGTGAATGTGATAAACAATGTTTCATGAACGCACATGACTGACATCATGAGTGTGTGAATGTGATAAACAATGTTTTGTGAACGCACATGACTGACATCATGAGTGTGTGAATGTGATAATCAATGCTGTGTGAACGCACATGACTAACGTCATGAGTGTGTGAATGTGATAATGTGTGAACGCACATGAGCTGACGTCATGAGTATGTGAATGTGATAATCAATGTTGTGTGAACACATATGACCTGACGTCATGAGTGTGTGAATGTGCTAATCAATGATGTGTGAACACACATGAGCTGACGTCATGAGTGTGTGAATGTGCTAATCAATGATGTGTGAACGCACATGACCTGACGTCATGAGTGTGTGAATGTGGTAATCAATGCTGTGTGAATGCACATGATCTGACGTCATGAGTGTGTGAATGTGATAATCAATGCTGTGTGAACGCACATGACCTGACGTCATGAGTGTGTGAATGTGGTAATCAATGCTGTGTGAATGCACATGACCTGACATCATGAGTGTGTGAATGTGATATTCAATGCTGTGTGAACGTACGTGACCTGACGTCATGAGTGTGTGAATGTGGTAATCAGTGCTGTGTGAACGCACATGAGCTGATGTCATGAGTGTGTGAATTTGGTCATCAATGCTGTGTGAACACACGTGACCTGACGTCATGAGTGTGTGAATGTGGTAATCAGTGCTGTGTGAATGCACATGACCTGACGTCATGAGTGTGTGAATGTGATAATCAATGCTGTGTGAACGCACATGAGCTGACGTCATGAGTGTGTGAATGTGATAATCAATGCTGTGTGAATGCACATGATCTGGCGTCATGAGTGTGTGAATGTGGTAATCAATGTGTGAATGCACATGACCTGACGCCATGAGTGTGTGAATGTGATAATCGATGCTGTGTGAACGTACATGATCTGACGTCATGAGTGTGTGAAAGTGATAATCAATGCTGTGTGAATGCACATGATCTGACGTCATGAGTGTGTGAATGTGATAATCAATGCTGTGTGAACACACATGACCTGATGTCATGAGTGTGTGAATGTGGTAATCAATGTTGTGTGAACACTCATGATCTGATGTCATGAGTGTGTGAATGTGGTAATCAATGTTGGGTGAACGCACATGACCTGATGTCATGAATGTGTGAATGTGGTAATCAATGTTGTGTGAAAGCACATGACCTGACATCACGAATGTGTGAATGTGATAATCAATGCTGTGTGAACACTCATGATCTGACATCATGAGTGTGTGAATGTGATAATGATGTATGAACGCACATGACTGACGTCATGAGTGTGTGTAATAATCAATGACCTGACATCATGAGTGTGTGAACATGGTAATCCATGTTATGTGAACGCACATGACCTGACATCATGAGTGTGTGAATGTGGTAATCCGTGTTGTGTGAACACATATGACTGACGTCATGAGTGTGTGAATGTGATAATCAATGTTGTGTGAACACATATGACCTGACATCATGAGTGTGTGAATGTGGTAATCAATTCTGTGTGAATGCACAAGACCTGACATCATGAGTGTATGAATGTGATAATCAATGTTGTGTGAACACACATGACCTGACATCATGAGTGTGTGAATGTGATAATCAATGATGTGTGAACGCACATGATCTGACATCATGAGTGTGTGAATGTGATAATCAATGACCTGACATCATGAGTGTGTGAATGTGGTAATCAATGTTTTGTGAACGCACATGACCTGATGTCATGAGTGTGTGAATGTGATAAACAATGTTTCATGAACGCACATGACTGACATCATGAGTGTGTGAATGTGATAAACAATGTTTTGTGAACGCACATGACTGACATCATGAGTGTGTGAATGTGATAATCAATGCTGTGTGAACGCACATGACTAACGTCATGAGTGTGTGAATGTGATAATCAATGCTGTGTGAACACACATGAGATGACATCATGAGTGTGTGCATGTGGTAATCAATGACCTGACGTCATGAGTGTGGGAATGTGGTAATCAATGCTGTGTGAACGCACATGACTGATGTCATGAGTTTGTGAATGTGGTAATCAATGCTGTGTGAATGCACGTGACCTGACATCATGAGTGTTTGAATGTGATAATCAATGTTGTGTGAACACACATGACCTTACGTCATGAGTGTGTGAATGTGATAATCAATGCTGTGTGAATGCACATGGCTGACATCATGAGTGTGTGAATGTGATAATCAATGCTGTGTGAACACACATGACCTTACGTCATGAGTGTGTGAATGTGATAATCAATGATGTGTGAATGCACATGGCTGACATCATGAGTGTGTGAAGATGATCAATGTTGTGTCAATTCACATGACCTGACTCATGAGTGTATGAATGTGATAGTCAATGCTGTGTGAACGCACATGACTGACGTCATGAGTGTGTGAATGTGATAATCAATGCTGTGTGAATGCACATGACTGACGTCATGAGTGTGTGAATGTGATAATCAATGCTGTGTGAACGCACATGACTGACGTCATGAGTGTGTGAATGTGATAATCAATGCTGTGTGAACGCACATGACTGACGTCATGAGTGTGTGAATGTGATAATCAATGCTGTGTGAATGCACATGATCTGACATGAGTGTGTGAATGTGATAATCAATATTGTGTGAACACACATGACCTTACGTTATGAGTGTTTGAATGTGATAATCAATGTTGTGTGAACGCACATGACTGACGTCATGAGTGTGTGAATGTGATAATCAATGCTGTGTGAATGCACATGATCTGACATGAGTGTGTGAATGTAATAATCAATATTGTGTGAACACACATGACCTTACGTCATGAGTGTCTGAATGTGATAATCAATGCTGTGTGAATGCACATGACTGACGTCATGAGCGTGTGAATGTGATAATCAGTGAGTGACCTGACATCATGAGTGTGTGAATGTGGTAATCAATGGCCTGACGTCATGAGTGTGGGAATGTGGTAATCAATGATGTGTGAATGCACATGACCTAACGTCATGAGTGTGTGAATGTGATAATCAGTGCTGTGTGAACGCACATGACCTGACGTCATGAGTGTGTGAATGTGATAATCAATGATGTGTGAATGCACATGACCTAATGTCATGAGTGTGTGAATGTGATAATCAGTGCTGTGTGAATGCACATGACCTAACGTCATGAGTGTGTGAATGTGATAATCAGTGCTGTGTGAACGCACATGACCTGACGTCATGAGTGTGTGAATGTGATAATCAATGATGTGTGAACGCACATGACCTAACGTCATGAGTGTGTGAATGTGATAATCAATGATGTGTGAATGCACATGACCTGACGTCATGAGTGTGTGAATGTGATAATCAATGATGTGTGAATGCACATGACCTAACGTCATGAGTGTGTGAATGTGATAATCAATGCTGTGTGAACACACATGAGCTCACATCATAATATAAGTATGTGATAAGGACATCTTTTCATCAAGATTGCTAAAGTACAACATAAAACTTGAAATAAACATAATAATTAATGGTATTTAACTAACTGTGATTTCTGCCAGGTCAGAAGACTGACTATGGGAAGCCTTGATGACCTCTGAACTTTGAAACTGACATTCCCTCAGGGAGTTTAACCACCTGGGGAAAGGATCAGAGATGATCACTATTATGCGCATTACAGTGAATCTCTGACAGGATTGACACATGAAATTCTTGTTGTACTTCAGTGACAAGAAGGACACAAGAACTCAGTAGAAATAGAGTTGATTGAAAACAAATGTTGACTTCATGCTATTTGCAGAAGTTCGAAAGGAGGGTAGGAGATTTCAGTGCTGCTAAGTTTTAGTTGATGAAAAATATGATTAGAAAATTAGAAAGGGCATGGAAGGTGGGCCTGTTGGCAGAGGCCTGTAACCCCAGCTATTCAGGAGACTGAGGCAGAAAGATCACAAGTACAGGGCTTGCCTGGGCAACTTAGGCAGACACTTTCTCAAAATAAAAGTAATTTTTAAAAATGTTGGAGCTCTAACTCACTGGTAGGGTGTTTGCATATTTGTATGAGTCCCTAGGTCCAATTCCTAGTAACACCAAAAGGAGCGACATAGACATTGCCATTTGGGATTCTCAGTCTCCACATTGAGAAATTGAAATATATATTTTTTTAATTTAAAGAATACCTTTTTAGGTGTGTGGTGTATGTGCGTGTGTATGCGTGTTCATGTGTGTGGTGCTTGTATGTGTGTGTATGCATGCAAGCAGAGGCTAGGTAGAGGTCAACATAAGGTATCTTCCTCAATCTCCTTCCACCTTAGGCTTTTGAGAGAATCAAGTGCCTTCTGGTCTGCTAGACCTAGGGCTCCTCCTGCCTCTCCTTACTCAGCATTGGGATTATGGGTGCATGCCACCATGCCTAGCATTTGATGTGGGTGCTAGGTATTCAAGCTCAGGTCATTGTGCCTGCAAGACAAACACTGTACCAACTGAGCCATCTCTCGGCCTCCTCTAGTTTTTTCTTTTTCCTTTCCTTTCCTTTCCCTCCCTTCCCCTTCTCCCCTCCCTTCCCCTCTCTTCCCTTCCCCTTCCCGTCTGGTTTTTCGAGGTAGTATCTCACTCTAGCCCAGGCTGACCTGGAATTCACTATGTAGTCTCAGGGTGGCCTTGAACTCACAGCGATCCTCCTACCTCTGCCTCCCTAGTGCTGGGATTAAAGGCGTGAGCCACCACACGGCTCTCTCTCTCTCTTTTATTTATTTATTTGCAAGCAGAGAGAGAGGTAGAAGAGAGGCAGACATAGAGAATGGGCACACCAGAGCCTCTACCCACTGCAAACGAACTCCAGATGCATGTGCCCCTTGTGCATCTGGCTTACCTGGGTCCTGGGAAATCGAACCGGGATCCTTTGGCTTCGCAGGCAAATGCCTTAACCGCTAAGCCATTTCTCCAGCCCCCCCTCTCTCTCTCTCTCTCTCTTTTTTTTTTTTTTTTTTTTTTTTTGGTAGGGTCTCACTCTGGCCCAGGCTGACCTGGAATTAACTATGTAGTCTCAGGGTGGCCTTGAACTCACAACGATCCTCCTACCCCTGCCTCCTGAGTGCTGGGATTAAAGGCATGCACTACCACGCCTGGCTCTTTTTTTTTTTTTTTTTTTTTTTGAGAGAGAGAGAGAGAGAGAGAGAGAGAGAGAGAGAATGGGTGCACCAGGGCCTCCAGCCACTGCAAACAAACTCCAGATGCACCCCCTTGTGCATCTGACTTACATCGGTCCTGGAGAAGTGAGCCTCGAACCGGGGTCCTTAGACTTCATAGGCAAGCATTTAACCGCTAAGCCATCTCTCCAGCCCTTTTTTTTTTTTTTTTTTTTTTTGAGAGAGAGAGACAGGAAGAGGAAGACAGAGAGAGATGGGCGCATCAGCAGCCTCTCAGCTGCTGGGAATGAAATCCAGATGCGTGCGCCCCCTTGTGGTCAAGTGCGGCATTGCGCCCTTGCGTCACTTTGCATCTGGCTAAACGTGGGACCTGGAGATTGGAACCGGCGTTCTTGGGCTTAAGAGGCAGGCGCCTTAACCGCTAAGCCATCTCTCCAGCCCTCTCTCTCTCTTTTAATGATTTATAATTTGCAAGGTTACCCTATGAGGTAAAAGAAAGTAGTTTCTTTGATTTTATAGATAAAATAAGCTTTTGAGAAGTTTAACTTGCTAGTTTGTAGCAAGATTAAATCACTTTGACTTTTATTCTGAAAAAATTTTATTTTTACCTTTGAAGTCCACCAAAATTTTTCAAATAAGTATAGAATACCATATTAGTGTGACATGATTATTAAAAACTCATAGAAGGGCTGGAAAGCTGGCTCAGCAGTTAAGGCCCTTACCATTAAAGCCAAAGGACCCAGGTTTGATTCCCTAGTACCCATGTAAAGCCAGGTGCATGAGGTGTCACAGGTGTCTGGCATTCGTTTGCAGTGGCTAGGAGGCCCTGGCACATCCATTCTCTCTATCTCCCTCTGCCTCCCTCCATCTTTCAAATAAATACATAAATTTAAGAAAAAATTTAAAAACTCATAGAAAACCCTCAAACACAACACTTTACTAGAAATGTGGCCTTTATAGCTTAGAGGTCACTTTTATCAAAGTAGTTTTTTACCCAAGGTAAAATCTGTGGAACAACAAAAAAAATCTTTAAAAATGTAGGTAGGGGCTGGAGAGATGGCTTAGTGGTTAAGCGCTTCCCTGTGAAGCCTAAGGGCCCCCATTCAAGGCTCCATTCTCCATTACCCACGTAAGCCAGATGCACAAGGTGGCGCATGCATCTGGAGTTCGTTTGCAGTGGCTGGAGGTCCTGGTGTGCTCATTCTCATTCTCTCTCTCTCTCCCTTTCTGTCTGTCTGTCGCCCTCAAATAAACAAACAAGCAAACAAACAAAAAAAGGTTTATAAAAAAAATGCAGGTAGTTGTAGGCATAGAGCTCAGGTGATTAGTAAATTCTGATGAAGTGATGAAGTGATGTGCTGGTTAAAATCACTATGGAAGAACTCCTTTTTGTCAAGCTCCAATTATTTTGACATTTCCACACTTTTTAAAATGTGGCCTTTCTAATTCAGTCCAAGTGTTATGTATGCCCTTTGAAAGAGTTTCCTACTCAGTAATTAATTTATTCCATCTTTAGTGTTTTGACTATTTGGATTATTTATCTATCAAGGCTTATCTGTTTTTCTATTTCTTTTTTTCTATTTCTTTTGTTTTTCCATGTTAGTTATAAAATTTGTTTTATTTGTAGAATACGGTACATAATTAACAGACAAAAATCCAGTATTGAAGAATGATATTTTACAAAAGCCTTATGTAATGCTGTAGACTGATATTTTTGATTGTATGTACATATATCAGTAATTATCAACAAGGGATAGGCCTCTGCTTGCTGGGGGACAGGATCTGAAGATACTCTGATTGTCAAAACTTGGCAGGAAGGGCTGCCATTGCATCTTTAGGCAGTTGCGAGGATGCTGTGAAACTTCCTCTTGTGCATAGGTTATTCCTCATGGGAAAGAATGAGCTGGGCCGGAGAGATGGCTCAGCAGTTAAGGTGCTTGCTTGCAGTGCTGAAGGACCTAGGTTCAGTTCCCCAGGATCCACGTAAGCCAGATGCACAAGATGGAGCATGTGTCTGGAGTTTGTTTGTAGTGGTCAGAGGCCTTGGAGCACCCATTCTTTCTTTGTCTCTCTCTTCCTATCTGCCCCTCTCAAATATGTGCTCCATACACCTTTAAACATCTCAAATTCATGCCTCCATGGTAGATTTTGCTGGTTTTCAAAGACAGTGTAGATTAAACTTCCCCTTTGGCACATTCCACTCTAGCGTTGCATAGTCTCATTTCAAAGGAAATTTTGTTCTCGCAGAGCCAGACTCTTCAAAGCTGTGACCAGCTTTTCCCCTCCGTTTTTTGTGAGTGCCCTCTACTGGTAGCTTGCTTGCTTTTCCATAAATGACAAAGAAAGCCAAAGTTTGTATATGTTTTGTATTTTAACCTGTGATTCTTTCAGTTTCAACTTTACTTTAAAGTCTTGTATAATTCATGTTTAAAAAAATTTAAATAGCAGCCTTGCTCTGCTAATATTGATACAAAGATGACTATCTGTGAACTACTTAGGCCTAATTACTTTAACAAATAGGGGGATGTATTCAAGAAAAAAAACAAGCCGGGCGTGGTGGCGCATGCCTTTAATCTCTGTGAGTTCAAGGTCACCCTGAGATTACATAGTGAATTCTAGGTCAGCCTGGGCCATAGTGAGACCCTACCTTGAAAAAAAAAAAAAAAAAAGAAGTAAAATTAGTAGAAATGAATAGTGAAAAATAGAGACCTAGGAATGGACATAACAGTCACTGCCTTCTATAATTGTTCAGCTTTCTTAATTTTTATTTATATTTTATTTTTATTTATTTATTTGAGAGAGAGAGATGCAGAAACAGGCAGGTAGAAAGAGAGAGAGAGAGAGAGAGAGAGAAAGCGCGCTCCAGGGCTTCCAGCCACTGCAAATGAACTCCAGATGCATGAGCCCCCTTGTGCATCTGGCTTACGTGGGTCCTGGAGAGTCGAGCCTCGAACCGGGGTCCTTAGGCTTCACAGGCAAGCGCTTAACCTCTAAGCCATCTCTCCAGCCCCAGCTTTCTTATTTATTTATTTTTCAGCTTTTTAATTTATTTTGATTTCAGGATGAGAAAGTAGTTGTCAGGTGTCAGCAGTTCTACATTGTCTTCCTGTTTTACCACAGTGGCACTTTTCAAGGAATGCAGGCCGGTTGTTTTGTTTCGTAGAAGGTCCTCTGCAGGTTTCTTTCCTTAAGAACAGGTTCACGTAAGCAGTTTGGGCAGTCGTGTTAGGTGAGGGATGCTGCCCTCCTCCTTGAATCCTCTCAAAGGACACATGGTGCTGCTTTATCCCTTTGTGGAGAATACCGATATTTTTGGTAAAGGTGGTCCCTGTCAGATTTCTTTCTGTAAATCATCTTTAATTCCATCTTCTAACTACCATCACTTGTACATAAATGGGCCACTGCTATAAATAAAGGATCTGTCTTTCCTTCACTTATTTTTGAGACTTGTTTTATGTGTCAGCATAGACGCACGAGCTCTTTTATTTTTATATGTATGTGGTGTGTGTTGAAGTTCATCTCAGCGAATCTAAAGCTGTCTGCTACAGGCCTCCACATACATGCATATATATTCATATGTACATACATGTGCATACACACATATAAATACACATGCCAAACCAGGCTCAGTTATGGAGGAAGGGAATTATTGAAGCTTACAGATTCAGGGGACGTTCCATAATGGCAGAAGAAGCTGGCCTCCTTTCACAGGACCAAACACAGAAAGAAGCCACACAGCACAACACACTTCAGCTAGGCACACTTTGCATATCTTTAGATTGACATCCTAAACCCACCACCACACCTTAAGATCTACCTAGAGACACTGCCTCTAGCAAGGTGGCTGCAGATGCAAACTATAAACTAATAAAACACTGAATAGATTGGGGGCCATCTATTCAAACTACCACCAGGCCAGAGGTTGACATTGGGTCTTTCTCAGCCACGCTCCACCATGTTTTTTGAGGTTAGGGTCTCACTCTGGTTCAGGCTGACCTGACCTGGAATTCACTATGTAGTCTCAGGGTGGCCTTGAACTCATAGCGATCCTCCTACCTCTGCCTCCCCAGTGCTGGGATTAAAGGCATGCGCCACCATACCAGGCCCACCATATGTTTTGAGACAGGGTTTTTCACTGAACTCTCACAAATATGGTTAAATTAGTTAGCCAACAACTCATGGACAGTCTCCTGCCTCTGCTTCCCCAGCCCTGGGATTATAGGATAATACTGGCCTCACACTTGGCTTTTACTGGGTGCTGAGGGTCTAGACTCGGGTCCTCATAATAGTTTGTGTGTATATATATATATATATATATATATCAATTACCTTCTCATTGCTTGACAAATACCTGATCAGAAGCATTTAAGGAAGGAAAGGTTTATTTTTGGTTTACAATATTTTGGGAAAGCAGGAAGCTGGAGTCACACCATCGCATCCCAGGGCAGAGAGTGCAGTCTGAGTCTGAATGCTGAGTGCTCAGCTCTTCTCTCTTTGTTATACAGTCCAGGCCCTCCTCACCCCACCCATGGGATGGTGCTGCCCACAGTTAGGGTGGATCCTTCCACCTCACTTTGATCTAGGAAATCCCTAACATCCAAATACAAAAGAATTAGCTCAAAATATAAACAACCATATACCAAAAACTCCTCAAAAACCTAACAAATGTCATGAACAAAAAGATACTTTATTAGTGTAGTACAAGTTCAAACAAACATGGCATATTTTAATATTGGGGAAGATAAGAATGATAACTACTGGGAAGGGAACAGAGAAATGTGTGCCAGCATCTTGTAGGTGGTACAAGTAAATCCAGCAAACGTCCTGGGTGTGCAATTGGAAGCAGTGTCAGGAATTGTCCTGTGGATGTAAGTGCTAAATTGTATATTCAGAAATGTTTATTTCAGTGTTTGTCATGATATTTTAAACATAGCCACATGTCTACTGATAGAAAATTAATGACATAAATTATGGTATGACCATACACATTATAGGATGGTTGGAAAGGATTAAGTAATTTTATGTGTACTGATATAAAAAAATATGTCTAGGGGGCTGGGAAGATGGCTTGGTGGTTGAAGGTACTTGCTTGCAAAACTTGTTGGCCCAGATTCAGTTCCTAAGCTACTCACATGAGCTGGATTGAAAAAGTGGCACAAGCATCTGGTGTTCATTTGCAGCAACAAGAAGCTTTGGTGTATGTGCATGTGCATGTGTGCGTGCACGCGCACATACACACACACAACATGTTTAAAACGAAAGAAACAAAGAAAAAAATATGCCCATTATATATAAGCTGGATTACAGCACTTTATGTTGGATGCCATTTATCTAAAAACAGATTTTAAGCCGGGCGTGGTGGCGCACGCCTTTAACCCCAGCACTCGGGAGGCAGAGGTAGGAGGATCGCCGAGAGTTCGAGGCCACCCTGAGATTACATAGTTAATTCCAGGTCAGCCTGGACCAGAGTGAGACCCTACCTCGCAAAACCAAAAAAAAAAAAAACAAAAACAGATTTAATTACTCTTTTCGTCCTCTGTGGTCTTTCATTCTTTATAGTAAGCATACTTTATAGTAAGCCTGGAGGGAAAATGATGCTAATTTTAGAGAAAAGGAACTAAAGTATTAGGTATCAATTATATTGGTTTATACTGTCCACATTCATTTGTTTGTTTTTGTTGTTGGTGTTTAAGCCTAGGTCTTATATAGTTCAGAATGGCCTCAAGCACACTTCGTAGATGAGGATGACCTTGAACTCCAGATTCTCTAGCCTCTAACTCCCAAGTGCCGGCATTACAGATGTGTGCCCACCATGCCCTGCTCACTTTTAAAAGTTCCAATGAATAGAACAGCATGAGTATGATCTGAGAGTAAGGAAACTGACATCAAGGTCAAGTAAAGAATAAAAGTTACGTTGGCATCTGTAATCATTAAGATCGGCTCCATGGTCATTCCAGCCCATATTCTCACCTTGACATCACAAGTCATATGGGAGAATGCCGTATGACTTCAGCAGGTTAAGATGTCATTGATCAAAATTCAGGTTTTTGAACTAATGGTAGCTTTATGTCTTGGGAGTAGTGTTAATTTTTCCCCCTAGTCCTAAACTAATAATGCAGTATTGTCACAATCCCAAGTACCCAGCTTTCGGAAAATAAGTTTTAATTTTCTTTATTCCTGCTTTTAAAGAATCCCTTAAACCAAAGTTTTGACATGAAAACAACTTCTTTACTGTCCCTGCTGGCTAATGACAATAGAAACCCTCCTTCTCCGGGTCTCATCCAGTTCTTCGTATGCTGAAGTATCGTAAATAGATTTGCTAAGATCATTCCAGCTTGAGATGTAGTGCTGTTATGAGGACAAGCTAGAAGGTCTGCTCAGTTCCTACTGGCAGTGGTCTGTCTTCCTGTTTTGGGCTGTGATAACATGTTTTGTAGAACGTGAACGGGAATTTTAACTTTTCTTTACATAAAGGCATTTGCATTGTTTTTAATCTTCATTGGGATGTACTGTTCTGCACATGGTTTACCTGCTGTTAGAGCTGAAACAGCCATGGCTAGAGTAGAAGGAGATGAAGTGCTACAGCAGTCCACACCACAGAGCGGAGTCCTGCTGCTGGCTAGAGACGGAGACTTCAGGTCAGTCTCTAGCTTAGACTTCCGTCCTGAACACCAAGACCTGCAAGTCGGGATGCCTACAAGTCGGACTCAGCAGAACAACCCGGAGACGTAGGATATTATACTCCTCTTCTCCTCTGTCCTTCACCTCATTCTTCTCTTTAAAACAATGAGCTCAAATACAAATTGCACAAAATTCACCATTTTAAAATGGCTTGGTGTGGTTAATGTATTTAAAAAGTTGCATAGGTGTCACTGCAATAAAATTCCATGATATTTGTATCATCCCAGAAAGAAGTCCTTTACCCATTGGCAGGCATGCTCCAATCCCTTCTCCCATTACCCCTGAAGCTGCTTTGTCTCTGCATTTGCATGTTCTGAATGTTTCAGATTAAAGGATCACATAGCACGTGGCCTTGGTGTCTGGTTCCCATGACAGCATAATGCTAGTGCTGCTTCTCTCCTTCCATAGCAGGATGCACAGCGGCGGGGGACTGTACTGTGCCTCAGTCAGCTGTAGATGGACATGGGCACATAACACTGATGTAAACATGAATATTCAATCCTTTATCACCATCTATTTTAGTGGTTTTAGGTATCTATGCGTAGGTTGACTGAATCACATGGGAGATAGGTCTTTAAATCACTTAAGAGCTGAGTTACTGTTCATGACAGTAGGATTTGTACATTCATCTGAAGAGGAGTGTCCATGCAGAGTCTGTGGTCTGAGGAGGAGTGTCCATGAAGAGTCTGTGGTCTATTTGAGGAGGTGTGTCCATGAAGAGTCTGTGATCTATCTGAGGAGGAGTGTCCATGCAGAGTCTGTGGTCTATCTGAGGAGATGTGTCCATGCAGAGTCTGTGGTCTGAGGAGGAGTGTCCATGCAGAGTGTGTGGTCTATCTGAGGAGGTGTGTCCATGCAGAGTCTGTGGTCTGAGGAGGAGGTGTGTCCATGCAGAATCTGTGGTCTATTTGAGGAGGTGTGTCCATGAAGAGTCTGTGGTCTATCTGAGGAGGTGTGTCCATGCAGAGTCTGTGGTCTATCTGAGGAGATGTGTCCATGAAGAGTCTGTGGTCTATCTGAGGAGATGTGTCCATGAAGAGTCTGTGATCTATCTGAGGAGGTGTGTCCATGCAGAGTCTGTGGTCTATCTGAGGAGGTGTGTCCATGCAGAGTCTGTGGTCTATCTGAGGAGGTGTGTCCATGAAGAGTCTGTGATCTATCTGAGGAGGTGTGTCCATGAAGAGTCTGTGATCTATCTGAGGAGGAGTGTCCATGCAGTCTGTGGTCTATCTGAGGAGATGTGTCCATGCAGAGTCTGTGGTCTGAGGAGGAGTGTCCATGCAGAGTCTGTGGTCTGAGGAGGAGTGTCCATGCAGAGTCTGTGGTCTATCTGAGGAGATGTGTCCATGAAGAGTCTGTGGTCTATTTGAGGAGGTGTGTCCATGAAGAGTCTGTGGTCTATCTGAGGAGGTGTGTCCATGCAGAGTCTGTGGTCTATCTGAGGAGATGTGTCCATGCAGAGTCTGTGGTCTATCTGAGGAGATGTGTCCATGAAGAGTCTGTGGTCTATCTGAGGAGATGTGTCCATGAAGAGTCTGTGGTCTATCTGAGGAGGTGTGTCCATGCAGAGTCTGTGGTCTATCTGAGGAGGTGTGTCCATGAAGAGTCTGTGATCTATCTGAGGAGATGTGTCCATGCAGAGTCTGTGGTCTATCTGAGGAGATGTGTCCATGAAGAGTCTGTGATCTATCTGAGGAGATGTGTCCATGCAGAGTCTGTGGTCTATCTGAGGAGATGTGTCCATGAAGAGTCTGTGATCTATCTGAGGAGATGTGTCCATGCAGAGTCTGTGGTCTATCTGAGGAGGAGTGTCCATGCAGAGTCTGTGGTCTATCTGAGGAGATGTGTCCATGAAGAGTCTGTGGTCTATCTGAGGAGATGTGTCCATGAAGAGTCTGTGATCTATCTGAGGAGGTGTGTCCATGCAGAGTCTGTGGTCTATCTGAGGAGGTGTGTCCATGCAGAGTCTGTGGTCTATCTGAGGAGGTGTGTCCATGAAGAGTCTGTGATCTATCTGAGGAGGTGTGTCCATGCAGAGTCTGTGGTCTATCTGAGGAGATGTGTCCATGCAGAGTCTGTGGTCTATCTGAGGAGATGTGTCCATGCAGAGTCTGTGGTCTATCTGAGGAGATGTGTCCATGAAGAGTCTGTGATCTATCTGAGGAGGTGTGTCCATGCAGAGTCTGTGGTCTATCTGAGGAGATGTGTCCATGCAGAGTCTGTGGTCTATCTGAGGAGGTGTGTCCATGAAGAGTCTGTGATCTATCTGAGGAGGTGTGTCCATGCAGAGTCTGTGGTCTATCTGAGGAGATGTGTCCATGCAGAGTCTGTGGTCTATCTGAGGAGATGTTTCATGAAGAGTCTGTGGTCTATCTGAGGAGGTGTGTCCATGCAGAGTCTGTGATCTATCTGAGGAGGAGTGTCCATGCAGAGTCTGTGGTCTATCTGAGGAGGTGTGTCCATGCAGAGTCTGTGGTCTGAGGAGGAGATGTGTCCATGAAGAGTCTGTGGTCTATCTGAGGAGGTGTGTCCATGAAGAGTCTGTGGTCTATCTGAGGAGGTGTGTCCATGCAGAATCTGTGGTCTATCTGAGGAGGTGTGTCCATGAAGAGTCTGTGGTCTATCTGAGGAGGTGTGTCCATGCAGAGTCTGTGGTCTATCTGAGGAGATGTGTCCATGCAGAGTCTGTGGTCTATCTGAGGAGATGTGTCCATGCAGAGTCTGTGGTCTGAGGAGGAGTGTCCATGCAGAGTCTGTGGTCTATCTGAGGAGGTGTGTCCATGCAGAGTCTGTGGTCTATCTGAGGAGATGTGTCCATGCAGAGTCTGTGGTCTATCTGAGGAGATGTGTCCATGCAGAGTCTGTGGTCTGAGGAGGAGTGTCCATGCAGAGTCTGTGGTCTATCTGAGGAGATGTGTCCATGCAGAGTCTGTGGTCTATATGAGGAGGTGTGTCCATGCAGAGTCTGTGGTCTATCTGAGGAGATGTGTCCATGAAGAGTCTGTGGTCTATCTGAGGAGATGTGTCCATGCAGAGTCTGTGGTCTATCTGAGGAGATGTGTCCATGCAGAGTCTGTGGTCTATCTGAGGAGGTGTGTCCATGAAGAGTCTGTGGTCTATCTGAGGAGATGTGTCCATGCAGAGTCTGTGGTCTGAGGAGGAGTGTCCATGCAGAGTCTGTGGTCTATCTGAGGAGGTGTGTCCATGAAGAGTCTGTGGTCTATCTGAGGAGATGTGTCCATGCAGAGTCTGTGGTCTATCTGAGGAGATGTGTCCATGCAGAGTCTGTGGTCTGAGGAGGAGTGTCCATGCAGAGTCTGTGATCTATCTGAGGAGGTGTGTCCATGCAGAGTCTGTGGTCTATCTGAGGAGATGTGTCCATGCAAAGTCTGTGGTCTATCTGAGGAGGAGTGTCCATGCAGAGTCTGTGATCTATCTGAGGAGGTGTGTCCATGCAGAGTCTGTGGTCTGAGGAGGAGTGTCCATGCAGAGTCTGTGATCTATCTGAGGAGGTGTGTCCATGCAGAGTCTGTGGTCTATCTGAGGAGATGTGTCCATGCAAAGTCTGTGGTCTATCTGAGGAGGAGTGTCCATGCAGAGTCTGTGATCTATCTGAGGAGGTGTGTCCATGCAGAGTCTGTGGTCTGAGGAGGAGATGTGTCCATGCAGAGTCTGTGGTCTATCTGAGGAGGTGTGTCCATGCAGAGTCTGTGGTCTGAGGAGGAGATGTGTCCATGCAGAATCTGTGGTCTGTCTGAGGAGGTGTGTCCATGCAGAGTCTGTGGTCTATCTGAGGAGGTGTGTCCATGCAGAGTCTGTGGTCTATCTGAGGAGATGTGTCCATGAAGAGTCTGTGGTCTATCTGAGGAGATGTGTCCATGCAGAGTCTGTGGTCTATCTGAGGAGATGTGTCCATGCAGAGTCTGTGGTCTATCTGAGGAGGTGTGTCCATGCAGAGTCTGTGATCTATCTGAGATGTGTCCATGCAGAGTCTGTGGTCTATCTGAGGAGGTGTGTCCATGCAGAGTCTGTGATCTATCTGAGATGTGTCCATGCAGAATCTGTGGTCTATCTGAGGAGATGTGTCCATGCAGAGTCGGTGGTGTCTCTGAGGAAGAGTGCTGATAGTGTCTAGGTGGCCAAAAAGAAAAAAAAAAATGTTTCTTTGCTTATGTTTTTATGATGCTGACAGTAAATCACTTTCTCCCCTGTTCCTTAAAAGCTTTCTGTGAATATTGGTATGAGATCAGCATCAGTATTTTTGGTCATGGTGCACATTACCCTCATAGTAGGCTCATTTTGTTTGCTTGTCATTTTTTTTCTGACACTTTAGTTGAATTCATATAAGTCAGCTTGGTGGTTCATGTTTTTGCAGGATATTTTCTTATTCCCTTGTGGGATAGTGCCCTTGTCTTGTCTCTAGTCTTACAAGTATTTAGATTTTCTGTTTGATGCTGTTATACTTTTTTCTGCTTAACGTGTTAGCACTTGTTTCCATTTACTTTATTTGTTTACATTGATTTCTTTTCCGCTAGAGGTCCTTCAAGGACTTTAGAAACTGTAAACAGATTGAATGGCAGGAGACTGAGGCAGGATGTTTGTAAGCTCAACGCCAGTCTGGGCTACATTGTAAGACTTAAAATTTTTCAAAAGAAAAAAAAAAATTAAAAGGTGAAGAAGAAACTGTATCTTGGTTGAATATTCTTTACCTGAAATCCTTGGGACCAAAAACGTTTTTAGGATTTTGTAATGCTTGTGCCTATTTTACTGGTTAAACATCCCTAATACAAAAGGCTGACTTGTTTGGATTTCAGAGCTTTTATTTTGTATTAAAGGTGCTCAATTTTTTTTAATTTATTTTGAGAGAGAGAGTAAAAGAGGAAGAGGGTGGGGGAAAGAATTGGGTGTGCTAGGGTCTTCAGCCACTGTGAATGAACTCTAGATGCATGCACCCCCATGTGGAACATGTGTGACATTGTGCGCTTCTGTCACTGCGTCTGGCTACGTGGGACCTGGAAATTCGAGCATGAGTTCTTAGGCTTCGCAGGCAAGCACCTTAACCACTAAGCCATCTCTCTAGCCTCAATTTTAAATTTGTAGGCAATAATGTTACATTTAGGTTGGCAGTAATTATACCTGGGATATGTGGGTAGGTGGGAATGAATTCATAAACCAATTGACATAACTACAAATCTCCTCTTCTATTTCCTTTTTTTTTTTTTTGGAGACAGGGTCTCACATAGTCTAGGCAGGTCTCACCTGAACTCAGTGGAGGTTGGCCTTGAACTCCTGGTGTTTCTGCTTCCCAATGAATGCTGGGATCGCAGGCACTTATCACCCAGCCCTATCCCAGGCTGTGTCATTCTTTTATCTTTTTTTAAAAAATTATTTATTCATTCATTTATTTATTTATGAGAGGAAGAGAGAGACAGGAAGAAAATGTCAGGGCCTCCAGCCACTGCAAATGAACTTCAGACACGTGCACCACTTTGTGCATCTGGCTTTACGTGGGTCCTGGGGAATCAAGCCTGGGGTCCTTACTGCTAAGCTCTCTCTCCAGCCTGTCTGTCATTCTTTTCTATGCAGGTCACAGTATGTCTGTGTCCAGCTGACTTTGAAAACCATCTACACAATCTTAAAAATAACAGTGTGTAGTATGTCATTCTAGAATCACCTTCTAGAAGAGTAATAAAGTGAGTATTAGCAGAACAGTGGGTTTCTTATGTTTCCTGTGTTGGGAAGCAGTGAAGACACTTATTAATACTTGACAGTTTCAGAAACAAACCTTCCAATACCATCTTAGCTGATAGGTTTTGCAGCAGTCTATTTCATATGGACAGAAACATCTGATGGAATTAGCAGTGTGGAGGTGGAGCTCAACTGAGATAATGTTTGCAATGCGCTCATCACAGCACCCAGCATACAAGTGCGGGCGCAGCAAATCTTGGTGCTGTCATTGCTATTAATAGCAATACAGAAGTTTTCTGTTGACCTGTGTGTGTTTTCCTATGCAAGAGTTACTGTCTGTATTGAAAACCCAAGTTGAGAGGTTGCTAAGAGACTTAGTTATAGTAGAAATGACATTCTATTGCTGGCCAGTGAGTTTATCTCGTCCTGAGTGACTGAGGCTCAGCTTGCACATTTCTCTTTATGTCATGCAGATATGTTCCTCCAAACATGGAAAGGCGCGTAGTAAACTAGGAAACATTAAAAACATGAATCCATGTAAAAACCATGTAAAGGACACAGGTGGTGGCAAAAAAAAATGAAAATTAAAAAAAATTGATACTGAAACAGTGAGAATTTTTAGCTTATTAAGCTGATAGCTTTAAAAAATGACAATAGAAAACCCTTGTTCGCGAGCAGTGCTGATCATGTGTATACTTAATGCTATTTGAAAATGAAATAATAAAATAAAAGTAATATAATGTGTATACCAACTGATGGTCATATCTTTCTGGTGTTTGGGAAACAGGGTCTCCCTGTGTAGCCTAGGCTGTCTCAGCACCCCCAGTGCTAACAGTATAGCCGTGCATTACAGCTCCCCCCATTGCTTTGTCATGTCTTAACATTCACCACATCTGATTTAGTTCTTTTTTTAAGGTACAAAATTTAACACAGCTGAAGAACCAGCATTCTCCTCATTGTTCCTCTCTCCTGTCTCATAAATGTTTTAAAAATCTCTATATGTTGGTTTAACTGTACTATTTTGTAAAAGTCTTCATGTTACATATAATTTGATTAAAGAAACTTAGATTGGTGGTATTTTGTAATTAAAATTATAACTTCAGTGGGAATAGGAAGAGGATAATGAGGGAGTGAATATGATCAAAAGACATACACATGAAATTGTCAAGATAAAAAATGACAAGCTGGGCATGGTGGCGCACACCTTTAATCCCAGCACTCGGAGGCAGAGGTAGGCGGGTTGCCGTGAGTTCGAGGCCACCCTGAGACTACATAGTTAATTCCAGGTCAGCTTGGGCCAGAGTGAAACCCTACCTCGAAAAACCAAAAAATAAAATTAAATTTAAAAAGACAACTCCTTTACCTTAATAAATCATGTCTTAAACTTGGACTTATTTTTATAATTCTTTTATAAGAAAACACTGAAAATATTTTTTAAATGTTAAGAGTTGAAATTCTTTTGCAAACTAATACATTGGAAGCAGTAGTTTGTTTAATTTCATTTCAGATATGCAGTATCTTTATAACATATTTGAGAGAGGCTAGTACAACTGAAAAATTACTATATTGTGTTGGTATTGTAATTGTAATGAAAATTTACATTAGGGTTTTTTGTTTTTTGTGGGTTTTTGTGTGTGTGTGTGTGTGTTGGGGATCAAACCCAGGGCCTTGCACATGCTAGCAAGTGTTCTATCCCTGAGCTACGCCCTCAGTCCTCCATTAAGGTTTTGGATCTACATATATTTACATTGAATGGGTGCGTTTGTTTATTAACAGACAGGTACTGATTTCTGCAGTGGTAAGCAAAATTGGAATGAGCCCCACTAGCTTTGAGCTCAGAACTTATTAGCATGATAGTTATAAATAAATATACAATGGCAAATTATACTACATGCTGCTAGGGAAACACTGCAGAGAATAGGAAAGGGGAACCTTAAGACTTAAGGGGATGGTAGTGAGGACTTGAGCAAATGATATTGTCTACATTTCAGAATAATCTGCTGCTGCAGTGTGGAAATATATCCTAGAGTTAACACAGGGGTGCCTGCGTTACCATGTCATGTTACCATGACACTGACTAGAGTTGTCTGCAGTCATGTCTGCAAATACATGAGGAGACACTGCAGATACACAAGGGGACGCTGTGGATACGCTGCAGTTACATCTGCAGATATGCGAGAGGACACTGCAGTTACATCTGCACATACATGATGGAATGCTGTGGATATACTGCAGTTACATCTGCGCATACATGGTGGAATGCTGTGGATATACTGCAATTTCATCTGCAGATACATGGTGGGTCCCTGTGGATACACTGCAGATACACAATGGAATGCTGTGGATATACTACAGTTACATCTGCAGATACATGATGGGACAGTGGTAGTGGTAGGTGCTTGGATTTGTTTGTGCTTTATTTTGCAAAGAGATAAATGGTATAAGACTATGGGTTGTATAAATGCCTATATGTAAGTGTCAGTTTTCTTTGTAATGACATTTTAGGATGCCATGCTAAGCGTGTCTCTATTACAACATTTTTAAAGCAAATTGCGTTTCATTAAAGTCATTTATTACAATAGCATTGTTAAATGCTAAAGGCTGTGAACATGAATGTTGCTCTAGGTGAATACTGTAAGTTGCTTTCCCAAAGGACTGTATCTTTTTATTTTATTACCAGAAATGTTCTAGCTCATCCATATCTCACTCTTGACGTAGTACATTTTGCTTAGAAGGTTTATACTATTTCAGAGATGGAAAAAGTGACACTGACTGTTCAGTAAGGGAAGCATGGCATAACTTTCATCTGTTTTTTAAAATTGTGCTGAGCTAGCCTAATGACTTTATTTTATCTGAGATTCCTAAAGACTTCATTTACAACCTCATTTACCTTCTTTGAAATTGGGAAATAACCTAATTTAGAATATGAAGTACTGATCCTATTTTATTGCATCTTGAACTAGTTTCACTATCGAATCCATCCTTTCAGATTGTTTTGGTTTTGTGTGTGGCGGGAGGGTGGAGGCCGGGTGGAATGTCGGGTGTCCTGCTCCATTACTCCTGCCTGGTCTTGTTTTGAGCTGGAGTTTCCTGACTGATTCCAGAGCTTGCAGGGCTCCCATGATTCTTAGCTCTCTGCTTCCTGTGGGATTGGGGTTACAGGTGTGCAGCGCCACACCCAGCTGTTTCAGTGGGATCTGGAGATAGAACTCTGAAGGTGCACTTAGCTGCTGAGCCTTATCTCCTGCCTTTCAGATGATTTTTAATTAAGGGGATAAATAATGTTTTCAAAACACTTCAAATTTGTGAAAAGTTGGGTTAATACAGTGGTTGGCAGATTTTTCTGTTTAAGGCTGCATTAGGTCTTTGTTCCATAATCTCTGGTGTTTGTTTGGGGGACTTTGTTTGCTGTTGGGCCCCATAAAAACAGTGGCAGGATAGAACTTGGCTTGTGCGGAAGGAAGCGTGCTGGGAAAGCTGCAGCGTGGACACGGGTTTCTTTCTTCGCACGTCCTTCCTCCTCGTGGCTGAGCACTTCGGTGCTTATCCGCCGCTTCTGCGCCCACGGTCTGCTTGCTTTCACATTGTCCGCTCTCTGTGGCTTGTGCTTTAGTATCTAACTCTTCACTCCTCCACCTCTACCAAGTTGCCCTGTCTGTGTATATGATCCAGTTATGAGCCGTGCTTCCAAGGATTAGGACCCTAGTTGAAAGTAACTTTGGAATGGCTAAACTGTTAACAAGCATATTTCTAGTCAGCAGCGCTTTGTTGAGTAATGGACTGTGGAGTGCTCTTGTAACTGGGGCGGCTTTTGAGCGTTGCTGTCAATGTGTAGGATCTGGAGAGGGCGACTGATGGGAAGGAGACTGCTGACCCACTGCTACCCTCGGTTGTCAGTGTGTAGGATCTGGAGAGGGCGACTGATGGGAAGGAGACTGCTGACACACTGCGGCCCTCGGTTGCATTGTTCATCATGAAAGCATTTAGGAAATGTGTTCAGAAAATGCTGCTGTTCCACAGTGTGTAATTTCATTTATTTTTTGAAAATTGTATGCATGTATTTAATGTATTTTGATCATATTCATTCCCACTACCCTCTCTTTTCTCCCTGAATTCCTGTTTTGATGGTATGGTATATGTGTGCAGGTGTGTGTGTGTGAGAGAAAGAGTTCACGAGTGTAACGGCCATGTCATTTCTACACACTGCTCTCCATCCTCCAGCTCTGGTACTCTTCCTGTCTTCCGTGATGTTCCCTGAGTCGTAGAGGGGTGGAGCTGCCTCACTTAGGGCTGTTGGTTACTTTATATATTTGTAAACATTGCTTGGAAGTTTTGAAAGTTGCCAGGTGTAGTGGCACATACCCGTGACCCCGGTGATTGATGATGGAGCTGGCAGGATCAAGATTTGCCCAAGGTCAGTCTTGGCCACATAGTGAGTCCTAGTCTAGCCTTAGTTAAATGAGACCTTTCCTCAAAAAAAAAATTTTCTTTTAAGTTTGCAAATGGAACCTTCCTGAAGTACATCTTGGAGTGTGGCCAGATAGTGCGTAGTCCTGCAGCCATGCTTTACTTACTGCGCAGATCCAGAGACTACAGGTGCTGGCCTGGACCTAGAGAGGAAGGACACGGAGCCCCAGGGCTGGCTGTCCTTACTATTGATAAGTAAGGAATGTAAGGTGATTTCAACAGGTACGGAAAGACTCCGCTTCTGGTGTTGGTTGGTGTTGGTCTTCAGAAGCACTAGTATTGAACTTGTCATAAACACAGTTTTTCAAGTAGTTAATTAAATGAGAAGGTTCAGTACTAATATTGTCAGCCAAATGTTCAAATCTTTACCTGAGAGCTTCTTGTTTAGAAAATAAATATCCACTTTTTTCCTGTTCAGATAATTTTTGTCATCTACAATTGATAAAATACCATATGCTTTAAAAAGATAAACAGGAGATCATAGACTTTCATAATTTTTAAAATTGCAAGTTAAAGGGTCTGACTGACCATATATTCAATAGTAGACCATATACTTAGTATATTTTAGGCCTTAGGTTCAATCTCCAATAGAAGAAAACAAATTCAGACATGAAAAACAAAAGCTAACAGAAGAAATGCAATCACCATGACATCATGTACAAAAGAGATGAACAAAAGCTGAGTGTCAGTAGAACTGCAGGTCAAGGACAATAGCTTTTAACCCTATTGTATATGTGTACCATAAGCATTTAAGTATGTGTACGCGCATGTTACTGAGATCTCACGCTGGGAATTGAACCCAAGGCCTCGAGTCTGCTAGACGAGCCCTCTTAGACTCTGCAGGTGAACAGTCGTTCCCGGCAGAGTCGCAGTGCCTGTCTAGCACAAGCTGCCCTCTCCAAGGTACGTGAGGGCACCTGCCTGGACTGACTGTTCTCCTGATTGCAGAGAAGTAGGTACCTGCATGGCAGGTTGGTTGATTCTTGTCACTGAAGTCATCTGGAGTAAGGCTTAGTAGACCTGTTTTTATTATATTTCCTTTAGTCTTTAGCTACTAACACATATACTTATGTTGCTGTATCGCCATATAATACTTTCCACAACTGGCCATAAAGCAGACATATAAAATGTGTAGAGTTCAGTGGTATTTTTTTACATTTACATCACTGATTTTGGGAACTTTTTTCTCTTGCACCTGTTAACAACTCCCTAATCCTCCTTCCCTCAGCCCCCAGTAACATGTGCTCTAATTTTGTCTGTTTTAATTTTCCTAGGGTAGGTGTCTCACATATACAAAGTGTTTGTCCTTTTGTGTCTGGCTTATATGTGTTTAAGATTCTGTGCTGGAGAGGTGGCTTAGTGGTTAAGGTGCTTGCCTGTGAAGCCTAAGGACCCAGGTTCCATTCCCCAGTATTTACGTAAGCCAGATGCACAAGGTAGCACATGTGTCTGGAGTTTGTTTGCAGTGGCTAGAGGCCCTGGCACACCCATTTTCCCTCTCTCTGTCTCTGCCCCTTTCTTTCTCTCTCTCTCTCTCTCTCAAATAAATAAAAAATAAAATATTTTAGAAAAGACTCATCTGTGTTGTAGCCTGTTGTACATATATAAGTACATTGTGGTTATACATTTGTCTGTGAGTGGACACTTAGTTGTTTCTGTATTTCAGCCATAGCACGAACATCTGAGTCATCCCTTTTATTTCTGGTTCTGTATGTGCACATGCTTAGAACATGAATCCTAGAGCGTGTAGTGACTTTTCAGAGGACTGTCGGCACAGTCACCATGCCCTCAGCCCTGCACAGATGTCCAGTTCCTGGGCATCTGGCTTACGTGCCAGCCTCACAGGTGCTGCCTATGCCTCATGGTTTCATTGTATGTCCCTGACGACTGCTGACCTTCTCGTGTGCTCGTGGGTCATCGTTGAATGCTGTCTCAAGTCCTCTGCTCACTTCGAGTGGAGTTGTCTCTTTGCTGCTGAGCTATATATTCACCTTTGAAAAAGGCGCTTTATAATAATCCAGACTGTTTCTCCTTTCTCAGGATTCCTACCGGAAACAAGTAGTAATTGATGGAGAAACCTGTCTCTTGGATATTCTCGACACAGCAGGTCAAGAGGAGTACAGTGCAATGAGGGACCAGTACATGCGGACTGGGGAGGGCTTTCTTTGTGTATTTGCCATAAATAATACTAAATCATTTGAAGATATTCACCATTATAGGTGGGTTAAGTTGAATGTGATAACTTGGCATTGAGAAGCAATTGTAGCTCTCTCCTATTAATTCTTTTGTGATTTGCTATGCCTATATGATCTAATTTAAATTTTAAAATAATTTTGTTAGGTAGGTAGTATTCCCATTTTACAAGTGAAGTGCTTAGAATCATAGCAGCCGAGTGACGTGTTCCAGTTGAATCGGTAGTGGTAGTGCCGACAGCGGAACCTGTGGAATTCTCATCTACTGTACAGCAGAGAAGCACAAGGAGCATCACTCACACAGGAGAAGGTGCTTTGGAACGGTGCCACTCAAGTGTCTTGAAGAAGAATTTCTTGGTTTGGATAAGCAGTGGTTTGATATTTAAAATACACACATACTGCTTGAGTGTCATAAAAGAGTGAATAATTCCAGCAGTGATATTTTTCTAAAGAATCTGACAAATCTACGCCACAGGACTACCTAAATGATCATCTTTGTGTTAAATTTGTTTTTCATTGTTTTCCTTGAGGGTTTACAGTTTTCATCAAGTTGCATATTAAGCAAATGTTCTACCTACTGGCTGTCTTGTGAGGTAGCCTAGGGAGGAGGCGAATGTCCTATTTCAGAACATTTCATGCTCTTTGGATGCATGATAGTAGTGCCCCGTGAGATTTAACATATTTACTGAGCTCAGAAGCAGAGCAGCTGTGAGTGGGAGTACTTCTTACTTATCCCCTGTACATGTAAGTGACGTCTCTGAAACCACCTAGAACTGTGGAGGAATGGATCTCATCTCTAAGAGTTTATCTTATAGTGAACAAACACTAGTTTCTTCAGTGTTGTTCATCTAGAAACCAGCCTTTCCACTGGTCATTGTTCTCTTTCAAAGAAGTACATCTATCTCCCCTTTACTCATGTTTTGCTTCCTAACATTTCCTCTAGAGTTTGAAAGTATTAAATGGAAATTTTCAAAAACAAACAATTCATAAGTTTTAAATAGCTTTTATTACAGTAGATTGTTATATATCATTTTTCTGTTTTTTATTTACTCTCTTACTGGGCCTAATTTATAAGTTAAACTTTATCATTGGTGTGGGAGGAAGCAGTGTTATAGGATTTGACAGTGTCTCCGGTTTTAGGCATCCATGGGGTTCTTGAATTTGTACCATTGATGGAAGGGGAAGTCCTATTAAAAATGTGAGTTCTGTTAGTGCTGGTGATTCATGCTTTGGTAAAAATATTTTTTGTATGCATGCATATATACACATTTAATCACATATGTGTATATATGTGTTTCTAAGATAATAGTTTTTTTAATTTTTTTGTTTATTTATTAGCAACAGACAGAGAAAGGAAGAGGCAGAGAGAGAGAGAGAGAGAGAGAGAGAAGGGGCTCACCAGGGCCTCGAGCCACTGCAAATGAATTCCAGATGGATACGCCACCTTGTGCATCTGGCTTATGTGGGAACTGGGGAATCGAGCCTTGAACCGGGGTCCTTAGGCTTCACAGGCAAGCGCTTAACTGCTAAGCCATCTCTCCTGCCCTAAGATAATAGTTTTTTAAATTAAGCACAGCTCTTTTGATGTAGAAGTTTTTACTATGTTTTTATTGTTATATATCTGCTTGTGAACCCTTCAGATTATAGTTTAGATGTATACATATTTGATCTTTTAAGAGACGTATAAGATTTCTGTCTTAACAGGAAAAATAGCTAAAAGAAGGAAGGAAAATTTGGTATGGTGGAAATGAATTATATGTAAAATCATTCAGTAAAAATTTTGTAAGACAAAAGTTGTGAACAGTTTTTGAAGTATTTTTGTGTTACTAATGCTTCTGTTACACTTTGTTTCTTCCCAGAGAACAAATTAAAAGAGTTAAAGACTCTGAAGATGTACCCATGGTCCTAGTAGGAAATAAATGTGATTTGCCTTCTAGAACAGTAGACACAAAACAGGCTCAGGACTTAGCAAGAAGTTATGGGATTCCTTTTATTGAAACCTCAGCAAAGACAAGACAGGTAAGTAAAACTAGAATAAATACAAATAAACTTTCTGCAAAATATACCAGGTGATTTTAATCATTAATCATTTTCTAATATATCAAGTGATTTTAATCATTAATCATATTTTTCTAATGGAATCATTTTTGGGACAGGAGGCAAGGACACTTTTAAATATGGAAACCATACATACCTCAGAGCATAACAGTTGTTCTATGTTAAACCATTTAATGTAATTTGTCAAGCTTTCTCTCCATTGTACTAAACTAGGACATACACAGTGCTTATTCAGTAAATGTTCTCTTCTCTTGAGTTAAGGATAGTGCTTCTTGTCCAGGGCCCATGACACTACATTCGGCTTTCTTTTCTTTTTTCTTTTCTTTTCTTTTTTTTTGGCAGGACTTGAGTGTGAAGATAGTTTCTTGTTGTTGTAGCCTAGACTATCCTTGGTCTTGAGGTGCTGGGATACTTAGAAATACCGATATGCCTGGTGTTTGTGAATTATGTTTTAAATCTTCAGTTTGGGGCTAGAAAGTGACTTTCTGGAGTTTGACTGTCATATAAATGTCTCTCCCATGACAGTTTTGTTCACATAGGACATAGATTTGCTGTCTGCCACTTGGCTTTACTTCAGAGGAACTGAGATTTCATTCAGATCCATTCCCAAATTCTGAAGATGGGAAAAGGTTTGGTTTTTGTCTTCTTTTTCCTGTTTTTTCCAAGTAGTTTCCTTGGTTTTCCTCAGAAAGCATCATTATATTTCTAAGTGTATGTCCTAGGGTTTTTAGTGAAAACATTCAAACACAGGGTTAAAAGAGTGCCCTTTGAAAACTCCTGCCTGCTTTCTACCATGACCATTCGACTTGAAAAGGGACTTTTACTTTTAGACTAGCGAACATTGTAGGTTACATTTCACAAGGAAAGGAAAACACAAGACGAGGTTGGAGTAGAGAAGTGCTGCTCACACTTGAGTGTGTACAGACAAGCTGAGCTTACGAAAACCCACCTTCTACTTCTGTGGTTTAGATTGAAACCTGCGAGTTTGCATTTCTTTCAGCTCTCAGATAATGCTGGCTTTGGCACATTGTCGCTGTGATTAGAGAGGCCGGAGAGGACATCGAGGGTCTGGCAGCTCTTACCTCACTTCACCTCCGTGCTGCTCAGCTTCTCATGGATAGGCACCTAGGTAGCTTCGTGTGCTTTCCTTGGGTGACGTCTGCCTCAGGCTTCCTCCTGTACAAGACTACCAGGCTTCCTTGTGGTTCTGCTTTTTTGTTTTTATTTACTTATGTGGGGTAGGGGTGTCATTGTGGACACACCAGGGCCTCTGACCATGGCAAATGGAATGCCAGGCTTTACATGGGTACCTGGGTCATTGAACCTAAGCCGGTAGGGTCTGCAAGCAAGAAGCACCTTTAACCCCTTAACTACTGAGTCATATGTCTAGTCACCACCCCCACCCCCGTTTCTAGACAAGGACCCATAGCTCAGACATGCCTTGCACTCACTATGGTCTGCACCCTCCTGCCACCTTCCGTTTTCTGAGTGCTGGGATTACAGTTGTACACCACCATGCCTAGCTCATTTTGTTAGTATTTTTCAAATGCTAAAATTATACAGATAAAGATTAATTTAAATTTACTTTGGAGACATGTTGGTCATCTAACATATAGAAAGATATAATATAAAAGAACTTTTTACACAATGCTTAGCCTTTCTTATATTTAAATCCTAATTCAAGCTGGGTGTGGTGGCGCACACCTTTAATCCCAGCAGTTGGGAGGCAGCAGTAGAGGATTACTGTGAGTTCAAGGCCACCCTGAGACTACATAGTGAATTCCAGGTCAGCCTGGGTTAGAGTGAGACCCTACCTCAAAAAACAAACAAAAAAATCCTAATACACTGATGACTTGACTACATATTGCTAAATTGTAACTTAGATATTTAATTCTCTGATTTCTTTTAAGTGGATTTATTGATTTGCTTACAGAAGCTTATTCATCTTTCTTGAATTTAAGTTGATATTAACAAATGGGAGGTTCTAAAAAGCTATTCCAAATAATTTTAGAGATTGTAATATAAAGTGTACATTTTATTTTATTTATTTATTTATTTATTTATTTATTTATTTATTTTGAGAGAGACACAGAAAGAGGGAGAGGAAGACAGAGATGGGTGTGCCAGCAGTCTCTCAGCTGCTGTGAAAGAAATTTGAAAGGATACAGGGGTCAGTCTTTTGCTAGAATATGCTGTTCCTGGCCTGTATTCTTTGTGTATGGAGTCTGCTGCTTTCCACGTATCTGGACAGTTTTTCATCTACAGAATTTTCTGGTCCCTTTAAACCATATATGGTGTGGTAGAAAATGTAGTTGAAGTAATCTCTGGCACCATGACAGATTGAGTTCTGAGTATTTAATCCAGGTTTTTGTGTTCTGGTGAATTCAGCCATTTAAACATGTTTTAACCCTCTGAACCACCATTTGAATATAATGTAAAAATTAATTTTAAAAATCTGATTAATTTTCTCAGCTTTGTTATTAATTTTCAGGTAGATATAATTAGTTGCTAGAAGGGCTTTTCTTAAAGTTCATATTAAAGTTAGTTTAGCCAGACAAAACAGTGTCATGTCTCTCTGATTGTTGTATTTTTTACATAAGATTTGTATGTTGAATTTTAACTTTTTTGTGAGTTAAAAATCAACAGTCATTGTCCACCTGTCCTGAGCCTTGTAGAGCCTTCCAGGTCATAGTGTTGGGATTGACTCAGTGCTACTCAAGGGGCTTCTGGTTGGGTGAATTTTCTTGAGGAAATCAGGTGTGTAAAGGTGTTTTTAAAATAAAGCTGGTGTCTGTTCCCTTCCCTCAAGATAGTTGATACTTCTGATCTACATGGAGTTAGGGTATTTGATGTGTTATTTGTTTGAAACAATTCTGCAAGAAATTTTGCAGATTCCACAGCAACAAGATCCTGGTAAAATGAAATCTCCTAGCTAAAGGAGAGGCACCAGGATATAGATACTCTGTTCATAGTTCTCGATTTCCGTATTCATTTAAAATAAATTAAATGTTTAGGAGGGCTGGAGAGATGGTTTAGCGGTTAAGGCGCCTGCCTGCTAAGCCTAAGAACCGGGTTCCAATCTCCAGGTCCCACGTTTAGCCAGATGCAGTGATGCAAGGGTGCAATGCCGCACTTGCCCACAAGGGGGTGCACACATCTGGATTTAGTTCATGGCAGCTGAGAAGACTGCTGGTGCTCCCATCTCTATCTGTCTCCCTCTCCCTCTCTGTCTCTCTCTCTCCAAAAATAAATAAAATAATAAAAAAATTAAAAAATAAATTACATGTTTAAACTTATATATTTGTGTTGACACATAAATTTAATCTGTTTTCGTGTTTACTGAGTGACATTTGAAAAATGAATGAAGTCTATGGCCACACCAACCCCAAATGTGCCTGATCTCTGGAGAAGTGGAAAAATGTGGTGTATCTTCAAAGATAAACCACTGAGTGCCAGTTAAGAGTTTAATAGCAGTCATAGGTCTCATCTTAAAAAATATTACAAAAAAAGTTGTGAATATGAAATCAATATTTTGTACTATAAATGTGTACTATGTGTAATTGTTTTAAAAAACAAGAGTCAATGCCAGGAGTAGGGCAAAGATAAAAAAAAGTGTCCTCATGGGCTGGAGAGATGGCTTAGGGGTTAAGGCGCCTGCCTCCTAAGCCTAAGAACACTGGTTTCAATCTCCAGGTCCCACATTTAGCCAGATGCAAAGTGACGCAAGGGCGCAATGCCGCACTTGACCACAAGGGGGCGCACACATCTGGATTTCCTTCACAGCAGCTGAGACACTGCTGGCGCGCCCAACTCTGTCTTCCTCTCCCTCTCTCCCTCTCTCCCTCTCTCCCTCTCTCTCTCTCTCTCTCTCTCTCTCTCTCTCTCTCTCTCTGTGTCTCTCTCCAAAAAAATAATAAAATAAAAAGTGTCCTCATATATTCTCTTGATGATAGTGTATTATCTAGAAATAACTTTGAAAAAATATAGTAAATAACTGATTTTTAAACATCTTAATTTCATACTGATAAAATTAAGAGGCGGAAAAAGTCATTCTAGAATAGCTATTTCTTGGTGTCAATTATCTTGGCCCCTGAGGTCCTAAACTGATTTCTTGGTAGTGGGTAGTCATCTCTTCTTAATTATTGGGTTCCGATTCTCTCTGCATTACTGGAAACACAAATCACACATTTTGGTGTTGGTGATGGGGAAGCTTATACTGAGCTTGCAGACGAATCAGCTTGTGTTGCGTGAGTAGAGGACCAGCACCTTCTCTGCCCTTCATGGCACGCTGACCTCTGCATGGACAGACAACTCACTTAAAACAGGAGCAGAGGCCTCCGCTCTTAAAATTTTTAAGAAAATATGTGCTTTTTCTTGGTTTGTCTCTCTATATAAATATATATGTGTGTATATATACACTTCTTTCATTGGCTTTCAAATTAGAAGGGACTCATGTATGAAAGTATCAAATAACAGCTTGTGCTTTACATTTTAAATGCTTTACAAGTCATTAGACCAGCAAACATTTCTAACATATGCTCCTTTAAGAATAAATTTAAAAAAATAACTTTCCTCTTGAGAATGAATGACAAAACTATTAAAAACTTGCACATGCAGTTACAAGAAAGGGTTTTATTTAAAATGGCACCATTGCTGGGCATGGTGCACACACCTTTAATGCCAGCACTTGGGAGGCAGAAGGGTCACCATGAGTTTGAGGCTAGACTGAGACTACATAGTAGAGAGACTACATAGTGGATTCCAGGTCAGCCTGGGCTAGAATGAGACCCTACCTTGAACCTGCCCCCCCCCAATGGCAACATTAAATGATTTAGAAAATAGACAGTTTTCTTTCTAACTAGCAAAGCTAGTTAGTTGATTAAATTTATTCCATTGAAAATAAGATTTTTCTTAGTCTTTAATGATTTTTATCTTATATAATTGAATAGATATCACTGGGTAGAAGGGATTACTAGCTTGATGTAACCATATTATTTAAATGCCTGCTTCTTTACTGAAAAATAATTTTTTTGAATTTTTAAAATTGTATTTTAAAGGCAAATTACTTTTGCTGAGGCAGTTCTTTTTTTTTCTTTTGCAGTATCTTTCTCTTACCATTTTAGGCTACACACTTACAGGTGATCTGTGCATGTGACAGTTAAGTGTGAGTTCTGGGATCAATGCCTTTAATACCTCATGGCTGATGCTCTGTGCCTGATTGAATTTAAAACTATAAAGCAAAATTTTAATAGGTATCAGCCTTTTAGGTGTTGCATTTTGTTGCATTTGGTTCAATAGAAACAATGACTTTACCAATTGTAGGAAGTTAAAACTACTCCAGTCCCCAAGGTAAGCAATTCAAAAAGAAATGAACAAAGTGAGCTTAAAAATAAATGTGTAGTAAAATATACTAGCTTTCCTAAGTGCTTATCTTTTTAAAACGAGCACACATCACACCCTTAAAGCGGGCTTGACTCCTCCTGAAGGCTTCAGCTTGGGGGGAGAAACTATCCCTTAGGCTGAAATGAAAAACTTTATCTCTGTAATGTAAGATTGTACTTGCTGGAGGTTTTTTTTTTAAAACTATAACCCTGAGCCTTTTATAGAGTATTCAAATTAGAAGGCAAAACAAAAAAAAAGGCCAATGTTGTTAGGACAATGTTCTGTATACACATTTAAAGACATACTGAAAAGATACAGAATATGTTGCTCCTGTTAACAAGTACATTTCAGTTTGTGAAGAGGCCCTTATTTAACCTCTGAATTAAATAATGTAGTCATCTGTGCACAACAGCTCCAGGGTTAGCTCTGTTGGGGATTTAGAAATTGATTAAGAAATGTTCAGTTAAGACAAAACTTGACTCATCTTGATTAGAGGCTGTCTTTTTTTTGTTTGTTTTCAAGGTAGAGTTCAGGCTGACCTGAAATTCACTATATAGTCTCAGGGTGGCCTCGAACTCATGGCAACCCTCCTATCTTTGCCTCCCAAGTGCTGGGATTAAAAGGTATGTGCTACCACGCCCAGGAAATTGGAGGATGTCTTCAGTCTCTGCACTCCCCACCACCGTGGGTGTAAGGAAGGTAGGAGTCAGCAGAACATAGAGAACACTTGCCCCTGAGTCAGGACAACACCTGACCTTCAGTTTAGGGTTGCGTGCCTCAACCAGCTAAATTATCACATAAGCTGTTGTATTGATGACCAGATTCTAATACATGCATTTAGCTTTTTCAAAATCTCATCTAATTCCTAAGTTTTTTAAACTCTTAATTCCAATAGAAAATAAAAAACTCCTTTGAGAACAAACCAGGTTTAGCCCATATTTTCAAGCTGCATCTTTGGTTTTATTCGATCTGATGTCTGTCTAAAAAAAAAAAAAATTCTCAAGCTCTTCATTTCAAGCATCTTGCACATGGCTATCCCAATAAGTTAATCTTCCCAGTGGAAAAGCCCTTACAGAAGCTGTGTTTTACGATGCAGAGAGTGGAGGATGCTTTTTATACACTGGTGAGAGAGATCCGACAGTACAGATTGAAAAGAATCAGCAAAGAAGAAAAGACTCCTGGCTGTGTGAAAATTAAAACATGCATGATAATGTAACCTGGTAAGTGAGCTGTTCACATTGGCAGAAAGCAAGCGTCTTCACGGTGACTGAGCAGCCACCAAGAACTCCTGAGGAGCGCAGTGCTCAGTTGAATGACTAAAACAGAAGAAACTTGTCATTTGTACCATAGTCAGTGCATTTATTTTTAATGTCATGAGCATTAAAATATAACTGATATCTTTTAGATGACTATAGGAGCCTAATACACATTCAACGTGGTCTGATGATTGAAGTAAGCTAAGCATTGGAACTGATAATGTACCTTTATTTTTAAGGGAAATCAGACTTGAGTTTGAGCTCACCAGCGCCTTCTGAGTAAGAAATGTTTTAGGTTAGACTGAACGGTCCACCTCTGAAGTGCACTTCCCTTGCTGACAGCGCACTAGCCAATAGCTATTCTTCTGTGTTCTTACCCAGCTTAATTTCCATATCTGTGTAGATGCCTGTGGTTGGCTTTCTTTGTCTTTCACCACATCATCAATTCACAGTCATCTGCTTTCTACCGGGACTGTGACACCTCATATTATTGACCTGCTGCCGCCTTCTGTCTGTGCAGACAGAGGCGCTTGAAAGAGATGAGTCTGGCTGGAGACGTGACTTAGCGGTTAAGGCACATGCCTGCAAAGCCTAAGGACCCAGGTTCAATTCTCCAGGTCCCATGTAAGCCAGATGTACATGCTGGCACATGAATCTGGAGTTTGTTTACAATGGCTAGAGGCCCTAGCCTGCCCATTCTCTCTCTCTCTCCTCTCCCTCTCTCTGTCTCTAATAAACAAATAAAAATAAAAAATCTTTAAAAAAGGAGATGGAGTCACTCACCTGTCTATCTGATCACTAACTTACATACAAAATATAGTCTTAAGTTTGTGCACACCTCCTGTGGTCCTTGACACCTTCCCATCTCTTAAGCCTTTGGGGGTTTTATTGAAAAACACTATCACCATGCCCATTTTTCATCCTTATATACCAATAAATACCAGATCTTTCTTGACCTGTCCTGGAGTCTTGGCTTCTGTCTGGAATGTCGGCGCTCGCTCACGTCCCTGTCATGTTGATTAGCTGCAGTACACATGTCCACTGTTCTGTCAGTCTCTGGCCTTTACAGCGAGCACAGAGGCCTTGTGTGTTTCTGATATACCATTTTAACTAGATGGCTTCCTGTTTTATTCCTTTATTAGACAGTAGACTCTTAGAGAGCGGAGCCATATCTTTTCATCTTTGTGTGCCCATTGCCTTCTGAGCTTCTTGGCACCTAGTATTACTAGATTGAGGAGAGTGTCACTTTTCTGTCTAATTAATCCATATTACGTTCTGTCTTGCTCAGCAAATTCTTCATTTAACAGGTGACGTAGCTTACATTCTTTGCTGTATATTACTTATAATATGTAATATTCCTTGAGGACATGAACTAAGATTATAATTTTCAAAACTACTAAGATATTGTTAGTTGTACTAACTAAAATAACAGCTGTATGAATTTTAGGTCTGGAATAATTAATACATCTCAAACAATTACATATCAGAACAGTTTGCTTAGTCTGAAAAGGCAAATATACTACTAGTCTGTTAACTCTTTTATTTTAGTATTCTTGAGTACCATTGTGTAAATTCATACTTTAAAAGTTGTGTGCAAAACATAACATGTAATTTGAAAAGTTAAACTGTAAAACAATTATCGTGATCAGATTTAAATGGTACTTTTAGTTTTGAAATTTTCCATTCTTATCTATTAAATGATTTTTAAAATAGAACAGTATTTAGGATATTTTATACTTTAATTTTTATACAGCCTGGACCAGAGTGAAACCCTACCTCGAAAAACCAAAAAAAAAAAAAAAACAATTTTTATACAGAACAAAGGCAGAATCACAGAGTATTCTAAAAGTTCTGAATTATCAGATGGGCATGGTGGCCAGGTCAGCACTTTGGAGACTTAGGCAGGAAGAACAGGAGTTCAAGGTCATCTTGGTAGTGAGACTATCAAATTTTTTTTATTTTTAGAGAGAGACAGACAGAGAAAGAGGGAGAGGGAGACAGATAGAGATGGGCACGCCAGCAGTCTCTCAGCTGCTGTGAACGAAATCCAGATGCGTGTGCCCCCTTGTGGGCAAGTGCGGCATTGCGCCCTTGAGTCACTGCATCTGGCTAAACGTGGGACCTGGAGATTGGAACCGCTGGAGATTGGAACCGGGTTCTTAGGCTTAGGAGGCAGGCACCTTAACCGCTAAGCCACCTCTCCAGCCCTCAATTTTTTTAAAACAAAAATGTAAATTGGGGCTGGAGAAATGGCTTAGCAGTTAAGGCGTTTGCCTGCATGCGAGCCAAAGGAACTCCCAGTTTGATTCTTCAGGACCCATGTAAGCCAGATGCACAAGTGGCACATGCATTTGGAGTTCTTTTGCAGTGCAGGCCCTGGCATGCCCATTCTCTCTCTGTCTGCCTCTCTTTTCTCTCTCTCTCTCTCTCTCTCTCTCTCTTTCTGCTTGCAAATAACTAAATAAATAATTTTTTTAATTGTAAATTGTGCAGTTCCAGGTGGTTGTGTGAATGTTAAATAATTGAACCCTTGTATTTTTATGGGCACATCACTTTTACTGAAAGGAAAAGTACTTGCTAGTACTTAAATTTTTTAAATTTTCTAAAAATATTTTTAAGTTTCATTTGACAATTCTAAGTATATACAAATAAGTTCTTCATAGTCATGGACAGGATGGGTTTTAACGGAATAATTGCCGGGGTACCATGTTTGTGTTTTAGTTTATGAGAATAATTAGTTCCCATGAGAAAAGGATATTCACTTTTTAGACTGCCTGCTTAGATTGCCTGTGGCATCTCCTGAATCTTTGAAATAATCTCTATGCCTCATGAGCCCAGTGCCTGGTCAGAATGCAGAAGAGGGTCAGGCAGTGCTGCCCGGTGCCCTGACACTCCCTTCAGAGGCTGAGGAAGGAGGACCACCCTGAAGACTGGACCAGGGTGAGACCCTGCCTCAAAGCCCACACAAACAGAGAAAGTAAATGCTATCAAATTCCATCTTCATTTTCTTTTAAATGTCTCTATATTGCTCCACTTCATCCACCTCGTGATTTTCCTTTTTTTTCTGCTTCACTTTTTCAGTATTACTGACATTTTCTTCATTATCCATCCAGGTAGTTGAGATAGAGTACATAGGTAAGATCTGTGAGCAAAGGGAATTCATGCCGGCTGAGACAGTTCCATTAGAGCCTCTCGAGACTCCGTCCGCCCCGAGGGCTTATGGTTCCAAGTTGTCATGTGTGGAGGTATTAGACACCGCTTAGTATTTGATTGCAAGATTCTTGTCCCACTGCACGTCAAGGGTGCCGTGAAGGGAGGTATTGCCCTCTGTGAAGGCTGTTGTCTGTTACCTGTCATTGCTTCATATGTGACTCAGCCTTGCTGGCACTGCTCATAACTTGCCACTGTTCTTTCTCTTTGGGAGAAGCAAAAACACTTTTCTGTTTGATCAGTAGTGATAACTGAAGGAGTGGAAAGTACTATGAGTGCACTTTGAGTATTTTATTATGAATGTTGCTTATTTGATTAATGAAACTATTATCCAATTTTGTGGGAATGTGGGCAAGCCTCATTGTCATGCTGCCTGCCTTTATAAAAATGCTAGTTGCTGGGTGTGGTGGCACGCACCTTTAATCCCAGCACTCAGGAGGCAGAGGTAGGAGGATTGCCGTGAGTTCGAGGCCACCCTGAGACTACAGAGTGAATTCCAGGTCAGCCTGAGCTGGAGTGAGACCCTACCTCGAAAAACAAAACAAAAACAAAAAAATGCTAGTCATGTGCTAGAGAGATGACTTAGTGGTTAAAGTGCTTGCCTGTGAAGCCTAAGGACCCAAGTTCGATTCCCTAGTAACCACGTAAGCCAGATACCCAAGGTGGTGCATGTGTCTGCAGTTTGCAGTGGCTAGAGGCCTGGGCACACCCATTCTCTCTCTCAAATAAATAAAAAATAAATATTTTTAAAAATACTAGTCATACCTTTCTGTGTTGTAGATAAATTTTGGAAATCAAGTATAACCTGAAAGAAAACACTTGAGTAATTTTGTTTTTTGAAACTGTTAAAGATCTTCGTTACATGGTAAAAGAAAAATCCATCACTTAAATTTTTAAAATATTGTCAAGATAATATAACTTAATGAACTTATATATAGGTTTATTAAGTGCATAGTATAATGTTTAGACAACATAGGCAGTTACAGTAAATCAAACTTAGTACTTCACTCGGAGTGGCTTGATTAGAGTGTAATCTGTTGGATTGTTTGTTCCTAAAGCTCCCTCTAGTGTCTGAGTTTGGAAGCATAATTAGGTTAAGATTTCTTTTTATAGTTACTACAAGAAAGATTTTAAAGTAAAACACGACCATTTTTTTCTTCGATTTCTGTTTTACTTATATATATGTTTGCTTTTTAACAGAAACAGCAAGAAAACAGGCATGGCAAGACTTGGCTTTGATGTGGGGGGTCCATGCTGGGGCTTCAAAATCTGCTCTTTAGGCTGCTATCTCTTAGAATGCCACTTCTCATGGCATTGATGTTAGTCGCAGCTGGTGTAGACGCTTTGGTTTGGCTTCACATAAATGCATAACCTTACTCACAAGTGCTGCACACCCTTTGAAGGCAGACATTTACATGTCAAGCTTTGAATAACAACCAAACAGTAACTGAAACTCTGCGAGTCTCTTCTAAGCTGGCAGCTACAGTGTCGTTCGGGAGACTTAGTTCACTTCTCTACAAGTTAGATGCGTCACACTTTCAAAATAGTTATCTTGTGTCAGGGCTACTTTAAGGATCCTCCTTTATAAGATTTGACCCTAATAACATGTATTGCTTGGAAATTGACAAGCATATTAGGATATTGTTTACTTTTGCAAATTATTTAAATTGAGAGAGTATTTTATCAGAGCTCAAATTCTATGGCTATGGAAGTGTGTGACTTGTTTGCTAAAGTGCAGACACTGGGATAGTTAAGTGTGCATGTGCAGGCATTGGGGTTTGACTTTCCTAGTATACGAGCTTTGGGAAGAAGTCATTTGTTAGGCTTATTTTTGAGATTCTATGTCACTTGTCAGAGTTCCTTTTTACATTGTCAAAATATCCATGCAGATATGCCTTAGGACTCTTGGAAGCCCGATTTGCTCAGCTGCCGGGAGAGAAGTGTCAAGTGATTGCTCTTCTCACCCCGCATGTTTCAGCGGGGTCATCTGGGCTACTCAAGCCACACTTAGTAACTCTTCCACACTTCTTATGTATTTCAGGGTGTTGATGATGCCTTCTATACATTAGTTCGAGAAATTCGAAAACATAAAGAAAAGATGAGCAAAGATGGTAAAAAGAAGAAAAAGAAGTCAAAGACAAAGTGTATAATTATGTAAATACAATTTATACTTTTTTTCTTAAGGTATACTTAAGTAAAAGTGGTAATTTTTGTACATTACACTAAATTATTAGCGTTTGTTTTAGCATTACCTAATTTTTTTTCCTGTTCCCTGCAAACTGTTAGCTTTTATCTTAAATGCTTATTTTTAAATGACAGTGGAAACTTTTTCCTCTAAGTGCCAGTATTCTGAGTTTTGGTTTTAAACTAGCAATGCCTGTGAAGAAGAAACTGAACCTGAGGCTTCTGTCTCGGGGTTTTGGTGCATGCAGTTGACTACTTCCTGATCCCTTACCAAGTGTGAGTGTTGGTGTGAAGCAGAACAGTGGCGCTCTGGAACCATCCCTCCTTCTGTGTTCTGTCTGGTCACCCACATGGACTGGTCATCATTGGAGCTCCAGCGGCCACTCTGGTTGCTAGTCGTACAGGACATGGAGGGTCCCTGTGACAGGACGCTTTCTGTCTGTGCTGTGGCTTGCCATCCTCCATGATGTCAGGCCACACTCTCCACAAAGGCTTCTCTCCACTGCTCTCAGGCCCACTCGCTCCCAAAAGTATATTTTTTCTACAAAATGGGGGAAAAAAGGGAAAAAAATAAGGCAATGGAAAATAGTAAAAGGCCACTGAATTTCCACTGAATAAGTAACTGTAGACTCTGAATGGGTTTTCCTATTAAGACAGACCCTGTATGAAATGGGGATTTTAGTACCCAATTTGGGGTGATATTTACCTGCTATTAAATTTTTATAATAATTTAAACAATTTCAACATGTATAAAAAATTCTCATGTGAATCAAATAGAATCCCTGGATGTCAAGATTGTTCTTTCTAGCATAACTTAAGTTTTCTTGAACTTAAGTCTTTGAAAATAGTTTTAATTCTGGTTATAGTATTCAAGATGACTTGAGCCTGTTTCAGCTCAGGGGGTCTTGAGGAGACCAAGGCTGCAAGACAGGCCCAGTGAGTGCCTGCTGTGCAGTGCACATGGCATCCTGTGTTCATCCAGCATTGGCTGTGCACGGGTTGGTCAACATGGGGACCAGGAGAATGTGGATAGCTCAGCAGGATGTGTCCTCGCCACGTGGCAGCCCTGCTGTTGAAGCAAGTGCATCACTTTTGGTTTTTAAAAAACAGCTTGAAGTGCTTTTAAATATCAACTGAAGCATGACAATGAGATTTTGAAACAATGAAATGAGAAAGTTTTGAAATCTTTGGGTTTGGCTGGTCTTCTTAACTCTGGCTAAAAGAACATTTTATAAACACTTTTCAAGTCTGATCTGTATTTAAGAATATCTAATGCTTTAAAAATAGGTAAGTTAGTGATAAAAATTCTTGAAGGCGTTTACCATGTTACTTACAATGTTTGAGGTGAGATGGTGAAGGAAGAGGCAATGCTTGTGGGCTTGGGGACGAGGACCCGGTGTCCAGATGCCTGTCCTTTAGGAGTCTGATGCTGGGTGAACCACCATCCACTTCATGTCAGTCATCTCAGAGGCCGTACCTAAGGTCACAGCTGTGTCATTTCCACTCAGTTTACATGCAGATACACCTGTTGGTCAGGCTCAGCACCATCGGTTACTTTGTTCCCTGTGTTACCTTCAGTGCCAGTCTTGGGTACAAGTCCAGGTCCAGGACTCCCCACCCCACCTGCATTAGTGTTGTCTTGCCTCTTCTTTCCCCACGCCTCACGATTTGGTGTCATTTCCCTTTAATACTTCTCCAACTTCAGTTTTATTGCTGCTAGAAACAGGTCCATGAAGGTCACCCACTGAGGTACATCCCAGTTGCCCTCCATCTTTGCTCCTCAGGGCTGAGAGTCACCTGACAGAACCCGTAACAGCTCGTTTTCAGGTGCTTGCAACAGCAATTTAATCTTGACCCTCCCAACCCCCTTCTTTTGCCTGGTGCACTGGTGACCAAGTAGGAATTTTCAAACTTAGTGTGAACAGGCAGATCACTGCCTAGGGCAGGAGGCTTTAATAAAGGAAGGGCTGAAGTCCGCATCCGGGACTCATCCTGGTAACGGTGACACAGTCCATTGTTCTAGTAAGCAGAATATTACAATGAAGACCACTTACTTTATTTACTCAACATTTTCAGTGTCCATCATATGCCAGCCACTTCAAAGACAGACACCTGGGGGTGCGGCACTCCCTCAGAAGGGGCATGATCTTTGGGGAGTGCTAGAGCGGTCTGTAATATCCTGCCTAGTGAGGCATTTGGCACAGGACCTGGGGATAATGGGATGCACAGAAGGGGCGGGGGGGTCTCTAAGTTAGTTTCCTCCACTTTAGTAATAACTGCTTTGCTGTGGTTCTAAAGCAACTCCTTAACCCAGCTAACTTTATATAAATTAGTTAATTTTAAAAGTAGAAATTCCCTAGCTTTCTCCTTAGTAGGTAAGCAATCTAAAAAGACTTGAAAATTGAATAAAACACATCCCTGAGCTAACTCACAGGGAAGGAAACTGTAAGAAGCAGTGAGTCCTGAAGTACTTCCTTGAAGTACATGCATTCAGGGAGCCAGCACCTCCTCTTGTTTCTCCGGAGAGTAAAGAAAGGACTGGGCCCACTGCAGGGGCCACACTGCAGAATCATTTGAGGACTGGTGAATTTTGATGTCACTGGGCAGTTTGTTTTAAGTAGTGGTAATTATGTGAATTTTGAACTATGTTAGCTTTTTGTTAGCAAAGGTTTTTGTGGAGATTTTTAAAAGGGAGAGAATCCTAGAAGTAATCATAAATGTTGTCTAATTACTACTGCAGCCTTAAAGATAAAATTTTTTGAAGTTGAAAAAAGTACTAAATTTACAAATTACATAGTCTTAGGCATTAGCATGTTTGCGGGAAGAATACAGCAGACAAGTACAGGACATTTTGAGTGAATTCACATATTCTCAGTTAAGAACTCAAGGCTCTACTGAGTCACACTGCATAGGAATTTAGAGCCTAAATTTTTAGGCCGTCCAAACCTTTGCCACCGCACAGTTAGTCCTAATGTATACACCAGCTCGGTGAGGCGTGTCAAGTTCCCATTTCCACACATTCATCTCATTTGTGCTCCAGTGATTTAGCTTTGCTCTGACCATGGTTTTCCCAAATAATAATATACACATCTAGAAGGGTTTTTTTGTAGGCAGTAAAAATTAACTGAAGTCATTTTTATTTGTCAAAATGTAATTCCTTGTTAATTATGTAATTTTTTAAAACCCAGCAGTTACTTTATGACTGGGAATTTATATTTAATAACCTGTGTTAACATTGGGTAGCATGAATTCTGCACTAAGAAATTAAATAGCATACACCTGGTAGCTGTAAAACCTGTTTTCTGTCAAAACCTACAATTTTTTTCTAAAGTTATACATTAGTTCTCAAAGAATAGTCATAACTAGATTAAGATTTGTGGGTTAGCTTGCCTGTTTGGGATGGCAATAGGCATTTTAGATGAATTTAGGGGAAAAATATCTGCAGAAATGTCAGAAATGTCAAATTCAGAAGTTTCCCCCCAGCAATATAACCTAAATGAATTATATAAAGTTTTACCTGAAAGTTTCCAATTCCACTGTCTTGTGTTTTCATGTTGAAATACTTTTGCATTTTCCTTTGAGTGCCAATTTCTTACTGGTACTATTTCTTACTGTACCATGTTTACGGGGATGTGTCTTAACTATTTTTGTATGGTGTAAACTGAAACATGCACATTGTGTACATTGTACTTCTTTTGTGGGACATATGCAGTGTCATCCCCTTGTTTCATCCTTTGGTTGCGCTGACCTGGGGAATGTTGGTCATGTCACAGTCAATCTCAGAATGACCACTCCTTTAATTAACTTTTAAATGTTTATAGGAGTATGTGCTGTGAAGTGATCTGAAATTTGTAATATTTTTTGTCATGAACTGTACTGCTCCTATTATTGTAATGTAATAAAAACAGTTATGGTGACTATAATTTTATTTCTTTGTCTTCTTCACTTTTATTGTAATGTGTAGAACTCTTGGCATCATTCTGTAAATCTCCACCCAGCTTTGCAGACAGGCATCCATACTTCTGACAAAGCACTTCAGGACTGGGGAGAAGGGACAGAGGAGGCAGCAGTGGCATCTCTGTGAAGGGAAGACATGGGAAGGCTCAGGTGGTTCCGCTCTACTGGACTCACAAGCCCGAGAGTTTCTTTGTTGCTGAGACTGAAATTGTTGGGAGGTCAGGCAGGTGGGGAGGACCTGCACATTGGGAATAAGTCGTACAATTGATTTTGCATCTACATCAGCTCTGAAAGGATTAGAGAAGGTGGTCCAGGGACCCTTTAAAGAAAGCCTTCCAGCAAAGTGGCAGCTCAGGGTAGAACAGCATCCAAGTTGGCCTCAGAAATCAGGTGAAATGGTGCAACACTTTTGTCCTAAGGTAGGGAGGTAGGTGGGCAGTTCTGTTTCCTGCATTTACTAGAAAGAACTTGTGAATACCAAGCCAGCTGAAAGCCAGGTTCATTCCTGACTTGGAAGAGAAGGCGCTTTCCTGAGGATCGGGTAAAAGAAATCAAAACATTGGAGATGGGCTGGAGGTAAAAGAGATGGGCTATGTATTTCCCAAATACTATTTTTAACAAACACCTCAAGCTCGCTGCGTGGATTCCCAAACCCAACCTGCTAGAGATGAGGGGCTCTAGAGAGAAAGGGGGGGTTGGATCGCACAAATTGACATGATATGAAAAGTCAGCAAAAACCACTGGGTGGCTGCGTGGGTTCAGCTCTGTAGTGGCTGTCCCTGCCCCCGTAGCTGAGGCTGAGCCTGTCTGTTGCCTCTTCTGAGTGGCAATAAGTGTCGCCGTGCAAAATACCTCAGCGGGTGGGGGCTTTATCTCACTCAGGCTGGGGCAGAGGCCTGGCAAACTTCCAAGGGCTCCTGTCCAGGCTCCCACTGGCCAGCTAAGAGTCAGACACTCAGGGAAGAACCCAATCCCACTCCTCCCCTTCCCAAAAGCGGAGCCAAGCGCAGCTCCTTGAATGCAACTCCCTCATCCCAGGGCTTTTCTTCCATCACTGTTCATTGCCAAAGCCCAGGTTTGGTGGGCCGGGACCAGACCTTAAGTACCTACAGGTGTGAGGTGGAGTGACCCGCAGGGGATTTGGGGGATGGGGTGGGTGGGGCAGCCCACTGGAGACAATGGGTAGCTGCTCTCTAGGAAGGAGGGGACTGACTGGAGGGAGAGGCCAGGCCTTCTGGCTGTTCAGGAGGGAGGGGGCCTGTGGAGACGGAATTCCAGTCCTGCTACTTACTGCTCTGTTCCCAGAGGAACAGCAACAGCCACAGCTACAGCAACAGCAAGGATGTGAGGCCACCTGTTTGATCACTGCCAGATAGCTTCCACGGGCCATCTTTTGTGATCATTAGGCCTAGAAGTTGCAGGATTAGTGGAAGAGGACTGGGAGGGGGCCAAGGGTGGAGCACGCTCCCCACTCTGCCCCCTCCCGCCCCCACCAGCGCCCGTGGCCTCTCTCCCAAGGGACCGCCCCCTCGCCCGTGCTCTCCCTCCCCCGCCTCCCTTCTCTGGCACTCTGGCTGCATAGGGCGGGGATGACTGGATGGTGCCAGCCAGCAGTGGCACTGCTGAGGAGCCCGAGGTGAACCCACCAAGGGGCCCCAAAAGAAGGGGTGCTGTGGGTGTCGTGGCCATGGCAACAGCTGTCCCCGCTCCTCCTCCGTCAGAAGAGACAAGCCGAGAGCACGAGAAATCCAATGCCTGCCGGTGTGTCCGCAGCCCGAGCAAAGGCTAGAGCAGCTGCGACAAAAACAAGGTAAAGGTCTTTGCTGGGTCCAACTCTGGCTCCGAGAAGAGGCGCAGAAGGAGACGAGGTGGGAAGGGGCTTTTGTCTTTTGACATGTCCCCCCTTAGATTGGAGGATGGTGGAGGGGTTGGGGCAGGCATATGAGGGGAGTTTGAAGCCCAGTTTGTGCTGATGAGGCCGCCTAGCTGGTGTGCATGCTAAGGCAATGGCTTTCTCGCCTCTGTAATGGGTTTGCTACAGTGCAGCTGCCCTGGGACAGGTGCAGAGATCCAAAGCATATCCTGAACTCTTCTGTTAAAAGTTGCTTTATGATATCTAAGAAGAGGCCCAGGTGTGGTGGCACAAGCCTTTAAACCCACCACTCAGGAGGCAGAGGTAGGAGGATTGCCATGAGCTCAAATATCACTATGCATTCTCAGGGTGACCTTGAACTCATGGCAATCCTCCTATCTCTGACTCCCGAGTGCTGGGATTAAAGGCATGTGCCACCATTTCCGGCCATTCATTTCCTTTTTAAAGAAATACTGGGACTATTATTATTTTTCCTAAAAGAAAGATTTGAATACATTGTAAGAATTGTGAAATCTGTCACTTTATTATTAACACAGTGCTATTAGTATAAATGATAGGAAACATGATTTATTTTTCAGACTTGTACCTTAATGGTAGGATAATTTAATAGTGGGTGATTCTAACTTGAACTGATGTCTTTTAGATCAACAGGGTTATAGTCAAAGTAGGATTTTAGTAAAAGAAATACTTTCTGGAACTAATATGTAGGCATGGAATGGGACGCAATAGAACCACGTGTGTACTCTTGAATATGCGAAGTGATTACTGGTAATACACATGGAAATTTTCTGAATTGTTATCACTGGTATTGGTGCTGTGATAAAAAATGTTGATTAAAAATAAATCATGTGGGCTGGAGAGATGGCTTAGCGGCTAAGGCGCCTGCCTGCTAAGCCTAAGAATGCTAGTTCCAATGTCCAGCGGTTCCAATCTCCAGGTCCCACGTTTAGCCAGATGCAAAGTGAAGCAAGGGCGCAATGCCACACTTGCCCACAAGGGGGTGCACACATCTGGATTTCATTCTCAGCAGCTGAGAGACTGCTGGCATGCCCATTTCTATCTCCCTCTCTGTCTATCTCTGTCTCTCTCTCTAAAAATAAAATTAAAAAAAAATTATAGGAGCCGGGTGTGGTGGTGCACGCCTTTAATCCCAGCACTTGGGAGGCAGAGGTAGGAGGATCACCTTGAGTTCAAGGCCACCCTGAGACTACATAGTTAATTCCAGGTCAGCCTGGGCCAGAGTGAGACCCTACCTCGAAAAAAAAAAAAAAAAAAAAAAAAAAAATTATAATAAAATAAATCATGTGAGCCAGGTGTTGTGGCACATGCCTTTAATCCCAGTACTTGGGAGGCAGAGGTAGGAGGATTGAAGTGAGTTCGAGGCCACCCTGAGACTACATAGTAATTCCAGGTCAGCCTGGACCAGAGTGAAACCCTACCTCAAAAAAACCAAAAAAATAAAAATAAATAAAAAAATAAATAAATCATGTGGGCTGGAGAGATTGTTCAGTGGTTAAGGTGCTTCCCTGTGAAGCGTAAGGATACAGGTTTCATTCCTCACATAAGCCAAATTCAGAATAGTAGCACATGCATCTGGAGTTTGTTTGCAGTGGCTGAAGACTCTGGTGAGCCCATTTGCTCTACATTTGCTCTACATTTCTCGCTCTCAAATAAAATAAAAGCAAAATATAAATCATGCAAGATATATATTTTTTAAATCTCACATTTTGAAAATAATACTTACAAGTAGGGAACTCATGTCAAGTAGGTAGTATGTCAGGGTCCTCCACTGAAGAAAACTAGAGTATTTATTACCAACTTTAGGGAACTGATACTGAAAATACAGATCCTACCATTCAAATTGACCATTATTTCAGCAAACTGGTAAATGTCTATGTGAGCTCATTTCTAAGAAACGCTTCTCAGGGGACTCTGCACTGGGGATTGGTGGGTTTCCTATCCGTGAAGTGCAAGCTAAAAGGTAGCAAAATATGGAACATTCTATATTTATTTCCTAGTAAGGAAAAACCATTATGTTTTCATGAAGTAGGAAAGATTCCAGATGATCCCGGGGTTCCTTTAGGGGAAATATTTAAATATGTTAGTTCCAGGAATTAAGTCAGAATCTTCTTCAGGATGAATTTCCAATTCTTCCTATTATTTGGTATTGATTATGTGTTCAAGTCCCTTCAACATAGTTATCACCACCCTCCCACGTGGTGAGCACACCCTATTAGGACAGTGTTCCATATTAATAACTTGAGCAATTGATGTTGCTAACACTACAATGCTTAATGAAACCTCGTGAATTCATCAAGAAGAGAAGGCTATATATGCATCATTCCCTTCTATAAATCTATGAAACTTTAGAAAATGCTATGCACCTTGCAAAGAGATAAAATAGGACAGGACAAATATCTAATGTCCTTTCTTACAGCCATTGCAATGGAAGTGGCTAAAAGAAGATCGATAAAAGAATTGATTGATCTTGTAAGTAAAATAATTATGATATGTTGGCTGATTTCATTTAGAAGGGAAGCAGGACCATCATATGTATTAGCATTCACTGCATAGATAGATATAAAGTGCTTCCAGGTAGAACAAATTTGTGCAGTAGTGCTCAAAGGGACATTGGGTGTCTCAAAAGAGACTGGCGAGTTGACCTTTGGCATTTAGTTGGTAAAGCTATTAGCCAAATAGAAATAAAATTGAAAAGGGCAGATTTGATGAAGGTGATGACTGGAAACAGTTGGCAATAGACATGAAAAGATTTACCTATGGTTTATGAAAAGAAAGTAAATGACAAATAACACTTAGGTGTTATGGTGATTGCTGATACCATGAGAACACTTGAGAGAATATGTAGCATGCAAAGGGAAGAGGATTTATCAAATACTGTTTTTTTGAGTGGCAAGCCAAGGAAAGTACTTTTGGCACACATAAAGATATTGCAAAGACAAACTAAATTGGAAGCTTTATGCAGTTAATACATGTCAAATGTGTCTAGGAGAAAACAAGATTATGAGTTGACCATATTCACATCTTTGGTGATCATGACGAAAACACTTCCGCCACAGTAGTGGGTGGAAGGAGATGGAGAACAGTAGGAGTGGCAGCTGCTGCTGGCGGGGGGCACTTCAACCTCCCGTCGCACATCCGTCCCTGTGGAGATTTTCTTCTTCTTCTCCTGGGACTTTCAACCCAGAGTCTTTTTATTATTATTATTATTTTAATCGAGACACCACTTGTTTTGGGAAAGCAGTAGTATTAGCGCATCATCTTCCAGGAAGGAGATTAGACTAAAAGTATTTGTCTTAAATTTTCCGGAGTGATCTGAGAACAAGAAATAATTGGGGCCTGGGGGGGTGGTTGGAAGGAGGAAGCTCATACTTATTTTCCTCTGTAAGTTGGCTTTAAGTATGGAGTTCTCACACTGTGGAATTTTTTTCTTTCTCCCCCCCCCCCAGGGGAGCAGAGGTTGAGGCGGGAAATGAGGAAGGAGAAACTCCACGAGGAGGAAAGCCGGAGATGGACGAGAGTCCGTGGTAGTTATTTTCCAATATTTCCTGATAGAAGTTGCGGTTATAATTATATTTTTATTTTAGACAGTGGATGTTTGAATCGAGTGAAAGGAAGGAGGCTTTGCTCTTTGAACAAGATTACTTATTAAAGAGGCATCCTGATGCGTGTCAGGCAGAAAAATTGTTGGGAAAATCCCTCAATATTTTGAAACATCTGGGCTGGAGAGATGGCTTAGCGGTTAAGGCGCCTGCCTGCTAAGCCTAAGAACCCGGTTCCAATCTCCAGGTCCCACGTTTAGCCATATGCAAAGTGACGCAAGGGCGCAATGCCGCACTTGACCACAAGGGGGCACATGCATCTGGATTTCGTTCACAGCAGCTGAGAGTCTGCTGGCACGCTCATTCTGTCTTCCTCTCTGTCTGTCTTTCTCTGTGTCTCTCTCCAAAAATAAAAAATAAATAAATAAAATAGTTTGAAACATCCAAAGTCATAATAATAAAAAAACAGGGCTTAGCGGTTAAGACCTTTGCCTGTGAAGTCAAAGGACCTAGGTTCGACTCCTCAGAACCCACCTAAACCAGATGCATATGGTGGTGCATGTGTATGGTGTTCATTCGCAGTGGCTAGAGGCCCTTGTGCACCCGTTCTCTGTTTGTCTCTCATAAATAAATAAACATTTTTTTTAAGTGGGGGAGAGCTTTTCTTAGAGAAGTGGTGAAATGGAGGTAGGCTCGCAGAAGTCAGGAGCACTGATTCCTGGGAAGGCGTTGTACCTTCCCTCGTTCACTGACATTCAACCTCCACAACAAACTTCCTGAGCTGCTCTGCTGTGGAATCAGAGCTGTGATTCAGGCTTCCCAGTTACACTGAAGTTGAGAATCTCAAAATTTTGAAGATGTTTAACATAGAGTTCTGAAAAGCATTGTTGTGACTGATTGAAAATGGATTTTTTAAATTTACTTTTAAAATTTTTATTTATTAGCAAGCAGGGAGAGAGAATGGGTGTCATTCTTGCCTCTTATTGCTGCAAAGGAATTTAAGATGCATGTGTCCCTTTGTGCATCTTAAATTTGGCTTTTAAGTGGGTCCTGGGGATTTTAACCCTGGTCTGTCAGGCTTTGTAAGAAATCACTTTTAACCACTGAGCCAGCTCTCCAGTCCTAGAATACTTAATTCAAACTTAGTTCAAAAGTGATTTTTAGACTGGAGAGCTAGCTGGCTCAGCCATTAAAGCACTTGTCCAGTACCTACATAAGCCAGATGCACAAAGTGGCATGTATGTGGAGTTTGTTTGCAGTGGCTAGAGGTCCTCGCACACCCATCCTCTCCCCCTCTGCTTGCAAATAAACTATTTTTTAAAAAATAAAAAAATAATTTAAAAATCGAATTGGGGTCCTTAAGGCTTTGCAGGCATATGCCTTAACTGCTAAGCCTTCTCTCCAGCCCTCTTCAATTTCTTTTTTAAAATGATGTTGCCTGAGCTGGAGAGATGGCTTAGCAATTAAGGCACTTGCCTGTGAAGCCAAAGGACCCAGGCTCATTTCCCTAGGACCCACATAAGCCAGATAAACAAGGGTGCATGCATCTGGAGTTAGTTTGCAGTGGCTTGAGGCCCAGACACACCCATTCTCTCTCTGTATGTCTTTCTTCTCTATCTCTCTTTCTCTGCTTGCAAATGAATACAAAAATAAGATAAATTAAGTTTTTATTTTTTTCTTTTTGGAGAGAGACACAGAAAGAGACATAGAGAGAGAGAGAGAGGAAGACAGAATGGAGCACCAATAGCCTCTCAGCAGCTGTGAATGAAATCGAGATGTGTGCACCCCCTTGTGGGCAAGTGCAGCATTGCATCCTTGCATCACTTTGCATCTGGCTAAACATAGGATCTGGACATTGGAACTGACGTTCTTAGGCTTAGCAGGCAGGCACCTTCACCGCTAAGCCATCTCTCCAGCCTAGATAAACTAATTTTTTTAAATTGTGTTGCCTGTTCTTGGTCAGATTCATAATGCTAAAAATACAATGCTTGAACTGGTAAGAAAATGACCTATTGGCATTCAAGTCTTTTGAAATTCAAAATGAGAAGTCCTCCACAGCACACTCCAAGCTCAAGCAAATCTTTATTTTTTTTTTTAAATAAAAAACTGCTAATCAGCCTTTGGTGTATCCCTGCTTGATGCGAATTATACTACTTGTCAAGACTTTTGTTTAGTCACAAATAAAAAAATAAAAGACTTAGTGGATAAAGGTTTGGCCTTTTGTTACAGGTTTTCTGCCAAAGTGTGACCTAAAATGAATGAATTGGGATTGAGTGGGGCCTCCTGACTCTGTAATTTAATGCTGGCAGTAATTAGCTAAGAAGGGGGTGTTATAATGAAAGCCCAGGGCCTGATGTTTATATGATTTTCCACAGCTGTAGGGGATGGCACGGTCTTCTTCTGCCTTTCCTGTTTACTACCTTGGTAAAGGAAAGCACAACTCACAAATGCTTCTGGCTGCTTGACTCTGGTTACTCTCTGTCTGGACAGTGAAGGCCTTGGCTTACAATACACCATTAGGTTGCAGCCACCACCCTCTCCAGTTCTTGATTACAGTCTTCTCTAGTATTTTTAGGGCACTGGGAACTGGTGAGAGGGCATAGTTCAGTGGAAAGGACTTGCCTGATGCATGCAACATCCTGGACTCCCTGGTACTGCAAAAAAGAGTATCTATAGGGCTGAAGAAATGGCTCAGCGGTTCATGTGCTTGCCTGCAAAGCCTAACAACCTAGGTTTGATGCCCCAGTACCCATGGAAGCCAGATGCACAAAGTGGCACAGGCATTTGGAGTTCGTTTGCAGTGGCTGAAGGCCCTGGTGCTCCCATTCACTCTCTCTCTCTCTCTCTCTCTCTCTCTCTCTCTCTCTCTCTCTCCTTGTCTGTCTCTGTATCTCTTTGCATGCAAATAAAAAATATATATATTTTAGCCGGGTGTGTTGCCGCATGCCTTTAATCCCAGCACGCAGGGGGAAAAGGCAGGAGGATCATTGTAAATTCAAGGCCACCCTGAGACTACAGATATATACATATATATTTTGTTTGTTTGTTTGTTTTGGGGTTTTTTTTTGTTTTGTTTTGTTTTTTCATGGTAGGGTTTCACTCTAGTCCAGGATGACCTGGAATTAACTATGTAGTTTCTGGGTGGCCTCGAACTCTCAGTGATCCTCCTACCTCTGCCTCCTGAGTGCTGGGATTAAAGGCATGAGCCACCATGCCTGGCTTGTTTTTTGTTTTTCAAGGTAAGGTCTCACTCTAGCTCAGGCTGACCTGGAATTCACTCTGTAGTCTCAGGGTGGCCTTGAACTTACAAAGATCTTCTTACCTCTGACTCCCAAGTGCTGGGATTAAAGGCATGTACCACCAAGCCCGGCTGGTAGCTGTGAATTTTTAAGGAGATATATATATATACATATATATATATATATATATTTTTTTTTTTTTTGATTTTTTGAGGTAGGGTCTCACTCTGGTTCAGGCTGACCTGGAATTCACTATGTAGACTCAGGGTGGCCTCGAACTCTCAGCAATCCTCCTACCTCTGCCTCCCGAGTGCTGGGATTAAAGGCATGCGCCACCACGCCCGGCTATTTATATATATATTTTGAGATAGGGTCTCCTCTAGTCTAGGCTAACTTTGAATTAACTATGTAGCAAAGGATGACCTTGAGCTTCTGATCCTCCTCAGTCCACCTCCCAATGGTTGGGATTTTATGCATACACTGCCACACCTGCTTTTAGACAATGCTGTGGGTTAAACCCAAAGGTTTAAGCATACAATACAGGAGCTCTACCAATGGAGCTAAATCCCCAGCCCAATGTAGGACTTTTTTAAAGAAAAGTGTTATTTATCTATTCACTATTTTATTTATTATGAGAGAGAGAATATGGATGTACCAGAGCCTGTAGCCACTGCAAATGCATGCACCACCATGTGCACGTGCATCTGACTTATGTGTGTTATGAGGAGTCAAACCTGCTTCCTTAGGATTTGTAGGCATTGACCACTAAGTCATCCTTGCAGCCATGTGTAGAACTTTTTATACATGCATTTTCTTATTCCATCTTCAATAGCCATTTTGTAAATCATGTACAAAAGGCCTTACTACAGTCCCTTTTTTATCATTAACAAAGAGTTAGAAATGTATGGAAAGATTTTATGGAATAACTGTTATGTGTCCCCTGGTTATTCTGCATGTGAGGGGAGATCATTTGTAGCACACAGGTCTCAACTTTTCAGTGGAATGTTCCCTATCATTTCTTCCCTTCTGTTTTCATGCCTTTCCTTCCAAATACACTTGAGAGTTGGTCAGCTGAGAATTCATTATCTCTGGAAGCCACTTCAGATGACTGATGACTTCCAAATAGCTAGGTGCTTACTATGATAATACAGTGGATATTTGTTAACCTGAAAGGGTATGCTTTCCTTATAAAATCTGTGCCATGATTTTTTTTTTTCTTGTTTGGATCAAGGGGAACTTCTGTTAATACAAAGAATACATGTTTTCAAATGCAGCAGGTTAAGGATGAATGGTAAAAGTTTCTTCTTGGAGGAGGGGAGGAATTTCTCTCTGACATAGTGGAGGACAGATGCATTCACTTTGTGTGTGCGTGGTGTGTGTGGTGGATAGTACAGACAGGATGCATATGTGTACAGGTGGAGGGGCAGAGTAGAATGCTGGATGTCTTCCGATGTCAGTGTTCTGATTTTCCTTCCATGAGGCAGGGTCTGGCACTGAACCTGGAGCTGCTATTTTTGAGCCAGGCTGGCTGGACAGTGAGCTGCAGTGATTCTCCTGACTCTACTGTCCTTAGGACTGGGTTATATGCATATGTGGCCATGCCCACCTTTTATTATGTTTGCTGAGGCTTCACGTCAGGTCCTCAGGATTAGATAACAAGTTCTCTTACCCACTCAGCCATATTCCCAGCCCCCAAAGAATTGACTTATAATGTCATCTGTATGTTGTAGTCTGAAAAACTTAATGACACATTGAATTGGCAAGTCAAATTGACAACAGATTAGAACATCTTTATTCAGTGTGCCTATTTTGCCCACTCTGTCTCTTAGAGTTATAGTCTCTCGCTTAGAGTTATAGAAGTGCTGCTCTAAAATATCACTTAATTCTATCTTAATTCATACTTTTGTACAGACTTAGAGAGTATACAGGGGAAAAATGGTTATGCAATGGCTGAACCATCACAGGTTATCGGTGCTTAATAGGGGCACAGAAGTCTCTTCCATTTTGCCAAGGAAGAGATGTGCACCCCTGTATCCTAAAGAAACAGGAGATTCATGCTCGTGGTGCCACCTTTCCTTTGATAAGTTATTATTGTTAGCACCTATGATGTTGAGACGGGATGATTGCCATTGAGTTCCAGGCTGGCATCAGCTCCTACTACACATCCATGACAACAGGGGCTTGACACCTGCTGAGAGCTTGGGTCAGAACCATAGATGGGTACTACTTTCCAAGTCTGCTTCTCCATCTTCTTCCAGCTAGGTCACAGTGCCATTAATCCCAGCCCTTTGGTGGCAGAGGTAGGAGGGTCACCATGAGTGTGGGGCCAACCTGTGACTACATAGTGAACTACATAGTGGACTAGTGTGAAATCCTACCTTGAAAGAAACAAAACAAACAAATAAATAATTGTATAATCACAAGTTCGATAAATCTCAAACTTTGCATTGAGTTTCATGCATTTCATTTGTTTTGTTTTGTTTCACGGTTTGGGATGGAACTCAGAACTCAGATAGGCTAGGCAATCATTCTGCCCCTGAGCTGAACCCCATCCCAAGGTTACTTAAAGTCATATACACAAGTTGGCACACTGCTCTGGTGTTTGTTTGTAGTGGCTGGAGGTCCTGACATGCTCATTTTCTCTCCCTAGCTGCTTCTCTCCCTCCCTCCCTCTCTCCCTCTCTCTCTCTCTTACACACATACACAAATGATAAATAAATAAAAACTAAAATATTTTAAAAATCTGGATCAATGCGGTGGTGCACACCTTTAATCTCAGTAGATGTTGGAGGCAGAAGCAGGAGGATCTCAGTGAGTTGGTGGCCAGCCTAGGCTGACCTGTAACTTCCTCTCTTGTCCCACGCTGTGTATCTGACTTGACTTGCATACTAGGGAATTTAACTTAGGTTCTTAGGCTGTACAAGCACTTGCCTTAACTGCTGAGCCATTTTCTGGGCCCAGTCTTCCTTTTTTAAAAATTAATATTTGTTGAATTATTTATACGAGAGCAACAGAGAGGAGAGAGGGAGAGAGACTCGGCGCACCAGGGTCTCTAGCCACTGCAAACGAACTCCAGATGCATGAACCAACTTGTGCATCTGGCTTTCTTGGGCCCTGGGGAATCGAGCCTCTAACCGGGGTTCTTAGGCTTCACAGCCAAACGTTTATCCGCTGAGCCATCTTTCCCACACCAGATGCCCTTTTTAACCCATTGCCTTTGCAAACCAAAGTTCCCAAAAGACAGCCACACCTACACTTCTGAGGATAGAACTTCTGATTGTGGAGAGATGGGATGGTCAGATTCAAAGTCGAACTTTCTAGAACTAATATGAATCCTTGCATTGTCCACCTGTGTGTCTGACCTAACATCCTCTTGACAGTCAGGTGGTGTTTAAAAAATATTTTATTTATTTATTTATTTGAGAGAGAGAGGCAGAGAGAGGAAGAGGCAGAGAGAAAGGGAGAACAGGCTCAGCAGGGCCTCCAGGCACTGCAAACACACCCAAGAAATATGTGCCCCCTTGTGCATCTGGCTTACACGGGAACTGGGCAATTGAACTGGGGTTCCTAGGCCTTGCAGGCAAACACCTTAACCGCTTTCTCGAACTTTCTTGAAAGCTCTAACACATCCATGACAGCAGGGGCTTGACCCCTGCTGAGAGCTTGGGTCAGAACCAGAGGTGGGTACTACTTTCCAAGTCCCATTCTCCAACTTCCTCCAGCTAGATCACAGTGCCAAAGGTTCCAAACCACCCAACAGTGCCACCTGGTGGACACCAAGTGTTCAAACACTTAAGCCTGTGGGGGGACAGTTCCCATTGAAACCACAACAGAAACCACACTTCACACTTCTACGTTGGTTTGTTTATCATTTATTTAGAGTAGGTCTTGCTCTGTATCCCAGGATAGTCTCAAACACTCTTCCCGCCTCAGCCTCTGGAATAATTGGATTAAAAGTGTGTGCTGTAAGCCGGGCGTTGTGGCGCACGCCTTTAATCCCAGCACTCGGGAGGCAGAGGTAGGAGGATCGCTGAGAGTTCGAGGCCACCCTGAGACTACATAGTTTATTCCAGGTCAGCCTGGACCAGAGTGAGACCCTACCTCGAAAAACCAAAAAAAAAAAAAAAAAAAAAAAAAAGTGTGTGCTGACACACACAGTTTAACCATACATCTGAAGATAATATTACAGTACATCTGAAAACAGAAGTAGATAGTGGGTAAAATAATTTTTAATTATCTCTCTATATTCCTGTCTCTCAAATAAATAAACAAAAATAAAATAACTTTTAAAAAAGAGCTGGAATGCCAGGTTTGTTGGCGCACACTTTTAATCCCAGCACTCAGGAGGCAGAGGTTGGATGATTGCTGTGAGTTCTAGGCCACCCTGAGACGACATAGTGAATTCCAAGTCGGCCTGAGCTAGAGTGAGACCCTACCTTGAAAAACCAAGAAGGTAAAAAATTAATCCCAGAGATGGAGAGATGGCTTAGTGGTTAAGCCACTTGCCTGCAAAGCCAAGGGACTCAGGTTCTATAAATAAATAAAAATAAATAAAAGCCTGGCCTAGTGGTGCACGCTTTTAATCCCAGCATTTGGGAAGGAGAGATAGGAGGATCACCATGAGTTCAAGGCCATCCTGAGACTACGTAGTGAATTCCAGTTCAGCCTGAACTACAGTGAGACCCTACCTCAAAAACCAAATAAAACATACAAATAAACAAAAAAGCCCGGCACGATGACACACGCTTTTAACCCCAGCACTATGGAGGCAGAGGTAGGAGGATCACCAAGAGTAGAGGCCACCCTGCGACTACATATTTACTTCCAGGTCAACCTTAGCTAGACTGATACCCTACCTGAAGGGGAAAAAAAAAGTAAAATGAGGGCTAGAGATTGAGAGAGAATCTTATTTTTCCCGATAATGTCTCGATCTAGCCCAGGCTGACTGGAGTTCACTAGGTATTCTCAGGCTGGCATCGAACTCATGCTGATCTCCTTCCACTGTCTCCCAATCCATGGTGACTCCATCTTGGGAGCCCATCCCAACCTAACAGTAACCTTAGCCTGGATTGGGCCTGGTAATTTGGAATTATTACATAGCAACCCAATAGTATGCTGCCATGTAGGTGAAAAAAAGGGAGCTGAAATGTATAGAAACCACAACAGTGGCTTTAAATTTAAAATGGAGAGATGATTCAGAAGTTATGGCTCTTGCCTGCAAAGCCTAACAACCCAGGTTCGATTCCCTCTCTGTGAACACTTCCAGTATCAGTACATGGATTACATCCCAAGATAAGTCTATGCCATCTGCTTGTGGACTGTTAGAAATGGCTATACCAAGATGAACGCAAATTTGGTCTCTTGCAGGTTCTTTTCATTGGCCCCATTTATGTCCTGCATAGAATCAAGATAGTAGATGGCAAATAAGCTCAAGATACAGTCTCAGCCCAGTTGCAAGGAGAGATTCAGACACACTCAGGAGGTGCTAGCTTTGGAGGGTTGCTTGCTAAGTATCCCATTTACAGTATATGATTTCATCTCATTGGGCCTTAATTGCCTTATCTTGTTAAAAAAACTCACCACCACATTTATAGAATTATTGTGAGAAGTAAATGAAATAACACTTATGGAATTACCTACCTCATTGTAGAGAAGACTGTCCATAGGCATGAACATTCAGAGCATCATCCCCCTGCCACACACACTGACTGACCACTGCTCTCATAACCCACAACCCCATGGTGAATATTAACAATCCCACTGAGGAGAGCCCTCAGTGGAATGGAGGAGAGGAGGTAGAAATGGTAGCAACACATGATGTGTGTATACAAAATTTCTACATAATACAAAAAAGATATTTACCTTGTAGACAACTACCCAGGTGAAATATACCTTTCACACTGCATTACATCATTCTTCTGCTTGACAACAGTGAATTCTTTTTTTCCTTTTCAATGAATTCTCTAGAGACTATGTGTAGTTTTGCTATTGACCTTTCTTTCCCCCTTGAAGTTTAATTAAACAGTTACTGAGCAGAACTGAAATGTTAAATAAACTGAGAACATTGGTTGCTCACATTCCCGAATATATGGCTCCCTGGTGAGATTAGCCATGACAGTTGATGAGAGTGTTTGACAAGGATTAGCATTCATCCTTTATTATCAACAAAATGTAGAAGTGGGGGCCTGGCTTGGGGCATTGATCTAAATTTCCATGGCAACATCAGGATGAACCATCTGCCTGTGAATAACTGATTTCCGATCTGTAAAAGATGATAATGAGCATTAAGAAAGAAGAAAAACACTTAAAGAAAACAGAAGTCTTCCTACTCCTTGAGGAAACTTAAAGAACTTTCTCTAAATTTAGTGGTATCTTTAGCTTCCCTGAGTATCTACTAGTGAAATGTTAATTTGAAATGATAAGAACAGAAAAAATAAGGAAAAGATAATGGGAAGGGGTCAGAAAAAAATGCATAAACACGTAGTTCATCTGAGTAAATATCTAATGGATTTTGCTTTCTGTGCCTAGCAGGATACTCAGTCTCTGTTACTATACTAGATTCACACGTCATTAGCTGTGTGACCTTAAATAACTTTTTGATCTCACTGTGTCTCATTTTCTTCCTCCATGGCATGGGGATAATAATAGTTTCTACTTCACAATGTTGTTACAAGACTTGAGTGTGTACTTATAGCAGTTCTTGGCTCAATGAATATTTAAGTTGATATCATTTTAACTCTTGACATTATGATTATTATTATGCCTGCTAGTTGTTGTTGATTCTGGAATAGATACTACCTTTCAATTTTTTAAAAAACTTATTATTATTTTATTTCTTTTTGGAGAGAGACACAGAGAAAGACAGACAGACAGACAGGGATAGGGAGACAGATAGAGATGGGTGTGCCAGCAGTCTCTCAGCTGCTGTGAATGAAATCCAGAAGTGTGAGCCCCCTTGTGGTCAAGTGCGGCATTGCACCCTTGTGTCACTTTGCATCTGGCTAAACGTGGGACCTGGAGATTGGAACCGGGTTCTTAGGCTTAGCAGGCAGGCGCCTTAACTGCTAAGCCATCTCTCCAGCCCACCTTTCAACTTTTTAAACTGGGTAGAGAAACTACAGACAAGGTGGAAAAGGTTATATTTTCCATTTTGAAATTTTGTTTGTGTTAAAAAAGAGCCTGGGAAATGTCAGCACTAGAGAGATCTTATAGGTATTATCATTTTCAATTTCAATGCAGCCCTTAGGAAAATGGAAACAGTGGATCTAGTTGAGTCACAGGATCCAAGTAAAGCCATGTTGTTGTTTAAACTCTCATCAAAATACAGGAACAGGTGGACATCTGTAAAAAGTTTTGTGATCACAAGTGAATTAGTTTACCTCAGACATAGCCACCTCTTGTATGACTTCTATGCAACTCTGAAAAACAATCTCAGGCCTGTGACATTTCATGGACCAGCTTTCCATAATCATGGTGATATTCTGTATTTACAGTTCCCGGGGATTTTTGGTTTGTTTGTTTTGTTTTTCAAGGTAAGGTCTCCCTCTAGCCCAACCTGACCTGGAATTCCTTATGTATTTTCAGGGTGGCCTCAAACTTGCTGTAATCTTCATACCTCTGCCTGTAGAGTGCAGGGATTAAAGGTGTGTGCCACCATGCTCAGTTCAAGATTTTGTTTTTATAAGTAGATCTAGTTTGATTTTATAAAAGACTATCAAATATATAAATTCTTTAAGTCTTTATACTGTATTCCTATTTTTATGAAAAGAACAGGGTATTGAAAATGGAGAAAATTGCTTTGCAAACTGCCTATGAAGTAGCCTTAAAGGGGTTATTCCCTGAGCCTTGGTGGGGGTATTTTAAGTCTACTTTAGTGTTTAGCTCTCAGCAGCTTAGAAAATTTTGCAGAGGAGGGAGGGTGGAAGGATTGTAAGAGCCACTTTGTGGAAGGTAATATCCAGAGGCACCACACACAATGAATGCTGTTCTCACGACTCATAACACACAACCCCATGGTGAATACCACCAATACCACTGGGGAGGGAGGGAGGGAGAGAGAGAGAGAGAGAGAGAGAGAGAATAGAAATCAATTCCTCAAGCTGCCAATAAAACTCTTAATCTGCAATCAGTTTTTCTCCCTCTTTTTCACTAAATTTACTTCAAAGCCAGATACCTAGAAAGGATCTTGGCAGACATGGTGGAAACTGTGGATTATCTTTGCTTTTCAGGGCCAAGATGGGAAGGAGAAATGAGAGACAATCACTACCACAAAGGGCCACTCATCACCCTGTATCTCAAACCCTGTTCACTGCCAGCATTCTTGTCAACACCATTTCATTCGTTTTCTTTCTTTATTCTTTCTTTCTTTCTTTCTTTCTTTCTTTTTTGTTTGTTTTTCCAAGGTAGGGTCTCACTGTACCTCAGGCTGACTTGGATTTCACTATGTAGTCAGAGTGGCCTCAAACTCATGGCAATCCTCCTACCTCTGCCTCCCGAGTACTGGGATTAAAGGCATGTGCCACCACTCCTGGCCATTCATTTCCTTTTTAAAGAACTACTGGGGCTATTATTATTTTTCCTAAAAGAAAGATTTGAATACATTGTAAGAATTGTGAAATCTGTCACTTTATTATTAGTACAGTGCTATTAGTATAAATGATAGGAAACATGATTTATTTTTCAGACTTGTACCTTATTGGTAGGATAATTTAATAGTGGATGATTCTGACTTTAAATAAACTCTTTTAGATCAACAGGGTTATAGTCAAAGTAGGATTTTAGTAAAAGAAATACTTTCTGGAACTAATATGTAGGCATGGGATGGGATGCAATAGAACCACATGTGCCCTCTTGAGTATGCAAAGTTATTACTGGTAATACACACAGAAATTTTCTGAATTGTTATCACTGGTATTGGTGCTGTGATGAAAAATGTTGATTAAAAATAAATCATGTGGGCTGGAGAGATTGTTCAGTGGTTAAGGTTCTTGCCTGTGAAGCCTAAGGGTCCAGGTTTCATTCCTCACGGAAGCCAAATTCACAAAGTGGCACATGCATCTGGAGTTTGTTTGCAGTGGCTGAAGACTCTGGTGTACCCAATCTCTCTACATATCTGCCTCTTTCTCTTTCTCTCTCAAAATAAAATAAAATAAAATAAAAGCAAAATATAAATCATGCAAGATATAATTTTTTTAAATCTCACATTTTGAAAATAATACTGACGAGTGGATAACTCATGTAAAGTAGGTAGTCAGGGTCCTCGACTCAAGAAAACTAGAGTATTTATTACTAACTTTAGGGAACTGATACTGAAAATACAGATCCTACCATTCAAATTGACCATTATTTCAGCAAACTGGTAAATGTCTATGTGAGCTCATTTCTAAGAAACGCTTCTCAGGGGACTCTGCACTGCAGATTGGTGGGGTGAGCTCATTTCTGAAAGCTTCTCCAGAGCAGAAGAAAGCAAGCCAAAAGGTAGCAAAATATGGAACATTCTATATTTATTTCCTAGTAAGGAAAAACAATTATGTTTTCATAAAGTAGGAAAGATTCCAGATGATCCCGGGGTTCCTTTAGGGGAAATATTTAAATATGTTTGTTCTAGGAATTAAGTCAGAATCTTCTTCAGGATGAATTTCCAATGCTTCCTATTATTTGGTATTGATTATGTCTTCAAGTCCCTTCAACATAGTTATCACCACCCTCCCACGTGGTGAGCACACCCTATTAGGACAGTGTTCCATCTTAATAACTTGAGCAACTGATGTTGCTAACACTACAATGCTTAATGAAACCTCGTGAATTCATCAAGAAGAGAAGGCAATAAAATATACATCATTCTCTTGATAAATCTATGAAACTTCAGAAAATGCTATGCACTATGCAAAGAGATAAATAGGACAGGACAAATATCTAATGGCCTTCCTTACAACCCTTGCAATGGAAGTGGCTAAAAGAAGATCAATAAAAGAATTGATTGATCTTATAAGTAAAATAATTATGATGTGTTGGCTGAATTTCATTTGGAATGGAACCAGGACAATCATATGTATCAGCATTCACTGCATAGATAGATATAAAGTGCTTCCAGGTATAACAAATTTGTGCAATAGTGCTCAAAGGGACATTGGGTGTCTCAAAAGAGACAGGCGACTTGACCTTTGGCATTTAGGTGGTAAAGCTATTAACCAAATAGAAATAAAATAGAAAAGGGCAGATTTGATGAAGGTAATGACTGGAAACAGTTGGCAATAGACATGAAAAGATTTACCTATGGTTTATGAAAAGAAAGTAAATGACAAATAACACTTAGGTGTTATCTCATGGTGATTGCTGATACCATGAGAACACTTGAGAGAATATGTGGCATGCAAAGGGAAGAGGATTTATCAAATACTGTTCTTTTGAGGTGGCAAGAAAGGAAAGTACTTTTGGCACACATAAAGATATTTGCTAAATCAGAAGCTTTACAGTTAAACTAAATAGGAAAAAAACAAATAAGCCATGTCGTTGATTTTGCTTTATCCAGGCAGTTAATAGATGTCAAAATATAGGAACAGGTGGACATCTGTAAAAACTCTTTCAAAATCAGGAACAGGTGACATCTTAAAAGTTTTGTGATCAGAAAGTGAGCCAGTTTCTTTCATGACTTTTATGTAACTCTGAAAAACAATCTCAGGTGTGTGACATTTCATGGACTGATTTTCTTTGTGGACTCTGCTCATTTCAACTTGCCTCTGTCTATTGATTGGTTAAGTTTCTAGTCCAAGGAAGATAATTATAAGAATTCATGTTTGGATTAGATGTTTCAGTGCTTATGTTTCATGGAATATTATTTCAATAGGTGCTGGGCAACATGCTGTATGCAGTCAAAATTACTGCTTTGGCTGGCATTGTGTATTTATTTTTATTTTTGAATGCCAACAAAACTGTCAGTCAACACTCAGTGGATCACACAGTTTCCATGGCAGCCTAATAGAGATGAAATGGAGTGAGAGGAGGGGTCAGAAACCTTGGTTGGAAACTCTACTGGCATCCTCTATGGACCCTTACTCCTTTATTCCAATGTTCTTGTTCTTGTGTTTCAGTGACTCTGAATTTTTTTTTTTTTTTTTTGTAAGCCACCTCACTTTCTCTTTGGAGGTAATTCTATACAGATTAATAAATTAATTAACTGCATGGTGTTAATCAAGTTGATGAGAATGTTTTCTGGTTTGTATAATGGAGCCTGTCGATATCTACTCTGGCTCTCTCACCTGTTCTCATGCACATCATATAAGACAAGTCTCTTAAGAGCTTTGTCAATCCTGAAAGTGTTGTGTAGTTTCAAAGAATTATTTTCAATATTAGAAAATAGCTAAAATATGAACACGTATAATGTTAACATTATTTAACTTTCACCTTCCATCTTATAAAGAGGTAGTCCCCTGCTATAGAGTTTAATGCTGGAGTATTACTTCTGCCCACTTGTAATCAAAACCTGGCACAGGTCCTGTCTGCTCCAATATGTACTATCCATGTATGTCCTTCTTTGAAATGACATGTATTTCATTTCCTTGTTTCACATGCTTCCTCTCAGATTTCCAAAGAAATAGTTAGCAAATTAGTTAATTCATGATGACATCAGTTCCTGGCTCTATTTAAACATGGGAACACAAAGAGGAGGTCTTTCTCCTTCCCTTAGGACACTGCTTGATGGGAATGGCAGAGAACTAGGCTAGACATTTATCTAATAGGTATCAAGAATGTAAATCATATGTACAGTGGGCTGCTGGAAGCACAAAGGCTAAAGTGACTACAAGTGAGAGAATGTTTCCCAGAGACCTAATACCTGAAAATGATTGTGAGGACTTTCTGTGTGGGAGGGAGTAGAATTCTAGTTGGTAGTAGGGAAGAAACAAGGTTAAGAAATATCTTCACAATAGGAAATTTGAAAAGATATTAAGAAGTCGAATCTGCAGTACTAAGTTATCCCTTGGCTACAGTATAGGAATAAAGGGAATGTTTCAGGAGTATTCAATTTTTTTGCAGGGGGCTTGTTTGAACTTAAGAATGCATCATGAAAAGAGTAAGATACAAGAGACAATCCTCAGTGTGTTGAGATGAGTCCAGGTTTGGATTTTTAGTTTAAGTTCCTGTGGGATATCTGGGTAAAACTATTCAAAACTTATTCATATATGGAAAGAAAGTTAGTGGATAGATGAATGGAGATTTTTATATATATATATATATCTTACACTGACAGAGGATATAATATATGGTAGATAGATAGAAAGAATCTGGGGTGTGTTCATATCAGCGCACTGATAAAGAGCCCTGTGCATTCCCCTCAGGCCCAGTGACCAAGAAGAATTATCAAGTTAGTGATAAATCAAAGCCTAAGGCAAGGAACCTACAATATAAGCGGACTGGGAGTATAGGGAATTGGAATTCTCATCTGAATTTTAATACCATGCTAAGAGATGAAATAAAAACTTACCTGGACTAGTGAAATCCATGGCATGCTGGCAGACAAAGATTGCAAAGTGACAACGATCAATGACTAGTCTGTTCATGTGGGATTTTTTTTTTTTTGACTTTTGCCAAAGCCAAGTCCTCATCAAATATATGGGTCTCACTCTGGCCCAAGCACCTGGAATTAAGCAGTAGTCTCAGGGTGGCCACCAAAATAAATAAAACCTCTATTATTATAGAAATAATTAAAGGGCGTCAAACAAAAGCAGCTGTGTGGTCATGAATGCCTGCAATCCCAGATTTCTGCCAGAATGAAGCCTCAGGAACACCTAACAGCCAGCCCAGACTATTAGTGGAAAAACCTTTTCAAAAAAAGATTAAATGGGATAAGTTCAAAAGTGGCTGAAATCTATAAGGTATGAACAGGATATATAGTGGAATAAAAAGAAAACAAAAAGATTTATTAGTAAAGACAAAATAGAATTGTAAAACATATGTAGAAATATGGCACACACCCATAATGTAAAATATTAGGCATATAGGATACAATCATGAGTTCAGGCCACCCTGAGAAAAAATCAAACAATAAACCAGGTCAGCCTGGGAGGGGGAGACCCAGTGAAGAATCACCAAAAAAAAATGAAAAATGGAACAAGAGATGGAACAAGAGCTGAGAAGTATGGTATCATAATAGAAGGAAGTTTCAAGTACATATATTAAACATTTCAAAAGAGAGGAGGGAGATTTCTTACAAAGCCAGTTGGGAGGAAATGATGGCTAAATTTCCAAAACGAAAGAAATCCACTGAATAATCAGAGGCCATAATCAAATAGGAATGCAATAAGGACATTTTTACATATATTTTCTGTATATTCAAATACCCACCAAATCCTAGTTGCCCCACTCCAGGAGGAATATATAAAGTTACATAGAGGAATTGTTCTGGATATAGTTAATTCCAGGTCAGCCTGGACCAGATTGGAAAACAAAAAAAAAAAAAAAAAAAGCAAGGAAGTAGAGAATGTTGGTCACAATAATTTTTCATTTCAAGAATCTTGACTTTAAAATATGAAGATTGGGGGCCTGGGGAGTTGGCTCAGCAGTTAAAGTCATTTGCTTGCAAAGGCTGCTGGACTAGATTCAATTTCCCAGTCACCCATGTCAATACAGACACCCAGAATTGTATGTGTCTGGTATTCATTTTCAGGTCAAGAGACCCTGGAGCATGCATGCATATACACTCATACACAAATATTCCCATATGCAAATCAACAGATACAAATTAAATAAAACCAAAATATGAAAAACAGGTAGTATCCAAATGAGCTTGCCTGACATTAATTTATGCTATAATTAGTAGTATAAAACTAGCAAACCAATATTACGTGTCTACTCTCATGAGAACACTTTCATAAAGCCAGGAATATGAACTGTGGGCCCGATTCTATTGGTGGCTTCTTTCACGCTATTTCTTCTTCTCAAGCTACCCCAGTAGTATATTGTGACCTAAAATGTCACCACTATAGGCGCTCTCTATTATAACATTAACTGTCAGTAAATGAAGCTAATTTTGTCAGGGATTTAAGGTTGATCATTTCCTATTAATCTGGCACTGATGAGAGCATGTGATTAACAAGTCATTTTATTGGAAAGTAGTTCTCCAAGGATGAGATATAAGAAGGAGCTATTGCAAAGAAAAGGAAGAACTGAAAATGACAAATCATTTGACAGGCCTCCTTAAGATCATTTAGGGAGTGTGTTTGAGCAGATGGTGAGATAACTAGAGGAGAATGGAAGAAAAAGAACATGAGAAATCTCTCCTTGTCTCCTCAAAATCCCCTAATTCCTTTTAAAGTCTGTCCTTTTCTTGAATGAAAACTTTGTCCTTCTTTAGTTTTTTTTTTTTTTTTTTTCCTTCATATTCTGGATCAGGGTTCCAAAATGAGTTGGAAAACAAGGACCCTTGGTAGAAGGCCCAAGTGAACATGGGCTCACTTTAATATCTGACTCTGGTCAAAGCTTCTTGTGACCCTTCCTTCAATGAGATTGCATCATTTCCTGGTTCCCAGAAATTAACCAATTGCATATTCTGAGCTGGGAAACACCTCCTTCCTCAGAATCACTACACATCTGTCATTCATCAGTTACTGTCAGCATAGACTGTATGACAAGTTCTCTACCAAGTGGTGGGACTGTAGTGATGAACAAGGCCATTTTAACTGTCACGGTGTTCCAGACAGACAACAAAGCAGTTTTTTTCACCTATTAATCCGAGTTGTCCTTTGCTTTTGGAAAAGCTGAATTTGCAAAGGCAGGGGATTTCAGAACTCTTGGCATCATTCTGTAAATCTCCATCCCAGCCTTGCAGACAGGCATCCATACTTCTGACAAAGCACTTCAGCACTGGGGAGAAGGGACAGAGGAGGCATCAGTGTCATCTCTGTGAAGGGAAGACATGGGAAGGCTCAGGTGTTTCAGCTCTACTGGGCTCACAAGCCCGAGAGTTTCTTTGTTGCTGAGACTGAAATCGTTGGGAGGTCAGGCAGGTGGAGAGGACCGCCGCATTGGGAATAAGTCACACATTTGATTTTGCATCTACATCAGCTCTGAAAGGGTTAGAAAAGAAGGTCGAGGGACCCATTAAAGAAAGCCTTCCAGCATAGTGGCAGTTCAGGGTAAAACAGCATCCAAGTTGGCCTCAGAAATCAGCTGGAATGGTGCAACACTTTTGTCCTAAGGTAGGGAGGTAGGTGGGCAGTTCTGTTTCCTGCATTTACTAGAAAGAACTTATGAATACCAAGCCAGCTGAAAGCCGGTTTCATTCCTGACTTTGAAGAGAAGGCACATTCCTGAGGATCAGGTAAAAGAAATCAAAACATTGGAGATGGGTTGAAGCTAATAGAGACTGGGCTATGTATTTCCCAAATACTGCCTATGGCAAACTCCTCAAGGTCACTGCGTGGATTCCTAAACCCAACTCTCTAGAGATGAGGGGGCCTAGAGAGAAAAGAGGGTTTGGATCACACAAATTGGCATATGAAAAGTCAGCAAAAACCACTGGGTGGCAGCCTGGTGTTCAGCTCTGCAGTGGCTGCCCCTGCCCCCATAGCTGGGGCCGAGCCCATCTGTCACCTCTTCTGAGTGGCTGGCAACAAGTGTCGCCATGCAAAATACCTCAGCGGGTGGGGGCTGAATTTCCATGGCAATACCAGGATGAACCATCTACCTGTGAATAACTGATTTCCGATCTGTAAAAGATGATAAGAATCACTCCAATGAGCACTGAGAAAGAAGAAAATCACTTAAGGAAAACAGAAGTCTTCCTACACCTTGAGGAATCTTAAAGAGCGTTCTCTAAATTTAGTGGTATCGTTAGCTTCCCTGAGTATCTACCAGGGAAATGTTAATTTGAAATAAGAACAGAAAAAATAAGGAAAAGATAATAGGAAGGGATCAAAAAAATGCATAAACACGTAGTTCATCTGAGTAAATATTTAATGGATTTTGCTTTCTGTGCCTAGCAGGATACTCAGTCTCTGTTACTATACTAGATGCACGCGTCATTAGCTGTGTGACCTTAAATAACTTTTTTTTTTTTTTTTTTTTTTTTTTTTTTTTGGTTTTGCGAGGTAGGGTCTCACTCTGGTCCAGGCTGACCTGGAATTAACTATGTAGTCTCAGGGTGGCCTCGAACTCTCGGCGATCCTCCTACCTCTGCCTCCCGAGTGCTGGGATTAAAGGCGTGCGCCACCACGCCCGGCTCTTAAATAACTTTTTAACCTCACTGTGTCTCATTTTCTTCCTCCATGGCATGGGGATAACAAAAGTTTCTACCTCACGATGTTGTTATGAGACTTGAGTGTGTACTTATAGCAGTTATTGGCTCATCATGATTATTATTATGCCTGTTAGTTGTTGTTGATTCTTGAATAGATACTACCTTTCAATTATTTTTTGTTTGTTTGTTTGTTTTGTTTTTTGTTTTTTGAGGTAGGGTCTCACTCTGGCCCAGGCTGACCTGGAATTCACTATGTAGTCTCAGGGTGGCCTCGAACTCTCTGCAATCCTCCTACCTCTGCCTCCCGAGTGCTGGGATTAAAGGCATGCGCCACCACGCCTGGCTCGGCTTTTTTCAATTTTTTTAAGCTGGATAACAAAAACTACAGTTGAGGTGGAAAAGGTTATATTTTCCTTTTGAAATTTTGTTTGTGTTAGAAAGAGCCTGGGAAATGGCAGCACTAGAGAGGTTTTATTGTTTGTTTTATCATTTTGTTTTTCAATGCAGCCCTTAGGAAAATGGAAAGAGTGGATCTAGTTGACTCACAGGATCCAAGTAAATCCACGTTGTTCAATTTTGGTGGACATCTGTAAAATGTTTTGTGATCACAAGTGAATTAGTTGCCCTCAGAAATAGCCACTTCTTTCATGACTTCTATGTAACTCTGAAAAACAATCTCAGGTGTGTGACATTTCATGGACTAATTTTCTTTGTGGACTCTGCTCATTTCAACTTACCTCTGTCTATTGATTGGTTAAGTTTCTAGTCCAAGGAAGATAATTATAAGAATTCATGTTTGGATTAGATGTTTTAGTGCTTATGTTTCATGGAATATTATTTCAATAGGTGCTGGGCAACATGCTGTATGCAGTCAAAATTACTGCTTTGGCTGGCATTGTGTATTTATTTTATTTTTTGAATGCCAACAAAACTGTCAGTCAACACTCAGTGGATCACACAGTTTCCGTGGCCGCCTAATAGAGATGAAATGGAGTGAGAGGAGGGGTTAGAAACCTTGGTTGGAAACTCTACTGGCATCCTCTATGGACCCTTACTCCTTTATTCCAACGTTCTTGTTCTTGTGTTTCAGTGACTCTGAATTTAAAAAAAAAAAATTTTTTTTTGTAAGCCACCTCACTTTCTCTTTGGAGGTAATTCTATACAGATTAATAAATTAATTAACTGCATGGTGAGAATGTTTTCTGGTTTGTATAATGGAGCCTGTCAATACCTACTCTGGCTCTGTCACCTGTTCTCATGCACACCATGTAAGACAAGTCTCTTAAGAGCTTTGTCAATCCTGAAAGTGTAGTGTAGTTTCAAAAAATTATTTTCAATATTAGAAAATAGCTAAAATATGAACACGTATAATGTTAACATTATTTAACTTTCACCTTCCCTCTTATAAAGAGGTAGTCCCCTGCTATAGAGTTTAATGCTGGAGTATTACTTCTGCCCACTTGTAATCAAAACCTGGCACAGGTCCTGTCTGCTCCAATATGTACTATCCATGTATGTCCTTCTTTGAAATGACATGTATTTCATTTCCTTGTTTCACATGCTTCCTCTCAGATTTCCAAAGAAATAGTTAGCAAATTAGTTAATTCAAAATGACATCAGTTCCTGGCTCTATTTAAACATGGGAACACAAAGAGGAGGTCTTTCTCCTTCCCTTAGGACACTGCTTGATGGTAATGGCAGAGAACTAGGCTAGACATTTATCTAATAGGTATCAAGAATGTAAATCATATGTATAGTGGGCTGCTGGAAGCACAAAGGCTAAAGTGACTACAAGTGAGAGAATGTTTCCCAGAGACCTAATACCTGAAAATGATTGTGAGGACTTTCTGTGTGGGAGGGAGTAGAATTCTAGTTGGTAGTAGCCGACAAGGTTAAGAAATATCTTCACAATAGGAAATTTGAAAAGATATTAAGAAGTCGAATCTGCAGTACTAAGTTATCCCTTGGCTACAGTATAGGAATAAACAGAATGTTTCAGGAGTATTCGATTTTTTTTTTTGTAGGGGCTTGTTTGAACTTAAGAATGCATCATGAAAAGAGTAAGATACAAGAGACAATCCTCAGTGTGTTGAGATGAGTCCAGGTTTGGATTTTTAGTTTAAGTTCCTGTGGGATATCTGGGTAAAACTATTCAAAACTTATTCATATATGGAAAGAAAGTTAGTGGATAGATGAATGGAGATTTTACATATATATATCTTACACTGACAGAGGAGATAATATATGGTAGATAGATAGAAAGAATCTGGAGTGTGTTCATGTCAGCGCACTGATAAAGAGCCCTGTGCATTCCCCTCAGGCCCAGTGACCAAGAAGAATTATCAAGTTAGTGATAAATCAAAGCCTAAGGCAAGGAACCTACAATATAAGCGGACTGGGAGTATAGGGAATTGGAATTCTCATCTGAATTTTAATACCATGCTAAGAGATGAAATAAAAACTTACCTGGACTAGTGAAATCCATGGCATGCTGGCAGACAAAGATTGCAAAGTGACAACGATCAATGACTAGTCTGTTCATGTGGGTTTTTTTTTTTTTTTTTTTTTTTTTTTTTGGTTTTTCGAGGTAGGGTCTCACTCTGGCCCAGGCTGACCTGGAATTAACTATGTAGTCTCAGGGTGGCCTTCAACTCACAGCGATCCTCCTACCTCTGCCTCCCGAGTGCTGGGATTAAAGGCGTGCGCCACCACGCCCGGCTTTTTTCATGTGGGATTTTTGAGGAAAATTACTTATGCCAAAGCCAAGTCCCTCATCAAATATATGGAGCACACACAAAAAAAGAAAGCACATTTTGAGTTAGCAGTGGTGCCTCCTCCCACCAAAATACATAAAACAGAGTATTATTATAGAAATAAAGTAAAGGGAGCCAGGCGTGGTGGTGCACGCCTTTAATCCCAGCACTCGGGAGGCAGAGGTAGGAGGATCACCGCGAGTTCAAGGCCACCCTGAGACTATGTAGTTAATTCCAGGTCAGCCTGGGCCAGAGTGAGACCCTACCTCGAAAAACCAAAAAAAAAAAAAAAAGAAAGAAAAGAAAGAAAGAAAGAAAGAAAGAAAGAAAGAAAGAAAGGGGACTCAAACATAAGCAGCTGTGTGGTCATGAATGCCTGCAATCCCAGCACTCTAGAGACTGAAGCCTCAGGATCATAACAGCCAGCCCAGACGATTAGTGGAAAAACCTTTCTCAAAAAAGATTAAATGGGATAAAGAAAGGAATGAAATCTATAAGGTATGAACAGGATATAGTGGAATAAAAAGAAAACAAAAAGACTTATTAGTAAAGACAAAATAGGAATTGTAAGACATATGTAGAAATATGGTTTTTGCCATATGTAAAATATTAGCATATAGCATACAATCTGATGTGCATATTCCAATGAAAAAAAAATCAAACAATAAACTAGATCTCCCTCATGAGGGGGATCAGTGAAGAACCCAGGTTTTAAAAAAAAACGAAGAAAAAGCCGGGCGCGGTGGCGCACGCCTTTAATCCTAGCACTCGGGAGGCAGAGGTAGGAGGATCGCCATGAGTTCGAGGCCACCCTGAGACAACAGAGTGAATTCCAGGTCAGCCTGGGCTAGAGTGAGACCCTACCTCGAAAAACCAAAAAAAAAAAAAAAAAAAAAAAAAACGAAGAGATGAAACAAGAGCTGAGAAGTATGGTATCATAATAGAAGGAAGTTTCAAGTACATATATTAAACATTTCAAAAGAGAGGAGGGAGATTTCTTACAAAGCCAGTTGGGAGGAAATGATGGCTAAATTTCCAAAATGAAAGAAATCCACTGAATAATCAGAGGCCATAATCAAATAGGAATGCAATAAGGACATTTTTACATATATTTTCTGTATATTCAAATACCCACCAAATCCTAATTGCCCCACTCCAGGAAGAATATATAAAGTTACATAGAGGAATTGTTCTGGATATATAATAGTGATTGGTAAATAAAAAGCAAGGAAGCTGAGAGTTCGAGGCCACCCTGAGACTACATAGTTAATTCCAGGTCAGCCTGGACCAGAGTGAAACCCTACCGAAAAAAAAAAAAAAAAAAAAAAAAAAAAAAAAAAAAAAAAAGCAAGGAAGTAGAGAATGTTGGTCACAATAATTTTTCATTTCAAGAATCTTGACTTTAAAATTTGAAGATTGGGGGCCTGGGGAGTTGGCTCAGCAGTTAAAGTCATTTGCTTGCAAAGGCTGCTGGACTAGATTCAATTTTCCAGTCACCCATGTCAATACAGACACCCAGAATTGTATGTGTCTGGTATTCATTTTCAGGTCAAGAGACCCTGGAGCATGCATGCATATACACTCATACACAAATATTCCCATATGCAAATCAACAGATACAAATTAAATAAAACCAAAATATGAAAAACAGGTAGTATCCAAATGAGCTTGCCTGACATTAATTTATGCTATAATTAGTAGTATAAAACTAGCAAACCAATATTACATGTCCACTCTCATGAGAACACTTTCATAAAGCCAGGAATATGAACTGTGGGCCCGATTCTATTGGTGGCTTCTTTCACGCTATTTCTTCTTCTCAAGCTACCCCAGTAGTATATTGTGACCTAAAATGTCACCACTATAGGCGCTCTCTATTATAACATTAACTGTCGGTAAATGAAGCTAATTTTGTCAGGGATTTAAGGTTGATCATTTCCTATTAATCTGGCACTGATGAGAGCATGTGATTAACAAGTCATTTTATTGGAAAGTAGTTCTCCAAGGATGAGATATAGGAAGGAGCTATTGCAAAGAAAAAGAAGAACTGAAAATGACAAATCATTTGACAGGCCTCCTTAAGATCCTTTAGGGAGTGTATTTGAGCAGATGGTGAGAGAACTAGAGGAGAATGGAAGAAAAAGAACATGAGAAATCTCTCCTTGTCTCCTCAAAATCCCCTAATTCCTTTTAAAGTCTGTCCTTTTCTTGAATGAAAACTTTGTCCTTCTTTAGTTTTTTTTTTTTTTTTCTTTTTCCTTCATATTCTGGATCAGGGTTCCAAAATGAGTTGGAAAACAAGGACCCTTGGTAGAAGGCCCAAGTGAACATGGGCTCACTTTAATATCTGACTCTGGTCAAAGCTTCTTGTGACCCTTCCTTCAATGAGATTGCATCATTTCCTGGTTCCCAGAAATTAACCAATTGCATATTCTGAGCTGGGAAACACCTCCTTCCTCAGAATCACTACACATCTGTCATTCATCAGTTACTGTCAGCATAGACTGTATGACAAGTTCTCTACCAAGTGGTGGGACTGTAGTGATGAACAAGGCCATTTTAACTGTCACGGTGTTCCAGACAGACAAAGCAGGAGTTTTCACGCCGTATTAATCCGAGTTGTCCTTTGCTTTTGGAAAAGCTGAATTTGCAAAGGCAGGGGATTTCAGAACTCTTGGCATCATTCTGTAAATCTCCATCCCAGCCTTGCAGACAGGCATCCATACTTCTGACAAAGCACTTCAGCACTGGGGAGAAGGGACAGAGGAGGCATCAGTGTCATCTCTGTGAAGGGAAGACATGGGAAGGCTCAGGTGTTTCAGCTCTACTGGGCTCACAAGCCCGAGAGTTTCTTTGTTGCTGAGACTGAAATCGTTGGGAGGTCAGGCAGGTGGAGAGGACCGCCGCATTGGGAATAAGTCACACATTTGATTTTGCATCTACATCAGCTCTGAAAGGGTTAGAAAAGAAGGTCGAGGGACCCATTAAAGAAAGTCTTCCAGCATAGTGGCAGTTCAGGGTAAAACAGCATCCAAGTTGGCCTCAGAAATCAGCTGAAATGGTGCAACACTTTTGTCCTAAGGTAGGGAGGTAGGTGGGCAGTTCTGTTTCCTGCATTTACTAGAAAGAACTTATGAATACCAAGCCAGCTGAAAGCCGGTTTCATTCCTGACTTGGAAGAGAAGGCACATTCCTGAGGATCAGGTAAAAGAAATCAAAACATTGGAGATGGGCTGGAGCTAACAGAGACTGGGCTATGTATTTCCCAAATACTGCCTATGGCAAACTCCTCAAGGTCACTGCGTGGATTCCTAAACCCAGCTCTCTAGAGATGAGGGGGCCTAGAGAGAAAAGAGGGTTTGGATCACACAAATTGGCATGATATGAAAAGTCAGCAAAAACCACTGGGTGGCAGCCTGGTGTTCAGCTCTGCAGTGGCTGCCCCTGCCCCCATAGCTGGGGCTGAGCCCATCTGTCGCCTCTTCTGAGTGGCTGGCAACAAGTGTCGCCATGCAAAATACCTCAGCGGGTGGGGGCTAAATTTCCATGGCAATACCAGGATGAACCATCTACCTGTGAATAACTGATTTCCGATCTGTAAAAGATGATAAGAATCACTCCAATGAGCACTGAGAAAGAAGAAAATCACTTAAGGAAAACAGAAGTCTTCCTACACCTTGAGGAATCTTAAAGAGCATTCTCTAAATTTAGTGGTATCTTTATATTCCCTGAGTATCTACCAGGGAAATGTTAATTTGAAATGATAAGAACAGAAAAAATAAGGAAAAGATAATAGGAAGGGATCAAAAAAATGCATAAACAGCCGGGTGTGGTGGTGCACGCCTTTAATCCCAGCACTCGGGAGGCAGAGGTAGGAGGATCGCCATGAGTTCGAGGCCACCCTGAGACTACATAGTTAATTCCAGGTCAGCCTGGGCCAGAGTGAGAAAAACCAAAAAAAAAAAAAAAAAAATGCATAAACACGTAGTTCATCTGAGTAAATATTTAATGGATTTTGCTTTCTGTGCCTAGCAGGATACTCAGTCTCTGTTACTATACTAGATGCACGCGTCATTAGCTGTTTTTTTTTTTTTTTTTTTTTTTTAAATAACTCTGGTCCAGGCTGACCTGGAATTAACTTTTAATCTCACTGTGTCTCATTTTCTTCCTCCATGGCATGGGGATAACAAAAGTTCCTACCTCACGATGTTGTTAATGAGACTTGTCTCATTTTCTTCCTCCATGGCAGGGGATAACAAAAGTTTTGGCTCACGATGAATATAGAGTTGATATCATTTTAACATTTGACAATATGATTGTTATTATGCCTGTTAGTTGTTGTTGATTCTTGAATAGATACTACCTTTCAATTATTTTTTGTTTGTTTGTTTGTTTTGTTTTTTGTTTTTTGAGGTAGGGTCTCACTCTGGCCCAGGCTGACCTGGAATTCACTATGTAGTCTCAGGGTGGCCTCGAACTCTCTGCAATCCTCCTACCTCTGCCTCCCGAGTGCTGGGATTAAAGGCGTGCGCCACCACGCCCGGCTTCTTTCAATTTTTTAAGCTGTGTAGGGAAACTACAGTTGAGGTGGAAAAGGTTATATTTTCCTTTTTGAAATTTTGTTTGTGTTAGAAAAGAGCCCGGGAAATGGCAGCACTAGAGAGGTCTTATAGGTATTATCATTTTCAATTTCAATGCAGCCCTTAGGAAAATGGAAAGAGTGGATCTAGTTGACTCACAGGATCCAAGTAAATCCACGTTGTTGTTTAAACTCTCATCAAGATACAGGAACAGGTGGACATCTGTAAAATGTTTTGTGATCACAAGTGAATTAGTTTACCTCAGACACAGCCACCTCTTTTATGACTTCTATGCAACTCTGGAAAACAATCTCAGGCCTGTGACATTTCATGGACCAATTATCTTTGTGGACTCTGCTCATTTCAACTCGCCTCTGTCTATTGATTGGTTAAGTTTCTAGTCCAAGCAGAAAAACTACAGGAATTCATGTTTGGATTAGATGTTTCAGTGCTTATATTTCATGGAATATTATTTCAATAGATGCTGGGCAACATGCTGTATGCAGTCAAAATTACTGCTTTGGCTGGCATTGTGTATTTATTTTTAGTGTTTGAATGCCAACAAAACTGTCAGTCATCACAGTGTTTCCATGGCAGCCTAATAGAGATGAAAGGGAGTGAGAGGAGGGGGTCAGAAACCTTGGTTGGAAACTCGCTCCTCCATCAGAAGAGACAAGCCAAGAGCACGAGAAACCCAAAGCCTGACAGTGTGTCCACAGCCTGAGCAAAGGCAAGACCAGCTGGCTCAAAGAAGAGGCACCGAAGGAGAGGAGGTGGGAAGGGGCTTTTGACATTCCCCCAGTTAGATTGGAGGCCAGTGGAGGGGTTGGGGTGGGCAAGTCAGGGGAATTTGAAGCCCAGCTTGTGCAGATGAGGCCACCTAGCTGGTGTGCATGCTAAGGCAATGGCTCTGGTTGTGGGCAAGACTGAGGCTAGGGTGAGCCTAAGCAGGGATCCTCTGGTGGGGGAGGGTCCCTGGCCGCCAGCTGACTCCCCCCCCACACACCGCCTCCGGTGCCCACCTCTCCCGTTCTATTCCCGACGCCCCCCAGAGCCGGCTGAGCCTCCCCTTGGTGCCAGTTTCCCTGTGGGCGGTCGCCAGCCACCCTGCGCCCCTGCTGGGCTCCTTTGTGGCAGTCTGGGGCAGCCTGGCTCCCCTGGGACTCGTTGGAGCTGCAGTGGCTGCTGATCCAGGTGGGTGGGCGGTGCACTTCCATCCCTGTAGATCCTTTCTTCTTCTTCCCCTAGGACCTTCAACCCAGAGTCTTTTATTATTATTATTTTAATCGAGACACCACTTGTTTTGGGAAAGCAGTAGTATTAGCACATCATCTTCCTGGAAGGACATTAGACTAAAAGTATTTGTCTTAACTTTTCCAGAGTGATCTGAGAACAAGAAATAATTGGGGCCTGGGGGGTGGTTGGAAGGAGGAAGCTTGTACTTATTTTCCTCTGTAAATTGGCTTTAAGTACAGAGTTCTCCAGCTGTGGAATTTTTCTTTCTTTCTCCCCCCCCCCTTTGGGAGGGGAGCAGAGGTTGAGGCGGGAAATGAGGAAGGAGAAACTCCATAAGGAGGAAAACCTGGAGATAAAAATCGTGGATGAAAGAGAGAAGAGACAAAAATTGATAAAATTAGAGATGAAAAAGGCAACATCACAACAGATACCAAAGAAATTCAGAAAATCATACGGCCATACTTTAAGAATATATATGCCTCTAAGTTTGAAAACCTGAAAGAAATGGATGATTTCCTTGATTCATATGACCTACCAAAATTAAATCAAGATGAGATAAACCATTTAAATAGACCTATAACAACCACAGAGATCCAAGCAGTCATAAAAAGTCTCCCAACTAAAAAAAGCCCAGGCCCAGATGGATTCACTGCTGAATTTTACCAGACATTCCTGGAAGATCTAACACCAATGCTTCTCAAACTTTTCCATAAAATAGAAAAGGAAGGAATTCTACCGAAATCCTTCTATGAAGCCAGCATCACCCTGATACCCAAATTGGACAAAGACAGATCAAAAAAGAAAATTATAGACCAATCTCCCTCATGAACATAGATGCAAAAATTCTCAACAAAATACTGGCAAACAATACAAGAATATATCAGAAAGATTATTCACCCTGACCAAGTAGGCTTTATCCCAGAGATGCAGGGATGGTTCAACATATGCAAATCCATAAATGTAATACACCATATAAATGGTCTGAAGGACAAAAATCACATGGTCATCTCAATAGATGCAGAAAAGGCATTTGACAAAATCCAACACCCCTTCATGGTGAAAGTATTACAGAAACTTGGAATAGAAGGAACATATCTCAACATAATAAAAGCTATTTATGACAAACCTACAGCCAACATAATACTAAATGGGGAAAAACTTGAAGCTTTTCCTCTAAATTCAGGAACAAGACAAAGGTGTCCACTTTCCCCACTATTATTTAATATAGTATTGGAAGTCTTAGCCATAGCAATAAGGCAAGAGACACTCATAAAGGGGATACAAATTGGAAGGGAAGAGGTCAAATTATCATTATTTGCAGATGATATGATTTTATACATAACAGACCCTAAAGACTCTACCAGCAAACTGTTAGAGCTGATAAACACTTTTAGCAATGTAGCAGGATACAAAATAAACACAAAGAAATCAGTAGCTTTTCTATACACTAACAACAAACATGCAGAGGATGAAATCAGGGAATCTCTCCCATTCACAATTGCCTCAAAAAAAAAAAAAAAAAAAAAAATACCTTGGAATAAACTTAACCAAGGAAGTGAAGGATCTCTACAATGAGATCTTTAAAAAACTCGAGTGACAAATTGCAGAAGACACAAGGAAATGGAAAGACAGTCCATGCTCCTGAATTGGAAGAATCAATATTGTGAAAATGTCAATCTTACAAAAGCAATCTACACATTTAATGTGATCCCCATTAAAATCCCAATAGCATTCTTCACAGAAATAGAAAAAACAATACTAAAATTCATCTGGAAACACAAAAAACCTTGAATAGCCAAAACAATTTTGCGTAACAAAAATCAGGCAGGCGGTATAACCATACCCGATTTTAAGATACACTGCAAAGCCATAGTAACAAAAACAACATGGTACTGGCACAAGGACAGACAGGTAGATCAATGGAACAGACTAGAAGACCCAAATATTAATCCAAGCAACTACAGCTACCTGATTTTTGACAAAAATGCCAAAAATATTCATTGGAGAAAAGATAGCCTCTTTAACAAGTGGTGCTGGGACAATTGGACATCGGTATGTAAAAGGATAAACATAGATCTTTGCCTCTCTCCACGTACAAAAGTCAAGTCCAAATGGATCAGGGACCTTAATATCAGACCTGAAACTCTGAAACTGCTAGAGGAAAAAGTAGGGGAAACTCTTCAACATATTGGAATAGGCAAGGACTTTCTGAATATAACTCCAATTGCTCAGGGAATAAAACCACTAATCAACCACTGGGGCCTTATGAAATTACAAAGTTTTTGTACAGCAAAGGACACTATGAATAGAGCAAAAAGTCAACTTACAGAATGGGAGAAAATCTTTGCCAGTTATACATCTGACAGAGGATTAATATCCAGAATATACAAAGAACTTAAAAAACAGAATAACAAGAATTCAAACAACCCAGTTAAAAAATGGGCTATGGAACTAAATCGAGAATTCATGGAAGATGAAATACAGATGGCATATAAACATCTAAAAAAATGTTCTACATCCTTAGCCATCAGGGAAATGCAAATTAAAACCACTTTGAGATTCCATTTCACTCCTGTCAGAATGGCTGCCATCAAAAAAACAAATAACAGTAAGTGTTGGCGTGGATGCGGAAAAACAGGAACACTTCTACACTGTTGGTGGGAATGTAAGCTGGTCCAGCCACTGTGGAAATCAGTGTGGAGGTTCTTGAGACAGCTAGAAATAGATTTACCATAGGATCCAGCTATAGCACTCCTAGGCATATATCCAGAGGACTCTTCTCGCTACCTTAGAGATACCTGCAAAACCATGTTTATTGCTGCTCTATTCACAATAGCTAGGAAATGGAAGCAGCCTAGATGTCCCTCCACAGATGAGTGGATAATAATGATGTGGTACATTTACACAATGGAGTTCTATTCAGCGGTAAAGAAAAATGAAATTATGCGAGAGTTCGAGGCCACCCTGAGACTACATAGTTAATTCCAGGTCAGCCTGGACCAGAGTGAGACCCTACCTCGCAAAACCAAAAAAAAAAAAAAAAAAAAAAATGAAATTATGAAATTTGCAGGGAAATGGATGGATCTGGAAAGGATTATACTAAGTGAGGTAACCCAGGCTCAGAAAGCCAAACGTCATGTTCTCTCTCATATGTGGATCCTAGCTACAAATGTATAGACTTGTGTGTGAACTGGAACCAAAAATAGGTACCAGAAACCAGTAAGTGGGTAAAAGGCTATAAGGGAGGGAAGAAAGGGAAGGACTTAAGTGTATGGTAATGCACATATGTAAGTAGAAGAACTGATTACAGGGAGGGGAATGGCCTAAGCGAGGCCATGGGAAGAGAATGCATACAAAAAGGGCAGGGGGAGGGTCAATCTAAACTCAAGATATTATGAATAAGACATATGTAAAATTACTTTTTTGAATAAGGGCACATCTCGAAGATGTAGACTGTTACTAGAAAATTTTCAGTACCTGGGATGGGATACCTTCCAGTGAGTTGTTGGCCAAGGAGGTCCAGTAGCCTCCAAAACATTAAAGGCTTTTGCCAAAGCCCTTGGTTTCCCTAGAGAAACAGATAGTAAGACCCTATTGCTGAAGACGTCTCATGCCTGAGAGGCAAGGTCACTGAGAAAGCATGCTGGTGTAGAGCAGAAAACCTTCTCCCTGTAGACCAGCCAACTGAAAGCTGGAAAAAGCTGCACTGCCTGCAGCCATATGGGACACAGAATTTATCAGCAGTGAAAACAGTGGATGCCAAATATTCAAGCTTGGCCACACAGGCCCAATGACTGAACGGGTGCAATAGTGGCGTATCTACTCTTGGGGTAACCAACTGCTCCATAATTGGACTGAAGGCCCTCTCTATGGAAGGGAATACATACCTGGTACTGAAAAACCTAAGTAAAAGTCTATAGTAGGTGAGGTCATGAGCCTTGGGGGTATAAGCCTGCTCATGTCTGACTAATTATATGTATTATTCCCACCAAGCTGCCCTGGGGACACTACACTAAATGTTCATGTTCACATATTAATGCTACTCTCACTTCTGGCTAGAGAAGCTTCTCTTTTCAGATGGTGATGACCACTGGGATCACCCAAAAGGCAACATAGTGCTGAGAAGAAGGGATGGAGGAGTGCCCAGCACTGAAACACCTCTGTCACACCCTCCAATGGCTCAGGGACCATTGTGGAAGAGGGGGCGGATAGAATGGAAGAGCCAAAGGAAGGATATGACCTCTTACAATGCAACTGCCCAGACAGAAATTGGCCTCGATATCCATGATCTTACAGTGCCTAGCAATACCTTTGCAAGACCCTCAAAATAGAAGAAAAAGATGATGTCATCAAATTAAAAGAGAGACTAATGGAGAGAGGGAGGGGACATGATGGAGACTTTAGTTCTAAAGTGGAATGGGGGAGGGGAGGGAAATATCAGGTGGGGTTTTTTTGGTATGTAAGATTAAAAGTCAATAAACAATAATAATTATTTAAAAAAATCGTGCATGAGAGCCTGTGGTAGTTATTTTCCAGTATTTCCTGATAGAAACTGCGGTTATAATTATATTTTTATTTTAGACAGTGGATGTTTGAATCAAGTGAAAGGAAGGAGGCTTTGCTCTTTGAACAAGATTACTTATTAAAGAGGCATCCTGAAATCTTGGTGCGTGTCAGGCACAAAAATTGTTGGGAAAATCCCTCAATATTTTGAAACATCCAAAGTCATAACAAAAAAAAAAAAAAAAAAAAAAAACAGGGCTTTAGCGGTTAAGACACTTGCCTGTGAAGCCAAAGGACCTAGGTTTGACTCCCCAGAACCCACCTAAACCAGATGCATATGGTGGTGCATGTGTATGGTGTTCATTTACAGTGGCTAGAGGCCATTGTGCACCCGTTCTCTGTTTGTCTCTCATAAATAAATAAATTTTTTTTTTTTTTAAAGTGGGGGAGAGCTTTTCTTAGAGAAATGGTGAAATGGAGGTAGGCTCGCAGAAGTCAGGAGCACTGATTCCTGGGAAGACTTTGTACCTTCCCTCTTTCACTGACATTCAACCTCCACAACAAACTTCCTGAGCTGCTCTGCTGTGTAATCAGAGCTGTGATTCAGGCTTCCCAGTTACACTGAAGTTGAGAATCTCAGAATTTTGAAGATGTTTAACATAGAGTTCTGAAAAGCATTGTTGTGGCTGATTGAAAATGGATTTTTTTAATTTACTTTAAAAATTTTTATTTATTAGCAAGCAGGGAGTGAGAATGGGTATCATTCTTGCCTCTTGTTGCTGCAAAGGAATTTAAGATGCATGTGTCCCTTTGTGCATCTTAAATTTGGCTTTTAAGTGGGTACTGGGGATTTGAACCCTGGTCTGTCAGGCTTTGTAAGAAAGCACTTTTAACCGCTGAGCCAGCTCTCCAGTCCTAGAATATTTAATTCAAACTTAGTTCAAAAGTGATTTTTAGACTGGAGAGCTGGCTCAGCCATTAAAGTGCTTGCCCAGTACCTACATAAAGCCAGATGCACAAAGTGGAATGTATGTGGAGTTTGTTTGCAGTGGCTAGAAGCCCTCACACACCCATCCTCTCCCCCTCTGTTGGCAAACAAACTTTTTTAAAAAAAATAAATAAATAAAAATAAATAAAATCGAACTGGGGTCCTTAAGGCTTTGCAGGCATATGCCTTAACCACTAAGCCTTCTCTCCAGCCCTTTTTGATCTCTTCTTAAAAATGATGTTGCAAGGCCGGGCGTGGTGGCGCATGCCTTTAATCCCAGCACTTGGGAGGCAGAGGTAGGAGGATTGCTGAGAGTTCGAGACCACCCTGAGACTACATAGTTAATTCCAGGTCAGCCTGGACCAGAGTGAGACCCTACCTCGAAAAACCAAAAAAAAAAAAAAAAAAAAAAAAAAAAAATTATGTTGCCTGGGCTGGAGAGATGGCTTAGTGGTTAATGTGCTTGCCTGTAAAGCCAAAGGACCCAGGTTCAATTCCCTAGGACCCACGTAAGCCAGATATACAAGGGCACATGCATCTGGAGTTCATTTGCAGTGGCTTGAGGCTCAGACATGCCCATACTCTCTCTGTATGTCCTTCTTCTCTCTCTATCTCTCTTTCTCTGATTGCAAATGAATACATAAGATAAATTAATTTTTTTTTTTTTATTTTTTTTTATTTTTGGAGAGAGACACAGAAAGAGACAGAGAGGGAGAGGAAGACAGAATGGTGCACCGGCAGCCTCTCAGCAGCTGTGAATGAAATCTAGATGCGTGCACCCCCTTGTGGGCAAGTGCAGCATTGCATCCTTGCATCACTTTGCATCTGGCCAAACATGGGACCTGCAGATTGGAACTGACGTTCTTAGGCTTAGCAGGCAGGTGCCTTAACCGCTAAGCCATCTCTCCAGCCCAAATAAATTAATTTTTAAAAATTTTGTTGCCTGTTCTTGGTCAGATTCATAATGCTAAAAATACAATGCTTGAACTGGTAAGAAAATGACCTATTAGCATCCAAGTCTTTTGAAATTCAAAATGAGAAGTCCTCCACAGGACACTCCAAGCTCAAGCAAATCTTTAATTTTTTAAAAGAATGAAAAACTGCTAATCAGCCTTTGGTGTAGCCCTGCTTGATGCAAATTATACTACTTGTCAAGACTTTTGTTTAGTCACAAATAAAAGACTTAGTGGATAAAGGTTTGGCCTTTTGTTACAGGTACACCTGGCTTATGTGGGTACTGGGGATTGAACCGAGATCCTTTGGCTTTGCAGGCAAACACCTTAACAGCTAAGCCATCCCTCCAGCCCATCTCGAATTTTCTTGAAAGCTCTAACACATCCATGACAGCAGGGGTTTGACCCCTGCTAGAGCTTGGGTCAGAACCAGAGGTGGGTACTACTTTCCAAGTCCCATTCTCCACCTTCCTCCAGCTAGGTCACAGTGCGAAAGGTTTCAAACCACCCAAAACAGCGCCACCTGGTGGACACCAAGTGTTCAAATCTTTCCGTTTTCCGTCAGCCCCGGACCCGTCGTCCATCTTCGGGTATTTCTGGAGATCTTGGGGAACGTCCGTGAACACTCGGCTGTCCCCGAAGACTCACGTCCTTTTCCATCTGCCCAGGGCCCGTCGTCCATCTTTGGGCATTTCCGGAGATCTTCGGGAACATCCGTGAACACTCGGCTGTCCCCGAAGACGCTCGTCCGTTTCCGTCAGCCCCCGACCCATCGGCCATTTCCGGAGATCTTCGGGAACGTCCGTGAACACTCGGCCTTCCCCGAAGACTCTCGGCCATTTCCGTTGGCCCCGGACCTGTGTTCCAT